>JAZKJV010000438.1:2024761-3510910 GCA_037367405.1 Ottelia alismoides | reverse complement strand
AAACATTCTTAACTGGAATGATGTGAAACGAGCAAAACTGGGATGACATGCTATTTTGATATTATATCTGTTTGCCTTAGGGAAAGTCCTTATTTTCGTTTCCTGTTTGTTATAGATGGATAAACTATGCACATCACAAAGGTGGAAACCTTTTTTTTAAGGCATGTATTTAATACAATTGGTGATTAAATACGATTGATGTATTTAATAAGAAACATGAGCACTAAGTACCCGCTTTAGTAGGGTGAAGATTGAATACATGACATACACCTCCCATGGATTGAGAAATACACTTAAGCCCAGGTAACTGTTTTGATATAAACAACATTTCAAAAATTGTAATGATTAAGTCCAGGCTGCCGCATATATTAGTGTATGTATAATGTGAAGGTTCCACTTTAGAAATAAGAGTTGAGCATTACTGGTAGAAATATGCAGAAGATGTTTATAGCTGAAATGCAGATGTTATGGTGAATATGCAATCACATAAAAGTAATTTGTATTCATGGTCAGAGTAATCAGAAAGAACAAATTGTAACCTATAATAGATAAAATAGAATGTGTTTGAGGTGATTTGCGCTTTTGTAGATAGAGTTAGCAAATGCACTGATTTTAAGATGCAAGAATTGGATGTTAAGCCCTTCAAGAGGGATCGAGGTGTATGCTGCAAGACTTGGCAGAACCTCTTGTGCCACGAGGCTCTCTCTTTGGGCTGTTCTGGCGATGCATTCTTCTCAAATGGTCTTAGCAGTCGAGGCAGTTGTCTGGCTTATGCCATGCTACATTGGCATAACAATTCCCTTCCCCTGCTTCATAGTCCTAAATCTTGACATCAGGAGGATCTACCTTGATTTCACCCTTCTTTATGGCTCCCTTCTTTATGGCTCCCTCCTTTTTGGCAACTCTCTTTTGCCTTTGTCCGCTTGCTTCTAGCCTACTAATCTCACCTTCTCCCCTTGTAACACTATTCTTTGGGTGTCATTTTCTGCTTGCAGCCGGAGCACTCCCTCCCCATTTCTACCATGAGGGTTAGCTGATAGCTCTTCTGTGTAACGATGTTAGTGTTCTTTCTATATATTCTCTATATATTTACATTTCATGTAGATTCATTTTAAATTGTATTTATATGGTAAATGTTAGTTTCTTCAGGAAATCCCCTTCTATGTTTTCGATGTTTATCTTCTTTGAATTGAATTTGTATATATTATATTTACATATAATTATTGTATATTCTATTTTAACGGTAAATATAAATATATTCAAGAAATCAAGGTTTACGCCTTGTTTTTATTGCATGGCAACTGCCTGAAAACCTAGCATTTCTAAGACCCTCGTGACCGTTAATATGTTGGGTATTCGGATGTCCAGTCTCAACTGGGGACTATTGCAATTTGCCTCCTTTACGAGGGGCTCTTTGATATTTGCCCAGAATTTTGAAGCCCCAATCCAGGGAATAGAAAGAGTATCGGCATCTCAATTCTACTACTCTCCAGGGAACAGGGAAGGACGGCGCCCTAATTATTCTTCCATTTTCCAGCAAATCCGTGAGCTGCTGCAGCAAGGGTTTCGGACCCTTTCATTCCCTCCACGCAAGAGGGCGAGAGAGCGAAGCCGAGTGGGAGAAGAGCTGCTGCTAGGGCTCAAGTGCAGCAGCAACTCGGACTAAAGGCAGTAGCGGGTTGGCTTGGAGATTGGCCACTTGGGCAAAGCTCGAGAGGAGCTGTGGCGAGGTTGCGTGCGCGGCGATCTCAAGAAGCCGAAGCCTTCGTTTTGGGTCTCTATCCGGGAGCCCACAAGGGAAGCCACTTATCTTCTTGATTTGAGCACAATATTAGTATTGTTAGATACTTAGGGATAGTTAGATACTTGTAGAATAACTATCGTTGTGCGTGTGGCTTGTACCTCGATTTTGTGGGCAACAAAATCGGGAAGAACGTTGGCTCATTTTGACCGTAGTGGATTAGTTGTCGGTCTTGCCCTGTGGTTTTTCCCTTCCTCACATCGAGTAAGGGTTTCCACGTAAAAATCCTTATCTCTTGTGGTGATTGCTTGTTGTGGTTGTTTGTGGTTTTTCATCATTGTTGCCATTGAGTTTTGTGTGGGGAACACATATATTGTTGTGTGTGCCATCTTTGCTGCAGGACATGTTTAGGGGATACACCTTGGTTATGCATATCCCCCAACAAGTGGTATAAGAGCTTAGGTTGAGTAAAATGGGCAAAGATGATGAAGGCACAATGATTAAGCTCACAAGCAGCAATTGGCAGATTTGGAAAGCCATGATGGAAGACATTCTGTATTGCAAAGACCTCCACGATCCCGTGGAGGGAGAGAGCGCCAAGCCGGAGAACATGTCCGCAAGAGAGTGGACAAAGTTGAACCGAAAGGCCATTGAGACCATTCGGAAGTGGCTTGACATGTCCGTGTTCCATCATGTTGCTGAGGAGACGAATGTAAAGGAGCTGTGGGACAAGTTGTCCGAGTTTTATGACCAGAAGACCGCAATCAACAATGCTTTCTTGACTAGAAAGCTTGTGAACTTGAAGTACAAAGATGTAACCAAGGTGACGGAGCATCTGAATGACTTCCAAAGTATAATCAACCAGTTGACTTTCATGGGATTGGTACTTGATGACGAGTTGCAGGCACTTCTCTTATGGGCTCGTTGCCAGACAGTTGAGAGACTCTAGTAGTCACCGTGAGCAACTCTGCGAAGGACAACAAGTTGACCATGGCTATGGTCAAGGGCAGTCTCCTCAATGAGGAGATTAGACGTCGCTCTTCGGGAGAGGCATCCTCCTCTTCACATGTGTATGCAGTTGAGAGGAGAGGAAGATCCAGTAGCAGAGGAGTGTCACAGGAGAGGCAGAAATCCATAGACAAGTCCAAGGGCAGAGGAAAATGTCACCATTGTCAGAAGCCCGGTCACTGGAAGAGAGATTGCAGGATTTGGAAGAGAGAGCAAGCTGAAGCCAAGAAATATCAGATCAAGGAAGATGTGAATGTATCTGCAGTTGTGGCAGATGACAATGCAGATGAGGTGATTCTCACCATACAGGATCAATGCTTGCATGCAAGGAGTGATTTGGAGTGGGTCGTTGACACGGCCGCCTCCTATCATGTGACTCCACACAGGGAGTTCTTCACCACATACACCATTGGTGACTATGGGAGAGTCTTGATGGGTAACGAAAGTTACTCTAAGATCATTGGTATGGGCACCATCTCGATTCAGACGGATGTTGGGTGCTCAATGATACTATAGAATGTGAGGCATGCTCTTGATGTGCGGCTTAGCCTTATATGTGGTTCACAACTAGATAGTGAAGGCTACCATCTGATGTTCGGTGACAGCAAGTGCAAGATTAGTAAGGCTTCTCTCATCATGGCTAGAGGCAGCTTGTGTCACACACTCTACATGACTAGAGTGAAGGTCATGGATGACAGTTTGCATGCTAGTGAGACAGATAATTCAGATCTATGGCACTGTCGACTTGGCCACATGAGCCAGAAGGGCTTGCATCTTTTAAGCAAGAGAGAGTTGATCCCCTACCACAATGACATCACATTGTCTACTTGTGATGCATGTGAGGTTGGGAAGAGCAGGAGTGCACCATACAAAGTTAGATCCAAAGTGAAGAGAGATCTTCTACAGCTGATTCACTCAGATGTTTGTGGTCCTATGGACACGGTCTCTTTGGGAGGCAACTGGTATTTTGTCACCTTCATTGGTGACGCATCTAGGAAGGTGTGAGTGTATGTGTTGAGATCGAAGGATCAGGTGTTTGATTGCTTCAAGAAATTCCATGCCATGGTTGAGCATGAGACAGGAAAATTGTTGAAATGTCTGCGCACAGACAATGGGGGAGAGGACACCTCCCATAGCTTTCAGGGCTATTGTGCAGAGCACGACATCAGGAATGAGAGGACAGAGCTAGGTACACCCCAACACAATGGTCTAGCTGAGAGGATGAACAAACCATTGTTGAGAGAGTTTGCTGCATGCTGAAGACAACGAAGTTGCCCAAGACCTTTTGGGCTGAGGCGGTTCGCACCGCATGTTACTTGATCAACATATCTCCATCAGTTCCTTTGGGTTTTCAGATTCCATAGCGTGTTTGGACAGGAAAAGACCCCTCATATGCTCATTTGAGGGTGTTTGGATGCAAAGCCTATACATTGGTACCCAAGGAGCAGCGGAAGAAGTTGGATGACAAGCCAGTGCCTTGTATTTTTCTTGGCTATGGAGATCAGGAGTTCGGATACCGTCTTTAGGATCCAAGGAAGATAACAGTGACCAGACACAGGGATGTGATTTTCTATGAGAATCAGACGTTGGCTGAGGACACCACTGAGAGTGGTGATGCAGATGAGATTTCCATGGATGATGATAGTCATGAGGACACAGATCCCTCTCCAGTACAGGCTACAGGTGGAGAGGATGGGCCGCTAGAGCAACACGAGCCAGATACAGACCCCGTTGATGCATGTCCAGGGGACTTGGGGCAGGGGGAGCAACCTCATCCACATGCAGATGCAGCAGAGCCTCAGGTCAGGAGATCTGAGAGGACACGCCAACCATCATCCCGCTACCCCACTTCTAGGTATGTGATGCTCACAGATGCAGGTGAGCCATACACCTTCGAGGAGGCACATATGCATAAGGACAAGGATCATTGGCGCGATGCAATGAATGAAGAGATGTTATCTCTCAGAAAGAATCACACTTATGATCTTGTTGAGCTTCCCAAAGGGAAGAGAGCCTTGAAGAACAAATGGGTCTACAAGCTGAGGTCAGAGGACAGCGGCAGGTAGGTGAAGTACAAAGCCAGATTGGTGGTGAAAGGGTTTAGCCAGAAGGAAGGAGTGGACTATGATGAGATCTTTTCCCCAATGGTGAAGATGAATTCAATGAGAATGGTGCTAGGACTTGTTGCTAGCATGGACCTTGAGATGGAGAAGATGGATGTGAAGATGGCGTTTCTTCACGGTGATTTAAAACAAGAGATCTACATGGAGCAACCACATGGATTTCAAGAGAAAGGGAAAGAGCACATGATATGCAGGTTGAGGAAGAGTCTTTATGGCTCAAAGCAAGCCCCGAGACAGTGGTACTTGAAGTTTAATGCTTTTATGGGAAAGCAAGGTTTCAAGAGGACTACATCCGATCCATGTGTATATGTTCGTCGTCTTCCCAATGACATGTTCGTCATTCTTTTGATTTATGTGGATGATATGTTGATTGTAGGTCATGATTTCAACTTGATTGCAAAGCTCAAGAGAGAACTCTCCAAGCAGTTTGAGATGAAAGATTTGAGCAAGGCAAGTCACATCCTTGGGATGCAGATTACAAGGGACAAGAAGAAGCGCATGCCGTGGTTGTCACAGGAGAGCTATGTTGAACGCGTGTTGGAGCGGTTCAACATGAAGAATGCCAAGCCTGTCAGCACACCCTTAGCCTCTCATTTCAAGCTAACCAAAGAGTCATGTCCGTCTACTTCTGAGGAGAAAGCAGAGATGGCCAAGATCCCATACCAGTCTGCAGTTGGGAGCCTCATGTATGCAATGGTTTGCACTAGACCCGACATAGCCCATGCAGTGGGCGTGGTGAGCAGATTCATGTCCAATCCGGGAAAGGACCATTGGGAGGCCGTGAAATGGATCTTGAGATACTTGAGAGGGACCTCAAGTATGTGTCTTGTGTTTGGGAGGTCAGATCCCAAACTTTGTGGCTACATTGATGCAGATATGGCAGGAGACATGGACCAAAGAAAGTCTACCTCAGGCTACATTTTCACATTTGCTGGAGGAGCCATATCATGGCTATCCAAGCTACAGAAATGTGTTGCTCTCTCGACTACCGAGGCAGAATACATTGCAGCAACAGAGGCTGGGAAAGAAGTGTGGTGGCTACAACGCTTTCTTGGTGAGTTTGGATTGCATGATAGTGAGCCGGTTGTGTTTTGTGATAGCCAGAGCGCTATAGACTTGAGCAAGAGTACCATGCACCATGCTCGCACAAAACACATTGATGTGGGATACAATTGACCGAGGGATGCAATTGATCAGAAGCAGCTCATATTGAAGAAGATTCACACAGATGAGAACCCCTCAGACATGTTGACCAAGGCAGTCACTCGTGAGTCGTGACAAGCTTCAGCTCTGTAGAGAGCTGAACGGTGTCACTTCTTCTTGATCTCCATCATTGGGCCACTCCTACCCATTGGGACTGGAGGGGGAGGTTGTTGGGTATTCGGATGTCCAGTCCCAACTGGGGACTATTGCAATTTGCCTCCTTTACGGGGGGCTCTTTGATATTTGTCCAAAATTTTGAAGCCCCAATCCAGGGAATAGAAAGAGCGTGTCGGCATCTCAATTCTACTACTCTCCAGGGAACAGGGAAGGACGATGCCCTAATTTTCTTCCATTTTCCAGCAAATCCGTGAGCTGCTGCAACCATGGAAGGACATATATTGCCGATATATCGCCGATATCGATATATCGCTATATCTAGGAATCTTTCTGAAGAAAATGCCTGAAATCAGATATATCGATATATCGATTTCGATATCGGTCCCATGTCGATATCGATACATCGGCGATATATCGCCGATGTATCGGGATACGACCTTCCATGGCTGCAGCAAGGGTTTCGGACCCTTTCATTCCCTCCACGCAAGAGGGTGAGAGAGAGAGAAGCCGAGTGGGAGAAGAGCTGCTGCTAGGGCTCAAGTGCAGCAGCAACTTGGACTAAAGGCAACAGCGGGTTGGCTTGGAGATTGGCCGTTTGGGCAAGCTCGAGAGGAACTGTGGCGAGGTTGCGTGCGTGGTGACCTCAAGAAGCCGAAGCCTTCGTTTTGAGTCTCCATCCGGGAGCCCCACAAGGGAAGCCACTTATCTTCTTGATTTGAGCAAAATATTGGTATTGTTAGATACTTAGGGATAGTTAGATACTTGTAGAAGAACTATCGTTGTGCGTGTGGCTTGTACCTCGATTTTGTGTACAACAAAATCGGGAAGAACGTTGGCTCATTTTGACCGTAGTGGATTAGTTGCCGGTCTTGCCCCGTGGTTTTCTCTTCCTCACATCGAGTAAGGGTTTCCATGTAAAAATCCTTGTCTCTTGTGGTGATTGCTTGTTGTGGTTGCTTGTGGTTTTTCATCGTTGTTGCCATTGAGTTCCCATGTGGGGAACACATATTGTTGTGTGTGCCATCTTTGCCGCAGGACAGGTTTAGGGGATACACCTTGGTTGCGCATATCCCCCAACATAATAATGATTCCATTTATATGACTATTTTTGTGCAGGATAAATTTCTGTGGGGGTGATGGGTTCATGTACTCTTCCCTACTTAATTTTGGGAAAGGGTTTGGCGAGGTTAAATTTTTCAGTTACTTTACATTGCTTGAACTGAAGTTAAAATCTTGTTAGCTTAAATTTAATTTAAAATTTTACTATTTCTTCAGGAATTTAAATAGGAGTTGGTTCTCATTTCTGATAAAAATATATGTTATTTAGGTCCATTCTTTTTGTTAATTTTTATACTAGGAATTTTCGGGATAATGATCAGCCTCCTTTTTCTTTGGAAAAAAATTCTGTTTACCCTATTTGTCTGAGATCAATAACGTTGCTAAAAACTGAATTGCAATCTGGTGGGTTTTATACGAAAGTTGTAATGAGGTCTTCTGTTTAGAACTGATACGAAATATAAGCGCTGAAATGCTGACTATTCATGTACTCCGCAGTTTATTTTCTGTCAACAGACCGTCTCCCCTTTTTTTCCTGAGAATTCATCTTATTGATGGTATCCGTTTTGGGATGTCTTGTGCATTTCTAGATAGTTTGCCGGTAGAACTTAATCTACCAATGCCTTCTAGCATTTTCCTCTTGTTGATATATCAACATATCCACTGTTCTACGCTTTCTAGCATTCCTTCATCTATTTGATTCTACAATTTTTCATTTTTCGAATTTATGAATTTTTAGCCTTTGTACCCCTGAAAAAATGGGTTTCACTATATATATCTCTGTAAAACCCATCTTTCTTAATGTTGCAGGTATCTTTAGCCTTTGTCGCCCTGAAAAAATGAGTTTCATGATATATGTCTGTAAAACCCATTTTTCATAATTTTGCAGGCATCTTACCATTAAAGTTTTTCTGTACACTTATCGGGAAGCTTTTTCTTGAAGCATTTGCCGTGTGACACTTTTATCGTAACTTAAAATCAAAAGTTGTTAATAGGTTCATATTGTGGAAGGTGAGATTTATACTGCAGGTGTTGGCATTATAAAAAAAGAGGCAATGCAGGTGAACATTGTGAAACCATCATCACCTCATTTTTCTGATCGTTACCTTGTGTGGTTACCACTTGCCAGACTTGGTGACACAAGATGAGTTTTGGCCTGCGTAATGCAGGCATAGTTGTCCCTGATTAGCTTCTATCTACTAAACATTCAGTGGTATTACTTTATAAAAAAGGACCGTTGTAGCTTGAACGGACGGTCTACCTTCATCGTCTCTCCCTAAACTTTTGTATTTATACTCTTAAGATAAGTAACCTTTGAGATCTTAATAATTCCTCTCATTTTCAAACACAATCTGGGTAGATTTACAATCTCATTCTCGTAAAGATTCCATTTCCAGAAAGCATGGACATTTATCCCAAATAAAACACTTTTTGAAGGTACTCTGCTTTATGTTAATAAGCAGTGTAAGAAGACTGTCATATAATTCTTAAACTGCATCTTTTGTATGGGTTTTTCATGACTCACAGGTCTTGAATATAGTCCCTTATTATCTCAAGGTTTAGTTTTTTTTTATTAAATTGCAATCTTGCAGCTTGAAAAATCATAAATGGATATTTACACCCATAACCCTGAGTAATACCGTAATTACCCCAGATTCCCTCCATAATTACGAATTACATGAAAAACCCCGAATATTACTCCGTTTCACACCCATAACCTTCTGTTAGTTTCAACCGTTAATCTTAACCAAACCATCGAGTTAATCTAACCTAACACCAATCCAACGGTTAAAAATAAATCAAACTAAAAAAGAAAAACACCCCCTCTTTCTCCTGCAGGTCCCCCCACCTCCGACCAGCTCCCCTTCCTCATCCAGCAACCCTGACCTGCGCCGACCATCTCTCCTCCTTTTTCTTCCTCGGCAAGCGACTTTCAGATTGAATCTATACAAACAGATATTTTTATTTTTCTTGCAGGCGTACGAGCCGACATGAGGGTCGATGTGTGTGCAGGCGGCGGGTGCTTTTGCCGAGCGGCGGCGGGGCGGATGGTTAGGGAAGGAGTGGATGGTTGAGGGGCTTTCAGGCGGATGGTAGCAGGCAGGGATGGAGGGAGGCGTCGGGGGATGGGGGGGTCACGAACTGGAAGCTGCGCGGGGGGAGGGGGGAGGGTGTTGGGTTGCGAGCGCAGAGCCTCCCGGGAGGCTGCGCATGTAGGGAGGGAGGCGTCGGGGTATGGGAGGGGGAGGGAGCGGATGGTCGGGGGCCTTTCAGGCGGATGCGATGGAGGGAGGCGTCGGGAGAGGGGGGGGGGGTCTCGAACTGGAAGCTGCCGGGGGGAGGGGGTGTTGGGTTGCGAGCGCGGAGCCTAACGGGGGCCCTTCCGGGGGGCTGCGCAGTCAGGGAGGGAGGCGTCAGGGGGGCCTCTCAACCGGATGGGCGGGGGGGGGGGGGGGGAGATCGTAACCTGCAGGACGAGGGGGCTTCCGGTGGGGGGCGGGACGGTGGGGCTGTGCACGAGGCAGAGGAGGAGCTGGTGGTAGGGCGACCGGCAGGCGGGGGAGGCGACAGCGAGGGGGGGTCTCCACCTAGGGTTGTAGTCGGAGGAGGGGGATGGGAGTGGGTTGGGCGGTCGGCGGCCGACGAGTTGGGGAGGCGGATGTGCTGCTTGGAGGATGAAGGGGGAAGGAGGAGGAAGGGAATGGTCTTGTTTGTAAATAATTGAAAGTTAAAGGGTATAAAATATAAAATATTGGACGGATATCGTCATTGTTAACGGAAAATTGGATGAAATTTAACATGGGGTTATGGGTGTAAGAGTTAAGCATTACTCAAGGTCTTGGATATAATTCGTGATTATGGAGGGTACCTGGGGTAATTACGGTATTACTCAGGGTTATGGGTGTAAATATCCCAATCATAAAATGCATCAGTTTCTCACTCAGGTTCATGATGCAGACTGGGCGGCAGTGTACGCGGGGTTAGCATGTCATAGAGCCATATTTTCTTATTACTTTCCATTTTAGTAACATATGCATATTCATATCTTCGGCTGGAAATATTACCGATGAAAAAATATTAATTCTGGGAGGTCCTTTATCCGTTTTCGTCTTGGATTTGCCCGAGTTCACAGCTCCCTTGTCTCTGTAAGAACTTCTCAACGTTTTTTTTAATCTCTTGTGGAACTATTTATTTGGTCAAACTTTTCTGCAAGGAGCTTTTGTCATCTATTCTATATGTTATTCCAAGTAATTGTTGAACTTTGTTTTTCCCCCCTTATTACAACATTGTAAGTAGAGTCCGCTACATGGATTCTTTACCACCATTTGGATCTATTTTGGGTCTTTCTCGCCCTCTCTTAGCCAGCTCAACATCTTAAATTTTACCTCTTCTAACGGGTGCATCAACAGGCCTCCTTTGCAAAGGGCTAAATCACCTTAAGTGATTTCCTTCGTACTATCTATCCTCAATTGGATATACACCGACGGGGAGAGTTTCGCCTAATCATGCCTTTAGTCAATTCTAAGCCTATTTATCTTTGGAATAGTAGCTGCAGTTTCTGAGCACTATGGTTGAAGCAAGGATTTTTAAGACGCCTTCTAGATCTAGTTGGTAATTTTAATACGAAGAGATATGAAAGATAACTATGACATGTTTAGTGTTTCTTTTTTATTCCTTAGTTTTATGATGATTGTCATTAGCATTCTATGGATTTGATTATGTTAGTAATTTGATATGGTGAAATTTAGCAGGCACGTGATTCAGTACCATATCTGTTTTTGTCACTGGCATTTGTGGTTGCACCTTTTCTTCTGGTGTTCACGAAACATAAGATAACGGAGCCCATTCCTCGAGCGTCCATTATAACGTCGTCGTGATCCGAATGCGATGTCTAATAACCACAACTAGTGTCTCAAACCCGTGCTTTGCACCAGGAAGTGTACAAAACATTCTATCCTCTTAAAAGATCAATGTAAATATCCACAACTAGTGTCACAAACACGTGCCTTTATGGGCAAGTAATCCATCCTGCCATTGCTAATTGTGCACTAGGAAAGTGTACAAAACATTCCACCCTTTAAATGATTGCTGTGAATATCGTCACAATGTAACAGATCTTGGATGTGCGCGGGGATTGTTCCTTCGCAGGATGTGATGATTTGTATGTTGGCGTCGAGGATATCCTGCCTTGATCGGTACGTTCTTACCGAGGATGTCTTGTTAGAAGCTGTCAAAGAAACGCTTGGATTTCCAAAGGAGCAAAGTGTGGAGATACTGGGACTCCTCTACGGCCTCCATTGAGAGTGTGAAGAGCTAGATGCGTGGCAGTGGAGAAATCAGCACCGCATGCATGCTGTAACTTTGTATTAGAGATTCGAGATGTGCGAGAGAAGGATTGCCCGTCGATATGATAATGGGATATGTTAATATATATTACAAAGTTTACGTGAATGGTACCATCCCTAACTTCAATTCTCTACAGTTAGTGGTTACTTGGACAAGGATACTCTGTTGTAAATCCTCATGTATATTTTTTTTTTGTGATTTTGATTTTCAAAATCCAGTCTTATGAATTATATCTTCGATTAATATTCCATTTATCCTCCAAATTTTGCTCAAATACGAAGGAATTTGTTATTTTATCTGAATGGTTAGAGGTCTGATCAACATTTAAGCAATTTAAAATCTCATTTAAAAAAGATCCTAACTTTTGACCATTAAGGTAAGATACCAAATGCTCTCAGATTTGAACGAAATTTGGAAGAATATGGCATATTAGACTAAGATATAATATATAAGGTTGGATTTTAGAAATCGAAATCGCAAAAAAAAGATCAGAACATCTCTGCTATGTTCTACCATTCACAACGCTTTGATTTGCTTATTTCATAATTTGCACGATTTCTAGAATCAACTGTTGCCTGCTATATGCTACAATGCAACCTCATCTTGTGATAATATTTGTATAAACCATGTCCCAACATCCTAGCTGAGTATGGCATGAGTTATCATGGGTATTAGAATGTTAGTTCGTCTGCAAACATTTCAGAAATAAGAATGATATAGAATTTTTCAAATGGCTGCCTTCATCGGTAAAATACAACATATTATAAATGAAAAGTCGCTTGATATTATGTGGAAAATTTTACTGCTTGGATCCTATCCCAATGATAGGGATGGATACAGATATAAGAAATACACTATCCTTATCTGTTTTTGAATACGGGATGTGGATACGGATATTGACGGATATTAAAATGATCTTACCATATCCTTAAAAAATGGATACGGATGTAAAACGGATACTGATCGAATACGAGTTAATGTTAGAAATAATATATAGAATCGACTTAAATATATACTTATTGGATGGAAAACACATGATATAAATTACTAAATGTATTTATATCATAAAAATTATACAAATATTGTAAAAGAAGGTATAGAATTATATTATATAAAATTAAAAATAAATATATGACTATTTATAGATGAAAACGGATATATGGATACGGATGTTTGCGGATATCAAAACGATATCCATATCCTTATCCATTTTAAAACGAATATAGATACGGATGTCAAAATCTATATAAAATGGATACAGTGACGGATCGGATACGGATATATCCGTAACCGTTTTCATCCCCACCAACGATTCATTGAGGAGAGGGTAATAGATTTTCTCCATTTTCCGCTTTTCATACACTTCAAAAAGAGGTATCATGCTGATGGAGAAGAATATACATGATACAGTGAGACGAAAAATTGAAAGAAACTAAAAACAAAGAAATATCGACCTTATTGTAGAAAATTTTCCAGCGAGGCAATTCCGCCCTGATCACGCCTCCATCGTTATCACCCTTGGCTTTCGAGGGTGGAAGCATCGCTTGAGTACTATAGAGGTGGGTGATCCCTCCCCTCACATCATGCAGTTGGTAGAGAACCGAGAGGAACCGCAGCTGATCTTGACGGAAGGATTTGTCCTCCTCACGAGGCGCAGGAGATGAATGAAAAGGAGCGTTTGGATCGTCTGCCGTGGTGCTGTAGCGCTGAAAAGGATACCGCTCCCACAACTGATCATGAGATCTAGTGAAGAGAGATAGGTAGGTGGTAATATGTGGGAGAAATAATGACAACAGGACCATCGCGTAGGTAACTCCTGCAGGAGATGCGACCTACTGATTTTATCATCCACGGGCAAAAAACGAAGTGTTGCAGTTCCACAAACAGTTGGAAGCAGAAAGTTGGAACGACGACTGTGTTGCATGGAAGACCATATCGATATTGATACCGTGTCGATACGATATATCGTCGATATACAGATGATATATTGACATCCTGATATTGAACCAATTTAGTGAAGAAAATGGCTTTCTAAAGCTAATTATTGGCCATATCAGCGATATGTCGGTCACATGTCGATACCGATATATCACAGATCTATTGCGATATGGCCTTCCATGCTGTGATGGTCTCACCTCTAGCGTTCTCTGTTGCTGATAGGAATTGTTGCCGTTGACCTCGGTGATGGCCATTTGGTGGTTGGACAGGGAGAGGGCAGGGGGTGATGGTGGAGAGAAGGTCATCGACGTCGAGGAGTTGGTTAGACGGTTCAGAAGACTGATCCCACCGTTGACGTCACCGTATCCTCTGAGATCTGATGACGAGAGAGGGGTAGATAGAGATGCGTATGGGAAAATGGAGATCAGCAAGTGATAGTTGTATCTCGCAGGAGAAGGAATGACGAAAATGAGTAGTGGCAATAACATTGTACCATGAGTAATAACAGAATTTGGGTAAATTACAATTTGGGTCCCTATCTATGAGTCCGATCACAGAATGGGTTCCGATCTTTAAATTGTAATGATTCGGGTCCCATGACCATTTAGGAAATGGAAATTTTAGAGTTCATGACGAATATGCCCTTGTTGGGAAGGAAATGAGGGTTGGGTTCCAACTTTTAAAGAAGGACATACCCGTCATTAGCCTCAAAAAGTTCCTTACATTAATGGCCATGTGACCCGAATCATTACAATTTAAAGATCGAGACCCATTCTGAGATCGGACTTATAAATAGAGACCTAAATTGTAATTTACCCTAACAGTATAGCTGGTCACCGCATAGCAATTAAGCAATAGGAGGATGACAAGGACGGTGACAACGTCGCACGGTGGATTTTTGTATAACTTTTTAGGTTTCTATGGTCGTAAGTGCTGAAGTATTGTTTTCACGATGATATCTGTAGGTTTGCTTGATGGCCATATTGGTTTTTCTGTTGTAGAGGGTTTTTAACTTCTTGATGTATATCTCACAAGTTATTAAAACGAGATCCTTGATCTTATTTCTGTATCTCAGGTGCCGATTTGAAATGTAAACCGTATTGACAAGCCTTGTGCTTCGATCTTGATTAAATAGAGCGACGATTAATGGCGCCGACAAACATACCTCATCACAAAACAGCATCTCATGTACCTATATGGGCTTGAGATATGTTTGTTGGTATTGTTGGTTGTCACGTCAGTTACACAAGAACTTCATTTTTTATTTTCGATTTTGAATTTTGCCAACTTTATTGACAATATCGTCTCAATCTCAATCAACACCCGAGGTTTTGAAACAGTTACACACCTGTTTCGATATATGGAATGTCATTTTGGATCTCAACGTTCCATTTGGTATCTAAAGCGTCGAAATCGACCTATTTGATTAAAGATGAAATTGTGATGACTATTTTCTAGTTGTGAATAAAGCGACGGTTATTTTTTTAGAAAAGAAGATCAAGTTTCATTCAGTTAAGACAATCAAAGCTTTTGCTTGCCCTCGGAGAGCCAAAATCTGAATAGTTTGTTACATGCCAAAAAATTTAGGCGACGACTATAGCGAAAACCAAATACAAAAGATTTTAGAGAGACTTCAGCGACAACATCTAACAAATATATATGAAAAGCCCATGTTTTAGGGCATCCACGACATCGATCAAGACATCATTTTTTTTTTGACTAAATTACAAAAAAAGTCTCTGAATTGTACATCCAATTTCAATTTCATACATGAACTTTAAAAAGGTAAGAATGTGGTTCCCGATCTTTGAGATTTACCTCAATGCGGTCCTTAGCTTTTGAAATTTAGTTGATCGTTTAGTCTCTTTAACCTTACATTGTAATAGTTCAAAACTATACTGAGATGAATATTTAAAGATCAAGTACCATATTGTTACCTTTTAAAGTTCAAATATGAAATGAAATCAAATGTCTAATTTAAGAGCTTTTATGTAATTTACTCTTTGTTTTTCTTAGAAGGCGAAGGTCGACTGGGTGGGTATTGCTTCATGTTTTTTCAGGAGTAGCATCTATCAAATCTAGGGATGCAAATGGTTACGGATATGTCCGTATCCGATCCGTCACTGTATTCGTTTTATACAGATTTTGACATTCGTATTCGTATCTGTTTTAAAATGGATACGGATATGGATATTATTTTGATATCCGCAAACATCCGTATCCATATCTGTATATTCGTATTCGTATATATATATAGTCATATATTTATTTTTAACCCTATATAATATATTTCTATAACTTATTTTACCATATTTGTATACTTTTTATGATACAAACACATTTAGTAAATTTATATCTTGTGTTTCCCATCCAATTCTTATATATTTAAGTCGATGCTATAGAGTATTTCTAACATTACTTGTATGCGATGAATATCCGTTATACATCCGTATCCAATTTTTAAGGATATGGTAAGATAGTTTTAATATCCATTAATATCCGTATTCACATCCGTATTCGTATTCAAAAATGGATAAGGATACGATAATACCTATATCCATATCCGTATCCGTCCGTTTGCATCCCTAATCACATCATAACTAAGGGGCTATTCCAATCATGAATTCATTAATCTTAAGTATTTACTGGGTATTGACATGAAATCATAAGAAATGGTTTAGCTCATTAGGTAGGGTTGAAGAGTATCACTGCAGTCTTTGACAATTTAGCCCTTTGTATCTTTGCTGTTGAAGTAGAAGAAATTTTTGAAAAGGTCCTCCAAATTTCATTGTTGTGTCACGGCATATAGGTTAATCCTTAACCTCCTAATAACTTCCTTAAACCTTGTCATTCTTTCTTTAAAATGAAGTTAGCAACACATATTTTCTTGATACAATACTAAAATTTAAAAGAAAATCATCTTGCAAAAGGTATAGATACAGTAATTTTTAGCTTTACCCTGTTTGCTTTCTGCAGGGAGCACAGGTCGGGAAGGAAATTACCACAATTTCAAAATGTAATCACATCATTAATCATACAATCAGATGATAACAATATTATTGGTTAGCATAGAAATGACATGTAGTACTACTAAGTATTAACTCCCCATGTTGTTTAGCTTATAGAAGTCTGTTTTCTAAACCAAACCGGACATCGAATCGGAATCCTTACCAAAACGGTCAGATCGGGTTGAATCATGTAATCAAATCGGTTCAACCGGATGATGATATCATCATTATTTAAAATTGGATTAAACTGGACATGAGAAAAAAATGGTTTAAATGGCTAATCAAACCGAAATGAAATAAAAAATATATATAATATACATTTAAATATACTTGAAATATAAATAAAATGCGTAGACAATGTACATATTTTACACTATGCATAAAATATTTTTCGTATACACCATCAAATGCCATACATATCGTATATATATTATTTGGACTAGTTGCTCTATAATATAATAGTTGTTTAATTATATTTAAAACCCAATACATGCATAAAGTTTTGTTAGTGTAGTTGGTTAGGAGTTTGAAATAGACAATCAAAGGTCATGGGTTCAACACCCACCTTCGGGATTAAAAAAATTAAATGTGATTTAACTGATTAAACCAAGTCAAAAAAATAAATTGAATAGGACGTGTTAATCAAAAATTGAATATTTTGAATCAAACGGCTATAAGATCCAAGCTCCGTTGACTAATTAACCGGACGATCTAATCTGATTTTCAAAACACTAATAAAAGTTGTCATTTTGCTCACGGTTGTCAGAACTCTCCCTATCTCTAAAAATTAGCAGCAGATGTCTTAGTCACCATTCCTCGGACTTCGTAAACTAATTTTACTGTAAATTAGCAAAATAAATACAATGCTTATTTCTCGTAATGGGCACCGATGGGAAACTAATTCCCAAAATGGGTACGGATCGAAACTTTTTTCCGGAATGGGGATGCATCGGCAAATCGTTTGCCGCTCGCCTACGTGGCGCGGCAAACGGTTTGCCGTGCTGACGTGGCATCGGCGGTAAATCGTTTGCCGTACCTTGTGTCTGAAGTGCTTCCTGCCGCAAACGTCAAAAACCACCGAGTTTGGGCTTTTTATTTTTAGCACCAAGTTTCTATTTTTATAAACGTTTGGGCTTTTTACACTTTGTGTCCTTTCAAGCTTGTTTTCCGATGCTATACCTTTTTAACAAGGATAAAATGTGGTTGTCTTTTGGGGAGCTAACTTGACTCCACCACTTTATTTTCTACTATTTTTTATTTTTTGAAAAATATTCCTGCGGATTTTCATCATTATATACCTACATTATATCATTCAAATTTAATGCGAAACGGATACTCCTACAGCCTCCATTTAGACGAGGTCGATTTCAACAATTCTACGACCGTTAAAAATGATTATTTTGATGGAGGCCGCATGAGTCTCTATTTCTCACGAAACTCGAATGTCGTAATATAGGCATATAATGATGAATTTTCATGGACTCATTTTTCAAAAAAAATTAAAAAAAAAGAGAAAATAGATGGGAGAGCCAAGTTAGCTCCCCCAAGGCCAGCCCCATTTTTCCTTTCTAACAATTGCACTTGTATATTTGCGAAAGAGTAGAAGAGACCAGTGATGCCTTTAGTAGTATATGCAATAGATGTGATAGTCGCAGTTGTGGACTCTCTCTCATGGTATATATATTTTTTTGACATTAGTATTTGTATTCGTTTTAAAGTAGATGCAGATATGAATATCACTTTGACATTTGTTAATATTGCACCCGTCTTCCTGTACCCGAATATGTACATAAGCATAGTAATAGATTTATTTGTTAGTATGTATCATAGCATTTTATGATTGCATTCACCATTGTTGTCATAATTGTTAAGAAATTATTATATTAGGTATATTTATTTTATTTGTAAACAATACTAAATATGTAAAATTTAGTTCATCTATTAAATATGGCTATTATTATTCGTATCCGATTCGCATTCGTTTTATATTCATATTCAATTTTAAGGATATTGTACAACATCTTCATATCCCTTAATATTCATATCTGTATTACTATTCATATTTTAAGATGGATAAGAATATAATTGTACCTATATTCGTATCCGATCTTTTCATACCCGGCTGTTTGCAACACTTTCAACTACAAGTGTTTGCAATTAATTCTTGCAATTTCTGCTTTTCTTTCATGTCCCATTTTAAATTTTACTAAATATATCATCTATTACATCGCAAAGGAGGTCAATTGATGCATTGGTGAGGAGATGCGAGTGTTGGGATGTCGTGCCGACTAAGACAGGACGATGAATGCCCAAGAAGTGTTGGAATGAGACTATACAAAGAGATTTAAATTTTTTGGATCTAAGCATGAGAATAACCCGAGATAGATCTGAATGGAGGTAAAAAAATCCATGTAGCTGATCATAATTTTTAAATAATTATTCTCCATTATTTAAGAAAAAAAATAAATGTCCTTCTATACATTCGAACAGTGAGCAGGGTGGAGCATTGGGCTCGACCCGGCCCAACCCGGGAAAACCCGGCCCGAGCCCAACAATTTTCGGTGGGCCTTGGGCCAGATCGAGGCCCGCTTTTTTCAGCAAATTGAGGACCCGGGCCCGGCCCAAGGCCTGCGTGTTCGGGCTCGGGTTCGGGTCGGGCTCGGGCTCGGGCCGGGCTCAACCCGCACTTATTTTGATTTCATGAAGTTGCACTTTGATTCCAATTTATTGCTATGGATATAATTCGTCCATAATACATGAATATTGGATGTATTGTTACAATATAATATTACTATTGATGTATGAAGGAAATATTGGATGTATTATGACTATAAATCCGTATCACCTTATTTAGTTCTAATATGATATTTTGAAATATGAGGGCCCGGGCCCGGCCCACTTGTACTTCGGGTTCGGGCCCGGCCCGACCCAAGTATAAAAAATGAGGACCTGGGTCCGGCCCATTTGTAAATCGGGTTCGGGCCGGGCTCGGGCTTTTGTGGGTCGGGTCAGGGTCGGGTCAAGACCGGCCCGGCCCAATGCTCCACCCTAACAGTGAGCGAACCATACCATTGCTACGCTGAAATAGAGAGCGGATCAATCCTACAGCATAGCCTGCTTTAATCGCTATTTTTTTCCGTAACTTTTGTGAAACATTCTACTATGTAGATTTAATGTATGCATATTTCGATAGGATAAATCCTATCTATTTTATCTTTAAGATCAATATACTAAATCCGTACGGTTGGATTTTTCACATGGGGTTGTAAGAAAAAACCGCACAGCAGGCCCTGCTGTAGATTAAACTACAACAGCACGATCGGCTCCGGAAGAAATAACCTTATGTTCATCGGATAACTTTATTAAGCAAAAGTGAGATATGCTCGGAACTCGGAAGCTCCCGTAGACCTGGCCAAAGTGCGGGTTGGTCGGCCCGAACATACCGATATTTTAAAATCCTTTGTTCAACGTCCGTCCCGACCCGGTCAATGAGCCATACTTCAAGGTCCAAGCTCGACCCAAATGATGGGCCGAATGTAAAGTATTTTTTTATTAATTTTAATCAAATTTATGAAGATAATTAAGCTTTTTTTTGCATCATCTAATCTTTTTAAATTCAAGTAACCATAATATGTGTTACTTTGCTTGTAAACTATAAAATAAGATGTAATATTGATAATGTAAAATATAAACTTGAAGTATATTATATTAAATGTATCTAAAATATAATTTTTAAACCTACATTTTTATATGTGCGGGCCATGTCGGGTCGGGTGGTCAGGCTTTAAGACACATATCCACGGCCCGCCCAGTTGATGGACGGGTCAAAGAGAGAGCCGGACTGGACCAACCTATTTCTGAAATCTCTTAGTCCAAGCCCGGTCATGAGTGGGCTGAGCGGGCTGGACGGACGGACCCCCGACCAATTGGTCACGTCTAAGCTCCACTAATTAGAACAACCGTATCACCTTGAATTTTTTACTACAACCGGACACGCTTCCTACTTAATTTGACGATACTCATCACGTATCCATATGCCTGAAGTAGCCATATCCATGAAGCCCTAGTGTAGATAAGAAGCCGAGATTACGGATCCGACGTGGGCGGCCCAAACGGAGGGATCCATCCCTTCTATCCACGAGAAGCGGTGGGAATCGACTCCATTGTCCTGTGCTGTGTACGCTTCTGCCAATCAATACCCACCTGCATGCAGAGCCGAGACTCCGGTGCAACCCCCCTTGGCAAATTCCAAAGACGGAGCAGGGAATCAAACACCTTTTCCACGTAAACCAATATCTCTCATCACCGAGAGATAATTTCCATACGTATGGTTCTCCTGATCACAAACACAAGGCATATAGCTCGGCCGCCATGAATGGGTTATGGGCCACCACTGTCCTTGTTCCAGGATTCTCCTCTGGGGATCAAGTATACGAAGATGGAGACGTCTAGGTCGTGAGAAATTATATAAATGCAAGCTCAATATATATTAAGCTGCTGTAGGCTTTCAACGTGGGAGGATCCATGATTTCACCCTCCCATGCATGCTTGCTGATATGTGAAACAAAAATGGTGGTTAATGGATATTTACTGTAAACAAAACCACCACTGACTGAAAGCAGGCTGTCGTGACTGTGGGGAAATTGTGGTGGAGAAGCCGTTTCTGGCACATAATTAATATGCTGTGTGGACAACCAACCTGATCTGCGAGTTTCTAAATTGGGGTCCTCCGGAGATATCCAAAGAAGATCACAATCGTCTCCATCAAACACCAGAGTCAGAAAGAAAATGGGGGTCCTGTGGATGTCCCACCTGTTGCTGTCCTGTCCACCTTCTTCCATATCAAATCTGGCACTTCCATCTCTCTCTCTCTCTCTCTCTCTCTCTCTCTCTCACTGCTTCCATCTTTTTCTCTGCGATGAACAAAAAAAAATCTCTGATGTAGCACCACTCTATCCGCTTGGATCGAGTCTCTTGGAACTGTTTCCAGAAAAAAAATAGAGAGAGTTTTGAGTCTGCTTCAATCTGACCTAAGATAAACTCCTCTTGGATATTATGTAAAGCAACTCCCTTCCCAACAATGCATGATCACAAACTTTGTAATCAGATTGAATGTTGCCGCAACTCCTGCAGTATGTTTCTATCTACTTCTCTTATGAATCAAAAATAGGTGTTTGGAGAAAGCAAATTTGATTGATGCCATTTAATCATTTTTGGAGTCGAACTTTTTTTTGGAGACAGTTGATGTTTGAATCTTGACTTTTTTTGAAAACAATTAGTTACATATATATTTTAACTGGCAAAGCATACGAAATAGGTTCAGGATAAATGAGCTGATGGCAATGAGCCTCAAAATCAACATTGGGGCAAGTTCTTCGTCGTGGTATTAGTTTTATTGTCCAGAATGGGCATATGCCGTAAATCGTAATCATGTTTTTTTTAATTACTTTCTGAGATGGACTCGATTTTTTTTCAAGAATTTCAATACTGCTAATCAACTTGAACATTCTGTCGTTTACGTATTACAAAACCCTTGCAACAAATTTGATGTAAGATAAGGAATAATTTTTATTCGTTCTTATATCATCTATAATTAAATATGGGGGAAATAGGGCTGCTCCCAGACTGCCCCGCCTCATTTTTTCGGTGATTTTTTTTGTTTTTTTTCAAAAATACGGTAATGTATTTTCATCACCATATTCCTCTAATATGTAATTCCAATCTCGTAAGAAATAGAGACTCATGTACATTCCATCTAGAGTAGGTAATTTTAACAGTCGGTGAATTGTTTGAACTATTGGATGATGTCATCTTGGTGAACTCGGTCACGGTGAGGTTAATCAGCAAGAGAGATCGCTCACGGATAATGGTGACCTCAGTATATGGTACCGCAGGGTCCTCTCCCAACACAGGCTTGTGGACTGAGTTGCGTACAGTGAGAGCCTGGAAGAGGCGTGGATTGTGGGGGGAGACTTCAACGTCACACTATACTCGGAGGATAGACCGGGTGGTAGGGGAGGTCAAGATCCTGGATCAAGCAATTTTAAGGAGGTTGTCGAGGACCTTGCGTTGGAGGTTCTTGATGCGTCAAACTGCAAGTATACCTGGCGGGGCTCCTCATCGAGATCGCGTATCGACAGGTTCCTTATTTCTACAAAGGCTCTGGAAAGGTTTGGTTTGGCCTGTGTGACATCTGCTTGGACACGTGTAGCGGCAGAGGCTATTCTTCTTATTTCAGGTTTGAGAGGTGCTGATGATGGAGGATGGTTTCAAGAATATGGTGACATCCTTTTGGAGCAACTTGGCAGTGGAGGGTTCTGCCACTGCGAAACTCTCCTTAAAGCTAGGTGCTTTGCATCACAGATTGCTTGCTTTCAGGAGAGAATCTCGTACGGCTAGGGAACATAGAAGGAGCCAGGCGCAGGAGGAATTGGAGCGGCTTGACTTGGTGGAAGACGACAGGGAGCTAGATGAGGAGGACCTTATTAGCCGAGGGTTGGTACAGAAGATTCTAGAAGAGGAGGATAGAAAGAGGGAGATGGAATGGAGACAAAGGTCTCGCCAGAAGTGGTTAAAGGAGGGGGATGCAAACACTAGATTCTTTCACGCGGTGGCAAATGGTAGAAGAAGGAGAAACATGATCCACTCAGTGAAGATTGGGGATGAGGAGTTTGCTGGCGAGGAGGAGGTTAGTAGGGTGGTGATAGGATATTTCAAGAGCATGAGCAGACATGCACCTAGTTGTGGCTCTAGATGGTTGGGCTTAGGCGTGAAGCACATCTCTAATCTTGATGCGGAGCTGCTGACGAGATCCTTTAAGAGGGAGGAGGTGAAGAAGGCAGTCTTTGATCTAAACCCAGATGGTTGCCTTGGACCGGATGGTTTCCATGTGTTCTTTTACAGAGAATTCTGGGATTTGGTAGCTTCAGAGGTGATGGATGTTATGTTGGAATTTGCAGAAGGGAACTATGGTTTTGAACGGCTCAATAAGTCATTCATTTTTCTACTGGCTAGAGAAGGAGTTTGTAACAAGGGTGGAAGACTATCGTCCTATTGCGTTGTCTAACGCGATCTACCTAATTGTGGCAAAGGTGTTGGCAAATAGACTGAGGGACGTTTTGAATAAGATCATCTCCTCGGTCCAGAGCGCTTTTCTTCCAGGCAGATAGTTATTAGATAGTGTGGTGATGGCCACGGAGATTGTGGCGGACTGGAGGAGGAACAAAACGAAGGGGGTACTGTGGAAGGTAGATTTCTCCAAAGCTTATGACAGTGTCGATTGGAGATTCCTTTGTGCATCTCTACATCGGAGGAGTTTCCCAGACAAATGGATCTCGTGGATGAAAAGATGTGTTACGACAGCTTCATGTGATGTTCTAGTAAATGGGCAGTCTAGAGGAGGCTACTTCCAACCACAACGTGGGGTTCACCAAGGGTGCCCACTTGCACCTTTACTCTTTGTGCTTGTGGCAGATGCACTGACGATAATGGTTGATCGGGCAACTACCGGAGGATTTTGCAAGGGATACTCTAGAGGTGAGATTTCAGTGCCCATTCTACAGTACGCAGATGACTGATGAATACCCATTCATCACTCTTTATTCTTATATTTTAGCTACAAAAACCTATGCAAATGCATGTAGATATGTGTAAATAGGAATCATTAGCAAAAGCATGCATCTTGTAAAAATCTATAATTAGCATGTTTTTGTGCAAAAATAAAAGAATAAAGATGAAAAAGAAAAAGAGGGAAATATTTAGAATAAATATTGAGCAACCTAACCCAAGGGAGGGCTCAGCATGGGCCTGACCGCATAAAAGCCAAGTAGAGGGAGATAGGGGCTCATATGTATATATTTTTGTAAATAAATAAAATTATATTTTCCTCACCCCAAAAATATGTTTGTAAATATTTGTACATATTTATAAAGTATAAAATCAAAACAAAAAGCTTAAAAATCAAAAATTCAAAAATGCCCTTTTCACCATGCACATAGACCATGCCTCCTTATGTATTTAACCTTGTAAATAACCTTATTTATTTTCGAAACTTTTTGTAAATATTCTATGTTATATATTGTAAATAAAATAAATAAAAAGAAACAAAACAAAAAGCAAATAAAAATAACAAAATTAAAATTACAAAAATATATTGTACATACACCATGTATATAGATGTATATATCTATTTATTTCACCTATGTATATATATAATAAAAATAAAATAAAAATATCCTTTTATTCCTCATTTTATTCTACAAATAAATAAAATATAAAATGGGAATAAAATTGTACAAAAATAATAATTAAAAATCAAAAATTAAAAACCCTATATTGTACATATACCTATGTATAGCCCTATTATGTAAATACCTTATTTTTATTTTGAAAAATTAATTAAAAATCACCAAAAAAATAGAAAAAATTAAAACAAAAATATTTCATGTTTTGAGTTTTAATTAAATCGGCCATTTGTTATTTTTAATTCAATTTCTAAATCTTTTCTGACGTGGCCTCTCCTGATTGGTCCACGGGGATGTTGACCCCCCGGTCAACTCCTCCCCTTGGACCACAGAGTTGCGGATCTGATTCCCGACCCGATTTCTCAACCTTTCCGCGAACAGATCCGATCTCCATTAACCCAAACCCCGGGCTCCATTTGTTCCTTAATCATCCCTGATCCACGCCCGACTGATAGCCTTGGGATCCGCGCTCCGAGCTTCACGCCCGACTCCCATCTAGCCGGACCCCTAGCTGTATATAGTCTGAGCTCCGCCTCCGTTTTTACGCATCTTTGGCTCTCCACCCTTCATCCCGTGACCTCCACAGCATCCCCTGAGGTGACAGCTCTCGATTGCCCGTGTCGCAGCGAGGAGGGGGTGGCCGGACCACTGATCCGGCGACGTAGCGCCGCCGTGCTCCGCCCAGTGCAGGAGCTCGAGCCTCAGGACTTGACGACGTTCGAGGCCACGACCAGGAGCTACCTCAGCTCCAGCACAGTCTTCCACACCGCCCAGGTGACCTTCTAGCTTTCCCATTTCGCCTAATTTCTAGTTTTCCCCAAATTGTATCGCCGCTGTATTCCGTTGATTCCGACCATCTCAAGCATCATTTCGATCATCGGAACCCACGTTCACCATCGCCTTCCCCCCACGCACCTTCTCCGCCCCTTCGTTCAACCCAGCTCGCACAGGAGCTGGGGTTCGAGCTCCACCGTCCGTCGCTCGCCGGAGCTCGCTCACCCCGACGCACAGCTCACCTCCACACCACCTAACCGGGTCGAGGCACTTTGCCCTCGACCCGCGGAGCTTCTGAGATACTTTGCAGGACCAGCGGAGACCATCTGAGGCCTCCCGACACTTTGGCCAGGAGCTTCCCTCCGCCGACCTCGCCGGAGCCCCTCCAGGGCTCGGCTGGGCCATCGGAGGCCACCAACAGCTGCGGAGCTTCATCGCCAATCTTCTCCGATCTTCAGAGGCAGCTGAGGAGGACCACAGCACGCGCACGAGGCCGGCGAAACTCGCCGGCCAACTGTTCTTCCAGGATCCTCGAGCACCGTCCGATCGCCCTCAGCTCCCCAGTTCGCATCACGTCCGTCCATTCCAGGAGGAGCAGTCACCGTCGATCATCTCGAGGGTCGATCCGGACCGTTAGCGCAGAGAGAGAGACACCAGCACCTGAGGCCGTCAGATCTTCCACGTGTCTCCTCCACTGACGTCGATTAGGCCCACGTGAGGAAGGAGAGAAGCGCCCATCGTCCTCAGCCGTTAGATCTGCTACGTGGCGCACATCCAGCCGTCGACGTAATAAAGGGGTAATTTACCGTAGGCCCCCTCTTAGTTTACGTTTTTAGATTTAGTCCTGTAAATATTTTGTGCCTTTTATTTACATTGGGATATTTGCACTTGGGACCTAGTACTTTAGTTTATTTGCATTTGTGCCCCTGTTTGTGTGAGCCACGTGCGTCGTCACGTGTATGTTTGGTGTATTTGCAACATTAGTCCTGTAGTTCTGGTTGTTTGTTAATGAATGAAAACTTTTTGTTAATTGCATATATGCCCCTGTGAGCGTTTTATTTGCACATGTGCGTCTTTTAGTGGGTTATTTGCAACATAGCCCCTGGACTTTTTGGTACGAGTTACCAAAAGGTCCTCGGACTTGTTTTTCTTACCAAAAGGTCCCTGAGTGCCCCAGGCACGCGCCACGCGCGTGACTTGCTGTGAAAATTGCACCTGGACCCCCAGAACTTCGGGTATTTGCACTTAAGTCCCTGTGCACAGTGCCCTCTTTTGATTTTTGAATAAAATATCAAATCACCTCCAAATTCGATGAAAATTTGACACATGGCTCCTGCCATGTTGTAGGATTTTTGAGAATTTTTGAGGACATTTTTTATTTTATTTGTTATTTTTAAAAATTCAAAAACCTCTATTTTAGCTACTGTTTAGAATTAAAAATCCCAAAAAAATATAAAACCCCCTCAAAAATTCCACAAAAATTAGGTACTGTTTCTTTTGTGTTTCTTGATTTTCTAGCCAATTTTGGCTATTTTTCATTGCTTAAAAACCCTAAAAACTTAAAAATACCTAAAAACTCATAAAAATCATAATAATTAATCAAAAAACCCAAAAACAATAATTTTGGTGCTCAAATTTTCCTTATTTTCTCTAGTATACAGGAAAATTACCTCCAGGTCCCTCTGAGATCCCTAGATATTTTATCTTTGGGTTTTGGGCCTGGCTGGACAGTACCTTGTCTTTTTAGTACTGTTTGATTTTTAGGAAATAAAATAAACCTTATAAAAATCCCAAAAATTCACCAAAAACACTAGAAAACCTAAAAAACATAAAAACATTTTTTCTTGAATTTTTGCTTGATTTTTGATGCTTTAAATAAATTGTGAAAGTGTGCTTGTCTTTGGTTTCTTTTGTTTTCTCAATATATTAAAATTCCAAAAAAATATAAAAATCATTAAAAACCACTAAAAATATTTTATTTTATTTTATTTTATTTTTACTACTTCGTAGGCCTTTGGCCAACCCGTGCTCCTTGTGTTCGACCCTGGGTGCTATACCAGGTTAATCTCCTAGCAGGACCGCTTCACGTTTTGTTTTGATCTTTGATTTATTTAGCGGTTCGATCTTTTTCTTGATTGAGTGACTCTGAGTGATTGAGGTCACAACGACCTATTTAGTACCTTTACCTCGTTCGCTCGGGTCGCTCATCAGAATGGCGCCGTTGCCGGGGAGCACGGCTTAGTAGTTCTTTATATTTTTCTTTTCGTTTTATTTTCACGGCTTTTCGCGGCTCTTCGGAGCTCGCGGCTTTTCGCGGCTTTTGTGTTTATTTTCTTTTTGTTTTATTTTGATTTTCTTTTATTTTTATTTTTGTTTTATTTTGTGTGTTTATTTCATTTTCCATTTTTTGCATATATACCCTCACTTTTATTTTCTTTTCTTTTCTTTATTATTTGATTATTTTTGCCGGTCTGACCACTCTTCTCTTTATTTTGCGAGGGCCCGAGGACCGCGGAGGCGACTTTCGAGGAGCCGGTGCAGCCGAGGAACTTGGAGGCGGCTTCCTTCTGTACGAAGCCGCAGGAGAGAGCGAGAGAGAGTTGAGTGGGTGAGGTTAGATTAGGATTTTTATTTCATTATTATTATTGTAATAATACATGGACACTTGGACTGTTTGGACTTGGACTCCTACCGTAGCGGGTCTGTTTTGCCGAGCACCGGTGTGCTCGGGGGACCCTTTAGGACTTGCGCGGTTTTTCGCGATTTTCTTCGCGGCTTTCCTTTTCTTTCTTACTGTCTTTTCCGGTTTTTCGCGGTTTTTGCTCGAGCCCCTAGACTTAGGATTTTCTGGTGAATGTGCCGTAATTAGTAGGATCCACACATCTAATTGCATATCTGTTCCTATAGATCGTAATTGGACCTACCTAAAATCAATAATAAAAATAATCGACTCGCTAGCCTCCGTAGCCTACGTGCCGTAGCCCGTCCTGTAAAGCGCTTACTCCTACCCCCGATTTGTCGGACAGAGGAGGGACGGGCCAAGACCGGACTCTTTGGCTTGGAGGTCGGTGACCGGTTAGACGGTTCTTCGCTAGAAGCTGCTCGTCTAGGACTCGGCTTTTCCCGCTGCATCATTTAGGTTAGTTTTATTTCTGTCTTTTATTTTATGCGCGGATCATATTGCATGTAGAGAGCTGGAGCAAGGTACGCATTTCTGACTTTGCATGCATCATTGATTTCTCGTGCATCGGCTTTTTCGACTTCTCCCCCCTGTTTTTGACTTAATAATCAGGAGAACCGAAAAATTCGTTAGGCGATTAGTTTGCTTTGAAAAATATTAAAAAAGTGAAACCATAAAATTGGGACTGCTAAAATTATTGATCTTAAAATCTGCTCACCCTAAAATTTTTTTGTCTTGGGGAGAGCAACCCCCTCATTGCTTGGTTTGCATGCGCGAGAGAGTGACCCGCACACTAGGTAGAGCCCCCCGTTGCTAAACCCGACTGATTACCGACTCTTCCGTGCGGGCCAGTCGGTTGGGTTAGCAGCGGATATCCCAACAGGTCACGTAAGCGCTCTGATATTTTGTGTGTTCACCAAAATAAAATTGACAAGATAATTTGACCGAACTTTCACGGTCTTCAGCTCGCGTTGCGTTGGTGAACCGGGGGTTTGTTTTCAGATCATAATTTTTCCAGATCTCATCCGCCCTACTCGCCAGATCAAGATGATGGGTAGACGGTCTCTTAGGCAGCCTCTGGCTGCACCGCTTTCGGGCGCGTCTACCTCATCATCTAGGTTGGCTCGCGAGAGCTCAGACCCACTCTCCGAGCCCGAGTACGACTCCACCCTGTTCCCCCTCGATCCCCTTTCTGATCTACCTGAGAGACATGAGCCCGAGGAGAGATTGATACATTTGACAGCACCTGAGTTGGGCTCGTTTGATTTTGCAGACGTCGACATGGCCGGAGCCGGCAGTTCAGACGATCACTCCCGTCAGCCAGAGCATATTGTACTAGACCAGGGAGCGATCAACTCCACCCTGATCGCATCACTCGATACAGTCCAGCAGCAGCTCCGCGATCAGGGGGCATTTATGATTGAGATGAGGAGAGAGTTGGAGAGGCTCAGAGCAGAGCGAGCCCGAGGAGCCCGATGATGCACAGGCACGAGCCGCAGCAGCAGCAGCAGCCGCGGCCGCCGCCGCAGGAGGAGGACCACCTAGACCGATGCGGGAGTTGCACAACCCCGGATCTACACTGATGCACCATTGGGTGGTGGTTCCGGCTATCGTGGGGGACTTCAAGTTCCCCCGAACACCTTGCAGATGCTTCCTCGGTTCCATGGACTTGCTACAGAGGAGCCCCACCTCCACCTCCAGGAGTTTCTGATGATTTGCATCACTGTCCACGACCGGCATGTGGACCAGGATACGATCAGGATGATCGCCTTCCCCTTTTCACTGGCAGATAGAGCAGCCACCTGGCTGAAGCACCTGGGGAGGTTTGTCTACACCTGGGAGCAGCTCCGCACCGAATACTTGAACAAGTACTATCCACTCGGGTGGACGAATGCAGCGAGGGCCCTGATCAACAACTTCTCCATGTTCCCCAACGAGCAGTTTCACGAGGCTTGGGAGAGGTTCCGAGAGCTTCTGGACAGATGCCCGCACCACGACATCACGAAGCCGAACCTTGTGCAGAGCTTCTTCAGCGGGTTGTCACCAGAGCTACAGGGCCTGGTGAATGCTTCTTGTGGCGGGTCCTACTTCGCCAAGGACCACGACCAGGTCTGGGCCATTTTTGAGGAGATGGCAGAGAAATATATGGTGATGTCCCAGACCCGACTCTATACTCAGAAGACCCAGCCACATCAGTCAGGACCCGTGCAGTACCAGAGGATCGCACGGGAAGATGCAGGTCCATCCAGTTCGTCCGCAGCCGCAACAGCACAGGCAGAGTCATCAGCTGCGGACATGGGTATCATCAGCGAGAAGTTGGACCGCATGGAGCTGATTGAGAAGAAGCAGTGCCAGAGTATCACGCAGATGGAGCAGATGGCACAGGTCTTGAGCGACATGAAGACACAGCTCATGTGTCTCCAGGAGGCACAGACGGCTTCTCAGCCCCGTCTTCAGTTGCGAGGCGACGCCCGCAGCAGCAGCAGCTCGTCCCAGCGCTCCAGCACCCCAGTGCAGACTAGACAGGCTCACCTTGTACAGGCGGAGCCGTACCAGCAGCCGCAGCCCACCTACCAGTCCCCACCATCTCCAGAGATGCAGATGGTGGTCTACCAGTCGGACCAGCCTCTGGCAGTACTCCCGCCAGCCCCCTTCGATGCCGAGCCGTTGATGGATGTCAACGGGATTTGGTATGACCGTCCCCAGCCTGGGATCCGACGAGACCATCCCGGATTCAGGTGGGGGAGTGGTGGTGCCCAGCCCCAGCAACAGCCGTCAGGACAGGGAGGGCAGTACTCCCAGCAGAGAGACCAGCACCAGCCGCAGCAACAGCCCCCAGCGTATCAGCAGCAGTCACCCTACGGTCCTCGTCCCTATCAGCAGCAGGGACAACCTTGGAGACGTGAGCAACAGGCTCACCAGGGATACCAGCAGCACCCTCCATCCTACCCCTCTTACCCATCACAGCAGTTCCAGCAGCCTCACCTACAGAGAGGCCACCCGTCGGGCTCCCACGAGAGCCCCGCCTTGGATGACATCGCCCGCCTCCTCACGGACCAGCAGGCCACATTCCGACGGGAGATGGACGAGTTCTGCCAGGAGATGCAGGACCTGGTGAGAGGGAAGGCCGCCATACCAGCCCAGATAGAGCCGAATCCGAACAGCCTCAAGAGGAAATCTGAGCAGGTAGTACATACTGAGTTAGCCACTCCTAGTGACCGATTTGATGATACTTCTTCGGATCTATTTGATGCTGATTTTGTCACACTTAGGAGCGATAGGACCCCAGCAGGCGGCGGCGCCTCATCTGAGCTTCATCCAGAGGCGCCACAGGAGGAGGAGGAGAGCGGTACTGAGGCCGCTCCAGACGACGACGGTGGTACTGAGGCCACCAATGATGCTGATCCCACCGGCGGTACTGAGGCTGCCGCTTCACCAGATCTAGGAGGTGGTACTGATGCCACCCGTTCAGCCGAGCCAGCCCGCGGTACTGATGCCGCACGACGTCTACCAGCAGCAGCAGCAGAGCAGCCAGCCCGTGGTGGTACTGAGGCCACCGGTGTTTGTACAGACAATGATGTTGTTTTTCCTCGTGTTCATGTATCTCGGAACTCTGCTATGAATAAAGGAAAAGGTTTACTTTCTTCTAATCCCACTGTGGTGCATGATGTATGTGTGGATCCGGTCCTTGAACCGTCTAGACCTTTTCCTAGTCCTTCATCTGAGAAGGACCCAGTGATCCCCTTCCCTAGAGCCCTTCAGATGGGGAAGGGGAAGAAAAAAGATCCAAAAAAGACAGTGCAGGAGGAATTCAGCCAGAGTATGATAGATCGATTCCACATCCAGCTGACCCTCCAGGAGTCTTTACAGCACATCCCCCTTCTCCAGCGATCTTTGAGAGAGAGGACTACAGTTAGGAGGAGGAGGAGAAACCACACTTCAGAGATCCATGTGCTGACCAAAGCCACGTGCTTCGCGATCCAGAACCGACTGCCAGCCAAGAGGCCAGATTCAGGGGCCCCGTATGTCAGATGCCAGATCAGTGAGCAGAGGTTCGACCGTACTCTTCTAGATAGCGGATCGTCGATCAACCTTCTTCCGGCAGCCCTTCTCGACCGCTTCGAGTTGGGCACTTTTCGACAGAGCAGGACAGTCCTTCAGTTCGCTGATCGATCTGTCAAGAGGCCGAAGGGGTTATTACGAGACGTTATCGTCACTATTCAGGGCCTGAAATTCCCCGTGGACTTCGTAGTGTTGGACATGGAGATCCCTGAGTCAGTGGCCGATACCCCCATCATCCTTGGCCGTCCGTTCTTGGCCACAGCCAAGGCGGTGACTGATCATGATAGCGGGAAGGTGTACTTTCGCGTCCAGGGCGAGAGTATACAAATAGAGACGGTCGAGGACTATAGAGCCAGATTCAGATCCCGCTCAGATGCGAGTACAGACTCAGAGCAGCTGACAGATGCAGAGCCACACATCCACCAGGACTGTGATTTTGTGATCACAGATGATGAGGCAGCTTGGGCAGATCTTGAGACACAGACTACCCTCTCACTTTCAGATGCAGCTGATGCAGAGACGACAGCAGAGGAGAGTCTGGAGAGCACAGACCTGGTTCAGGATACCATTGAGGCAGCAGAGCCGGTCCTCGATCGCAGCACAATGATTAGTGATGGTGGTGCTGAAGCCACCTTGCTTTCCGGTGGTACTGATGCCACCGCTTCTGATACAGATCCCTCGGATTCAGAGTCTGATTGGGCCGATTGCTATGATCAGATGCCAGACCTGAGTCCATCTGAGCCTATTGATGAGGAGGAGGTAGATGCAGAGCCGAGCAGAGACAGTACAGTTGAGCCGCCTTCTCCCGATCCAGTTTGCGAGAGTACGCTTTCACTTTCCCAGGCAGATTTGGCCGACCTTGCAGCTTTCACTCAGTTTCTTCCACAGCCAGATTTGCCAGCACCCAGCATTCCAGAGCTGAAGCCGCTCCCTACTTCGCTGAAGTATCGATTCCTTGCGGGCGAGCCTGAGATGTACCCAGTCATCATCTCCGCCGAGTTGACTGGAGAGCAGGAATCCCGTTTGATGGGGGTTCTTGAAAAGAACCGCAAGGTGATCGGATGGAGCGTAGCAGATCTCCATGGGATTAGTCCATCAGTGTGCTCCCACCATATCTACCTCGAGGAAGGGGCGAAGCCGTCGCGTGAGTTCCAGCGGCGTCTCAATCCCAACCTGAGAGAGGTTGTGATGAAGGAAATATCAAAGTGGTGAGGTGCAGGTTTTATCTATCCCATTTCCGACTCCAAGTGGGTCAGCCCCTTGCATGTGGTACCCAAGAAGACAAGCATCACGACTGTGATCAGTGAGTCGGGAGAGGAGATCGCTACACGAGTACCCACCTCTTGGAGGGTTTGTGTTGACTACAGGAGACTCAACCAAGCCACCAAGAAGGACCATTTCCCCCTGCCTTTTATTGACCAGATCATTGAGAGACTGGCAGGGAAGAGCCATTATTGCTTCCTGGAGGGGTACTCGGGCTACAACCAAGTGGCCATCGCTCCTGAGGATCAGGAGAAGACCACCTTTACCTGTCCCTTCGGCACATATGCTTTTCGACGCATGCCATTTGGGCTATGCAACGCCCCTGCGACTTTTCAGAGGTGCATGCTGTCGATCTTCTCGGACATGGTAGGGGAGTGCTTAGAGGTCTTCATGGATGATTTCTCGATCTACGACGACGGATTTGATTCTTGTCTTGACTGCCTAGATCGAGTACTCCAGCGATGTATTGAGTATCACTTGGTGCTATCTTGGGAGAAGAGTCACTTCATGGTGACTCAAGGGACGGTGCTTGGCCACATCATCTCCAACAGGGGCATGGAGGTTGATCCGGCCAAGGTTGATGTCATTAGGAAACTCACACCGCCGTCCAATCTGAGGCAGCTACGGTCATTTCTGGGGCACGTTGGATTTTATAGGAGATTCATTCAGGACTTCAGCAGGATTGCCCGACCGTTGACTGACCTCTTGACGAAAGACACCGAGTTCCTTGTCGATGACAAGTGTCTTTCATCGTTTGCTACTCTCCAGCAGTGTGTGATTGAGGCTCCTGTCCTCCAGCCGCCTGATTGGTCTCTCCCATTCAAGATCATGACGGACGCCTCCGACTTTGCCGTAGGGGCAGTGCTGGGACAGAGGAGGGATGGAGTGCCATTTGCTATACACTATGCTAGCCGCACATTGGATTCCGCCCAGCGGAATTACACGGTCACAGAGAAGGAGATGCTAGCCGTAGTGTTCGCCCTAGATAAGTTCAGATCGTATATCATTGGATCTAGAGTGACTTTGTTTACAGATCATACCGCCATCAGGTACCTCATGGCAAAGAAGGATGCCAAGGCCAGACTGACTAGATGGATCCTTCTACTCCAGGAGTTCGACATTGAGATTAAGGATAAGCCTGGAGTCAAGAATGTGGTGGCGGACCATCTCTCCCGATTAGAGCAGCCTGAGGAGTCTGAGCAGATTGATCCTATTAGAGATACCTTCCCGGATGAGGCGATCCTTGCTATCGCCTCACTCCCATGGTACGCCGATATTGTGAACTTTCTCGTTGTTGGGAAAGTCCCCACAAGATTGGCCCAGGCAGAGACTTGAGACCTTCCTAGCGAAGGCCAAGTCTTACCATTGGGAGGATCCCATCGTTTACCACGAGGGAGGGGATAGCGTCTGGCGTCGGTGTATTCCTCAGGAGGAACACCGTAGCGTCCTCACTTACTGCCACAAGCTTGAGGCAGGAGGACATCATTCTGGGAGGAGAACGGCACAGAAGGTGCTCCAATCCGGCTTGTGGTGGCCTACCCTCTTCAAGGACTCAGATGAGTTCGTGAAGAGGTGTACTGACTGTCAGAGGATGGGCACTTGTGGACAGCGTGATATGATGCCGATGCAACCCATTCACTTCTGTGAGGTTTTTGACGCATGGGGCATCGATTTCATGGGTCCATTCCCTAAGAGTCAGGGATTTGAGTACATTCTGTTGGCCGTAGACTATGTGAGTCGTTGGGTGGAGGCTATCCCCGCCCGAGCCGCTGATGCGAGGACAGTTTGCAGATTTTTGAGGAAGCATATCATCACGCGGTTCGGGGTTCCACGAGTTCTGATTTCTGATGGGGGATCTCACTTCATCAACGACTAGGTGAAGGTACTAGCTAGCGAGTTCGCCATAGGATCATCGTGTTGCTACACCATACCATCCACAGACGAATGGTCTAGCCGAAGTGTCGAATAGGGAGATCAAGACTATTCTGCAGAAAGTCGTCCGCCCTGACCGAAAGGATTGGTCACAGCTTTTGGACTCGGTCTTGTGGGCATATAGGACGTATTTCAAGACACCTTTGGGCACATCTCCCTTTCGCCTCGTATACGACAAGCCATGCCATTTACCTGTTGAGCTGAGGCACAAGTCACTTTGGGCAGTTACAGACATACTTATGGATCCAGATGGTATAGGAGACCAGAGGAGGGCAGAGCTAGCTGCCCTGGAGGAGCTTAGAGATGCAGCTTTCTCAAGCAGCCTGCATTATAAGGAGAAAGTCAAGGAGTGGCATGATTCTCATATCAGCCACAAGCATTTTGAGATTGGACAGAGAGTATGGCTGTTTGATGCAAGGCTTAGATTATTTCCAGGTAAGCTACAGAGCAAATGGAAAGGACCTTATCTGGTTCGGAAGGTACACGGCAACGGTAGCATCGACATATCTGAGTTATCTTCTGAGAGTACCTTCCGAGTGAACGGCCAGCGGCTCAAGCCATTTCTAGATCATGAGCCGCGGGTCGTTGATATTGCCCCTATTCATTTTGCGTGAGATGTGGTCTTTGACTCACATCTAATGCATCTCACGCCCGAGTTTCACTGATCTTCCGCTGTATATAGATCCAGATGTCCATATCACCACATTCTTTAGTCCCACATCCCTTTCTCCATCTTGTGATTATGCTATACTTAGGGTGCACTTTACCCTAAGTATAGGGGGGATGTGAGACCTTTCGGGTATTTCTTTAATTTGCTTCTGTCTACCCCTGTTTTGCTGCCTATACTTAGGGGCATTTCACCCTAAGTATAGGGGGGGTAGACCCTGTACATTCTCCACTCAGGTTTTCCCTTCGTGTACAGCCTGCTATACTTAGGATTACTTGATCCTAAGTATAGGGGGGAGACCTGAGTCCCTCTTGACTTTTCATTTCCCTGTTGTATAGCCTTTTCTTTTCACTTCCCTATACATAGCACGAGTTATGTCTTCTTCATCGCTCTTGACTCTGAGGACATCGTTCGAGCTAAGTATAGGGGGGTGTGTATATATTTCATATATACTTTAGCCATAACTCGTACTTTGTGTGAGTGTGTTAATAAATAAAATGGGCTAAAAACCACAAAAATTAAAAAAATTCATGTTCATAATCTTCCTTTATTTGCACATACAGAGCTAGTGTACAAATTATTTTTGTAAAAATGATTTCAAAAATCTTTTGTGTGTAAAGCTTGTGTAAATATTTTGGTATCAAAAGTATGTATATAGTACAAATTTTTCCAAAATGTTTTGAAAATCAAAAGTTTGCAAAAATCTTGTGTAAATGTGTGTAAATATCTTTTTGCAAAACTTGCACTTCATGCATCATCCATTCATGATTTCAAAACATTTTTCAAAAATTTTTGCATGATTGTAAAATATTGTGTAAATAAGCATCTTTTTGTACATATGTATATAGTTTTTCTTGGATGATAGTTGACATTTAAACTAGCCTGGAATCAAATTGAGAAATGGAGCTTGATTAAGATCTTTAATCCACCTATTTCTAAGAGGAACCTTATAGGGCTTAGGTTTAAGGCTTTTCAGGTCCATGGTGACTTAATTCTTTGAGTCCACTAGGCTATGATCACATGTCATCTCAATGAGCCTAAGTAGAGCACTTAACAACAACACATGACTCATATAGATTATGGCTTTACTTGGACACCAGCACTATGCACCGAGCTCTCTACGGATGAGGTGGTGAGGAGGCAGTCTTCCTTGGCTTGGGGTAGCATATGAGGGTAGTACTTCTAGGCGGAACCTCTCTTCTTCTTATAGTGAAGGAAGTGCGTCTCAACTTGGTCTGGTTGCCATGAGGTCTAACGACGGGAGTAGTGGGTTGCAATAAAGCTTCAAAAGAGGGATAGTCTACTGGCTCAAGAGGAAAAACTCCTTGTATATATGCTGCACATGTATATGTTGTATAGATGCACTCGAAAAAAAAATGTGCAAAAAGAAAAGAACTCCAAAAAAGTGGTGGGTCTGAGAGAAAATGATAATCCCACCGGAGTATGTATATAAGTGCAATAAGCAAAGCTTGGTTTCATGATCCACCTGTTGTAGCTTGCAGCAGGGAGACTTGGCTACACTGGTCAAGCTCCCAAGGGTACTTGGCTACACTGGCCTGGACCCATTATCTTCTTCCCCCTCTTCTTGAGCCGGTTGTACTTGAACTTAGAAGGGAATACCCCGCTCCTCGAGGAAAGAGTGGCCAGATTGAGGTCATAGAGTTACCTTGTTGGGGAGGGTTGTCAAGTTGCCATTTCTGAGGTGGAGAGCATAGACCTCACTTTCACAGGACAAGAAAAGATTCATGGTCTTCAGGGTTTGTGATTGATGACTTGTTCTGATCTGGAGCATTGAGGAGTCTTGACTATAGATTGGTGGAACTTAGAGGCTGTAAGGTTTTAAGCTTAAGTCTAAATAAGGTTCCCGACACATTAATAATCCAAAGATCTGATTGAGCTCCATACCTCAATTTAATGAAGGCAGGTTTAATAATCAACCTTGATCCATGTACATTCTCTTTTTCTTTTTCTTTTTCACTTCTTTTTCAAATAAGTGTTTGCTAAGGGACTAGCAAAGTATAGTATAGGGGGGTGATGAATACCCATTCATCACTCTTTATTCTTATATTTTAGCTACAAAAACCTATGCAAATGCATGTAGATATGTGTAAATAGGAATCATTAGCAAAATCATGCATCTTGTAAAAATCTATAATTAGCATGTTTTTGTGCAAAAATAAAAGAATAAAGATGAAAAAGAAAAAGAGGGAAATATTTAGAATAAATATTGAGCAACCTAATCCAAGGGAGGGCTCAGCATGGGCCTGACCGCATAAAAGCCAAGTAGAGGGAGATAGGGGCTCATATGTATATATTTTTGTAAATAAATAAAATTATATTTTCCTCACCCCAAAAATATGTTTGTAAATATTTGTACATATTTATAAAGTATAAAATCAAAACAAAAAGCTTAAAAATCAAAAATTCAAAAATGCCCTTTTCACCATGCACATAGACCATGCCTCCTTATGTATTTAGCCTTGTAAATAACCTTATTTATTTTCAAAACTTTTTGTAAATATTCTATGTTATATATTGTAAATAAAATAAATAAAAAGAAAACAAAACAAAAAGCAAATAAAAATAACAAAATTAAAATTACAAAAATATATTGTACATACACCATGTATATAGATGTATATATCTATTTATTTCACCTATGTATATAAATAATAAAAATAAAATAAAAATATCCTTTTATTCCTCATTTTATTCTACAAATAAATAAAATATAAAATGGGAATAAAATCGTACAAAAATAATAATTAAAAATCAAAAATTAAAAACCCTATATTGTACATATACCTATGTATAGCCCTATTATGTAAATACCTTATTTTTATTTTGAAAAATTAATTAAAAATCACCAAAAAATAGAAAAAATTAAAACAAAAATATTTCATGTTTTGAGTTTTAATTAAATCGGCCATTTGTTATTTTTAATTCAATTTCTAAATCTTTTCTGACGTGGCCTCTCCTGATTGGTCCACGGGGATGTTGACCCCCGGTCAACTCCCCCCCTTGGACCACAGAGTTGCGGATCTGATTCCCGACCTGATTTCTCAACCTTTCCGCGAACAGATCCGATCTCCATTAACCCAAACCCCGGGCTCCATTTGTTCCTTAATCATCCCTGATCCACGCCCGACTGATAGCCTTGGGATCTGCGCTCCGAGCTTCACGCCCGACTCCCATCTAGCCGGACCCCTAGCTGTATATAGTCTGAGCTCCGCCTCCGTTTTTACGCATCTTTGGCTCTCCACCCTTCATCCCGTGACCTCCATAGCATCCCCTGAGGTGACAGCTCTCGATTGCCCGTGTCGCAGCGAGGAGGGGGTGGCCGGACCACTGATCCGGCGACGTAGCGCCGCCGTGCTCCACCCAGTGCAGGAGCTCGAGCCTCTGGACTTGACGACCTTCGAGGCCACGACCAGGAGCTACCTCAGCTCCAGCACAGTCTTCCACACCGCCCAGGTGACCTTCTAGCTTTCCCATTTCGCCTAATTTCTAGTTTTCCCCAAATCGTATCGCCGCTGTATTCCGTTGATTCCGACCATCTCGAGCATCATTTCGATCATCGGAACCCACGTTCACCATCGCCTTCCCCCCACGCACCTTCTCCGCCCCTTCGTTCAACCCAGCTCGCACAGGAGCTGGGGTTCGAGCTCCACCGTCCGTCGCTCGCCGGAGCTCGCTCACCCCGACGCACAGCTCACCTCCACACCACCTAACCGGGTCGAGGCACTTTGCCCTCGACCCGCGGAGCTTCTGAGATACTTTGCAGGACCAGCGGAGACCATCTGAGGCCTCCCGACACTTTGGCCCAGGAGCTTCCCTCCGCCGACCTCGCCGGAGCCCCTCCAGGGCTCGGCTGGGCCATCGGAGGCCACCAACAGCTGCGGAGCTTCATCGCCAATCTTCTCCGATCTTCAGAGGCAGCTGAGGAGGACCACAGCACGCGCACGAGGCCGGCGAAACTCGCCGGCCAACTATTTTTTCCAGGATCCTCGAGCACCGTCCGATCGCCCTCAGCTCCCCAGTTCGCATCACGTCCGTCCATTCCAGGAGGAGCAGTCACCGTCGATCATCTCGAGGGTCGATCCGGACGTTAGCGCAGAGAGAGAGACACCAGCACCTGAGGCCGTCAGATCTTCCACGTGTCTCCTCCACTGACGTCGATTAGGCCCACGTGAGGAAGGAGAGAAGCGCCCGTCGTCCTCAGCCGTTAGATCTGCTACGTGGCGCACATCCAGCCGTCGACGTAATAAAGGGGTAATTTACCGTAGGCCCCCTCTTAGTTTACGTTTTTAGATTTAGTCCTGTAAATATTTTGTGCCTTTTATTTACGTTGGGATATTGTTTAACCCAAAAATCGGTGATCTTAAGTTCCACACAAGGCGGGAACTCAGTCGCTGAATCGACCACACGAAATTCGGATTAAAACAACAATTAACCCACGACTGATAAATCAAGCAATGAAAGTAAATGTGCGGAGTTAAAATTTATTATAACTCTACAACAAGATGTGTATAGGTGCAAGTATTGTAGAGGTCGAACACAGGGAGCAGATAGGTAGATCGGGGCACGAATGCTCAAAAATGTGTGAGTTGTGATCAAATGCCTATTAATGCTAATTTTTTTGTGGGTTTTTAATTTTATATTTTTTTATTTAATTTTTAATTTTATATTTTGTATTTTGATTTTTAATTTACTGATTTTATATTTTCTTTTTGTATTTTATATTTTTTTATTTTCTTTTTCAATATTGGAAAATAAAGACAAGGTAATAAAAGACAAGCTATGGTATTTATATAAATAGATAAAAATGTTCAAAAATTAGAAAATAAAGTCTTTTTGTCTTTTATATTTTTCTACTGTTTTTGTGATTTTTGGATAATTTTTAGAATGTTTTTGGTATTTTTAATTATCAAAATAAAGAAAACAGTGAAGAAAATACAAGGCTGAAGCAAAAATGGAGAAATAAAATAGCAAACAGTAACAAAAATTCTCCAAATTAATTTTCACTCAAAGATAATAAAACAAAGGAAATTCAGGAAAAGAAAACACTATTTTTGGATTTTTTATGAATTTTATAACTTTTTATGAAGGTTTTTAGAGTTTTGCAATTTTTAGGAGTTTGGTTTTGTATTTTTTAATGATTTTTGGCTGGGAGTTAAAACAAACTAAAAGACACAATATATATATTTTTTGGAATTTTTCTGGAGTGTTTTTATATTTTTTAGGTATTTTCTAAGCTAGACAGTGCTGAAAATGACTATTTTTTATTTTTAATAAATATAAAAATAAAATAATTATAGAAAATAAAAATATGTCGCTAATCTACTATGCAACAGGATGCTTAACCTATTTTTGGGTATTTTTGGAGTTCAAATGATGCTCCAAATAATTCATGCAAGCACACAAAAAATCACTAGCCCCAGCAAGGACTATTTTGCAATTTAAGCAGACTTCTAGGGAGTTTAATGCAAATTTCACCTAAAAATTTGAAATGAATAAAATATTCTGGGCCAAACTGCAATCACACAACCCGCAAGGGCTTTATTGCAAAAGTCCCCAAGCGCACGTGAGTACCACGCGCGCCTGGGAGGGATGTTTCTGTAATAGCCAAAGCTCCAGGGGGCAGATAGCAAAATGTCCCAAAAGTCTGTACTGCAGTAATGATTTCAAGGACTAAATGCTAAGGGGTAAACTTTCTGAGGTTATCGTTGCAAGATGCCCCAGCCCGCACGTGGATCGCACGTGCCTGCCGAGGACGTTTAAATTATTTGCCAAAACCGTAGGGGTTACATTACAAATAACACAAAACTTAAACAGCAGCGACTGAAAGATTCAGCACTATCATGCAAATACAAAAATTGCAGGGGAAATTAAGCAAAATACCCCCGCAAGGCGCGATCGGACGACGGATGAAGTCTCACTTATGCCACGTGTCGAACGCTGGGGGTGACGATACCCCTTCGGTGTGTACGGCGTAGATTAAATCATGAAGCCACGATCGGACGGCCAGAAGGGCATGAGATCCGACGACGCCTGTAGCACAGCAAGAGCAGACCGTGATCTGACGGTTCCGAGGCCCGAACGAAGATCAACCGAAGAACACGGCCTGAGAACTTTTGACTGCCAAAATCTTGATTCCCGGAGGTGTATCTTCCTCTCCAATGAAGCCGCGAGCGACCTGGGATGCCCCTCTATCTGTTGACGGCTTCAAAATGGCGTGAGGCACGCCGACAAGCCGCTACGACGTGAACGGCAGGAGCTGCTCCCAGGCTATCCGCGCGTCAGCAAAATCAACCCCCAGATGGGGTTTTCGCCTCCTGGGACCTGCAAAGACATACGAATCCAACAGTAACAAGGTCCCAGATCTTCTTAGATGCAAAAACGTGGTCGAGATGGTGGAGTTTGGCGCAGATAGACGCTCGCCGGAGCAAGCTCCGGCGAGGGGATAGATGGGGGCGAATTAGTCGATTAAACCACTAACTAATGACATGAGAGAAAACCTAAGAGTAACAGCTAACTAAACAGCAAAGAAAAATGCACAGAAAACACCTCAATTGGCTGGGTAGACCAAGAGGAGAAAGACTCACGGCGAAGTTCGCCGGAGATGGTTGGAGCCACTCCTCGGCCCACGAATCCCTGCCCCTCGACGGCCGGAGAGGTCCCTGTCACGTCGCTCAATCCAGGGCCGAAGAGAATGGGGAAAATCGGGTCAAAAGAGGGTTCAAAAAGCAATGGAGGGAAATGGGGTGTTTTTAAACAAGGCCGAGGGGCGATCTTCGAGGTGGCGTATCTTGCGAATCGCAACTCCAATCCTCGAGGTAAAGGCTAGGCGTGATAGATCACATGAAGGTCTACGAATCTCGTGAAGAGGCTGACCTCAAATGGTGAAAGGATCGCCCTCCAAAAAGCCGCGAAAATCAAGAAAAGTCATTCTGACAGGCAGCCCAGGTGTTGGGCAGAGAGTTGACCGAGGTCAACTCTCCTAGCCCCCTGGTTGGTCCACGTGGACCAACCAGGAAAAACCTAGGGAAAAAGATTTGTAAAATCAAATTAAAATAGAAAACGATTTTATTGATTTTTTATTATAAAATGAAAAATGTTTATTTTTTTATAAAGTATTTTATAGTTATTTTTATTTATTTTTAGGAAGTGTATTTTTACAAGTTTGCATTTATACCCTTATAGGTATCTATATCTATGTATTTAAGTATTTTATTTTTATTTAGGTATTTTATTTTTATTATTTTATTTAGTATTTTATAAAATTATAGAATACTTTTATTTACACAAATATATTTTTATTTTATTTTTCTGATTTATTTTGTATATTTAATAAAGGGATTTTTACCCGGCAGACCCTGTAATCTTTTGCAATTACCGCTACGACCTTCGAAACATCGTAATTCCTCCCTCGACCCTGTAAACTTCCTAACCCTTACCCTACAGACCTTGTGGTTAACCTCCGTTCTTTTACCCGTTAAAATTAACCATATTCCGTTATGTTCAGTTATATTATACCCATTTTGTTTATTAAATTTACATTGAGTGCCACTCCATCATCCGAGACCCTCCCCTCCCCTGCGCGCGCTCGGCGATGCTGCTCCCCCCCCCCACGATGGAGGCACCCCCCTCTGCGGCTGGTGGCTGCCGCTACCCCCTCCCCCCCGACCGACAATGGACCCGCCCGCCGTCGCCGCTGCTTCCCCCACCCCCCGGGGCTGCTTCTACTTCGCCCCCCACCCCCTTGATGAGCCCCCCTGTTGCTGCTTCGGCTCGCTCCCCCCCTCCCCGCTCGGTGACGATGGAGGCCCCCCTTCCCCCGATGGAGCCGACGACGGAGCCCCCCCCCACCCCCGCGCCCCGCCGATGCTTGAGGCGCCCCCCTCTGCCGTTGTTGGCTGCTGCTCCCCCCCACCCCCGGCCGCTGCTTCGCACCCCTCCCCGCGTTGTTGCTGCTTCCCGCCCACACCCCTGGCCGCTGCTTCGCACCCCTCTCCACCGCTGTTGCTGCTTCGCCCCCCCTCACCCCCCGGTCGGCGACGAGGGAGGCCCCCCTCCCCCCGATGGAGCCCACGACGGAGTCGCCCCTCCGCCGCCCTAGCAGCCAACGACGGAGCCGCCCCGCTGTTGTTGCTGCTTCGGTTCCCCCCCCCCCCGATCGGTGACGATGGAGGCCCCCCTCCCCCCGATGGAGCCCACGACGGAGCCCCCTAGTGGCCAACGATGGAGCCCCCCCACCCCTACCGTCGGCTGCTTCCACCCCCCCCCCACCCCCCCACGCAAGAACATCTACAAAATTTTTTCCCTGTCTTTTTTTATTTTGGCTAATCCTAACCGTTCAATGGCAAATTGGTTAGATTAACTCAAGACTAACCCATGTATTTGACTCAAATATAGTTACAATTGACGGCAAGGTTTGTGGGTAAGACGGAGCAACTTTACGAGGTCGGGGGAGGAATTACGATGTTTCGAAGGTCGTAGCGGTAATTGCAAAAGATTACAGGGTCTGTCGAGTAAAAATCCCTTTAATAAAATACAAACATGTTTTGTATAGGGATATGTATAGGTATGTATCTATGTAATGAATATATACAAGTATTTTTATTTGTATTTTATTTATGTTTTTATTCTGATTTAAATGCACATAATTATTATATGTATTATTTACAACATTATAAAAATATAAAAATATAAAAATAATGAATAAATAATAAATTGAATATTTTAATATGTACAAGTATACAATAGGGGTCCAAAAGTCAACTTTCAAACCGTAGCTCCGCCAAATGCGAAACCACCACCATTAATTAGATTATTTTCTTCTATATACAATTAAAGGTGAGTACGTTGCATTTGGAGTTTTTATTTGTGAGATACGGGTCTGGGAAGTTGGCATTCTGGATTCTTATTCAGACCATAACTTTTTATCTGTGCATTATTTTTCTGTGAAATCAATTTTGTATTTTTCTTTATTTAATTATCTACAACTTTCATGTACAAAGTTTCTTTATTTGATGTATAAAAAGTGGAACCAAAAATAGGTCCCAAAATGAATAAAGAATGAATATAATGTATAGGTATTTTATCTGTATTTTGGCCCTTATCTCCTCCTACTTTATTCCTTGTCGACCTATTCATCAAGATGCCTAGGTCTCGGGGTTTCGGGTCATAAAATATTTACAATATTTTATTCTTTTTCTTTTCTTTTCTTTATTCTATAATTTTGGCTTTAAAAACCGCATTTTATACAATATTTACACACATATACATGAATGCTAAAATGCCTGAATTAATGCTATTTACACGCATTTACTAGGGTTTTTAAGGCCAAAATGATAGAATAAAGATGATGAAACGTGGATTCATCATCCCCCTATACTTGCCTTTGCTAGTCCCTAGCAAACACTTATGCAATAAGTGCAGAAAAGAAAAATAAATAAAAGAAAAAGAAGAAAGATGGATTTTATTTGATCATCAAACTTGTCTTCACAAAATCAAAGTTTGGAGCTTAAGTAGGACCTTTGGAATTTCAGTGCGGGCGGAACCTTATTGAGAACCGTGTTTGAGATCCAACAGTCCTTGAGAATCCCAAAACTCTGTCCAAGTTTCCTCAATAGCCAGGTCAGAAATATCTCAACTCATACGCAAACCCTTACGACTATGAATCTGACTTGTACAGTGTAAGTGATGGTGGCTCTCCCCAACTAGAATGACGAAGAAACTGACTTCTCCAGTACGACAACCCAATGATTCCCCAATCCAGCAACTCCATCCTCGAGGAACGGGGTATTCCCTTCTAAGTTCAAGTGGCAACCGGCTCAAGAGGAGGGGGTGAAGAGAAGAATGGACGGTAGCCAGTGTAGCTACCTATCCTTGGATGCAAGACCAGTGTAGTCAAGTCATCCTGCTGCAGGCTCACATGATATGACTTTGGAACTCAAGCTTGCTTATTGACTTTACAACATATGTACATACTTTGCAGGCTTTTTTTTATTTTTGTACATGCCTGAACTCTTTTTTTTTTCTTTTTTTTTCTTTTTTTTTTGAATACTATTCACAGCAGCATTTACATAAGGAGTTTTTCCTCTTGAGCCAATAGACTATCCCTCTTTTGAAGCTTTATCGCAACCCACAGCCTCCTGTCTTTAGACTTCCTAATCACTGGACGGGTTGGGGTGCACTTCCCTCCCTAGAGGAGGACAAGTGTTTCCACTTGTATGCGTCTCATACCGGCAAATCCAATCCCCTCACCACTCTAACTGAGTTGAGCCATGTGAAATGTGCAGGTGTCCAAGTTAGGTCATTATCAACAAGAGTCGTGCGTGTGCTCCGAAATACTCTACTTAGGCAGTCAAGAATCCATTGAACCAAGTCTCGTGATCCTCAAAGAATTAAGTCAACTAGACCTGAAGTACCTCAAACCCAGTTCCTATAAGGTTCCTGTTATTAGGTAGATTATAAGGTCCAATCAAGCTCCAATCTCCGGATTTTACTTCGACTTGTTCAACTATCAAACTCAATCCGAAAAATGCGAATGCTATGCAATGCAATGCAGAAAATATTTTTGTGATGCAATTTTCAAGATTTTGAACTTTTTATGGGTTTTTGAAAATATGATGCATGCATGTGCAGATGCAATTTTGTTTTGTATTTTTCAAAAAGATTTTTCAAATGTTTTTGGATTTTAATTTTGCAAATGTTTTTCGGAATTTTTGAAAATAAAAAGTTTTGGCTGAAAACTAGGTTAAAATATGTACACGGGAGTGCTTCTTATATTTACAGGAAGTGGATTTTAAGAATTTACAAGGGTAAGTGGTCAATTTTATACAAGTATATATAGTGGATTTTGGTGTGATGTATGTATTCCTCAAACTTATTTGACACAGGCTTTTTCACACAATTTTTGAAAACTATAGTCCAAAATAATTTTTACAAACATTTTTGCAAACATGTACACACATTTGAAAATCATTTTGCAAAGGCTTTCAAAACAGTATATATAGGTTTTTCAAATCATTTTTGCAACCATTTTTCAAACCATTTGCAAATCATTTTTCAAACATTTTTATTTCACACAAAGAAAATAAATTTTACAAACCACACATTTTACACAGGTTGAAAACACGTAACAAAATATTTTCAAAATAGTTTTCAATAAATGTTCACAAAGATTTTCAAACTATTTTTCAAACATTTTGCAAAAAACATTTTCACCTGATTTATTAATCAGTAAATACAAAAAGAATTTGAGGAATAATCACATCTTTTTATTAAGGATTTTTTTATGGATTTTAAAGAATTTTTAGCCATATTATTGAGAAAATACGAAAGTACGAGTTATGGCTAAAGTATATACGTAGTATATACGACCCCCCTATACTTAGCTTGAGCTATGTCCTCATAGATCAGAGAGAAAAGAGAAGACATAACTCGTACTGAGTATAGGAAAATCTAAAGAATAAATGAATGAATCAATGAGAAGTAAACCGTCCCCCCTATACTTAGGATCAAATAATCCTAAGTATAGCAGACTGTACACAAAGCAGGGAGGGTCAAGGGTGGGAATGAACAGATCGTACTCAAATTGTCCCCCCTATACTTAGGGTAAAATATCCCTAAGTATAGACAAGAAGAAGAGACAATGGAGAGGATCGAAATGAAAATGAAAGAAACTCGGGGTGCCAACCCCCCTATACTTAGGACAAAGTACGTCCTAAGTATGGAAAACTGTCTACAAGGGCGGCACCTTTTTGATAGATACAGAAGATAGAATAGGAAAAGAAGAAAAGAAGAAAAGAAGAAAAAGAGATGAAGATAGAAGAAGTGATTGTGAGAATGTACACATCAGTCCCCCTATACTTAGGGTAAAAGAAGCCCTAAGTATAGGCAACAACAGCAGTGATGACACTGAACGACAAAAGAGCACTCGGCTCGTCCACCCCTCCTACACGTAGGACAAAGTGCATCCTAAGTGAGGCAAACACGAGAATGGATGGACGAGCAATACGGAAGAGACAGAGATGAACAAAGGAGAATGTACAACAGAGGTGGATGTACACATGATCAAGAAGGTTGAAAGCGAACCTTCTTGCGGGACCGCTGAGGAATGGATCTGGTGTGATGCAGGTCGACATCGGGGTCCACAGTGGACGGAAGCCGATCAGGGTCGACAGGGTGATGGTCCTCAGTGGCCCTAGGGTGTGAAGGCACAGACGGATCAATGAAAGAAGTGCGGCTAGGTCCGGCCTTGGGAGTCTCGCTGATATCAAAGTGGAATGGGACGAACTCATCATCATCGGAAGTAATGTACTCAGAGTCGTCCTGCGAGGAGTCATCCATGTCAAAACCAAAAGGCACGAACTCATCGGTGGAAGTAGTCGAACTATGTTCGTCCTCTATAATCTCAACTGGATCATCTTTCTCATCAAAAGGCCCGAATTTCCGAAGAAAAGCAACCAGATCAAATTCGGCCTTAGTCTCATCAGTATCTATGTGGACAGGAGCGGACCTATCAGTGGAAGTAATCAGAGCATGTCCGTCCTGTATAGTCTCTATATCTGCCCTCCGCTCAATGGTATCGATCGTGTAGATCCCGCGGATGTCATCAACACATCGCCAATCACAGGAAGCGGAAACACCAAGGTCTATGCTTTCCGAGCTTTCCTCCTTGGAGAGGAATTCTCGGGTCTCATCATCGGTCATAAAGAAGGTCTCTCTGATATCCTCATATAGATCATAGTCCTCGGGGTCAGCCAAGATAGGTGAAGTCACATCAGATGCAGGTCTCTGGTCGGTAGTGGGTGCGGTGATCAGCGCTCTGACGGCATGAAAACCCGAACGACTAAGGTAGAGGGTACAGAAAACAGGTCGTTGCGACCTCAGTCACTCAGAACGTGTCAATCAAGAAGAAATCAATCACTCAAATCAGATAAAAACAAGCAAGCACAAAATAGAGCGATCTAGCTATAGGATTAACCTGGTATAGCTCCCAGGGTCGAACACAAGGAGCACAGATTGGCCTTGCGGCCTACGATGTAGTCAGGAATCCGAGGGAATCTTTTTTAGTGGTTTTTATTTGTTTTTATATTTTTTTAGATTTTTTAAATGATGAGAACATTAAAGAAAGCACACAGATAATGGACTTCAACAATTTATTTAGAGCATTAAAAGTCAAGCAAAAATTCGAAGAAAAATGTTTTTATGTGTTTTATAATTTTTTATATTTTTGGTGAATTTTTGAGATTTTTCTGATGTTTATTTTATTTTCTAAAAATCAAACAATGCGAAAAACAGAGGGTACTGTCCAGCCAGGCTTAAGACCCAAAAATAAAATATTCTTGGATCTCAAAAAGCCCTGAAGGTGATTTTCCTATAATCTAGAAAGAATAAGGAAAATTTAGGTACCCTAATTATTGTTTTTGGATTTTTAATTTATTTATTATAATTTTTATGAGTTTTTAGGGGTTTTTCAATTTTTAGGGTTTTTAAGTGATGAAAAATAGCCAAAATTGGCTAGAAAATCAAACAACAAGCAAGAAACAGTAACTAATTTTTTTAGAATTTTTGGGGGTGATTTTATATTTTTTGGTATTTTTAAAGTCAAACAGTGGCAAAAATAGGGGTTTTTGAATTTTTAAAAGTACTAAATGAAAATAAAAATGTCCTCAAAAATCACAGAAATTCCTACACCATGGCAGGAGCCATGTGTCAAAATCTCATTGGATTTGGAGGTCGTTTGATATTTTATTCAAAAATGAAGAAGAGGGCACTACGCACAAGGACCAATGTGCAAATACCCGAAGATCTGGGGTCTCTGGTGCAAAATGCCCAGCAAGTCACGCGCGTGGCGCGTGGCTGGGGCACACAGGGACCAATTTGTAATAAAAACCAAGTCTCAGGGGCGTTTGATAACTCGTATCAAAAGCCCAGGGACATGGATGCAAAAACACCACTAAAATCCGCACATGCGCATAAACAAGGCTCACAGGGGTATAATTGCAATTACACAAAAAGATTCATGCATTCATTAACACTCCAGATCTACAGGACAATATATGTAAAAAGCCCAAACATACACGTGACGAAGCACGTGGTCACACACACACACAGGGGCATACATGTAATTAAAATAAAGCACAAGGTTCTAACTGCAATTTACCCTACGCTAATAAAGTTTTAAAACTATTTACAGGACTGAAAAGAAAATAACAAACTACGAGGGGGCCCTACGATATTTACCCCTTTATTAGCCGACGGTCGGATAGGCGCCACGTGGTGATCGAACGGCTGGGATGGCGGCGCGACTCCTCTCTTCGTCCCTTCGGCTTGATCGACGGTCGAGAGAGGGACACGTGGACGATCGAGTGGCTCTTGTGAATAGAGTCCCTCTCTCTCGGCTCTGACGGTCCAGATGGCTCCTCCGGATGATCGAATGGACGCTGCTCCTCCACAGATGAACGGCTAGGATTAGAACTGGAGCAGAGGGTGCATCGGACGGCTCTGGAAGATGGAGGAAGAACTCGACGCCGGCGAACTTCGCCGACGTCCTGCGTGCGCTCCGGTCCTCCTCAGCTGCTGCAAATGATCCGAACACGCTCCTGGTGCAGCCCCGCAGCTGATGACGATGGCCGATGGCCCAACCGAGCCCTGGAGGGGCTCCGGCGAGGCCTAGCGGCGCGAAGCTCCGGTCTGAACTGTAAAGGAGGCTCAGACACCCCCTTTGGACCTGCAAAGTAGACAAGAAGCTTCGCGGGTCGAGGGCAAAATGCCTCGACCCAAGAAAGCGGGGTGAAGATGGTCTGTGCTGTGGGGCGAACGAGCTCCGGCGAGGCGGAGACGGTGGAGCTCGACTCCCAGCTCCGGGGCGAGCTGGGGTGAATGAGCGGGCGTAGAAGGTGCGTGAGGGAATGGCGAAGGTGATGGTCGGGTCGGATGGTCGAGATATTACGCGAGATGGCCGGAATCAGGGATATACGTCGGAGCTACGATTTGGGCGAAATCAAAAATTACGCTAAATGGAAGGTCTAATCGGCTACCTGGGTGGAGCGGAAGACTGTGCTGGAGTATGGCTAACTCCTGGTCGTAGCCTCGAAGGGCGTCAAGGCCTGAGGCTCGATGCTCGACGCTGGTGGCGGAGCAGCGGCGGCGAAGAACGCCGGATCGATGGTCGGGACACCCTCACCTCACTGCAACAGGGTCAAACGCGAGCTGTCACCTCGGGCTTTACTCTGGAGGTCACGGGAATAAGGATGGCGATCCAAAGATGAGGCGCGGAGGTGGCGGAGGTCGGGATATATATGGTGACAGGTGCGATTAGGGTTGAGTGGAGACAGCGATGGAAGGCGTTGATTTCATGGCGAAAGATCGGGCGAGGATGAGGGATGATCGGCGAAGAATCCGGGCATGGGGTTCGCGTGGGAGACATCCTGGAGATGCGTGGAAAAATCGGCGAAGGCGGGGCGGCACGCATCTTCCAGAAAAGGAAGGAGTCCGCGGGGGAGTTGACCGGGGTCAACAATCCCCCGTGGACCAATCAGGAGCTGCCACGTTTACTCGATTTTTGTTTATTTATTTTAGGGTAGAAATAGGCCGAATTAAAGAAAACTCAAAACATGAAATATTTTTCTTTTATTTTTTTCTATTTTTTGGTGATTTTTAATTAATTTTTGGAAATAAAAATAGGGTAGCTATATATATATAGGTATATGTACACTACATAGATTTTAATTTTTGATTTTTTTATTTGTTATTTTTATGTATTTTTATGCTCATTTTGTATTTTATTTATTTACATCATAAAATATGGAATAAAATGGTATTTTTATTTTATTTTAATTATTTATACACAAGGGTGAAATAAATAATTGTATACATTTACATACATGGTATTTATACAATGCATTTTTGTATTTTTAATTTTGTAATTTTTATTTGATTTTTGTTTTGTTTCTTGTTATTTTATGTATTTACAATATGTAACATAGAATATTTACAAAAATTTTAGAAAATAATTTTATTTATTTATAGGGTTAAATAAATAAAGGATGATGGTCTATACACATGGTGAAGGAAGGGTATTTTTGATCTTTTTGCTTTTCATCTTTTTATTTTGTTTTTAATAGTTTCTAAATATACACACAATATGGACAAACATATTTTTGGGTGAGGAAAATATAATTTTTTTTTTGTATTTACAGAAGTATATACACAAGAGCTCCTATCTCCCTCTACTTTGGCTTTTATGCGGTCAGGCCCATGCTGAGCCCTCCCTTGGGTTAGGTTGCTCAATATTTATTCTAAATATTTCCCTCTTTTTTTCTTTTTGCTCTTTATTCTTTTTATTTTGTGCACAAAAACATGCTAATTATAGGTTTTTACACAATGCATGCTTTTGGTAATTATTTGTATTTACACATATCTACATGTATTTGCAAAGGTTTTTGTAGCTAAAATAGAAGAATAAAGAGTGATGAATGGGTATTCATCACCCCCCTATGCTTAACTTTGCTAGTCCCTTAGCAAACACTTATTTGGAAAAGAAGTGAAAAAGAAAGAAAAAGAAAAAGAAAAAGAGGATGTACATGGATCAAGGTTGACTTATTAAATTTTCCTTCATTAAATTGAAATATGGAGCTCGATCAGATCTTTGGATTATTAATGTGTCGGAACCTTATTTGGACTTAAGCTTAAAACTCAACAGCCTCCAAGTTCCACCAATCTATGGGCAAGACTCCTCAATAAACCAGATCAGAACAAGTCTACATACACAAACTCTAATGTCCATGAATCTTTCCTTGCGGTGTAGGTGATATGTGGCTCCCCACCTCAGAAGTAACAAAGAAACAACCTCCCTCAACCTGGTAACTCTAATGCCTCAGTCTAGCAACTCTTTCCTCGAGAAGCGGGGTATTCCCTTCTAAGTTCAAGTGCAACCAGCTCAAGGAGAGGGGGTAGAAGTATAGAGTTTTGGAAGCTTAGCCAGTGTAGCTAAGTCTCCCGCTGCAAGCTTCATGAGATGTAACATGGATACCATAAGCTTTTGCTTTATACTCCGGTGGGGTTATTAAATTTTCAATCCGACCCACCATTTTTTTGGAGTTCTTTTTGCATTTTTGCATATTTTTTTTTCTTCAAGAACTTCTGTACAACATATCTACATGGTGCAGCATATAAGAAATTTCCCCTTGAGCCAGTAGACTATCCCTCTTTTGAAGCTTTATTGCAACCCACAGCTTCTGTCTTTAGCTTTCAACACCACTAGACCAAGTTGAGGTGCACTTCCTTCACTATAAGAAGAAGAGAGGTTCCGCCTAGAAGTACTACCCTCATATGCTACCCCAAGCCAAAGGAAACTGCCTCCTCACCACCTCATCCGTGGAGAGCCATGTGTAAAGTGCAGGTGCAAGTGAAGCCATTGTCTCTGAGAGTCATGCGTGTGTTGTTAAGTGCTCTACTTAGGCTCATCAAGATGACATATGCTCATAGCCTAGTGGACTCAAAGAATTAAGTCCTTATGGACCTGAAAAGCCTTAACCCTAAGTCCTACAAGGTTCCTCTTGAAGTTAAGTGGATTAAGATCTTATTCAAGCTCCATTTCTCAATTTAATTCCAGGCTTAGTTTAAATGTCAACTCTCATCCAGGAAAAACTATATATATGTACACAAGATGCTATTTACAAATATTTTACAATCATGCAAAATTTTTGAAAAAATGTTTTGAAATTATGAATGATGCATGAGGTGCAAGTTTTGCAAAATGATATTTACAATCTTTTACACAAGATTTTTGCAAACTTTTGATTTTCAAAACATTTTGGAAAAATTTTGTACTATATACATAATTTTGATACAAAATATTTACACAAGCTTTACACAAAAGATTTTTGAAATCATTTTTACAAAAATACTTTATACACTAGCTATGTCTGTGCAGGAATAAAAGAGGTTTATGTACATGAAAAAATTTTTAAATTTTTGTGATTTTTAGCCATTTTATTTATTAACACACTCACACAAAGTACGAGTTATGGCTAAAGTATATATGAAATATATACACACCCCCCCTATACTTAGCTCGAACGATGTCCTCAGAGTGATCAAGAGCGATGAAGAAGACATAACTCGTGCTTAGTAAAAGGGAAGTGAAAAGGAATGTCTAAGTACAGGAACGAATAAATGAATAAAATGAGAGGAACTCGGTGGTCTCCCCCTATACTTAGGATTAACTAATCCTAAGTATAGAAAGCTGTACATGAAGGGAAAGCCGAGTGAAGAATATACAGAATCTGCCCCCCCTATACTTAGGGTAAAATATCCCTAAGTATAGGCAGCAAAAACAAGAGCAGAAAGAATGAAAAGAATACTCACAGGTCCGACATCCCCCCTATACTTAGGGTAAAGTACACCCTAAGTATAGCATAATCATAAGATGAGAGACGGGATGTGGGACTAAAGAGTAGAATGATATGGACAACTGGATCTATACAGGCGGAGGAACAGTGAAAATCAGGCGTGAGATGCAAAAGATGTGAGTCAAAAGACCACATCTCACGCAAAATGAATAGCGGCAATAATAACGTCCCGCGGCTCATGATCTAGAAATGGTTTGAGCCGCTGGCCGTTCACTCGGAAGGTACTCTCAGAAGATAACTCAGATATATCAATGCTACCGTTATCGTGTACCTTTCTGACCAAATAGGGTCCTTTCCATTTGCTCTGTAGCTTCCCTGGAAATAATCTAAGCCTCGCATCAAACAACCATACTTTCTGTCCAATCTCAAAATGCGTGTGGCTGATATGAGAATCATGCCACTCTTTGACTTTCTCCTTATAATGTAGGCTGCTTGAGAAAGCTGCATCTCTAAGCTCTTCCAAGGCGGCTAACTCTGCCCTCCTCTGGTCTCCTATACCATCTGGATCCATAAGAATATCTGTGACTGCCCAAAGTGATTTGTGCCTCAGCTCAACAGGCAGATGGCATGGCTTGCCATAAACGAGACGAAAGGGAGATGTACCCAATGGAGTCTTGAAAGACGTTCGATATGCCCACAAGACCGAGTCCAAAAGCTGTGACCAATTCTTTCGGTCAGGGCGGACGACTTTCTGCAAAATATTCTTGATCTCCCTATTCGACACCTCAGCTAGACCATTCGTCTGTGGATGGTATGGTGTGGCAACACGATGATCTATGCTGAACTCGCTAGCAAGGGCCTTTACTTGGTCGTTGACGAAATGAGACCCCCCATCAGAAATCAGAACTCGTGGAACCCCGAACCGCATGATGATGTGCTTCTTCAAAAATCTGCAAACTGTCTTTGCATCTGCGGCTCGGGCGGGGATAGCCTCAACCCAACGACTAACATAATCTACGGCCAATAGAATGTACTCAAATCCCTGACTCTTAGGGAATGGACCCATGAAATCGATGCCCCATGCGTCAAAAACCTCACAGAAGTGAATGGGCTGCATCGGCATCATATCACGCTGTCCACAAGTGCCCATCCTCTGACAGTCAGTACACCTCTTCACGAACTCATCGGAGTCCTTGAAGAGTGTAGGCCACCACAAGCCGGATTGGAGCACTTTCTGTGCCGTTCTCCTCCCAGAATGATGTCCTCCTGCCTCAAGCTTGTGGCAGTAAGTGAGGACACTATGATGCTCCTCCTGAGGAATACACCGACGCCAGATGCTATCCCCTCCTTCGTGGTAAAGGATGGGATCCTCCCAGTGGTAGGACTTGGCCTTCGCAAGGAAGGTCTCAATCCTCTGCTTGGGCCAGTCTTGTGGGATTTTCCCAGCAACGAGAAAGTTCACAATATCAGCATACCACGGGAGTGAGGTGATAGCAAGGATCACCTCGTCTGGGAAGGTATCACAAATGGGATCAATCTGCTCAGAATCCTCAGGCTGCTCTAGTCGGGAAAGATGATCCGCCACCACATTCTTGACTCCAGGTTTATCCTTGATCTCAATGTCGAACTCCTGGAGTAGAAGGATCCATCTAGTAAGTCTGGCCTTGGCATCCTTCTTTGACATGAGGTACCTGATGGCGGTGTGGTCAGTATACAAAGTCACTCTAGATCCAATGATATATGATCTGAATTTATCTAGGGCAAACACTACTGCTAGCATCTCCTTCTCTGTGACCGTATAATTCCGCTGGGCGGAATCCAATGTGCGGCTAGCATAGTGTATGGCAAACGGAACTCCATCCCTCCTCTGTCCTAGCACGGCCCCTATGGCAAAATCAGAGGCGTCCGTCATGATCTCGAACGGGAGAGACCAATCGGGTGGCTGAAGGACAGGAGCCTCAATAACACATTGCTGGAGAGTTTCAAAGGACGAGAGACACTTGTCATCGACAAGGAACTCGGTGTCTTTCGTCAAGAGGTCAGTCAACGGTCGGGCAATCTTGCTGAAATCATGAATGAATCTCCTATAAAAACCAACGTGCCCCAGAAATGACCGTAGCTGCTTCAAATTAGACGGCGGGGTGAGTTTTTTAATGACGTCAACCTTGGCCGGATCAACCTCCATGCCTCTGTTGGAGATGATGTGGCCAAGCACCGTCCCTTGAGTCACCATGAAGTGACTCTTCTCCCAAGACAGAACCAAGCGGGTAGCAATACATCGCTGGAGCACTCGGTCTAGGCAGTCAAGACAGGAGTCGAATCCGTCGCCGTAAACCGAGAAGTCGTCCATGAAGACCTCCAAACACTCCCCTACCATGTCCGAAAAGATCGACAGCATGCATCTCTGAAAAGTCGCAGGGGCGTTGCATAGCCCAAATGGCATGCGTCGAAAGGCGTATGTACCGAAGGGACAGGTAAAGGTGGTCTTCTCCTGGTCCTCAGGAGCGATGGCCACCTGATTGTAGCCTGAGTACCCATCTAGGAAGCAATAATGGCTCTTCCCTGCCAGTCTCTCTATGATCTGATCAATGAAAGGCAGGGGGAAATGGTCCTTCTTGGTGGCCTGGTTGAGTTTCCTGTAGTCAACACAGACCCGCCAAGAGGTGGGTACTCGTGTAGCAATCTCTTCTCCCGACTCACTGATCACAGTCGTGATGCCCGTCTTCTTGGGCACCACATGCAAGGGGCTAACCCACTTGGAGTCGGAAATGGGATAAATAAAATCTGCACTCCACCATTTTGATATTTCCTTCATGACAACATCTCTTAGGTTGGGGTTCAGTCGCCGCTGGAACTCACGCGACGGCTTCGCCCCTTCCTCGAGATAGATATGGTGGGAGCACAACGAGGGACTAATCCCATGGATATCTGCTACGCTCCATCCAATTGCCTTACGGTTCTTTTCAAGAACCTCCATCAGACGGGATTCTTGTTCTCCAGTCAGATCGGCAGAGATGATGACTGGGTACATCTCAGACTCTCCCGCAAGGAATCTATGCTTCAGCGAAGTAGGGAGCGGCTTTAGCTCTGGACAGCTGGGTGCTGGCAAATCTGGCTTCTGAAGAAGATGTGTGTATGCGGACAATTCTGCCAAATTTGCCTGGGAAAATGATAAAGAACTCTCACAAACAGGATCTGGAGAAGGCGGGTCCTCTATATTGTCTATGTTCTGCTCTGCCTCTACCTCCTCCTCATCTATAGGCTCAGGTGGATCCAGATCTGGCATCTGATCATCACAATCTGCCCAATCAGATTCTGAATCCGAGGGATCTGTATCAACTGCGGTGGCATCAGTACCACCGTAGAGCAGGGTGGCCTCAGTACCACCATCACTGAAAATCGTGTCGCGATCAAGGTCCGACTCTGCTGACTCAATAGTATCCTGAACCAGGGTTGTGCTCTCCAGACTATCCTCTGCTATCATCTCTGCATCAGCTGTATCTGAATATGAGAGGATGGTCTGTGCTGCAGGATCTGCCCAAATTGCCTCATCATCTGTGATCACAAAATCACAGTCCTGGTGGATGTCTGGCTCTGCGTCTGTCAGCTGCTCTGAATCTGTACTGCCATGTGAGCGGGATCTATCTCTGGTTCTGTGGTCCTTAACCGTCTCTATTTGTATACTCTCGCCCTGGACGCGAAAGAATACCTTCCCATTGTCATGGTCAGTCACTGCCTTGGCTGTGGCCAAGAACGGGCGACCGAGGATGATGGGGGAATCGGTCAACGAGTCAGGGGTCTCCATGTCCAGCACTACGAAGTCCACGGGGAATTGTAAACCCTGAATCGTGACGACAACGTCTCGCAACAACCCCTTTGGCCTCTTGACAGATCGATCAGCAAACTGAAGGTATGTCCTGCTCTGTCTAAGAGTGCCCAACTCTAAGTGGTCGAGAAGGGCTGCCGGAAGAAGGTTGATCGACGATCCGCTATCTAAGAGAGTACGGTCGAACCTCTGCTCACTAATCTGACATCTGACATACGGGGCCCCTAAATCTGGCCTCTTAGTCGGCAGATGGTTCTGGATCGCGTAACACGTGGCTTTTGTTAGCACATGAACTTCTGCGGTCTTGTTCCTCTTCTTCCTCCTGACTGTGGTCCTATCTCTTAGGGATCGCTGAAGAAGAGGAATGTGCTGCAAAGCCTCATTGAGGGTCAGCTGGATGTGAAATCGGTCTATCATGCCCTGGCTGAACTCCTCCTGCTCTCTCTTTTTTGGATCTTTTTCTTTTTTCTTCCCTTTCCCCAACTCAAGTGCTCTAGGAAAGGGGATCACAGGGTCCTTCTCAGATGAAGGACTAGGAATAGGCCTAGACGGTTCGATGACCGGATCCTCACAAACATCATTCACCACAGTGGGATCAGAAGAAACTAAACCTTTTCCTTTATTCAAATTAGAGTTCTGAGGTACATTCATGCGAGGAAAGACAACATTTCTATCAGAATAGATGTTGGTGGCCTCAGTACCACCTCTAGCTGGCTCTACAACTAGACGTCTTGCGGTCTCAGTACCGCGGGCTGGCTCGGCTCTGCTGGTGGCGTCAGTACCACCTCCTCGATGTGGTGAAACGGCGGCCTCAGTACCGCCGGTGGAATCAGCATCTCGGGTGGCATCAGTACCACCGTCATCATGATGTGCGGCTTCAGTACCGCTCTCCTCTTCCTCACCTGGCGCTCTAGATGATTCCTCGTGTTGTCGCTCAGATGAGGCGCCGCCTGCTGGTCTTCTACCGCTCCTAAGTGTAACAAAATCAGCATCAAATATATCCGATGACATATCATCAAATGAGTTACTAGGAGTGGTAGGCTCAGTGTGAACTACCTGCTCAGATTTCCTCTTCAAGCTATTCGGATTAGGCTCGATCTGTGCAGGGATGGCGGCCTTCCCTCTCATCAGGTCCCGCATCTCCTGGCGGAACTCGTCCATCTCCCGTCTAAATGTAGCCTGCTGCTCTGTGAAGAGGCGGGCTAGATCATCCATGGCGGGGCTCTCATGGGAACCCGACGGGTTGCCTCTCTGGTAATGAGGCTGCTGGACCTGATGCTGCTGCGGCTGAGAGGGGTAAGAGGAATGATGCTGCTGCTGGTGAGCCTACTGCTCACGTCTCCAATTCTGTCCCTGCTGCTGGTAGGGCTCCGCCTGTACAAGGTGAACTTGTCTAGGCTGCTGCAAGGAGCTGGAGCGCTGGGACGAGCTGCGGCTGCCGCCGGAATCGCCTCGCGACAGAAGACGGGGCTGAGGAGCCGTCTGTGCCTCCTGAAGACACAAGAGCTGGGTCTTCATGTCGCTCAGAGTTTGTGCCATTTGCTCCATCTGAGTTATGCCCTGGCACTGCTTCTTCTCTATGATTTCCATGCGGTCCAACTTCTCGCTGATAATCCCCATGTCCGCAGCGGCCGACTCTGCCTGTGCGGCTGCAACTGTGGACGAACTGGATGGACCTGCATCAACCCGTGCTATCCGCTGATACTGTACGGGTCCTGGCGGCTGCTGAGATCTCTGTGTGTACAACCGAGTCTGGGACATCACCATGTAATTTTCTGCCATCTCTTCGTAGATGGCCCAGACTTGGTTGTGGTCCTTGGCAAAGTAGGACCCGCCGCAAGAAGCATTCACCAGACCCTGAAGCTCTGGCGTCATCCCACTAAAGAAGCTTTGAACTAGGTTCGGCTTCGAAATGTCGTGGTGTGGGCATCTATCCAGAAGCTCTCTGAACCTCTCCCATGCCTCGTGAAACTGCTCGTTAGGGAGCATGGAGAAGTTGTTGATCAGGGCCCTCGCTGCATTCGTCCGCCCGAGTGGATAGTACTTGTTCAAGTACTCGGTGCGGAGTTGCTCCCAGGTGTAGACAAACTTCCCTAGATGTTTCAGCCAGGCGGCTGCTCTATCTGCCAGTGAAAAAGGGAAGGCCATCATCCGAATCGTATCTTGGTCCACATGACGGTCGTGGACAGTGCTGCAGATCATCAAAAACTCCTGGAGATGGAGATGGGGTTCCTCAGTGGCAAGTCCGTGAAAATGAGGAAGCATCTGCAGGGTGTTCGGAGGGAACTTGAAATCCCCCACGATGGCAGGTACCACCACCCAATGGTGCATCAGCGTAGATCCGGGGTTGTGTAACTCCCGCATCGGTCTCGGTGGTCCTGCTCCGGCGGCAGCTGCCGCTGCGGCAGCTGCTGCTGCAGCTGCTGCCTCTGCATCAGCATCAGGAATTTCCTCAGGCTCGCTCGGCTCGTCTCGCTCTCTGAGTCGCTCCAACTCCCTTCTCATCTCGATCATAAAAGCCCCTTGATCGCGTAACTGCTGCTGAACCGTCTCTAATGATGCGATCATGGTGGAGTTGATCGCCCCTTGGTCAAATACAACATGCTGCTCTCCCTGCTGACCTCCGGGGTAATCGTCTGCTCTGGCGGCCATACCGACGTCTGCAAAATCAGATGAGCCCAACTCAGGTTCTGTCAAATCAACTCGTCTTTCCTCGGGCTCATGTCTCTCAGTAGCAAAAGAAAGGGGGTCAAGGGGGAACAGGGTGGAATCGTACTCGGGCCCGGAGAGCTGGTCTTGACTCTCACGGGCCAACCTAGATGATGAAGTAGACGCGCCTGAAAGCGGTGCAGCCAGAGGCTGCCTAAGAGATCGTCTACCCATCATCTTGATCTTGGCGAGTTGGGCGGATGGGATCTGGAGAAAATATGATCGCAAAGCAAACCCCTGGTTCACCAACGCAACACAATCTGAAGACCGTGAAAGCTCGGTCAATTTATCTTGTCAATTTTTATTTGGTGAACACACAAAATATCAGAGCGCTTACGTGACCTGTTAGGATACCCGATGCTACTCCAACCGACTGGCCCGCACGGAAGAGTCGGTAGTCAGCTAGAAATAACACCGGAGGGTTCTACCTAGGGTGCGGGTCACTCTCTCGCGCATCCAAACCATACAAGGAGGGGGTTGCTCTCCCCAAGACAAATTTTTAATGTGAGTGTCTTTTAGGGTCAATAATGTTATCCAGTCCCAAATTTTTTTTGTTTTTCTTTTTAATTTTTTTCAAAATAAATACAAGCGGCCTAACGGTTTTTTCGATTCTCCTGATGATTAAGCCAAAAACAGAGGGAGAAGACGAAAAAGCCGATGCGCGAAGAAATCAATGGTGCATGCAGAGAAAGAAATGCGTACCTTGTCTCCAGCACTCTACATGCAAGTGATCCGCGCAGAATTTAAAGACAGAATAAAACTACCTAAATGGTGCAGCGGGAAAAACCGAGTCCTAGATGTGCAACTTCTATTGATCGTGAAGAACAATAGTTAGCTAACCGAATCGAGTCCGGAGTCCGATCTTGGGAGTCACTCGGTGCCCGCCACAACGGGTCCTGCCAGCGCTGTATGTGAGTCCTCACGGCACGTGGTCTCAAATCCAATTAAACTAACTTTTTCAGTGAATTTTATTAAGGTCCAATTACGTTCTATAGGAACAGATATTCTATTAGGTGTTGGGCCTTAGAAATTTACGTCACAAGCAAGAGAAATTCCTAAATCTAGGGGCTCGAGAAAAACCGCGTAAACACCGGAAAAGGCAGCTAGCTATAAAAACCGCAGAAAAAGCCGCGAAAAACCAAATGGGTCCCCCGAGCACACCGGTACTCGGCGAAACAGACCCGCTAAGTTACAAGTGTCCGCAGTTCAAAGTCTAAGTTATTACAACAAATATTGTTCTCTCTCTCTCTCTAAATAGAAAATTTCTTCTCCTCTCTCTCTTCCTCCTGCGCGGGTCCTCTAAATAGTAAACTCCAAGTAGTCCCAGCAGTACCTCGCACAAAAATCAAAGAGAGAAGGTCAGAAAACAATAATAATATAGAGAAAGACAATATGGAAAAATGACTACAAAGCCGTGCTCCCCGGCAACGGCGCCATTCTGACGGCACGAAAACCCGAACGACTAAGGTAGAGGGTACAGAAAACAGGTCGTTGCGACCTCAGTCACTCAGAACGTGTCAATCAAGAAGAAATCAATCACTCAAATCAGATAAAAACAAGCAAGCACAAAATAGAGCGATCTAGCTATAGGATTAACCTGGTATAGCTCCCAGGGTCGAACACAAGGAGCACAGATTGGCCTTGCGGCCTACGATGAAGTCAGGAATCCGAGGGAATCTTTTTTAGTGGTTTTTATTTGTTTTTATATTTTTTTAGATTTTTAAATGATGAGAACATTAAAGAAAGCACACAGATAATGGACTTCAACAATTTATTTAGAGCATTAAAAGTCAAGCAAAAATTCGAAGAAAAATGTTTTTATGTGTTTTATAATTTTTTATGTTTTTGGTGAATTTTTGAGATTTTTCTGATGTTTATTTTATTTTCTAAAAATCAAACAATGCGAAAAATAGAGGGTACTGTCCAGCCAGGTTTAAGACCCAAAAATAAAATATTCTTGGATCTCAAAAAGCCCTGAAGGTGATTTTCCTATAATCTAGAAAGAATAAGGAAAATTTAGGTACCCTAATTATTGTTTTTGGATTTTTAATTTATTTATTATAATTTTTATGAGTTTTTAGGGGTTTTTCAATTTTTAGGGTTTTTAAGTGATGAAAAATAGCCAAAATTGGCTAGAAAATCAAACAACAAGCAAGAAACAGTAACTAATTTTTTTAGAATTTTTGGGGGTGATTTTATATTTTTTTGGTATTTTTAAAGTCAAACAGTGGCAAAAATAGGGGTTTTTGAATTTTTAAAAGTACTAAATGAAAATAAAAATGTCCTCAAAAATCACAGAAATTCCTACACCATGGCAGGAGCCATGTGTCAAAATCTCATTGGATTTGGAGGTCGTTTGATATTTTATTCAAAAATGAAGAAGAGGGCACTACGCACAAGGACCAATGTGCAAATACCCGAAGATCTGGGGTCTCTGGTGCAAAATGCCCAGCAAGTCACGCGCGTGGCGCGTGGCTGGGGCACACAGGGACCAATTTGTAATAAAAACCAAGTCTCAGGGGCGTTTGATAACTCGTATCAAAAGCCCAGGGACATGGATGCAAAAACACCACTAAAATCCGCACATGCGCATAAACAAGGCTCACAGGGGTATAATTGCAATTACACAAAAAGATTCATGCATTCATTAACACTCCAGATCTACAGGACAATATATGTAAAAAGCCCAAACATACACGTGACGAAGCACGTGGTCACACACACACACAGGGGCATACATGTAATTAAAATAAAGCACAAGGTTCTAACTGCAATTTACCCTACGCTAATAAAGTTTTAAAACTATTTACAGGACTGAAAAGAAAATAACAAACTACGAGGGGGCCCTACGATATTTACCCCTTTATTAGCCGACGGTCGGATAGGCGCCACGTGGTGATCGAACGGCTGGGATGGCGGCGCGACTCCTCTCTTCGTCCCTTCGGCTTGATCGACGGTCGAGAGAGGGACACGTGGACGATCGAGTGGCTCTTGTGAATAGAGTCCCTCTCTCTCGGCTCTGACGGTCCAGATGGCTCCTCCGGATGATCGAATGGACGCTGCTCCTCCACAGATGAACGGCTAGGATTAGAACTGGAGCAGAGGGTGCATCGGACGGCTCTGGAAGATGGAGGAAGAACTCGACGCCGGCGAACTTCGCCGACGTCCTGCGTGCGCTCCGGTCCTCCTCAGCTGCTGCAAATGATCCGAACACGCTCCTGGTGCAGCCCCGCAGCTGATGACGATGGCCGATGGCCCAACCGAGCCCTGGAGGGGCTCCGGCGAGGCCTAGCGGCGCGAAGCTCCGGTCTGAACTGTAAAGGAGGCTCAGACACCCCCTTTGGACCTGCAAAGTAGACAAGAAGCTTTGCGGGTCGAGGGCAAAATGCCTCGACCCAAGAAAGCGGGGTGAAGATGGTCTGTGCTGTGGGGCGAACGAGCTCCGGCGAGGCGGAGACGGTGGAGCTCGACTCCCAGCTCCGGGGCGAGCTGGGGTGAATGAGCGGGCGTAGAAGGTGCGTGAGGGAATGGCGAAGGTGATGGTCGGGTCGGATGGTCGAGATATTACGCGAGATGGCCGGAATCAGGGATATACGTCGGAGCTACGATTTGGGCGAAATCAAAAATTACGCTAAATGGAAGGTCTAATCGGCTACCTGGGTGGAGCGGAAGACTGTGCTGGAGTATGGCTAACTCCTGGTCGTAGCCTCGAAGGGCGTCAAGGCCTGAGGCTCGATGCTCGACGCTGGTGGCGGAGCAGCGGCGGCGAAGAACGCCGGATCGATGGTCGGGACACCCTCACCTCACTGCAACAGGGTCAAACGCGAGCTGTCACCTCGGGCTTTACTCTGGAGGTCACGGGAATAAGGATGGCGATCCAAAGATGAGGCGCGGAGGCGGCGGAGGTCGGGATATATATGGTGACAGGTGCGATTAGGGTTGAGTGGAGACAGCGATGGAAGGCGTTGATTTCATGGCGAAAGATCGGGCGAGGATGAGGGATGATCGGCGAAGAATCCGGGCACGGGGTTCGCATGGGAGACAACCTGGAGATGCGTGGAAAAATCGGCGAAGGCGGGGCGGCACGCATCTTCCAGAAAAGGAAGGAGTCCGCGGGGGAGTTGACCGGGGTCAACAATCCCCCGTGGACCAATCAGGAGCTGCCACGTTTACTCGATTTTTGTTTATTTATTTTAGGGTAGAAATAGGCCGAATTAAAGAAAACTCAAAACATGAAATATTTTTCTTTTATTTTTTTCTATTTTTTGGTGATTTTTAATTAATTTTTGGAAATAAAAATAGGGTAGCTATATATATAGGTATATGTACACTACATAGATTTTAATTTTTGATTTTTTATTTGTTATTTTTATTTATTTTTATGCTCATTTTGTATTTTATTTATTTACATCATAAAATATGGAATAAAATAGTATTTTTATTTTATTTTAATTATTTATACACAAGGGTGAAATAAATAATTGTATACATTTACATACATGGTATTTATACAATGCATTTTTGTATTTTTAATTTTGTAATTTTTATTTGATTTTTGTTTTGTTTCTTGTTATTTTATGTATTTACAATATGTAACATAGAATATTTACAAAAATTTTAGAAAATAATTTTATTTATTTATAGGGTTAAATAAATAAAGGATGATGGTCTATACACATGGTGAAGGAAGGGTATTTTTGATCTTTTTGCTTTTCATCTTTTTATTTTGTTTTTAATAGTTTCTAAATATACACACAATATGGACAAACATATTTTTGGGTGAGGAAAATATAATTTTTTTTTTGTATTTACAGAAGTATATACACAAGAGCTCCTATCTCCCTCTACTTTGGCTTTTATGCGGTCAGGCCCATGCTGAGCCCTCCCTTGGGTTAGGTTGCTCAATATTTATTCTAAATATTTCCCTCTTTTTTTCTTTTTGCTCTTTATTCTTTTTATTTTGTGCACAAAAACATGCTAATTATAGGTTTTTACACAATGCATGCTTTTGGTAATTATTTGTATTTACACATATCTACATGTATTTGCAAAGGTTTTTGTAGCTAAAATAGAAGAATAAAGAGTGATGAATGGGTATTCATCACTCTGGTCGGTAGTGGGTGCGGTGATCAGCGCTCCGCTCTCGTCAACAGGACGGAAGCGAATCTCTCCTGATCCGTAATCAATAACGACCCTCGCAGAGGCGAGGAATGGTCATCCCAGGATGATTGGAGAGTGCTCCCCTGTGGAGGTCTCCATGGGCAATACGACAAAATCAACGGTGTGGTTCGTGCCCTGAATCGATATGACAGCGTTTTCAAGGATACCCTTCGGCCTCTTTATTGATCCATCAGCAAACTGTACGATCATCATGGTTTTCTTGAGAGGCCCTAAGTGAAGAGACTGTACCAACGAGAAGGGTATGATGCTAATCGAAGCACCGCCGTCTAGGAGAGTGCGATCACATGTAAAGTCAGAGATGGTGCAGCTAATGAATGGTGTGGCAGTGTTCTTCTTCCGAGGAATGGGACGATGTGTGATGGCGTGGGCAGTGGCCATGATCAAGATGTGACGCTCAGATCTACTCCTCCGCTTTCTCCTCTTGGGAAGAGGAGCAGATGAATCGGTCATGGCCTGCTGAAGTGGGACACGGATGATCTCATGAATGGTGGCCACCACTTCTGGTTCAGTCAGCATTTTTTTGAATTTTTGGACCTCCTCCATACAAGGGAGGAAGTCGGAATCATCATATACACGAGGCATGCCCAGAGCAGTCTGTACAGCAGCATCCTCGGGGTCAAAGGTGGGACCAGGTGTGAATGAATGTGTGGATAAAGGATCTGGCAAGTGAGCTCTCTCCTCATAGTCCGACTCGATCGTGTGTCTCCCGAAATCTTTTTGTGTTTTTAAAATTTTCTCATTTTTTTGTATTTTGGGCGATTGCAAGCTCTCATGGAAATCCTCGAGTGAACCCATATCATCAAATGGTGGAATATCATGGTCGCTCTTATTGGTACTAGTGAGGTGGTCAATCCTCTGTCTCATATGATCCATCATCTGGGTCAAGTGCTCAAGGGTGGACTCCATGAAAGGTGACTCCAACAGCTCGGCCTCGGGTGGATGTGAAGGTGGAGAATACGGAAGTGGAGATGGGTGTGGATAGAAATCCGAGGTCTGATACTGTGGTTGAGGCAGATATGTACAAAAGTCAGGAGCAAAGTCCTCCTGGAAAAAGGGAGGTGGACCAGCTGGAGTGAGCGAATTATCCGCAAAATCCGGATAAAATACGCTCCAGTTAGCCATCTCGAAAACAAAAGGAAAATGATCGGGAGAGCACGACGGTCAAGACAAGAGAGTGGAGAAGAAGGCGCAAATGCGCGGGGATGATCTAGGACACACTCAAAACAATCACAAACAAAAATGAAAATAAGACAGCCCTCAATTCACCTACTCAACTCGGTGAAGACCACAAATGCGGTCTTTTTATCTTGTCTGTTTTAGAGTTAGGCGAGAAGTCAAAGAATTTCACACACACTTAGGGGGCTTGATGGGATTTGGGCACTAATCCTTAAGGTGTGCGCGAGCAAATAAAACGAAGACAATGAGGGGATTACTCGCTCCAAGACAATGTTTTTCTTTTTGATTGATTTTAAGGTCGAGTAATGTTAGCAGTCCCAATTTTATTGGTTATCACTTTTTTTGGATTTTTTTAATGAAAATGCGCGAGCCTATCGGGGATTCAATTCCTTTAAGATCCTAGGTTGGCAAAATCAGAGGTAGAGTTGGAAAAGCAATGCAAGCGGCAAATAATGATGGATGCTAAAGCGTAAATGCTCACCTTGCCTCCAGCACTCTACATGCAAGGATGCTCAGCAGAATTGAAACCTATCTATATGCAAATGCAAAGCTGATGAAATCGCCCTAAGTTCAAAAATTGCTATTAGCGGGAAGAACCACAAGTTGACCGTCAATCCTCAACCCTAGAGTCCGGTCTAGGCTCACCCCTCCTCTGCTCAACAAATTGAGGGTAGGAGAAAGCGCTTTGCGGGGAGAGCTCGCGGCGCGACGGATGGAAGGTGATGGTCAACTGTTTAAAATTTGACTAAGTCCAAACGAGACTATAGGTACATGCAATGTTGATTAAGGTGTTTGGACCTAATGCTACGCAAGCAATCCTAAAAGCTAAGGGCTCAATCACACAAAATAAATAAAATCGAAAAACAAAACAAAATAAAAAAAATGCGATGAAAAGCCGTAAAAACCGCGAGAGCCCCCAAGTGAACAATCACTTGGAAAGTAGGCTCGAATGTACAAGTTCGGGGGTACCTGTATTATTACAAATAATAGTCTCTCTCTCACTACAAATTACAAAAATAAAGGCGAGGAAATAAATGAAACAACTAAGGCGGAGCTAGGTCTTCAAAAATCTCTCCTTGTCTCCTCGGTGCTAAGCGGGCAGATGCCGGCTTCACGTGGGTGCGTAGGCGCCTAGGGTGGAGCGCCTCCCTCGATCCGCGGTTCCTCGCACAAAGTCAACAAAAGAGAAGGTTAGACAGCTCAAGAGATATATCAAAAATAAAGAAAATAAGATAGCGAAAAAATAAAAGCCGTGAAATAGACAATCAATCACAAACATAAACAAGACCCGAACTAAGCGCTGTTGCTCCCCGGCAACGGCGCCATTTGTTTAACCCAAAAATCGGTGATCTTAAGTTCCACACAAGGCGGGAACTCAGTCGCTGAATCGACCACACGAAATTCGGATTAAAACAACAATTAACCCACGACAGATAAATCAAGCAATGAAAGTAAATGTGCGGAGTTAAAATTTATTATAACTCTACAACAAGATGTGTATAGGTGCAAGTATTGTAGAGGTCGAACACAGGGAGCAGACAGGTAGATCGGGGCACGAATGCTCAAAAATGTGTGAGTTGTGATCAAATGCCTATTAATGCTAATTTTTTTGTGGGTTTTTAATTTTATATTTTTTTATTTAATTTTTAATTTTATATTTTTGTATTTTGATTTTTAATTTACCGATTTTATATTTTCTTTTTGTATTTTATATTTTTTTATTTTCTTTTTCAATATTGGAAAATAAAGACAAGGTAATAAAAGACAAGCTAAGGTATTTATATAAATAGATAAAAATGTTCAAAAATTAGAAAATAAAGTCTTTTTGGTCTTTTTATATTTTTCTACTGTTTTTGTGATTTTTGGATAATTTTTAGAATGTTTTTGGTATTTTTAATTATCAAAATAAAGAAAACAATGAAGAAAATACAAGGCTGAAGCAAAAATGGAGAAATAAAATAGCAAACAGTAACAAAAATTCTCCAAATTAATTTTCACTCAAAGATAGTAAAACAAAGGAAATTCAGGAAAAGAAAACACTATTTTTGGATTTTTTATGAATTTTATAACTTTTTATGAAGGTTTTTAGAGTTTTGCAATTTTTAGGAGTTTGGTTTTGTATTTTTTAATGATTTTTGGCTGGGAGTTAAAACAAACTAAAAGACACAATATATATTTTTTTGGAATTTTTCTGGAGTGTTTTTATATTTTTTAGGTATTTTCTAAGATAGACAGTGCTGAAAATGACTATTTTTGATTTTTAATAAATATAAAAATAAAATAATTATAGAAAATAAAAATATGTCGCTAATCTACTATGCAACAGGATGCTTAACCTATTTTTGGGTACTTTTTGGAGTTCAAATGATGCTCCAAATAATTCATGCAAGCACACAAAAAATCACAGCCCAGCAAGGACTATTTTGCAATTAAGCAGACTTCTAGGGAGTTTAATGCAAATTTCACCTAAAAATTTGAACTGAATAAAACATATTCTGGGCCAAACTGCAATCACACAACCCGCAAGGGCTTTATTGCAAAAGTCCCCAAGCGCACGTGAGTACCACGCGCGCCTGGGAGGGATGTTTCTGTAAATAGCCAAAGCTCCAGGGGGCAGATCGCAAAATGTCCCAAAAGTCTGTACTGCAGTAATGATTTCAAGGACTAAATGCTAAGGGGTAAACTTTCTGAGGTTATCGTTGCAAGATGCCCCAGCCCGCACGTGGATCGCACGTGCCTGCCGAGGACGTTTAAATTATTTGCCAAAACCGTAGGGGTTACATTACAAATAACACAAAACTTAAACAGCAGCGACTGAAAGATTCAGCACTATCATGCAAATACAAAAATTGCAGGGGAAATTAAGCAAAATACCCCCGCAAGGCGCGATCGGACGACGGATGAAGTCTCACTTATGCCACGTGTCGAACGCTGGGGGTGACGATACCCCTTCGGTGTGTACGGCGTAGATTAAATCATGAAGCCACGATCGGACGGCCAGAAGGGCATGAGATCCGACGACGCCTGTAGCACAGCAAGAGCAGACCGTGATCTGACGGTTCCGAGGCCCGAACGAAGATCAACCGAAGAAAACGGCCTGGAGAACTTTTGACCGCCAAAATCTTGATTCCCGGAGGTGTATCTTCCTCTCCAATGAAGCCGCGAGCGACCTGGGATGCCCCTCTATCTGTTGACGGCTTCAAAATGGCGTGAGGCACGCCGACAAGCCGCTACGACGTGAACGAGCAGGAGCTGCTCCAGGCTATCCGCGCGTCAGCAAAATCAACCCCCAGATGGGGTTTTCGCCTCCTGGGACCTGCAAAGACATACGAATCCAACAGTACAAGGTCCCAGATCTTCTTAGATGCAAAAACGTGGTCGAGATGGTGGAGTTTGGCGCAGATAGACGCTCGCCGGAGCAAGCTCCGGCGAGGGGATAGATGGGGGCGAATTAGTCGATTAAACCACTAACTAATGACATGAGAGAAAACCTAAGAGTAACAGCTAACTAAACAGCAAAGAAAATGCACAGAAAACACCTCAATTGGCTGGGTAGACCAAGAGGAGAAAGACCTCACGATGAAGTTCGCCGGAGATGGTTGGAGCCACTCCTCGGCCCACGAATCCCTGCCCCTCGACGGCCGGAGAGGTCCCTGTCACGTCGCTCAATCCAGGGCCGAAGAGAATGGGGGAAAATCGGGTCAAAAGAGGGTTCAAAAAAGCAATGGAGGGAAATGGGGTGTTTTTAAAACAAGGCCGAGGGGCGATCTTCGAGGTGGCGTATCTTGCGAATCGCAACTCCAATCCTCGAGGTAAAGGCTAGGCGTGATAGATCACATGAAGGTCTACGAATCTCGTGAAGAGGCCGACCTCAAATGGTGAAAGGATCGCCCTCCAAAAAGCCGCGAAAATCAAGAAAAGTCATTCTGACAGGCAGCCCAGGTGTTGGGCAGAGAGTTGACCGAGGTCAACTCTCCTAGCCCCCTGGTTGGTCCACGTGGACCAACCAGGAAAAACCTAGGGAAAAAGATTTGTAAAATCAAATTAAAATAGAAAACGATTTTATTGATTTTTTATTATAAAATGAAAAATGTTTATTTTTTTATAAAGTATTTTATAGTTATTTTTATTTATTTTTAGGAAGTGTATTTTTACAAGTTTGCATTTATACCCTTATAGGTATCTATATCTATGTATTTAAGTATTTTATTTTTATTTAGGTATTTTATTTTTATTATTTTTATTTAGTATTTTATAAAATTATAGAATACTTTTATTTACACAAATATATTTTTATTTTATTTTTCTGATTTATTTTGTATATTTAATAAAATACAAACATGTTTTGTATAGGGATATGTATAGGTATGTATCTATGTAATGCATATATACAAGTATTTTTATTTGTATTTTATTTATGTTTTTATTCTGATTTAAATGCACATAATTATTATATGTATTATTTACAACATTATAAAAATATAAAAATAATGAATAAATAATAAATTGAATATTTTAATATGTACAAGTATACAATAGGGGTCCAAAAGTCAACTTTCAAACCGTAGCTCCGCCTAATGCGAAACCACCACCATTAATTAGATTATTTTCTTCTATATACAATTAAAGGTGAGTACGCTGCATTTGGAGTTTTTATTTGTGAGATACGGGTCTGGGAAGTTGGCATTCTGGATTCTTATTCAGACCATAACTTTTTATCTGTGCATTATTTTTCTGTGAAATCAATTTTGTATTTTTCTTTATTTAATTATCTACAACTTTCATGTACAAAGTTTCTTTATTTGATGTATAAAAAGTGGAACCAAAAATAGGTCCCAAAATGAATAAAGAATGAATATAATGTATAGGTATTTTATCTGTATTTTGGCCCTTATCTCCCCCTACTTTATTCCTTGTCGACCTATTCATCAAGATGCCTAGGTCTCGAGGTTTCGGGTCATAAAATATTTACAATATTTTATTCTTTTTCTTTTCTTTTCTTTATTCTATAATTTTGGCTTTAAAAACCGCATTTTATACAATATTTACACACATATACATGAATGCTAAAATGCCTGAATTAATGCTATTTACACGCATTTACTAGGGTTTTTAAGGCCAAAATGATAGAATAAAGATGATGAAACGTGGATTCATCAGATATTTGCACTTGGGACCTGGTACTTTAGTTTATTTGCATTTGTGCCCCTGTTTGTGTGAGCCACGCGCGTCGTCACGTGTATGTTTGGTGTATTTGCAACATTAGTCCTGTAGTTCTGGTTATTTGTTAATGAATGAAAACTTTTTGTTAATTGCATATATGCCCCTGTGAGCGTTTTATTTGCACATGTGCGTCTTTTAGTGGGTTATTTGCAACATAGCCCCTGGACTTTTTGGTACGAGTTACCAAAAGGTCCTCGGACTTGTTTTTCTTACCAAAAGGTCCCTGAGTGCCCCAGGCACGCGCCACGCGCGTGACTTGCTGTGAAAATTGCACCTGGACCCCCAGAACTTCGGGTATTTGCACTTAAGTCCCTGTGCACAGTGCCCTCTTTTGATTTTTGAATAAAATATCAAATCACCTCCAAATTCGATGAAAATTTGACACATGGCTCCTGCCATGTTGTAGGATTTTTGAGAATTTTTGAGGACATTTTTGATTTTATTTGTTATTTTTAAAAATTCAAAAACCTCTATTTTAGCTACTGTTTAGAATTAAAAATCCCAAAAAAATATAAAAACCCCCTCAAAAATTCCACAAAAATTAGGTACTGTTTCTTTTGTGTTTCTTGATTTTCTAGCCAATTTTGGCTATTTTTCATTACTTAAAAACCCTAAAAACTTAAAAATACCTTAAAACTCATAAAAATCATAAAAAGTAATCAAAAAACCCAAAAACAATAATTTTGGTGCTCAAATTTTCCTTATTTTCTCTAGTATACAGGAAAATTACCTCCAGATCCCTCTGAGATCCCTAGATATTTTATCTTTGGGTTTTGGGCCTGGCTGGACAGTACCTTGTCTTTTTAGTACTGTTTGATTTTTAGGAAATAAAATACACCTTATAAAAATCCCAAAAATTCACCAAAAACACTAGAAAACCTAAAAAATATAAAAACATTTTTTCTTGAATTTTTGCTTGATTTTTGATGCTTTAAATAAATTGTGAAAGTGTGCTTGTCTTTGGTTTCTTTTGTTTTCTCAATATATTAAAATTCCAAAAAAATATAAAAATCATTAAAAACCACTAAAAATATTTGTATTTTATTTTATTTTATTTTTACTACTTCGTAGGCCTTTGGCCAACCCGTGCTCCTTGTGTTCGACCTTGGTAGCTATACCAGGTTAATCTCCTAGCAGGACCGCTTCACGTTTTGTTTTGATCTTTGATTTATTTAGCGGTTCGATCTTTTTCTTGATTGAGTGACTCTGAGTGATTGAGGTCACAACGACCTATTTAGTACCTTTACCTCGTTCGCTCGGGTCGCTCATCAATGACATCATTTTATTGGACACGTAATGGATCTTGATGAACTATTTCAGCATCTCCCTGACCAAAGCCCCCCACATTTGGATTACTTGTTAATGGTTGATCAAGTTTAATGGATTCTCCCTCTGAAACAAGAAGTTCTGGTCCTGGAGGTATAATATCCACCACTTGGCAAGAGAGATGTACGGTCTAATGAGGCTACTACGAAATATTTACTCATGGGCGGGGCAAGCTCTTCTATTCTGGTTCATGGTTTCTCTTGGCTATATGGTTTATCCGGGGGGGAGATCGAGCTTCAAGAAATAGTGAATGGTCTTATCAATACACAAATGTATAACAAACAGAGAAAAATCAGACTTTGTACCGTTTGGTTTGACGGAGGAAGAGATTCATCTGTGTACAGGATGGCTGAGGTCGCAGCAGAGGGAGCTGCCTTTGCGCTATCTTGGTGTGCCTTTAGTTGTAGGAAGGATGCATAAGAGTGATTGGCTACCCGTGGTGGAGAAGATGGAGCAGAAGCTGGCATGTTGGAAATATGCATGTTTGTCTAGAGGCGGTAGACTGGTACTGGTACGATCGGTCTTGTCTGCGATCCCTATCTTTTTCTTATCAGCTAGGATTTTGCCAGTGGGGGTGAGAAAGAGAATGGAGAGCATTATGAGACGGTTCTTCTGGTCATCTTCTGGTAGCTCTAATGGGTGGCCTCTGGTTGAGTGGAATGCGATTTCTCAAGCCAAGGAGGATCGTAGCCTTGGAGTCCGAAGTTTAGAAGAGATGAATAAGGCACTACTCAGTAAGTGGATTGCACGAATCTGGGGAGACTGTGACTGTTTGGTTTGTAGTATAATTCGGGAAATCTTTGGCACAAGCGCCTCCTTACCGGGACCTGGAGAGGTAGGGAATGCTCCGTCATACTTTTAGAGAGGAATTTGTTCGGTGGTGCAGGATATTCGGTCTTTTCTGAGATCGGTGATTGGAAACGGTGCTGGCTTCAATTTTTGGATCGATGACTGGAGTGAAAGCGGTGCTCTAGGCGTGAAGTTCTCACATCTATGGGCTTTAGCTGTCGACCAGAACTGTTCCGTGGCGAGTGTTTGAGATGGTCAATCCTTTCTACCGCAGTTCAGATGCGAGCTCTCTGATCAACGCTTGGATGAGCTGTTAATAATGCTTGAGGAGTTGGATAGTGTTGAAGGACCCACGGTGGGCCGAGATTGTTGGTGTTGATGTGATGGAACTTTCTCGGTGGAGAAGGCGTACATATATCTAAAGGGGCCTACGACTTTTGACCCGGGAGGCTATGCGACGGACTGTAGAAGGCTATGGAAATGGAAAATCCCCGTTCGTGTGAAGGTATTCCTGTGGTTGTTTAGAAGGGGGAGACTATTAACAGGGGTTAGATTAGCACGTTTCATGCAGACGATGGATCCTACTTGTCACCGATGTCAGATGGATAGTGTGGATGCAGATCACTTGTTTTTCAAATGCAGAAGTTCGATGGATGCTTGGCATCTATTCGGAAACCCAACGGTGACGGTTGATGGGGTTACTGGTTTCTGGAAATCCATTGACGAGAATTGGAATGGAACTGAGAAGGAGCGGGTGAGTCGAATTGCAATGATCTGGGCCATATGGGTGGCTAGAAATGGGGTGATTTTTAGGCGGTGACGGTGTTATAGTGAGAGCATTGTGGCGCACGCAAAGGCGCTAGTTGAGTATTGGTCTCTGTAGCATATCTGTATGGATTCTGACACTAAATTTGTACTATATTTTGGTGAATAAAATGCGAAGTTTTTGGGCACACACCTACATGGTGGATGCCCTTTTTTCTTTAAAAAAACGGTCTTAGAATTGTTGTAATCAACCTGTTCTTTATAAAGGGCATAAGAGTCTTCGTTTCCGATGAAATTATAAATGACATACCAGAGGGATATAGTGATATATAATGATGAAAAAACATAGTAATATTTTTGAAAAAAAATCGTCGGACAATGGGACGGGTCACGAGAGCATCCCCATTGAACACATTAAATATATAATAGCGAATATTATCAATTACTTTATTCCTTAAATTTGCAATGAATATCCTATTCATTGTTAGTTGTTATGTTGCCAGCACCGAATGATATAACAACGACTATCAGTTGACTTTTTCATGTAATGTTAAATTTAGTAACGCTTGACACAAATTTTAACGAATATGTTAATGGTAGATCCTTGCTATATGAACCATTAGCATCGTTGCTATTTCAAGAAGAAAAGTCAATTTAACTATGAGTAATACTCATTGGTATATATTTAACATCGAAAGACATGGCAACGGGTATTCAAATTATTTGTTGCTTTATGTGGAGCAAATAAATACCATTGACAACCTCAAAAGCGGGAGTGTGTCGTACTAAGTTACTAACCTGTGGGATCCCCAAAGAGAGATCAATGGGATCTGCTTTCTGGACCGGGTCTCTTAGATTGTGAAAATAGTTGGGGTTTTATCAGTTGTGCCCCTATGAAATATTGCAATATCAGTTATACCCCTCTCTTTTTTGAAATATCAGTTATGCCCCTGCCTTCTTATGAAATTCACAGTTATGCCCTTTTATAATATCAGCTATGCCCCTACTTTACCTTAACAGAAAGGTATAACTGTGAATTTTACAAGAAGTAGGGGCACAACTGATATTCCAAAAAAGAGAGGGGTATAATTGATATTGCAATATCTCAAAGGGGCATAACTGATGAAAACCCACAATATTTATATGCAACTTATTTTTAAGCCCCCTCAATCGGTCTTTTTCCCAATCAGCCACATAAACCTTAAATATTCCAAAAAAGAGTGTTTTTAAGCACGTCCTCCACTTTTTCGTGACCAACGGGATGCATCCTATTGATCATGTTTAGACAAAGATCAAACTTTCAAACAACAACCTCTACGACGCAGGAGGTTGTTTTTTTTTTTAAAAAAAATTGATTCCATGTGAAGACTGATTTTTTATTTGAATCATCCATCCTATAGGAACTGTTTAGATGGTGGATTGTGCTACTTTTTTACAAAGGGGCTCTGTTATTTACCTCAATCTCATTAAGGATGGCATCTGTGTCCGAGATGTCTACTTGGAGCTTCACTGGAAACACCTCCTCATTATCCGTACTAAGAGAGGGCTCGATCGAGCGGCTGTGGTGCGGTACAGCACCACAGCACCACAACAGGCTGATCCAAACGCCACTTATAGAACTATGTGCAATCTCCTTCAATGACCCTCAAAGAGGTGTGGTCCAAAACATTGTATTGTTGCTTTGTAGCCACCTAGGCTATGAATTGTTTTTTTAGATACGTCGTAGCTTGGGGAATGTTTCTAGCGTAATTTCGATGGTGATGAGGTCCTTTGCCCATTTGATACCGGATAGAATATCCTCTGAAAACTTCATGATATGACAACAATTAAGAAGACTTTTTCTTCTATCATCTCGAGACAGACATCCACTCTCCATGTTGGAGCGATAAGCATTCCTTTAGTTGGAGGAGTGGCTGACCTAGCAAGGTAAGATGATGGAGCAAGGAGAGTGCGATGCTGTTAGGAGTTTATAGAAGGTGTATTTCTAGTATTCTCCGTCTGGGGCGATGTTAAATGGGATGGGTTTGACGGTCATGTTTCCATCATTGTGGAGGCTAGACGACGATGCTTGTTTGACGTTTTTTTTTAGAGCCATGGTTAGATGATGAGCTTTTGATATTTGATCTATTTCTTACACACAAAGCACACTACTAGGAAATGGAAAAGACATATGTTGTTCCCTAGCTTAGGGCAATTGAAGCATCAAATTTTCGAGGGATAACATCTTTCCCTAGGGACGTATGCCGACAAGGATCACAAATTTAAAGAGACTATTGGTATATCAGAGAGGATATTTGATGATACAAATATTCTAGAGGGTATTCTTTCACCACGGGTAGTAGATCACTTAGGTCAATCAAGTCAGGAAGATCAAAGGAAACGGGCTTTGCCATTGGATCTGATGTGTCAACCATGAAATGTTCTAAGCCAAATTTTGAGGTATGGAGTTGTAAATTTGACTACTCCCAATAGCTGTAGGAGATGGACATTAGGGAAAGTGGTCTATCAAACATCTCTCGTCTCAGCAATCCATCGCCCTTGAAATGGAATGCCAAGGTAACTAGTGAGTCTTTAATCATCATATGTGCTAAAATAAGGTGGAAGCACATAGTTGATGGAAGAAGGGGGGAGGGTAAGAATGCGAAGAAGTAAGTGAAAACTCTGATCTTGCGAGGGTCTGATGTTCCACACAAGGTGGGAACACAGTCGTCGAAGTGATCGCTCACAAAATCAAAGTAATTCAACAATCAACCCATAATAAAAATGAAGCAATGCAAATCAAGTGAAATGTGGACCAAAATTTATTATAACCCAGAAATAAATGTGCACAGTGGACTAGTAGTCTTGGTATTGAACACAAAGATGCAAGTCGGTATAGCAGGTATATTAACAATAAATAAATAATGAATAAGTGATAGAGTTTTTATCAATTGTGCCCCTCTGAGATGTTGCAATTTCAGTTATACCCGTCTTGTTTTGGGAATATCAGTTGTGCCGCCGACTTCTTACCGTTTTATCATTTGTGCCCCTTGGAATAGTTGTCATCCATTTCCAATGCAAAGAGACGTTAACTTTGAGGATGCAATGGGAATTAGTTTTAAAAAATGGACCGAAATGCCCAGTCCCTTCTTCTTCCCCCTCCTCCCCGATCCTCTTCCTTTGCATCCCCTTTCTCTTCCTCCTCCCCGCCTCCTGCTCCTCCACCAGCTCCTCCGATCGCCCCTCGCCCCCACTCCTCCCCCTCCGCCTCTAGCGCCTCCCTCCACCCCAAGCTCCTCCCCCTGCACATGCATTTCCCCCTCTACACCTGAGCTCCTCCCTCCACCTTCGCACCTCTCCCTCCGCCCCGAGCTCCTCCCCTCGACCCTCGCGCCTCTGCCCCCACTCCCCCAGCTCCTCCCACCTACCCTCGCTCCTCCTCGACCCCTTGTTCGCCCCCGACTCCTTCCCCCTGCCCTCGCTCCTCCGCCCCAGTGCCTTCCCCTCCATCCATGCTCCTCCCCCTGCCCGCCTCTCCTCCGTCCCAAGCTCATCTCCCCACCTACAGACCTTCCCCTTTGCCCCCTTGGTCCTCCCCCTGCCCCTGCACCTCCACTCTACCCCCACACCTCCCTCTCCACCCCAGCTCCTCCCCCACCCAGCAGGTCACCTCTTCCCCGAGGTCCTCCCCCTGCGCGCTCCTCCACCCAGAGCTAGCTCCTCCCTCCGCCCTGAGGTCCTCCCCTCTGTTGCAGTTGTCAAGACCTCAGAGGAAGAGAGGACTGAGGTAACTTCCTGACTATTATATTCTCATTGTTAGGAGAGAGTGGAAATCATGTGGCACGACTGATCCAACGGGGAGTTGAAGCAGCTTTCACCTGTGCCCCTGGGGCTCATTTCATCTTCCTTTCCATTTCTTTATGGTGTGGAAAATTGAGTACTCATTCAGGAAATTTCTCATAATAGTCTGCATTGGAATATTCCATTCTTGTCAGAGAAGAGGGTGCCGGAGCGTCATATAAATATTGACGGAGGTCTCAATCCAATTATTTGACTGCCATATCACCATATCCTCAGAAAGCACGTCGAGACCCATACGACCCGAAGCATAGATGGGGGGTATCAACATAATAGAGACTGCTATGTATTGACTTTCCACAGTGGTATACAACTATTATATCTATATTGTCAGCGAGGCAAGAAAGCAAGAAGGCTAGGCCAAGAAAAAGTCCTTCCACAGTCGAGGTCAAGAAGAGAGAGAAAGCCAAGGGTTGTCTCTTCCTCTTAAAGGGGATGAAGGAGGAGGCGGCCAGAGAACTCACGACCTCGTCGTTGACATGCTGCTATTGATGGTGAACGACGAAGGAGAAGGGGATGCATGATGTGACGCCCCGTCCCTCCGGCTACAGAAACCGACGAGACGGGAGCGTCGGACCTACGGTCCAAATACGCCCATGATCTATGATACTCAGCAAACCATCTTATGCACATTAGATTAACATTTGAAATAAAAATAACAACATGAGAATAATATGAAATGGAAAGAAAAATGCACCATCCATTCTCATTGATAATGATCATCAAGTCCATGTCCATAGGAGAGATACATCATGAAATCTTAAACAGTCTAGAAAAGCTCTCCACATATCTCATTACAATGTCTCTCAGTGACAACATAAAATTATGCGGAAATAAATAAGTTCCTCTAAATAAAACGCACCCTGTCTGGTGCAAGTATGATGTAGGAAGTCCTGATCTCCTCAAATGACCGCTACTGTGGCGGCTGCTGCTCAGGTACACCTGTTGGGTTCACACGAGGGTAACGTTATGAGCAATTGCCCAGTAACGAGACAAACACGCTAATGACTAATGTAGGGGTATGAAAAGAATGTATATTCAACTTTATTTAATGGCACATGCATCTATTGGAATAATTCAGAAAGAACGCCAAGTCATTTAAAAACACATTCGATCACATTGATTTTATAAAAAAATAATCGATTAAGTTCTACCACAATGATCATTGATATTCTGACAAGTTGGTTAGAATCCACACTGATATACAACATCTGGCATCCAATCATAAATTATTTATCCTTTCTCATATTATTTTAGCACACGCAAGTACACGACTCGCAGGCCTCCGCTACGCGGGAACTTGTTTGTCATCTTGGATAACCTCCAAGTATTTCAACCTCAGATTCTCCGACTTCAAACCATATCCCGGAACACCTCTCACAATGATAATACTCGAAGTAAAATTAGATGCGGCCACATCTAATTTTAACCCGAGTCTTAAAATTGTGTATAAGTGAGAAACCAAAAACGTCAACCGTTGCCACCTGCCAACTCCGTCAAGCGACTCCGGATACCACCGAGCTGCTAGGTGCAACGTCACCCAACTCGTCCGTTGGGGTCGCGGCCTTCATGGCATCTATCCGGGGCTCAAGGGTGCATGCCCAATCCCTTGAGACGCCTATCTCCATCTACCCGATCATCAGGAAAAACTCACATATTTATGATAGTTATCAGAAATACAGATTTGTATTGGCTACTTGTTGGAAATTTGAATCTATCAGATTGGCGATCACTACTACTTGTGGCCCAGCTGTAATTTTACAACAATGGTAGATTTATTGACTTTATGTCTCAGATCTATTTAAAAAAAATAGTTATATAAAAAAAATCGCCATCATCCATATACCAACCTCGACTACTATCTTTGCATTATATTATTGTTCCCTCGTTATAAATCTTATTCCTAAAAAGTAATGGTAACAGGATAAAAAAATTTGTATGTAGAAGAAGAACTTGGATCACGGTAATCTCACCCAATATATCCTACGACCTCATATCTTCCTTATGTGTTTTCCCCTCATTATGAACAATTATAAAAAAAAGATAATCAATTTATTATAGTCAGGTTTTACTGACGCATAATGTCTTCGGTTATGTGTGGACCAAGGATTTAATCGAGTAATTACCCACGATCTACCATTACATAATTACTTATAAAAATACTACACTAATCTACAATATACGTTACATTCTTTTGTTAACTGTTCTACTGCATCATATGTCCGTTATATTCAATTGGATAACGATCATGATGGCCAACCTCATCCATCTATGGGTATGGAGGAACCACATGTGGTTTCACCATTCTGGAGAGAATACATGTATCCTTATCATGTTGCCTAATCCGTGATCAGAAATTACCATATGCATGACTTATATATGATGACTAAGATAGGCTTGCACAATATCAAAACAAAAGGCCTAACATATCATTTACGTGATGGAGATATTAAACAAATATTTACATGATTGAAATATTTGAAGATGGTGACATCGTGGGAAAAGAAGAGGTAATGTCTCCCCAGGAATTTTAATCGAAAACGGCCATAGCAGACACAAAGATTATCAAGGGAATGTCACGTTCAAAGAAAACCCATAATCTAAATAAAGATTTAGGATTTTAAAAGTTGAAATCATGTAAACCCATCAACAAGGAAAATAAAACATCGTAAACAAATATATGACCCTACATTTGATTAAGCACATGAATTGACAATAATCGCATGAATCCAACAACAACAAGGGGAGGGAATTTCGCTAAATTTAAGATCTATATATCAAGAAAGCTAAGGCTCTAACAATGTTCTAGACATAGGATCAAAAGTCATATGAAACCAACAGCAAGAGGAAGGAATAACATCGTTACCTCCGAGGATGTTCCCTCGGGTTCTCCTCTCACACGAAAATACTATTTCCGTCGCTCGATCGGAACGTGAATGCACGTACGAAGGTGACCTCGAGCTTTCTTACGTGATGGTGGCCGCGGATCTTCGATCGGAACTCCTTCTCCGACGTCGACGACGGTCCTCCGGCGACCAAATCCGGCCAAGGTGGTGGTGCTCCAATGAGAGGGGAAGATGGTGGTGGCTAGGGCTTTGAGGAAGTAGCCTATCATCTTCTATTTATAGGAAGAGAGATGAATTTGGATCCAATTTCGGACTCGGTTCGGATCCATATATGGATCTCGACCACCCATCTTAAAACATCGTTATCTTGAGCTAGGAATGTCGGAATTTGACGTTCTTGGGCTCGTTGGAAAGGTCTCGACGAGATCTACGAAATGGAATGATTATTTAATTTTTTTGGATGTCAAAAATACTCCAGATTTTTAGGAAAAGAAAATACTGGGTTTCACATCATAAAAATCTTAAAGGAAGTCTCGTTCTCGAGACGTAGGATTTAACGTATAAGTTTTGAATGTGATGTAGATTCACGCATAAAAATCTTAAAGAGAACGGAACCCATAAAAATCTTAAAGAGGATTGAAATAGGGTTTCGTGAACATACCTTCAAAAAGATAGGGGTATTTCTGTCGCATATCTGCCTCAGGCTCCCAAGTAGCCTCCTCAACATTCTGACTTTGCCACAATACCTTCACTAAAGGGATGTCTTTCCGTCATAACCTCTTGACCGCCCGGTCTAAAAGCTGCACGGGTGCCTCAGGAAAAGATAAATTTGGTTCAACCGCGAGATCCTCATAGCTAATCACATGTCGAGGGTCTCGGATATATTTCCGGAGGTTTGACACATGGAATACATCGTGCACGCCTGCCAAGTGAGGGGGGAGTGCTACTCGGTATGCTACCTTCCCAATACGAGATAAAATCTCGAAAGGGCCAACGAACCGTGGTGCCAACTTGTCCTTAACACCAAATCTCTGAATACCTTTCATTGGAGATACTTTTAAGAATACAAAGTCTCCAGTGTCAAATTCAAGATCACGACGTCTCTGATCAGCATAGCTCTTCTGACGGCTCTGTGCAGTCAATAGTTTCTTCCTAGCCGTCTCCACTGCTCTTGTTGTGTCCTCGATTATCTGAGTGGAATAAATACCCTTGTCACCCACTTCCTGCCAACACAAGGGAGTGGTGCACCTCCGTCCATACAATGCCTCAAAAGGCGCCATGCCAATACTAGCATGGTAGCTGTTGTTATAATTGAACTTCACCAAAGGAAGGTGGTCCTTCCAAGATCCTTGCCACTCAATGGCTCATGCTCTGAGTAGGTCTTCAAGGGTCTGAATTGTTCTCTCTGATTGCCCACCAGTCTGCGGATGATAGGCTGAACTAAGACATAGTTCAGTTTTTAGGGCCTTCATGAATTCTCCTCAATAATGCGATGTAAAATGAGAGTCTCTGTCAGATACAACCTCCTTGGGAATCCCATGTAAGCGAATAACATGGTGAATATATAACTTGGCCAGATCTACCAGAGTGCATGTCATGTTAACGGGAATGAAATGTGCGGACTTGGTCAACCGGTCCACAATAACCCAAATAGCATCGTATCCACCAACCGTACGAGGTAAGGATGTCACAAAATCCATAGAGATACTTTACCATTTCCACAACGGAATGGGAAGTGACTGTAACAAGCCAGGAGGACGCTTGTGCTCTGCCTTCACTAATTGACAAGTAAGGCAACGACTGACATGTTCTGCTACATCTCTCTTCATCCCTTCCCACCAGAAGTGTTGACGGAGGTCTCTATACATTTTGGTGCTTCCTGGATGGATAGATAATCTAGAACAGTGAGCCTCATCTAGGATGTCTCTCCTTAGTTCATCATCATCAGGGACACATACATGGTCTCCCTTCCATAAGATGGACTCACAAACTCTAAATCCGTCAAACTCCTCCTTCAGACATCAATGGAACAAGTCTTGTAGTTTCTGATCTGTCTGCTGGTCATGCACAATCCTGTCCCATAATCCACTGTACTTAGCAGGTACAGTTACAACGTCTGCAATACTATCGAAGGGGTGCCACTCACTAAGTGCTGTGAGCATATCCCAAGTCTGTAGCCATGCTGCGGTGCCCTCGGTATGTGCTCTTCTACTCAAAGCATTGATGACCTAAAAATCCCAAAGACCCGGGTGAAGGTAATAAAACAAGGGTCGTTGCGACCCGGATCTTAGAGGCTTGGTCAATCAAGAAAAATTTCAGACCACTAAATAAATCAAAGATCAATCAAAACAAAGCGAGAAGCGGTCCTGCTAAATGTTTAACCTGGTATAGCACCCAGGGTCGAACTCAAGGAGCACGGGTTGGCCAAAGGCCTACGAAGTAGTAAAAATAAAATAAAATAAAAGACAAGTATTTTTAATGATTTTTAGTGATTTTTATATTTTTTTTGGATTTTTTAAATATGCAGAAAACAACGGAAACACAAAAGCAAGCAAGCTTTAGCTAATTATTAAATGTGTCAAAAATCAAGCAAAAATTCAAACAAAAATGTTTTTATATTTTTTAGGTTTTTTAATGTTTTTGGTTAATTTTTGATAATTTTCTGATGTATAGTTTATTTACTAAAAATCAAACAGTAACAAAAAGGCTGGGTACTGTCCAGCCAGGCCCAAAATCCCTAGATAAAATATCTAAAAATCTCAAGAGAGCCTGGAGGTAATTTTCCTGTATACTAGAGAAATCAAGGAAAATTTGAGCACCAACATTATTGTTTTTGGGTTTTTAGATTATTTAATATGATTTTTATGAGTTTTTAGGTGTTTTTAAGTTTTTATGGTTTTTAAGCAAGGAAAAATAGCCAAAATTGGCTAGCAAATCAAGGAACACAAAAGAAACAGTACCTAATTTTTATAGAATTTTTGAGGGGGTTTTTATATTTTTTTGGGATTTTTAAAACTAGACAGTGGCTGAAATAGAGGTTTTTGAATTTTTAAAAATAACAAATAAACTCAAAAATATCCTCAAAAATTCTCGAAAATCCTACAACATGGCAGGAGCCATGTATCAAATTTTCATCGAATTTGGAGGTGATTTGATATTTTATTCAAAAATCAAAAGAGGGCACTGTGCACAGGGACTGAAGTGCAAATACTCTAAGTTCTGGGGTCCAGGTGCAAAATACCCAGCAACGCACGCGCGCGGCGCGTGCCTGGGGCACTCAGGGACCTCTTTGTAATGAAAACAAGTCCCGAGGACTTATTGGTAACTCGTACCAAAAGTCCAGGGGGATGTGTTGCAATTAACCCACCAAATAAACGCACATGCGCAATTAAACACTCACAGGGGCATATATGCAAATACTAAAAAGTTTTCATTCATTAATTAACATCCAGAACTACAAGGGCTAAGGTTGCAATTACACCAATAAAACACGTGGCGAAGCACGTGGCTCACACAGGCAGGGGCATAAATGCAAACAAAATTAAGCTCAGGGTCCTCTATGCAATTTCCACAGAAATAAAAGAACTACGCTAAATAGTTACAGGATTAAAAACTAAATGCATAAAGTAAAGGGGCCTAAGGACAAATTACCCCTTTTATTAATGTCGAGGGTCGGATGGACGACGCGTGGCAGGTTGGACGGATGGGATGGTGCGCCGCACACCAGAGCAAACCCTCGAATCGATCCGACGGCTGGTATGTGTCCACGTGGATGATCGGACGGTGACGCTGCAACGTGGGTCTGTGAAGAAAGCCTCGCTCGGATCGGACGGATGAGAGAAGGATACGTGGCGAATCTGACGGATGAGGCTAGCTGGTGCCTCTCTCTCCGCGCGGATGGTCAAGATCGGCCCTCGAGATGATCGGACGGTGACGCCTCACCCAGGATGGATGGCTCAGATGATGACTGGGGCGATGGAGACGATCTGACGGTCGGCGAGGACGCTGGAAGAACTGGTCGCCGGCGACTTTCGCCGGCCCTCCGTGCGCGCGATGGTCCTCGTCCGACGCTCCAGAGGTGCGGGAGAGCTTCGCCGTGAAGCCCCGCACCCGATGCTCTGCTCCGATGGAGGCGAGGAGCTCCAGAGAGCTCCGGCGACGTGGATGACCTGGAGCGGCTGTGCTCTGAAATTCCGACCTCCAGATGAGGTCGATAGGCCTGGATACCTGCACAGGGAGAAAGAGGGGTCGAGGGCAAACTGCCTCGACCCGTCAGAGCGGGTGGAAGGTGGCTGATGCGGCGAGATGGGCACTCTCCGGCGAGCGGCGGAGGGAGGAGAGCCGTAACCCTGCTCCGGGGCGAGACAGGGGGAGTGAAGGGGCGGAGCAGGTGGATAGAAGTCTGGCGGAGGTGAAGGCGGTGTCAGATGAACAAATGGGTAGACGGAAACGGCTGGCGGAGGGAGCGGAGCTAAGCTACTGCAAATCGAAAAGTCCTATTCTACGCTAATCTACGGGCTAAAGACACTACCTGATGGCTGCTGTCGACTGGGCTGAAGCTCGGCGAGCTTCTGGTCATTGCCTGCAAGGGGGCGTCGCTTCCCCGAGGCTGAGCGCGCTTGCGGCGGCGCACGGTGGTGTTCTCCACCGGATCAGTGACTCCCGGCTGCTCGGGCCTCGCTGCAACTCCAAGGGACCACTGCTGTCACTCAGGGACGATGGAGGAGCTCACAGGCGCCGAGGGGAAGATCAAAGATGGAAGAATTAGGTCGCCGGTGACGACTATAAGTATGGTGGGTGATCCGAGAAGAAGGAGGTCGGGCGAGCTGCATGCGGTTCGGATCCACCAAACCCACCCCGGGCGAGGGTCCTGGATGATCGGAGTGCAATCGGAGCCCGGGGTTGGGGTCGATGGCGGTCGGGTCAGGCGGGCAAAGGATCGAGAAAACGGGTCGGTTGCCTGACCCGCGAAAGAAGAAGGTCCGCGGGGGAAGTTGACCGGGGTCAACAAACCCCCGTGGACCAATCAGGAGCCGCCATTTATTGAGATTTTGTTTCTTTATTTTAGCCTAGAAAATGACCTAATTTATAAAAACTTAAAACATAAAATATTTTTATTTTATTTTTCTCTATTTTTTGGTGATTTTTAATTAATTTTTGGAAATAAAAATAAGGTATTTACAATATATAGCTATATATAGGTATAAATACAATATGTAGTTTTTTTTATTTTTGATTTTTAATTATTATTTTTGTACAATTTTATTCCTATTTTATATTTTATTTATTTATAGAATAAAATGAGGAATAAAAGGGTATTTTTATTTTGTTTTTATTATTTATATACATAGGTGAAATAAATAGATATATACATGTATATACATGGTATATATACAATATATTTTTGTTATTTTAATTTTGTTATTTTTATTTGATTTTTGTTTTGATTCTTTTTATTTTATGTATTTACAATATATAACATAGAATATTTACAAAAAGTTTAGAAAATAATTTTATTTATTTGCAAGGTTAAATAAATAAAGGGGTGTGGTCTATGTACATGGTGAAAGGGTATTTTGATCTTTTTGATTTTTAACTTTTTATTTTGTTTTTATCTTTTATAAATATGTACTAATATTTACAAGCATATTTTTGGGTGAGGAAAATATAGTTTTATTTATTTACAAATATTTACACATGAGCCCCTATCTCCCTCTACTTTGGCTTTTATGCGGTCAGGCTCATGCTGAGCCCTCCCTTGGGTTAGGTTGCTCAATATTTATTCTAAATATTTCCCTCTTTTTCTTTTTCATCTTTATTCTTTTATTTTTGCACAAAAACATGCTAATTATAGGTTTTTACACAATGCATGCTTTTGCTAATTATTCCTATTTACAAGTATCTACATGCATTTGCATAGGTTTTTGTAGCTAAAATATAAGAATAAAGAGTGATGAATGGGTATTCACCACCCCCCTATACTATACTTTGCTAGTCCCTTAGCAAACACTTATTTGAAAAAGAAGTGAAAAAGAAAGAAAGAAAAAGAAAAAGAGGATGTACATGGATCAAGGTTGATTATTAAACTTGCCTTCATTAAATTGAGGTATGGAGCTCAATCAGATCTTTGGATTATTAATGTGTCGGAACCTTATTTAGACTTAAGTTTAAAACCTAACAGCCTCTAAGTTCCACTAATCTATAATCAAGACTCCTCAATGCTCCAGATCAGAACAAGTCATCAATCACAAACCCTGAAGACCATGAATCTTCTCTTGTCCTGTGAAAGTGAGGTCTAAGCTCTCCACCTCAGAAATGGCAACTTGACAACCCTCCTCAACAAGGTAACTCTATGACCTCAATCTGGCTACTCTTTCCTCGAGGAGCGGGGTATTCCCTTCTAAGTTCAAGTACAACCGGCTCAAGAAGAGGGGGAAGAAGAGAATGGGTCAAGGCCAGTGTAGCCAAGTACCCTTGGGAGCTTGACCAGTGTAGCCAAGTCTCCCTGCTGCAAGCTACAACAGGTGGATCATGAAACCAAGCTTTGCTTATTGCACTTATATACATACTCCGGTGGGATTATCATTTTCTCTCAGACCCACCACTTTTTTGGAGTACTTTTCTTTTTGCACATTTTTTTTTCAAGTGCATATACATGTGCAGCATATATACAGGGAGTTTTTCCTCTTGAGCCAGTAGACTATCCCTCTTTTGAAGCTTTATTGCAACCCACAACTCCCGTCGTTAGACCTCATGGCAACCAGACCAAGTTGAGACGCACTTCCTTCACTATAAGAAGAAGAGAGGTTCCGCCTAGAAGTACTACCCTCATATGCTACCCCAAGTCAAGGAAGACTGCCTCCTCACCACCTCATCCGTAGAGAGCTCGGTGCATAGTGCGGTTGTCCAAGTAAAGCCATAATCTATATGAGTCATGTGTTGTTGTTAAGTGTTCTACTTAGGCTCATTGAGATGACATGTGATCATAGCCTAGTGGACTCAAAGAATTAAGTCACCATGGACCTGAAAAGCCTTAAACCTAAGTCCTATAAGGTTCCTCTTAGAAGTTAGGTGGATTAAGATCTTAATCAAGCTCCATTTCTCAATTTGATTCCAGATTAGTTTAAATGTCAACTATCATCCAGAAAAACTATATACATATGTACAAAAAGATGCTTATTTACACAATATTTTACAAACATGCAAAATTTTTGAAAAATGCTTTGAAATCATGAATGGATGATGCATGAAGTGCAAGTTTTGCAAAAAGGTATTTACACACATTTACACAAGATTTTTGCAAACTTTTTGATTTTCAAAACATTTTGGAAAAATTTTGTACTATATACATAATTTTGATACAAAAATATTTACACAAGCTTTACACAAAAGATTTTTGAAATCCTTTTTACAAAAATAATTTGTACACTAGCTATGTATGTGCAAATAAAAGAAGATTATGTACATGAAAAATTTTTAATTTTTGTGGTTTTTAGCCATTTTTATTTATTAACACACTCACACAAAGTACGAGTTATGGCTAAAGTATATATGAAATATATACACACCCCCCTATACTTAGCTCGAACGATGTCCTCAGAGTCAAGAGCGATGGAGAAGACATAACTCGTGCTAGGTATAGGAAAGTGAAAAGGAAGGCTATACATAAAGAAGAAGAAGAATGAAATAGAAAAAGTCAAGAGGGGCTCGGGTCTTCCCCCTATACTTAGGATCAAATAATCCTAAGTATAGCAGGCTGTATACTAAGGGAAAACCTGAGTAGAGAATGTACAGGGTCTACCCCCCCTATACTTAGGGTGATATATCCCTAAGTATAGGCAGCAAAACAGGGGTAGCAAGAAACAAAAGAAATACCACGACTATATACAAGATGGAGGGGACATCACTCCCCCTATACTTAAGGTGGAGAACCTTAAGTATAGGCAACTACAGAAGTGATGGAACAGAACGAAGAACAACCCGGTGTTGTCACCCCCCTATACTTAGGATGAGCAATATCCTAAGTATAGCAAAGATAATCCTAGGCGAGACCTGGGGTGAAAACAAGAACGGAAGAAAGAAGGATTAAAATAAGACGAAACACGTATATACAAAAGAGTACAATGTTGAGGTGCCTCTCAACAAGCGCTAGGTTTTACGCCCCTAGCTGGGCGCAAAGGCTAGGATAATGCAGTATCAAGGTTCAGGACGGCATCGGTAAGGCGAATGTCGTACTGTCGCCGCAGTCTCGGTGTGAGAACAACGACGAACTCAGCAGTGTAAAGTAAGACACCCATGTATACAATCAGGCGGGTGTCTGCTACCGGCCAATGATATGGAAAGAAGTGATCGGGATCCGGTAGCACAAAAGAAATCATCGGCTCTGATTCAGACTGGAGTAAGAGTATAGAGCCAAAGAAATCAAACGTGGAGAAGGATGGATCGGTAATAGAATCCTCCACGTCAATCAGTGTCTCAAGTAGGTATGGGCAATCAAGATTAGGAGACTCTCTAAGCAGGCTGATATCCGATGAATAGAATGGAAGAAGATCAGGCAGATCATCGAACATCTCCAGGATGGGCTCATCCTCGCGAGGGTCGTCGAGGTGAGAAGACTCAGAATCAGAATGATCTAAAGACTTGGTTTCGTGTTCCGCCAGATCGGAAACACTCTCAGTAGGTGAAACCGAGTACTCATCGAGTGCGGCATCCTCCCGCAGATAACCCTCGGGGATGGATGCAGGATCCGAAGTGACTAGAGGAGGATCAGGATCTAGATGTGCATCTGCGCTGCTATCAAGTATCCACTCAGTGCACCAGGCTGCATCATCATCTGAAGTGTAAGTCTCGGCAATCTGGAAGCAGGAGAAGGTGCTAGTCAACACCGCGGAAGCTGGCAAAGTGTCTGCAGCTGATCCTCGCTCTACGGCTATGCTTGTTGTCAGCTGGTCCTCAGGAAGTGTATCTATCTCAACAAAGTGGAGGACAAAAGGCTCGAAGACGGGACTCTCTATATCTGTGCTCTCAAAGTGCTGTCCGTCCTCGAGCTGTGGCTGCTGGGCTGAGTCCTGGTGACTGTCTGCATCCGAGAAGTGTCTCTGCAGGAAGAAAACTGACTCCTCCGGGACTGGAAACTGAAGTGTCTGAATCAATGGCTGCAAAAGCTGGGGCTCCTCCGGCTCCTGGAGTACCAGAAGATCTGATATCCAAGACTCGTCGACTGGGAACTCTGTAACTGACTCGAACTCCGGCTGGAAGGCCAACGGGAACTCAAGTAGACTATGGGTCCGAACCGCTGCTATCACAGTCATTTCCTCTGTCAAGGGTGCGGCATCATCCAAATCCTCGGGCTGGTGTGTAGAAACTGTCTCATCATGCAAAGTGACACACCGCACTGGTACAGCATCATCCGCATGTGTTGTCCCGACCATGGTATCTCGCGAAGATCTCTGTGAAAGTAACCTCGAGATGGTATCCAGGAAGTGAATGTCGGAACTGCGGTGTGAACCGCCACATGTGGTAATCACCAGTGCTATCTGCTCTGCGGTCATCCCCCGCATGGAGATCTCTATCAAGTCTGTAAGTGGAAGTCCGTGCTCCGGGAATCTCCTCAAGAGGTCAAGAAACCTCGACCATGCCTCGTGCAATGGCTCCTGGGGGTCAACTGAAAAGTCCATGATCAAAGACCGCATAAACCCTGCTCTACGTGGAGGGAAGTATCTCTGTAGAAACTCTCGGCGTAGCTCTCCCCACATCTCGAATGTCCTTCCCAATCGTCGGTGCCACCTCATGGCTCTGTCGTGAAGCGTGAATGGGAAGGTCATTCTCATCAGCTCCTCTGCAGTGACGTCTGAATATATCTGTGCTCTGCAAAACTCCTCGAAAGCGGACAGGTGAAGATACGACTCCTCGTGCGCCTCTCCTGAAAACGTCGGCAGTCGCTGAATGTAATCCAAATCCAAGATGAATGGACCTAGTGTAGAAGCTGACTGAGCTCCATGTGCTATCTGCTCCTCCATCCTTCTAGAATAGGATATGTCTGCTGATCTCCACTGCTCTCTTGGGTCACCAACGGAGTGCGCTCTCAACTCAGCCACAGTATCGTCCGGGTCTCGCATCTGCTCTGTCTGATATCCTCGGACGTTTAACACATCATGCCCAGAGTAATGAGATGAAAGGGAGGGAGGGAGCGGGAGGTTGGTCGGAGATCCGACCTCCCTAGAAGGTGGTCTGGAGTGATGGTCAGAAGACGGAGAAGAAGCCGTAAGGGTCGGCTCGTAGTGAGGGGAATCCATCATCCTGGGATAAAGAAGAAGCAAGTGGAATGAAGGGAGGTGAGGGAAGGTGATGAGAAAGGATCGAAGGGATCTGGAAATCAAACAAGATGAACAAGCAAACCCCCAATTCACCTACGCACGCAGAGCTGAAGACCGAAGGGATCGGTCAATTATCTTGTCCATTTTATTTTAGGTGATCATCCAGTCTATCAGAGCGATTACGTGAAGTCAATAGGTATCCAAATCTTTCTCAACCGACTGTCCCGTACTGAAAGCCGGTAATCAGTCAAGAAAAGATCGGAGGCTCTATCCTAATGTGCGGATCACTCTCTCGCTCATCCAAACCAGACAAGGAGGGGGTTACTCTCCCCAAGATAGATTTTTAGTGAGGTGTCTTTTAGGTCAAGTATGATTAGCAGTCCCGATTTTATTGTTTTTGTTTTTAGATATTTTGCAAATAAAAACAAACGCCTAACGAATTTTTCGGCTCTCCTGGTTATTAAGTCCAAAACAGGGGGAGAAGACGAAAAAGCCGATGCGCGATAAATCAATGATGCATGCAAAGTCAGAAATGCGTACCTGTCTCCAGCACTCTACATGCAATATGATCCGCGCATAAAAGTAAAGACAGAAATAAAACTAACCTAAATGATGCAGCGGTAAAGCCGAGTCCTAGGTGAGCAAGTCTAGCGAAGAGCCATCTAACCGGTCACCGACCTCCAAGCCAAAGAGTCCGGTCTTGGCCCGTCCCTCCTCTGTCCAACAAATCGGGGGTAGGAGTAAGCGCTTTACAGGACGGGCTGCGGCACGTAGGCTACGGAGGCAAATGAATCGGTTATTTTTATTATTGATTTTAAGTAGGTCCAATTATCGATCTATAGGAACAGATAATCAATTAGGTGTGTGGATCCTACTAGTTACGGCACATTCACCAGAAAATCCTAAGTCTAGGGGCTCGAGCAAAAACCGCGAAAAACCGGAAAAGACAGAAATAAAAGAAAAATAAAACCGCGAAAAAGCCGCGAAAAACCGCGAAGGTCCTAAAGGGTCCCCCGAGCACACTGGTGCTCGGCGAAACAGACCCGCTACGGTCAAGTCACAAGAGTGTCCAAGTCTTGTCCCTGTATTATTACAATGATAATAAAAAGAAAATAAAAACCTAATCTAACCTCACACCACTCAACTCTCTCCCTCTCGCTCTCTCCTACGGCTTCGTAGAGAAAGAAGCCGCCTCCAAGTTCCTCGGCAGCACCGGCTCCTCGAAAGTCACCTCCGCAGTCCTCGGGCCCTCGCAAGAAAAAGAGATAGTGGTCAGAACCAGCAAAAATAATCAAATAATAAGGAAAAAGAAATGAAAATAAAGGTGAGGGTGTATATGCAAAAATGGAAAATAAAATAAACACACCAAATAAAACAAAAATAAAAATAAAAGAAAATGAAAAATAAATCCAAATAAAACAAAAAGAAAATAGAAACAAAAGCCGCGAAAAGCCGTGAAAACAAAAACGAAAATGAAAATAAAACGAACTACTAAGCCGTGATCCCCGGCAACGACGCCATTCTGATGACCTGGAAATCCCAAAGACCCGGGTGAAGGTAATAAAACAAGGGTCGTTGCGACCCGGATCTCAGAGGCTAGGTCAATCAAGAAAAATTTCAGACCACTAAATAAATCAAAGATCAATCAAAACAAAGCGAGAAGCGGTCCTGCTAAATGTTTAACCTGGTATAGCACCCAGGGTCGAACTCAAGGAGCACGGGTTGGCCAAAGGCCTATGAAGTAGTAAAAATAAAATAAAATAAAAGACAAGTATTTTTAATGATTTTTAGTGATTTTTATATTTTTTTGGATTTTTTAAATATGCAGAAAACAACGGAAACACAAAAGCAAGCAAGCTTTAGCTAATTATTAAATGTGTCAAAAATCAAGAAAAAATTCAAACAAAAATGTTTTTATGTTTTTTAGGTTTTTTAATGTTTTTGGTTAATTTTTGATAATTTTCTGATGTATAGTTTATTTACTAAAAATCAAACAGTAACAAAAAGGCTGGGTACTGTCCAGCCAGGCCCAAAATCCCTAGATAAAATATCTAAAAATCTCAAGAGGGCCTGGAGGTAATTTTCCTGTATACTAGAGAAAACAAGAAAAATTTGAGCACCGAAATTATTGTTTTTGGTTTTTAGATTATTTAATATGATTTTTATGAGTTTTTAGGTGTTTTTAAGTTTTTATGGTTTTTAAGCAGGGAAAAATAGCCAAAATTGGCTAGAAAATCAAGGAACTCAAAAGAAACAGTACCTAATTTTTATAGAATTTTTGAGGGGGTTTTTATATTTTTTTGGGATTTTTAAAACTAGACAGTGGATGAAACAGAGGTTTTTGAATTTTTAAAAATAACAAATAAACTCAAAAATGTCCTAAAAAATTCTCGAAAATCCTACAACATGGCAGGAGCCATGTGTCAAATTTTCATCGAATTTGGAGGTGATTTGATATTTTATTCAAAAATCAAAAGAGCGCACTGTGCACAGGGACTGAAGTGCAAATACCCTAAGTTCTGGGGGTCCAGGTGCAAAATACCCAGCAACGCACGCGCGCGGCGCGTGCCTGGGGCACTCAGGGACCTCTTTGTAATGAAAACAAGTCCCGAGGACTTATTGGTAACTCGTACCAAAAGTCCAGGGGGTTGTGCTGCAATTAACCCACCAAATAAACGCACATGCGCAATTAAACACTCACAGGGGCATATATGCAAATACTAAAAAGTTTTCATTCATTAATTAACATCCAGAACTACAGGGGCTAAGGTTGCAATTACACCAATAAAACACGTGGCGAAGCACGTGACTCACACAGGCAGGGGCATAAATGCAAACAAAATTAAGCTCAGGGTCCTCTATGCAATTTCCACAGAAATAAAAGAACTACGCTAAATAGTTACAGGATTAAAAACTAAATGCATAAAGTAAAGGGGCCTAAGGACAAATTACCCCTTTTATTAATGTCGAGGGTCGGATGGACGACGCGTGGCAGGTTGGACGGATGGGATGGTGCGCCGCACACCAGAGCAAACCCTCGAATCGATCCGACGGCTGGTATGTGTCCACGTGGATGATCGGACGGTGACGCTGCAACGTGGGTCTGCGAAGAAAGCCTCGCTCGGATCGGACGGATGAGAGAAGGATACGTGGCGAATCTGACGGATGAGGCTAGCTGGTGCCTCTCTCTCCGCGCGGATGGTCAAGATCGGCCCTCGAGATGATCGGACGGTGACGCCTCACCCAGGATGGATGGCTCAGATGATGACTGGGGCGATGGAGACGATCTGACGGTCGGCGAGGACGCTGGAAGAACTGGTCGTCGGCGACTTTCGCCGGCCCTCCGTGCGCGCGATGGTCCTCGTCCGACGCTCCAGAGGTGCGGGAGAGCTTCGCCGTGAAGCCCCGCACCCGATGCTCTGCTCCGACGGAGGCGAGGAGCTCCAGAGAGCTCCGGCGACGTGGATGACCTGGAACGGCTGTGCTCTGAAATTCCGACCTCCAGATGAGGTCGATAGGCCTGGATACCTGCACAGGGAGAAAGAGGGGTCGAGGGCAAACTGCCTCGACCCGTCAGAGCGGGTGGAAGGTGGCTGATGCGGCGAGATGGGGACTCTCCGGCGAGCGGCGGAGGGAGGAGAGTCGTAACCCTGCTCCGGGGCGAGACAGGGGGAGTGAAGGGGCGGAGCAGGTGAATAGAAGTCTGGCGGAGGTGAAGGCGGTGTCAGATGAACAAATGGGTAGACGGAAACGGCTGGCGGAGGGAGCGGAGCTAAGCTACTGCAAATCGAAAAGTCCTATTCTACGCTAATCTACGGGCTAAAGACACTACCTGATGGCTGCTGTCGACTGGGCTGAAGCTCGGCGAGCTTCTGGTCATTGCCTGCAAGGGGGCGTCGCTTCCCCGAGGCTGAGCGCGCTTGCGGCGGCGCACGGTGGTGTTCTCCACCGGATCAGTGACTCCCGGCTGCCCGGGCCTCGCTGCAACTCCAAGGGACCACGACTGTCACTCAGGGACGATGGAGGAGCTCACAGGCGCCGAGGGGAAGATCAAAGATGGAAGAATTAGGTCGCCGGTGACGACTATAAGTATGGTGGGTGATCCGAGAAGAAGGAGGTCGGGCGAGCTGCATGCGGTTCGGATCCACCAAACCCACCCCGGGCGAGGGTCCTGGATGATCGGAGTGCAATCGGAGCCCGGGGTTTGGGTCGATGGCGGTCGGGTCAGGCGGGCAAAAGATCGAGAAAACGGGTCGGTTGCCTGACCCGCGAAAGAAGAAGGTCCGCGGGGGAAGTTGACCGGGGTCAACAAACCCCCGTGGACCAATCAGGAGCCGCCATTTATTGAGATTTTGTTTCTTTATTTTAGCCTAGAAAATGACCTAATTTATAAAAACTTAAAACATAAAATATTTTTATTTTAATTTTCTCTATTTTTTGGTGATTTTTAATTAATTTTTGGAAATAAAAATAAGGTATTTACAATATATAGCTATATATAGGTATAAATACAATATGTAGTTTTTTTGATTTTTGATTTTTAATTATTATTTTTGTACAATTTTATTCCTATTTTATATTTTATTTATTTATAGAATAAAATGAGGAATAAAAGGGTATTTTTATTTTGTTTTTATTATTTATATACATAGGTGAAATAAATAGATATATACATGTATATACATGGTATATATACAATATATTTTTGTTATTTTAATTTTGTTATTTTTATTTGATTTTTGTTTTGATTCTTTTTATTTTATGTATTTACAATATATAACATAGAATATTTACAAAAAGTTTAGAAAATAATTTTATTTATTTGCAAGGTTAAATAAATAAAGGGGTGTGGTCTATGTACATGGTGAAAGGGTATTTTGATCTTTTTGATTTTTAACTTTTTATTTTGTTTTTATCTTTTATAAATATGTACTAATATTTACAAGCATATTTTTGGGTGAGGAAAATATAGTTTTATTTATTTACAAATATTTACACATGAGCCCCTATCTCCCTCTACTTTGGCTTTTATGCGGTCAGGCTCATGCTGAGCCCTCCCTTGGGTTAGGTTGCTCAATATTTATTCTAAATATTTCCCTCTTTTTCTTTTTCATCTTTATTCTTTTATTTTTGCACAAAAACATGCTAATTATAGGTTTTTACACAATGCATGCTTTTGCTAATTATTCCTATTTACAAGTATCTACATGCATTTGCATAGGTTTTTGTAGCTAAAATATAAGAATAAAGAGTGATGAATGGGTATTCATCAAGCATCAGCTACTACATTTCCCTTACCCGGATGGTACGAGATAGTGCAATCATAATCCTTCAACAGTTCCATCCATCGTCTTTGCCTCATATTCAACTCTCGCTGGTCAAAGATATATTTGAGACTCTTATGATCTGTAAAAATCTCAAAGGTGACCCCATATAGATAGTGACGCCATATCTTCAATGCGAAGACTATCGCTGCCAACTCCAAATCATGAGTAGGGTAGTTCTGTTCGTGGTTCTTTAGTTGTCGTGATGCATATGCTACGACATGACCACGTTGCATCAACACGGCTCCTAAACCCTCCTTTGATGCATCAATATACACTGTAAAGTCTAAGGGGCCTGAAGGAAGGGTGAGAATCGGAGCACTGGTCAGTCTTTCTTTCAGCGCACGAAAGCTCAACTCGCACTTGTCGCTCCAAATGAAAGGAACATCCTTCTGTGTTAGACGAGTAAGTGGAAGAGCTAGCTGCGAGAAGCCCCTAACAAAACGCCTGTAATAGCCGGCGAGGCCTAAGAAGCTGCGTATCTCGGTAACTGTCTTGGGCTGCTCCCAGGACATGACTGCCTCTATCTTGGCTGGATCAACCGCCACCCCTGCTCCTGAAATTACATGACCGAGGAAAGCTACTTAGGTAAGCCAAAATTCACACTTGCTGTATTTTGCATACAACTTGTGTTCTCTGAGTGTCTCAAGAATAATACGCAGATGCTGCTCATGCTCATGCTCATCACGTGAGTAGATCAAGATATCATCAATGAACACCACCACAAAACGATCTAAGTATGGACGGAAAATTCTGTTCATCATGTCCATGAACGCAGCAGGTGCGTTCGTGAGTCCAAACGGCATAACCACAAACTCATAGTGGCCGTATCTGGTACGAAAAGCAGATTTAAGCACATCCACGTCCTTAATTCTCAATTGATGATAACCCGATCGTAGGTCAATCTTTGAGAATACCGCTGCACCTTGCAATTGATCGAAAAGATCATCTATTCGTGGAAGTGGGTAACGGTTCTTTACCGTCCTTTTATTCAATTGCCTATAGTCGATGCACAAGCGCATAGACCCATCCTTCTTCTTTACGAAGAGGACTGGTGCTCCCCAAGGTGATGTACTGGGACGTATAAATCCCTTTTCCAATAACTCCTGTAGCTGTACTTTGAGTTCCCTGAGTTCGGCTGGTGTCATTCTGTATGGAGGAATGGAGATCGGTTGCGTGTCGGGTATCAAAGTAATCTCGAACTCGATCTCCCTTTCTGGTGGTAGTCCAGGTAATTCCTCGGGGAATACATTAGGAAAATCTCGTACAATTTTGACGTCTTCAATCATACGATCTTCGACGGGTAACTCCACAATATGGGCGAGAAAACCTATGCAACCCTGATCGAGCATGTGTTGGGCCTTCAATGCCGATACATATAAGACCTCACTATCTGAGGTACGTCCATCAAACTGAAAGGTAGGTATGCCTGGGAGACGGAACACTATCGTCTTCTCAAAGCAATCAAGGCATGCATGATATTGCTCGAGTCAATCCATACCTAGGATGACATCAAAATCTTCTAACTGAATGAGTAAAAGATATGCGGGCAATATGTGTCCGCCGATCTGCACTGCTACATTCTCCACTGCTTGTCGCACTATGAATAATTGCCCCCCTGGGCCCTTGATGTAGTATGGAGATGGAACACAGACTGGCTCTTTATCTAACTTGGGCACTAATCGATGTGCTAAAAAGGAGTGCGTAGCTCCCGAATCAAATAAAGCATGTAATGATATACCACGCACTGAAATCATACCTCGCACTACAGCTCCTGAGGCGTGGGCCTGCTCCTGTGTGATTGCGTTCAACTGTCCCTGAGGCTGTGGGGGGGCGTTAGAACCTGCAGCACTAAAGGTTGGTCGTGGTGGAGTACGTTGAAAACCTCGACCCCCACGGTGGGAAACTGATCCGTGTGACTGTGCAGAAGAGAAAGTTGGTCGTATACTTGGTGGGTGGCCACCTGAGTTGCTGGCAAGTAAAGGACACTTGGCCTTGAAATGGCCCGGTTGTTGGCAGTGGAAACATCTGCGATCTCCTGGCTGAGAGAAGGAGCCTCCTGAGACAAGGCTAGCACCTCCTATCTTACGGCTCTGCGAATGTGTCGAAGAGCGGAAGGAAGTAGTACCACGCTCGCCAAACCCTGCCCCAAAGTAGGTGTAGGGGCAAATCTGCTAACGGTAGGAGTAGTAGCCACTGGGTGAAAACGACGCTCTCTACGAGCTCTGTAGAAATCTCGACGAGCAGATCTCGCAGGCTGAGGTGGTTGGAAATGTGATGGACTCCCCTGAAGCCGACTCTAGGTTGCCTCCATCTTGGTAGCTTTAGCAGCTACCTCCTTGATGGAAGTGAAATCTAATGCAGATAGCTGGTGCTGCACATCATCACGCAGTCCCCGGATAAACTTCTGTAAATTCTCCTCAGGAAAAGCAGTAGTCGCTGGTGAGTGGCGGGAGAGTTCAATGTAACGAATGAGGTACTCTTGGGCCGTCATTGACCCCTGCTTCAGCTCAGCAAATAACCTCCTCTGATCCTCAACCCAGTGATCAGGATAGAACTGACTACGGAACTCATCAAGAAAAATTTCCCATGTTATGGGATCCTCCAGATGTTCCTTGGTGGCGAACCACCAACGCTCAGCATAACCTGCTAGTGAGAACTCCACACATGTAAGCCAAGACTCTTAAGAGCATGAATCATCCTCAACACTTTAGATACGTGTTCCAACCATAGCTCAGCCTCATCTGGCGTGCCGGTGCCAAAGAATTGTGGCACCTTAGATCTCTGATATGCTGCGTAGGTCGTCTGATGTTTCTGCAGTGTCTCTAGGTCATCTGATCCTTCCGGGTCCAGAGACACCGAAGGATGAACACTGCCCTCCTCCTCACGAGAGGGCTGGTACGAGGAATCATCCTGCTGGAGGAGCCTTTGCTCCAATACCTCCTGACGTTGTTGTATACCCTGTACGGCCTGAACTAGCAAAGCCAACTGCTGTGCAATATCAGGGTCAACACCAGGCGGCATGATTCCCTGCGAGAATCATTATATTAAAAATTATTACTATGGTTAGAGAGACAATGGACACTTTAAACATGACTTTAATTATTCTCCTTACTAACGACAAGGTCAAAAGACTCTGTCACTATATTTATATTTCAAATATTGTTAACAATTCTAATATGCAAAAGAGAGAATGGAGTATCGGGCTCTGATACCATCTGTGACGCCCCGTCCCTCCGGCTACAGAAACCGACGAGACGGGAGCGTCGGACCTACGGTTCAAATACGCCCATGATCTATGATACTCAGCAAATCATCTTATGCACATTAGATTAACATTTGAAATAAAAATAACAACATGAGAATAATATGAAATGGAAAGAAAAATGCACCATCCATTCTCATTGATAATGATCATCAAGTCCATGTCCATAGGAGAGATACATCATGAAATCTTAAAGAGTCTAGAAAAGCTCTCCACATATCTCGTTACAATGTCTCTCAGTGATAACATAAAATTATGCGGAAATAAATAAGTTGCTCTAAATAAAACGCACCCTGTCTGGTGCAAGTATGATGTAGGAAGTCCTGATCTCCTCAAATGACCGCTACTGTGGCAGCTGCTGCTCAGGTACACCTGTTGGGTTCACACGAGGGTAACGTTATGAGCAATTGCCCAGCAACGAGACAAACACGCTAATGACTAATGTAGGGGTATGAAAAGAATGTATATTCAACTTTATTTAAGGCACATGCATCTATTGGAATAATTCAGAAAGAACGCCAAGTCATTTAAAAACACATTCGATCACATTGATTTTATAAAAAAATAATCGATTAAGTTCTACCACAATGATCATTGATATTCTGACAAGTTGGTTAGAATCCACACTGATATACAACATCTGGCATCCAATCATAAATTCAAGTACACGACTCGCAGGCCTCCGCTACGCGGGAACTTGTTTGTCATCTTGGATAACCTCCAAGTATTTCAACCTCAGATTCTCCGACTTCAAACCATATCCCGGAACACCTCTCACAATGATAATATTCGAAGTAAAATTAGATGCGGCCACATCTAATTTTAACCCGAGTCTTAAAATTGTGTATAAGTGAGAAACCAAAAACGTCAACCGTTGCCACCTGCCAACTCCGTCGAGCGACTCCGGATACCACCGAGCTGCTAGGTGCAACGTCACCCAACTCGTCCGTTGGGGTCGCGGCCTTCATGGCATCTATCCGGGGCTCAAGGGTGCATGCCCAATCCCTTGAGACGCCTATCTCCATCTACGCGATCATCAGGAAAAACTCACATATTTATGATAGTTATCAGAAATACATATTTGTATTGGCTACTTGTTGGAAATTTGAATCTATCAGATTGGCGATCACTACTACTTGTGGCCCAGCTGTAATTTTACAACAATGGTAGATTTATTGACTTTATGTCTCAGATCTATTTAAAAAAATAGTTATATATAAAAAAATCACCATCATCCATATACCAACCTCGACTACTATCTTTGCATTATATTATTGTTCCCTCGTTATAAATCTTATTCCTGAAAAGTAATGGTAACGGGATAAAAAAAATTGTATGTAGAAGAAGAACTTGGATCACGGTAATCTCACCCAATATATCCTACGACCTCATATCTTCCTTATGTGTTTTCCCCTCATTATGAACAATTATAAAAAAAAAGATAATCAATTTATTATAGTCAGGTTTTACTGACGCATAATGTCTTCGGTTATGTGTGGACCAAGGATTTAATCGAGTAATTACCCACGATCTACCATTACATAATTACTTATAAAAATGCTACACTAATCTACAATATACGTTACATTCTTTTGTTAACTGTTCGACTGCATCATATGTCCGTTATATTCAATTGGATATCGACCATGATGGCCAACCTCGTCCATCTATGGGTATGGAGGAACCACATGTGGTTTCACCATTCTGGAGAGAATACATGTATCCTTATCATGTTGCCTAATCCGTGATCAGAAATTACCATATGCATGACTTATATATGATGACTAAGATAGGCTTGCACAATATCAAAACAAAAGGCCTAACATATCATTTACGTGATGGAGATATTAAACAAATATTTACATGATTGAAATATTTGAAGATGGTGACATCGTGGGAAAAGAAGAGGTAATGTCTCCCCAGGAATTTTAATCGAAAACGGCCATAGCAGACACAAAGATTATCAAGGGAATGTCACGTTCAAAGAAAACCCATAATCTAAATAAAGATTTAGGATTTTAAAAGTTGAAATCATGTAAACCCATCAACAAGGAAAATAAAACATCGTAAACAAATATATGACCCTACATTTGATTAAGCACATGAATTGACAATAATCGCATGAATCCAACAACAACAAGGGGAGGAAATTTCGCTAAATTTAAGATCTATATATCAAGAAAGCTAAGGCTCTAACAATGTTCTAGACATAGGATCAAAAGTCATATGAAACCAACAGCAAGAGGAAGGAATAACATCGTTACCTCTGAGGATGTTCCCTCGGGTTCTCCTCTCACACGAAAATACTATTTCCGTCGCTCGATCGGAACGTGAATGCACGTACGAAGGTGACCTCGAGCTTTCTTACGTGATGGTGGCCGCGGATCTTCGATCGGAACTCCTTCTCCGACGTCGACGACGGTCCTCCCGTGACCAAATCCGGCCAAGGTGGTGGTGCTCCAATGAGAGGGGAAGATGGTGGTGGCTAGGGCTTTGAGGAAGTAGCCTATCATCTTCTATTTATAGGAAGAGAGATGAATTTGGATCCAATTTCGGACCCGGTTCGGATCCATATATGGATCTTGACCACCCATCTTAAAACATCGTTATCTTGAGCTAGGAATGTCGGAATTTGACGTTCTTGGGCTCGTTGGAAAGGTCTCGACGAGATCTACGAAATGGAATGATTATTTAAATTTTTTGGATGTCAAAAATACTCCAGATTTTTAGGAGAAGAAAATACGGGGTTTCACACATGAGGAGGTGGTCGGAGGAGGAAGGGTTGGAGGGTGAGGAGGAAGGAAGAGTGAAAGGGATATGTGGAATTTTTTCCGGATATGCCCCTCATAACTGTACGATGATTTGAGAAAATCGTGGTTAGGTTCATAAGTTTTCGATCTGATGAGGTTGAAGTTTTTGATTTGAATGGCGTTATTTTTGGTCTAATCGGATCACCATAATCCTGGGCCACATTGTCATTCCTGAAATCATAGAAAAATTCTGCATATCAAATATAATTAGACCCCAAAAATCAATCATAGGAGTTTTGTCGCATCTTAGATTAAACAACGCCTTCCTAATTTTAGGCAAAGAGAAATATCTGGAATATATTTCCTAATAGAAAACATTGCCACTGCCCTCAAATTTAAAGGGAAATTAACACTAATGTTCCTGAATAAAATTTCTACTAAAAGTTTAATATGTGATTGCGGAAGAGAGTATGACCTGAAGTTAAGGACACATTCACATACATAGAAGTTGGACGATTTATCTCTCTGCGTTTAGAGGCACCGCTATTCAATAATCTATCTTATCATACTCGTGAAGTATGGAAACAAAAGGTTTTTTGAAGGTGAAATTCTTTAGTAGGATCTGAAACGATTGTATCATTAACCTCGATTAGCAGAAGCGTGATCATAGGTGCTTTTGCTTCTCTAGACCCCCGAGTGTTATATGTACTTCGCTTTAGGTACTTGCAAAAATAAAACAATCATGGGATATTTACCCGGCATACCCTATAACCTTTGCCAATCACTTCCACGACCTTTGAAACAACCTAATTCCCCCCTCGACCCCGTAAAGTTGCCAACTCTTACCCCATGAACCAAGGTTTTAAAAATAGGACCGAACATTGAACCGGTCAGCCTTCGGTTTGGTCCAACCTGGTCGAACCGTCGGTCCAAACCGGTCAGACCGGTGATGACGTCAGCATGACGTCATCATTCTCATCGACTCGGAAAAAATCGGACCAGGCTTAATTTACCGGTCAGACCGGTCGAACCGGTTTTTGAACCAATAAAACCGGATACATATATGTAAGTATATATTTATATATAAATTAAATAATCGTTAGAAATTTCAAATCTTTAAATAGAATAACATGATTGCCTATTTCGGGTAAAACTATACAAAGTTAATTGCATTTTCTAGAATTATATATGGGTATAATATTGTAATCATTTATTTATAGTTGTTTCAAGAAAATTACTCTAAGAAAGTATTGACATAACGTATATTCCAAAAAAGAGAGGGACATACCTTATATCGTAGAAGTTAGGAAGGGCATATATGATAAAAACCTCATTATTTTATTATTCAAACCTTTATTTTTTGAAAATTACCAAACCATCAAATTGGGTCAATCCAGGTCAACCCGGTCGGACCATCCGGGTCAACCCGGTCCGACCACTGGTTGGACCCGATTTTTTTTTTGAAATTAATTACAAAGAACCGACCGAACCGACCAGGTCAGAGCCGGTTCCCGGTCCAACCGGTCCGACCGGCCAGTCCGGTCCGATTTTTATACCCTGCCATGAACCCTCCGGGTAAAATGTTTTAAGCCCGTAGAGGTTCTTGGGGTAATTTATAAGGTCGATGGGGTAATTACATTGTGCAAAAGGTCGTAGAGGCATTTTAAAACATTTACAAGATCTGCTGGGTAAACATCCTTTGCCACCCTTAACATCAAATAAAATTGGGTCAAGGCTTTCATCAGATGGTGCCACATAATTTATAACAACAAGCTCCAAGACTTCAAAGCCACTTAGACCATCTCCTTCCTCCCTGGGAAACAAGGTCCTATGCACATCAACAAACAACTCTATCTCTCCTAAACCCAACGGGAGACTTCAACAAGATCTACAATTCTGGTCCAAATCTTTTCCCCCTAGGGTCTCCCTACTATATTATGTTCCACATTCTAAACTCATCATCCATGATAAATTACTTGATCCTGGAATGCTTCTTTATTAAACAAGTTCTCGCCCTATTTAATAATGGAATCTATGAGAATAGTTTAGATCCATTTTTGATATCCCAACCTTCTTCTCGAATTCTACCTCATATGGGCAGATGAAACCTAAGTGAGCATTTGTTTGGTTGTTGACATGGAAGGAGCATTACACAAGGACTTTTTGAGGTTCCTCCTATCCACCCGCGTCCATTTCCAAGGATGTGATGTTCCTTACTAAGCATGCAACGTGAAATTTGTCCCTCAACCATTTTTCTTACTAAATAGCCACCCCACTTTACTGCCTTTACACTTGCAACCATGAAATGAACGACTCATGAAGCCACTTAGTCAGGACCTGCCACCAATTAGTTTTGATGAAGGGAATTGAAGAACCCGTCCACCCCTGACTCTCCTGCATTACTTGGTCCATTTGATGGATTTTTTTGCTTATGGTTTTGTCTTTTGAAAAACATTTGTCATGATAATTTGGGATTTTATCACTTGTGCCCCTCCGAGATATCGCATATCATTTATGCCCCTATCTTTTTGGTAATATCAGTTGTGCCCCTCAATTCTTGCTAATTTATCACTTGTGCCCCTCGGGTTAGTGACCGTCCATCCACAGTGCAAACGGCCGTTAACTTTAAGGACAAAAGCGGAATTAGTTTTAATTTTTTAGGTTATATCGTCATTTTACATCCTCTTCTTCCTCCTCTTTCCCCATCTTCTTCCTCCTCCTCCAACCTTCTCCTCCCCAGCCCGCACCTCCTCCCAGCTCCGCCCCGAGCTCCCCGCAACTCCTCCCCAGCTCCGCCCCGAGCTCCCCGTAACTCCTCCCAGCGTGCACCTCCTCCCAGCTCCGCACCGCCCCCTCCCGCACGGCACCGCCCCTGCTCCCCTCCCCCTTCCCCGCCTGCTCCCCCTCCTCTTGCCCCGCACGGTGCTGCCCCCTGCCCCGCACCGCCCCCTCCTGCACGGCGCCGCCTCTTGGCGCCCCCTCCCCCTTCCCCTTCCCCGCCTGCTCCCCCATGCGGTTGCCCCGCACCGCGCCATCCCCTGCCCCCGACCGCCCCCTCCCGCACGGCGCCGCCCCCTCCTCCCCCTCCTCCCCCTCCCCCTTCCTCTCATGCTCCCCCTCCCCCTCCCCTTCCCCGCCTGCTCCCCCATGCGCTTGCCCCGTACCACGCCATCCCCTGCCCCCGACCGCCCCCTCCCGCACGGCGCCGCCCCCTCCTCCCCCTCCCCCTTCCCCGCTTGCTCCATCTCCCCCTCCCCTTCCCCGCCTGCTCCCCCATCGGTTGCCCCGCACCGCGCCATCCCCTGCCCCCGACCGCCCCCTCCCGCACGGCGCCGCCCCCTCCTCCCCCTCCCGCTTCCCTGCCTGCTTCCCCTCCCCTTCCCCCCTGCTCCCCCATCCGCCTGCCCCGCACGACGCCATCCCCTGCCCCGCACCGCCCCCTCCCGCACACGCCGCCCCCTGCTCTCCCTTCCCCGCCTGCTCCTGATGAATACCCATTCATCACTCTTTATTCTTATATTTTAGCTACAAAAACCTATGCAAATGCATGTAGATATGTGTAAATAGGGTCAATTAGCAAAAGCATGCATGTTTGTAAATATAGATAATTAGCATGTTTTTGTGCAAAAATAAAATAATAAAGATGAAAAAGAAAAAGAGGGAAATATTTAGAATAAATATTGAGCAACCTAACCCAAGGGAGGGCTCAGCATGGGCCTGACCGCATAAAAGCCAAGTAGAGGGAGATAGGGGCTCATGTGTACATATTTGTGTAAATAAATAAATTATATATTTTCCTCACCCAAAAATATGTTGTAAATATTTGTATATAATTTGTATATATTGATAAACTATTAAAAACAAAACAAAAATTTAAAAATAAAAAAGACCAAAAATACCCTTACACCATGCACATAAACCACCTTCCCTATTTATTTAACCTTATAAATAAATAAAATTATTTTCCAAAACTTTTTGTAAATAATCTATGGTATATATTGTAAATAAAATAAATAAAAAGAAACAAAACAAAAATCAAATAAAAATTACAAAATTAAAAATGCAAAAACATATTGTACATATGCCATGTATATAGTGTACATAACTATTTACTTTACCCATGTATATAAATAATAAAAATAAAATAAAAATAGCCTTTTATTCCTCATTTTATCCTATAAATAAATAAAATATAAAATGGGAATAAAAATGCATAAAAATAACTAATTAAAAATCAAAAATTAAAAATCATATATTGTATATATACCTATGTATAGACCTATATTGTATATACCTTATTTTTATTTCCAAAAATTAATTAAAAATTACAAAAAAATAGAAAAAAAATAAAATAAAAAATATTTTGTGTTTTAAGTTTTTGAAAATTCGGCCATTTAAAGGCCCAAAAAAATCAAATAAAAACTCAGGCCTTGGCGGGCTCTGATTGGTCCACGGGGGATTGTTGACCCCCGGTCAACACCTCCCCCAGGACCACCAGAGCCGGATCTGGTTCGCGGACCCATCTTCTCCCATTTATTCTAACCAGATCCGACCTCCATTTCGCCTAATCCTTGGTCCTAATTACTCCCCAGGTATCCGGGAATCTCGCCCGACATCGATCCTAGTGATCCGTGCTCCATCGAGCCGGACCCGAGCTCCTCTTCCCGGACCTGCACCCACATAAAAGCCGAGCTCCGCCGCACTCCACTCGCATCTTTGGCTCCCCATTCTCACTCCCGTGACCTCCAGAGCAATCACCGAGGTGACAGCTCGCGATTGTACCTGTTGCAGCGAGGAGGAGGTGGCCGACCATCGATCCGGCTGCTTCGCGCCGCCGTGCTCCGCCACCCGACCGGAGCTCGAGCCTCAGGCCTTGACGCCCTTCGAGGCGACGACCGGGAGCTAGCTAAGCTCCAGCATAGTCTTCCGCTCTACCTAGGTAACCCTTTAGCCTTTCCATTTAGCGTAATTTCTGGTTACCCCCAATTTGTATCTCCGACGAGTTCCTCTGATTCCGGCCATATCGAGTAGCATTTTGATCATCGGAACCTACGCTCACCTTCGCCACTCCCTCACGCACGTTCTTCGCCCAATCATTCAACCCAGCTCACCCCGGAGCTGGGATTCGAGCTCCACCATCCCCAGCTCGCCGGAGCTCATTCGTCCCGACCCACAGTTCGCCTTCACCCCGCTTCTTTGGGTCGAGGCACTTTGCCCTCGACCCGCGAAGCTTTTGGTGTGTTTTGCAGGTCAAGAGGAGGCCATCTGAGGCCCCTTCACATCCAGACCAGAAGCTCGTCACCGCCGACCTCGCCGGAGCCCCTCCAGGGCTCGGCCGGGTCATCTGAGACCTTCACCAGCTGCGGGACGTCACCGCGGATCTGTTCCGATACCTAGAGGCAGCTGAGGAGGACTGCTGCACGCGCACGAGGCCGGCGAAGCTCGCCGGCGGAGTGTTCTTCCAGCATCCTCCTTCACCGTCCGATCAGCCCCTCCGCTCCAGTCTCGATCACAGCCGTCCATTCATCTAGGAGCAGCTACCGTCGATCATCTCGAGGGGGCTGATCAGGACCGTTAGCGCTGAGGAGAGAGGCACCTGAGGCCATCCCCGTTAGATCTTCCACGTGGTGCCCTCAGCACCGTCGATAGGCCCAAGTCAGAGCAGAGAAAGAAGCGCCCGATACCAGAGCCCGTCCGATCACCCACGTGGCGCGAATCGAGCCGTCGACTTAATAAGGGGTAATTTGCTTAGGCCCCCTCGTAGTTTATGTTTTTAATTCTAGTCCTGTAAATATTTTAGTCACTTTATTTACGTAGGGTAAATTGCACTCTGGACCTCGTGTTTGTTTTTATTAGCATTTATGCCCCTGTGTATGTGAGCCCACGTGCTTCGTCACGTGTACTTTTGGGCTATTTGCATCCTTTATCCTGTAGTTCTGTTGGGTTCTGGAATGAATATAAACTTTCTGGTATTTGCTTTTATACCCCTGTGAGCGTTTTATTTGAGCATGTGCGTGTATTAGTGGGTTAATTGCGATCGAGCCCCTGGACTTTTTGGTACCAGTTACCAAAAGGTCCAAGGACTTATTTTTCTTACCAGAAGGTCCCTGAGTGCCCCAGGCACGCGCCACGCGTGTGACTTGCTGGGAAAATTGCACCTGGACCCCCAGAGTTTCGGGTATTTGCACTTAAGTCCCTGTGCACAGTGCCCCCTTTTTGATTTTTGAATAAATATCAAACCACCTCCAAATTCGATGAAAATTTGACACATGGCTCCTGCCATGTTGTTGGATTTTTGAGAATTTTTGAGGACATTTTTTATTTTATTTAGTATTTTTAAAAAATCAAAAACATCTATTTTAGCTACTGTCTAGGTTTAAAAATCCCAAAAAAATATAAAAACACCCCCAAAAATTCTAAAAAAATTAGCTACTGTTCTTTGTTTGTTGTTTGATTTTCTAGCCAATTTTGGCTATTTTTCATCACTTAAAAACCCTAAAAATTGAAAAACACCTAAAAACTCATAAAAATTATAATAAATAATCTAAAATTCCAAAAACAATAATTTTGGTGCCCAAATTTTCCTTATTTTCTCTAGAATACAGGAAAATTACCTCCAGGGCCCTCTGAGATCCTTAGATATTTTATCTTTGGGTTTTGGCCTTGCTGGACAGTACCCATTCTTTTTCTTACTGTTTGATTTTTAGAAAATAAAATATACCTTATAAAAATCCCAAAAATTCACCAAAAACACTTAAAAACTTAAAAAACATAAAAACCATTTTTCTTGAATTTTTGCTTGATTTTTGGTGTGTTAAATAAATTGATCAAGTGTGCTTGCTTTTACTTTCTTTTATTTTCTTCACTTATTAAAAATCCAAAAAAAAATCTAAAAATTCTTAAAAACCACTAAAAAAATACTTTTCTTTTATTTTATCTTCTTTTTACTACTTCGTAGGCCCTAGGCCAACCCGTGCTCCTTGTGTTCGACCCTGGGAGCTATACCAGGTTAATCCCATAGCTAGGACCGCTTGCCTTGATTGATTGATTTTATTTCTATTTCGCGGTTCGATATTTTTCTTGATTGAGTGACTCTGAGTGATAGAGGTCGCAACGACCTATTTAGTACCTTTACCCCGTTCGCTCGGATATGTCGCTCATCAGCTCCCTCTCCTTGTGCCCCGCACGACGCCACCCCCTCCCCGCACCACCCCCTCCTGCACGGTGCCGCCCCCTGCTCCCCTTCCTCCTTCCCTGTACCGCCCCCTCCTCCTGCCCTTCCCCCTCGTTCCGTGCAGCAAGACCATGAGCATGGCAGAAGGGGTCTGCTCCTGCTCATTATCCCCCTGCTCCGCACCGCCCCGAACTCCTCCCTCGAGCTCCGAGCTCGAGCTATCCGCTCCGAGCTCCTCCCTCGAGTTCTTTCCCCACCTTTAATTTCATTCTGACCATAATACCCTTCGTAACCACATCATGGTTTGAATAAACTATAGTTATTTTAATTTTTTGACGGTCAATCTGACGAAAGGGCACAACCGATGACAGAGCAAGAATTGAGGGGCACAACTGATATTACCAAAAAGATAGGGGTATAACTGATATTGCGATATCTCGGAGGGGCACAAGTGATAAAATCCCTAATAATTTTGGTCCAGGATGGAATTACTGGTTGCACTAAAAAAACGTAAATGGCGTGCACATAGTGGCTTGCACTAGACGAGCACATGTGCTCGTCAAGGACTGGGTGAGCATTGTAAAACACAAGTGCTTGTCCATTTGAGTTTAGAGGCATGGGCACTGGCGAGTGTGTGTCGAAGATTGGGCGAGCAATGGTGGGCCACTGGGCGATCACTTAAGTATGCTCGCTAATCGCTAGCGTCTCTAAACAGATTCAAGCTCGACTCCTACCATATTTTCCAGAAATCACGAAATGAACAACTCGTGAAGCCATTTAGCTAGGACCCATCACTCGCGAGTTTTGATGAAAGGAATTGAAGAACCCGCCCTGATACACTACTCTCCTACTGCATTACTTTGTCCCTTGGATGGACTTTTTTTCTTATGGTTATGTATTTTGAAAAGCATTGTCGTAATAGTTTTGGTCTAGGGTGGAGTTACTAGTTGCTAAAAAAAAGCGCAACTGGCGTGTACATAATGGATTGCATTCGGAGAGAACATGTTCTCGCCCAAGACTGGGCGAGCACTTATAGTACACAAGTGCTCGCCTGTTTGAATTTAGAGGCATGGACGCTGGCGGGTGCATGTCAAAGATTGGGCGAGCAATTGCGGGTCATTGGGCGATCACTTAAGTGTGCTCTCTAGCATCTCTAAATAGAACCAAGACCGATTCCAGTGCTCATTTCTCTACCATATTTTCTCCAAAATCGCACCTTTGGCAATTTTTGAAGGTTTTCCACCGTCGTTGACAACCATCCTCTGTCGTCCTCTTGCTTCCCTTCGCATTCCTTCAAGTATAACAACTATTCCTTTCGATTTTTTAAAACCATGTTGCCTATATGTGGAGAAATCTAAGTTTTAGATTTTTTGGATATAGATTAATTTTCAACCCATAGATTGTTGATTTGATGATTTATGTTGTATTTAGATTATATAATCATTAGTTTATTGTGTATATATTGAAGATTTGATTTCGAATTAATAAAGTTTAAGCACATTTGTATTGTAGATAAGGTGTATGATGAAATGCTTAAAAATAGTTAGTACTTATTGTCAATATATGTAACATTTTTATTCAAGAAGTATTAGTTTTATAGATGATAATGATTTGAAATTGGAAATTAGAGGATGTTGAATGGGCAATATTTGTTTACATATTTTATGATAATGATATTTGTTGATCGGATGCATAGATGTGAATATGAGGAAGGTATGTTAATGTGTAGTCATATTTGCAGTCATGTTACTGACGAGGGAGTGTGAAGGAGTAGTCATGTTTAATGATAATGGTGTTTGTTGATCGGATGCATAGATACGAATGTGGGAGGGAATTCATAGATGATGTCTATTGAAATTAGAGGATGCATAGATGATAATGTTGGTTGTTGAACTGATAGAATTGTTTACATGCTTGTTGACCAGATGAAGGTGTGTAGATGTAAATGTGATGGTATCTTATACGTATAGGTGTATAAAAGTAGATTTTAATGCGTATATGTATAGTTCTGAATTTGAGAGTAGTATATAAAGATGTGATCTAAATATTGAATAAACCTTGGTCATTGTTAAACAAACACAAAAAGGTGTACATATGTTGGTGAAGTTGTATGATGCCATTATGAATTTGTATATGCAAAGGCGTATGCATGATTTATTTTATGGATGGAGAGATTTATGTGTGTTCCTGCAATTATGTAGGTATATGTGTGTGTATACATGATAATTTCAAGATAAATAGTTATGTTGTGATAATTTTGTAATCACATTAAATTTAGTTAATATAGTCAAGTGTGTCACATTAACTTATAGTTAGGTAGATAATAAGGTCAAAATATTAATTTATTATTAAAGCACACAAAATCAAACACACACAGTGTGTGTCTCCACACTGGGTGGTGTATGGCTCTGCACACCAGAAGGCGAGTGCAACACATTGGAGGATTTCATCACCTTAAATTGTGTTATATTTTTTCACACTACTATCAAACTCACTTCGAGATGAGATACCCTAATCCATTGGTCGTGGATTTCAATGTGTTTAGGTGGAAGTTTTTTGTAGGTATCCTTCCAATAATTACCATTTAAACACTTTATTTAGATACCAATTTAGGGTCACATAGGTCCATATTCCTCGCATTAAAAAATCAAATATACGTAACTACCCGATCAACATAAACGAATAAAGATTTCAATATCATTTTACAGTCTCATTTGTAGCACGTACAAATGTAGGACGTAAAGTGAAATTTAAAATATTACATTTATATTAGCTTTCCTTAGTTCGGATGTCCTAAACTAGGAGGTCCATAAGGATTCAAACCTTGATATAAGGCGATCGTTATCACACATAATTTATACCTGATTAAAATTCGGCTGAATAACCCCTTTCTCTTCGGTATACCAAATCAATCATAATCTACTATTAATATTGTCACTACGGTAATAGTTTTAATAGTTGATTGTCATTGGTTTATGGGATATACTAGAGGAGTGCATGGTTATGCTACTGAATTTTCCTCAGAATAAACTACGTGTGACAACAATCGCCTTATAATAATGTTCGAATCCTTATAGTTGGGTCCAACTGATAACTTAATGAAAATACTTCTCTTCTCATCTCCTAAATTAGTAAAATGGATTTAGGCCAACGTTTGGTTGACATTTTGATTTTCTAGGTCTATTTTCCTAACTGAAGCTGTTAAATCTTCTCCTCTCATTTGACATCTTGAACTGTTACATTCAGGTGACAACGATGATCAACAGAGAGTGGATATATAAGCATGTAGTTGGTTGTCGTGTTTTAGAGACCTTTCAGAGAGGTGTTTAATACTTTGTAGAATTTACTTATGCCCTAGGTTCTCGTATGGTGGGTTCAGATGGCACTATCTTGTATCCTTGTCAAAAGTGTCGTTTACCTAAGAAGAGATCTAAAGATGAAATTCAATTGCATAATTTTAAAAAATGATTTCATGGAAGGATATCAAATTTAGTGGAGGCATGGAGAAGTCATCGATGACACGACTAATGAGTCCTATGATGCAGACAATATTAATCCATTCGTATAAATAATTATGTATATTGTAGGTTCAGAATTTAACACTAATTGTCTTGATGAAGAGGAAACCCATGCAGAGTCGGAACACTTCTACAAGCTGTTGAAAAAGGCAAAAGAGCCTTTATGGTCAGTTTGCAAGATATATTCAAAATCCTTAGCAATTTTAGAGCTTCGATGAAGACAGAGTATAATATGACTTATGAGGATTTCGATCCCATGTTTATTATTCTCAAGAAAATGTTACCCGAAGATGTCAAATAATGTGAAAATTATTATAAAACTAAGAAAATGATGTAGAAGATGTGTTTAGATGAGTTAAGTTAGACTTTTGTATAAGTCATCTTATTTTATATTCCGATGAACATGGATTTTTGGCACGTTATCTTGAATGTTAAGAGTCAAGATATCAAGAATCAAGTAAGATTGGAAATACAATATCAAGGAAATGTTTACGCTATTTTATTATAACTCCAAGATTGTACGATTGGATGGATCGAAGACGAGGGGGTGTAGAGATATAAATTGAGGAGAGGGAGAACACTTGGGGAGCATGGCGAGGAGGTTGGGCCAACGACATAACGACCAGGTTGTTAGGCGGTAAGGAGAAGGAAGAGGGGGAAGAGGAGGTGATTGGCGGAGGAAGGGGAAAGTACGACAGACGGATAAGAAAGAAATAGTGAAAAAGTAGGGGGAGAAGGAGATAGAAATAAATTATTATTATTATTAATTAAATTAAACTAAATTAAATAAATAATAAATAATAAAAAATAAAAATATAAATAATTTACTTATGAATTTAAATAAATAAATAATAATATTTAATTAGTTAAAAAAAGATATATATATATGTATAATTAATTATTCCATTTTAAAAAATTTAATTTTCTTAATTTAATTTTTTATTCTTTATTATTAATATAAAATTAATACAATAGCAATAAAGTATAAAAATACAATAAATAACAAAAATTTAATAGAATAAATTAAAATTTATTTACAATTATACCAATAGGTCCCAAAATCTACTTTTTGCATATTAACTCTGATTTTAGTGAAATCACTTTTATTTCAAAGATAATTTGATAAAGCAAACTCCATAAGTGAGTACACCCAATTAAGAGTTCATCTAGCCGAGATATGATGTTCGAAAGTTCAGCTTTACAACTTTTAGTTTTGAGATTATTGGTATTTATTAATAATTAATTTTAAGTTATATTTTTATATTTTCTAATGATTTTTATACAAATATTTTAGAGAAAGAATTAAGTAAAATGGAGTTAGAAATAATTAAATAAAAATAAAGAAGATTTATTTACATATAATACATATGTACAAAGAGATCCATATGCCAAAACTCACACATTTTATTCTAATAATTTTTTTGATATTCTTAGTAATTAGTATTAGTTATAAAAAGAAGTTTAGAAGTGAGTTTGATCGATTTGGAGTTTTCAACAAATAGCTATGAATCTGTAAAGTCGGCTTTTACTACTTTTTCGATTCATCGTAATTATTTATTTATACATTAAATATTTTTTTCTAATATTTTTTTATAAATTATTATATATTAATATAAAAAACTTTGATGAAGGAATTATTTTTATTTGAGTTTTTTTAATTATAAATAAAATAGATAAACATTTGTACAAGGTAAAAAATGTATAATTGTATATCGATGCTCTTTATTTTCTAAATATTTTTATAGATTAAGATCCTTATCTTCTCTACTTATTTATTTTGTCGACCACGTCAATATTGACCTAGTCTCGATGTTAGGACCAGTCTGTACATATTTGCATATATACATCTCTTTTCTTTTATTTTTTCTTTTCTCTTTATTATTTTATTTTAGATAAAATAAAGTGTTAAATAAATAATATTAACAAATGAGGTGAGAATGTTAATTATTGAGAATTAGTGAATTTACATGTATTTTACTAAGGATTTTAGTCAAAATGAAAGAATAAAGGAGATGAATCATGGATTCATCATGGGTAGAGTTTATCTTTGCTTTTTTTGATGGAATGAAATTTATCTTTTAAAAAAAAAGAGAGAATAGAAATTTTGAATATTCATCACGAGTAGAAGGTGTGATCATAGGTCACAATTTGATGATTTGCTAAGAGATCATACACATATTTATACTTGTCTGGAATATGAGCAAGCATTGATGATCTTGGGTAATATCAACATGTGTCAAAATTGGAATATTTATTTCGTCCTAATTATTAATATTTCAAAACAGACTTTTTATAACACATACAATGCACCTTTTTTTAGCCATCTTGCCTTTAGCTATCATGAGAAGATAGGAAGCTTGGAATGCTTAAAAAGAAGCGGGAGGGGGGCACCTTATAAGTTAATAGGAGTATAGTAATTAGAATAATATTCGTTGTGAATTTTAGAAAAACAAGTAATGAGTAATATTTCTGTTATGTACATAGTAGTGTAAAGATAAAACAATACGTGTTAAATTAATTGCCTCCTTAAGTCAAATTTTGGTGCAATGAATGGAAAAGCTCCTTGCTTGCTTTACCATAGGAGCTCGGATCCTCTGAAGTACTGTAGAGGCCGGCTGTCGGTTCAGTATTTTTTGAGCCTTTATCGCGTGAACTGTTCGATCTTGATCGATCCGCTGGAGGTGCCCCTGTTTTTGAAGGGGCTACTGCAGTACCGGAGAGGATCCATAGAACCCTAATTGCAATAAAGCAACGATGGGACGGGTCGTTCTACCAAGTGGGAGCAACTGGGCTGTGTCGTTTTTATTACAGTACTGTTTCTCGAATAATTTTGCTGTCACATGGCACACACTTGAGCGTGGAAGGTTGCGTATCATTTCCTGTTCCTCTACTATATGTAAATGGGAGTATCCCTAAAAAAATCCAACACGAGTTACCCTAGGGTCCTAGGGTTCGTTTGGTTGCAGGATTGAGTTCTGCATGCTCGATCATCACGATCCCGAAATATAAGTAGTCCAGAAGCAATTCCACCAGTCTACAACACTCAATCAAACGAACATGGATCGAAAAACAAAATAATAAAAAGCCAATATTACATTCTCCGTTGCATTTTGGCAACGGGAGACCTTTTCTCGCCCTGTACAATACGACAGCTTGCCCCGCTCCAACAGCAGATCATGCACTAGACAGGGATGTCTCGCAGCTCCAGTTACTCGGTCACATACCCAGATCTCGTGTTGGGTAGGGGAAGAGAATGGCACTATACTCCGGAAGCAGCATGTACCAAACAGCAGGAGAAACGAAGGAAACTGCGAATGAGGCAGAGAGGAGAGGGAACCACCATATATATATATTGAATTATTTAAGCATCGTCTGTATCCGTGTTCTGGCAATGATATCTGATAACAGCTTCTGGGACCCGCTCCATTGTTTCCTTCTCGGAGATCCCCGAAAACATCCCCTCCCTATCCTTCGTGTACGCCTCGAAGAAATCCTTGTTCTCCTTCTCCAGCTCCTTCCACACTGAGAGTCACATGCCAAAACCAAAGATAAACAACCACCCACATCCGCATGCACGCACGCATGGCTACATATGCAGATTGCAGATACAAACGCGCGTGCATGCAGCATGCAATACCTGTGTTGGTTATGACTGGCCTGATGTTGGCGTGCTTGGAGAGCGCCTCCGCGCATTCCTCCTGAGTCATGTGGAAGAGGAGGCACTTCTCGATCAAGTGTTGCACCTGAAGCGGATCACCCAATAGAACTTGAGCATGTATGAACTGTAGACGAGGCGAAGAAGAAGAAGAAGAAGACGAGGGCGACGATCTAACCATGCGGATGTAAGAGGCGGAAGGATCGTCCATGATCCCACAGATGATCTGATGGAGAAGGGAAAGCGGTAACAGTAATGGCTGCACTTGTTGAGGGAAGAGTAGAAAATGGTTGGAGAGTGGGGGAGGGGGGGGAGGGAGAAATACGAGGAGATCTGTGGCCTGGAGGCTCCACGTGTCACGTGGCCTCTTGCATCTGATTGGAGGAGACGCGATGAGGAAGATTCACCGGAAAATGACCACCTCAGCTTATGGCTTCCCCACCCCTCCCTTCCTGTTTCTACCCACGTGAGTGCGGGGCCATTTCCTCGCGCCTCGCACGCAACTGCTTCGGCCCCTACACGTGCCTATCCTCCCTCTGACCGACGGCTGCCTTCTCCACGATCACCTCACGCACATGCGGGAGAGTGCAAGTGGTGAGGAGGGGTTAATTAATTGGAAATGGATCGTCTGCCGCAGACTCTGCAGTAAGTTTGTGGATCGTTCGATCACGATCGAACGGTTCACACGAATTCATCTTTTTTGTGGGCTCATATCGGATGAATTTGTGTGAACCGCTCGATCACGATCGAACGGTCCACAGGCCTACCGGCTCCCTAATTAATTTCCTGCAATGGTTATTTCGAAACAAAGTATCCAAGGGGGCATTAACTACTATAAAGGTGAAGGATGGGTCCCACTCGGGTGATCTCCTCCCGTTCCTCCATTTCGAGGTTTTGATTCGGAGAGGCCCACCTTCACGTACCCGTTTCGGGAGAGGCCCACCTTCACATACCCGTTTTGGGCCCCCACCAACGTTTGGGCCCCCCACCGTTGGTGGGGAAATAAAATCTTTCCCCGTTGCAACCCTATTGTGTAGGAAAAATACGTGGCATTGGCATCGTGCCAAACTTAAAATGGCGTCATCACAATCCATGCATATTATTTCTTATTTTGAATTTTATTTTATTTTTTTCCCAATTAGGGTAATTGGAGAGGTTTTAACCCTAGCAATTTAGGTGGAAGGCAAACTGCTTAGCCACCGGACTTTTTGAGTATATGGTAAAATAGAGGTTTTAGCTGGATCAATCGATCGCTATTATAATTAAGGATCTTCTTCCAAAAGCTTCGAGATGAACTACTTTCTCTCGTCACGTTGCTCTCTTTGTTGTTCTTTTGGTAGAAATTTCAATGAAATTATGAAATTCAGATGTATGCACCTGCAAGCAAAATGAATGTAATTTGAGGAAATATTCATTGTTCAACATATGCATCACCTACATAAGGCATGTATCAAGTGTTGAAGGATAGAGAAAATATTATCCTCTTTTGTGAGAAATTTGAGTTGTAATGAGTGTAAAATAATCACTCTTGTAAAGGGCACATGCCTACAGCAAAGATGCTATGCTCCCCTTCCATAAAGTTCAAGAGAAGAAAACATGACAACGAAGACTAAATAGTGATCTCGGTGGGGCTCATTATCTCTTGAGATCAACCAAAATCAATATCTAGTGGCGGCAACCCTAAGCTCCCTAGCAAGATCCTTCAATGGGGAGTCATACCCTCTGGAGGCAACTAGTTCATCCTTCAATAGCACCTACCAAGTTTAAGATAAGGAGGAGTCTTGACCGGTTATGAATCTCGGATTCTTCTCTTCTATTCTTTAATTTTATCTAAAATTGGATGTAAAACACATGTAAATATCTATTAATTCGCATTTCTTATCAAAATCCATTTCATAACTAAAATATCATTTGAGCACTCTAAAAAGATGGAATACATCAATAAAAGAAAAGAGAAAAGAAAGATGTAAGTATAGACTAAACCAAATTCATAGACCAAGCTATTGTTGGCTTACTCGAAAAATAATAAGGTAGGGGAAATATAAATAAGGAAAAATCAAGATAACAATGAAAATAACTAATTCTGTACACAAAATGACAGTTCGATCACCATTTATGCATTATATAAACTTCATCTAATTATATGGAAACCACGTGCAGATATTTCCACAGGTTTTCTTCGCCATAATTGGATGATATCTATATTAATCAAAAGAAATTTTACTAAAAATAATCGAATTAAGATTAGAGGAGATAACACAAACATTAATTCTTCCAATTAGCAACTTTCCTAGTTCGTACACATTTACAAAAAACGAAACTAACCAAACTCATCTTCTAACTTAAACTTGTAATTGATAAAATCTTAGGGTAAAAGGTGTGAATTTGGACGTTTCGGACTCGATTAACCAATTAAACATAAATTTAAATAAAACTTCTAACTCTTTTATAGAATCCAAATCAACTCCTTTTAATTTATTTATTTTTACCTTGTGAATAAAAATAAGAAAAATACAAAAAATGCTAAAACCCAAAATGTATAAATACTCGTAAACTCAAAGCCTAATTAGCCTAAACCATAGATTACAAGCTAAATTTCGCAACTTATATGAATTCGGAAGTAAATATCTGCACATTTAAAGTTTAGGAAATAAACTCTATCAAATATAGGTGGTTTCGTCTAAATCGACTATCTGAAGGATATGTGTATCTAGTTCTTGATGAATATCCATTTCATCACCTTTATTTTCTCATTTTGAACTTTAATTCCAAGTAAAATGCATATAAATAGCATTAATTCGTATAAAATAGCATTCACTATTTACATTTATAAACATTGCATAAAATAGTATATTTAAAGATAAAATAAAATAATAAAGGAAAAGAAAGGAAATACCATAGGAATTGAATGACCCTCAACCCCGAGACCTAGGCATCATATTTAATGGGTCGACAAGAATAAGGTAAGAGGGGATAAGGGCCAATAAATACTCAAAACCCTAATCTTTAATTATTCCTCAATAAATAGATTTTGAGAACCATTTTATTCTTTATTTTTTATACCTCAAATTAGTAACTTTGAACATAAAACTTGTAGATAAAAATACAAGGAAAAATAAAAAATGATTTCATCAAAAAATAATGCAAAGTATACCCTAGACACTCAAAATAAAAAATCGTAAAGAAAACTTTCCAGACATGTATCTTCTACATATGAACTCAAAATTCACAAACTCACCTTTATTATTCATAAAATAAAATTATGTATTTAATGAAGGTGGTTTTATTCAATTTGAAGTTAAGATATAAAAGTTGTGTTTTGGACTCTCATTATGCAATTTACATGTATAAAATAATCAATTTATTATTCTTTATGTTTTCTACTCTTTTATATATTTATAATATTGTAAATATTATTTAAAATACATATATATAATTAAAATAAAATAAAACAACTAAAAATATATTAAAATAAATAAGTATACTATATTACATAGATAAAGTATACATGTAAATACATATATATTAAATATACATATCTATTTTAAGTATACAAATAACTTTATAAAAATATAATATATATATATATATATTTGTGTATTTAAATAAGATATAAAATATATAAAATAAGTATATAAAATAATAAAATCGAAAAATAAAATATACCATATACAGATGAATATACATATATTTGTACGTATAAAAATTAACACATAATAAATTAACTCAAATAAATAAATAAATTATATATTAAAATACTATATAAAATAATGAACATTTTTTATGTTTTGAGTTTTATTTAATTAAATATTTTATTATTTTATTTTCAATTCTTTATTCTTTTATTCATGTTTTGTCGCCTAGTGGCCTATGTGGCTCAATGAGGGGCTTGTGTTAGTTGACCCGTCGGTCAACTGGTCCCTCTAGTACCTAAGCATGTCAGCCTACAATGCTCCATGCCTCCTTGGATCACCAAATACTGCTACTAATACAATGCACCTTCATGTGTACGCATGTGTGACCGCTTCGCATCACTCCTCAATGTTTGTTGCTTCGATGCATACCACCCTGCTATACTGAGGTACATACCATTACGTGCATCCACCGTCATGTCTTTTGTTGCTGCTTGTATTCGATGCGGTCACATTGCTACTAGCTCTATGACACGTTGTTATCGAGCTAATGTCCTTTGTGATGCTTCTTCATCGTCACATATTGCTGAGTCTCCAAGACTCTTGCGGATAACCTCTGAGCTACCCGCTTACTGTAGACTCCGCCCGAATTCAACTCCATCACTCATGTCCATGCACCCGCTACCGTGTTTGCACCTACATTCTCGATCACGAATTTTAGATGCGCGACTGCCACCCTCCTTAGTTATGTGGTACAATCTTTCCACCTTATGATTTTTACTACTTGTTTTCATCATATAGTACGTTAAAAAGGGGGCAAATTATTTTTCGAAACTAAAAATATTTATCAACGGGATAAAATTATAAAGGGGAAGATATGTTTTCAAAATAAAATAAGATGAAGCATTTTAGATTTATGAAAGGGGGAGAAAATTTGTTTCAAATAAAAACTTTTTTAAATGAAATCTTTTTGATATATCAAAAAGGAAAGAAGAAATGGAGATGTTAATCTCCAAGTTTTATTTATTCATCATTATGAAAAAGGGATAGAATGCTAGTATCTTGATCGTATACTGATTATATTATTATTTTGATGATAACAAATCTTTGTGAGTACAGATAACTCTAAAGATTTCATGACAAGTCTCTTTCTCTCAAAGTTTGAAGTACAAAGCAGTGGACAAGATGAAAGTTGTGGATAAAGAGTAGATGAAGAAAAAGACTTTTGTAATATGCATATGTAAAAAGTCTCAAATATCTATGTATGTGTATCATGTAGGTTAATTAAGCCCAAGCCCTATTGATCGATCAACCTTCCAGATTTGATTGATCAATCTACCTCTGGTCGAGCAACCTAATTGACTTGATCGACCAATCCACTTGACCTGATCGATCACCCTTGATCGACTATCTACCTTTTATGATCGATCAGATTTGAATTCAAACCTCCAACATCTATCAGATGATTGACCGCCTTGATCTACATGATCGGTCAACTTGAGATGATCGATCACGTTCGTTGTATGGTCGATCATATGCATCAAATCTAGATGATTTCTCTAGAGATTTGTTTCCAATGGCTATATCTTTGATTGGTCGTCCCCTGCCACTATAAATAGACCCTAGATCCATTGTTGAGACACACATTCCAAGGAAAAACATCTCTCTCACTCTCTCAAGGCTGTATTCGAGGCCATCTCTCCCCCTCTCTACTTCAAGATCACATCTTGAGAGCCAATCATCTATATGTTCATTTTACAATTTAATTATTTATTACAGCATGTATTTTTTTAGTCTTATTATTCACATTACTTATTTATATTTAAGGCTTATAGATTGTTGTAATCTTTACTTTATTTTTATACTCTAACACATAGTATTTGATCCAAGGTATACAAAGGACTTGGTGTTTGATCCAAGTTGTAGAAAAACTTTAGTGTAAGATCCAAAGTACATGTAAACGACTAAGTTATTTGTGGAGAAATAACTTGAGATAGCGGAATAGTTGGTTGACTCGGTCTATCAAAAATCTTAAGTCAGGGGAATTGGTTCGTGATTTTTACCCAGTGGGGTTTCCACATTAAAATACATATCTCTTTTGGTTGTTCTTTTTCTGTGGATTGCTTTGCATATATCTGTGGTGATTATATATGTGATATTTATTTATTAGCCATACCATTTTGTTTAGATATCAAGAGAAACTCACGGTGTTTATCACAACAAGGTGGAGGATGGTTCCTTCATCTACTGTTCTTTACGTTAATAACATGTTGATTGTAGCTAAGAAGAAATACCATAGATGATCTAAAGAAATGCCTTAGTTCATAAATACCATAGATAATCAAGGATCATGTAAAGGAAAACTTTTCTTATCTCAAAGAAATACATTGAGAAGGTTTTGATGGGATTTGAGATGTCTATAGCAAAGCCCTTGAGTACTCCATCACTACAAATATTCACCTTTCAGTTTCTTTTGTACCTCAATCGAATGCAAGCGAGCACATGTCACGAATTCCACGTGCCAGTACAATTTGGGAGTCTTATGTAAGCGATGATATGCACAAGATCAAATTTCGTTCAAACTATGAGTGTGGTTACCATATTCATGGGGTATCCAGGAAAGGAGCATTAACATGCAATTAAGCTAATTTAGAATCTGAAAGGAACATCTGACATGGGCCTCGTTATTGAAGTGATTCAAAATGTTTGGTTGCTGGATATTCATATTCGCATTATGTTGTAGATGTTGATGGACGAAGATGACGTGCTATATATTTACTTTGGGAGTTTTGTCGTTAGTAAGAAGACTATGTTACAACTATCAATTATTTTCTCTACCATAGAGGTAAATTATATGGCTTTGATAGAACTACAAACGATGGCATCTTACTGAAAGGGTTAGTTAGAAATCTCGATCTATAACATGATCGGGTTGTCGTATATTGTAATAATATAAATTCAATATGCCTAACAAGGATCAGGTGCATCATGAGAGGATCAAGCATATTGATGTGAAATATCATATCATTTATTCTAAGTAGAGGATCAAGGTTACTAAGGTTGGGACTGCAGTCCCAGCTGATATGTTTACAAAGATAATTCTTGGGAGTAAGTTCAAACATTGTTTGGACTTACTCAGTGTCGACAACTTCTAGTAGCCCCAAGGAGGGGTCGATGGAAAAGCTTCTCAATTCAATTCAAGGTAGAGATCATTGATATGCCTCAAACTCCAACCATATATTATGTTGAACCCAGTTGAAGAATCATTTTCCTACACCCTCCACAAAACCGCCGAAACATACCCTACCAGCTATGGGGAATCTGGATATGTTGGTCTATGAGAACCGTTGTGCTAGGAGTACTATATAAATACCTTAGGGTTAGGGTTCTTAATGTTCTATGTACTTTCCCCTTCTCCACACACTACAACAAAATTGGTCCAGTGACGTTTTTTTCATAATTCGTCACTAAATCAATCATTGTTAAATGTACAACGCTGATATTATTCGTTAAACACTATTTTTTATACTTGAAATTCGCTACAAATATCATATCTGTTGTTATATCCATTAGCGGTGGTGCATATAGAGATGATTATATATATGTTGCCATTTTTCAAAATTTTAACTGAGCATTGCTAATCTTTTAGTTCAAAATTTAGCAATGATCAGTTAAAATTTTGAAAAATAGCAACGGACGAGCATCGCCGCTAATTATATAGCAATGGATATGATACGTGTCATTAATTTCATGTATAAAAAAATAACTCCGTAATGAATAATATCATCGTTATATATTTAATAACGACTGATTTAGTGACGGAATTTGAAAAAAAAACGTCAATGTAGCCCAATTTTGTTGCAGTGGCATATAGTGAGATAGTCGTCGGCCCAAGACTTAGCTCAATTAAGGGTGAACCTTGTAAATCTGGATCACATGATTTTTGTTCATGTGTTTGTACTTGTTTGTTGCAACAATAATACTCCTCCCCATATTCCTCTTTCGTTCTCTCAACATCTTTCTTCTACGTCATCGTGCAGCCAAAGGGGCCCTAAAACTACTATCAAAGATTAATTGGTTTTAGCATGTAATTGTGGTTGGAATAGTGGATAAGACATACATTAATCTTGTATCATATTTACTCAATATACATTAAAATAATAGAATAAGGAAGTGGTGTTCCTCTTGACGTCATATGTTAACCTCACAAACCAGGGCAAGAAAATGCTAATATATACTCCTTGTGCGTGCATGCATGCATGCATACATACATACATACATATATATATATATATATATACACACACACACACACATATGGGGTTGGGGAAGCTGCATCGGCGGGTGTAGCTAACTAGCTGCACCCGACCATTTTTTTCAATGGTTTTTGTGTTTTTGAAATGAAACCTAGGGAGATTTAAATCACCATATATCACCATGATATCATACCAATTTCAACTAAATTTGACATTTCTACCATCTCCATCAAGGCTATGACATTTTAACGATTTCAGGATTATTGAAATTGACCATATCTAGATGGGCATGCTAGGAGTGTTTGTTTTGCATGAAATTTGAAACACATATTCTTGTTAGTAAACTAAGTAAATCTCCATAAGTTTTTTTTTCAAAAAAATAAAAAACCAATAAGAAAAATGGCCGCGTGTAGCTAGTTAGCTGCACCCGCTGGTGCATACTCCCTTTTCCCTATATATATAGGGTTAAATGGGGCTGCCTCCTGAGAGGAGCTAATTTGGCCCCCCCCGTTCCATTTCGCCCAATTTTTTATTTTTTTTTGAAAATTTCTTCCGTGGAATTTTATCAACATATCCCTATATTATGTCATTAAAATTTCTTGCGAAACAGAGACTCCTACGGCCTCCATCTAGACAATCATTTTCTAACGGTAACAGAATTACTAAAAATGACCCCGTTGGATGGAGGCCGTATGAGTCTCTGTTTCGAACGAAATTTTAATGACATAATATAGAGATATATTAATGAAAATCTATGGAAGAAAATTTCAAAAAAATACAAAAATCAGACCGAATGAGGTGGGGGCAGCTAAGTTAGCTCCCCCATGGGGGCAACCCCTCAAGCTCTGATCAGCACACTTTCGAACATGATTTCATGTTTGGTATCAATTCATATGAATTACCAATTGGTGTATGTATAATATGAGAAGGCACAACAACAAAGTGAGTACATCTTGACGTATATTTTGGTTATATCCTCTTTATATAAATCAATGTTAAATAAAAAAAATATTTACGATAAATTGTCATTACAATTTGAAATCACAACGAAGTCTATATTCATCACTAATTCATAGCAATAAGTTATGTATTAACTAACACATTGACCAATGGATGTTTTTTTATGCCAATCATTTCTAGTTTAATCGCGACGAGTATAAAAACAAAATTGAATAACTGTTGCTTTACTTGGCTGATCCACTCGAAGAATAAGAAATGTGGAATAAGGAAAAAATGTGTTTTATTCCATATTCCTATTCTTTTTGGTATTTTTGTATTAATGGAACAAAAGTAAAATTGGGAGTACCTATTCATGTTCTTTACCTATTTCTTTTCTTGAGAATGTAATATATGGAATAGTTGTAATAGTACTTATTGTGAAATAGGTAGTGTGACAATGACATAAATAATAATCATTATTTAAATAGAAAGACAATAAAATTATAATAGTTGTGGAATAAAGAAGTGGAACGACCATTTCATGTATAAGGAAAATCCAATATAAAAGGAGAAATTCTAAGATATCATTGTAAAACAAACTTCTTGTGGTTTTATAATGTTTAGCTTTCGTCTTCGAAATTTCTATCATTGCAAGATGGACAAACATTGTTGTGATGAAAACTTTTCATTTTAAAATAAATTCAACATACGTTGGATTCACTTAATATACATGGTAAGTACTTTTTTTATAAGTACATTATAAATAAATAGATATTCATAATATAAATAAAAAAAATTAGAAATATGTTGTAGCAATGGTTTGTCCCGTGAGATATTATAATTATGAAACAACAGCTTTAACTTGTGACGATTTAACCGTCATTCAAAACCCATTGTCAAAAACAAGGTAGCCAAAGAACTATAATATCAATGTGTTTATTGCAACTACTTTAGTATAAAAAAATGCATTTAGTGGGTAATGAATTTATATTTGAAGCACCTCTTAAATATTCTTTGCAGAATAAACAATATATAACTAAAGTTTGTTTGTTGCTGCAATTCGTTGCTTCTATGGTAATTTGTTGTACGACATCTTTTTTTTATTCCTTGATAATACAAACCTTAATAATAATGTAAAATATAAACGTTAATTTTTTAATAAATAATATTTAAAATACAAAATTTAATATACCTGTATTTTTCTATATAATGATCATTATTTTACTGACCACAACTTTCACCGGATCATTTTAGATGATCGAAGGCTCAAGTAAATGAAATGTTTGCCCAAGGCGTGCATCACATATCTGACGCGTGATCCTCATTTATTTTGGAATGCAAATAATTCATGCCGTACATCTCCAGCTCACGCGAAATATTAAAAAAACATAAAAAAATCAAGATAGTGCAACTTGTTATCGAACAAAGGACAAATAAACATCTTTTCTCGTGAAATGACGCAAGTTGATCCACTTGGCCCGCTGGAATATCTCTTTCTATCTTTCTAGAGGACAATACATGTACATGTTGTCTAATTAGGTTCGATGATCTTTGAGCACCGGAAATAAAGTTGAAGACTGCGTAAAAAAATTTAAGAGATTTTTATCCAGTAGATCCTATAAACGTTGTAAAATACCTCTACGATTTTTTGCACAACGTAATTACCCTATCGACCTTGAAATTACCCCAAGAACCCCTAAGGGCTTAAAACATATTACCCGGAGGGTTCATGGGGTAAGAGTTGGCAAGTTTACATGGTCGAGCAGGGAATTAGGTTGTTTCAAAGGTCGTAGAGGTGATTGATAAAGTTTATAGGGTCTGTCGGGTAAAAATCCCAAAATTTAACCGCCCTCCTGTCCTTTCAGGGATATTTCGTGTACGATTGACTAATACCCTATAATATACTAGGGAAAATGGGATTCTCCCTCGGAGAGCTAATTTAGCCCCTCTCGTCTTATTTTTCTTAATTTTATTATTTTTTACTGAAAAATAAATCTCTAGAAATTCATCATTATATTCCTATACTATTCCATTCAAATTTCACGAGAAACAGATACTCTTACGGTCTCCATCTAGACAATCATTTTTAACTGTCATAGAAATTTTGAAATCGACGATGTCTGGATCGAGACCGTATGAATCTCTCTTTCACACGAAATTTGAATGACATAATATAAAGATATAATGATGAAAATCCACGAAAGTATTTCTTAATAAATTAAAAAAATGAAGAAAATGAGACGGGAAGCCAAGTTACCTCCTTCTAAGAGACAACTCCATTTTACTCATAATATACTAGAAATGAGAGGAATATCTCTCTCTCTCTCTCAAATCCTCAATTGTTTTCGTGTTGGAATCTTATTCCCCTCCCCACTATCCATCCGAGGGTTTCCATCTATGTCATCGACGTTCATTTTCTTTATCATCATCATCCATTTTTATTCACATTGAATCTTAATAAATCATGTTTTTGTTGGGGTTCGGAATATATTTATTTTTAGAGTTCGATTTCATTTTGTTTTGGGATAAGTCTGTACTTAGGGTACTAGATAAACCCCTTTAGGATTGTGGTTATAACTCATTCTATGTGTGCCCAATTTTTACAAAAAGATACCCCACTCCTTTCAAGTATTGCAGTTGTTTCGTGATTATAAATGTACGTGTTTGATTTGTGCTCTATGCGCAATGAATTGGTATCAACACTTTCGGCTTTCTCTAAAGCAAAGAGAAGACTGTAGAACGGGTCCAAATGACCGCTGGTCAAAGAAACATCGTCGACCCTTCCGGAGCCAGCGGTTGCGGCAAGACCTAGTCTTGCGGGGAATCCGTTGGGCGTGGGGGGCAAGCGCGGACTGTGCGAGGGGCATTCACGCCCTATAAATACACACCTCTTCCGAAGGGGAAGACATCTCTCGATCTCCCTCACACTAGGGAGCCCTCTCCCATCTCTCCATCCCTCTATCTCTCTATCTCGTTCTCTCTCGCAGTAAAAAAGAAAAGGTGTACCTCGTCGACGACTCCCTTCAAAGACGACGTTGCATAATATGAAAATCAAGAAGTTCACCTACATCTTTGGGCTCAAGCAAGTTAAGATGCAAGCCCTTCTCACAATGACATGATGAAGGCACCCGAGCTTTTTGAGTTGCTACTGCAAAAAGAAAAAAGTGCCCTCCATGATCATACTACGTCTGGAGAATGATATCATCGCAAAGGATGTTGATGAGAAGATTGGTGCAACAGGAAGTGGAGATGGTACGGAGTAGTGGGACAGAATCAATGTTTACTGAGAGGAGTGGACAAATCCATTGCAACATATGATGAGTGTCTATAAGGCTAGTTGGAAGATTGCGCTTGCTTGCCTTGTAGCCTGAATGAAATGTGGAAGTCTAGAATTGGAAGCCACATCGGGATAGGGGATGAGACACGAGGCAATTTGGCAAAATGGAAAGGAAATCGAGAACCCAACAATGAGATCTTACCACTAGCAACTAGGCAGAGGTAATATGAAGGAAAGGAAACTAGGACCTAAGCTTGTAGCCCAACTATCACCACTATTTGAGCAGTAAATAAGATACCAACTTGAGGATTAGAAGCTATTAGTACCATGTCATTAATTTTCAATATATGAAAAAGTTCCTTGATACCCAAAATGTCAGACTTGCTACACTTAGAACCGATGTGAAGAAGTAAGTGTCAGTTGAAAAGTCACTATAGGCCCTGAATATATGATTAATAAATGCAAATAGTAGTCTAATCAGCTTATCTCTTATCATCTACCTCTTAGTCCCACTAGCCAAAAATACTATGCCATTTTCTCATCTTCCTTTGTCTCTACTAGGAGATGTATGTCATCTCACTTTAGGGGGTTGTTCGTAAAGCATCCCGTGGGTTGCGCTCTGATCTGCGGGAAAAAGGCCCTCATCAAGGTCGGGTCGATGGATAGATGAAAAGAGGTCACATGTATAAGAATGGAGAATCTATACAAGACAAGGTCTCTAAGCAACGAGTTGTTATTGAAGCAATTTCTAGTCTTCCTTTAGATGCAAGAAGGTACCCCTATAAAATACTATCTAGATCATTTAAATACATTACTTCTGAATATGAGAAATATATGTGTGTATAGAGGATGAGATATAGATTTGATTTTAGTGATTTCACTCCCACTATTGTTCAAGAATTTTGTTTAGTTTTCCATAGTAAGCAGAGAAGAGATTGACCTTGAAGAAATCAGTCGAGTCTTTGTACTCATGGACTTTGTTACGTGACTTCTATGCATGGTGGGGACACCAATTGGTAAGGTTCATCATCACGCATGAGAAAAGCTAGGTTCCTCTTATAATTACCAAAAGAAGATAAAATCAAAAGATAAATCAAATAGTCAATATGAAGGATGTCCGCAAAACTGAAAAGAAGCAAGACATTGGAAAAAAAGTTCAACCAGTAGCCATGATAAATGTTATTGTGAGTTATATCATTCTAAATATGAAATAAAATACTATTAAGTATGCATTATTATTAAAAGTCTCTCAGTACGAATAGGGAGACATATCATGGCCTTATGGATGTTGTATAGTTCTTGATCCAAATAGTTAGATTGTAGAGGATGATGTAGAGTTGTAGGTCAAAAGAGTTGGATCGACGACACAATTAGCATCGCAAGATGATATTCAAATAGGATGTCTAGTCTAGAAAGAGATGGAAAGTTTCTTTAAAGGTTGATATCCGAGTAACACTCTTGATACATGTTCCCAACGTAGCAATAGAGATCTGAAGGTGTCAAATGAGTCAAGCTAAAGAGTTAATCTGACGAAATCAAGATAGTAAGACCCGTATCCTATACTGTCATGAAACAAGAATACATCTTTTGACCTAAGATATATATACATCTATATGCCTAATTATGTACATTTGGCGTACCATTAAGTTGATACCCTGACTAGGTCTATACGCTGACAAGATGATGTACATACACGGGAATATGAGATGTATGGTTTCTTAAAGGAACCATATAGGTTCATACTTTCTGAACTGGAAGATATAGCTAACTTATGATATATTGGTGTCACAACAAATTCCACCGTTGGTCATCATGTTTAGGAAACAAGATACAAATTCGAGGATGTTATATATGCTTTTGGAATACATATGATTAATATTATCATCCAATGATCAGTTGAAATGTCTTCTAATAAACCCTTGAAGGAGATAGCCTAATATGGGATAAACATTTTGGTTTTAAACTGATCTTCTAGTATGTATGATGCATGAGTATTGAAAATGCTCAGTGTCAATGCGATTGTAATAAATTGTATACCATTAACTGATGAAATCAGATAGATTTTATTAATTTTGCTAGATATCAAATGAATGAGATTGATTGGATCCCCAATTCATAAAACAAAATCTAGACCCAACGAATTATAAATTGGTTAGAAAATTCTCAGAGTGAATTGGAGAATTATTTCGATATTCGACCCGATCAGATACCTCAAAGTGGTGTAAACCATGATACTAGATTAACATAAATATCAAGTCACTATATGTGGAGTATATGATGAATACCCATTCATCACTCTTTATTCTTATATTTTAGCTACAAAAACCTATGCAAATGCATGTAGATATGTGTAAATAGGAGAAGTTAGCAAAAGCATGCATGTTTGTAAATATAGATAATTAGCATGTTTTTGTGCAAAAATAAAAGAATAAAGATGAAAAAGAAAAAGAGGGAAATATTTAGAATAAATATCGAGCAACCTAACCCAAGGGAAGGCTCAGCATGGGCCTGACCGCATAAAAGCCAAGTAGAGGGAGATAGGGGCTCACACATGTATATATTTGTAAATAAATAAAATAATATTTTCCTCATCCAAAAATATGCTTGTATATATTTTGTGCATATTTAGAACTATTAAAAACAAAATAAAAAAATTCAAAAATTAAAAAGACCAAAAAGAACCCTTCACCTTGTACATAGACCATCATCCTTATTTATTTCACCTTGTAAATAGAGTTATTTATTTTCAAAACTTTTTGTAAATATTCTATGTTATATATTGTACATAAAATAAATAAAAAGAAACAAAACAAAAATCAAATAAAAATTACAAAATTAAAAACACAAAAACATATTGTACATATACCATGTATGTAGTGTACATAAATAATTATTTAACCTATGTATATAAATAATAAAAATAAAATAAAAATAGCCTTTTATTCCTCATTTTATGCTATAAATAAATAAAATATAAAATAGGAATAAAAATGTATAAAAATAACTAATTAAAAATCAAAAATTAAAAATCATATAGTGTATATATACCTATGTATAGCTATCGTGTAAATACCTTATTTTAATTTCCAAAAATTAATTAAAAATCACAAAAAAATAGAAAAAATTAAAACAAATATTTTTCATGTTTTAAGTTTTTGAAAATTCGGCCATTTAAGGCCCCAAAAAAATCAAATAAAAATGTAAGCCTTGGCGGGCTCTGATTGGTCCACGGGGGATTGTTGACCCCCGGTCAACACCTCCCCCAGGACCACCAGAGCCGGATCTGGTTCGCGGACCCATCTTTCCCCATTTATTCCAACCAGACCCGACCTCCATTTGGCTCAATCCCTGGTCCTAATTGTTCCCCAGGTATCCGGGAATCTCGCCCGACATTCCTCCTAGGGATCCGTGCTCAAACGAGCCGGACCCGATCGATTCTTCCCGGACCTGCACCCATATAAAGTCTCAGCTCCGCCGCATTTTCATTCCATCTTTGGCTCTCCACCTTCACTCCCGTGACCTCCATTGCATTCAGCAAGGTGACAGCTTCCGTCTGCCGTGTTGCAGCGAGGAGGAGGGTGCCCGACCATCGATCCGGCAGCCGCGCGCCGCCGTGCTCCGCCACCTAGCTGGAGCTCGAGCCTCAGGCAGTGACGACCTTCGAGGCGACGACCGGGAGTTAGCCACACTCCAGCACAGTCTTCCGCTCCACCCAGGTAGTCGATTAGCTCTTCCATTTCGTTTAATTTCTGATTTCGCCCAAATCGACTCTCCGACGTGTTCACCTGATTCCGGCCATCTCGCGTAATATCTCGATCATCGGAACCCCCACACACCTTCGCCATCCTCCGACGCACGTTCTACGCCCACTCATCCAACCCAGCTCGCCCCGGAGCTGGGAGTCGAGCTCCACCACCTACCGCTCGCCGGAGCTCATTCGCACCGACCCACCAGCCACCGTCACCCCGCTTCTTTGGGTCGAGGCACTTTGCCCTCGACCCGCGAAGCTCCTGGCGTGTTTTGCAGGTCAGAAGGAGGGCATCTGAGCCCCCCTCACATCAGGTCCAGGAGCCCACCGCCGCCGAGCTCGCCGGAGCCCCTCCAGGGCTCGGGTGGGCCATCGGACAGTACCAGCAGCTGCGGGACGCCGTCGCCTATCTTCCCCGATCATCAGGAGCAGCTGAGGAGGACAACGGCAGGCGCACGAGGCCGGCGAAGCTCGCCGGCGGAGTGTTCTTCCAGCATCCTCCTTTACCGTCCGATCAGCCCCACCGTTCCAGATTCAATCACGGCCGTCCATTCATCGAAGAGCAAGTGCCGTTGATCACTTTGAGGAGCTGATCGCGACCGTTCACGCGAGGAGAGAGGCACCTGCATCGCCAGCCTTCAGATCATCCACGTGGCCTCCCTCGCACCGTCGATCGGACCCAAGAGCTGAAGAAGAGACGCGTCACCCAATCTGAGCCGACCGATCCTCCACGTGGCGCGCATCGAGCCGTCGACGAATAAAGGGGGTAATTTACTTAGGGCCCCCTCTTAGTTTGTCTTTTTATTTCTAGTCCTGTAAATATTTTTAGAACTTTTATTTACGTAGGGCAAATTGCGTTGTGGACCCTGTGCTTAGTTTTATTTGCATGTATGCCCCCGTGTGTATGAGACCACGTGCTTCGCCACGTGCTGAGTTGGGCTTTTTACATCTTTGATCCTGTAGTTCTGGGTTGTTATTGAATGAAGAAATATTTTCTGGTATTTGCAGTTGTGCCCCTGTGAGCATTTTTATTTCTACATGTGCGTGTATTAGTGGGTAAATTGCAATCGAGTCCTTGGGTTTTTGGTACGAGTTATCAAAAGCCCCTGGAACTTGGTTTTTCTTACCAAAAGGCCCCTGAGTGCCCCAGGCACGCGCCACGCGCGTGACTTGCTGGGATTTTTGCACCTTGGCCCCCAGAACTTTGGGTATTTGCACTTACGTCCCTGTGCACAGTGCCCCCTCTTTGATTTTTGAATAAATATCAAACCACCTCCAAATTCGATGAAAATTTGATACATGGCTCCTGCCATGTTGTTGGATTTTTGAGAATTTTTGAGGACATTTTTGATTTTATTTAGTATTTTTAAAAATTCAAAAACCTCCTTTTTAGCTACTGTCTAGGTTTAAAAATACCAAAAAAATATAAAATCACCTCCAAAAATTCTAAAAAAATTAGCTACTGTTTCTTGCTTGTTGTTTGATTTTCTAGCCAATTTTGGCTATTTTTCATTAAGTAAAAACCCTAAAAATTGAAAAACCCCTAAAAACTCATAAAAATTATAATAAATAATTTAAAAAGCCAAAAATAATAATTAGGGTGCCTAAATTTTCCTTATCTTTTCTAGATTACAGGAAAATTACCTACAAGGCCTGTTGAGACTCTTAAATATTTTATTTTTGAGTTTTAGGCCTTGCTGAACAGTACCTAGGATTTTTAGCACTGTTTGATTTTTAGAAAATAATTTACCTATTAGAAAAATATCAAAAATTCACCAAAAACACTTAAAAACTTAAAAAACATAAAAATACTTTTTCTTGAATTTTTGCTTTATTTTTGGTGTGTTAAATAATTTGCCTAAGTGTGTTGATATTTGTTTCCTTTTATTTTCTTTATCTTTTAAAAACCCAAAAAAATACAAAAATTATTAAAAACCACTAAAAAACACTTTTCTTTTCTTTTATTTTCTTTTTACTACTTCGTAGGCCCTAGGCCAATCCGTGCTCCTTGTGTTCGACCCTGGGAGCTATACCAGGTTAATCCATAGCTAGACCGCTCTTCTTTGTTTTGATTGATTTGATCTATTCTGAGTGGTCATTTTTCTTGATACACCTATCCTCTGAGATCCGGATCGCAACGACCCTTGCTTCATTACCTTCACCCGGGTCTTGGATCAAATTTTGGTGTCATCAGTATACAATCCTCCTACAATTATATTCAAGTTTTTAGAATGAAGCACAAATATCCTAATTAAATTTAGAATTGCAATCAGAGTAATTTAGAATATTATGTGTGAATTTGATACACACATGTGAAAATAAATTAATGTGAATATGGCTCACATTTATTGAAATTAATGTGAATATAATTCAAACTTACTACAGAGGAATAATGTAAATATCATGGACATTTATTGAGTTAATATAGATATGATTTACATTTAATTTGACAGAGATTCTGATAATATTTAAAATATTGAGAATATATTTCTCACATTAATATTGAGAATGATGGGAATCGGATTCTCATATTTATATTAGAAATTTTATGAATATAATTCACATAAATTTTTTAATTCTAGCATGAATATGATTCACATTCACCATTAATTTAATGTGAATTGGATTTACATTTATTATGTTGGCCAATATAAAAAGAATTCATGTCATAGGAGAGAATTTGTAATTTTGTCTTCAAAAGATAAGGACGCCTCTTTCCAAAAAGAGATAATTAATGCAAATAAATTATCTCCACAAATACTTAATAGAATACGAGAAGAGACTCTGTTTGTGTAGGGTATACTTCCAAAGGGACATGCTCATTCCATGCACATCCTTCTCTAATTAAGTTGATGGTAGTTATTAAAGGTATGTTAACATTATTTTTTAATTAAGAAAAAAATCATTTTGATCTTTATACATATATAAATATAGTATCTAACCACCTCAATTTTCTCCTCCATTAATATGCTTCCTTATTTGCTTATTCAAATTTCAAAACGTTAATCATTCGATGCGTTGATAGCAGCGATGCATAGGCGAAGGTGACGATACAGTCGAGCTGATGGCTGCAACAACTCATGGACAGAGATGACGATGCTCGGATGGAAGCAATGATGGTGGCTACAACGATTCTTGGATCATGAGGAGAACGATGGTGGCATGTAGACGGTGGCTGTAGGGGTGCGTGGATCAGAACGATGATGACAGCGATGCAGTAGCACTTGGATCATGACAATGATGATGGTTATTCGTGGAGGATGGTTGTGGTGATGCTTGGATCGTGTTGGTGATGATGGTGGCATGTGGAGGACAATGGTGTGCATGCAGCATCAACAGTGCTTGGATCAGGATGATAGCGCATGAAGCAAGGCAATTGTGGCCATTTTTTATATATCTTACATATTTGATATTATTTTACAAATATTATGTGTATTTTACATATCGGTTGTGTGTAAGCGAATATTGTTATGTTTTATATATATGACATTTGATGTGTATTCTACAAATTTGATTTATATTTTACATTTTCTTATATAAATATCTTGCAAAATTGTTATTTTTCTGCAAAAATAGACTGTGGATTTTATGAAAGACAAAAAACACAAAAATGACTTATATATTGCTAATATGACTTGAATTTTACAAAGAATCATACAAACTTTACAAATGGATTATGAATGTTGAATGAAGCACAATATTGGCACGTCATTGGTTGAAAATAAAAAATATTAGATATACTGCTAATAATAGTTTCATTTTACAAAAAGCATACACTTGTTACAAAAGAAAGCATGGATTTTACGAAAAAATATGAGAGGTTATAACTATCTGCCTCATATAATATTGCACAAACACAAAATTGAACATTATCTAAATAAGGTATTATGAAAAATATCAAAAAGTTAGCTAAAATTAGAATATCTAAATAATAAATGATATTCATAATTAATGCGAGAGTGTGAACAAAATACCTTTTTCGGTAAGGAAATTGGTCGTGTCGTTACATTTGAATCTAGTTTCTACGATTATTGGCCTTCTTTACACATGGAAGGATCATGTCCTATTGGAAGGCCCCCCTATATATGTATATGTGTATGTGTATGTGTATGTATATGTGTATGTGTGTGTATGCTTGCATGCATGTTCCCACCTTTTTTCTATATTTTTTATTTTTTATATGAAACACCAGGGAGATTCACTTAAAATAGTAAGTAGAATATGTGTTTCAATTTTCGTGTAAACACAAACATTCATGGCATGTCCATTTGGAAAAGGTCAATTTCAATAATTCCAAGACCATCAAAATTTGATAGTTATGATAGAGGGGGTAGAAGTCTTGAATTAAGTTGATTTTTGAATGATACCATGGTGACATAAGATTATTTAAACCTCCCTAGATTTCATTTCAAAAAAATCCAGAGAAAAAGGTGAGAGAATTGAAGTTGCATGTCACACAGACACGTGGTTATCCCTTAGTTAGAAAAAAAGGGCTTTGGCTCTCTCTTTCAAAGCAGAATTCTCTTCTCTACTCAAGAGAATAACTCCTAAAAGGATACTCCCAACTTCTCTTCTCTCTCCTCTACATGGTCATTCACCATATGCCACCTTTCTCCATCTCCAAGGACATCACGTCATGTTGCTTTATTTCCCTTTTGACTTGGACAATGGAAGAAGAGCATATGTCTTCTCCTTCATCTGTGTCTGTGAAGAATATGACCTCGTTGGACAAGGTCTTCACATAGGAGACCAAGGAGATCATCGTCTCCATCTGCATAAAGAAGAAGGATAGTATCATCTCTTTCGATCATGCAAGAATCATGTGATTCATCCTCATACTCCTTTTGATCTTTGACAGACCAGACTTTATTCAAGCGGTCTTTTCCCTTAGAAACTATATGCATCAAAGGTAACAATCCCTTACGCATGTTGTTTGTGCAATGGTGTGGAATTCTTTTTCATATCCATGTGGTTTCACATTCAACGGGAGCTTTTCTATAATTGTTGTCCAAGTAGATTTTCGTAGGGATTTAATGGAGATTTTTCTACAACAACAATTAATCTATTATTTGATTCCTATTTGGACATGGTATTTTACAATAGTAGAATTATCTCTCCTGATAATTACCACCGATTATCTTGAGATAATTAGAAAATCATCCTCTCAGTTTATGAATCTGAATCATTGGTCCAAAAATCTACATTTAGATTAATGAAGAATGTGAATACGAATCACAATAACATTAAATTAATATATGAATCATATTTCATAAATCTCGATAAAAAATGTGAATCATATTCATATTTATTCTAATTATTGTGAATGGAATTAATTAAGTGCCACTTATGTCATGTAGATTGTCATAATACCATAGATTAATCAACAATAATAATAATTTCACAATCCTTTCTTGATTATCAATTTCTCAGATATATGACTCCTAATCTGATTAGGGCTCTTGTGCTATTTTTGTAAATACTAGGAGATAACATTTGGGAAATTATATAGACCTCGTATTGTGACTTGATATATGACTAGATCTAATATTAGGGTGTCTAACTACTTGAGATACATGATTGAGTCAGATACTGAACCAACTCTCCAGTTGACTAAATAATTTCAAATTAATTTTCAACTCTTTCTATTTAGAACATGATTCTATAAATTGATATTTAATCCAATTCGACATATTCATCTAATCTTTAAAGAAATTACTAAAATCCATCTGCTTTTATCGTTCTCTCAAAATGAAAGCATCATGATGTCCATTCTATTATGATTGCATCAACCTTGAGCATTACAAATACACATTTATCCTACATGCTGGAAGACTTTGATGATGTAAAGAATCTATCCTATATTTGGTTCTCTTTCGAGAGTTTATCAATATATTTCTTAATCAATTATTGGACAGCAATCAATCATATGATTTTCAAAAGTATATGTTAATGTACTTTGAAATCATATGTATGTGTGCGTGCATGCATATGTGTGTGTGCATGTGTACGTGCGTATGTGTATGTGTGGGTATGTGTCTTTGTGTATGTACGTGTGTATGTATATATAATATATGTATATATGTACGTGCATATGTATGTATATATGTATGTATGCACATATGTATGTACATATGCATGCATGTATGTACGCATTTACTTATGTATGTCTTTGTATGTATGTATGTACGTGTATATGTGCGTATTTCTATGTATGTATGTATGTATTTATGTCATGTTGTGTGTGTGTGTGTGCATGCTCATGTATGTGTAAGTGTACATGTGTGTCTACATACATATGTGCGTACGCACGTAAGTCTATGTATGTATGTATGTACGTACATATATATGCATGTAATGTATGTACGTGTATACATACGTACATATATATATATATGTATGTATGTATTGTACATATGTATTCTATGTATGTATGGTTAGTTGGTTGCATTATGTATGTATGTTTGTGTGCATGTGTGGGTGTGCATTTGTGTGTGTGTGTGTTTGTGTGCATGTGTGTACACACATGGGTGCATGATTGTGTCAATGTGTGTGTGTGCACGTCTGCAGGTGTACGTGCATGCATGTGTGCGCGCACGTGCATCTATGGGTGTGCATGCATGCATGTGTGTGGTTGAGTGTGTGGGTGTGCATGGGCATGTATATGTGTGTGCATGTACGTATATAAGTATGCGCACATACGTATGTATCTGTATGTACGTATGTCTATGTATGTAACGTATGCATATCCATATGTATGTGCATATGTCTCTCTGTGTGTGTGTGGACATGTGTATGTGTGTGTGCATGCATGCTTGTGTGCACGCATGTGCCTGCGTGTATGTGTGTATATGGTTTATTCCCTTTGAGTTCCTAGTGTTTGATGGAAAAAGGTAAACACATATAGGTCTACTCTTTATGGTTTGTTCCCTCTGAGTTCCTAGTGTCTGCAAAACAGATTGAGCAGATCTAAGGTTATTCTCTTAAATACCCATTTCTTGTAGGCCTCTACGAGCTAGCTTGATTGCTCGCATTAATTTGAGGTTCGTTATCCTTCTTGACTTCATTTGCGCCAAGATTAACATTAGAAAATAGGGATTTTTACACCCATAATCTTGAGTAATTTCGCAATAACATTCATAACCATGCATAATCGCGAATTACATGAGAAACCCTGGATAGTCACTCCGTCTCACATTCATAACCCTCCGTTAGTTTAATATCTTAACTCAACCATATGAATGAGTTAATCTAACTCATCCTCAATCCAACGGTTACGAAACAAACAAGAGAACCTGCTGCCTTTCTTTCGGGTCAGGCGAGCAGTCAACCATGGGGAGCAGCAAGCTTGGTGCTATTGCTGAGGTGGGGATTCTAATCGGGGCTGGGGGGAGGGGCCTTGAGCCCGGCTGAGTGGGGCGATTGAGCAGGGGAGGAGCAAGAGCAACTTGGGGGGAAGGCAGGGGCGGAGCGACGGGTGGTGGGGGGGGGGGGGGGGTTCAGCTCGGCCGTGAGGGGGGGGGGGGCGAGTAGGGGAGGACTCAGGGGGGAGGGGTGGGCTTGAGCTCGGCCGTGGGGTGGGGGTGAGAGTAGGGGAGGAGCTACTCAGGGTGGAGGGGCGGGGCGGGCTTGAGCTCTTGGGGGGGGGGGGGGGGGGAGCAACAGGGTAGGAGCGCGGGGGGAGGGGGGGCTCCGCCATGGGTGGGGGCACGGGCAGGGTAGGAGCGCGCAGGGGGAGGGGGGACGAGCAGCAGGGTAGGAGCGCGAGGGGAGGGGGGGCTTTCAGCTTCGGCTGCGGGTGGACGAGCAGGGGAGCACCAACTCGGTCGGGGGTGAGGGGCTCAAACTTTGAGCTCGATCGAGGAGAGGCGATCGACCAGGGGAGGAGCAACCCGCCCGGGCGGGGGGACGAGGGAGCTGGATGCGGATGCAATTCGAGGAGGCATCGACGAGAGAGCTTCGCAGGGGTGCAGCAGAGGCGTGTGGGCTTGGATGACGGAACATGGCAGTGCAGACTCAGCTTCGACGAGGGGGGAGCAGATCGGTGTAGGGGGGGTCTTCGAGGAAACCTCGTCGTCGATGGGGGGGTTGTAGAGGTGGTCGGCCGAACTCGGGGAGAGGGGTGAGGCAGTGTTTGAGTGCAGGGGAGGGGGAACTGATGGCAAGTTTTGCAAATAAAAATGAACATCATGGGTATTTTTATCTTTTTCAACGGAAACCGTTAAATATAACGGGTATCCCAAACGAAACATAACATAGGGTCATGTCATGTAAGAGTTAAGCATTACTCGGGGTTTCTCATGTAATTCGCGATTATGCAAGGTTATGAATGTTATTGTGAAATTACTCAGGGTTATTGGTGTAAAAATCCCTAAAAAAATTCTCTGCGTGAAGTGCCAGTTGTGTTAGACTTATTTTTAATGCAAGGTCCACATCCAATACTAAAGTTTGTAGTTGGTTGATAAGAGGTTCCTATAAATTCATCTAAACCTTCTTTGTCTTTAATGAAATTGACTAAATCATCTACAAGCATTCTAGCTTTAGCTTTTAACTCCTTTACGTTATTTTATTTTTCTAGGTTTTCAATGTTTCCCGTATTGCTTTCGTATCCATGCTCTTGTCAATTTTTTGTGCACTAGCCTTATGCTTTTTTTCTTTCTTTTTCAATTTAATAACTTTATTATATAAACAAATATTCAAAAGTATCTAAAAGTTCATCAAATGAAACATCAGTGGTATTCACCTTATCACTAATTTCCATAAGTCAAAATAGTGTTTCCTCGTCTTCGAATTGATGATAATACTATGACTTAAGCCAAATGAATCCAAAGTGGCATACATGACTTTCTTCTTTTGAAACTTTCTTTGGTGCTTAGATTATCCTCTTTGTCTTTCTTTTTGCCTTCCTTATTCTTGAAGGATTCATGGGAGTTTCTGTGATGCTTTCTATTTAAAGGACATTCTTTTATAAAATGACCTTTCTTCTTACCGTTGTTGTAGATGATGTCACTTTCCTTTCTCCTTCAATATGTTCGATTGCTTATTATCCTTTTGATCCCTCTTGATATGAGAGTGATGTATTCATCATCTAGATCTTCTTCTAATGTGGTTAATTCAGCTTGTAATACTAGACTTTGCCTTTCTTCTTGATCTCACCTTCTGCTTTCGTCTCTTGTTGTTTCTCGAATTCATAAGATACGAGCTTGTAATCATGTCATCCATGGAGAGTTTGTATGAATCCTCAACTTATTTGATCATAGTAGCAGTGATCCTCCATTCGTATTTTAGTGTCGGACGAGCTTCTTAGCATGTAAGGTTCCTCCTATATCTATAACAAGATTCTTAAGACCATTGACGACACCTATGAATCTTGAGTATATGTCTCTGATGGATTCTATGTCAATCTTGAAAAGCATGTCCTTTGTTATGGAAGGCTTACATTAGTTTCTTTTACCTTACTTGTACCTTCATATGTCCAGCTTGGCTTATTTCCATATCTCATAAGCCATTTTGCACAATGAGATGAGAATGAATCACTCTTTATTATGGCACAGAACAAATCATTCATGGTTTTTGAGTTGAAGGTTGCTTTTTTATTGTCTGGATCAGCCAAAATTGCATCATTTTTTTAAGCTCATATTTTTGACCCAATCAGATCCCAAACCTCATAATACATTGAGTTTAAGAAGATTTACAACCTTACTTTACAAAAATTATAATCTATTAAAGGTAGGAGGTCTTGTCGTAGATTGACCGTCAAAGTTGTGGTTATTGTTGACGTTGTTCATGGTAACTATGTATGTTGAGTTCAGTTAAGTAACTGGCATGAATGAGGCTTTGATACCATATATGGATACACGTATGATGTAAAACTACTAAATGTAGGTGTATAGTAGATTTGTCAATTATGAATAGATAAAATGGTTCAAACAACAAGCACGAAACACCACTTGCACACAGATGTTAGCGTGGAAAATCAACTACGTAAAAGCACAACCTACGTCCTCAACTCAAGTTTCTCGATCGGATGTGCTGATCTACAAATCACTATACCGAGTTATTTGCCACTGATAACTCAATCGTTTTTACAGATGCTTTGGACCACACATCAAAGGCTTATACACTTTATATCATACAATTGTATACTGCTTTGGATCAAACACCAAAGGTTTCGGGTTAAGATCATACATTGTTAGTTCATGCATGCTTGAACCAAACACTAAGATACATGCAAACTTGGATCAAGTACCAAGTTCATGCAAATTTGGATCAAACACCAAGATCCTCCAAGGCAAATGTTAATGGAGAGACGCATACAATTATCTTTTTCTTAGTTAAGCCACATATCTTATATGCTACACATACATGTCAATAATAAAAGCAATATCAATTAATCAAAACTTAAACAATGATAGAGTTTTGAGTGAAATCAATCATAGTATGAGTTGAATCGCTTGAGAAGAATTTCTCTAATGAGGAATGGAGAGACTGAAGTTTAGATGATGATTGAGGCTTGAAGAGAGCTAGCTACGTTGATGCAGAAGTATTAGGCTTCTCTCAAAGTGTATAGCAAAAAAATAATCTTCTCAACAAAGCAATTTTTGGATGTGAATGGTACTCAAATGTGCGTCGAGAAAATGAGAGGTATAATGGCTTAATAGAGACATAATAGAAGTTCTATGGCTTGAATATGCGTTCAAAGAATGAGAGGTCTAGTTGCTTATATAGAGACATGATAGATGTTCTATGGTCTATATAACCATTGAGGTCCACTATATCCATTGGGGCTGAGAATCGGAATAATATCAAGATTCAAATATTTCCTGAAAGCACAACCGATCAGTTAGGTCCAAAAAGTGATTGATCAGAATAGTGCTCGATCAATCAGGTTGCTGACCGTTGGAGGTTACATTTGAAATGTAGATAGACTAGGATCAAAATAGACGATCAACCAATAAATAGATAAAAAATTTTGATCGTTAGGTGTTTCAAGGGTAATCGATCAATTGATAACAAGTAACCAAAGTTGATCAATCAGGTTACATACTATGATTGATAATTATGGGAGTTCTGCATGAATTATCTCTTCTCCAATCTATAATAGGTCGAGGGCTACTCAAGATATATCACTCCATGGCAATCAAAGGATTCCCACGGAGCATGCCAACTTCACAATAGAACAACTCTAAAATTACTAAAGATGTATGTGAGGGCAATCACTCCTACTGACTCCCCCATGTTGATTACAACGACGACACTTATGATGGCATACATAAAGATCCGTGTTACTAATTGCGCTTAGAAAAGACAAACATATGTGTACATGCATCCCCATCTCCATGCACCGATCCATGGCATGCCTTCATCCGCACAACTAGTTAATTTAAAGCTCAAAAAAACTAGAGTTAAAGCCTCTAATATAGTCAACTGATATTGCAATAGTTGAGAAGAATAAGGAAGATGAGGTACTTTCATGTCTAACCCCGACATCACCCCTCTTGCTTTACTTTTCCCTGCCTCTTCTGGACTTTGTTGTTTCTCTAATATTTGTGACATGGGATTTCTCTTCATTCCTTGTGCGAAGGCTACCATCTCTTCTATCGAAAGAAAAGACTCATGTCTTACCTACAACAATTGGAAGTGGGTAGTGGATCTAATCTATATTCTTGGAAGAGCGTCGGAAAGCAGCTCTTTTGATATAAGTTTGAACTAACAAGAACTTCAAAGTCCGAACTCTACCTGATACTTAAATCAAGTCATTGAATTATGCCTCGCTATATATTCAGCTTCTTCCCTGAAATTTTCTAGAGGAATGCCAATCTATGAGTCAAAGTAGCATGAACGTTCTAACGCAAGTAGGGTTTGATACTTTATATGCCAGGGGGCGTGAATCTGCACGTACGCGTCCCCTTCCTTTTCGCATCTAGAAGTGACACGTCACCATTCGTAGTACCCAATTGGTGGATGGGTTCAGCGTACCCAGACAGGGGAGGCGGCTCGTGCATGAACTGGTTTTAATTGGCGAGTACTTCGGTGCCAACGTGGCCGCGTCTCTTCTTCCGAGGGTTGGCCGTGAATTGAACCGGTCGGTTCCTTTGGCTCGTGACTTCAACCTGGACGTGCCCGGTCCTGGTTCAGGCAATGTCAGCAGAACCAAGCCCTACCCACAGTGTTGTATAGGCTCACGCCTGTGTGCCCCCAAAGGGCCCATTTCGAGTTATTTCTCGTAATGAGTACTCATGGGAAATTATTTCCTAAAATGAGTACGGACTGAAACTTTTTCCCGAAATGGTGATGTATCGGCAAACCATTTGCCGTTCGCCTACGTGGTGCGGCAAACGGTTTGCCGTGCTGACGTGGCATCACGTCAGCACGACAAACTGTTTGCCGCGCCACGCAGGAGACCGTACCCATTTTGGGAAATAATTTCCCACGGGTACCCATTATAAGAAATAACTCGCCCATTTGGGGAGATATTCCTTTGCCTGGTTAGAGAGAGGTGTTCCCGCAACTCTTTAAAACACGAATCACGTGGGTCCTTTAGACCCAAAGATTAAACTATATGGATATCGAGTTTGTCCTGAGCTTTCGCTCCATCTCGTGAGTCGTGAGGTTGATTTAATTGGGTGGACTTCGTGGTCCAGTGGGCCAATATTTGATAGGCCCATTATATGAGACGCAACGTGAGATCTTGTCCCCATAACAAAATGGGTTTAGCTGAGCGTCGATGCTAAAATTATGGGATTAACATGACAGATAGTGTAACACCCCAACCCCAAACATAGTGCCATACTTAAAACTCAAGAAGTGTGGGTATCGTTTATAAATGGTGGGGATTACTACTTGACAACTTGGACTTAAGCATTTTGAGTTGTTGCCAACGGGTCCATCTGAGTTCGTACCCAACAAGTTGTCATGGTCAGTTTTCCTTGATAACGGATCGGGGACCTAAGCTCGGGACGTTACAAATGTATCAGAGCCATGTTCCCTCTGATAGTGGAAAGGGCTACCCGAGAGGTGGAGCCGCCCCTACAAAGAGGTTGGAAGAAAAAGGCTACCCAGAGCGTGCAGTCGCCACTGTCACTGGGAATAAGTGATGGGCTATGTCGCAACGAGGAAGTGTAGGTGTGGTTTATAAGTGATGGAGATTACTACTTGACAACTTGGACTTAAGTTTTTTGGGTGGTTGCCAAAGACTCCATTTGGACCCGTACCCAACAAGTTGTCAGGGCGACTACGATGCAGTGGAATCCATATTAGTGAGATATCCAGAATTATGACAACATGTTTCTGTAATAGCTGTGACATTGCCTTCACAAAATGATGATTAGTACTGCACATTACACAACAAAATTGCCACGTTTTCAACATATTTAGACAGATGACATTGTTGGGCTTGGCTGGTTAGTAATAAATGCCAATTTAAGTTCGGTTTGAGGTTAACTGGTTAAGCCCGAAGCCTGGCCCAATAGCCGGTCTGGGCAACTAGCAACTCCACGTAAGAAGTACGGCGTGTATCATGCAAGAGTCAATAGTAATGTAAACGGATATGGATATATACGTACTCAATCAGTCGTACAAATTTTTACATTATCTGTTTCAAAATAAATTTAGATGCGTGTGTCATATTAGTATCGCAAATATCAGTACTTGCATTCATAATTGTTTTAATGCATAAATGTGATTATGGCTTTATTTATAATTGTACGTAAGGACATGCTGTGACTTCTTTCATCGTACTTGATATGATTATTATGAAATAAATATTATATATATATATATATCTTTCACGTGTAATCCATCCCAAATAAACTTAAACTAATAAATAATTTATTCTATTATTTATATTCGAATTGTATATATATCTATGTCCATTTTCAGAAGATATGATAACAAAATTTTCATATCCATCAATATTTGTAAATGCACTATGTTCGTATTTTAAAATGGATAATATTGTGGTTACCACTATTTTGTATACATGTATATAGGGGATTTTTCAAATGAGGTGTGTCTTTTCTACGACTGTAAAGTCCGCTGTCAATTTAGTAAAATTTCTGTAATAATTTTGTAAAAGTATAAATGGTACATTGTAAAAAAGATGATTTTGTAAAATAAAGCATCTGAATTTAAATTAACATTTTAATATAATATAATAATATTATCATAATTTAGTTGCACCATACATGTGTTAATATTTATTATTCTATGAAATAAGAAGTTGTAATGTACATTGGAATGATGTCTAAATTGACGGTGCCTCACTATATATATGGTGAGACCCCGCCTCATTTGAATTTTCTCCAATACATTTACATATATATATATATATATATACATACATGTGTGTGTTTGTATATGTATATACATAGTCCACACTTTTTTATCCTCACATTTATGTGTTCATTATATAAATCAAGCTCATGAGCCACCTTGGATGGACACTTTTCTTCTCCTCGTAGGGTTTCTAAGAAAGTTGGGGCTTCTTACAAAGTTTGGGTTATTATGGCATTGGCTTCATGTGGTAAGTACTTTAAGCCTTCATTCATTATATATGAGAGGTTAGGTTTGAATAGTCAATGTGTTTATCATCTATCACATTGCCCTTCCACGTATGGAACTTTATCTGTACATATATTTTGTAAAAAAGATTTATATTTGGGTATTAAGAATTTGATGAATCTCTTATTAAAATGACAGCATATCAAACTTTAACAAAAATCAACCTTGATTCGTATAATTAGCCAAAATTATGTTACAATGTAGATACACCTCTGCAAGCTACAAAGTACTCACAACATGAGCTTGTGCGCCCCAAGTTGTTCTAGAGCTCAAAAAATCCAGTTGTCCTCCTATGTTCTGCGAAGTGTATTCTTACTCGAGTCTATGCAGCCTCCCTTGCTCAAGTGTATTCTTCCTTGAAAGATTCTCCTCTCAAGTGTATTCATCTTTAAAAATATAGTTAAAACTTCATTGCCATTGTAAGTTAGTCAGGATTTATGGTGTTTCTTCTTGAAATATTATATAAAACCGATCTTAATCTACATTTATGTAAACTAATTTTGAAAATCATTTGTAAACTGTTATCGAAATTACATGCTTATAAAAAATCAAGATATTAAAAATGTTACTAAGGTTCATTAAAACACTAATAGAAGGATTACGATGCAATTTAAACAAAGTTGTATATAAGTAATAAGTTCTATGTTAATTAAATAATAAATCATACAATGTGACTTCTGAAAATTTGCAAACAGTGAACACTAAACAACAATGCGAAAAGCTCAATTTTATTATGAAATCCACATGGTAACATATTAAAATTGACAACTTGAATTGAAGAAAGGGCATGAAGTGTTTTAAATGCAGGAAATGGGTCACTTCTCGAGTAGGGTGTCCTTTCCAATTACGTGCTACTTTTGCCAAGGCAAAGGCATACCATTGACCTAGGTCTTTTGTTGTGGAGCAGGGGAACCATTGCCACTACTGAAATCCTCACAACCTCCACCCTCCCTGGAATTCAAGAAGTGGTTCGATGGTAGTGCAGTGTACATACACTTTAAAGGATTCGGGTTTGAATCCCAAGGGGGACGCCTCAGACCCCCTAAAATTACCAGACCTACCAGTAAAAAACAACATCCACCCTCCCCCTCTTACTCTCTCAAATCTGCCTACGGGTATGCATCATTGTGCCGAATGCGGTTACTTCCAAAGAGATTAAAGAGCTCGGGGAGATGATGCAATCATTTATTGTACTCATGACGAAAAGAGATGATGGAGTTGTCTCAAATGGCATGAGTAATGGGATCACGACACCATTAGCATGAGTGAATAGTGGTTCGAGGAAGTTTCGAATCTTTTCGCAAAATATATAATCAGCATATAATATTCAACCAATCAAGCCAATCAACGCATTGCATAGTATGTTTACGAGAAAACCCACCAAGGTAAAAAGCACGATATTAGTCTCCTAACTCGGGATTTCTCGATTACCTGAGCCAACCAATGGATTCACTATAAATCCAGAGATATTATGTGAATATCTCAACCATTTAAAAAGTGTATAGCTTCAAAAACTTGTATCAGAAACCAATATCAACACTGCATGTAACATTGTAGTAACTGCAGAAGAATAGACAAAATTTGACTTTCTTGTGACTTCTCGGGGTCGCAACACTTGCATATCCAAGATCTCCTATGCCAACTAAAGGATAAAGCACCTAACTTTCCTGCAGAAAGAGATAACAACCAAAATCAGATATATTTTTTTTGCAAAAAAATCTTTTCTTTATAACAACAATCTCTATCTAAGAATGATTCTCAAATATAAGAAATTTGACATCTAAGGTTGTCAACATATTTTAATTACACAAAATATTCACAAATAATATAATATCACAACAATTACAATATATGGTATAACACATGTGAATAAGCAATACTATTTCACAAAAAATAATATCACCGGGTTAGAAGAGGCTGCCAAAGTATCCTGATTGAACTCAAATTAGCTTAAGGTTGGATAGTCGATCAAACACTATTGATATGATAACTTTCCCTTGGATGCCTGTCATAAGAAAATATTCTCTTCATAAGATCGAAGAACTCAAAAAAAGGAGATAATACTGGAAAAATCACCCAGAGAAATATTCTTGACTTTTCTATGAGAGCAATTATAGATGTACTTGAATTGTGTGCCTTCCAACTGAGGTATGGAGTCCCTTTATAGGGGTCCAAAAATATCATCGTTGAAAACAAATATAGTGTTAAATCATCAAAGATTTGTCTAAATGATCGATCACTCAAGCTTGTATGGTTGATCAGTTCGATATGATCGATCATTGCAAAATGATTGATTGACCATTACATGACCGTCAGAAATTCAATATTTAAATCATGATCGATAAAGGAGTGATCAATCATAGCTGATCGATCAGTGGACAAGATAGTCGATCATGACTAATCAATTAGCAAATAAGTATGATCGATCATTTATGAGTTCTTTTAATATCCTGATTTGGAAACTTTTGGAGGTGTCGTTGAGATTATAGTTTTGCCAAAATACAAGGTAAATAATGCAACAACTTTTTTAATAACGAAGAAACTTCTAAGCTTTTACAATTTTGTTATTGAAGTTTTACTTCGTAGAACTTCTGGGTTGAATCACGCTAGAGTCCTGTAATCACAGTAAACAAGAGAGCAATTACAATATATGTGTGTCTATCATCCTTAAAACAATCGAGGACACAAAGAACTAACAAAAGAGAGTTTCAGAGAGCAATTACAATATAAGTGCGTCTATCATCCAGCAAATATTTTCTCTGTAACAAATAAGAGAAAATATTTGTTGGATCGAGTGGGCTCGGCTAACCCCTACGACATATGCTCCCATAATTTTGTTCTTCCTTCTGGAACCATAGGTGAACTCGTGCGTTGGACCCCTACCTCTGGAGCAACTGCCAAAAAAGATATTATGAACCTATGGATTCTGGTTTATGGCATTCTTTTCGACCTACATGTTCCTATCATCTTTGCCCCCTTTTTGGTTCGTGGCTTTTGTAAGCTTATTGATTATGAATGTCAAGATATGCATGACCATGACGTGATCTTCATGATGCTTCATATTTTTCATATTTCCATGAAAGAGATGAAGCGGTATAAATGCTGAAATTTTCTCATATTGAAGTCCATTGAAGACATGTTCAATTTAAGAGATCATTTATCTTAAGCAACGCTTGTTTACGGATCAAGGAAGCACAATAGAAGCTTGGGTCCTAACCCATAGTAAGAGGAAGAAAAGTCAAATAGCTGATTGTACTTCTACGACTTCCACACTTATGACATCCGAGAAGTTGAATGACTGGCAATACTACAACAGGTCAATATACTGTAAGTGTGACTACATAGACTATATAGAATCCTTAAAGAAGGATTCAGATAGTGCATCGACTTATCCTACATCTGCATCTCATCATTCAAATCGACTTGCTTATTGGATATATGCCTAATGTTGACAAGCTTAGAAAAGTGATCATAATATTATCATTTAGAAGCCTCCAATTTGACGTTACACCTATGCGGAATCACTCAACACCAAACCATGTGGAATCGCTCAACTATCGCATTATATTCAAGAGAGTTTTTGGAACATGGGATAATTTTTCGTTTTACTATTGACAGCCCTATATTTACGAGGATAAATTTTCAAACCATGTGGAGTTGTGGACAGATTCTCGGGGATCTCTTGATCTGTTGAGGTTGTTTTAACATAAATGAAGTATACTTGGACTGATTGTCAAACCCCTCCTAGTTGGGTCGCCTTGATAATATATTAGTCCAGGATCTTGGATGAATAACTAATTCACCTCTCTCTCTCTCTCATCGATCTATCAGGAACTTATGCAGACTGTAATCTGATAAGCCTTTTATGACCTAAAGGTGACAACTTCATTTAAATAAAAATATTTGGAGATCCTTCGATGGCTTCAATACCATAATACAAGATCATTGGAATATGTTGCTAATAGCATCTATTGTCAAAAAACTTAAAATTTAATTGAGAAAGACTCCTCCATCTGTATCAGAGAGTCGGGAGTAATCTATATGATTTGAACCTTTCAAGTGCTCTTAGTTAGCTTCAGATTCAGTCTTATAAGAATGAGAGGATCCTAAATGATATGCTGAGATAGACAATCAAACATGATTGGAAGAAATTTGGAGAATCAAATTCCAGATTCCTTCGTATCCAAGCTTCCATGAGAAAGCGGTAAATACCAACTCTTTATATATTGGGAGCACTCTATCCTATCCTCTGATCGACGTTCCATCATCTCCCCCAGAGAGCTCATGCGCTACGCATTGAGAACTATCACTCTGTAGGTCCGATAAACACTTGCATCAAGAGCTTTCTGAAGACCATTACAAGTCGATTGGAGCCAATCATGGAGAGAATGGTTCCCCAAAACTTTGTGCTTTTCTCAAATGTGGATCTGCTGACGATTGCAGCGCAACTGCTGTTGAAATTTTGGCAGACTGGAAAGTGAGTATGATAATTGAGGTCCACAAATCTTTTGATTCGATGGACTAGACTTTCTTGATCAATTCCATAAATTGGACTGGTTTATACCCTGAAATGGTTTATTGAATCAATAGAATCTTATCAACTTCCAGGTTAGCGGTGAGTATAGATAATAATGAGTGAAAGATTTTCAGACAGCGAGGGAACGAGACCCCTCCTGTCGTCACTCTAATTTTGTTTCCTGATGTTGATATTGGATTTTACGCCATGTAATGCTCATTGGGTATCATACGATGATATAAATCCTAACATGAAGAAATTATGATTTCTAATCTGCAATTTTCAGATGGCATCCTGATCTTCTCCTGAAGTGATGAGAACTCCCAAGCAAATATATGCAAGGTTGTAGACATCCTCTCTCACATGTCAACACTCAAAATCCTTCTTTTTAGAGGTAAACCGACCTCATCAAGCTATATTTTAGAAAAGCATATAATGTTAAAGCATTTGCCCAAAAGAATTTCGTTTAAATGTTTTGATTACTCGACATAATATACGACGATTCAGGTTTTAGTCTTGTTACATCTCTTTCAATTAAATAAATTTTATATTAAATTATTTCTCTCTATATCATGTGTGGGCATAACGTCCATGGTCGACGACTTTCCTCACATTTCATTAAAAAAATCCCTTAAAAATGTTCCAAATAAAATTTTAAAAAGCTAGACCTTTTGTAAATGAATCACGCATTTTCTTGATTAACTACAACAATATTCTCCACTTTTATTTTATTTGTTTTAAACAATTTTATTATTTTATTTTGTTCTTCTAAGCCCACAATCCACAACACCCTTCCCCTTTGGCTCTACAATACTCATCGCCCCACTGGCAGCCTATCTATCCACTGATCAACCTCCTCCTTAGAGGCCAAAGCTTGCGAGGCGAGGCACGATCGAGATCCCCATGACCCCACATTCCGCTGCTTCACCTCCTCAACTCTCCCTAACTATTTTTACATTCTTCAAAAGAGGGAGAGGAAGACCCACTTAAGGGAAACCCATTCTAAGGAGCTCAAGCACCGAAATTCTAACCATGATAAGTTCTAACCAAGCTTCAAGCTCGGTTCCATCACTAACTCCACTTCTTCCTCTTTATGACAAACATTACTCCGCCTAGAGAAGGCTCCACTACCCATCTCTTCCTTCTCGCAGCATTGCATGGAGGACTGCCTCCTCCAAACACATTAACAATAATCATCAAGGAATCCAACTTCTCCCCATGTGATTAAATCACCGATTGTAGCATTACTCTACCACCATTTGAAGTACAACACCACCATTGTGGTAGGACGGCGTCCACCGTCGTGTGGTCTTGTAGCCATCGCACTTGCTCATAGCTTTGGCCATCATTTATAGGTTGCCAATCCAACATTACATCATCCTCTCCAAGCCTTATGAGTATTTTTTTTAGAGATTTCTCAATTATATTTATTTTATAAATGTTGAACTTTCTCATAATTTTTACAAGATATTTTCTGTTATGCAATTTACCTTGTTTTATTATTTATCTGAATATGAAAATTATACTTCTCTTTGTTGATTTATCGTATTACAAAATAGTAATTTACCGACTAATTAGGAATTAGGAAAAGTTTAGTTTTTATTTTGTAATTTCTCCTTTTATTAAAAAATTAAGAAATTTCAATATTCTCTAAGATTTTTTAATGAAATTACAAATATGCCTTTACACTTCAAATTCCTTAACAACGACCCATGGATTTTATACAAAATTCTACAACCACCTAAATTTTTTTGAAATTGATTAAAAATAGCAGAATAATCTGAAAAATACCCAGAAAAGTTCGATCTTCAAAACAATTAGAATATTATGACATAGTTACCTCCACATTTTAAGGTTAAGGATAAGAAAGAAAAATACGTGTCAATTATAGTTCAATAATGTCAAAATGCTTATGTAAATGCAATAAAATTTACATAAAATGTCCGAGTCTATGTGTATCGACCCTCTACTTGTCCTATCATTTTTTTTATTTTTCTTGACTTGTAGTTATATAAATTTTATCTGAAATCTATTGATACTTGTAAAAATCACTTCTTCGCCCCACAAAAATCGTAGTCTCATTTTGCCACCATTGTCTGGGACTCGACAACTTAAGCATTTTTCTTTACATTTTTATATTTTATATTTTTTGTAAAATATTCCCTTTGATCTTTATTTCGGTAACATAAAATACAAAAAGAAACTCTATCTATTTCTCTCTCTCACACACACATTAAGCTATGACTGTGGTTAAGGAAGAATTTTCGGATCCAACCATTTATATAGCATTAGTTCGTTCGATCTCATGCATCTAGGTACTTGCATTTGTGTGCTTTAAGAAATTCTAGAAAATATAAATTGAGTTCATCTGCAGCATCTGCTGCATTCATCTCAGTGGTACTAAATTTTTTCTCCAAGTTGTACATATGACTTTCATGGAATACATCTTTCCACAAAATCCTACATCCTACATAGGGGTGTTCATGGGGCGGGTATCCGACCCATTCAATCACGACCCGCTTCAACCCATCAATACTGGGTCAATGGGTCGACCCGCCCCATTTCAACGGGTTCCTGGTTCTAACGGGTACATAAATTATGTGAAGGAGTAACGGGTACCCACGGGTACCCGCGGGTTACTACAACAAATATATACACATCAAATGAACCGTAACAAAGCACAATAAAAATTGTAATTAAAAGTAATATTAACAATCTCTGCCTCTTATATTCAATTAAGAATCTAATGTTGATATGGATTGAAATCCTCAATATTCATTTGAAACTTGTTGCACATATATATTATGTGCATAAATGATGGACAATTAGCTTGTATGTGTCATGTGTGGGAGTTACCCGTTGATGAGTGCATTGCGCTCCACGGTGCGCTTGTGGTACAATGTTGTACGATCGCGGACATCCAAAGCAAGCTCGAGCTTTATCGAGCGCGACGAATGAGGCTATGTCAATGATCTTCGATTGCAGTGCGAGAAGGCCGAATCACGTGGTTTATTCCAAAGAACAGAAAATGAACTGAATTATATCCATCTTTTTTTTTCTGATTTCAATCATCCAATTCTGACGAAACCCACACCATATGTGTAAATCGAAGGAAATCATATGTGAATATGGAAAATAAACTCACAGGCAGTGTTAATTAATATATAATTAGATATATAACAAGAGACGAGAAAGATATAAATTAATGTTATCGTCACCGTTCTCCCACATGCGGCCAAACAACAAGTGGTTCGTACTTCGTAGGATATTGTTCCGTGCAACGCATCCAACCATTGTTGATACGGTTGGATCTTTTACCAACATGTATACTGGATTATCTGCAGGTTTTTCCACTGCGTTGAATGGGTCATCCGCTCATGAGTACCCAACTTGCATGTCTTTCCCGGGTACATGTCAATTTCGGATCGATTTAGCTGGGTTGGATTGGTACCCGTTTGAGCAGAGGATATTTTGAATACACCTACATTCCGAGATCAATTTTTTAAAATTTTAATTTTACTTTATACGGTTATGTTAGGAGGAGTTGTAACACCATTGAAATGATTCAGAAATTTATTTTATTTCATTCATATCAAACCTTCATACCTTCATAAATACGAATCCAATTATCGAGCATTTGTAAAGTCACTGAGTACGTGTCTTTAACTCCGAATTGAAATCCTGACAAAATCATCGTAACACATTAAATTATTATCTATAGAAGAAGGATAAAAGTGTAACGTTCCGGGCTTAGGTCCCCGGTCCGTTAACGGAGCATTACTGGCCCTGACAACCTCTTGGGATCGGGCTCATACGGACCCGATTAACCACCCCCAAAATGCTTAAGCCGGATTGCTAGGTAGTAACCTCCTCACTTTTATCCCACCCGGAAATTCCTTGTTTCCACGGTATGAGACTTTTTATGGGGTTTTAGAATCTCCCCCACTTATATTCGCAACGTCCTCGTTGCGACATGGCACATCACTTCTTCCCAGTGACAGTGGCGGCTGCACGCTCCGGGTAGCCATTTCCTCCAACCTCTTGTAGGGACGGCTCCACCTCTCGGGTAGCCCTTTCCACTGTCAGAGGGTGTTCGGCTCTGATACCATTTGTAACGTCCCGGGCTTAGGTCTCCGGTCTGGTAAAGGAGCATTACTGGCCCTAACAACCTCTTGGGATCGGGCTCATACGGACCCGATTAACTACCCCAAAATGCTTAAGCCGGGTTGCTAGGTGGTAACCTCCTCACTTTTATCCCACCTGGAAATTCCTTGTTTCCACGGTATGGGACTTTTTATGGGGTTTTACAAAAAGACCATACTCCAGTGGGTCGAACGGGTACCCGGTGGGTCGATCAATGGGGCAAACCGAGTCGACGAGTCATATGGGACGGGTACCCAATCCGGATATCCTCAAGTGGGTACCCATACTTTCGAGTCAACTTATCCGGAGCGACATGGGTACCCGTCCGACCCGTATATTTTGAACAGCCCTAATCCTAGATGTATCTATTAGATCGAGAATGTAATTCTGGTTGCTCACTTCTAATTGACTATCTGTCTCATATAAAAAGAAGGCAAGTATTTTTAATTGTTTAGTGACGATAAAGTAAAATTTTGGGCATGGAGACCCCCTCAAATCCTCCTTATCATCGTCCTTGTCTGCGGCATCAGAGCCCAGTGTGCCTCCATTGTAACCGCCCCACGAGCCTACGGTAAGATCGATGGGGTCCCTATCACCATCTCACCTTCACCGCTTCCACCTCCCCTGCGCCCCTCCCCTCGTCTCCCCCAGACGCTCCTCCCACTCCATCGCCGCCCATAACCCTAAACGCCAGAGCCCCAAACCCCAGAACCGACGGCTCTCCTCTCTCTTCAAACCCGCCACCGTCACCGCCGTCGCCGCCGCTGTCCTCGCCGCCTTCAATCTCCACTCCCCTTCTCCCTCCTTCGCCTCAGCACCCCCTCCCCTTTCCGACACCCTCCCCAATCCCAACGACACCAAGGAGCGTCTCCTTGAGCAGCGCCTGGCCTCCGTGCCCGATGACACCGATGCCCTCCACGCCCTCATCGAAATCAAGCTCAAGCTCCACAAGGTCCCGGATGCCATCGCCATCGTCGAACGTCTCATCCGCCTGCAGCCTGATGAGAAGGAACTCCTCTTGCTGAAGGCTCAACTGCACAACCACGCAGGGGAGGCTGATGCTGCGAGGCGCGGGTTCGAGGAGGTGATCAGCAGGGACCCCCTGGCCGTTGAGGCATACCATGGATTGGTGATCATGGCCACCCAGGCGGTGGAGGAGGACGCTGGGGATGCGGAATTGGAAGGGGTGATGGAGAGGGTGGAGGTGGCGATGGAGGCTTGCAAGAGAGAGGAGAGGAAGGAGGAATTGAGGGATTTTAAGTTGCTATTTGCGCAGGTGAGAGTAATGGAGGGGGAGTACGATCAGGCGCTTGGGGTCTACAGGGAGTTGGTTGTGGAGGAACCGAGGGATTTCAGGCCGTATCTTTGCCAGGGGATTGTGTATACGTTGCTGAGGAAGAAGGATGAGGCGGAGATGCAGTTTGAGAAGTACCGACAGCTCGTGCCAAAGGAGCATCCATATGCACAGTACATCGAGGAGAACATGGCGCTGATGAAGGCGTTCGGACCGAGGAATGAGGGCAAGATGGGGGGAGCTTTGGGGAGGTAGGGATGGGTAGGAGGCGAAGTGAGGTAATGCAATGTAGTTGCATGAAGTTTTGTTTTCTCTTGTTTATTTCCTTTGTTTTAGTTTAAAAATTTCGAGCCTTTTCCTTCTGTTTCAAGTCATCATTCATCGGAATATGTTATCTGGTTGGTTGCACCCCTACTTCTCGAAATTAACCTGTCAGAGCATAACTAATTGGGGAATGGTGGGTCTATTTATAAATCAAGGACTAGGGGAAATATGAGGAGACAATATTTGGAATAACTGTAGAAGTGCAAGACATACAAGTAATCTCACTAATATAGTTCCTTTGTCATATTTTCTTGTGTTATCTATTTCCTATGAGATAACTTTGTAATTCAAATGTTCTACAAGCGTGTTTTAGTCCTACCAGTACAACTTAAATAATCAAACTGCATCATTGACATGTGACTGAAAGAAGATACAAACCCCTAGTACACAGTGTATTCATGAATCAGGATTGCTTTTCATGCTTGCATTGCATTTGATTTTGTATTAAAGTTTGGACCCAGTTTTAGGTTGTACAACTTCAAAGAGACCGCCATAAAGAGGGATGAGTCCTTTATAAGTTTTCTTCCTTAAGTTCTTTAAGATTTGCCATTAAGCTTCAATAAAATTGTCGTTGATTTGGATTCCACTGACCTCTGAATTTAGGGTTTTTCTTCAACTTCATTTGGCATGTGCAAACATGCTGTATACATTATATAAACTCCCACCTACCTCATGCAAAGGAAACCTTAAACCTCCCTCCCATGTGATGTTTTACTTCTTTTGACATTAGAGGTTATCTCCCAACTACAATCACGGAAGTGTGTTGTCCTATGGTAGAAAATTGATGTATGTAGAAGAAAAATTGCAGTATCAATTAGACTTACCAATTGTGTTGGATGGTTGTCACATGATGCGTCCAATTCTTTAACTATATATTAATGCATTTTGTTTGTATGTCAATCTATTTGCATATGGATGTAAATAGAAAACTTAAACTCAAAGCCCAATATCTCAAACAAATTTGTTTATACGATGATTACTCATAATTTCCAGTGGTATCCCCATGCTTGACCACATGTTGCATATGGTGGTATTGGTCGTACACCTCCTACTCCCTAGGGAGGCCTGATGTGGGGTCCTGAAGATTACACACTCTGAGAAGTGATTATCACCTCCATGATTGCAAATATTCTTGTTCACCTTCGAGAAGTCAAGGATGAGGTTAGAGACACTCTCATATGATCGAGAGCGTTTATGAGTAGCAAGTAACGTTAAAAAATGTGGTATACATTTCATCCATATAAAAGTCAGTATATAGTGGATTATGTGCTTGCAGGAAATATGTAGGGAAGATGATGTTTTAAGTGGAATAGTTTTTTTAAATTTAAAACAAATGACATGTCATTATTAATGTTCCCTTTTTAAAGTGATAGAATCGTCCAAGTTTCAAAATAAAATTTAAGGCAAGCTTTTAGATGTAATATAAATTTGGTAAGAAAAACATACGAAGATGGCTTATATGTAAGTATTAATCTCCTTGGAACAAGTAAATGGTAACATTTAAGATATATATCAAGTTGCAATATATGTGGATGACTTGTTATCGCATTATAATGGAACATGTGTAATGATGGGCAGACCAATTTTTGTCAAAAAGGAAACGAGTCAGGTAATCTCACACGTGGCTTGGGCCATTGCCTTATATTCTGCCTCCGCACTTGACCTAGACACAATAGTCTGCTTCTTACTCTGCCTTGTCACACGGCTGCTTCCAACAAACATTGCATACCCTATAGTGGATCTTCAGTTTTCAGGAGAACTAGCATAGTCTGCATCATCATATGCAACACCATTACTATAACCGTTGGCCTTGTAGAATAGGCCACATCTTGGAGATTCTTTCAGATAGCGAAGTATCAGGAGAACCTCCTCCCAATGGTTGTAGCATGGTTTCTCCATATGCTGGCTTGCTCGACCGACAACATAATATATTTCAACTCTGGTGATAGTAATATAAAGTAGTTTTCCCAGTATACTTCTGTATCGAGTGGGGTCCTCAAACTCAGGATCAAGAGATATAATATGCCTTTGTGCCTTTGCTGGTATCCCTGATGGTTTACATCCAAGTAATCCCCCATCTGTGAGGATATCTAAGCAATATTTCCTTTGTGATAAATGCAATCCCTCTTCACTGTGCATCACCTCTATACCCTGAAAGTAGCAGATCTGACTAGGATCCTTGGGGCAAATACCTTCTGAAGGAAGGTCTTGGTCTCTGCAATACTTGCCTTGTCATCACTAGTCACTATCATATCATCGACATATACAACTGATATCACAAACTCAGTAGATCATCGTCTAACAAATACAGAATAGTTAGATATCATCATCTGAAAATCAAGAGAATCAATCTTTATGGTAAGCCTCTCAAACCAAGCTCGAGGACTCTTTTTCAAGCTATAGATGGCCTTACAAAGTTGACATACGTACTCTCCCTTGACGGAGTACCCATGAGGTTGCATCATATATAAACCTCTTCCTCAATATCACCGTAAAGGAATGCATTCTTTTCATCAAGCTGAGATATTTGCCATCTATTGTTAACTGCAATGGAAAGAATGGTGTGAACAGAACCTAAACTCGCCACATGAGAGAAGGTCTCTAAATAATCTACACCATATGTTTGATAAATCCTTTCGCAACTAGTCGAGCCTTTAGTCCATCAATTGTGCCATATGGAGACTGTTTGGTGGTGAAAACCCATCTACAATCAACTGGATGCATCCCAGATGGACATGGAGTAAGATCCCAAGTTCCCCTGGATATCAGAGCATCCATCTCCTCATCAATGACCCTCTTCCAACCATGATTCTGCAACGTACTATGATGATCACGAGGAATGGATTTTGCCATCAATGCATCTATAAGGCTATCAGTGGATGTAAAAGAAGAAATAGGATGTACCGTGCATTGCCGCTTAGTTCACTGTAAAGCTATTGGAAGATCCGACAGAGCATTTGGATGAGCATTGGTGACAGGAACACTTGAAGAAGGCATCTACTCATGCAAACATGAGACATGTAGAGGAATCGACTCTGAGGAACTGGTACGCTTTCTTGTGTAAACAATGGGTGGTGGTGGTAATTCCAAAGCTATCTCACCAACAAATTGTGTAAAATAACTAGTTTGTTCAAAGAAAGTGACATCCACAGAAACATTATAACGATGACCCACTAGATCATAACAATGATATCCCTTTTGAGTCCTGGAGTACTCGAGGAACACACATTTAATTGCATGTGCAAACAATTTATCTACGGTATGAAAATGTGAACAAAAGCAGTACAACCAAAAATACGTAGAGGGAGAGGAAAAAAGTGTCTTATTCGGATAATGAATAGAGAATGGAGTAGCTCCTTGGAAAACATATGAAGGAACCCTGTTTATAAGGTGGATCGCAATGAGGATGTTATAAGGTGGATCGCAGTGAGGATGTCATCTCCCTTGTATGTTTTGGGAACTCGCATATGAGCAAGGTTTGAAAAAATGAAAGGCGGAACGAGGCGGTCTCCTTGGAATCGAGGCGAGGCGTAGCCTCGAGGCGGTCGAGGCGTAAGCCTCAGTTATATATAGAAAAATATGTATAAAACTACAATTATATGTCTCTTTATGTAATTATATGTTCTCTGCCCAATATATAATAATTTACACTACAAGATATGATGAAATAATAAAGATAAGAACCCCAAAATAGAAAGATATACAAATGTATGAGAATGCATATGTTAGTATGGATTTGTTTGTATGAGAATGTACATGCCCTCCCCTTGAATTCTATCTTGTTTGTCCTTCTCAGTATATTGCATAGCTTATTGTGCAACAACTCCTTAAATTAAGTTTACAAGTAATGCTTTAAATGATATTTGCGGATTTGCGGATTTGTATGTTGCCTTAAATTAAGAGTTTTTGACATAATTGGACATGTTTAATGATAATATGAACATGAAAGTGGCCAAATTTAAGCATTCATCTTGTATATTTATATCCTAAACAACTAGACTTTTATAAACATATGAAATTACTAATAGGATAAATGATTAACATAACAAATATTTTGAAAATAAAAAAACGCCTCAGGGACCGCCTCGCCTCCGCCTCGACCGCCTCGACCGCCTCGACCAACTGAGGCGTTCGCCTCTCAGAGCCCCCCTGAGGCGGCCGTTCTGGGGCGGTTTTAGGCCGCCTCGCCTCGAGGCGTACGCCTCGTGCGCCTCGAGGCGCGTTTTTTTGAACCATGCATATGAGTGAATAGTGATCAGGCAATGTCTAGAAGTTGATGAAATTTTCTCTCAGCAACCCCATTGTGTGGAGAGGTTTAGGGACATGAAGTTTGGTAGATATTAACCTGAGTCAAACAACGATACCAGATCATGATGAGAAAACTCAAGAGCATTATTGGTTCGTACAATCTGAATACACTTAGAGAAAGCAATTTTAATAAATTGAAAGAAGGATTGGTCAATTTTATTAATGTTTGATCATTCTTTTTTTAAATAGACCCACGAACATCCTATTTCTTCTGACCTCCATCCACAGAAATCATAAAATATCTATGACCTCCTATAATTCGGACCTGACAAGGTCCTCAGACATCACAATGAATCAAAGCAATGGGTATTGATCGACAAGGTTCCACCTTAGAAGAAAAAGAGCTCTTATGATGTTTGTCGAACTGACACGCCTCACACTCGAATGGCTTTAGTGATTAGAGTTCGGGGAACATCATGGAAAGAACTTTGGCCGAATGATGACCCGTTCGCAGATGCCACAAGAACTGATCATGTGAGATGGACGAAGCATCAATACAAGAAGAGTCTGAAGGAATGTCAAGATAGTAGATGGCATTCTTCTCATATCCCCCACCAAAATCTTCATCGTCCGGATGTCCTGAAAATAACAAAATTTCTCATCAAAAAAATCACACGACAATCCAATTCTGAGCACAACTTATGAACATATAGCAAGCTCAACGTGAAATCAATGGCACAATGAACTCCTGTAAGTTGGAGACTAGATGAAAACTCCACTGTTCCTACTGTAGTGTTAGGGTAATGAGCCTCGTTGGCTACCCTGACTGATATCGCATATAAGGAGGGTTGGGTGGAGGTCAATAAGTTACCTTCATCAGTCAGATTGAGTGGATGCCCCTGAGTCAATGATCCAGACAGGAGTAATTGCCATCACAGAGTTGGCTATTGTACCTGAGGTAGTGGCCAAGTGTGCAGTAGCCTCATTGGTGGTGGGCTCGGATTTCTGCAGCATCTGCATCAGGCGCGTGTAATCTGAAGCTGAAAGTTGAACCGTCTGTCCATTTGAATCCTCATTGTGTGCCTCAGTGACATGTGTATCATAATCAGATGCAAGATGAGCCTGTGATGGCATCCCAAACTTTGCCCAACATTTTTTTGATAGATGGTTGGTTTTCTGGCAATGAATACATGGTTTGTGAACACGGCTTCGACCACGACCACGATCTCCTTGATAGCTAGAACGACCTCCTCGTCCAGAGGAAGACATGAAAGCTGAGCTCTCCATATGCTGCGGAGACTGAGTACAAGCAGAGGAATTATCAAGCTCCTCCAGGCGTCCAAAAATAACCTTAATAAATGGAATAATATCTGGTGCGAGGAATTTTTCCTTGATATTCTGATAGCGAGGATGCAAACCAGCCAGGAACCTTTTTTTTGAAGACCAACCAGCCAGGAACCTGTAAACCTGCCAATCTGATTGCTCAGCTACTTGTTTTGCACAACAGGTTGGCTGGAAAAAGCTCTTAGTACAGTCCAGTAAGATGGCGATAGTAATCCACTAGAGTCGATTCACCCCTGTTGCGGACCAAATCCGCATTTATATACCTGCTAAACATGATTTTGTACTCTTTCAGGAGTATGTTTGTTCCAAGTCCTCCCACATTTCTTTGACGGTCTCCTTGAATAGGAGATTCACTGAAATATGTGGCTCCATGCTATTGGTTATCCGGTTCATGATCTAATAGTTGTTTGCAATCCAGGACTCATAGTCCTTGTCAGCTTCTTATAGAGGCTCCTTCGTCAGAATTGATATCTTTCTTTGACCCCGATGAAGACCTTAAATGCTTGAGACTAGAGTACATGACTTCCTGTGCTCTTCAATTTGATGGAGGTACCCTAGATCATCACAATGTCGTCGAATACAGGGGCTTCGTCTTGATTGGAGCCGCGACCATCGTGGTAAGAGATTAAAAAACCAGTTAGAGTTCGAGATCTTTCAAGCATGCATAAAAAAAGATCACGTGACCCCCTTCAGCAGCCCATGAAAATAGTACGCTCCTGATCTAGGGACTGTATTTGCTGGAGTCCCGATTGGGTGACTGAATTTGCTCGAAATCCCCGATTTTGGGGACTGAATATGCTCGAACAGGGATAATCCAGTCCAGATTTCACACCGATTTGCTATGGACTCGAGATTTTGGGGTTAACAGCCCTGACAATCCCCTACTTGGCTGCAGATCTGGGGTGCTGGGGTGTTGGCAGTGGCTGATCTGGGGTACTAGAGCGTTGACGACGGCGGCGGTCTGGAGTGTTGGCGGCAACGCAGATCTGTTGGCGGCACATATCTGGAGTGCGGCAGTGCTGCGAAGTCCTTGGTGTGGCACTGATCTGGGTTCTATCCACGTCGAAGATCCCTAGAGAGGTCCCATGCAGGACTCAATCGTGGTTGAATGAGCCCACGCGGGGACTGCGAAACGGTGTTCGGTGCCGGTAATGCTAGGCCGGTGAGACAAGCGAGAGAGATGGAGGGTGGTTGGTGGCGGTGGGAAATTAGGGCCCGAACCCCGGTCTAGGACTATTGCTTTGATACCATGTGGATGATAAGTTGAGAATGAAAAATTTGTTTATTCCATAGCTCTAGGATTTCTTATATAGCATGAAACCCTAGGGAGCATGTAAAAAGAGAAATTACATAGATATCCTTATAAGACTGCTACAATAACTTCAACACATATGACTAGTTCACGTGTCATTGGTGTCTATAGTATATAGATGCACACAGAATGCCAATCGTGGCAACAAATCACCAGTTGGGTATTTACTATCTTAGAGGGCGTATTTCATGCAAACCTGCTTTAGATTACCAAGCAGAGTGAGTGGCATATTTATATTACTTTCCAAAACTGCCTGCTTCACATGCCACTGCATCGATGACGTAGTTTGCTCCTCAATTGTAGCACATCATCTAGAGATTGTGCCTTCGAAAGATTGATGATGGTTGTGACCCATGTATCTTCTTCCTGGGATATCTTCTCTTCCCTCCTTTGGAGGGAGGTGGTCATATTGGAGAATGTGGGCAAGGATGTGAACGTGCGCATGGAAGTAGTACTTATCTGTCGTGTTTTAGTTCTGCTGGGAGAATCTTTGTAGATTGGCCTGTGTAAATTAACTTCTGTATTTGCTGCAACTACTGGGAATGCTTCTTCAAGAATGATTAAAGTATTCTATGATGATTCAACCCTGTCGAGGAATTGGATTGTTTGAGAAGTGATAAAGATACAGGAGATTGAGTAAATGTCAGGGGATAAGGCAAAGAAGGGGAAAAACATGCATGCTGCTCATGGTTATAGGTAAGCATGGAGATATGCAACGAGGAGGGTATATATAGGATGGACATGTTTAAAAAAGCTAGAACTCCAAAACTTTATTTCGTATCTTGCATCTAATAATAACAATATTTATCCATTTGAATGGATAGGGATGCGATTACAGTAAAGAAAGAAAGATTTTGTTACATCAAAAACAGTCCTAAGTGATTGAATTCTGTACTTAGTTGATTGAATCCTTCGGCTGATCTCTTTAGTCATCATTTAAACAAACACGCAAGGGCAATGATGAAATGTCACTGTCCTAGTTAAAGAGCAACTAAGAAACATACAAAGGGGATTCGATAAAAACTGACATTGACTAATATTCTGATCCTGGTCTGCATTAACTCTCATCGCCATGAACTAGGAATTCTGTGTTTTTTCTGATGAGCAGTTCTACATGGAGGATGCTATTCTCCCACGAATTTTCTCTCTCGACCAAACGCACAAGCATCCTACGTGGGACGCCATTAAAAACTTTATTGATAACTTATAAAAAGTAAAATAACAATAATGTTCGTGAATAAAAAGTAAAATTACAATAATGTCCGTGACTCACATCCTTAGTTTTGTGACGATACATACAAAGGCTTCGTACCGCACACCATTTTTACATATAGTGCCTTCTGGATTTTGCTTGTTACAAATGGCACACAAGATCGACAAAGTTATACTTCAGTTTTGATGTCTCTTGTACGCAAGGTTGCAAAAGTCGGTAGTCGGTACTCGGTCGGTCGGTTCACTGATTAAGGATTAATCAGCAGTCGAGCGACTAATCGGATTTAGTCGGACTTTAATCGACTTTGAATTTTATGATTATTTTAAACATATAACTCATTTTTATGCATACATTTACATAGATTTTGTACATTTTTATAATATCATACAACAACAACAAAGCCTTTTCCCACAATTAAGTAGGGTCGGCTACATGGATTCTTCGCCTCCATTCAGATCTATCTTGAGTCAATCCCGGGCTTATATCCACAAAACTAAGATCCCTTCGTATGGTCTCTTTCCAACACTTCTTGGGCCATCCTCGCCCTCTCTTAGCTGGCTCAACATCCAACACTCGCATCTCCTAACTGCTGCATCAGCTGATCTTCTTTACAAATGTCCAAACCATCTTAAGCAATTTTCTCGCATCTTATCCTCGATCGGAGCTACACCAACTTTCTTTCTGATTACATCATTCCGAATCCGATCTTTACGTGTGTGTCCACACATCCACCTTAACATTTTCATTTCTGCTACATTTATTCTTTGCACATGTTTATGGTTCACAGGCCAACATTCGGATCCATAAAGCATAGCAGGTCTCACGGCTGCTTTGTAAAACTTTCCTTTAATTTATAAAGGAATTTTCTTATCACAGAGAACAGCAGAGGCTCCTCTCCACTTTAGCCAGCCGGCATTTATTCTATTAGTAACATCTCCATCAATTTCCCCATCATGTTGCAGATATCTAAAGGAAACTCCCTTCTGAATGTTATCGTCACCAATCTTCACCTCGATTCCTTCACCATTGCTTCCATCAAAGGTGCACTCCATATATTCCGTCTTAGCCCTACTTATACGAAATCTTTTAGTCTCCAACTCATTTCTCTAGACCTCAAGCTTCTCATTTACTCCATCTCTAGTTTCGTCAATTAACACAATATCATCAGCAAATAACATACACCAAGGTAACTCATCATGAATGTGACTTGTCAACTCGTCCATAATCAAAGTAAAAAGAAATGGACTCAAAGCAGAATCTTGATGTAAACCAATGTTGATGTCAAAATATCCAGTCTTTCCAGACGGGGTCCTTACACAAGATAAAGCCCTATCATACATGTTCTTTATGAGGTTAATGTATAAGACAGGTACTTGTCTCTTCTCCAGCAATCTCCACACTATCTCTCGTGGGACAGAATCATAAGCCTTCTCCAAATCAATAAAGATCATGTGGAGGTTCTTCCTTTTAGCTCTATAAATCTCCATTGTTCTCCTCAGCAAATGGATGGCTTCAATCGTCGAGCGGCCTGGCATGAATCCGAATTGGTTTTCTTTTACGTTGGAAACTTGCCTCAACCTTCTTTCGATCACACGTTCCCAAATTTTCATAGTGTGACTCATCATCTTGATACCTCTATAATTTGAACAATTTTGAATGTCTCCTTTATTCTTATAAAGAGGTACCATGATACTCCTCCTCCAATCTTCAGGCATTTTCTTGCTTCGCCAAATAACATTGAATAGATTCGTAAGCCAAGTCAAAGCACGCTCACCTAAAACTCTCCATACTTCTACAGGGATATCATCCGGTCCTACACCTTTCCCGGGTCTCATAACCTTCAAAGCCTTATCTACTTCCTTTCTTTGTATCCGTCTATAGCTTGCACGATTCAAGTAACTTTCACTACAAGCTAGATCACCCAAAGTGATCTCTCTATTTCCTTCCCCAATGAAAAGTTTATGGAAGTACTGCTCCCACCTAGTCTTTATATCCTTCTGAGTAACAAGCACATGACCTTCCTCGTCCTTAATGCATCTTACTTGAGAAAGGTCTTTGGTCTTTCTTTCCCTTGCTTTGGCCAATCTGAATATATCCTTCTGTCCCTCCTTAGAGTCAAGATTTTTATACTAAACTTCATAAGCTTTTGATTTAGCTTCGCTTACGGCCTTCTTTGCTTCCTTCTTCGCTATTTTGTAGTTTGTGACAGTTTCCTCTGTTTTATCTTTAGACATAGCTTTAAAGCAAGCTCTTTTTATTTTTAGCTTCTCTTGCATCCTTCACTCAACCACCAAGCCTCCTTTTGACCTGGAGCTCCTCCCTTTGACTCACCTAGCATCTCTTTGGCTACCTTTCGGATACAAGATGCTACTGCCTCCCACATCTCGTTTGCACTACCACTACAATCCCAAGATAAGTCTTCCAAAACCTTCTCCATGAAGCTCACTTGCTTCCGTGGAAGATTCCACCATCTAGTTCTAGTTATCTTAGAAACCCTCCTTTTCTTTACCAGCCCTTTCGTTTGTACATCCAAGACTAACAAACGATGTTGGGTTGTCAAACTCTCTCCTGGGATTACTTTGCAGTCTTTACAACACAACCGATCTCTTTTCCTCAATGCAAAGTAATCTATCTGTGTTCTAGTTGGCCCACTCTTATAAGTAATTAAATGTTTCTCCCTCTTTTTGAAGAGAGTGTTTGCTATGAAAAGATCATATGCCGTTGCAAAATCCAGGATGGCTTTTTCCTCTTCATTTCTATCTCCAAAACCATGTCCTCCATGAACACTAGCATACCCTGAAGCATCTTTTCCCACATGTCCATTAAAATCTCCACCGATGCAAATCATCTCTCTTTGTGGTATTCTTTGTAGACGCTTATCCAAATCCTCCCAAAAAGCTTGTTTAGTCCTTTCATCTAAACCAATTTACGGTACATAAACTGAGATGATATTCTGAATTTCTTCTTCAAGCACCAATTTTAGCAAAATAATTCGATCCCCGAATCTTTTCACCTCAACCACACAATTCTTCAAATCCTTATGGACATTTTTATAATATCATAATAAAATAAAAGAAGTAATTGAATTTAAATAAAACATTAAGCATATTGTAATAAGTTTGCTTTTGAAAAACAACAAAATATGGTATCTCTAAGCAAAAATTGGTCGGCTAGTGTGCCTAGTTGGAATTAATCGGTACTCGGTTGGCCACTCCACTGACTAGACTAGTTGAACCTAATAGTCGGGCCAGTCGGGCAACTTTTACAACACTGCTTGTACGGTTGGTCACCCCCACCAACCCTTCCTTGTTGTGAAGCTCTTGCAAGAGAATTCCAAGTCGCTTGTATCTATCCACCCAACTCCCGTCATCTCCCACACGGAAATCACGCTCAGACACAAGACAAAAATGTGGTCCATGACTTCCTCTCCGTAGCTGTATTTTGGGTATGTACCGTCTTAGCCGACTCCTTATTTGCTATTGAGTTACATAGTAACCAGCCTCTTTCACCTCACTTACCACAGTATAATCTCCCCTTCAATGTCCCTTGGCTTTCAGATCAACTAAGGAGAATAATTTTTTTATGGTCGGCTTATGTACTTATGCATTATCCTATACATTAGCCTCATAAAGGATATATATGATAAGGCTTTATCTTGTGTAAGGATCCAATATGGTATGCTATTTGCTGATGATATTATGTTGATTGATGAGACTAGAGATGGAGTAAATGAGAAGCTTGAGGTCTGGAGACATGCATTGGAGACTAAAGGTTTTCATATAAGTAGGATTAAGATCGAATATATGGAGTGCACCTTTGATGGAAACAATGGTGAAGGAATCAATGTAAAGATTGGTGACGATAACATTCGGAAGAGAGATTCTTTTAGATACTTGGGATCTATTTTGCAACATGATGGGGAAGTTGATGTAGCCGACCCTACTTAATTGTGGGAAAAGGCTTTGTTGTTGTTGTTGATGGGGAAATTAATGGAGATGTTACTAATAGAACAAATGTTGGCTGGTTAAAGTGGAGAGGAGCCTCTGGTCTTCTCTATGATAAGAAAATTCCTTTAAAAATCAAAGGAAAGTTTTACAAAGCAGCCGTGAGACCTGCTATGCTCTATGGATCTGAATGTTGGTATGTGAAATATAGACATGTGTAGAGAATGGCTGTAGCAGAAATGGAAATACTAAGGTGGATGTGTGGACACACACACACACACGTAATGATCGGATTCGGAATGTGATGCAATCAGAAAGAAAGTTGGTAGCTCCGATCGATGATAAGATGCGAGAAAACTACTTAAGATGGTTTGATCATTGGGATGTTGAGCTGGCTAAGAGAGGGCGAGGACGGCCCAAGAAGTGTTGGAATGAGACTATTCGGAGGGATCTTAGTTTTTTGGATATAAGCCCGAGATTGAGCTAAGATAAATCTGAATGGAGGCAAAGAATTCATGTAGCCGACCCTACTTAATTGTGGGAGAAAGCTTTGTTGTTGTTGTTGGCTTATGTACTTAAAGCTTTGTTGTTGTTGTTGGCTTATGTACTTATAATTGTTGTTATCACTTTTTTTTCGCGAAATCAATGCACTGTTTTGAATATAATTGTTTCCACCACCTTATAAAAAATCGGCTCTCACTGCTTCGAATAATTTGTCTCTTGTTAATAGGCTGTCTTAGTTTAATTGCTGAACGTGATAGATGGATGCACATTCACATATTTTGTTTATTCTGAATCTTTCTACAAACTTTCGGATTTCTTTGCTTATCTTCACAATTTTGCATTCCTTTTGCACATACGAACATCATGGTCTTTTTTGAAATTCTGTCATACTTGAGCCTCTCTGCATTTTTTATATATACTCTGTAATTTTCGTTTTCTTGACGTGATTACATGTTCTCACTCTTCTATGCCTCTACTCTAATCTAATCTCTTCTACAATTAAAAGCTTACATATATTCAAAATAAAAAAAACAATTCAGATTCTACAAGATCTCACAACAAGATCCATGAATTTCCAAACACGAGTTTAGATCTGTGCAGAAGACACTCATTCTCGAAAGAAAGCCACAAAAATCCTCGAACTTGCGGTGATAAGAAGATGATTGGAGACACCAAATAGTTATCGACGAGCATTTCAAATGTTAAGGGGAAGATGCATAGTGGGGAGAAGGGGATAGATGAAGGGTGATAAAATTAGAGTCAGAGGCTTTCAAGGAAAATATAGTCAGAATTTCAAAATTAAATTTTATAAATCAAATTGTGCTAACTCCCTTATATAGAGATAATTTCATAAATCAAAATTTTCCAAGTCCCTTATGTAGAGATGGGTGAGATTACGTCAAAGAAATAAATATTCACTCAATCCTAAGAACTTGATGGATTTTATACACCTGATTCTGTTAAGTTATGTTTTACCGCATTTAGAATGATTTATCTCTTAAACAATCATTTAATAAATAAATACTAAAACAAATAGCAAAGGGACTCAGCTTACTAGTTTGATCATGACCTGCATTAAGAAGTATTTTGAGTGAGCCATCATCTTCTACTTCTTCTTATGTTTGTTTTTCTGATTGGTTTTATTTTTTTTATTATGGAGCATTTAATCAACAAATGGATTTCATTTGCAATGGCTTTTGTTGGTACTTCTGCTTATGTTTTTTCTTTTGATTTGATTTTCTGCTGTGGAGCATCCGCGAGATCTTGAAGGGTCACGTCCCTAGTATCCAAGGTCATGTGCTTAGTCTGGCCAGATTGCCATGCCTATTGCTTTGTCGCCTCTCCTCTCATGGCTCGACACTAATAGCATGTTTAAAACTCTGTGAAATATGTAATGTGTTAGAAGTAGAACTTTTATGCAATAAGATATAATAATATATATTATAAAATACAATATATTATAACATGGGATTGGGGAGTCTACACCCATGTGTATGCAACTTTCCTACACCCGTCTCTTTTCCACTTATTTTTTTTGATTTTTTTGAAATGGATCCTTAGGGGATTTACTTGAATATTAAGTGAAATATGTGTTTCAAATTTCATGTAAAATAGACATCCGTAACATGTCCATTTGAAGGGGTTGATTTCTGCAAATATGAGATCGTTAAAATTTGATTGTCTTGATGGATAAGTTATAAGTCTCGAAATAAGTTGAAATTTGAATGATGCCACTGTGATATATTGTGATCTAAATTCCCAAGGATTCAATTCAAAAACAATCAAAAATATGAAGGGGAAAAGGGGTGGGTGTAGGAAAGTTAACTACATATGAGTGTAGGCTCCCTTTTCCCTTGTATCATACACCTTTGTATAACTTGTATATGTATTTGTTGATATAGATAGATGCATGCATATGTGACACATTGTTTATAATCAAGAAGTCCTCTTACCTAGAGTACATTTTACAAACGGTGCACCTCGAGGGCAATCTATCTGTTATGGCATTGTGGAAGCCATGTGCATATAATTTCTCTCTGCGTATTTGTTTTTCTCGAACACGTCTTCCAATTGTTGATAGGAAATAGTTTTTTTTTCTTATTTTCTTCTTGATGAACCTTAAGATGACCATTAAGGGAGTTAGTGGCTTATGAACATGAGTTAATATGCAAATGGTGATCTTATGTTTCATCTGATCTTTCTCAAGTTTTTGTTCTTCCATTAATTGGATGGGATAGTTCATTTGATTAGGTCCTAGTGGATCTTGAGTTACAGGAGTCTGGTTAAATGTGATAATATAGATGATTAGGTGGTTTCCTCAGATGGTTGAATGTGGAAATCACAAAGGAAGTTGATGAAGTATGATTTAATCTAAAGATCGCATCGATCTTTGGGTATATAATTCAGATTTCTTGAGCGTAGGATCTAGGATAGGATAAGGCTCTAAGTGTGACTTCCAGAATGTTTCCTCCATTTCTGTTTCCACCACCTCCATTGGGTTTAGTTTCGTTTCAGAGGTTGATGATGATCTTATCTTCCTCATCTTGCTTAAAATCGATAAACTTCTACAGATTCAAAGACAAATCGAAACCCTATTTTGATCCACTCAGCTCGGTGAAAAGCCCCGCAGTTTTAATCTTCTTTGTTATAGTTTTCTTCTAAACAGTTTTGTTATAGTTATATAAATTGCCATTGATTTTGTTGTAGTTTTGTTATCACCCAGTTGTACAGAACATATAATACTGTTCTAAAATAGAAAATGTGGTGTATTTGGGAAAATCGCAGACATCTACAACCAGGTCTAGGCAACAAGGTGTGAATATGTAGACCTAAAGATCTGCAGGTTCCTCACACAATCTTTTTGCCGACGTCTTAGAATAATAACTCCTGCTTCATAATCTTAGATTTAGTTTACTTAAAAAACATGAATGGTCATAAAATAGTTTGTTCGACTAATCACACCGATTAATCGGGTCGACCAACTAGTGATCCACTAAGCTCTATTCAGTTGATTATCCACCGATCCGACTAATTGGACCTGCTTGTCGGTCTAATCAATCGATTTTTACAAGCTCGATTATCTTTTAAAATCTCAAAAGGTATTGAAATTGGTTGTGTATGTGTGTGTATATATGTATATGAAATATTTATAATTTTGTTTTCACCTCTTATTGATGAGAACTTCATATCTTTTTTTTCTTCATGTTTTTACAGCTTTAGTAGTTTGTATTTGCTTCTTTCATGTAATTACCTTTATATTCTGCTACTTATGGTGTTCACGGACTTTTCCTTGGATATATCGTTTATGAGGTCTCATTATTATGTCATTATGAAGTGTTTAGAGTTTTGATATATTTGAGTTGTGATTGACCATTGATGTTTTTATCGTTATTTGTCATTTTAGTTTCATCGGATTCTACTAGTTGCATAATGATTCCATAAAAATTTAACACAAGGAATTGACATGAGAATCTTTTGTAAAATTGCCTCTTTAAACATACATTCCAGAAAGAAACCCTTACAAATATTGTATAAACAAAATAATCTTACTAAATTCTCCATTTTACTTTACAATGCTTGGTGTGTAGGGATCAGAACACACACATATATAGATATAGTCGTCTGGCTTTTTTAAGGGATATATAGCTATCCATTCTATTCATATCTTGACATTTGTAGCTATTTCTATTTTAAAATGGATACGGATGCAGCTACCATTATGATATCAACTGACATCTATTGCAGTAAAATTATCTTATGGAAATGAATAACTTAATATTTATTGTCATATCTTAGTTGATTGTATGACATCGATTATTATTTGCTATATTGCTATAAATAAATCATATAGAAACAATTTTTCGCTAACTTTGTCTTCATATTGTTGCTCAAATAGAAATATTATACAAATTTTAATGAAAAAAAATCAATAGATAGTCATTGTTATTTGAAACTTTAGCAACAAATATGATACTTGTTGTGAACGTCAAGAACATAAGACAGTTTTGCAAGGAGTAATATTTGTTATTATATATCCTATCGTCGGAAGATATTGCAACAGATATTCGAATTACTTATTGTCATAGGTCTAATTTGATGTAGTGTTATATATCTATTTGTAGATTTACTTGGAAACTAGATGAACAAAAATTTATTTTATTTTCACTATATTTGATATAATTTTATAAAATAAAAATATTTGGTATATTTAGATCATTATAAGCAATTCAATATATATATATATAAGGAGCTGTGAGCTTGCATTCGGGGTGTAGGTAACTCCCTACACTGGCCTTATTTTTCATTAATTTTGGATTTTTTTGAAGGAATATTTTGGGGATTTGCTTAATATATTGAGGGGAATGCTTTTCAAGTTTTATGTAAAACAAACATTCCTAACATGTTCATCTAGAAAGGGTATGTTTTAGCAATTCTAAAATCTTTAAAATTTGATGCTTGATGGAGATGACAGAAGTTTCGAATTAAGTTGAATTTGAAATGACACCATGATGGTATATGGTAATATATGGGCTGTGGAGCTTGCACCAAGGTGCATGTAACTTAACATGTATCAGTGCCATAAACATGTATATATTTTTTTATTTTTTTAATGAAATCATGTGAGATTTAGATCACTATATAACACCATGATATCATTCAAAATTCAACTTAATTCAAGACTTCTAACCCATCCATCAAAACTGCAAAATTTCAACGGTCTAAGAATTGCTGAAATTTAGCCCTTCCAGATGAACATGTTAGGAGCGTCTATGGAGGTAGTTGGAGTCTTTGTTTCTGATGCAAATTGAATGGCATATTTTAGAGATATATAGATGAATTTACATGGTGATATTTTTCAAAAAAATAAAATAAACGGAAAAATGAGGAGCAACCCGATCTATCCCTATATATGATGAAAGGGACTATGCTATAAGATGCATGTATCACACCCACAAATGTTTGTTTTTTTAAATGAAATCATGGAGATTTATTTACATGCACCTTTGTGTATACTCTTGACTTGTATATATTGGAAAATTCGGCTGCCCTTCGGCTATTTTTTGACAATTTTTTTTTTGCAAAATATCACATGTTATGTTCATCTATATATCCCTTCAATATGTCGTTCGAATTTCCTCTGAATTAGACTCTTATACTCTCCATCTATACATATAATTTTAACGGTCTAAATATTGTTGTAATCGATCTGTTCTAGATGGAGGGCATATGAGTCTACATTTATGCCGAAATTTGAATGACATATTGGAGAGATATATAGATGAATATATATGGTGATATTTTGCAAAAAATAAAATGAAATTTGTGGGAAAATTGTCGGGGGCAGCCCATCAAACCCCTATATATATTTATGCAAATTTATAAAAGAATTTTTCTATTATTCATATTCGATCCATATATATTATATTATATTATATTATACTTAATGATATGATTTTATATTAAATTTAATGATATGATAGCACATTTTTCATAACCCTCAAATCAATTGTATCTTACTTTACAGATCCATGTTCGACCATTGACATCCCTATTTTGATAATTTGCAAGAGTGGGATTACTATATTCTAGATTTTGATGATTATTATAATGGCAATAATCCATGGATTAGTTGATTCATATTTGAAGTCAAGGTGCTGCACAAATTATTAAAACATATTTTGTACAGCATATAAATTTTTCTAAATACATGGAGCTCCTAGGATACTGGGGGGCCAAGGCCCAACCCACCCCCCAATTGTCTCCGTCCTGCTCAAGCTATGTATTAATTCACCATTCAATTGAACAAGCTATCAAGGTTACAGAAAACTAGTGATCGGTTGATGAAACACGCAGTCCAATACATGTTGTCGGAGCTCCATTTGATTGAAAGGTATGGGATCATGAAAGAAAAATAAAGGCAATTGTCAGATTCTTCAAGATATGGATAGCCGGGAGGGAGGGAATATGTGGGCATATATATATTTGCTTGGTTAGTGCTATCTCTAGACTCTACATGGATTATTGGTGGCTGCCCCAATTCCCACGAAGCATCAGAACAACCTCAGAAGAGATGGAGCATTGAAAGCATCGGGAGCAGGTGAGGTGAGGGACGAAGTCATAGTCCTTGGATTTAATAAATATTCACAGTCAATGCAATGCAAGATCACCCTGCTCAGTCAGTCATGCCATCTTAATTTCTTCCTACTTTATGTCCGCTCAGATCCCTCCCTACTTTCTTCGTCTTTTTTTCAATCAAGAATTTTATGGCGCTTAATAAGAATAGCAGCACGGTTATAGTTACGTAGCAATAGTGAGAAGCAAGACAATCGTGTGAACCAAAGCCCTCAGCCCTCCTGTCCTGTCATTTTTAGTTCTCTGCACCGATCGACGCCCCACATTCTTTAGCAGAGCAAATCACCAAAAGATTAATATGGAGGTGCACAAAAGACTCCTCTTTAGTATGTCCATGAGATGCAGGAAGTACATATAAAAACTATGGCTTCGGTTCGAAATGACCATGAATATCCATGATAAGAATCCAATTGGTCATATGTCCTACACCTGAGTTGTATGAATATCACACGGTCTGTATAAGCCTCGGCTCAACCTCACGTCTTCCCTCTCTCATCTCTCCCTCCTCATCTTGTGAATCATCTCTCTCAACCCAGTCTGGATGTTGGTTTGATCTGTCAGTTGTGCCTGAATGGCTTGAATAGAATGTTACATCATTTGACTCACCTCGCCCTACTCATCCGTGGGCTGCTTGTTCTTAGGTGGATCCATATCAGTCTTTGGCACACTCGTAGGTTCTGATCAGAACGGAGAAAGGACATCATCTCAAAAGAAAGTTTGAGATGAGGGTTTCTCTTAAGCATGGGATGCATTAGTGAAGTGAAAGGCATAAAAAAAGAGAAGTTGGAAATTATGTAGGTCATCTCGATACACTGAAGAATATCGGAGTGGGGACTAGAGTAGAAGGTTCGTGAAGTTCAAACAAAAATCACTTCAATCCGACATAATCACTCCTTTTAACTGTCAAACACATAGAAAAGGTTTGATGAACAACTGTTAGATTTCAACGTTAATTAATATATAACAATATTGAACGAATGTTTGGAAGCAAGTGCAACTAACTTAACTGACACCATACATACAATAACGACGTGTTTGATTAGTTGTGCTATTGCATCTTCCATTACTGTTTCGTTGGCCGACCACTGACAGCTTCCACGATTGTTTGCTTATTTGTCGAATCAGATCAAAAATTCTCGGAGGTGATTTCGATTCATATGAAGGAGAAAAAAAAAGAACCAAATAACATTTTTATACTTCTCCTTATAAGTTTGAACTTGTAACGCCATTTGACACAAAACTATTAAAAATTGCATAAAGATCCCCCAATAAACTACGAGAAGATCGGTTTGGTGGGGGAGGGGTTCAGCTAGAAAACCTGTATTTTCTCGCCCCAATTCCGTGGGGGATTTATGAATATACCCATATAAATATATAAGAATGTATGTGTTAAACATGATTTCTATATTTGAAATAATCTAAACTACCCCATCAAAGATTTTCGATGGCCGCTCCAACTATCCCTAAAAGAAAATTGATTTATGATAACGAATAATTTAAATATCAATTTCTATATCTTACAATGGTAAATATGTGAAAATTAGTTTTTTTTTCTTTTATTAGCAACATATGTCGTATTTATTACTATTGAAACATTGATTTATCAATTATCTTACCAAATTTAACAATGATCAAAAGAGTAAAAATCAAAGAATAACCATTGTTCTATAATTCGTTGCTAGCTAGCAACGAGTATGATATTCATTTTTTACGAATTTAAAGAATCAAATAACGAATAAAATTTGTTGTTATAAATTAACTACAAGAGATTTGTTAACGAATATCGAACTATCTGTTGCCGGGAGGAGTGCTAATGGAATTGAATCATTCAAATTCGATTAGAATTCATTCGACAAGTATTCGAAAAAGGTTAATTCGAAATAAATCAAATCGAGTATTATGAATTTGATTTGTAGATTTGAGTCCTAAATGATCTGAATCTGAATTAATTTGAATTTATTCGATTCGATATCTATATAATGCATATATACACATCTATATATTGTATATATGTATTACATACATGCATGCATGCATTCACATAAACACACATGCACGCACACACACACACACACATACAGACACAAAGACACATAAACACACGCACGCACACCCACCCACACGCTCGCGCACACACCCACATGCACACGCACATGCACGCGCACACGCACACACAACACACACACAAAGACACACACCCACACCCACACATGCACGCATGCACGCTCACATGCATACACACACAACACGCACACACGCACACGCACACGCACGCGTGCACACACACACGCGCGCACACACGCATGCACGCACACACGCATGCACACGCACACATATGTGGATGCATGCCTGCATGCATGTGTAATTCTAGTAGTTATATACAAAATATCTAATATTTAAAAATAGATAAGCAAATATTAACATAAAATCTAGTAGAAAAAACATATATTTTAGATTTTTATTTTAATTCTCCAACATACATTTATTTCCATGTTCTCACATTCTATACCGGACATTCGCCCTCTTTTCATTCTTTGTCAAATATACATCAATTTTGGGATAGAAGTTGACGATCTCCTTCTTGTATATGAAACAATAGTTGCAGTGGGTTGATTTTCGCTTGACGTGCATCATGGTTTGCAACTTGTCTGTGTATTGCTCCTCTGCTTTTTTTTGTGTGGGTTATCCTTGCATGAGAATCCTTACAAGGTAACAATGATTATTGCGTGAGAAATGTACAACAATTTCCCACCATATGCATTATATATGTTGTTTCTTTGTATATCAAAAATCACGTGTGATTCATGGATTTACTTTTTAGATATTGATAATCATTACGATGCGTGAAATGATTTTATATTTTAAGTTATTTATTATTACTTTTTATTATTCACATAATCAGATTACTTTTCATTAGTGCTTTATATGAGCTATATCTATTTTTTATCAATTTTCTATAGGAGTCGGAGCTTGTCATACTTCAACATGCAATGATAATCATAATGTATTCATTTTTTATCAATAATATCATATCCTTTAATAGTTTTTATATGATTATATTCAATTTATATCTTATTATTATAGAAAAAAGAATAAATTCATATTTCAAAGGACATATAGTAAATAAAAAATTATTATAATTATGCACTATATATTATTTGATAAACATTTTCCTTGATTATACAACCTTTTAACTTATCTCGATAATTTATATTAAAAATAGAATTATAAAAATAAATCTTGTATATTATAATATTTTTTTATTTTTACACTTGTGCCCCTCTGAGCTTCTGTGGTTACATTTATATCTTTACTTTTTTAGCAACAACACTTGTTGCCCTACCTTCTTGCACTTTTGATAGTTGTACCCTTCCATTATTTCATCATCTACTAAAATGAACTAAATCATGATTAGTCTAAATCAATATTTGATTAAAGAAAAATATATGTGATTGTATGCTCAATATTGACCAAGGAGAACATGTTGCCCATCACCAGCAACAAGGAAATCCGAAAGGCACCTCCCTTCCTAGAAAAAATGGAGGCCACCTAGGGAGGGAGAGAGAGAGAGGAAGAAAGATGAGGAGGAAGTCGAAAACTAGATAATTACGCATGTATCCCTCTCTCTTCTTTCGAAATGTGCTTGTGCCTATAAGTTGATGTCTCTTTAGGAGGAGAGTGAACCACAACTAACTCGAGGGTACACCTATATAAAAATTATTTACAGTAGAAGAAGGTATAGGACCAAGTGATGGTATATAAAAGGTAAGGTATAAATGTAACTATAGAAACTTAAAGCACTTTACACATGGAAAATTCCTAATAATTTTTATATAAAATAATGTATATAAACTTTAAAACATCAATTAGCATTTCAAATTTAAAAAAATAGAATGAATTTGAATATCTAACACTGAAAATGAGTTGAATCTGAATTCAGGCTACCAGGTTCATTGAAAATTGGAGTCGAGTTCGGATTCGAAATTTTTAAACTGAATTGAAGTTATTCGATTCGATAACGCTCCTAGTTTCCAACGAATATCAAATTATTTAATGTCAATAAATATTTTTTTGTTATAATGAGTATATATTCTTTATTCTGAATGAATATCAATTATATCAACTTCAACAACAATTACATGTTTTCACATGCCCAGTGGTAAGAAGCTTGTGGTTTTTAGGGCTGCTAATCAAGCTGAACATGTTCATTTTCTATTAGAGCTCGTTCAATAATAGTTTGAAAAATGTTTGTTCGTTTGCAAATGAATTGAATATAGACTTCGAATTTAACTTCGATAACTTAATGAATTGAACAAGAACATAACATATGTTTGTTCGACAAGAGTCCGAGTTCGATATATGTATATGCGTGTGTATTTGTATGTGTGTAACTTTGTACACTTGATAAATTTTAGAGTTAAAGGAATTATGGTATTTATTGTGCTTTGTACTCCTTTAATTTGAAAATTTTCTTATTTTTACTGCTTGTCGAATCCTATTATCGAACTCCAGTTTTGAACTTGTTCATATAAACAAGTTTGAGTTAAGTTAAATCGTTAACGAATTATTATCGAACCGAACTCGAACGTCTGTTTTATAAACAAATTCGAATTCAAAAATATCCTATTGAACATTTATCGAGCTGAACTCAAAATTCCAAACTTTCTTATCGAATCGAATTCGAACATAGTTTAACATCCCAGTCCCAAACATAGTACCATACCTAAAACTCACGAAGTGTGGGTATGGTTTATAAGTGGCGGGGATTACTACTTGACAACTTGGGCTTAAGCATTTTGGATGGTTGCTAACGGGTCCATCTGGGTCCGAACCCAATAAGTTGTCAGGGACAATTTTCCTCGATAACGGACCGGGGACCTACGCCCGAGACGTTACAAATGGTATCAGAGCCAAATTCTCTCTGATAGTGGAAAGGGCTACCTGAGAGGTGGAGCTGCCCCTACAAAGAGGTTGGAGGAAATGGCTACCCGGAACGTGCAACCGCCACTATCATCGAGGTATGTGTCGAATACCTAGGATCGTTACGATATTTTGTTCTATTGATTGCAGACAAACATATTTCCATATTATATTCGCTAGTAAAATTATTTGACACAATCAATTCTTGCAATTATACCGTAACAAATAGGATTCGACACTGTCTTTGATTCTTTAAGATACTTTGTCATTGGGATTAAATGTTGATTCTGTCTTTGTACGTGTAGGTATGTATATCCGTTAGCATCTATTTATACTTATCACTCTCTTAGAAAATGTCATCGATCAAACCTAATTGCAAATAGTACAAATATTGATTCATTACATATGTGTATCGTTCTTAGAGAATTATTTTCTTGTGTCAATCTTTCCTTAGAAAAATTCAATTTTGTGTACCATGATACCTTCTTAGTTCTATATGATCCATCCTTGTACACGACCTTGAAAGGCAATCTTTATCCATCGATTAATGTGTTCATTCCCTTTAAAACTTATGTGAAGAAACACTAGAATCAATTAAATAAATAGAATATTATATATTTTGAATAAGCTATACCCAGATAATGAGAATGTCCTTTTGACATTAAGTAAATAGGATATCTCGTCCAAGATCTCTTCAGAAACCTGCTAATGTGCGTAAACTATATATAATATAGTTGTCTCACGTAAGATACAGATAGACTTAGTTATAATGATAGATTGCACTATGTCGTCTACATCTTTTTTTATGAGAGGAATGAAGATATTTATTTAATTCCCAACGTATACAATTGGAAATGTATCTCGTATATATATATATATATATATATATATATATCCCTAAGTATAATATTACAAACGTTACCCTCATCCAAACTATTATACATATGATTATATATCATTCGCTGGGAATGACCTACTGGTATTTACCAAGATGACGCATTTGTATAGAAAATTACACCCGTAACCTACGGGTATGGTTAACTATTCGAAATTCTCATTGGCATATATAATATGATTCGCGTCCATAGCATTGTGAATTTCTAGGAGACAGATCTTAGGATATTACTGTAAATTATTTACAACTGATTAGCCATCAGTAATAAATTAATTATTTTATGATATAATATTCAATAATTTATATTAATGTGGTGGGCTCGAAAATTGTGTATTGCCATATAGTTTAATCATAAATGAAGTATTACTGCAACTAAATATATAGTATCCAAAATCCAATTTGATATGATAACATCAAGTACCGAATAACTGTGTGTTATATGGTTATGTATTTCTACAATGAGGACCTATTTGATTAGTGGAACCAAAAGGTTCACATAGACCACTATTGTATGAGAAAGAAAAGATAATTAAAAAGAATTGAAAATTTTTTAATATAAATAATGGCACTATAACGGTAAGCGGAGCTAAGTGCTACACTTAAGGTGGGAGCCACCTCTAGAGTCCGTCTACTGAGAGCCTAAAGAGCAACACCTTCCGGGGGTGTCAGGTTCAGTGGAACCTAGTGGAAAGTCCACATATTGACTCAACTGATGTCATCATGTTCTATGTAATGATTGAGTGACCGCTTGTGCCAGCGGTAAAAGCCACCAAAGCTACCTAACAATTTATGGAATGAGACAAATTAGTATAATGAATAAGCCAAGTGCTTATAAGGAAGCCAAGTGCTTAGTCTAGTGACATAACGCAGGGTCTTCGAAAAGTGGAACAAGTCTTAGAAGTGCGTTCGATTGATTCAATATCAATGAAAGTTAAGTGTACATGTGCATTTATGTCAAATGCAAAGTGTATATGTGCAAATATGCGAACTGTTAAATGTATATGTGCAATTATGTGAACGGCTAAGTGTGTATGTGCAATTTATGTGAAATGCCAAGTGCATATGTGTAATTATTTGAATTGCTAAGTGTATATGCGTAATTATGTGAAATGTCAAGTGTATATGTGCAATCATGTGAAAGGTTAAGTGTATATATGCAATTATGTTATTGTTATGAGAATATGTGTTGTTATGGACATCTAAGCAATTATGATTAACCTTAAGGGCATATATGAAAAATATGACATGCAATGCACGGATACAAAAAGAACACCTTAGTGTGCATAATTAAGTTCATTAAAAATGTATATGATGATATCATTTGTGGCTAGTGACATATTAGTGCAACATAGCAAGTGTGCGTAATGAGAAGGTATACGCTTTCTTGTTAGAATAATTACCCTTATGCTATAGTTGAAATAGTTAGCTGTGACTTGATTTCTACGCTACCCGATTTGACCTTATCTCGACACATACTGAGCGTTAAGCTCATACCATATATTTTTGTGTTTTTATTGCAGGTCCATTTGAAAATAAATTTAGTTGCAGTTGGAGAATTGGTACGAGGTCTGAAGAAAGGATATCATTGTGCCCACTGAAACGAAGGATCTTGGTGTTGTATTAGAGATTGTATATTTTTATGAATAAATAGAAGTTAAGATGGTTAATATCTGTTAATTGTGATATCATTGTTGATCGAGAGTAACACTCGTATCCGATGTGGCATGTTGTTTTATCATGCTTTCGCTGATCACGTGGATCCGAGCTGTTAGATATAGATTCGTTCATTACAATTCGGTTCGATTAGCAGCTTTGATGTCTTTCAGATATAAATAAGGGTGAGTGAAAGTGAGTCGACAAAGGGCATATCCCTATATATAAATTAAATTAAGCAAACTTTGTTTAATGCCTCTTGTGCGTATGATTGGCATTGTCCTGATCGATAGGCATTTTCCGGGAACCTCACCACCATGTTCTCATATTGATTGTCGACGTCAACGTGCTTTGATTGCAGACGAGAGATCAGATAGAAAATATATGGGCAGTTGACACGTGGAATAAATGTCGATCAATATTTTTCCTAACATTTTCATGCATACAACAACTTGCCAACCTTCCACACTTCCCATCATACTCGACTCGTTTTCTTATTTATTTATTTATTTATTTTTGCACCCGTCGTCTTTCCAAATTGTCTCTCTCTCCTCCCACATTCAACCTTCGTAGAAATTATTAAAATATGCATAAATAAAAATTGTAATGCAGCTAATTATCCTTTCAATATATAAAGAAATATATTATATGTTGTAAAATTATCTTTTATTAATTCAAATTTACAACAACTAATTATCTTCTTTTGAATTTACGTTACCACTCTTTAATTTTTATTAGAATATAAAATAAAATGTTGCAATAAATTACATCTATAGATTATATATTTGACCTTGAAATTAACTAGTACACTTATGCACTACAACAAAATTGAGTTATAGTGACGGTTTTTTCAAAATCTGTCAATAAAATAGCCGTTGTTAAATATATAACGATGATATTATTCGTTACGAAATGATTTTTCATACTCGAAAATGGTGACTAATATCATATATTATCGTTATATCATTAGCAGCGGTCTACATTTAGCGACGCTTATCCGTCAGCTCTTTTTCAATCTTCTAATTCATCGTCGCTAAATTTTGAACAAAAAAATTAATGACAATTACTTGATATTTTGAAAAATAGCAAGGGATAAGTGTCGCTATGTGAACCGTTGCTAATGATATAACAACAGATATGATATTCGTCGCTAATTCCGAGTATGAAAACTCATTTCGCAACAAATAATGTCGTCGTTCTATATTTAACAACGGTTAATTTAGTGACGGATTTTGAAAAAAGGGTCACTATAGCTCAATTTTATTGTAGTGATGATATACAAAACCGTTGCTTTAGAATCGTATTTATTGGTATGCATTATCGGCAGGATGTTAATAATCTTGCATATGACTTTTTCCTTATATTTGTTGCAAGAATATACTTAATTTTCATTTAAACATCTACTGAACATAATTATATGCTCCATAAATAAAGACTTTTGATCCATATTAACTGTCTCGAAGTTATTGGGAATTTGAATCCGGTCACAACTTTTATAATGGTGTTTCTTAATCAATTAGGTATCATGATTTATAGGTAAAGTTGGATGCCATTGGTAAAATTGTTATGCTTTAGAAGTGACTCTAAAGGCCATACATCCATAGTTTTCAATCGATCTACTGATTGATCTTTTTGGGCTCTTCCCTATTCCGTAATGTTTGGAAAATTATGAAGTAGGATCGGGCAATTAGGATCCAGTAGAAGAAGGTCATAGATCTCAAACTATTCTCCCAGACTCACATAAGCTCCATCGCACTGAATCATCACCTGTCACTAAGGCCCTGTTTGGTTGGAGAATAGGCCCTGGAATAAGGGGTCAATTCTCCTTCCGACACGGTTCCCAGTGGTACAATTATTCCACATTATTCCATCTTATTTCACTCTTATTCCTATCTTTATCCCACCTTACCTATCTTTATTTCACCTTATTCTCCTTATTCCTATTGTCCAGCCGAACAAAGAATAGATACTTATTCTCCTTATTCCCCATCCTTATTCCTGCTTATTCCCGAACCGAACGCACCCTAAGGGTTCGTTTTGTAACCGGGTTATCCTCGGGTTACCTCGGGGTAACCCGGTTTACCCCCATCTTTCATGGAATGGATTTCTATCACAAATCATAGTGACATCAGATCATATTCTTTATTCCAACCCCCTCCAATATACACTCTCAAACTATGCAACTATTAATTGTGAGGCGCCATTTGAGGTGCTACAATATGTCTACGCTCTTTTCTCATATTGGATGAATGGATAAAAGAGAAGAAAAGAAAAAGTTAACTCACAAACGACTTATGCTTTAGCCGAACAAAGGGAAAATTTTAGAAGGATGAGAATGTAGGTTAGGAGAATGTTGCATGTGTGGGCATGATGGCGCTATCCTTGTCTATATGCATGACGAGAAATTATTATCTTCTCTTGTGAGCAGGGTAATTATAAAAGAGCCATTGAGCAAAGACTCCCAACAATGGTCTAACAAAGGACTTTGCATTTGAAACCAATGGCATAAGTTGGTGTTACATCTCGGGCTTAGATTTCCAATCCGTTATTGAGGAAAATTTACCCTGATAACTTGTTGGGTATGGACCCAAATAGATCTATTTCTAGCCACCTAAAATGCTTAAGCCCAAGTTGTAAAGTAGTAATCCCCGCCACTTATAACCCACTCTCACACTTTGTGAGTTTTAGATGTGGAACTATATTTGGGGGCATGGGTGTCACACGTTGTAACACCTATATCCCCAAACATAGTCTCACATCTAAAACTCACAAAGTGTGAGAGTGTTTATAAGTGGCGAAGACTACTACTTGACAACTTGGGCTTAAGCATTTTAGGTGGTTGCCAATGGGTCCATCTGAGTCCATACCCAACAAGTTGTCAGGATCAGTTTTCCTCGATAACGGACTGGGGACCTAAGTCTGAGACGTTACAAATGGTATAAGAGCGGGTACCCTTTGATAGTGGAAATGGCTACCTGAAGGGACCTAAGCCGGGAGTTTGCAATTGCCACTGTCATTGAGAATAAGTGATGGACAATGTCGCAACAAGAACGTTACGAACATAAGCGGGGGAGGTTGTAACACCTATGCCCCCAAACATATTCTCACATCTAAAACTCACAAAGTGTGAGTGGGTTATAAATGACACGGATTACTAGTTGACAACTTGGACTTAAACATTTTGTGTAGTTGCCAACGTGTCCATCTGGATCCATACCCAACAAGTTGTTAGGGTTAATTTTCCTCAATAACAAACCGAAAAACCTAGTACGTTACAGTTGGAGATCGTGAATCTTGATGAGAATCAGTTTTTTTTAATAAAAAACAATATACTTTAATAAAGCGCACTCACTAAATCAGGAATATATTCTCGTCTTTGGAAAAAATGCCATCATATCCAAACTCCCCAAAAAATAGTTTAGTAGGAACGGTCCACGGTCTTCAACTTAATCAGTATATAAATAATGCCTACAGGTGGGGGTTGAACCACAGCAGAAAATTGGACTTGAAATAGAAGCTGTTTTTTTAACTAATTTAATCTAAAGTTCTAATCCTATCGTCTTTATCTTTATCGAGTATTTCTACTCATCATTAACCTTAACCATCCGCACTCTCGTCATCCAACTCACGCACCTATCGAGGCGGGGGTATACCCAAAATTGTTCATCATTTCATATTAACCCCCTGAAAGTTGAAAAATAACATCGGGATACCTGAAACTTCACAAGTATATATCTTTTACTTTTCCATCAAATTAATTGAACAAGCAAGGGGGATAAATCTCACTGATCTCTTATTAAAGCTTATTTACTTACTATCTCTCGTATTGGAAAAAAATCTAAGGATGCATGCGTCATCGCGACCACTATTACGTCAAATCAATCTCAAGAAATACTCATCTCATGTCCAGTATAATCTCTCATCATAGCCGTAAAAAAAGAGGAGGCAGAGTTCGGGGGCTTGTATATAAAATACCACAGGATAGCGATCGTTACCTATATAAATATAATCCCACGAGGCGGGGCTTCAATCACAGCTGCTGTGGTGGGCGTCCGGTCCCACCGGAAACCTCCACTCGCTCTGGACGAAATAAGAAACCAATAACCGAAACCCATCACCACTCGAGGGTCTTCTCCCCGCGGATGGACCGGTGGGACAAACACCGGAGATCGCGCGGCAGCGTCCACCGATTCCAAGGTTCCTCCCTCTTCCCTTTCCCCTTCAATCCCGCAGGATCACGTTTTATAGTTTCCCGATTCTGTTTTTCTCGCACAGAATCTCTTGTTTTTCCTCTCCTGCTGTCTTTTGTTTTCCTCGATCTGTGGTTCCTAAGAACCAATCCCGTCCGTGTTTCTAACAGGTGATTTCCAGCTAAACATACCTGATCAGTGTTTCTCAGCAAGTTCCAATTATATATTTATTTCTTTGTTTGCTTTTGGATTCCTTTCTATTTCTATCTTCGTTTGCTTAATCGAATCCCTCGTCGATTAGTTGTTTTTTTGATGTCCAGTTGTCGTTTTGTATGATCATATCTGCAACGCGATGACGAACTCGGAATAGTTACATAGTTTGTACTCGGAATAATTGTTTAGCTAGCTTGATATCTATGCTGTTTTCGGTAACAATTGCTTGTTTCCATGTTTTTATCCTTAGATTGAAAAAAATAAGGTATATGTTTATTTCCCCCCCTAGAACTATGTTAAGATTTCTGTGTCGGCCCTTGCATCTGCACCCAGTTACCCAAACCGTGTGACTTGTATGTGACTTGTATTACTAGCAGCTCTGTTTGAGTTAATGCCAATCGTTTTATGTTTTGGTTACAAAACCTTCATTTTCACGGTTTTTTCTTAAGATGTAAACTGACTCCGTTTTTTATGCTCAGGAAATAATCTGTACAAAAAAGAAAAGGTGATTCGAAGTTTCCATCATTTGCTGCTCGTGGTTTTGAGGATTCTGCTAAAGAAAATGAGGTAAAGAATTGTCTTTGTTACTTTCATGCACTGAATCCAAAATCACATTTGATCTCACATAAATTAATTTTCTTTTCACTAATGGCTCCTTATCTTTCGGTTCATTTGTTTGTTTTGCTGTCTCAAGTTGTCAATGATGAATATAAACATTGCAAGGATTTTGTTTTTGTTTTTGTTTTCTAATTGCCCACTTTCATATTAGGATTTTGGAATGTCCTCAAATATCTACGTTGTCATCAGAAATAAAGAGATGGCATACTTGAGCTCGAGGTCTAATTCTCCCTATTTATGCGATGAAGTTGTAAAGAAATTTACATGGCCACCTCCTATAGCAATGTTGAAATTAATTGTTTGATTTGTAGATGGGATAATTGGAAGTGTATCCATTTAGACGGGTTTTTGATGTGATTTACTTTGATATATGTTGCTACTACCATTAGTCACTTCTAAATTTATCTACTCCACAAACACATCACCTGCTCTTCCATAAAGATCTTTTTGAGGGCTAATTTTTGTGAGTTTTTTTAATGATTTTGTAAGAAAATAAGAAAAAAACATTTGTTTTATGTGACAGAAAATCATTCTTCCTGCCATTGAATATATAGGACTTATTTTTAGCTTTGTCGTGATATGTCTACAGTTAAAGCCCTCTTCATAAATTCTTGGTGCTACTACAACTACCTTACTGTTTTTGACATTAGTGGCGTCCTTAATATTTTTTTCTCTTCTTTGCTTGGTGATATGCAGGGTATATTTGAACCCAAGTCAAGCCTTGCATGGAAAACCAATGGAGTGCCAATGGAAATGTTGATTGAAAAGGAGCTCACAAAGGAGATGGATGTGAGACGACCTCCACCTGGTGTCATTGCGAAGTTGATGGGTCTCGATATGCTGCCAACTGCAGAATCCGTGCATAGACAGGAGTCAGGTTCATGTTTTCCGAAGTCCACGGCAGCAGCTAGGAAGAGTAATTTACGATTGCTGGATCAACCTAAACGAAGGGCTGTCAGTGAACAAGCTAAAGATATTTTTGAAGTCTCAGAATTATCAAAATATAACAGTAGCAAGAAGAGCATCTCAAAGAACAAGTTCTTGGATGAACTAAAGAGAAGACATTCTGTTGAAAAAGACTTCACATGTGAAAATCTGACAGGTGCAACACACCCAACTGATGAGAGGAATGGAAATTTCAGGGAACTGAACCATAGATGTGAAGTCTTTGACTCCAAAAGATGCCTGTCAAAGCTTGATCATGAACCCATATCACTATGCACGGAGCACATTGATATACTTTCTAATCCTGCAAATCTGCCAAGGCATATGACAGTTTTGAAGCCACTAAATTTCAAAAAACTGGAGGATAGTCAAGCTTACGAGGAATCTGAGAGCAGAAATGAGCAATACAATTCTATTGGGAGAAATACGGAACATTGCATATATAAAGATAGATCTCTTCTTGTCACGAAGCCTATTGCGAGAGATTCTGTCCCTCCTCTGAAGTTCGCAACTTCAGTGCTTGGACCAAAACAAGGTGCTTGCCCCACTCCAACTCGCATTGTTGTTCTGAAGCCTACACTTGAAAAGATTGAGAAGACAGATAATGTCGCTACATCATTTGGCCCCATGGGAGGTTCTCAAATAAGTTTCAGAAAGCAACAAGGTAGGAGCGGAATGTGTAAGTTGGTATCTGAAGTACAGAAAAGCCAAAAGGTGCCTTATGATGTCAGCTCATGCAGAAAGAAATTCCAAAGTTCATCAGAATTATGGAAAGAAAATAAAGAGATCGCAAGAAACAATGGAAGAGACGATTCTTTAGATTTTTCTGTATCAAGAGAAAGCGAATCGTCTCCAGCTAAGTCTCTCAATGGAAATGGAACACGATTTAATCCGGTGGATGATAGTGCAGCATGTATGTCTGATCATTTCGATGATAGGGAAAGAAGGCATGAGGGTTCATGTTATTCCACTGGATCTTATTCAAGTAGAGAGGCCATAAGGCATATATCTAAGCAATGGATAGTTTCTAATAAGGTTCAGAATGCTAATGGGAGTTTCATCCACAGCTCTAGGACGCTAGGTGAAATGCTTGCAATATCTGACAGAGAGAACTTCTATAAGAAATACATGGAATCACGTCATAGGGTAAACCATACTTTGGGCATAAGCAGTGGGAACAGTTGGAAGAACATGGCTGTTGGTGTAGTAGCAGGATGTCCATCTTGCCCAGCATCCTCTTGCTTCACAAAAACAGATAAATCTATTGAACTAAGCAATTGTGATGGAAATTGTAAAAATACTGCACAATCTCTTAAACAGGGTCATGGAACTTTTGCAGAAAAGAACAATAGGTCATTTTCTGGACATTCTCATCCAAGTTTCTGTTCTTCAGATAGTGAGATTCCAACTTCAGGTACCGAGGACATGGAATTAATTTCTAATGCTGATGTGGATGAGCTACTTCAGAATTACGAGACTGGGCAATCTCTTGGAGTCGACAATATCTGTTGTAATAACATCCATGTAGTGGCAGTTGAGGTGGGTATAATTTTCTGAGCTGTCTTTTCTGCATTTCACCTTTTTTCGAAGAGAAAAAACACGCTAGAAACTAAACAAACAGTGCTTCCAATTTAAATGGAAAGCCTCGCATCAAAATATTTTCATGAGATGGAGATCAGATCATCCATATAAATTGAATATATTATCTTATGATTTTGTTTGTATGCTTCATCGAAACAACTATGTATTGGTTTTAGATCCATATTTTGTTAATGCTGAAAAACTGCTGCAATAATCATTCTTGGGCTGAAGTGTTTTTTGTAATACTTGATTTTGTTATATATGTTGTAGGCAAGCTTTACATACACATTTGGTTATTTTCTTTGATACGAACAAGTATACTAAGTTGATCTGTACCCCCACCTTCCAATTACTAGCCTGCCATTAAAGTTTCATTCTAGATGTGCAATGCAAAGCAAAAGCTTGGATGAAACCTGTCATCTCATAGAGTCAAATGATGCCCCCCCACCCCCCCCCCCCTAATTTCTTTATTTTATACATATGCAAACTTTTGTTTGTCCTCTAAGGAAGATTCAGCTTAGCCTTTGATATGCCAGTTGCTTCATTGGCTGATTTATTTGTTTCTTTTGCACATTTGAACTCAGATGACTGGACTATGCATGATGCATTGCTGATGCACCTGTATAATCAGTTATTAAGTTTTGATTTCACTTCTACAGAATTGATGCTTTTTCCTATATTTTTTTTCCTATTTCATCTCATGCTCTTGTAACTTATCTTTCATGTGATCGACAATCCATATACATGGTTAATTCTCTGCACCTTTTCATCGCTGTTGCTATTGTGGTTGCAGGTTGCACCTCCTCCCCATGGCGGAACGAATTCATTGTCTGATTCACACATGTTGAATGCAGAGCTGCCGTCTGATTTCAAGGATGTTGAACAAACCAGTCCTATCTCTGTATTGGATCCTCCTGATTTAGAAGCAAGATCGAGTCCGGACTGCTTTAGAAGAGTAGATGCCGACCTTCAAGGTACTGATTGATTATTGAGAGGGATAATAATCTTCAGTATTTTTATCACGACGCATCGTGTTAACTGAGAGGTTTACTGAATGCTAGTGGCATGCATTGCTGATTTCTAGTTACCTAAATAATAATATCTTTGGCGCTAGCTTCTATTCTCACATGGATTAAGTGAATATGCTCCATGTGAGCATATGAGAGACTATGCTCTCATCTTTTTTTCCACAATTTTTTTAAATGAAACTCTTGGGGCTTATAATAATAAGTAGAATATGTGTTTCAACTTTCATGTAAAATAGACATTCTTAACATTTGGAGGGGTTCGATTTTACCAATTCCGAGATCGTTAAAATTTGGCAGTCTTGATGGAGGAGATAGAAGTCTCGAATTAAGTTGAAGTTTGAATGACACCATGGTGATATATGGTGATCTAAACCCCCCCTACGTTTCATTTCAAAAAAATGAAAACAATACGGTGAAAAAATGTGGGAGCATGTAAGTTACATCCTTCTAGGGAGCACACACCTTATATATATATTGGTTAAATGAGGCTATACCCTGGTTATAGTCAATTGGCTACTCCCACCCCCATTTTCCTCCTATTTTTATTTTTTTGGAAAATAAAATATGTATATTCATCACTATATCCCCCTAACATGACATTCCAATTTCGTCAGAAACAGAGACTCCTATGCCCTTCATCTGAAGGGGGTCAATTTAAGCAATTCTGAGACCGTTAAAATTTGACAGTCTTGATGGAGGGGATAAAAGTCTCGAATTAAGTCGAATTTTTATGACAACATGGTGACATATTGCGATCTAAATTCCAATAGGTTTCATTTCAGAAAAATAAAAAAATACAGGGGAAAAGGGGTAGGAGCATGTAAATTAGCTACATCCAGGGAGCATATTCCTGTTTCCCTATATATATATATATATATATATATATATATATATATATATATATATATATATATATATATATCTTGGTGCCAGCTTACTCATTGGTATATTTCTCTTCTTGTACTGATCCTTGTATGAGTTGTAAGAAAGCCTATAACATTTATGATGGTAAAGTGGGTCAATAATAAAGTAGGATGGGTTCTGTTTGTCTTAAACGGGAGATTTTTGAGGGAAGATGGTGAAATTTTGTTGGGATCACCTACATATTCAAGCATTGCTCGTCAATAAGGATATCCTTCCAACAAACTACAATGAAACTTATTATTGTCAATGCTTCTTGGTGATATTGATGCTCTTTAAGCCAGTCAGTGATTTTTCTTCTGGTGTCAATATGCAGAGCTCCGGCTGCAGCTGCAATTTTTAAAATCAGAATCAGAATCCACAATCACATATATCGAAGAAATAGGAATACTGAGTGATGAAGAAGGAAGTCGAGATGGCAGTGCCCATCTGGAATTGGAGATCCCAGAGTTTTGCACAGATGAAGAAGAAAGGGACTTCTCATACTTACTTGGTATCCTTACAGATTCGGGTTTCCAAGGTGTTTCCATGGACAAGATCTTCAATGCTTGCTATTTACCGGAAACCCCCGTCGATCCATGTGTTTTCGAGAAACTGGAGAAAGTATTTGACGAGCCGGAAGTGTGGTCAAGAGATGAAAGAAAGCTGCTGTTTGACCTTACAAACTCTGCACTTTCGGAGTTCCTTGCGCCGAGCATCGATCTCCATCCGTGGGTCTGGTCAGGGAAGGTTGTTGGCCGTATTCATAACAGGAAGGTGTTTGCTGAGGAAGTATGGAAATTGTTGGGCAGGAGAAGAATTGAACCCTTGAGGAAACCTGTATTACCACTTATGGATGCAGACTGGATGGATGTCAGAGGTGTCATCAATTCCATTGGAAGAGATGTCGAAAGGATGATACGAGACGAGCTCCTCGATGAACTTATTTCAGATCTCATTTGCTGACAGGTACCATCCTGAATTTTGGCTTCGACATATACGTTGCGAACATCAGCACAAGCATGATGTTGCTGCTGGTTTTGCATACAGAATGAGAACAATCTCCATCCTTCGGTAGTTTTTCACGTGAGCGTGCATAGTGTGTAAAGTTTGTGACGATACCGTTTGATGTCGCTCTGTTCTTACAATATCTGCGTTCGAGTCTGTCGTTGCCCCTCACACTTCTCTGAGCGGGGTTGTTGTGTGGTAGCAGGAAAGATTTGATCCTTGTGTGCACCTAAACAAGTTATTTTAGTATGCTTAGGTTCAGGGAAATACTATTACACGATAGATAGCATATGAGAGTTGTACAAATTATCAACTATTATTGTATTTGCAAAAAAAAGTACAGGAATTTATTTTTAGTTGGCTGGAATGTACTTTCAACACTTTGATTTCTCTTCTGTTTAACTTGATTTCATCTCAATTGCTCCATTGATCCATTACCATGGAAACTAGTTGGTAACAGTTAAGTATAATACCCAAATCACATGGCTTTTTTTTTCTAACAGAATAATAATTAAGGTTTGAAAAAACGCCTCAGTTTTTCCAAAAAAAAATTGTAATTTGACCAAATATACGCCATTAAAATTAAGATAACTATACAACAATCCTTAATTTGACTGGTGGAGGTTGTGCACTTTGAGATGGCAGTGTTGGTGATGAATCACTGATTTAGCATGTTTTTTTAATCTTAATTTGAGCAAAATCTAGAGTTAGAGTCTTGCATTTGACTTAATTTTGTGCATAAATTTCATCGCATGTTTACCACTTACTTTGTAGATAATTTTTTAAAGTACACTTGTTGTGAAATATCTAAAAAAATGACCAACTATTTAATACAAAAATTGTATAGACTTGCCGGTATAACCATGCATATAATATAGCATACGCCTATATAGTTTATTAAATCTAATTTATAACATAATTACTTATATACGTAATCTTCGTATACAAATCGTTTACCTTTCTAAAATTATATTCATACAAACTTTACCATTCATACACTTACCAATTCGCACTCACACTTTTAAAACCAGAAAAAACCCACACAGCCTTCAAGAACGGATGCAAAATAAATGCCCAATCTATCTTTAATAGTTGGAAAACTACGTAGATCCCCAAATCCCATTTTTTTTAATTGCATCCATATTGTATTTATGCATTTAGAGGTGGCCCCCACGAAGGTCCTTCTTCCCAAAGAAACGGATCTCATCCTCGACTAGACCTGGCCAATGGGTCAAGGGCCTACCTGTCCAGCCCGCTCCATGAGTCGAACTTGGATCAAGAGATTTCATGAACGCTCCGCCCGTCAACTGGGCTTCAAAGCGAAACCGACCCTATAATAAATGGGTCAAGACCGACCTGATAGTAAATAGACTTGGTCGGTTTTGGCTTTAAAATCTATGGATCAAGTAGTCTTTCATACATACTTAAATAGCCTGCTTGATCTAACCCCAGTGCCCAAGCCTAGTTGTGGGTAAAGAAGCTTCCCACATTGGCAAAAATGGTCGGATTACAGTGCCAATGTGGGAAGCTTCTTTACCCACAACATCGGTATTACGATGCACACAATTGTTCTTATGATTATAAGGCTAATGGGAGGGAAGACATCTCAAAGAACAATCATGGTCTGATTTTGGTCCTTTTACTCCTCCTTTCACTTGTGGTGAAGATCTACTAGTTTCTCCCATGGAAAGACGGAATTTTCGAGCAACAAGGAGCCTCCTCGCATATAAATTCCATTTCCCCTCTCCCTGTTCTCACAACAACCTCCATTCCATACTTAGAAACCTCCCTTCACTTCTCTTCTCCCTTTACTTCTCTTCTTCTTGCAACTCTCTCTGAGCATCAATAATGCAATTTATAGGGGCCCACGTGTAATTGAAATATCTTATCACTTGATCTTGGTTTGAATAAGTCATGTTTTGCTTTATCTTTTATATGGTTCACTTAATAAAGGGTACAAGTGTTAGTAATCCAAAACATAAGAGCTCAAGTGTTATTGCAAGAAAAGGTAAATGTTTAAGTCCTACAACGAAAATCCAGAAGGACTCCAGATTAAAATCTCTATTGTAGAGAGGATTATAACAAGATGTTGTAATCTTCCCTAATTATTCTTTGTGATTTTGATTCCAAAATCCAACCTTATAGATTTAATCTTAGATTAATATTCTACGTATTCTCCAAATTTTGCTCAAATCCGAGTTAATCTGCTATTTTATCTTAATACTCAATCCTTCCTAATTATTTTTTTGTGGTTTTGATTCCAAAATCCGGCCTATAGATTGAATATTAGATTAATGCTCTACATATCCCCCAAATTTTGATTAAATCCGAGCTTATTTGCTATTTTATCTCTAATGATTTAAGATTGGGATCTTTTCTAAATGGAATTTAAGTTGCTTAGATCTTGATCGAATGTTTGACCATTAAGATAAAATAGAAAATAAACTCGGATTTGAGCAAAATTTCGAGAATATGTAAAGCATTAATCTAAGATTCAATCTATAAAGTTAGATTTTAGAATCAAAATCACAAAAAATTAATTAGAGAGGATTAACACCTCCGCTGTAATCCTCTTTACAGGATCCTCTTCCCCCATCTATGGTTCATACGTCTGGGCAGGTCTATTATATATCCATGCATGAAACTCAAGGGATCTTTTTTAAATGGAGTTTAAGTTGCTTAGATCTTGACCGATTGTTTCACCATTAAGATAAAATAGCAAATAATCTCGAATTTAAGTGAAATTTGGAGGGTATGTAGAACATTAATCTAAGATTCAATCTATAAAGTTGAATTTTAAAATCTAAATCACAAAAAAAATATTGGGGATTACAACACCTATGCTGCAATCCCCTCTACATCAGAGAATCCTCTTCCCGCGCAGGAAGCACTCCCTTTGTGGATGTCCTCGTCATTTTCCTACAAGGAAACATTGCAGTGATGTGGCATGTACCAAATGTCCAAAAACTGCCGAGATCATGGACAAGGAGTTGACATATGGAGTGCAGATTGTCAGCTGTACTCGATACTTTGTCCGTGTGCATGCAGTCTAGCAAAAAATGTGATTTCATGAGAACCTCGATCAAGATCGAGCGGTTCCGGTGATCCATGAGATGATTCTCTAGCTTACATATGTGGGTCCAAATATTCAAGAAGACGTGGGTGAGGAATCTGGGACGCACATCGTCTGCTGTTGCGGGAACCGCAGCAGAGTCTGCAGTAACCGCAGAAGCCGCTTGATCTTGATCAAGCGGTTCGCACGATTTAGCACTTTTTGTGAATCCATACAATGCAAAATCGTGCGAACCACGCTTGATCAAGATCGAGCAGCTCACGCGCTTGCTACAGATACACCCCTACAGCAGACGATCCTCTCTAGAAATCCGGATATGTGATGGAGTTTGCTTACATGGTAACAGACAATCTGAATGTTTTTCCCCTCCAATGGCGCTTGTCGTTATCCTCCTCAGGAGGGTGTAGTTGGGTCTCGATAGAGAGGATCCTCTGTTGTAGGGTCTGCTTTCGGAAAGGAGTTTTTCTTACCATCTTAGCTTTCGAACTGATGCTTAGAATGCGGGTAACTGCTGTTAGGTTACAACTGCTATGTATCATTGGGCATGAAATACTTTGTGGAGAATGCTAGTGATCATTTCGAATATGATATGATCTCAAATCAAACGTTTTTATCAGCCATTCTGCCCGTGTGCATGCAGTTTATCTAGTGTAGTATAGAACTAATATTGCACAAGTCTAATCTATCTCCCTACCAAAAGCAAGCTAGGGCAATGCAGCAAGTGTCAGGTTACGTTCTAGAAAGGATCGTCTATTGTGCAACAGACCCTGCTGTAAATGGTAGAGTCGTCCAATCACAAATGGATGACCTCGAAATACGAGGTCATTATCCCCAACCCCCTCTGTAGGTCATCCGATTCTCACCCGAGAGACCACCTGGATTAAAGCACCGACTGTAGTTGGCATTTCCAGTAGAGGATCCTCGTCCGTTACGTTCTCTCCTCCAACAACCCTGCAGGGCAATGGATGTTATATCTCCATCCGCTTTAAAATCTTAACTTAGATATGGAAATTGATAATACTGCATATATTGAATATCGAGAATCGTAATCTTAAATATGGATACGTATAACGAAATGTATAAATATAATTTGAATGCGAAGATTTAAAATGGGATAATGATTATCCTTCGTATAATAACTGTCCTCCACTTAAGTTCGGAAGAAATGTTATTGTAAAATTGAAATTTATAACGGATTCAGTTAGAAATACATAAACTAAATAAACAATTAAGTTAAAAAGATAAAAGTTATATGATATTGAATAACTTGTGTAACAAATAATTAAATAAAAGTATATATATTGGCTCTCCCGTCCAATTTTTTTCATGTTTTTTATTTTTTTGGAAAATGCTTCCATGGAGTTTTATCACTATATCTCTATATTATATTACTAAAGTTTCGTGTGAAACATAGAATCTTACGACCTCCATTCAGACAATCATTTTTAACAGTAACAGAATTGCTGAAATCGACCCGTTTAGATGAAAGCTGTAGGAATCTCTATTTCACACGAAATTTGAATGACAAAATATAAAGATATATTGATGAAAATCTACTGAAGTAATTTTCAAAAAAAAAAATGAGAAAAATAAGATGATGAGCCAAAGTTAGCTCCCCAACGGGGGACAACCCCATTTAACCCATATATATTTCCTTCATCCCGAAATGACTCCATAACACGCTATATTAAGTGTAACCATATAACATATTTTAGTTACATGTCTATCCACATACAGAGATGCGTGCATACACAATACACGTACACACTGATATTCGGTATACAGATATGGATACATATCTTTGTATTTGAAAAAAAATATATAACCACATCATAACTTCAAAGTAAATGAAAAAAAATCTGTATCAATATATGTATTCGTAAAAGAATAAAAATTTATATCCCTACCGAAATGAAAAATACAAGTTCATACCCGCTTAAAAGCCTCTGAATTTCTACATTTTTCGTTAGCAGTGTACGTATCAAACTCGTTCTCATCATTTAGAGTTTCATGTCATTGTGTTCCAACAATTAAATAAACAGTACTACATATCTCGATGCTATTTCGTTATTTTATTACGGATCATAACACTTTATAACACTATTTGGATTTTAACCCATTAACGATTACTAACCAATTACTTCACCTTAACTTTTTGAAGGAATTGAATAATAAATATAGTTAATCTATCGTTATACTAAAGTATTTAGTTCAAATACTATTTATATCTATATTAATATCATTTACTGTTGCATATTCAAGAAAATATTTTATGTATAAAGTAAAATACTTTAATTATTTGTATATTTTATATTTATTTTAAGTGTGTTTGAATGTACAACACATGTTCTAATCTATTTCGATTTAGTTATCCGATTCAACCATTTTTTCCTTACTAATTTGGTCTAATCCGATTTTAGAAAATAATAGCATCATCAGCCAGTTGACCCGGTTTGATTCCATGATCTAACCAGATCCAACCTTTTTTGTTGAAATTTTCAGTTCGGTCTCTGATTCGGTTTCAAAATCCTTTCATGAATACAAGTATAACATAATTTTAATAAAAAAAGTTACCGGATAAATCATCGCTATATAAAGGATGTGGAGACGATGTGGCATTCGTGGGTAGAAATAAAACAGGATATTATTTTACACCGAACAATATATGCTATTGTAAATTTCATAATTGAAGATATTAAAATTGGATAATTAAATTGTTTATTGTCAAAGGTCAACTTTTTTACATGATTATTACACATCGACAATGAGACAGAAATAGATGCGGCATTGGAAATCTTATGTATAAAAATAACTCTACTCTGGATGAAATTTATTGTTATATATAAGCCATGAACACCTGTTCATGTTTTCGAGTTCCGTAATCTCGGTCACATTTACTGTTTTCTTGTTCTTGTCTTAAAGAGGAGCGATGATGAAATCGTATACACGCACTTAAGTATAGATTCATGTTAGGTTTGCACAAATCTGCTCAAGCCATACAATAAAGTTCCATTTTGAATAACTTACCTGAATCATTAATAATATCAAGTAACGTGAAAATAAATAAATTAATTAATAAATAATTGGACGTTACTGTGATCCAAAGATGTTATATATTGTGATCGTGCGAATGGCAGGAGATCCAACGAGATCAGATGACTTGGATAACATATCCATCCACAGCTATTATCATCCATATCGTGAGGTGATGGGGAATCGGCAAGAAATCCGTAACATATATCGACGGTCATGTATAAAGAGGCCAGGGCTCCAGGCTGTGAGTGCAAACACCATACATACATACATACAAACATACTCTATTGAGCTCTGAAGGAGATGGAGAAGGTTGCGGTCGTCGCGTTGGCGCTTCTTTCCTTGGCCTTCCTTTCCAAGGGGATGGCTAGGCCCCTCGAGCCGACGGCAGGAGCTTCCATCAACTGCAGCGATGATCCGTCTGATCCCATTAGCAACTGCCACATCCATCCCGTGCATCTTTCTCCGATCTCGCTCGACTGCGTCGGCGATCCTTCCAATCCGCGGAGCAACTGCCATGGCCATCCTCTTCCCCCTGGCCGGTTCATAGGGCCTGTTAGTAGTAATTAGCTTGTGAGACAATAATAATGGTATCGTGCATCAGAATGTAACTCTGCCAATGTTCCAATACAATAAAATGGGAATCCAGCAGTAAACTATCTAATGTTCCCTATTCGTATCGATGTGATTTATGCTCCCTACGTTTAATTTTGATACAAGCGCAAAACGTATATGGCATTTAATTTTAACGCATAAAATAAATATGATAATTTTATTCACTAAGCACCAAACAAGTTTGGTTAGAACAAAAGATATGCACATACAATCCAATCTTTAGAACATGCGATTAACATCTGATTCCATATAACGGAAAGATATCCGAAAATAACATTATTTACGCATAGTCAATCAGATCAGATATAATTTATGGGTGTTATGATTCGTACACATGCAAGTATAGTTTATCATTTCTTATGATTTGCATTATTTGAAAGGACTCTCATAGTTTAGAGGTTGTAATGATTTATTAGGTGATAAAGGGAAAAATCGACGGAGGTCCAAATAAAATTTCTTTTATCTATTGTGCTCCGGAGTCCAAGATCTTCTGACAAAACCATAAGAAAAGGGGAACATCATCACTGTATAAAAAGATTCCAATAAATTTTTAATCAAGCAAACTTCAATTATAAGACTGCTTCTCAAAGATGAAATATATAATAAAAGAGATTTAAGATCAATATAGAATGATTTTAGAAGAAGATGAGTAGCAAGGGTTTCAAGGTTCCTTACGAAAATGGGTCGATGTAAGAGACAAAAACACGGGCCCGTTTGGTTAGAGGATACCCCGGGGTAACCTGATGTATCTCTTTGAATCCTTGAGTTGGAAATCCATCACAAATCAATGTGAGATCACATCACATTTCTTATTCCAATCCTCTCCCAACAATAACCATCCAAACATCTACTATCCACAATAGGATAGTCCAACTCACCCCATCCCAATATAACCGAACGGTCCCAAAGGTCTTCCATCTATGTGCGAAGAAGATGATAATGCCACTCTTAAAGAATTTACTTTTCTAAGTTATATATGCTCACTAAAGTGAAAAGCAAGAGTACTTTTTTACATCCCACTACGAGATTATACCAATGGTTTCCAAGCCATTTCTTTACCATCAAAAGTGGTCATCCTTCATGAAGACTTTATCACTCTAGTAATTGATTAGAGTAACTGATTACTTAGATGTAATAGAAGATTTATTTCGTGAACTTCCACAAAGAAATCTCATGAAATCCCCTCAGATTACATATGCACATAAACAATGATAATACTTTGTATGTTCTTTTGACCAATCTTATAGCTTAATATTAAGGTCCTGGGTCGAGACTCATAATGTTTAAGTCCAACTTATAAAGTAGGATTGTTTACTTTTATAACCTACCGTCCCTTTTTGTGATTATTCGATGTGAAAGTATATTTAGGGTATTAGAACATTCCCTACTTAAACTTGAAACATCCATGTATGGTCCATCACTAATTTCTAGCAATAATCACTACTACAAAAACTGCGAACGATATCATCCTTTCCCCAACGGTCTCTAAGGACCAACGGTGAAAGAAGGTAATATCGACGGTTCCGCAGACAACTGTCAGTGGTTGTTACCATTAACGTCAGTGGTATGTAAATCGTTGATGTTATGTGCCTACCGTCGTCGACAGTTAATGCAATGATGGCAATAAGTGTGATAGACGGATTGCTCATAGGGGTTTAACGTCCGATCTTGGAGGGTCGGCGGTTTCCGACAAGTTAGGTCCGACATCGCTGTATCGACCGCTCTCGCGGCACTTATCCCATGAACAATCAATCAAATCAACAATCATCCCACGATCTAAGATAAATTCTATGAAAATGTGAGTCAAAATTATTTTTATTTTAACTCTACAAAATATGTGTATAGTGAATAAGTGTAGATTGCTGAACCAAAAAGAGCTACAGATATTTAATTTTTTATAGATTTTAGTGTGTTAATGTTTTATTTTTATATTTTATAATTTTTATTTTCTTTTTATATTTTTCTGATTTTTAATTTCTTGTTATTTTAAATATAATATATATATATATGAGAAAATGGGGTTGTCCTCGCCTCATTTTTCTCCAATTTTTTGAAAAATTTTGTCATATACTTTCATCACGGTATCCCATTAACATATCATCTCAATCTCATCAGAAATAGAGACTCATATACCCTCCATCCAGAACATGTCGATTAGACTATAAAATAATTGATAATGTGGTCGTTATTTTATCACAATATCATGTGATAGATAATCTAAAAATAAGGTCTCCTTACCTGAAACTTAATCACACAACCAAACAGTGGAAGGATTCCATACACAGCCATAAGCTTCGTATCATATGGGCATCAAACCCAATACCGTACATATAGAACACACCAAACATATGATACTTGGGATGTTTGAACAACCAAAGATTGTAGCACTCACAAGTTCATGGCAATTCAAACTTAAATAATGTTGACCGAAATTTTCATCAGCACGCCAGTGCTGGAGGCGTCCTTCTCCGGCGCCGGCACAGCCTGCAACTTAGCCGACCCCCTCCCATTGCCGTACCTTCCGGTTCCACCGACCACCGCGACGATGGATTCCGTCTCCCCTGCGCCTTGCTGAACCCCGAGGAAGCTTATGAACACATCAGTAATGGCCGCAGTCTCATCAGCTGACGCCACACAGAAGCCTTGGGCCTTACCCACAACGCCAGATCGCGTCTCTGGCCTTTCCGACAGTTTGCCGTCGACAACCCTCAGGTAGGGGATCAGGTTCTTCTCGTCCCGGTCGTGGTTGTTGTATATACCTGTCGAGCAAAAGCCATATAACGTAGCATTGGACTTGACGAGAAATTTCTGGTTGTGATCAGACGTAAAGTGTTCTTTAAATGCTTGGATCCGTTAACACAGATGCACTGTTACTCACAAGAATTCACCACGGATGGAAGCTAGTAGTAAATTAATAACTTTTAAGGATAATAGTTGATAAATTTGGAATTCTAACGTTTGGGACGAAATCTCACTTGATCAATCATCACAATGGATATAATCTAGGACGACGCTCAAGCGACAGGAACGCCCACCTAGAATATGAAATTAGTAGACGTTTTTGAATAACATCCAAAAAGTTAAAAAAAATCTCGACGTTATTTAAACATCTTCACAGAGTACTTTCCTAAGATGCTTCTTTATTAACGTCTACACAAGAATTTCGGCCCCCTAATTATCCCGCCATACTCGCCCCATTTTCTCCAACATACCATAACCGCCCAAGTACCTTAGAATTCTAAACGATGCCCTCTCCCTTCCCCTCTCCCTAGCACCGCACGACGGCCCCTTCGAGCCCTCCTCCCACCTATTCTTTGGCACCACCGCACGACGGTCTGACTAATCTTCGACTTCGAGCCCTCCTCCCACCGCACGACGGCCAGACTATTCTTCGGCACCACGAAGTTTTGCAGCAGCCGCTCGTCAAACACGAAGTTCTGGAGTGAAGAAGACCATATACTGATATCGTTCATCCAGAAAAACGGCCACGACAACTGGAGGAGTCTGCCCAAGAGAGCCGGTAAAGGTTTATATACTTGAAACGTTAGATTTAGGATATGTATTTGCACTCAGAAAAATCCGATTTTCTCTGAGATAATCCATACCTTCTTCTTCATCAATTGAGTTGACAAACAAACCAAGTATAATCTTGATCCGATAGATCAGTAGTTTTTGTTATTCTGATATGAACTCTTTTTAGTTTTTATCCGAAACAATTCCTTGGAATGAAGATTTTGCATATTTTCGTAATCATAAAGAAACTATGTATGGTTTCGGTCCATGTTTCTTTTGTTTTCTTCAAGTTTGGATTTAGTGAAAACATATAAATATGTGTACTTTCAGATAGCACTAGCCCGTTTGCCATCCATAATACATCCCAATGGTGATCCAAATTTAATTCAACAAAATACAATATGATGATCGCATTTATTTTAAAGGCTAATGTTCACTAAGTAGATATACTATTTTAGTTCATGACTATTTTTATAGGTTTATCTAATCTTACATATTTTAAGCATGTCTTCACCGTTCCCATTCTCTAAGAGGCAGAAAAGAGATAATCGCAGGAGTAGTCAGCCAACACATGTTGTTTGTAGTGACGTGGTGCATATGATCGAATCAAGGTGTGTATTTGACCTTGTTTTTATTTTTAATTGTTATTATAATAATTTTATAATGTTGTCATTTTTGGTATAGAACTTCTTTGATATCGAGGGGTTTGATACTGACATTCTCCACTTACATTCTTTGGTACTTTTTTTAAAAGCTTGATCAAATATAATATATCTTTTTAACCATGTCTAATCTACTTCTTCTTTATTAGATGCTTCTCAAGGATGATCACGAGGCAATGGGTCTGGTGGTGTTGATCCCGATGCAGAGACAGAGGAAGATGCTTAGAGATTATGATTTGCTTTATATATCTTCAATGTACTTCTGTTCTGTTTCGTTAATGTACATTAAAAACTTTGGAGTTTCTTGTAGTTATATTGATACTCAAATTCGTTTTCATATTTGAAAGCATGCGCATGACTATGTTCCGAGTTTGTTTGTTTTGCATCTACACGTGTAATTATTTTCTCGTGATACATTTTTCCACTAGAGTAGAAATTGGTAACATTTGATTGTTTTTCATGCTAATAAGGTTTTAAAAAAACTTGTAAATCATGAGTTTTTTAATGCTAATAATTGGACGCAAACGGATTGGATTGGTAATAAAAAGGTCTGAAAACAATTTATAGTTCATCTATCGATAGTATTAACAACGATGTTTCAAAACATGCTTCGGACCACCAAGTATATATGTCAACATATATTCTACGTAGACGTTTAATAACATCTATATAAGTACTTAATTTGTTGACGTTCTTTAATATTGTCCACCTAGATTATTTTTTAAAGATGTTTGTAAACGTCTGCATAGAAGGGATTGTGTGGACGTTTTTATAAAATATCTTTTAAAATCTATCCCGACAAGGCAGACCAGACGTTTGGAGCAAACGTTTTTTAACGTAGGGACAATGCTCTTCTGACGTTTAAGATAACATATGAAGACGTTTCAAAACATCAGTACATGTAATTTCTGTGGTAGTGGGAAGTAATTCCATTATGAATTAATGGTGGCAACGAGGAGCATATTCCTAAATTGAAGAGCGACTAACCTCAAAAATTGCTACGGAAGTAGAAGGTTAACGTGTTCAAGGAGTCCGCGACACCGCCTGTTGTCGCATGGGTCGGCATAGAAGCAATAGGAGTCGGCGCAACAGGGGGGTCAACGGAGAACGAAGGAGCTGGTGGCGCGATCGGCTGCAGGACATGGTCGAGAAGCCTGGCCAAGGACGAGCGCATTGCAATCACGATTAGGAAGACCATGGAAGCCAGATGTTTGAGATCCATGATATAATTTGGTTATATGGGCATGGAACAGGTGCTTTGATTATGGGCTAGTATTGGTTTGAGTGACAAGAGAGATCAATGCTCACTATAAATAGATAGATCATGAGAGCATTGGAGTTGGTTTCTTCTTGGAAGCGGATCTGCTCGAAAGCTCAATCATCAATGGAGTTGGAGTTACCTTACACATCATTTGCATTTTTTTATTTGCCTAACTATTCCCATGCATTACCAAATCACGGATTAATTAGTAGTTGGTGGTTTCGAACAAGAACCGCATAACAGTGACGAAGCCATGCTTATGAATTAACATGGAATAACATAGCTCATGTAAAGTATATAACAATATGGCATCAAAAGTAATGACCAAAGTAAAAACTGAGTAAATACATGTATATATATCATTATTGAATAGATTTGTTAGCATGAGGTGAAATCTGCAGCAACCTATATGATGGTTCAGAACAACTGTTGTTAAGTGGTTATCCCAATGCAATTTTTAATTACATCGGAGGTAACATACAGTTGAAAATATATGTAATTTGTAATTTTGTCCATGTAGAATTTTTATCGCTAATGGGCTCTTGCACTTATGTGCCTACAATCCTCCACCCATATGAGATGTGGGCCTATTATCCTCCACCCACATATATAGAATCTTCATGAAGATAAGCGCTTAAGAGAAGATTCTAGAAAAGAAAGAAGTGGAGAAAATATCTAGATATTTCTTCACTCCCCACAAAAATATCTAAATATTTTCTCTTTAAGGATAAGCATGGAAGAGGGTTCTAGATCACCCTTTCAAATCATCTCCACCCTCTTGGGGGCCTATAAATACTACCCAAGATATCCTCATTTCACACAGCAACAAATACAACACATCCACTACTACCACAAGAGTCGTCCTTCTTCCAAGTCTGGTAAGTCATTCTTCTTTTTTTGTAAATATTGTAATTCCTCTTCTTGTAAAAGTTCAAGTCGTGTATGCAAGTTAAGTTTTAATGAAAGAAGTTCTTGACTTCACATCTACCTTGTGTATTGATCCATATTCTCTTCCTCTAATTTATATCTTATTCACCAACAATCTTCCACTGCCCCAACACATACCTCCATCAAAAAATATAGGGGATTGATATCTTGTTTAGTAGATCTCTATTGATCGAGCTTCATTGATCTCATCGTTGCATTAATCGTTGCAATCTATTTATTATGAATATTAGTTAGCCTCCTCATAAATTTAAACAACATTTGATTTAGTTATATGTATATATAGAAATCGATTAAATTTAAACAACAAATGAATGATATTCTGAAACCAGCAAACTCAGAGAATATCTGTAACGGGATAAAACATTGAAATCCCCTTAGCAAAATCCAAACCCTTGTGTAGTAGCAACCACATAAATAGCATATTGGATTTTGCATGTGTTTTTCTTCATTTAGCAAGAGTAAGAATAATATGGCACACATTGCACCAACCAATGTGATATGGCAAAGATGAATAGATAGTCCACATACACATTATCAAAGTTGGACGGAAATACTGCACGGCATCAAATCTGAATATAATCTGCATAATACTGGAAAAACCAAACTGAATCATACCGTCGGATTCACTCTTCCTCCACCGTATCCGGCATCGCATTCATGTCAATATACATCTTCATCGACTCGCATTGCTTGTTGTGGTAGTGAGCCCTCATATGGCCACCCAGGCTCTGGCCCGACTTGAACATCTTGCTGCACTTGGTGCACTGGTGCCCGCATGTGTTTCCATCATCTTCGACTCGCATTGGTCATCGTCGCAGGCAAGAAGCAGGAGCGCCACCACATCTTCTTCTTCTTTCTGTTGCAGCATCTTCAGATCCTAACGATCATTCGTGTTCTTGTGTCGCAGCCCTGCACATCGGATGTGGAAGGAACACCGTAGGAGGCGGTCTGATCCCCCTCCAAGACCTCATGGGATGTGTTTTCATGTGACTATGAATGCCATTCTCGGAAGAAAAAGTCATGTTGCAGCATAAGCAACTGAAGCTCGCAGCTCGAGCACTATCGTCGATCGATCCACTTTCCTTTCTCTTCCAACGCTTCTCTCTGGATTTGACACCATCTCGACCATTAACACCATGCGATTTCTTGGGCTTCTCCTCCTTCGTCTTCGATTGGAAAATCTTGAGATTTTTTATAATGATGATCCGTGTTCGATCACATTAGTTATGAACTCCGGTGGCATCAGGATGGAAGCTTGGGTTTTGGAATTGTTCATGCCTAGACATAGAGAATATCAGCAGTGGATGAATCTTATGTAGACTTGAACAACAATATGTTGATAAATAATGATAAAGAGATAATGATTCTTTAATTAAAATCCCACCTTCTAGTAGGAAAGATAATGAATCTTCAAGTTAAATTCATACCAAATTTTCAAAGTTTGTTTTCTAAATCTATTAATTATCCTCACAGATTTGTTTCGTTGGGATTTCATTTATCTGATTATTTTTGCATATCTTAGCAAATTACGTTGATTTTTTGGATTTTTATTATAATATTACATCAAAAATTCAAAAAGAAAGGGATTTGTATAGACTTTTTTAAGGCAGATAATTAAAGCTAATATTATTAAGTTTCGGAGGTTATCTGATAGTTTAAATATGTGTTCCTTTTTTATATTCGTTTAATCATTAATTGATTAAGAATTGGGATTAAAATGCCAGCTATCCTTGCAAAAGTCTGATTTATTATATTACTTCAAATCCTCATTCTATCCTCTTTATGGTTGCTAATCAGCTCGTGATAATAAAAGGATAAACAACTATATGTTATTTTCTAATAATTACATAATTAAGTTCTTGATAATAAAATGATAGACAACTATATTTTATTTTCTAAGAACTACATAATTAAGGAAGCTAACAAAGTATAGTAAGAAACTATACGCATGCATCAATACTTAAATTTGCATTATTACATAATCGAGGTCGCAATAAAAAATACATATAATCAACATAGCAAAGGGGAAAACATACAAAAATGATAATGTAAACACATAAAAATAAACGAAATAGTGTTGGCATACCTATCTAGATTAAATAAGAATCCCAAAGAGGTGGCAACGAGAGTTGAAGGGGAGCTTTGATAATATCCATTGCAAAGCATAGATGAGCTCATCTTCTCTCACATCGTTTGGTGTTGATCTCTCTCTCTGTCTCCCTACTAACTAAGTTGATTGTAATTATAAGGATCCATAAAGATTTTAAATTGTAGGTATTTTCTTATTTACTTGATTACAATCTCTTTACTTATATCCATCTTAAATACTTCTCATACATAACAAGTATTTCCAACCATTCCTGGAGTTGATGATAGCATGACCTTTGTAGTGATTTTTACCACTTTTATTTTTGTGAGATAATTTACTACAAGTGTTGTTGTAAATCATGGAAATTTCATGAGATAATGTAATCTCATGAGATAATAAGGAGATTGTTGGCACTTGGATCGAGTCCTCGAGAAGTGTTGGGAAGTGAATCTGGTGTGATGATTGTTAATATTGATGGTTACACCTCCAGTTGTCAGGTATGGTAGAGGTTGGTGCTATCGAGTCTGGCTTGACTGGACAAACCTCCACCGGGAGGTTGGTGATACAACCAAATTGTTGATCATTGGCCCTGTTGTTGTCCACCCCGAAATGGTTGGAGATTTCCTTGAAGTCTTCATGGATGACTTCTCTCTAACATGCATAATTTAGGGTAGAATATAGAAAAATGAAGCAAAAGGATTAGATAATGCTTATTATATATCCATGACATTCATTCAACCTGAGTGTGTAGTTAAGAGCAAGCCATAAAGGGGTAAATAAGAAGGTGAACTACAATTGGTTCACTAAGTATGCATTAGAGAAAGAGAAATATACAAAAGAAAGAAGTATATACTTAAATAATTTAATAGTTGAACAGTATGTTGTCTATCAAACGATCAAGATTCAATCTATATACTAATTATATAATTTCCTTTAAAAAGCGAAGAAAAAGTCCATCTTGTGCCAACATGATCCGCAGCTAAGAAAGAATTCAGAACCATTATTCAAGAATTTTTTGGATGCTTTTAGATTGTCGTACGTAAAAACATGCAAACGAAACTAAAGCAGTGAGTTCTGATTCTGATGGTGTCCTTGTTCAAAATAAAGCAAGGAATTCTGATTTTAATTTCAAAAAACTTTTTCCATATTTATTTCGGGAGATGCCAAAGTACCATGTATATATATTATGTAGTATAATACCAAGTTGGCTTTCATGTACAAATATAGTATGACGCATTTCCATTTATATAAGATATGAAGAAAAAATAGAAAAAAAAACATACCAAATCCTTTTTAGGTAAGGAGATGAAGGAGACGAGGGTGAGGAATAGAAATGGAAGGAGATTTGCGAAAAATATGATTTATACTAAGGAAAGGAATGGACGGAAACAAACTATTTGATGAATTTGTTTTATGTTAGCAGATAAAGAAAGGAGAATTGTGATTTTACCATATTCTTACCAATAATACCTTTTTATGTTTTTTTAATTGGTAAATATGGGGGAGGGAAGGTAAAGACATGAGATAAAAATATAAACGATGACAAAATTCTACCTTCCAATACACCCCAGTTACAAGAAAAAGAATCCTCTAAAAATTAGTAACTTTAGTTATTCCAATTACATATATATCTTCAGTAATTTTTTTATCCTTTGTTACAGAAATTTAGGGCTGGTCCCTCCTTTTGTTGAAATTTTTTGAAATGCATGGTAATAATCCTCGACAAATTTACAAGTCTCAACAGCAGAGCTAATTGAAACATTAAGATGTATCAAATTGAAGGATTACAAGCTCTAGATATAATAGATAAGCATGTTGCTCGGTAATTTAAGACCTATCTCTATAGTAATGATGCATACTGTTGAATCATGGAATGAATATGATAGGAAGAAAGATGCGACAAATAACACTATGACAAAGGTTACAATATGAAACATATATTTATATTAACAAATTCCGTTCCTGAGCTGCTAGGGTACCGGACCTTACATAGAGATACGCTGCCGGAAGTCCGAAACCATCAACGGCAACCCCTCCCTCAGTGATACTTTTGGTTCCCAGTTCAGCAGCTCTTTGGCCTTGGTTATATCTGGCTTTCTTTTGTGAGGATCGTCGGCAGTGTTGGCTTTGAATTCGATAGTCGCGCTAGGATCTATCGTGTCTTTAACAACCTGCGTAAGCAGAATAAACAAGAAACAATCAGATCTTCAGTAAATTACACTAACAAGAGTATCTTTGTCAGTTCCTGCATGACCTCGGCTAGCTCTAGCATGGTGAATTCGCCTGGGTTTCCTAAGTTGAAAGGTCCGATGTGTTCACTTTCCATTAGTAATATGAGCCCATTTACCTGGCAAGCAAAAACATCCGTAACGGCGTCAGGCACGAATAATGCGAAAAGAATCATCCGTGTATGCAACATGTACCGACATAATTGTCAATACAACCTATTTTTCTTCTGTTCCAGTTCCGAAGATATTTGTCAATGCAACCTATTTTTCTTCTGTTTCAATTCAGAAGATATTTGGCATCGGCAATGCAATAAATATGAAACCATACGTACCAAGTCTGAAACATACTGAAAACTTCTAGTCTGTTTTCCATCACCATAAACAGTCAAAGGATTTTTGCGAAGTGCCTGAGAATGGCAAACAAGATGTATTTTTCTTAATATAGATCACTGCCAATCTTCAATTTAAAAACAACAATATATGCAGTAACTAACCTGTGCAACGAAATTGCTCACAACTCGTCCATCATCTATACACATACGAGGACCATATGTGTTGAAAATACGAGCAATCCTTACCTTGAGAGATGATCATTTTCAAAAGAAAAAATCAATAATTTTTTTTTAAATATGCAGCCTTCTGGGATGCATCGGAAATTTAATCCAACAGTCAGAATGGTGTGAACCAAAAAGAAAATCAGAAAACCAGGACGGCGCACATAACAGAGGAGCTACATTTTTTACTACCTGAAAACAACTGGCATTGGAACCTTCTTTTTTAGCCTGCAACCGGAAAATTCTTTTTACCCTAAAGAAATTAGTCAGCACTACATTTAGTTGCATCATGGTGGTTCATATCTAACTCATGCTTCATTTATGCTTACTACTATCAGTTCATATGACTCACTGGTATGACAAGGCGCTTCTCGAGGTGGAAAAGCGCCCGATGGGAGGCGAGGTGGGCTTGTTATGCCTTAAAAGGCACACACCATATCAGGATTTATCAAGGCATGCACCTTTCTAGGCAATGCGTTTGCAAGGCGGAGAGGTGATGCAGGCGTACAACTCAGTTTTGAAGCGCATTTAATGCCCCCACACGCAGCTCGTGAGAGATATTAATCCGTTATTCCTAAACGTGAGCCTTGTCCTACTTTTCTGTGTGGAAGTCCATCTGCTGCAGCTACAGAACATCGTTGCCCTTGTTGCTTGCTGTTGCTGGCTGCTGCTTGTAGTCGGTAGCTTTCTGATCTAACGCCCTTGCTTGCTCTCACCCTCACTCGCTCCAAGTTCCAGTTATAAACCATAGACTTCCGGTACCTTGTTTTATGTTTGATTCTTTGTAGTTTGTACCTGGGCTAAATTTAGTTTGCATGTCCATTGAACACCCACGTTTGAAGAGCTTGTTAGCCTTTTGATAAGCATGACTGAGTTTACTTGTGCATTTGGATACACAAACAATATAAATTTGATTTTGTGGATACTTCTCACTCATCAACATTGAAGAATCACATAAAAACCTTTTTAATTGCTTAAAGTGCCTGGATACTTGTGTTATAGACTTGTAATAGTTTTGCTAAAATAATACAATACTTTTTAGTTAAATTGCATGTTTTTTGGGAGGAAATGGGGATTATGCCTCGATCAGTCGATCTCCTCGAGGATATGCCTTGTCTCGATTACAGGAAATCCATCTTGTTCTGCTTTTCATTTTTTAACCCTTACATACGATGTGGGATGTTGTATTAGCAACACCATCACAACCTCCCACTAAATAACTCCAAAGATACCCACAAACTCGTCCCTGCTGATTTCGGATGCAATTTGTAATCCTTCAATCAAAGCACAAGCCGGCACGACAACTTATATGCTCGAGTCAAAATAAAAAACTTATATGCCAACCTAATAATATATACATATTATATAGAAAAGAAGCTGCGACTTGTCTCCCGTATCATGTCATATTGTAACTATAGTATACAGGCCTAAATCTGGGCCTATAATGTAAAGTGAATGTGGATCTATATCAACAGTCATGGTGAAGAAATCGGGAACTCCATTTTCAACTATCATTCCCATGAAATCCTGAACATTTTCAACTATCATTCCCAAGAAGTATATGATAAAACTGTTTGAAATGGCGTGCTAGAGAACGAGGAAATGGTGTGCTAGAATTAAGGGCGGGCGATACAATCTAAAGAAGGGGAGTAAAAGATTGAAATGATATCGTGGATCATAGATTATTCTTCTTCAATTGAGTGCACCATTGTGAGTGATCACCCTGCTATACTTCAAAAAAACTCTCCTTAAAGGTTTAATTTTAAAACAAGAATTATTCAAATCCTTTAATGCATAATTACAAGAAGACATCATATGACATTTACTCTTCCATTCGATTGCCTTCTTTGCATGACTTATTGGATCGACAAATCGGAAGGACAACTTAGTGGTCATGCATCGGACCAAAAGACAACATATATTTGCAGGTGGGGTGTGGAGGTGATGCAAGTTGGTTTTTTGGTGGGAATATGCAGAGATGCATGAGATCGATGAGAGTGCACACCAAGCCACATGACAAGAAAGAAATGGGGCCTGAAAGGGTTTATAAGGTGCAGAAAAAGAAAGGAAAACAAGGATAAAGAGGGATAATGTCAATGGCTAAACCGTAGTTCACTTATTCACTCTATATCCCCTTAAAAAATCATAGATGGCCTTATTTATAGTCAATCCCAATCAGTTGACATGTCTCTTAGTCCAAAAGAAGCATATAGATGCCTCCTTTCAATCATGAAGTACCATATACATTGTTACCCAACTTGGAGGCCATAATCTAGTACCAAATAGCTCAATCTTTATTTAAGGAAGATTTTTTAAGTGAAAGAGAGTAACTTGAGTTGAGGAGATGAAGAGGAGCGTGCTAAGCTACGTGAGAGGTGGAAGAAGAACGGAATTCAGGATGTGATTGGAGGGTTTAGTTGGAAATTTAAATTAATGGATAAAACAAATGCCAAATTCATAAGCTAAAAAAAATCTATACCTTTATTCATGTCTCCTTTACCATTATATGGGCAGCTTTATGGAGTCAATCCCACAAGAGGCATACCTCTTGGACAAAAAGGAGCATCCTTCTATCCAAAAATATGTCCCTTTTGTCTTAATGAAATATACAAGAAAGACAAACGAAAAAAATGCTAAATTATTTCTGGGCTCAGATGTAGGCGTCATCGTGACCCCCCCCCATGTTGCCTAAAATACTTAAAATTAAGCAAATCCTTGGTGAAAATATATGCAGTTTGATCTCTTGAATTGACATGAGAAATGGAGATAAAGCATTTCTGGATCATGTCTCGTATATAATGGCAGACTGGCAGTCTACCTTAATATGTTTAGTTCTCTCATGAAAGGCAGGATTGTTTGCAATGAATAAAGAGGCCTAGTTATCGCATTGTAACTGCATAGGAAGAGGTACATCCATATATAAGTCCGCTAGCATCGCTCGGACCAACATCATCTCTGTGCTCCCTTGTGCCATAGCCCTATATTCTGATATAGCACTTGACCCGACAACCACAGTTTGCTTCTTACTCTTCCAGGATACGAGAGAGCCTCCAACAAATACAACGAAGCCTAAGGTAGACTTCATGTCCTTAGGACATCCAACATAGTTTGCATCTGCACAGGTTGTAATAGTAAGAGATGCTCCTTTCCTGAATAGCAACCTTGCACCAGGAGATGACTTTAGGTACATCAAAGATCATATACACTGCATCCATGTGTACATGTCGGGGCTACTCTACGAACTGACTAACCCGACTAACAATAAAGGAGATGTCTGACCTAGTGATAGTAATGTAGCAAAGCTTTCCCACCAATTCTCTGTCTTTTCTCATGTCTACCTCATTTGTATCATCATCGTATAGCCTCATGTTGGGATCCATAGGAGTGGTAGCAGGTCGACACCCAATCATGCACAACTAGCATGTCTGTAACATACTTTCTTGGGATATTTACACCTATAACCCTGAGTAGTTTCATAATTACCCCAGAAACCCTCGATAATTCATAATTACATGAGTAACACCGAATAAGTGCTCCGTCCTACATCCATAACCCTCCGTTATTTTAGTCAGTTAATTCAACCACACCTAAAGTTAATCTAACCAATCCTACATCCAACTGCTATAAAGATATTTTCCAGGTGCTCGAGAGCCCCCTGATCCCCCAATTGCGTCACCACTCCAGAGCTCCTACAAGACTTCTTCTTCGAGTGACAGTCGTTGAGAGGAACCGATCCAGGTGAGCGGCGATTGGTCCGGCGAGATCTAGATGCAGCGGCATCCGTGAAGCAGCACAACCACCAAAGGTTAACGCTGATCTTACTCTACACCTCTGATCCTGGTCACACAGGATCACACCCACTCACACATCATACTCTACACCTCTGATCCATCACGGATCAGGGAGTGATTCCATTCTTCACCGTTAGTAAGGATCAATCATCATTCACTCACGAGATTCACTGGTGAATAATTTCAGATTTGTGTTTGAGAAGTAACTGATGAAATTGAATGTTAAAACTTGATATGATGCAAATTGGATGATGTTGGAAATAGGCATACATCGATTGAATAGCCTTAGATTGCTCTTAGTATACAGCTCGATGCTTCTATTAAAAGGACCTTGAGCTATGAAATAGGGTTCTAATTTGGTTTTGTTTTGTTGTAATTTGAGCAATCGAGAGGAAATTAGCTGAGAAACTGAGGGGAGTCTTAAGATCTGATCCTGATTATAGTCGGCGGGGGGGCTTCGAGGCCGTCTTGGGATGGAGGGTCGGGGGAGCTCGTCGGGAGAGGGTGGGCGGGGGTCGCGAGGGCTCGGGGCCGACCTGGGATGGAGTTGGGCGGAGGGTCGGTGTCCGGGGGCGAGCTCGGGAGGGAGCGGTGGGAGGGGGTCAGGGGAGCTCGGCTCGGATGCGCGGGGGGGGGGGGGGGGGGGGGGGGGAGGGGAGTTCGGGACTGGCCTGGGCTGGAAGGAGGCGGGGGTCGGACTCAAGGCCAACCTGGGCATGATTTGTAAATAAAATGAGCATTAGGGGCAATTTCGTCTTTTTATCACAAAAGCCATCAAATATAGCGGTCATACCAAACGGAACATAAAACAAGGTTATGCCATGTAAGAGTTAAGGATTATTCGGGGTTACTCATGTAATTATGAATTATCGAGGGTTTCTGGGGTAATTACGAAACTACTCAGGGTTATAGGTGTAAATATCCCTACTTTCTTTGGGTCATCAAAAGACCTTGTTGATTCCTGGCAAACTCTAGCCCAAAAAAATACCATAGAGTGTCAAGATCCTTGGTGACAAATTGTCATCCCAGAAATTCCTTTGTCGTCTTGATCCCCTGCACATCATCTCATGTAACAAGTATGATATCAACATAGACCGTGATAACAACTGCATTGGAGGTTCTCTGTACAAATAATGAAAGTTCTGCATTTGATCTCTTGAACCCTTGCTTCTCAATTAGATGGATTCTGAAACCAAGTCCTTGGACTCTGCTTAGGGCCATATATTGCCTTGTGAAGTCTACAAACCTGCCGACACTCCTCAACAGCAAACCCCGAAGACTGTTGCATGTAGACTTCTTCTTGGAGATCACTATACAGGAATGCATTTTTAACATCAAGCTGAAATAAAGGTCAATCACGTATCACAACAACTGAAAGAAGAACTCTATAGTGGAGTGGCGAGCAACAGGGGAAAAAGTGTTCAGATAATCCACTCCATAAGTCTGAGTAAATCCTTATGTAACCAATGTGGCCTTGTAACGATCAAGACTCCCATATGCATAGCGTTTCACTATAAACACTCATTTACAACTGACAATATACGCCCCAGTGGGAGCATGGACCGAACTCCATGTACCACGTAACTGTAGTGCATCCATTTCTTCTTCCATGGCCAGACGCCACGGAAAGGAATTTTCTCACCCAGAACAGATGAGGGCATGCAAGTCACAAGACAACAAGCCGTAAGAACCACATTACCCCAGAACAAATGTGGGGCATGACTCTGAATAAGAAGGGTCGAGTAATATCAAGTAAATGATGATGCTTTCTTTCTGCAACCCCATTCTGTTGAGAATGGTAAGCACATGATGTTTGATGAACAATAGCACGAGATAACAAAAATTGTGAGAGTGCACGAGTACAAAATTCTAATGCATTATCAGTTCACACAAATTTGACAGAAGCAGAAAAATATTATGCACTTTTCATATTCCCAGCTTTATATTTATTCTTCAATAAAAGGACCCATGACAAACGAGAAACGTCAACGGCGGCAACTAGATAAAACATGTGTCCCTAATGATTGGGAACACAACTTGGACCCCAAATGTCATTATGAAATAACTCAAAAAGTCAACTATTGCTCCGACTGTGACGAATAGGGAAAACAATCCGATGGTGCATCCCTAAGGGCCTGTTTGGTTGCTGGGTTGGGTTGGGTTGGGGTACCCCTGTGAATAGTAAACTGTATCCTTGTTAATAGTAAACTGTGAGGAGGATTGAGAGGGTTGGAAGGAGGGGTACACCGGTGTACCCCAACCCAACCCAGTCCAACCCAGCAACCAAACAGGCCCTAAATGTCATGCCTCGCATTGGAAGGATGAATGGGGTGGTGAGATCTAAAGGAGAGCTAGACACATCTTCTAAGGGGGAAGGTGATCAAAACACAAGTCCACATGAACAGAGAGACTGGTCCTGTAGAATGAGAGGCTAGGCATGCATATGAAGTTCGGACCAGTCAATAGAGGCATCCCTGCTCACGACCACAGCCAATCACCCTGCATGTAAGAATGTCCTAAAATACAAGAGACGTTGGGTCAAAAACATCCCGACAATGCAAATCATTCGTAATTTGACTAATAGATAATAAATTTATAGAATAGTCAGGTGCATGCATTACATTCCGCAAACACATCGAAGGCGTCAAACTGATCTCCCCATGTCTTGTGATAGGGGAATGAGTCCCATTGGCAATGACAACAATTCTCCCTGGAGGAACCTACTTGTAAGATGTAAGCCGATCTCTGTCTCCACACAAGTGATGTGCCGTCCAGAGTGCATCATCCATTTTGTAATATCATATCCATGACAAATATTAAGAGCATAGATGCTACATGAGGTATTGGCAGAGGCAGAAGCAGCAACATCAGAGTGGCCTCCTAGAGCAGGCGAGGAAGGAATGGGATTAGCACTCAATCGGGCTACTAGGTCCTCAAACTTCTGATCTGAAGAGGAAACTGCAGGAGAGTCAACTCGTTCCGCTACACGAGCCGACACCGAAAAATCATGCTTGGAGTAGCATGTATCCTCTGTAAGCCCAGGACGATGACAATAAGTGCAGGGTTGACGAATAAGACCTCTACCACGAGGTCAACGGCCACGAAACTGAGAGGAACCTCCTCTGTCGCGAGAGACGGCCATCGAAGAGGAGGTTTGACTAGAACTCTAGAGGTAGAGGAAGAAACAGTAATTCTGTTGAGCCTGCGATATGCCTCCTCCATGGGAGGAATGGTAGCATCCGCAAGTATCTGTGAGCGATCATCATCATACTCCGGATCAAGTGTTGCAAGAAACACACCAACCACGGTTGCGTTCCTATAAGGCTTCTGCTGCTCAGAGGTGGTTTCAAGTGGCATAAAGCTATGGAGCTTCTCGAACATGCCCCTAAGATAGGTATACAGAGAGTGCATAGGACAACCATTCTAGTTGATCGTGAAGATATCAAGTTGTAACTGAAGGATCTTGGTCACATTCCTCGCCAGAGAATATGTAGCAGTGAGAATGTCCCACACCGCCTTAGCAGTAGGCTGATGCAGAACATCATTGACAATCTCAGCTGTGAGTGTGCCAGACAACCATACACGAGCATAAGCATCGTCAGCTCATGGCCCATAGTTCATAATTTGCCCCATCCAACTTAACTATTGGCGTTGGACCTCGAAAAGCACCAGTGGCAGGGATCTCAACCTTACTTTCTAACATATTGCCAGATCAAAAATTGAGGCTTGTAGACCATAGAAGTTTGTCTAAACAGACATGAAAAGAAGTGGTTGCATATGGAGACTAAGTACAACCCTTCCTGCCATGGCATAATGTGTCTTAGACAAGAAACAAATGATATTCAGTTCTGTAATCACCCAAAAGCTTCAAAAACAGATCGTGAGTGATCACCATATCACTCCTTTGAAACCCTAGGGAGCGGCATGAGGCACCCTAGGGTGTAGTGGTGCCATTGAAGGCGGCGGCTGCAGCCGGCGATGGCACGGCAGCAGTTGGAGACGTCAGCAGGGGCTGCAGGTGGCTGCGGCAAGCAGCCAACGATGGCGGAGGCAGCCGAGAGAGAGGGAAAAGGAGGGGGCGGCGAGTGTAGGCTAGGGTTTTGGAAGGTGAGATACTAGGGCTTCGGTCTAGGATCATCATTCTGATACCATGTTGGAAAAATAATGAGAATTATTTTTTCCATGGACCTCTAAGGTTCTCTTATATAAGAAGAGACCTATGGGTAAATTACATAAGATCGACAGAAATAAAGTAAACTGAGAAAACAGTATGTAAACATAAATCTATATAACTCTACAAATACTTTTAAAAATGATGTATAATTTTGATGTCCAATTTCAATCATTTTTCCAGAGTCTCGTAGGATCGTCACGTAACTTGGAGGCTATAATCGAATACCAAATAACACAATGTTTACTTAAAGGGTGAGGAGTGAAAAGAGAGGAACTTGGGTTAAGAAGATGAAGAGAAGCATGCCAAGCCAGCTCTAATGAAGAGACATACCTCTTGGATAAAAAGGAGCATCCTTTCATCCAAAGATGTGACTTAACTATTTTAGTAAAATAATATGATAAGAAAAAAAGTTAACTCAGAAGAGCATCACATCTATGGATGGGCATGAATCAGACAAAATCAGCAATCAGTTCCACTCCAATGTTATAAGACTGTCTTGATTTGGTTCTGTCAATCTAACATATAAGAGATAGAATTGAGATCTTTCATATCCGCTAAGTTGTGAATTGGATTGAATCATTTTTTTCTTAATGACCGATTGAATCATTTAAACTAAAGTTGTCAAATTTGACGTTCACCTTTGTTGCTGATAAGAACTCATTCAATCGCGGCTTAACATCTCCCTCTCTACTCTCATTCTTCCTTGACAGTCAATTGCTGATAAGTTCAGTTGATCCAATCCCTTATATATGTGTGTATATATATGTATAAATATGCATGCTTTTTCTCTTAAACAAGACATTATTTAATTCATTTACATGTAGAATTACATGTGAACTTTGAAAAAAATAATATGATAAAGGTATAGAAAGTACTATTTTATAGATTATGTCCATGATCTCTCCTTGCTCAAGTACTGTTGGAGTATAAGTTGTATGCGCCTGTTGAGTTGTAGCAGGGTAAATGGATCCTGAGGAGATCCATTTACCCCATCCAGTGTTTAGTCCCACATCGTCCAACGGTGGGACTTGGAGGCTCTGGAGAGGTTATATAAAGAGCCCCAGACCTCCTGTACTCATTGAGAAAGTCAATAGAAAAACACGCCCAATTGGAGGGCTTCTCTCGTGGTTTCATCCCGCTCCTCACGGAGTAGGGTTCCACGTAAAATCCCGTTCTTATTTTCTTGTTATTTATCTTTTTCCATGTTTACGCTTCCGCTTCCGATTTTCTAACATGGTATCAGAGCGGGTCGATTCTCAAGGAATCGTTTTATTTTATTGTCGAGTCTCGATTATTGTTCGAAATTTTATTCGTGGAGAATGTTTTGTTGAGCGGGTCGATTATTGTTCGAAGTATAGGGTTTCATCCTGAAACCCTAATTCTCGTTATTATTTTCAAGGACGAGATCATCTCCTCGTGATGCCGCAGATCTCTCGGCAGTCATGCGGGAAAACTTGCTCCAGATCCACGCAACAACTGCAGCAACAAGTTGATCTTGATTTCTCTCCAGTTCTAGATCGACGCTCAAGCATCACGCAATGCCCTAGCAGCCATCCTACAAGCATCAGGCGGCGCCCTAGCCGCATAAGGTACAGACCATCCGCGCGGCAGAGCATCCGCCCTCTCGACCTCCACAACCTTCCCGCCGCCGGATTTCTTCCACGCGACGCCCCCGGAATGCACCCTGAGCTGCCCCGGATTCGTTCCGCCTCGGCCTTCCGTTCAAGCCCTCAGTCCCAACAGGCGACGCGCAGGCGGGCTTCCCCATTTGCAAGTCTTCCAACAGCAAGCTGCGCGTCGCGCCCCGAGCATCTCCTCCTGACAGCGTGATATATGCGCGAGTACCCTTCTGCTGCGCAGGAGCACCAACGCGAGCCGAATCCCAACGCGCCTCCTTGCACAGATCCCTGGTTGCGGCGACTATTCGAGGGCGATGCCCCTCCTCGTGCGAGGTTCCCTTCAGCCCGCAGCAGTGCATCCCGGTCGATTTGGCGGCGCACCAAGCCCAGGCGGCAAGCCCCCTTCCTTCGACGACGCCTCCTCCTTGCGCGCAAAGGCGCAGGCAACCCTGCGCAGCCGCATCTCCAACTCCCAGGTGGAAATCCAGACGGTATCGCTCCACTAGACCCCCAGGCGCGACATCAACATCTATCCCGTCGAAGCACTCCAGGCAGGCGTGATCTCCTCCTCCCTCCAATCGACCCCCCCCCTTCCTTGACGGCGGCACACGAAGAAAAAGGGAAATAGTGCGTGGATAACCCTAACAGGGGGGCGTTTTTTAAAAAAAAATTGAAGTCATTTTATGAGCCCATGTGCGGTTGATTAAAAAAAAGGGAGAATTATTTATTAGTAAAAGAGAGAGGGGGAATGAATAAAACACAAAAAAGGGGAGAGAGGTAGTCCTGTGTAAAAAAAAGGTATTTATTTCGGAAAAAAAGGCTGCGTACAAGAAAGAGCCGTACGCGAAATTAAAAAAAAATGCGAAAAGGCGCGTACATTTGAAAAAGCCGTACGCAAAGTTTATCAAAAAAAAAAGAAGAAGAAGTTAAAAAGCCGTATAAAAAAAGAGGTTGAACGGCTTGTGTTAAAAAAAATCATCATCATGGCGGCTATTTAAAAAAAATTGACAAAGCCGCAAGTTCATGTTTTGTTTTCCCCATTATGTTGTCTTCTCCCAACTTTGTCGATTTCTCTGTTTTTCCGACAAGTATGGGAGAAAGGGGGAGTATATATGTAGTGTCACAGGTCTTGTATTTCAGATGCAGATTCAGATTTCCAGACCGATCAGATTCCAGACTCTACGGTTCAGATCCAGGTTCAGACTCGACGATTGTCTTCCGAGTCTCCAGTTTTAGACACGCACGAGTGTGCGGTTTTATTGTCAAATGAGCATATGTTGCCATCATTGTCAGAGGTCCCCATCATTCTTCTTGTTGTCAGGCCAGAGTTTTCATGTGAGCCATAGGGACTCCAGAGCAGAGGACCATTCCTATGCCATTGAGGGCAAGGGTTTTCATGTGGTATCATAGGTACACCGGAGCAGTGCACCATTCTCTGAGCCAGATGGGAGAGACCCAGTTCTCCGACGAGGAGACTTCAGGCGCAAGTTCAGACTCGATGGTCAGGTTCCGAGTCTTCAGTTGACTCACACTCCAGCCCGTTCGTCCTCCTCACCTGCACGGCATGAGAAGCAACGTCCTCGACTGCAGCAATGTGCGCGTTGGGTTGATATTGTCCGTAGTGTCTTGTAGCGTTGAGTTGAGTTTCTGTCTGTTTGTCCAAGCTGAGCATTGCATGCTCCAGCTTGAGGGGAGTGTTGGAGCATAAGTTGTATGCGCCTATTGAGTTGTAGCAGGGTAAATGGATCCTGGAGGAGATCCATTTACCCCATCCAGTGTTTAGTCCCACATCGTCCAACGGTGGGACTTGGAGGCTCTGGAGAGGTTATATAAAGAGCCCCAGACCTCCTGTACTCATTGAGAAAGTCAATAGAAAAACACGCCCAATTGGAGGGCTTCTCTCGTGGTTTCATCCCGCTCCTCACGGAGTAGGGTTCCACGTAAAATCCCGTTCTTATTTTCTTGTTATTTATCTTTTTCCATGTTTACGCTTCCGCTTCCGATTTTCTAACAAGTACCATTTTAGTATTATTTAAAATACAACATCACATAGGTATAGAAAGAAAAGATGAATTTAGGATTAAGATATAAAAAACCAACATCCCTCGGTAGTAGCTATTTCTTTGTAAAATCTATATGGATTATCAAAACATAATATAAATGTCAAGTGCTACAAACATGAGAGCAAACTATTAAGGGAGACACGTAAATAACAAAAACTCAATTTAATTCATAATACATTGGATTAGATTTAATGTCAGTTGGGTTGGGTCGGATTATAAAAAATTCTAAATTGTAAAGGTTGGATTGGGTATGAATCAAGTTAAAATCCAATGCAATGCGCCACTAATAACATCACGTCTAGATAGCATTTGCTGGTATATTGTCTTCACTTGCTACATTCTGTTCTACCCTTCTAACAAAGAATTAAAATCAAATGCAACACCCAATTAAGAAAAAAAAGCATGAAATACCATATGAGACGAATCACAATCACGTCCTTGTGACCTGCATCCCTCTACTCTTTAGCCCGAAACCTTAGAACTATTTACAATTAAACATGTAAATTCTCACAGAAACTGGCAATTCAAAGGCCCTAATTGCATAAGATATTACCATCATTATCGAAAACAAAGAAACAAAAATACTAGCTTCCACTGAAGAATTGTTAGAAGTGTGTTGGCCGCATCGATGCAGTTTTTTCATAGTGGTGCCCAGTGCAAGAACAAACATAATTTATATAGTACAATTACATGGTAATTGTATAAATAACTCATCACTACTATGTGAGTGGATCTCTAGGAAAAAGGAAACAAAATGATGAGAAGAAGCGAGGTCTAATTCTGGATTGGCAATATAATTGACTGACCAATAAAAAAATTGAGTGAATGTTGGATAATATAATGATAAAATGTCAACTTGCAAACAAATCGAAATAAGACAATTAAATAGAATGTCAATTTATACACACGATTGGCAAGATCACATTGTTATGTAGTAGCTTAAATCAATCATATTTGAAATCATAGGCTAAATTGGTTTGAAGAGAAACTCGATTTATTGTCAATTAAACAAATATAGTTACATATTGAAGTGTTAAAACTACTCAAGAAAATAAAGAGAGGCTTTCCTGACTTATGGATTGCTTGTCGATGTATTATGACAGCCTCGTATGCGGTTTTGGTGAATGGACGCCTAGAGGGGGGTTACTTCGAGCCTCAGCAGTGGGGATGCTACAGGGCTTCCCCTTGGCTCCCCTCATGTTTGTGCTTGTAACAGATTCCCTTGCGGTGATGATGAGATTGACTATGGAGAGCGGCATGTGTGCGGGTTATTCGAGCGAAAACATGGTGATTCCCTATTCTGCAATATGTTGACGACACGGTCCATGCTCAACAGGAAACTGACATTATGAACATTTTTACAGATATTTCCGGCCTTCGGATCAACAAAGACAAATCTGTGTTTATTCTTTTTGGACTTTCTCAAGAAAAGACCCATGAGTTGGGTTAGATTCACCTATGACCAAGCGGAACCCTACCGGTTACCTACTTGGGCCTCCCATTGGTGGCGGGGTGCCTTCGTGCTTCGGAACATTCTTCGATGCTCGAGCGGAACCCTAACGGTTACCTACTTGGGCCTCCTGTTGGTGGCGGGGTGCCTTCGTGCTTCAGATTGGAAGATTGTGCTGGAGAAGCAAGAGAACAAAAATAGCAGGCTGGATGGACATGATGTTATCAAAGAGAGTGAAACTCGTGCTACTCAAGCACGCCTTGTATGTTATCCCAATCTTCTTTTGTTCTACTATGATGCTTCCGGCGGGCATGAGATCGAGATTAGAGGCCCTGATGAGATGCTTTTTATGGTCGGATGGACGGCATGAGAATAGTGGTATACACCTTGTGGATTGGAATACGGTTACCAATGCGAGAAAGGATGGAGGTCTTGAAGCTGGAATGTATGAACAAGGCCCTCTTGTCTACATGGGTGCCCAGACTGTGGGGAGGTGAGGAGGATCCGATTTGCAAAATTATGCGGAGCATATATGACATTCAAGGTGCTTTCATGGCAACTAGCATGAGGATGCCCTCCTCTCTTTGCTAGGGTATTTCCAAGATCCCTTCGGATTTGAGGGAGTGTGTTTGGCCTGTGGTGGAAAGTGGTGCCATTTTTCAACTTTGGAGGGATGAGTGGACAAGCTTGGGCCCATTAAGGGAGAGACACCCACATCTCACTCTTGCTGACAATCAGAATACATGGCTCTGTCAAGTTTGGCCAGATGGTGCTTGGTCTCCACCCTTTCCTCACCTTCTCATATCAGAGGTTTACCGACTTCGCAGCATTGCTTGATGATGTGTCGGAGGTTGATGAGCCCATGGGCGGAAGAGATCACTTTACATGGACGAACGAAAGCTTTTCAATAAAGAAAGCATAATGGAGAGGCGGCACGCCCAAGAATGGAAGCGCTCGTTCTTGCAAACGTTACAGAAGAGATCTTGCAAACGTTACAGAAGAAGGCGAAGCGCTCGTTCGCGGTCTAGGGAGCACCACACCTGCCAGTCCTTCGAAGAGGCGGTGGCGGAAGCAGCGGGGGTGGTACCTTCAGGGGGTCTCAACAAGGTTACTAAATGAAGGTCCTCTCCTGGAACGTTCGGGGCATGGGGGATGCGGCTAAGAGAAATACACTGGGCTCCAGATTCAGGGAAGGGGGGTGCGACGCTGTCCTCCTACAAGAAACCAAGTTGGCCTCTCTGAACGATGATGTTTGGCGCTCCCTCATGGCGGGGGATCTTGATCAGTTCTCTGCTCTTCCTGCGTCGGGGAGTGCTGGCGGTCTGCTTATCGCCTGGAAGTCTTCTCGGTTCTCCCTTGCCTCTGCTGTGAAGGGAAACCACTCAATCTCGGTTCTGCTCTCCAGGAAGGACGACTCTATTTCTTTGGTTCTCTCTTGCGCCTACGGCCCTTGCGATGCGCGAGAAGGAAGGAGTTATGGGATGAGCTTCGCAACATCTCGGTGGACTACGCGGGTTTGCCTTGGCTTATCGGGGGAGATTTTAATGTCACGCTTCGTTCGTCGGATAGACCCCGGGACAGGGGAGGATCTTACCCGGGCTCGGCGGAGTTCAAGGACTTCGTCAATGACTTGGCTCTGCAAGACTTAACGGCGACGGACGTCAGGTTTACTTGGAGGAACTCTTCTTCGAAGTCGTGCATTGACAGGTTTCTCGCGTCGATGGCTTTCATGGATCTTTTCCCTTTGGCGGCGGTCCTCTCGCGTCCTCGCGCATTCTCCGACCACTCTTCGATCGTCTGGGAGTCCCAGATGTCTTCCCCACGGGCTGGGTTCTTCAGATACGAGCGATGTTGGATGCTTGAGGATGATTTCCGCGTGCTGGTGGCTTCTTCTTGGCGGAACCTTGCGAGGGTCGATCGGCGGTCGTCAGGTTTCGGAAGAAATTAGAGAGGCTGAGGGGCGTCCTGTCCCTGTTCAAGAAAAGATCGCGGGAGGCTAGGCTTTCGGCGAGGAAGGAGGCGGAGGCTATCGTCACCGAGCTGGACTCCTTGGAGGGGCTGAGGGAGCTCGGTGCTGACGAGCTGGCTTCCAGGTCGGCGGCGGTGGCGGCGGTTGAGAAGGAGGAAAGGAAGAGGGTGACGGAATGGCGCCAGCGAGCGAAGTTGAGGTGGATCAAAGAAGGAGACGCAAATTCCTCATTCTTTCACAGAGCGGCTTCAAACAGGAGACGCAAATTTGGTTCACTCGATGTCGTTTGGGGGGCGCGAGGTGGTGGGCGACGAGGCGATTGGGAATGCGGTGGCGGGCTACCTCAGGGACTTCTCTTCGGTTCGTTTGCCTCGGCGCTGGCGCTGTCTGGGGGAGGATGTTCCTAAGCTTTCCTCCGCACAATGTGCGAAGTTGACTTGCGGCTTCTCCATCGATGAGATAAAGGCTGCTGTGTGGGATCTCAATGTCGACGCCTCGCCGGGCCCTGATGGCTTCCCTATCGCTTTCTACAAGGATTTTTGGGATGTGGTGGGACAAGAGGTTTGGGAGGTTGTCGTGGAATTCTCTACGGGGAACTTGGGCTTCGATGGGATTAATAGGGCTCTTATCGTTCTTATCCCGAAATCTCAATCTCCAATTGCTATTGATGGCTTTCGCCCTATTGCTATCTCAAATGCTTTGTACTTGATTGTTGCGAAAGTGCTTGCGAGGAGGCTGGCGGTGGTTTTGGATGTTCTGATCCATCCCTCACAGGTGGCCTTCATCCCCGGCCGTTCAATCTCGGATGTGACGGCTCTTGCCTCTGAGATGGTCGACAGCTGGGTGAGGCGGGGGAAGCAGGGCTTTCTTTGGAAGGTGGACTTCGCAAAGGCGTACGACTCCTTGGACTGGAGCTTCCTCTGGTCTGTGTTGCATGCTCGCGGCTTCCCAAATAGTTGGATCTCCTGGATGCGCCGATGCGTTTCTACGGCATCCTTCTCAATCATGTTGAATGGCCGTATCGTTGGTAGCCGGTTTCAGCCAAGGAGGGGTGTTCGGCAGGGGTGCCCTCTGGCACCCATGCTCTTCGTCATTGCCGCTGATGTGCTCCCGAGAATGGCGGATAGGGTGATCACGAGGGGCTTCTCATCGGGATTCTCGTGTAACTACAACAACTCTCCAACCCTCCAGTATGCGGACGACACCATCGCCTTCATAGAGGGGGGTCTGGAGGAGGTCAGAGGAATGGCTGTCACTTTCGCCATCTTTAGCGAACTCTCGGGGCTACGAATCAACCATTCCAAGTCCAAGGTGATCCCTTTCGCTTGGGATGATCGGTCTGCGGCGGCTTGTGGCGTGATTCTGGGGTGCTCCCCTTCTGCTCTTCCGATCGACTACCTGGGTCTACCGCTGGGAGCGAGAAGGTCGAGATTGTCCCATTGGAACAGGGTCATGGAAAAGGCGGAAAGAAGGCTTGCTGGGTGGAGTGCGGCGATGCTTTCCAGGGGTGGGCGTCTTGTGCTCATCAGGTCGGTTTTGGCAGCTATTCCTATCTATTTTTTGTCGAATTGGGCTATTCCGGTGGGGATTAAGAGGAGGCTTGAGGGCCTTATGCGGACATTTCTATGGGGGAGAAGGGGCTCCGTGTCGCGGGGCATCCATCTGGTGGCCTGGAAGGATGTGGCGAAAAGGAAGTGCGATGGTGGGCTCGGCATTCGTAGCCTGGATCTGGTCAACGATGCGCTGATGCTTAAATGGGTCAACAAGCTTTGGGGTAGCGCCTCCGGCTTCTTTCCCTCTATGCTGCGTGATATTCTCTCCATCGGAGTGGACATGTTGCGGGACGTCGACGCTTCGCGTTCTGGGACGCCTTTATGGAGAGGGATCACCTCGGCGGCTAGGCGGTTCTCGCATCTGTTCAAGCCGGTTCTGGGTGATGGCAACTCGTTTCTTTTTTGGCATGACGCATGGGCGGGGGACGCCACCCTCGGTAACTCCTTCCCTCGTCTCTGTGCCTTGGCGTCTGACTCTGGTGCTTCGGTGGCTTCCGCTTGGGGCGGGGGCAACTGGTTCCCTTCCTTTGCGGCCAACCTCTCCGACGAGCGCTTTGATGACTTCTTAAACCTCCTGCAACAGCTTAGGGATGCGCCAACGCCATCCAATGGCAGGGATCACTGGGTCTGGCGTGACGGCGCCTTCTCGTCGAGGCGGGCCTTCAAGGTGATCTCACATCAACCAATCTCTGATCGGAACCCCCTTTGCAATGATCTGGGGTGGCTGTGGAGTTTAAATTTGCCGGGAGAAGGTGGCTTTTTTCCTGTGGCTTTTGCGTCGTGGTAGGGTATTGACCCGCGATAGATGTGCTAAGTTTCTATCGGGGATTGGCTCCATGGAGTGTGTGCTGTGTACCGGCGATATGGAGACTTTGCAACATCTTTTCTTCTGTTGTCCGTGCTCTGCCAACATTTGGGAGGGCCTCAATGTGGCTTGGGTTGACGCTTCTTCGGCCGACTCGTTTTGGATCACTTTGCGCTCTCGTGCAGACCGGCCAAGAAGGGAGTTGCTCCGCCCCCTCGCTTGCATTTGGGCGTTATGGCTCGCTAGGAACGCGAAGATTTTCAGGGGCCAAAGGTTCTACAGGGAGAACGTTTTAGCGCATGTGGATTTACTTATGAGTGACTGGATGCTCCGGTAATGCTGTTGCCGCGTGTTGGTGTTTGGGTTGTGGTCTGGGGTATCGACAGGGATCCTCTCAATCCCTGATGTTTGTATCACTTTGTACCTCTCTTCTCCACTCCCTCGTTTGGTTTTTAATAAAATTTTGGGGCGAACACCATCATGTGTATCCCCCGAATCGTTTTGATTTCAAAAAAAAAAAAGCATAATGGATCTTCGCTCGTACAGCACATGCCATGCAGGATGACTTCAGAAGGGACTACAGGATTATTAGACCTAGTAGGATTTTGAGGCAGATCAAGGTTTTTCTCTGGTTGATGAAACATGGACACTTACTAACTAAGGTTCATCGAGTCAGGTTGTTGCGTGCAGGATATGTCTTGTACAGAAGGTCTGGACTTGAGCAGGAGGACTTGGACAATCTCTTCTTCCGATGCAAGTCCTTATTGTTGGTTTGGGAGGATGATGCAATCTCTTGGTTACGGACTGCGGGTGCCACTACCTTCTGGAGCTCCGTGAGAGCTGTGGGCGGTAATTCTCAGGAGGACGTGTCGGCAGCTTTCGCACATTATGGGCTTTATGATGCGCTAGAAATGAGTCTATTTTCCGGGTCATGTTTTTTATGTGGATAATGTACACAGTCACTACAGGGCTCTTTTGACCTATTGGAACTCGATGTAACTGTTTTATTTTGAATTAATATACCTCTGCGATGAGTCCCACCTCGGGATTTCACCCTCTCTTTATATTTAGAAAAAAGAAAATAAAGGTATCATCTTTACTAAATTTTAACCCTGTAAAAACACATGGCAAACAAAGGACTGCAACTGAGCTTGATGCCAAGCTTTTGCTTTACACCTCACCAGCCACCACTCACAAGTATGCCTCACTAGGCCAATGCTAAGCATCAAAAGTTGTGTATACATTATTACATCAGCACCTCATGGTGCCACCCTTAGAACTATGCATCTAGGTATCTGTTTTCTTGTATTTCCAAGTTAACCTCAAACAACGAATATTTCCTCAATGGAAAAGAGCAAGAATCTTCAAAATGAAGTGTAGTTAAATAGAAACACTGAATAATGCCATGTCAATACTCTAAGCCCAAGATCATTGTCACCAATGCTAATGATATTTCATCGCTTTACATCTCAATTGTAAGGCCCTCAACACACATGCACACAACACTCTCTCCCACTATGCAAAAAGTAAGCCCCAAACTAATCGAGATAATCCAAAAATACCATCAAGTTGACCTAGTGAAAGTTGAGGAGATAGTCCAAGAAAGCCGTCGAGTTAGACCCAGGTGAAAATTGAAGAGTTTTTTCATCACAATATCTTACATGAGGAGGAACAATGTGGACGGGTAAGTTTGAACTTTAAATTGAAACTTGTTGGACTATACCTCAACACCATCACCCCGATGATAATCCATGGTTAAAGTTTCAGCCGTTCTTTTCCCTTCATCATAACAGCTCCTGACACCTGGTACACAAAATACAACAAACAGAAAGTTCAACACTTATTTCTTGCAAACAGGGTTTTTCATATTTGATATATTAAGCATAATATATCAGCCAGCCCCGTGTACCAGTATATATAAAAGAAGAGCGGGAATCAGTCAGATAGCCATTAACAGACCTATAGGGTTAACATGACCCCAGTAGCTTTCCTTCTGCGGGTGCTCAAGAGGGTCTCCATAAACCTCGCTGGTACTCGTCAAAAGGAACCGAGCACCAACTCTCTTTGCCAAACCCAACATGTTCAAGGTTCCCATCACATTTGTCTTGTACCAAGAGATAGTCAAGCATAACAACAACTTGTCATCCAAGAAGAAAAGCATCTAGCCGATGCAGATCAATCTAACATAGAAAAAATCTGACCTATAGTCATTATCAACGTATTTAATATCCTTTTTTTTGCAGAATGTTGGTAATGGCGGATCTACTTTATTTAAACAGGGACAGGAGAGAACAGAGAAGGATATGATGGTTTTGATGGGGTTGAACTTGTAGTGGACGGGGGATGCGGGGCAGGCGAGGTGATAGATCTGATCGACCTCGAGAAGGATGGGGTCGATGACGTCGTGACGGATGAGCTCGAATCTCGGGTTGGACAAGTGGTGGGCAACGTTGTCCTTCCTGCCGGTGAAGAAGTTGTCGATGACGATGACGCTGTGGCCCCTCTGGAGGAGGACGTCGACGAGGTGGCTGCCGACGAAGCCCGCGCCGCCAGTGACGACGATCCGCTTGGGCGGAACCCTGAGGGAGAGGGGAGGGGTCGGGCGGAGGAGGGAGAGGCGGTCGCGGGCGGTGGGGCGATCGGCGGCGGCGGAGAGGGCGTTGTAGTAGGGGTGGAGGAGGAAGAAGGTGGAGGCGATGAGGGCGCCGACGAGGACGAAGAGGAGGCGCTGCTCGCGGAGGAGGTAGGAGAAGGCGGAGCGGGGGAGGGAAGGGCGGAGGGGCTTCTTGGAGATCTGAGACTGCGAGGATGGGGTGGAGTTGAGGCTCGACTGCTTGTGGAGGAGCTTCATCGAGAGGAAGAGGGGAGGTGGAAGACGAGATCTCCCGAGGAAGGAAGGAACAAAGGAGGAGAGGATTCACCAAAGGTTATCCCTGCTCGCTTCTACATTTCACTCGCCACAACACGTCTTCTACCGGCTAGTTCCCTCTCCTCCGTCTTCTATGTTATTTCTCTTTACATAGTTTGAAATCTATTTAAATAGAAAATTATAATTATGTGGTAAGTCCTTTTTTTTAGAATTTCAATATCTTATATATCATGAAACATTGAGTACAGTATTTTTAGCATTTCCGTATATATCATTCTGTATAAATGAATTTACAAAGAAATCTTTTTGCAAGCACGTGTGCATAAGTAACTGTCTCTTTTAACATGGGAGATCTGCGTCAGTGGAGTCGATTGCAGGTCTGTTGATATACTCTGAAAAAGTCTTTTCATTCTCCATGGAGGACTTTATCGTCCAGTGACTATGTCCACTGCATTCTTGATATCTTAGCAAATGGTCAATGGATGTTTTATGAAAGAAACAACAACCTGGATTCCCAATTTTAAGGAATTATGTGGCATCAGATGCAATGCATTTGGCAATAATAGACTCTAATTTTGACGTGTAACATACTGCTGCAATTGATGTTGTCTCATTCTTAAAGGCGTCGTCCACCATGATTGTGAGCTCTTTATCATGTCTGTCTGCATTCCGCTTAATAGACGTGTTGACTATTGGGGTACACTAGTCAATATTAGACTTTTTTAGCGATAATTAGGGATGCACAAACTTTCTTGATCGTCAAGATAGGATCTGACCTCGAATTGGTATGCTTCGAACTTTCCAGCTAGATCTAGTGCAAAACGATAGATACCATAACAAAGTTCTCTGATTCTCTGAGGTTTCTTAGGAGGTTTAAGGAAGTGTCCACCATATTTCTCGTGAGTGAGACCTTATAGGAAAATGCAAACCATGTTGTTCTTCCATATGGACATGTACCAAATAGATGGGCCTCATCTTATATCATTGTTGAGCATCGCACACAGATACTGTCTATATATATGTATTCTTTCCATTAGTCGCCTACTTGTAGCAAGGCACTTTGGAAGCATCTTCTACATGCAAAGTTTTATCCTGGGGGAGGGGGATGTTCCTTGTAATTCCGAATTTTCTTAATATACTCTATATTGTCTAGTGTTGCAGTACATTTTCCTTGATTAATTGATGGTATACCGATTTTGCAAAAAACTTGTCCAGAGGGGTGCGGTTTCCATACCCAGATATCATCTTCTATATGGTTGAGGCAGGGTCTAATTATGTAAGGAGTGTTGTCACTGAGGAGGAATTGTCGAATCAAATTTAAGTTCAAATGCCTATTATGACACAGAAGGTCGCATAATGTTGGGAATAGACCATGTTATGCGTTTAGGATGTAATCGTTTAGAGTAGGCAGGAAACCACTGATCCCTCCATATATTGATCATTTTTTCCATTATCACCAGCTTTACAGAATTCCCACTAAGCATGGTTTGGAATTATTGATAGCTTTCCATATGTGGGAAGATGCCGCCGAATTGGGAGCATCCCTGAAATCAGATGGCCTGAAATACTTTCCTTACAGGATTTCCTTTCAAAGGTCTGGCTAGGGTTGTATAATATGCCACGCTAATTTGAGAATCAAGGACATGTTCATCAGTTGAGCCTACCTAATTCCAATTCCTCTCAAGTGTTTTGCCAAGGCAATATCATTTCAGGCTTTGAGTAATAGTACCTCTTGTCATCGAGGAAGCCCCACAAAAATTACTAATTATCATATCTATATGCATGCATGTGTCTGATGCAAGTGAGATCATACTCATGATGTATACAAGCACTGCCGAAAGTGTCTCTTGTATAAGTACGTTCTCCCTGCTTGTGAGAGGGCTTTGCTTTTCCAGCATGCTAACTTATTTTTCATTCTCTAGAGAATATGAAAATGCAGAGTCCTAGAGACGTGCTTTCGTGGCATCGGGCAACGCATATATACTCCTTTTTCAAAGGGAGCTTAATATTGAGCTCATCCCTTATGAATCTTTATAGGCACTCATTAGTATTTTGGTTAGATGTTAGACTACAGTTCGCATAGTTCACTACTTGCCCAAAGTATCTCCCACAATATGCAAAAGATGAGAGATACTCTTTGCCTTTGGAGTGGATGCTTCACCAAAGATGAAAGTATCATTCACATACATGAGATGTATAACAGCTGGTACTGACCTATGAATTTTGTGACCTTTGATGAGATTGTATTGTGATGTAGAATTAGCAACCTTGATAAGAACTCCGCACCGAGGACAATTAAGAAGGGCGAGAGAGGGCAGCATTGTCTAATGCCTCTTACTGGGGTAATATTTCCCGATGGTATTCCATTAATCAACATAAAGATTATGAATGCGGAGATGTAGGAGTGGAGTAGATCAACAAATCGGACTGAGAACTGTAACTGACACAACAAATTTATTATATATCTCCATTTTAGGTGATTGAATGCCTTTTTCCATGTCCACCTTAATTGCCATATACTTTGATTTGATTTGTCGTGTCCGCATACTATGAAGAATTTTGGAAGCTGCAATAATGTTGTCTGAAATTTGTCTTCGTTTTAGAAAGTCGCTCTGGTTTGACGAGATGAGTCTGTCGAGAACGAGCATTAGTCTATTGACAATTAGCTTAGCAACCACCTTGTAAATGGTGTTGGTAAAGCTGATCGGATGGTAGTCTTGGGACCTTTTGCAAGGTCAATTTTTTGAACCAATACGATAAAGGTTCTATTGATATTTATTAAATGTGCCTCTCTGGAAAGTAATTTCTTATTTGGTTGTGACTTCATCACCTATAAGATGGTAATTTTTTGGTAGAAGGGTGTTGGAAAACCATCAAGCCCTAGGGTTTCGCTAGGATGCATCATAGAATGACCTTATAGGGTTCATCTTTATCCGAGACTGAGCTAATCCTCTGGTTTTTCCCCTCTTAGCATTCTCTTCTGGTTTAAATATATTTCGGACAATCGACGATGTGATTAGAAATGCAGAATTTGTTGAAAAAGTGGCGCTCAAAGCATTTTATAATTAACTTCCTATCATCAGTGTAGGAGCCATCTTCCAATTTGATCCTGTTGACATCATTTTTCCTGGCTCGAGCAAGCGCATAAAGATGGTTATGTGTATTGCGGTCCACCATTCGTATCCAGTGGTATCTGGATCGTTGATGCCAATATATCTCCTAATTTTTTAGCAAATTAATGTGCTCCTTTTCCAGATCGTGTCTTAGTTTGATAAAGGGAGTAGTCAGGGGTTGTGATTCTATTATTTGTATGGTATCCTCAATTTGAGCCTTCCTTTTTTTTCCAATCTAAATCTTTGTTGTGGCCCACTCGCTCAGTATTTTTTGCGACCACCAGGAGCTTGTGTTGGAGGTTGTGTTGATGCTCTTGTCCTTCTGTAATTCAGTAAGCTTTGTTTGAAACTCCTTCTCCTCTATCCACCATAATTCAAATCTTTAAGGTCTAGGTATCCTTCTATATCTTTCTAATTTAAGAAGAATCGGGGAGTGATCACTGTATATAGTAGGAAAGTGAAGGACACATGCATTTGGATGTAAACATCCAGTCTTCGGTAGAAAAACACAATCAAGGCTTTCCTTGATATTTTGATACTATCCTTTAAAAGCTAGTTCTGTGAATTTCAGATCAATCAATCCAATATTATTATAGAAGTCTTGAAGATACAAGAAGTCCTTTAAGCTGCATGGTCGTCCTCCATGCTTATTATTATCATTGATTATAGCATTAAAGTCGCCCATTATAACCAGGTTTGTGAAGTTGAGATGCAATGCAGTCCATGCCTTTATAGAATTCTTTTTTCCTTGTGTTTTATGGGAGTCCCTTTCCTTGTGCTTTATGAGAGTCCTATAAATACACATTAAATTCCGTTGGCTGCAAGCGAATGTACGAATGTCCACTACTATATAATTGGTATGCACATGTATAGGATGGAGTGTAATTTTCTCGTTATAAAGTAGAGTGTCGTCGCCTGCACAACCTTGTGAGTCAATAGTTATGCATTAGTATCATTTTTTTCTTTTATCCATGATCTCGATCATCTGAGTGATGTTGCAATGAGTTTCTAAACCAAAATAACAGGAAGGATTCGTAGCCATGAGAAGATTTCTGAGATGTCGAATTGCATGGGGGCTTCTCAAACCCCCGCAATTCCATGCCAGGAGCTGTTGCAGGTCAACTGCCAGAACCCCATGATCTGATTCTATGTGACTGTCTTTATTTTCCAATCTTTACCTCTTGCTTGCACTGTGATTATTTCATTCGTTGGGCTCTTCAGTGATTAGTCTCTTCTTCCCAAGTACATGATTTTCATCGATGCATAGCTTGTCCCTTGTAATTATTTTTATTTATCTCAATCCTTTTATTGGTCGAAGAAAAGTGCTGGAGGAGTAAGCCGACATGTTGTCCATGTGTATAAACTTAATTGCGATCCATTTGTCAATCGTAGATTCCTTCAGGGTTTCTAAACCAGTGACGTTCTTTGTGGAGGGAGAAGTAATATCCATGGTGGGAGATGTTGTAAAGGGGACTTGACTAATCTGACTTGCCCTTGATCCATACCATTTCGAGGGGCCAAGGAGAATCTCTTAACTTCCTTTTTGCTACTAACTAAGTTGCTTGGGATGATTGTACTCTTTTGTATGTTAGGATTCCTGGGCTTCCCCAATGTTTTCTCCCATTCATCAATGCTTCTTACTCATTTTCCTTACTCTATCAGGAATGAAGGTCGTGGAGAAGCTTTTGTTGTTGTTGTTTTTAGGAAAAATATGGGAGACTTTGAGGTCCAACGAATATCATGGCTTTAGAGCATCTTCTGCTCGTGCTTTTATGTCGAGATCTTGATTTTTTTCTGCAAACACTCTATACTTCAATTACTTCATCACACCAAGAGTAAACGTGACCCATTACTTCGCAGAAGGTGCATATCAAATTTGGGTTGCCCTTCATATGCTAATGGTAATGAGATAATCTTCTCGTTTTCGCAGCGAATCTTGATATCCTTTTTTGAGGGGGCATGATACATCCATCATAACTTTAATCCTATCATATCCACTCGAGCTTGTCCTTAACTCTGAAGAAAATTCCATGATCTCGCATATGCAACCCATAATCTTCCCATAGACTTCCTGATTTTGAAATTGTATTGGATTTTGGTGCACCTATATTCAAAAGGGATTTTTACACCCATAACCCTGAATAATTCGCAATTACAATCATAACCCCGCATAATCGCGAATTACATCCAGAACCCTGAGTAATACGTCGTCTTACATCCATAACCTTCCGTTAGTTTAGTTCATTAACTCAACCGGATGGTTGATTTAATCTAAGCGGTATACGATCTAACGATTGAGATTAACTATAAGTAAATAAAAAATATCATCCCTATCCAGTTGGTCATGCATGCAAGGATAGAGGACGAGCTTGCGGGCGGTGGGGGTCATAGGGGGGCTTCACAGAGTTTGTCAGGAAGCCTTTGTCGAGGGCTTGCGGGCAGGGGGCCTTCATCGGGGGCTGCGGCCTGGGGAGCCTTCATCGGGGGCTGCGGGCGGGTGGGGGTTCAGAGGGATCGAGATCCACAGGAGCTGAAGCTTACGAGGGGGAGGGCTTGCAAATTGGGGGTTGCGGGCAGAGCGTGCGGGGTGGTTTTCATCGGGGGGTCCACAGGAGCTGAAGCGGGGTGGTTTTCATCGGGGGGTCCACAGGAGCGTACGAGGGGGAGGGCTTGCAAATTGGGGGTTGCGGGCAGAGCTTGCGAGCAGGGGGACTTGCGGATCGGGACTGCAGGTGGGAGGGGGGTCGTCGACAGAAGCTGGAGCTTGCGCGGGGGGGGGGGGGGGGGATTGCAGGTGGGTTTCAACGGGGGGCCTTTGTCGGGGGGTTGCAAGCGGGAGGTGGGTGGGGGTCGTCAATAGGAGCGCGCAGGGGGACTTGCAGATCGTGGGTTGCGGGAGGGAGGGGTCGTCGACAAGAGTTGTAGCTTGCACCAGATCAGGGGCTACGAAGAGAAGCTTACGGGCGGGTGGGAATGGGTTGGGGTCAGGGGATTGGGAGCTTGCGGGCGGGTTGCAGGTGGGTCGTTTCACGGGGGATTGCGGGTAGGGGTGCCTTCATCGAAGGCTTGCGGGTCGTCTGGAGCTTGCGGCCAGTGGCGGGTTGGCTTTGTCGGAAGTGCAGGAGGGGGGTGCCTTCATCGGGGGCTGTGGACAGGGGAGGGGGCTTCGACGGCTGCGGGTCTTGCGAGAGACGAGACTTGCAGGCTGGGGGAGAGGGGCTTCGATAGGGGTGGGGAGAAGGTCTCGATGGAGCTTGGTTATGGAGGAGGAATGAGAGGAGTAGGTGGTCGGTGGGGGGAGGAGGCGGAGGTAGTTGCCGGAGGATGAAGGGGAGGAGTAGGTCAGAGGAAGGGGACGACGAGGTGCTGCTGGCAGATTGGAGGACGGAGGAGAGAGTGGTATCTTTTGTAAATAATTATGATTTAAAGGGTAAAAAATGAAAAATATGCGACATATACCGTCATAGTTAACGGAAATTTGGATAGAAGTTAACAAGAGGTTATGGATGTAAGAGTTAAGCACTACTCAGGGATCTGGATGTAATTCGTGATTATGCGGGGTTATGATTGTAATTGCGAAATTACTCAGGGGTTATGGGTGTAAAAATCCCTATCCAAAAAGGAGTTGTATCAAACTTGTATTCGTCAAGTAGAGTATTAGGGTTCCTTCTCTACTAGAATAAGATTGCCTTTGAAGTTTCAAGGCGCTCTATTCCAGATGAACTCCTTATCTGCGGGAGAGCTAAATTTGGTCTTCCAACAGAGAGCGCCAACCTTTTGAATGAAGGGGGTATCCGAGACCTTCCAGGCCTTTTTACCATCTCTATCAAGCCTTTTCTACGGAAAGGTCTGTCTGACAGCAACTTGAACAATAAACAACTTTCCCATGATTTTCCTATCATAGAAACCTCTTGTCCAATATCAATGATTTCGTCTTCCTTTTTACCATAAGATAAATTCTGTAAGAACCTAATAAGCCCTTCCTCATCCTGCTCCATAGTCATAGAAAGCACCACAACAACAAAAGCAATGGCAAACATCCCTCAATAGGCTTATAATATTTATGCTTTGCTTAGATCTAGCCGGGAGTTTGCAATCTTAGGGAAGGGGCAAAAAAAGGGGTTGAAACATAACACATGTTAACAACGGCGAATGTCACAGAAACTTTACAATCACCGCTGGTTGTTTAAGAGATGAGTCGTATTTAAGATTTCATGGAAGTTTAAGATATTTATAATTGCTATTTTCTCAGAACAAAAAGAGAATGGAGGATGGATTATTAAGAGATGAGTTTCGCAAAACTTCTTATCCTGAATGGTAAAGCCGAGATGGGACCTGCTCAACCAAGGAGAGAGAAAAATATATTAGTTTAATCACCTCCTATTTAACACTTTTTTTGTAATTGTGCTACACAGTTTCTCGAAACCATGGAGGTTAAATACGACTCATCCTACAAATGTCCATGAAATCTCAAAAGTATCCTGAAACTCTGGTAATAGGATCCATGAATCTCACATCTGAACTCAAGGGTTTTACTCTAAGATCATAGTCGTCAAAGCAGACTTAATTACTTACCACCTCCATCAGTTTTGCTTGCTTACTTTTCATCACTGCTAGCTCTACTTGCATCTTAGATATTACTCGCTCTTGTTCTGCCAACTGGTCACTTAGTCCCTACGTGGCAACAAGTGTCTTGACGTCCTTCGCTTGGATAGAAGAACAAATGAGAGGGTGTGTGTGTGATGAATTGCTAATTCATCGTGTCACCGTGTTTGAATTAAGTGAAACCTCCTCATTCATTCATGTTTTTAACTTCCATTTGTGCATTAATCACATCATTTGGTATTCGCACGTTTTTCTTGTAAAATCTCATAAAAAACTGAAAAATCCAAAATGCTCTGAAACTTTTCACTCCATGTAAATTTTTAATTAAGTAGATTAGTTGTGGTACATGTGTACATCTAGTCCGATTGCACATTTGATCAATAGATATTTTAACATTTGTTTTCAACATGTTCACGCATACCTCTTAGTATAACCAAATAGTATATATTTATTTAGACTCATACAAAAAAGATGTAATTATATTATAATTATTATATTAATATCTATCTTGGTAAGTATACGTGATTCTACATACAATATTTAATATATATATATATATATATAAATAAGGATAAGGAGTATGTACCAAAGTGTAGATTGATTATGTACACCAGCTTTTCTAGCCTCTGGATCCACATGCATCCAAAGGCTCTCACTCGTTTTGCTTTCCCAAAAGAAAATCCATTTTCCAAGACAATATGCAGCAACTAAAGAACCCGACCTCTTCCTCTGCCATCAATGTACCCCTTGTGCCTCCCACCTTCCTCCCCACGATAACCCTCCCTCCTGCTCTCACGGTCATCGTCACCTCTGGTGCATCCCACCTACACTGCGATGACAAGCTCCTGCAACCATCACTCTCTTGTGATGCTGAGGAGTCCATGCTAGCTAGGCCATTCCCCTCTTACATAGCCAACTCGTGTCGGCCTCCTACAATGAGGAACCCATGGCCAGCCCTTCTCTGCTCACGATCTCTCCTTTTCATACCACTAGCAGACCCTGACGCCCTCCTCGATCTCTAGTGATGCGCCAGCCTCCCTCCTCTCGCAGCATTGCCATTCACCTTCCCTCTTTCTTACTGCGCCCAAGATCCCGACACCGCCTCGTTCCCGATTCTGAAGCTGCAAGAATGGGATGCTTCGCTCCATTTTCCGACGATTTTTTTTTCAAAAATACATTAATGTATTTTCATCACTATATCCGTCTAATATGTCCTTTCAATTTCGTTAGAAATAGAGACTCCTATGTCATCCATATAGAACATGTAATAGATAGAAGGCATAGAGTCTATGTTTCTGATGAAATTGGAATGACATATTAAAAAGGTATAATAGGGATGAGCATTGGGTTGGGCCGGCCCGACCCAGCCCGAAGCCCAGCCCAAAAAGCCCGGCCCGGCCCCAGCCCAAACGAACATTGGGCCGGGCTCAGACCCAACATTTAGGCCCAAAATTTTTTGGGCCGGGCTCGGGCTTGGCTTGTCCCCGCCCGACCCGGCCCAAGGGCCCAACCCGAAGAGGGCCCGGATCCTTCCAATATCCTACACGCCTGGAAACTCTCACCTATTGCATGCACACTCTGTTCATGTATCATGTCTTCATACAATATTTATAAATCAAGAAAGTCAAGTGTGGGATATATGAGTTGATGCTCATAGTATTTCAATTCGAAACTAGTTTTCCTTAGTTAGTCTATGGTTTAGATTCTGTTGGTTATTCTTGAATTTGTTAGTGTTTATTTTTTCCATCAGAATATTTTCTATTATTGAACCTTTACCCAATATGGACATTATGCCTATTTTTTAACATGCAGTGCCTGGTGCACCTGTTGTTAACTGTGTATGTTTGATTCACTCTTTCAATTTTCTGTAATGAGAGACGTTTATGGCATCTAACATTGAGTGCACTTGTATAAAATGAGAAATCATCTCCTGTAGAATTGAGTTTTAGTTATTTTACAATTATTATGGCATATGTTTTTAACAATTTTCCTCGTCTAACTTGAATTGAGATTGACTTTAAACAAAAAACTCAAAGTTAATAATCTATAATGGGTGGAGATGGGCCAGTCCGGCCCATAAGAATTGGGATGGGCATGGGCTTGGGCCGGACCAAAGAAAATTTTACGGGCCTAGGCCCGGGCCAATGCCCGAAGTTTTTAAATGGGCTTGGGCATGGGCCCTTCAGGGCCCGACCCAACCCGGTCCATGCTCATCCCTAGGGTATAATGATGAAAATACATGATGATATTTTTGAAAAAAATAAAAAAATACCAAAAAATAAGGAGGGGACCGTTGAACATATATATTGATTAGTTTGTTGTATTGGAGAGAAAAAGTCAAAGAAGGAATGTGCCTTGTGGTCAATAATCAACGAATATAATGGATTAAATAAAAAACAATTCCTATTCAATTTCCACTCCAGCCATCTTATTGGATTTAAATAATGGCTTGAATTAATCTAGATCGTGCCACTAAAGTCCCCTAAATTATTATTTTGTTGGTCTCGGTTTCAGGTCACGCGCGGGGAGAAAGATCCTATGCTATTACAGCAGGTGCTGGAATGCATGGAAGTCGCTCAATCATCATCGGACAACCTTCAGAGGAGGTCGGAGATGGTTAGTGCGCATCCCAATGGTGATCGAGCAGCACCCCTTGCGTTACACCACCTGTTGTAACAACAGAGGATCCGCTCACCACATGTGGACCCCCTCCCAATGATGCCCGTGACCTTCTCTTCTTCCCCATGAAGAAGATGCAACTCCTCCCCTTCTGCTTACAGCAACCGTCCCATGGCGGTTTGCCTTCTCAATACCACAATGTCGATTGTCGTACAAGCATCAGGGCCTCGATGCCTCCATTGGTAACGATCCTCTCACCTCTTGGAAGCTTATATATAAAGAAGAATGAATTGTGACGGGTGAGAGCCAACATCTCCGAATTACCCATAATCGGGGCTTGATCCCATCGCCGACCACCACCACCAGCACCACCTCTACCTTTCCAGGTCCCATCTCCTCTGCCACGATACGTTGGGGAATGGGCATCAGCATCTGCGGCTCACTTCGACCTTCTTCTCCTTCGCTCCAACCATCGTGCTCCGCCTTTGGTGACCGAACACGGCTCCATCCTCTATCCACGAAGAAGAATGAGTTTGAGGGACCTTTTCATGTTTTTATAAGTTTTGGAACTTTTTGTAATTAGTTAAAAATCTACTTTCTTTTATGCAATTTACCTAATTTTGTTATTTTATTTACGATGAAAATTGCTTTATTTAATTCATTCTTAAATATTTGTATTTTAATATTTTAAGGACCTTTCCACAGTTTCATAAAGTTTGTTTATTTTATCTGCGATTTGCGTGTTATTAATCTTATTTAAAAATGTTACAATTTTATTTCTGTCCATATGCTTTTCATTAATTTCAATTATACCCTTAAGTTTAAATTTTATTTACACTCAAATCCCTGAAGTTTCCTAAGAATCACACCCATGCTCCTGAATTCAAAAACTCATAAAATAGCAGAAAATCCGAAAAATTTTCAGAAAATTCCTATATGATCCTAATGACGTGTAGAATCTAATTAAATAGGTTTCAATACATTTCAAGGTTTTAAGGATAAAAGGATAAATATGTTTTTATTTGAGTCACTAAAGTAAAAAATGCTTCTGTAAATAAAATATTTTTTTTGTAAAACATCCAAGTCCAGTGTTTGACCCTCAAACTTACCATTATACAGTATTGAATCTTCTTTAGATTTGTTTGTTGTAAAATGATTTGAAATTTCATCGATTTTCACATGTTAGCAATAACATAATGAAAAAAATCGTCGTTTCAGCAGGAGAAGCTGAGAAGCCCATCTCAGGAAGAGAGTCATCCTGAGGTAACACACGATAAGAAGAAGATGAAGGGGGTAGACAAATGACAAGATATAAGGTCGGGAGAGGTCCCGATCTTAAACGATGGAAACATGAAGCTTAACTTTGGAAGAGAGTCACCTCGAGTCGAATTAGGAGACGAATATAATTTATATGGAACAGATGAGGGGCCATCTAAAAAATGGACTCACTCAAGAATAGGGATATATCGAGTAGAGGGAATATGAGGAACAAAAGAAATGAAAAAGGATGCACCCGATTGCCTTATACCCGCAAGGTCGGGTTACATGTATGGGAAATTTATCGAGGATGCTAATGGATTGAAGATTGAAAGAATGATAGAAGATTGGTTCACACTGCACACTGAAAAATCATGAGGCAAACACATAGATCACCAACTCACCTTGATGCCATAAGAGTTCGGCTCCTTATGTTTTAATACTATATTTTTTTCAAATCAATGTTGCATGACAATGACTAAGTGATACTCTCATGAGTGGTAAGTACACACGGTTATACTTGTCTTAGATGCCTCGTTCAACACACCGTACAATCTTAGAGTTATACCCTATCGAGACGATAACACGAGAAGCCTCTTATAACCCTCTACATCACCGATTGTGTAACATGAGGGTGTATACCAATATGAACTTTTGATGCTTCATCAAAGTATTTGGGCACTATTCTTAATTTATAAGCATTCACTTGTAGTATTGTATCCACAAATAATGAGATTTTTGTTGACCCAATAAGTGGTTCGATTATCGATTTTATTTTAGGTTAAATTTTCTTAACAGTACCGTTTTTTATTTTTGATTTTCATTTTTTGAGTATTTTCACCGAACATATTGATCCGGTCGATACCATTATTTTCTTAGGTACTAAAAAATGAGGGAGAAATCGATAAATGCAACGCATGTTAGAAACCAATGACAGATTTTGAGTAAATAAACTCACACTGATTCCTAATTTACTTGCACATGCATGCTAGAAGTACATGCAAATAAGAAGCTACAGGGGCTACCTACCGATTACAAAGAACAAATGAAGTGAGAGATGGAAAAGCACAAATCACGAGAAAAATAAAAATAAATGAAAAATAAATAAAATAGACTAAGAAAAATAAGAGAAAATCGAGCAAGTCCCCATCCGCTTAGAAAAATGATTGAAAAAATGTCAATTAGTATCAACGTGCATTTATCTCTTTTGGTTTTGATATTTTTGGTTTCATAGCACCGGAAGCTGTTGAGCTTTTAAAGAGGATCCAAAAGGTGATGAACAATAATATGATAGATCCTAAGTTTATGGATGTAGTGTTTAAGAGGATTGGCTTTGAAATTTAAAAAAACTAGCGGTGCAGCTTGTTCTTCGTTTGTCTCGTGTTTCGGTGTAAACTTTTCTTACTCAGATGAATGATATTAGTATCTACCACCTATCTCGAATTATTACAATAAGATGCTGTAATGTCCCGTGCTTAGATCCCCGGTCCGTTATTGGAGAATACTGGCCCTGACAACTTGTTGGGTACGGACCTAGATGGACCCGATGACAACCACCAAAAGTGCTTAAGTCCAAGTTGTCAAGTAGTAATACCCACCACTTATAAACCACACACACTTCGTGAGTTTTAGATGTAGTACTATATTTGGGGGTATGAGTGTTATAACCTCCCCCACTTATATTCGCAACGTCATCGTTGCGACATGACCCATCACTTATTTCCAGTGACAATGGCGGCTGCACGCCCCGAGTAGCCATTTCCTCCTATCTCTTTGTAGTGGTGGCTCCACCTCTTGGGTAGCATTTTCCACTATCAGATGAAAAGTAACTCTGATACCATTTTTTGTAACGTCCCGGGCTTAGGTCCCCGGTCCGTTAACGAGGAAAACTAACCCTGACAACTTGTTGGATTCGAGCCCAAATGGATCCGTTGACAACCATCCAAAATGCTTAAGCTCAAGTTGTCAAGTAGTAATTCCCACAACTTATAAACCACACACACACTTCGTGAATTTTAGATGTGGTACTATATTTGAGGGTATAGGTGTTACAAATACAATCTACTGAATGTAGAATTCTTCTAGATGCTGAAAAGAACAAGGTAAAATACACTAAACTACTCGGAACTTGTCCTGCTATACCATTGGGATTTTTCGATACCAAAGAGGTAGATGAGTGTGTTCTATTTCTAGAGAAAGGTCAGAGCATGTGTTCTAAAGTGGTTGGCATAAGGGGCGTGATTGGGCATTCAGTTGGAGAGAAATTGCGGAGGGGATTTGGTCCGTGCCATTTGGTACGTTTAATTGACGAAATTAGATGGCTGTTATGGGAAAGGGATCATTTATCTGTGGAAAAGGGATCAACAAATTGGTGATTTTGTGGCCAATAAGTGGTTCACAAAGCTCCTCTTTTGTGCGGAATTATCAAAAGATGGAAGCATACTCGATAACGCCTCTAGGGAGCTTTCAGGGTTTTGGAGGAGATGACGCATAGGGATGGGGGTTAAGAATCGTAATTAAGTAGATCGCTATCCCAATCAAAGTTTAAAAACATACCCGGAGATGGGGTAGGGGTTGTGGTTGAGGCTGAGGAAGGCATTGTTGTAGTAACAATCTGCGGAGCGTCGCTGCTTGAGGCTGGGGCTTCTGCGGCCCAGTGTCCGGCCTGAGTAAGCCCGCGTCCGGCCTGAGCCCGCGATAAAAATGGGCAGACCTGGGTATTTTTTTAAGCCCGAATACCTTATCGGGCCGGGCTAGGGTTAGCTCGGACCCGAGCCCGAAACCCGCGGGCCGACCCCACTTAAAGCCTGAGTTTGGTTTGATGGTGACATTGACTTTGTTTTATTCTGTTATTCAAATAACTATATTATTTGATTCTTTTGCCATGTTGCGAATGGATTATAGAGATTAAAGTTTTCATGAAAAACAAGTTTGATGCGGAAATATTTTTTTCAAAGTAAGTTTCGTTGATATTTGCACTGAGAAAAGTTTCAAATAACTATATTACTAATCTTGCTTGTTGTCTTGTTTTTCAAAACAAGATTATTTGTTAATAGTCTTAATCAAGTTAGATTTGGGATTTTTTTGATTTCCTAACCGTTCATTTCTACCAATGGAGGGAAATGGAATCAATTCTTGTTTTTTGGGTGAAAGTAGCTTCTAAAATTAGATCTGGCATTTTCAATATAAATTTTCGGGTCAGCCCGACCCGACCCGACCCATTTTCTAGCGGGTCGGGTTCGGGCTTGGGCCGCAAGTGAAGATATTGAGCGGGCCTAGGCCCGGCCCATGGGTCCAATATATTTGACCGGACTCGAGCTCGGTTGGATTGGACCCGGTCCAACCCAACCCGATGCTTATCCCTATCCATGGCTCTCTTGGAAGGAATCCATGCAGCACGCTTGTGCACGTTCTCATCAATGGTGGTACCCATACTCTGGAGTCACGGTATAGTGTTTTCAATGGATTCCCGGTTGAGGTCCTTTATAAATCTGAAATTGGCACACTTTGCACTTTCTCCCATGCTGCATCTTGGCATAGATCGAATCCGATCAGAGCAATCTCCACAATCGAGGGTTCGTCTCTTGCCTCTCGACTCCAGGTATGGGAGGGCTTACGGGTCTGGTCATTGAAGTTGTGAGTGGTGTTCTCGGATGATGGGGTGTCATAGTGGGTGAAGGCCACCTCGTGGAATTGGTTGATTGGATAGAACGAGGCTTCGAAGACGTCGTTAGTGGTGACTACTTCATTCCCTTTTAGGATGGCTTGCACTTTTGCGATGTCCATAAGTAATTTGATGACAGATGCGTCGTCGGAATCTTATGAAAGCGAGGGGACTTCATATGCGAGGAGTTTCCCAAAGTTCTTGATGAGGTTGTTTAGGATGTAAGGGTAGCGATAGTGTAGGGGGAGGCCAAGAACCACCAACGAGTAGGCCTTTATTTATTTAATTCATTTTGCCCTGAAGGATGAGGATCATCTGTAGAACCATATTGTGACATCCTCCAGGGATGTCAAGGAACTGCCAACCAAGTTGTACATTTTTTCATTAGTCACCTTGTCCACGAGTTGGCGCTTTGTGGTTTTCTAAAATAGATGAAAGAAGTCTTCATCGAATTCATCAATGAGCGCATTCTTGTCCCAATCGAAAGAGGGGATCTCTTTCGAGAAGTCGATGATGACACACCTTAAGAATTGACGCTTGGTAAGGATGGATTCCTAGCATATTTCAGATCGTCAGAAGGGGTTGATGGTAACCTCTGAGTGAGAGGAGATGACGTCGAGTCTCCGCGCTTGTAATAGTCTTTGCAACCTATGGGCCAGGCTTGGAAATGGTGGTCTAGGGGGAGAATAAGAAGATGGGCTAGAGTCGACGTACCTGAGGAGAGGTAGGTTCATCGGTGGCGGCAATTCACTAGTCAACGACATCGGAGGAGGTTGGGAATCGAAGGGAGGGGATGGGATGGGAGTGGGGGAAGCGGCACAAGGAGGGAGGAACCGTCGTCAATGAGATGCCCGATGATGACTTTATTCGACAACTATAGCCTTCGATGACAAATAGTCTTAAACCAGTTTTATTAAATTACTCATTGTCTTAAAACATTTTTATTATAGTATTCTGCAGTTTTTCTAAGGGCATACATACAATTACAATAAAAAAACACAAGTGTTTTCTAGCAAAACTAAAAGGGACACAGGTGAAAAATCCCTGCATTATTTCCTGACAATTTAAAAGGAAGATGTATGGAGCATATTCCTCCACGTACAAGACATCCGCATAATCCCTAATTTGTCCCCATTCGCTAATTCCCAATTGATTATTATTATTATAAGATATTAAAGCGGAACAGTACAGCAGATGGGCGTAATTCACATGTCTACAAAGAAGTCAACGTCCAATTCTAATTTAATATAAATTTAATAATATCAATGATAAATTAAACCGAAAACCAACGTCAATAAACGTCTGATAAGGACGGGGCATCTAACTATAATAACCCAACGTCCCAATCACAAGGCCCACCGGACTTTTCACGTTTTGGGCCTTCACGGGCTCACTAGCGTTGGTCCTTTAAAGTGACAGCTCCATTAGAGGGGTTCTTGTGCTACTTGTGTTGGGGGTCATGCATGGCCTTCCTCTCGGCCTCTGCCACAGCGGCGCCGCTTGCTGGCACCCTCTCGTCCAGCCAGGCTACGATATCAGAGAAGACGAGATCAATGTTCTCCTGGGTCTCGCCGGAGGTGAGGGCGTGCCACATTCCCGGATACAGCTTGTAGGTCTTGTCTTTGCTCACCGCCGTCTCGTAGAGCAATCGGCTGACGGACGGATCCGTTACGATGTCAGCGCCTCCGTGAACTATGATGAAAGGTAGGGATATCTTCATAAAAAAATTATGAGATCAGTGACAGCAAGTTAACAACCAATGGCATCGTAAGGGGATTGCGTATATATCGGAAATTTAATAGAAAAAAGGGGAAACATCTGTAAAATGATATAGAATAAACTCAAGGGGTTATATTTTTATTATCATGATATTTATTCGAAGTCAACAAAGGATCGCCGACGTGTCAGCTTCCAGTTCATGGAACCTTTCGGTCCTGATTCGAAGCCATCCGTTGCGCGTCTTTCCTCCTTTTCTTTACCATAAAAAAATCGTGGATAATTTCGTCTTTTTCTAAAGATCTAGAATTCAAATTCTTAGTTACAGAAAAATCAAGAACAATGGTCGACTCCTATTTTTACCTCATGAAGATTCTTCTCGATCTCCAAGCTGACGTTGAGGAGCTCGTTGGCGGTCTTCAATCTCGGCCTCCCCTTATAGCAGAACGGATTGTTGCGGATCTGGTATTACCGAAGCAAAACCTTAAAGTCCACAAATATATTATATCTTATACGATAATCACATGTAGACTAGGCAGATTATTAATCACCTGCTTCCTAACTTCGGGCTCCTTGAAGGCGCAATCGATTATATCCTTGGTGGGTATGATCCTCCATGTTGGTATGATCTTGCTCAACTTGGTCAACACGCTTATCACGGCTGGGTGTGGCTTCAGCTCTTCAGAAATCTATTTCAACAAAAGAAAAGAAATCGGTAAAGTCAAACGTGTTTATAAAAGTCAACAAGAATCAAGTTCGCGTGGTAATGAATCGAGGTTCTGGGATTGCTTCGACGGCAATCCTACCTTGCACATGGGGGCCACGAGGACGGCACCGTTCCAGTAATCGGGATTCTTCCGGTGGACTAGAAGAGCCATGGCTCCACCCATGGACTCGCCGAGAAGAAACCTCTGCTTCGTCTTGTTCTCTGTTCTCTCTGTTATAGATATATATACATCAATCAGCTAATTTCCACTGTGGGTGATTCAAACATCTGAGGATGGTTGTGGTTAATTACCGCAGACGCTTTTGAAATACGCGGAGCAGTCGTCCACGACGGCGTGGAAGCTCGGAACGTAACCCTGCAGCCCCTCGCTCTTGCCGTGACCTTCGTAGTCCATGCCGTAGACGGCATAGCCGGCCTTTGCGAGGTGGGTACCGGTACCTGGATTAACCGGAATCGGGGTTAGAGTTTGCGCGATACGAAATCGTGATCACACAGAATTTTCTTACAGGAGGAGTCGAGTGATTACCTTGCATGGAGATGCTGCATTCCATACCATACCCTATTCATCAATATATATACTAATTTAGTATTTACAATTCAATAATCCGGAAGATACCGATATTACAGATAGAGATATGCTGCACATGCGCATACCATGACATAGGAATATCAGGGCTCTGGGCTCTTGATCAACGGGGATCCATCGGCATGTGAAGGTCTTGAGTCCTCTACGGTTCGATATGTATTCCTGCAGACCCGTCAATCCATATAAAGCAATAAACTACATATTAGAAAAATCAAAGGTCGACTAGGGAGAATCTTTAAAAAACCCAACCTCTTCAAATCGGAATCCTTCGGGAATCTGATTCGCCTGCAGGAATCCACCAAAAAGATGGAGATTAGAAGAGCGTTAAGGCAATCGAAACCATTAAGAAAGGACTGTTTATTGTTCGTACCATGAAGGAGATGGAAGTAGTGGAGGAGGAGAGATGAGGGTTTTGATAATATATAGAGAGAAGGGGCGGGAGGGAGAAGGCGATGGAAACAGAGAAGGGAGGGGGTGTAATATATACACACACGATGGAGAGTCCAGTGGGTGAGCGTGAGCCTGATCAGGATATGGATCGCAATCGCGCGCTGTCAATTGGATATAATTGTAGTCAACAAACCCGAAGGGAACGCCAACTTCCCCTTTCGGGTCCGGTGAGCTCCGCACGATGTTAGGCGTCTCTATACAATTATTAAATCTAAAACGTTTGGGATTATTATCCCCTTCTTGACGAGGGGAGGCAACGGAGTGAGGAGGGTTCAAGCGGAGGAGTTGGATTGTCGGGAGTTGCTCGATCTTGATCGAGCGGTTCCCACGAATTCGTATGATCCAGACACACTCAAAGTGCGAATTCGTGGGGAACCGCTCGATCAAGATCGAATGGCTTCCGACCCTGCAGCAGAGTCTGCTGCAGCCTTTGTTCCAGCAGACGATCCTCCCCCGAGCGGAGGTAGGAAAGGGAAATCCCAAAAATAGTGGTAGGTCATGCTGGACATTTTGGCACGAATTTGTATGATCTGGACCCACTCAAAGTGCGAATTCGTGAGAACCGCTCGATCAAGATCGAACGACTCCCGACCCTGCAGCAGAGTCTGCTGCAACCTTTGCTCCAGCAGACGATCCTCCCCCGAGCGGAGGTAGGAAAGGGAAATCCCAAAAACAGTGGTAGGTCATACTGGCCATTTTGGGTGATGGTAATACCGGTCACTATGGGCGCCTAACTTCTTCTTCTCCATGTAAGCACATCGCATCCGGGGACTTTTCCATAGGTCCCGACGTCCTCATCACTGTCCAAATTATATCCCACTCCCATGTGCCCCTCACAATTCGGTCGGTGGTGTTTGATATTTCTTTGGAAACAATAAAGCTATCGCCTGCTGATTGCTTAATTTTATAATAATAATAATAATAATAATAATAATAATAATAATAATTGATACTTCTTGTTTTCATTATCAGTGGGATCGTCTTGAAATCAAACGACGGTGTTAATGCACCGGAGATTGGCCCATGCTGTTGTCTCAATTGTTGAGAAGTCGATGTGACAATAGAAAAAAGAAAGCATTTACTTTGAGCAGGAGCACGCAACTCGTTCGCCGATGGGTCATGTTATGTAGATTTTGCAGTCAAGGTTTATATATTCTAGATGCAATGCTCTAATCACGAGTAATTTTAGTTGCAGTAAATCTTTGCAAGCACAAAAATATCGTATTTTAAGACGGGAGTCAACTAAAAGGCTTCTCAAAGCGAAGACCTGCGCTGCACATAAGAGAGAAATTAACGAAATTGTGTCGAAAATTAGGGGAAAACAAGAAAGGAAGGAAGCAAAAAGAAGAAATGTAAGCGATAAGAGGAGCTTGGTTGGTTAAGGTCCGAAGGAAGGAAGGAAGAAAGGAGCAAGATGCTCAAGTTGTCGCGCTCGTTTGACATGTTCTAGCACCACTTGCAATGGAAGGTGGATTTTGGTCCTCATGTTGTTCCTTAATGTAATGGACTGTTCTTCTTCTTTTGTGAAGAGGATACTTATCGGTTTGTGGGCATGGATGAGTATTGATAGGACTCTTTTATCGCAGGTCATTGTTAACCTATAAAATATCAACATTTTGATTATTTATTTATATTTTTGATAGTTTATGTCTCTAGGTTTAGCACAAGGAGTCGAAATTATTTTCCCTTAATTATATAGTCATTTTTATTAATTTGCATTTTTTTAGAAAAAAAAATCACAACCAAGCATCTCATTAAACCAACATGTTGGGAAGTGCGTCATCACAAAATTTGGTTACAATATAAAATGGTCAAGTTAAATGGCAACGAGAAAGAAACAAAAACGACCCAAGCACCATGCTACAATAAGCAAAAGAAAACACAAATTTTAAAAAAATTCCATGCATCCTTTTTTATCGCAGATTGGACAAGCTTTTTCCATCATCTCCCTCGCTATCGGAAGCGGCTTATTATATAGAAAGTTCGGACAAGTTGGTTCGAGGACCCGTTGGGGGTGTCGAAAGGGGGGTCCTGATTCCGGGACGGAACCGTATGACGCGAGAGTGTCACGTACGGTTCCTTTGAGAAGGGTGTGATACCGCCACCTATCAGGCCCGACGAACGGTCCACAGAGCTGCATCCCTACTCACCTGGTCCATGCACATCGCTTACAAAAACACTTGCGTGCATACTTGCGAATAGAACACAATCCCTATTTTCCAACATACATGCATTTCATATTTATATATGGAGCATATAAACTCCAATTGACCAAATTCAACTTTAAGGTTCGTATTTTTAATTATCATAGATCTTATAAAAACTGTGAAGTTGAGCCGGATTCATTTGCGGGATGTCAGTTTTGCATCTATTGTATAATGGTACTACCATCTTCTTTGTTTTATAGAGCACTCATAAGCTCATTTTCCTTGTTTCTAAATTTGTTATTTTTGTTGTATAATTCATTTTCTCTAAAAATATGAAAAAAATAAAAATCACAAATTCAAAAATATAAAAACATAGAACCTCAATTCACATGTGTAATCAACCTATCAAAAACAATATGTATTTTATTCCAAGCATCTATTGCATCTTTACAATCAAGGAAAAATAGGTATGCATGTCATGTAACCTACAATAAAAGAATCAGTTATATCATAAGTACCCCATTAACTAGAAAAAAAGTAAAAATAAAAAAAACACAGGTCAAATATATTTATAAATTCAAACCTCTTTTTGTAACTCTCAAACTTTGTCGGATTTGTAAAGATGCAATTCTACAAACCTGTAGATCTTAAAATTTTAAAATTTTGAACAACTTTTATGCTTCACACTTTTTCCATGAGATCATCTGCTATTTACCATGTATTTTAGAATGGATTTTGACTTTTTAAAATGTTTTTTCTAGGGTGCCATGTATCGCCACCCGAGTTGTCTTCCTCTTCCAACACAAACATCTCATGGCATGTATCACGAACAACTACCCATCTTTGACCCTTGATATCTTTACCATTGATGTATCTCCAAACCTCATCCAATCACCATAGTGTAGGACTCCACCTATCACTAAGGGTGCTAATTGCATTGAATCATTCGAATACGATTACGATTTGTTAGATAAAAATCCGAAAAAATTTTGATAACAATAAAATGAACACAATTTGAATTTGACTTGTGGATTTGATTCCCAAATGAATCGAATTTGAATTTACCTGAAATCGTTAGATAATAATTCGATTTCATTCGATATTTACATATACAGACACACATCAATATATTTTATATTTATGTTTGTCTACATGTTAAGTACATTTATACATGCATATGATGCATAAGTAATTACATACACACATGTAATGGCCCCACCTTAGGCCGATTTGGATCATATCCGAATGTTTTATTATAGGAAGTTATAACATAATTACATCAAAAAACTGACATGCAATTAATCCAACTTTATTTACAATTAAATATATGTAAGAAATAATATTTGAACAAGTAGTAGAAAATGTTATGATATGTACCTCACAATCAAAGATTTAGCATTTGTATTGTATTACTAAAAATAAGATGTTAAAATATGGCAACAGAAGTAGGCATTTTTTCTATTTTGACTTCTTCATCACAAAGTTATTAATCGTACTTTGACCTCTAAGTACGAGAGAAGAAAATATCAGCAAATTCCTATTGCATCAAGCATATGGAGGTACTCTCAAACCACCTTATTACACACGTTTAAGTGGCTACTCTTAAACTTGTTATCATATATATGTTCTAGCTAGTATGATTTATCACATCCAACTTCGGTTACATGATTTCCTTACTCTCAAGCTACAACTAGTGACTTATCACTCTGTGACACAAATATGCAACAACAGGATCTCGTAGTGCGACCTAATCTTTTTCCTTCTCCATTTACAAGTTGGAGTTGACTCACCACTCAACTTACCCAAAAACTCCCAGGTTCATGATTCCCTTAGGTTATAATCTTCATATATAAGTCCAAGTTCTATTACTTAGTAAACAAACCCATTTTAATTCTCACTTTCTGGCTCTTAATTTTCCTCAATTCCCACAGTAGAAGATTAACCATATCTCAAACTAAGTTCAAGTGGCTCGGCATTGAAATACATTGTATATTAGGGATGGGGGTCCTCCGTGCATCGATTACAAAACATCTAAGTTCATGTCTCTACTTCTTGTGTTATCTTAGTGATATCAACTTGGTTATGAGTTGCTTAGCAGAACTATGATGATCTATCTTATCAGGCTAGATATTTAAAAAATTTAAGATATTAAGAGGATCGCAAAGCTCTTTAAGACATTCTTAAATTAATATGTATGTATGTAAAATCCTATTAATTAAAGTTTAAATATTCGATATAAAAATAGAACAAAAGCTATCATTTATAAAATCTAGAGGAAAAGAACAAATGCTTAAGATTGTTTTCCCTATCCCACACCCAACAGTTATTGTCATGTTCCCACATTTCTCGCCTTAATTATTCTCTTGCCTTTTCATTATTGATCAAAGATCCCACCAAATCAAGGTAGATTGTGATGCTCCTTCATCTTGCAAGTGAAAATGAGGCCGCAATATTTCGAGTCTCTTCTTAACATTTGTCATGGTCCGTGGCATATACAGATATCCTTTCTTCATTTTTTATTGCTTTGATTTTCCTTGCATGATAATCTATAATGATAGCTATAATTGTTAAGATTACATTTATCATCACATGAGTAATCTACAAGCTTTAGTCCCAATAATGTAAGTTGTTTTCTCTTACATATCAAAATTCTCATGTGTCTCATGGCTTTAATTTTTAGATATTGAAGATCCTCAGATAAATGAAGTGCTTTTACCTTGCTAAGTTGTTTTTTCAATTCCTATTATTTCAAATAATGATATTAATTTGTTTTAATTTTCTATATAAGCTTGATTTTCTCTTACTCTAATATCCAATGGTAATAATAATGCGTTCAATTTTTCTATCAATAATATTTTATATTTTTAATATGCCTCATATTGTTATATTATATTGATTCAATTCTTTCAACAGAGTAAAAAAGAGTATATTTAGATTGCAAAAGGTATACTATGATTGTAAAAATTAGATATTTTTATACTCTACATATTATATGTTTGTTATTTGGATAAAATGGGGCTACCCCCTCGAGGGAGCTAACTTGGCTCCCCCAACCCCATTTTCCCCATTTTTTGTTTCTGAGAAATGCTTCCATGGATTTTCATCATTATATCACCATATTATGTCATTCAAATTTCACGCAAAATATAGACTCCTATGTCCTCCATCCAGACAGTGTCGATTTCAACAATTCTACGACCACTAAAAAATGATTATCTAGATGGAGGTCATAGACATCTTTGTTTCTTAAAAAACTTGAATGATATAGGGATATAGTAATGAATTACTAGGGATTCATTTTTCAAAAAAATAAAATGGGAAAAATGGGGCGCTGGAGCCAAGTTAGCTCCCCCAAGGGGAAACCCCATTTTCCCTTGTTATTTTTCATGGATTATACAATTTTCTTTAAAACAATAATATCCTATATATAAAATTATTTATATAATATTTCAAACATCAATAAACACATCGATTTTGAAATAAAACGAATCAAATTTGAATATCTAAAACTCAAAATGAATCAATATAAATTTAAGTTTGAAAATTCGATTCGAGTTCGGATTTGCTAATTCAAAATGAAATGAATATGAATCCTGGTATATTCCAATGTATTCGATTCGATTAACACTTTTACCGACCACACCATGTTCTTCCTTCCATTCCTCACCCATATTTGACCCCCATAAAACGAAGCACAAACCTCATTGTGCACCTCATCTTAACTGGTGCAAAACCCTGATCTCAAACTCTCTTGTGAGCTCCTTCTAAGTGACACAAATGACGAAGTCAAGACCTGAAGATACCACGAGGTGTGGAACTGTTAAGCAATGAAAATACAGGTGCAAAACGAGGAATAATTATATCAAATACAGTGAAAAGAGGTATAAAATCACACACATGGTTGAAAATAAATCTACAACTTCGTTTACAAATGAAAACTGATATGCAGGTACAGATATTTGCTTATGTTAAAGTAATATTAATATCTGTATCATTCTAAAATAGATACAATTATCACAATATGTATAAAATGGATAAGACAGCAGATTAGAGACAAATATATCTTTATCCATTGGCATCCCTGCATTACTTTGATAAAAAAAAAGCAACAAAACAAAATCCATCGCAGTTTGACTGTTTCTCTTACGAAGAAAATGATGGTTGTCGAACCATTTGGGAGACAGCCAGCGAGGTGGGAATCTGTCATTAATCATTCTCTTCTTTACAGGAAAGTGATTGTGTGACTCTGGAAAACACTGTCAACGTAAGGTATTAGCAGCAGCAGATTACCTCTGATCGCGTCTTCGTACATGGTTTGGTGTGTGCTTCTGCGACTGTGAAGAACATGCATGCAACGTTCACAGTAGGGGAAATGAAATCGACGGAGTTGAGCAGAGCAGATTCCACAAGGAATCAAATAATTGACAATCAATCCTTGCTTAGTTAATAGGTCCATACCATATATACACCGATCATTGACGATTTCTACAGATGGGAAGAGGACAGATCGAGGACGTGTTATTGTCAAACAACGCCGTGATAATGATATCCCACCGAATCATTAAATGATCCCCCAATCCATGCACTAGTCCATATCGTGCATGGATACAATTAATGACCAAGAAAAGATTGTGAAGCAGAGGCATGTGCACTTTGCAAAGATCAGATTGGACGATTCGGCGGTGGCCTAATGCCCACGACGATCACAATTCTTTGCAAAGGATACGAGGAAGTAGTTCATAATATATTACCAGTAATTTGATCCAAAAGCTTCCTCGGATCTGACATCAATTCCAGTTGTCACTAATTGCGATGTTTCTAACAGTTTATATTAATTAGTCCATCATCATTTTCGGAAAATCCAATCACATTATATATATATATATATATATATATATATATATGTACGTATGTATGACTTGGGCATTTATGCCAGTAAATTTGAAGATGTTTAAAACTTGGGATTTTTACCCGACAGACCTTATAAACGTTGTCAATTACCTCTACGACCTTTGAAACAACATAATTCCTACCTCGACCCGGTAAACTTGCCAACTCTTACCCCATGAACCCTTCGGGTAATCTGTTTGAAGCCCGTGGGGGTTCTTGGGGTAATTTTAAAGGTCAATGGGGTAATTACGTTGTGCAAAAGGTCGTAGAGGTAATTTAAAAAGTTTATAGGATCTGTCGGGTAAAAATTCCTTAAAACTTCAAGATTTGTAAATTTATGCCTGCTTCAAAATCTAGCCGCAAAGTTAGAAGATGTTTCAATTTTTTTAAAACAGCTTCGACCAGCTGCTCCACCAGCTGTGAGAGCCTCCCAGGACCCCAAGATCCCATCGATGGTGTATGGACCTTGTTAGCACCTCCACCAGCTATGAGAGCCTCCCAGGAAACTTCTGCAACCATCAACAGCCGAGGAGATCATCGGAGTGAGGAGGCAACTCCGATTGAGGCAACCACGATCTCCTGTTCTTCCACGTTCATCCAGGGCTCCTCTTCATTGTCAGATGAGGAGCACGTTCTAGGGCGCTTGGATCGTCTGCTGTGGTGCTGTAGCGCACCACAGCCGCTCGATCAAGCTCGAGCTTGATCGAGAGGCTGTGGTGCACTACAACACTACAACACCACATCAGAGAACCCCCTCCCCGCTTTAGGTGCTTCAGTTGTCGTTGAATCGCTCACATCTGCGACCATCGGATCCATCTAAAGATCTATTTTGAGGCATCCATCGCGGAACCGTCTTGCGTGCATCGTGGCCGTCCGTGCTAAAGTGAAGCGCCATTCATCGTTGATCAGCGCGCAAGGATGGGTATTTTGTATCACACCCCTTCACTTTTTGGATTTCATTTTAGCTATGTAAATATTTATTGGGATTTTTACCCAGCAGACCCTATAAATATTTTAAAATGACTCTACGACCTTTTGCACAACGTAATTACCCCATCGACCCTGTAAATTACCCCAAAAACCCCCATGGGCTTAAAACATATTACCCGGAGGGTTCATGGGGGTAAGAGTTGGCAAGTTTACGGGGTCGATGGGGAATTAGGTTGTTTCAAAGATCGTGGAGGTGGTTGGCAAAGTTTATAAGGTCTGTCGGGTAAAAATACCATATTTATTTTAGTGCTAAAGTTTGAGGATATATTGCACAAGTGGATCCAAGCATTACTCTATTTACGATCCAATTTATGCTGGGACACCTCACGTGCCGTCCCATGTGAGGGTTTGTGTGAAAAATTTGCATATTTTATTCTATACTCTGAGGACCTGTTATGAATTTTAAGAATTTGTGGAAATTACATGCTAGTCTCTGTCAGGTGGGTAGTTAAATGGATTTTATTGGTTAAATTGCATGCCTGACCCCCGAGCTTGTTGAATGTGTTATTAAAGGCATGCACATTTTTAGTAAATCACAATTTAGTCCCTGTTAGTCATTTATTTAATCCTAAATTAATTGAAAAAATTGCATGATTAGTCTTGTATTTGATTAAAATGTTCTTGAATGCATGTTATGTTTGTTTTAATTGCTAAAAGACCCCAACCAGTTCAAATTAAATTCGTATTTGATTGGTGTTCTTTCTTATATTCCCCTCACGCTGGGTTTTATTGTTCCTAATTGCATGCTTAGTTCCTGATAATTGCAAAATAGTCCCCAACCTATTTATTTAATTGTATTTACTTGTTTTTATTTTAAATACTTTCATTTATTCAAAAATTATAGGATAAATATTTTAAATACCTTAAAATATATTATATCACATATATTTATACGAAGGTATTTAAAATCATCTTCCTATTTACAAAATACAGTATTTGACCCTTATCCCCTCCCACTTTATTTCTTGTCAAGCTAGTCAATTTTTGAATTGATCTCGGGATTTAGGGCCAGTCAATATTTTTGATATTTCATTTCTTTTTCATTTCTTTCCTTTATTCTTTTATTTTAGGTTTAAATGCATGTATTTACACTCTATTTACAGGTTAATAGATAGATGTTAATTCATATTAGTTAGTGAGATTTACATGCATTTTACTAGGGATTTTATGTCAAAATAAAAGAATAAAGGTGGTGAAATGGAGATTCATCGATCAGCTCATGAAACACGTGATTCGTAGCAATGTATGTAGCGGATTTGTTGCGACAATATAGAGGAACAAGAGTAGTGACAACAATATCATGTCAACCTCTCTGTCTGGTGCTCTTGATATGGGGGAGACAATGACTATCTAGATATAAGATCCCCATCTGGTTCACGACCCCATTCCATCCTCCCACCCACTAATTTCAACAGTCTCCACGTTTTCTAACATGCCTAAATCCTTCTTTCATGATTAAAAAGACATTGATCCATCAAGAGTTGATCATGCTCGAGAAGATAGATCGACTAATGATCGAGGGAACTGGATAACAAGGTCTAAAGGCAAGATACCAAAGAAGCCCCAAAGTTTAAGTCAAAGTGGCAACTCCATTAGTTCAAATTCAAGTTTCAAAGTCCCAAAAGAAAACCATACACCTATAATGAATCCTAGTTTTGTGACCCACGAAGCAAAAAGGCAAAGAGAAGCGATCCACAGTCAACAAATTTTATGAGCAGAAAGATGATACTTGAAATATGGTCCGAATAATCACATCACACGCCCACTTGGACTTTTTCTGGAGTGGGAACACACACAATTATAGTCCATCCCTCCTTGCATTATCAGTACAAGTCCTTCCTCTTAGCTTTGCTAGGAGTCATACATTCTTATTACTACTAGAATATATAATATGTAGAACACCTGGGAACTCGATGTTGGTGAATCTAGCTTACGTTTTTTGGAACATAGCTATCACATTCTAGTTAGCACTGCAAGGGAAAATGATTTTATCACTATCATCAAACAAATATATAGTCATTGTGGTCGTCCTTTCTAGAATATAAAGAAAGTGAGAATGTCCTTTCTGCAGCTACCAACACTTGATCCTACTTTGGCATGGGATACACTTCACCAGTAGAGACAAAAGAGCATGGGAAATGTCGTTGCACAAGAAAGCAACTCCCTACGCTACTGCCTAACACCTTTCTGATCCGCATGTCACTACAAGACCCCTCCACTAAGGTCCACATGCATCCCTAGTCCCACGTTTTGAATGCTAACGTGCATTATTTGACCTCTTGTCAGTTCGCTTAGAAAAATGAGTGAGGTTGATCTAGTTCGTCAACATGATGGAGGAGGTAGGGAGAGTAGGAGACATCAAGATAGAATCAAGTTCATCTGGATCAGATCAGTCAACACCAGATAAGTGTGGGAGGGTGCCCATTACTCAAGAGGAGATTGAGATTTAAGAAGCGTGGTAGGTTAAGAGCACATTCGATTGAGATCTTCATCTAAGAGGATGTTAAATCCACGTATCATTCTTAAATTCAGTGTGACCACTTTTAACTAAAACTTTTTAGTATTATCTTTGCTTGGTCCAATCACTATATTTCCTTTCATGTTTGAAGATGTAATTTAGACGATCTAGGTTATGCATCAAAAATCAAACAATTATATAATATATACCAGAGTTGGTTAGATGTGACAACCCTACACATCCTACTACTAACAAAAACATTCTCATCGCAACTAATATATATTTAATATCAGAGTGAAATATCCTTTTAATCTAATACATAAACTCAAAAATAATGTAAAAGAAATTTATATGATTTCCAATCATTCTTGTCATCGCCCTCCTTGCGAGACGGACTGTTCTTTGCGAATTCCCTAGCTACTTAACTCCTAGATCTGAGTCCAAAACAACCAACATTCCTAAGAAATGATTGGGTAAATTGAAGGTTACAGAAACCCAAATAAGAAAAGCAACAACCAAAGATGACATAGTTGCCGCAAATAAAAAAAGCAACAACCAAAGATGACATAGTTGCCGTATGTGACTTTTTTCCTGATAAGTTACTAGGGTCAGATAGAGAGATGGAATGAACTATTGACGACTTTCGAGACAAAGCCAAGGTGAACACGCCCTACATGATGGCACCACCAGAATTATGGTAACAATCAATAGACACTGCCCACAAGGAGCAATTACTTCTTCGCTTTTAATTTAGTTTATGAGATGCCTAAAGATAACGATTGATCCAAAGGTAGCTGCTAAATAGGTATTATGACTTCCTAGTAACACCTTTTTTATTTGGAATGATGAATGTGCCAGCGACTGAGCCTTTGTTAGTATATCCCTGATGAGATAATTCGACCAGATCTCAGGTAGTCTTTGTCCATGATGTTCTTTTCCGATCATTCCCACAGCTTTCGCCTAGATAGAGGCACAGCAACCTTGCATCATAGCATGCGTCAATGGTCTCCGCTGGACTCACTGGCTCATGCAACCAAGGGATAGTCCGACTTGAGGGTGCATAACTATGCACTTGTTATTTGTCATTTTACTGCTAATTCATATTCATTGTTATTTTTTGTGTACCAATATAGGTTGGGGATGATTTATTTGTTGGTGATCACTTCATATATATTTGATAGTTGATTATGACATGGGATTGGCTTTGTTAGCTACAAGATGGGATGATCGATCCACATGCAAGAACATGCTCTTGATGTGGTGCTGTCTCAGCACTTATCCATTACAAAGATTTTGGGCCAAGTCCTACGCAAAATAAACGACAGCATTAAAAACAGTAGATTGACAAGGCAATCTCAGGCATAAATATACACTGCTCCTTTTTCTCTTAGACTGAAATTGGCAATTGCAGCCATCAAGAATATCCCTCTTTATTTCTCTTACGAACATCCCATTAGTAATCTGCACAGTCTTTTCTTTGAAGAACTCCGGATGCAGATCATATGCTAATATTTCCATGCAATTAGCTTAGGAAAAAACATTCTCGTAGTTGAATTGAAAGACTATGAGTTCAAGTACGTTATATCTGTATGACTTAAAATCATTTATGACTAAGGATATCATTTATTCCATCAAATGACACTGCACACAACAGCTATTTTAAATGACTTGCTTCCACTTTGTTATTTTCAGTACTTCAATCAATTGTTTTCTATGCAGATATAAACGGTTGTCGACCTAAGAAATTTCTAGTATACAGCCAGGATTGATCACGTCATGGCAAATATTTAAAAAATAAAAAGGACAAATGGATTTCTTCAGGATACGGTTCACGTTCTAAGAGCTTTATTTGAACTTTTTTTTAATGTTGAACTTGTATATCGATGTTGAAAAGAAGTGTGGAGCACTGGATCGGACTGGGCCGGACCCGATCCTGATCAGACCTGCCAAAGCGCGGACTTGGCTTGAACCCAACGTAAATATAGGCCAGGCTCGGACCCCCATATTTTCATAAAATTTATTTTGAGTCGGGCCCAACCCGAATCTATGAGGAACTTGGGTTGGCCCGACCTGACCCGCTCCCTGAGGAAGTTGCATAAGAAATCAGCTGCAGTATTTACCTTGTACAATGGACCGTAATAAACAAATCTTTTGATTTACTCATGGTTCTTACATGTCTTAATTTATTCTCCTCAGTATCAATTGGTCGAGGATGCTTAAATTATGTTGCTTGCGTGTATCTGGTGATGTGAAATATATCCTCTTAGTTCTTCCTTTGTTATATAAATATGTTCTCTACTGAAATGAAACATGAAACAAAGAATTTGAAAATGCAAATATCGTTTTCTTTCAGGTTAATCATCATTCTATTCCATCCTAACGAGGTTATTCTCTGTTTTGCATAGCAGTAGCAGGTCTTCCTGGATTGCAATTCCAAGATGGATGGTATGGGCCCTTTCAATATTTAGTGGGAATATCCTACAGGTTTAGGCTGTTTGGATCACTGCAATGTCTATGTCATCCACATAATATATATAACAAATCACAAATTCGGGAGGATGGTGGATGGAAGTTAGTGGTGCTTTTCATACTAATTTATAAAATTATATCCATTTGAATACATGAGAATACTAATGAACGCAGGTAATCTAGTGAACTACAATACGATAAAATCAAATGTTGGATACGTGAGATTGTGAGATTCAAAATATCAGATCCATTTCAGAAAAACGACAACATGGAGTAACTTTACGTTAACGTAACCCTCAACAATACCGACGAGTGGGCTGAGCTCAGTCCGAATATGGGCCCAAACCTATGGGCCTTGGACCGGACCTGAGTCACTGATTTATATACAAACCCGAGCCTCAACCCGAGGAAAATAATTGAGCTTGAGTCGGACTTTCTTGAATTGGGCTGGATCGAGCCAATGCTCCACCCTATTGAAAAGGTGGCATTTATGCTTTTATGGTGGACATGTGATTCTTCTGTATGCACCATAGTTGAGACCTAAAACCTCAACTTAATTCTAAAATCGAGATCTAAAATTTTAGCCCCAATCAAGAGAATTTTGGATACCTATTTAAAAACTCATTCTGGATGTCACTACAAGAAAAATGAGTTGTGGTTACGGAATGTGGCTACGGAAACTTGTAGCCAGGATAATTTCATGGCCACTAGTTTTTCGTAGCTACAATTCTGTGGCCAAAGTTTTTAAATATGCAAGGACGATATTCATGCAAGAATTGTGGCCACGACATATTCTGTGGTTATTTGTAGTGGTCACAACATATTCATGGTTAGAACCAATTCTGCGGTCACAAGCCCCACATCCATGCGCATAATTCTGTAGCCACAACTTGTTTTCCTTGTAGTGTGTTCCAAAAGTAGGATTATTGATTTTTGTTTTCAACGATAGATTATATTATGTAGGTATCGTAGTTAAAATTTCCTTAAGATCACACTACAAGAAAATAAGTTGTAGCCACAGAATGTGGCTACAGAAACTTGTGGCCATGACAATTTCATGGCCATTGGTTTCTCGTAGCTACAATTCGTGGCGAAAGTCTTCAAATATATAAGGAGAACATTCATGCAAAAACTGTGGTCACGAAAAATTCTGTGGTTACTCTAGTGGCCACGACATATTCGTGGTTAGAGAACTCTAACGACGAGACTTATAGCTACGGCTACATGCCACGACGTGTTGTGGCCAGAGCTCAATTCTGTGGCCACAAGCCTCACATCCGTGGGCATAGCTCTGTAACGACAAATTGTTTTCCTTGTAGCGTCAGATCACATGTAAATGCCCAAAATCACATTTTATGAAAACTTTAAAAATCTGAAATTTCTGTTCTGCAAAGATATATAACATAGTTTAGTTAGGACGTGTTTTGAATAAATTAGATTATGCCTTGACGAAAAATGCATTATGAGTATTTTATATGAGATGAAAACATGCATTCAGTCATGTTACAAGATTTACGAATATACCCATTAGATTACGAGTCTTGTTTATTTATTTGAATATATTTTTGACTTAGTGGAGTATGTCAAATATTGAAAAAATGTAACAATTTATTGTTAATCGATATTCGGATGTTAAGATAATAAAATGTCACTAAACAATATGGTGACCACCTTTAATACATATGAATTTTGAAATCAATGATCCATATTGTCTTATGACCCAAACTTTAAGGCATAAATCAAAGAATGATGTAGCACTTGAGCAATAAATTGCAAATTTTAATAATAGGTGTTCAGTTTGATTATAGGTATCATATAAGATTTTATATCTCATCTCAATTTCATGTATTATATAGACATTCATCATTTTATAATCACTTGTGATTTGACATGTGGTGTTGATTGTACTCAACATTAAATAACTAATCTTGGCTAAACAAATCGATTTATCGAGACTATCTGCCTACAAAATCTTTCAAACTTGATCAGATTGGCTAGGGGCAGAATTGTTATATATGGTACTTGTTGAGATTTATCATGTGAAGACTGATTGGTTGAATACAAGTAGAAAGCATTGCTGATGTGGCTGATCTCCATGTTGCCTTCTGATTGGCTGAGAGCTCTTAGGCTGGATTGCTGAGGTGTCTGATCCACCTCCTGCATTCTGATTGGCTGAGAGGTGTTTGGGTTGGATTGCTGAGATGCTTAATCCACATCCTGCATCCTGATTGGCTGAGAGCTGATGGTGGGGATTGCTGAATGCTTGGTATTCTTTTGTTGTAGTATAAAAAGGAGCCCTGTGGCACCACATATTGTATCCCAACTTCATTCAAGAAATAGTAGAGAGAGTGTGGTGAGAGCAAGTGGAGTAGGCACATTGCCGAACCACTATAAATCCTTGTCTTGTGCGATTGTGCATGCTTTCTTCTTCGATTGTGGTTCTAGTCGTGTGGTGCTTGATCGGATCCGTCCCCAACAACTGGTATCAGAGCAAGGTTCGGAGATCAACCTATACACAGATGGCGGAAGAATCGAAGATCAAGATCGAGAAGTTCAATGGATCGAACTTCGTGTTCTGGAAGATGCAGATTGAAGATGTTCTATATCAGAAGGATCTCTATCTTCCGATCGAAGGGAATAAGCCTGAAGCCATGAAAGATGAAGAGTGGAAGGTCCTATACCGAAAGGCTCTAGGAACGGTAAGGCTCAGCCTTACTCCATCGGTGGCTTCAAATATCGCAAAGGAGACGACGACGGCGAATCTTTTCAAAGCTCTTGAAAAGATGTACGAGAAGCCATCTGCATCAAATAAGGTGTATTTGATGAAAAAGCTTTTCAATTTAAAGATGAGTGAGAACTCCGTGGTGGCTTCACACTTGAATGATCTGAACAGTATCATCAACCAGTTGGAGTCTGTGAAGATCGTGTTTGATGATGAGGTAAAAGCTCTTTTTCTCCTTTCTAGTTTACCTGATAGTTGAATGCTTTAGTTGTAGCAGTTAGCAACTCCTCTGGTTCTGCAAAGTTGAAGTTGGAGGATGTTGCCGGTCTTCTTCTTGGAGAAGAGGCACGACGGAAGACGTCTGCGGAAGAACACTCGTCGGGTTCTGCCTTGAATACAGAAGGAAGAAGCAGGAAGAGCTACAGGAGCCAAAAGCATTACAGGGGAAAGTCGGTACGAGGAAGATCCAAATCCAGAGATCCGAAGTCAGTGGTCTGCTGGAATTGCAACCAAAAGGGGCATTACAAGACAGAATGCAAGGCCCCAAGAAAGCAGAAAGGAGAAAATGACAAATGTAAGAACACCCTAAATCTTACTGATGATGATGATAGCGATGCCTTAGTATGTGTTGCAGATGCTAGAAGTGAGTCATGGATTGTGGACTCGGGTGCTTCATTTCATACCACTCCACAAAAGGATATCCTCCAAAATTATGTGAAAGGTGATTTTGGAAAGGTATATCTGGGAGATGATGAATGCTGCAACATAATTGGAAAGGGAGACATTGACATATCCCAACCCAATGGTGGCTTCTTGAGATTGAAGAATGTTAGACATGTACCCAGTCTAATAAGGAATCTCATATCTGTCGGACAGCTATCAGAAAGTGGCGTGGTGACATCATTCGATTCTGATTCGTGGAAGATGTCAAAGGGATCATTGATCCTTGCTCGAGGTAAGAAAGAAGGAACCTTGTATATTGCATCAGGTTCATATGACAGGATAAATGTTGCATCATCTGGGTGTGATGCTAACACTTGGCATAGACGGCTTGGTCACATGAGCGAAAAAGGAATGAAGATCATGCAGAAGAAGGGAAAGTTGATGGGATTGCAGACCGTTGATCTGGACTTCTGTGAAGATTGTATCTTGGGAAAACAGAAAAAAGTCAGTTTTACAAAGACTGCAAGAGTACGAAAAATCGAAAGACTGGAGCTGGTTCATACAGACGTATGGGGTCCATCTCAGGTACCTTCCCTTGGCGGATCTCATTATTTCATTACTTTCATTGATGATGCAACTAGAAAACTGTGGGTTTATTTTATCAAACATAAATCCAATGTATTTGAGACCTTCAAAATATGGAAGGCCTTAGTTGAGACTGAGGCAAGTTTAAAGTTGAAATGTCTCAAGTCAGACAATGGGGTAGAATACTGCAGTGAAGAGTTTGAATCATATTGTGCCAAGAACAGGATCAAGAGATTGAAGACGGTCCCAAGAAAGCCCAAACAAAATGGTGTTGCTGAACGCATGAACAGGACTATTCTAGAGCGTGCGAGAAGCATGAGGTTACATGTAGGTCTACCAAAGCGACATTGGGCTGATACGGTGAATACATCTGCATACTTAATCAATCGAGGTCCGTCTGCTACTTTAGATGGGGATCTTCCAGAAGAAACGTGGACAGGAAAGGATGTAACACTTTCTCATTTACGTGTCTTTGGATGCATAGCTTATGTTCACATTGAGCAGGAAAACAGAGGAAAGCTTGATTCCAAAGCAAGGAAGTGTATCTTTGCAGGCTATGGTACAGATAACTATGGATATAGATTGTGGGATTTGGAGAACAAGAAGACAGTAAGGAGCATTGATGTCACATTCAATGAGTCTTCCTTATACAAGGATGAATTGATAAAAGGAAAGACAACGGAAGAGCCAGACTTTGTGGAGTTTGATGAAACTCCTGAACAAAGCACATCACAACCAAGTGATGAGAATGTTCAACCCATCCCACAGAATAATCTGCAAACTCCGGTACTACGGAAATCTTCCAGAATCAGCAAACCCACTACAAAGTATTCACCTTCTTTGAATTATTTATTTCTGACTGATAATGGTGAGCCTGAATGCTTTGATGAAGCTATTCAAGGTAAGACAAGGAATCAGTGGGAGTTAGCCATGGATGAGGAGATGAACTCCCTCTCAAGAAGCAAAACGTGGGACTTAGTCCCACTACCGAAGGGAAAGAAGGCTCTGCACAACAAGTGAGTGTACAGGATGAAGGAGGAAGCTGATGGTTCCATTAGATACAAAGCTCGGCTAGTGGCGAAGGGCTTTCAACAGAAAGCAGGAGTTGATTTCACAGAGATCTTTGCACCTGTTGTAAAGGTCTCAACCATAAGAGCAGTATTGAGCATTGTTGCAGCTGAGAACCTACATTTGGAGCAGTTGGATGTTAAGACAGCATTTCTCCATGGAGATCTTGAGGAGGACATCTACATGCAACAATCAGAGGGCTATGTAGCTACTGGAAAGGAAGACATGGTATGCAAGCTCAGAAAAAGCCTTTATGACTTGAAGCAGGCACCGAGACAATGGTACAAAAGGTTTGATGATTTCATGAGAAATACTGTATTCCGCAAGTGTCATGCTGACCATTGTTGCTACTTCAAGAAGTTTGGTATGTCTTACATCATTTTATTGTTGTACGTAGATGACATGCTTATTGCAGGCTCATGCAAGGAAGAAATAGCAAATCTGAAGGCAATGTTGTCTAAGGAGTTTGAAATGAAGGACCTAGGTCCTGCAAAGAAAATCCTTGGAATGCAGATTAGCAGAGACATGAAGAACAAGGAGCTGAGATTGTCTCAATCAGACTACATCGAGAAGGTACTAGAGAGATTTAATATGAAAAATGCAAAATCTACTCTAACACCTTTAGGAAGCCACTTCAAACTTTCAAAGGAGAAAGAACCTGCTACGAAGGAGGAGCATGAGTACATGTCAAAGGTGCCCTACCAGTCTGTTGTTGGTAGTTTGATGTACGCAATGGTTTGCACAAGACCAGACATCTCCCATGCAGTGGGAGTTGTGAGCAGATTCATGGTGAATCCTGGCAAGGAACATTGGGAGTCTGTGAAGTGTATTTTACGTTATTTGAGAGGTACCTCTAACATGGCATTGTGTTATGGCAACACTGACATTTCCATTCGAGGTTTTGTGAACTCAGATTTTGCAGGAGATATCGATGGCAGGAAAAGCACAACAGGGTATGTCTTTACCCTGGGGAGTGGAGCCATTAGTTGGATCTCTAGGCTCCAAAAGATAGTGACCATCTCGACCACGGAAGCAGAATATGTGGCAGCAACAGAAGCTTGCAAGGAAATGATATGCTTGAAAGGTCTGATGAAAGAACTGAATAAAGAATGTGAAGATTGTCAATTATCCAACGACAGTCAAAGTGCAATTCATCTTACAAAGAATTCCGTCTTTCACTCGAGGACTAAGCACATTGATGTGAAGTACCTCTTCATTCGGACGCAGCTAGAAGATGGTCAATTTAAGTTGAAGAAGATCCACACACTAGAAAATCCTGCTGATATGTTCACAAAGTCTGTAACAGTGGAGAAGCTGAAGACATGTTCAACTTCTATTGGTCTTCAAGCATAGAAGACAAGAGAAAGCTCACACCAGGACTATTGAAGATGTGGTGTGTACTACAAATCAGTCTTCAAGTGGGAGATTGTTGAGATTTATCATGTGAAGACTGATTGGTTGAATACAAGTAGAAAGCATTGCTGATGTGGCTGATCTCCATGCTGCCTTCTGATTGGCTGAGAGCTCTTAGGCTGGATTGCTGAGGTGTCTGATCCACCTCCTGCATTCTGATTGGCTGAGAGGTGTTTGGGTTGGATTGCTGAGATGCTTAATCCACATCCTGCATCCTGATTGGCTGAGAGCTGATGGTGGGGATTGCTGAATGCTTGGTATTCTTTTGTTGTAGTATAAAAAGGAGCCCTGTGACACCACATATTGTATCCCAACTTCATTCAAGAAATAGTAGAGAGAGTCTGGTGAGAGCAAGTGGAGTAAGCACATTGCCGAACCACTATAAATCCTTGTCTTGTGCGATTGTGCGTGCTTTCTTCTTCGATTGTGGTTCTAGTCGTGTGGTGCTTGATCGGATCCGTCCCCAACAGTACTCTTCTTGAGAAACTTGTTTCAATAAGGTATATGACAACGTGGATTAGAAGCACATCATGAAGATGTCTCATCGTGTATTAAGATTAAAGGCAATAAAGTTAGAGTTATTTGGGGATTTACTCTTGTATTTACTCTTAATTTCTCTTCTATGCAACACGATCGATTCAAAATAAGATATAATTGTCGAAAGGAGAAACATACTCTCAATAAGCTCATTTATCAATGTGTACATGAGGAAGAGAGAATAAAAAAAAGATAGAATTGAAAGTGCTAAGGAATTGGTTGTCAGGTCAAACTTTAAGAAAATGAATTGGATATTGGAAGCCAAGGAACTTTTACCTAAAAGGTATCAAAAGAAATCTTGAAGAATATATACAAGCATGTTTATTTTGCAATGGTGAAGGTCACTGAAGAAGGATGGTACAAAATCTCATACTTATGTAAAAAAGGGGTACATATATTTCTTTGGTTTGTTCTAAGATTATATTAATCACATATTGTGAATATATTGGAGGTACTATTATACAATGCACGGCTCCCAAAATTGTCTAATACAAAATTATCTTATTTGATATAAATAAAAATATCAGGACATGGATGCAATCAGCACATAAACTTATATGTTTGGATTTGGGATATCATTTACTTATCTCATGAAAAGTTACCTGACGATATGCGGTCACATTGTAGTTACATATTCTATCAACACACTTATATGTTGTTGTCTTATAGCTTTTCTTTTATCTCATATGTCTAACGATCATAATATCTGCATGCCTCTCCAATAGGGGTGGGTATTTGACTGGTTTGGGTGGGTCTGGGTTATTCAATTTGGGTTGTAAAAATGAAATCCATCACACGACCAAATTAGATTGGGTTGAAATGTTTGGGTGGTCGGTTTGGGTAGATTGGGTTGGGTGAAAACCAAATTACCACTACAGGCGGGTGGGTCTAAGGGGACGGTCGTAGACCGTCCTTTTTGTCTCTAGAATCGTCCCCTCTGATCAACGGAACCGTCCCTTCAGCCACCATCTCATTTGATTATATGGGACGCTTCTGACAACCGTCTCATGTAATCAACCATTGGGGACGGTCGTAACCGTCCCTTACACGAAGGCTATTAGGGACGGTTGCGACCGTCCCTACAACCTATATTATTAGAGACGGTTACAACCGTCCCTAATGGTCTTCAACATTTTGAGACGGTCCCAGAAAACCTTTGATGACGGTTACCCCCGTCGCATGCGTTACACAGATGGGACGGTTGTAACCGTCCCCTTTACCTTAGCGTATATAGCGACGCCAACATAAGTATATACGGGACGGTTTCAACCGTCGCGTCTGCCCAATTAGAGGGGACGGTTACAACCGTCCCTAATATTCTTCTGTTGGCGTCGTTATAGATTTTTCCAGACTTCTGTTGGCGTCGCAAAAAGACCTTCAGAGTAGAAGGGACGGTTACAACCGTCGCATACATTTGCATTTAGGGACGGTTACAACCGTCCCATCTACACTTTAGGTTTTTTGCGACGCCAACAGAAGCCTGGAAAAGTCTATAGCGACGCCAACAGAAAACTATTAGGGACGGTTGTAACCGTCCCCTCTAGTGTAGCATCTATAGCGACGCCAACAGAAGACTATTAGGGACGGTTCTAACCGTCCCAATTGCGCTTCCCTAATGGGGACGGTGAACCGTCCCAAATAGTCTCCGTGATTTGTTCTGGCTGAAGGGACGTTTCTGTAGCTCTAGAGGGGACGGTTACAAGCGTCCCCAATAAATCATTACAGGAAAAAAATTATATATTCTGATATGTTCCTTACATCATTCAATATTACACCTGACAACAATATGAATATAATAAACTCTACAACATCAATCATTCTTCTCTGCAAAAGAACAAATCACAACATCCAACAACTAACCATATCACAACATCCAACAACATAATCATAAAACAACATTAATAAACGATAACAAGTCTACATAATGTTAGACATTAATAAAAAATATTTCAATTAAAAGATAAAAATTAAATAGGGTACTAACTCCATGCCACCTACTCTGATGCGCCACTCCCGTCACTCCCGTCACTCTTTTCGGTTTCCTCCTCACTCTCCTCGTCGTCGCCGAGATGTGCAGGTTGAAAAGGGGGTGTGGCTTGACTTTGAAGACGGCTTACTAAGGACATAAAATTCGCCATGTCCATACGCATTTGTGCCATCTCCGAAGCTTGTGCATTCATCGTTACCTTTACTTCGCGCAGCTCACTCTCCATCTCTCTTTCTCTCTGGCTTCCCTGCGAGGAAGACTGCGACCCACCTGCACCACCCATTCCGTACCATGTACGGATCGTTTCGCCCCGTCCTCCGCAACGAATGCGTCCACTGTGTTCTGGACCAGTGGCTTGACGGAAGGCATCATCGGCCGTCAACGGGGGATTGCTCGTCCCCGTGCTATCTAGCGAGGAGGTGGTAGAGAGCCTAATCATTTCTTCCTACATATGAGAAATAGAAAATTAATTTAGTATATTATCATAACTAATCCTTTAAGTAAAAATTGTATTTATACTTACATGTATTGGTGCGTAGGCTTCATCAACCCACTGCACCTCTCCTCTTAAGTCTCTGCTCTTTGACCCAGTAAAAACCTTTATGCGGGTCATTTCTCGTTCATTTTCCCTCAACTATAAAAAGTTAAACAACTTCTTAAAATTGTTTAAGACTCAAAATTAATCGTTGTAAATATCTTTTAAATACTTACAAAGTCGTCCTTCAATTGGTTGGTGTTCTTCCTCCAATCTTATGCGTCGACCTAAACCCTTTCGAACGATTCGCCGTATTTTAGAAGAAATCGACTGAAATTTCACAATGTCAATATAAAAATAAAAGAAAAAACTAAGAAAACTATATACATACCGCAAAATCGTTACTGGACCAAAAATTAATCAGCTCCCTCCATTACTCTGGTGTAACACTAGGAGGGATATTCTGCACAAGCTGCTCATATGGAATCTGGGGGTTGAAGTACTACAAATGGAGAAATAAATATAGTAATATGTAAATATCTTGATATTAAATATTAATAAAAAAATCTTACCTTAACTTTTATGCGTCCCTTGTATCGACGCAACATCTCAGCAGCATGGGATAAAATTTGAGAATCGATATGGGTACTGCGTTCCCATGTAAATACAGTCTGATACAACAAATATAATAACGATTACGTCATAAAATGCAAAAACTGTTTTAAGATTTTAGAATACCTCCAGATTAGCAAGTATGACAGCCTTGACAGCATAAAGAAGCTGTCGGAAGTCGTGAGTGGTGATGGGGACGCGCGCACGGGCAACCTGGCCAAGGTAGCTCTGGAACTCCGTGGAGTTCTCTCCTACCGCATCTCCGCCAACAATTCGTACAGGTAACGTCTGCCCTGGTGTAAGACGGTCTAAGAATCTACACTAAGCCGGTCCACGCCGTCTCGGTGTAGATCCACTACCTGCATCAGAAGAACCACCCTGTAGCTGCTAGGGAGGTTCAGGGACCTCCCGAATACGTCTAGGTCTAGGAGACATGTCTGCATTTTAAAATAAGCATTTCAAATATATACATTTCGATAGATAACAACAATTTCAATTAATAGAAATTGAAAATAAAAAAAATTACCTGAAATTGATAGTTCAAAGTTCCATTGTCGTTGTCTAATACCTCATTCAAAAAATCATTGGAGTTATTTTAATATGCTACATCATTGTCTAGTGCATCTGACTCTTCGTTTACGTCGAAGAAATCTCTCGGTGTTGTTCTAATTGGTATTATCCATCCACTAACTGAGTTATCTGGAATATAAAAGACCTGTTCGACCTGACTGGCAAGCGTATACGGTTCATTTGTTTGTAACCTACCTGTTTGCTTTAAAGAAAGAACCCCATTTCTATCCTTTTTGTAACCTACTCCAACTCGACCAATTTAGAACCAGATGCAATGAAATAGAACACACCTTGCATCATGTGTAAAACTGATTTCAAGTATATCAATAATCTCGCCATAGTATCCGTCAATTTCAGTATTGAGTTCAGCCTTCACTATTACTCCTGGAAGTTGTGACGCTTTATTTTCATGAATTGACTTCTTTCGAAATCTAAACCCGTTAACGATATAGCCAGAATGTGATATTATCAATGAGTATGGACTCCTGTGAATTATATCGAGATTTGCGCTCCACCGTTCATCTTTGGTAACTTTTAATATTTTAATTTTATCCCCGAACCATTTCAGAAAGTCTGATTTGCTAGTGGTTGTTAACTGAAACTCTTCGAAGAAAGAATCTATCTCGTCTACTTGCATCAAAATATAATAATGAATAAGATCTCTTTCAATATCTGAAATACTACGACGGGTACTCTTTAGGATAGCTCGGCCATTCTGTTGAAATATCTAAAGTTTATTTGGATCTTCTGTCCACAACTCACCATCATTATTTCGTTCGAACCTATCGAATCTAATACTCTTTCCATCACCCATATACATGTCACAAAATGTGATACATTCTTTACATAAATATCCCTCGGCAATACAACCTTCAGGTGAAGCTTTGTTAAATAAAATATTCTTTAATTTCCGTAGATATCTTTCAATTGGATACATCCATCGATACTGCACAGGACCACATATCCGGGCTTCGCTAGCAAGATGAATAATGAGATAAACCATTATATCAAAAAATGTAGGTGGAAAGAGCTGCTCCAGCTTACATAAAGTTATAACTATATCTGTCTCTAGTCTGAACAATACTTCCGGGTCTAAAGTCTTCGAACATAAAGCCTTAAAAAACTGACTGACTTCAATCAGTGGCTGCAAAACATCTGGATGTACAACTCCTCTGATTGACAATGGAAAATGTACTTGTATAAGTACGTGACAATCATGACTTTTTAATGACGATATCTTTCTTTCTGTCATATTTATGCATCTGCTAATTTGAGAGGAGAATCCATCAGATACTCTAACGGATTTAATAAAATCCAGTATCTTATCTTTGTCAGCATTGGATAAAGTATACACTGCTTCAGGAATTATTACTTTACAATTGTCAGACTCAATCGGATGTAATTCGGGTCGGATACCCAATTGTATTAGATCACGTCTGGCTCGCAAACTGTCTTTGGCAGTACTAGAGATATTCAAAATTGAAAGAATATTTTCCATAACATTCTTCTCTATATGCATCACGTCCAAGTTATGACGGACCTGTAAAGTATGCCAGTAGGGCAGCTCCTAAAAGAATATACTTTGTTTTTGCCATCCACATATATTCTTCCTCTTTGTTAATCGGCCTAGAGAGAAGTTTCCCAAATTTTTTTTTTCCATCCACATTGTGCTTCCTGATCGGCGAGATAAACTTAAACGACGTCCAAACGGTTGTCCATCGAACTTGTAATTATTTTCACTTCTTAACCATCTATGATTGACCGGTAAGAAACGACGATGTCCCAAATAACAATGTTTCATACTCGCATTTAGCCATGTCGAATGTGTTTTATCCATACAAATCGGACATGCGAGTTTACCTTTCGTACTCCATCCTGATAAATTGGTATATACTGGAAAATCATTAATTGTCCACAATAAAGAAGCACGCATTGTAAAGAATTCTTTCTTTACCGCATCATACGTACTAACTCCAGAATTCCACAGATCTTTAGTTCGTCAATCAGAGGTTGCATATATGTATCTATCGCATTACCTGGCCCCTTAGGACCAGGTATCAATAACAACATCATCATAAAGGAAGATGCCATTGACATCCATGGTGGCAGATTATATGTAACAAGAATCACAGGCCAAATAGAGTAACTCGTACTCATATTTCCGAATGAATTAAAGCCGTCAGAAGCAAGACCCAATCGTACGTTTCTTACTTCTTCTGAAAACGATGGATACATTTCATCAAACTTTCTCCACTCTTCTGTATCTGATGGATGTCGCATAACACCGGTTACATCTTTGCTTTTGATATTACTGTGCCATATCATCATTTTAGCTGCTCTTTCGTATGAATACAATCTCTGTAATCGGGGAATCAAAGGAAAGAACCTTAAAATCTTCTCTGGTTTTTCCTATTCGAATCAGTATCATTATTCTTATATCTGCTACTTTTGCAGTCAGGACATTTATCTAAATTTGAGTAATCCTTCAATATAAAATGCAGTCGTTCGGACACGCGTCAATTTTCTCGTAGTTTAGTCCAAGTGCACGAAATCTAGACTTAGCATCCTTCCAGTCCTTTGGAAAGTTTTCTGGATTATTTAATAATGTCCTAATCAAAAGTAAGACATCAGTCATCGTAACCGCTGTACACCGATTCTTCACTTTTATCTTAAACATCTCCAGAAGAAAACGTAATCGAGACATTTTGACTCCAGAGCATAACGGTTTCTCTGCATCTTGTAATTTTTCATGCAACGTATCCGGAAGCGAATCCATCATTTCATCGGTGTCATGTCCTTGAATGTTATCTACCATCTCAAATATAGCATCACGGTCTTGTATTTCTGAGACATCTCTTTCATCATTACCGTGGACATTACTATCTTCTTCTAAATTAACTCCTTCATCATGATATGTCCAATTCGTATAATGTAGCCAAAATCCATTTAATATCAAATGCTCGTAAACTATGGCTCGATTTTGTGTCAAAGTATTTTTACATCTTATGCAAGGACAATGTATCTTATCTCCTTCACCTCCTACAATATGATAGTGCGATTCATATCGAAAGGCCCAGTTTATGAATCTGATAACTCCTTTATTATACGTCCGATAGTCATCGAATCTTTTATTCATCCAACTTTTATCCATTGCCTAAACGTAAGATATAAAGTTAATTTCAAAAATGTTTGTTACTGTTCATAACAACAACATGACATCATTATTAACTAGGGTAGTTAACAGGTTTTAAGTACAACCTAACTATTCTACTAAATATCATGTGGCACACTTGGCCTTCGATCCAGAGAGTCCGGTCTCGGTCTACCCCTCCTCCTCCCGACAAATCGGGTTCAGGAGCAGCGCTTGTCAGGGCAGGCTGCGGCACGTAGGATCGAATGAAAATGAATCGGCTAAACACAAATATTATACTTAATGAACAAATATTCTACTAAATATCATGTGGCACACTTGGCCTTCAATCCAGAGAGTCCGGTCTCGGTCTACCCTTCCTCCTCCCGACAAATCGGGTTCAGGAGCAGCGCTTGGCAGGGCAGGCTGCGGCACGTAGGATCGAATGAAAATGAATCAGCTATACACAAATATTCTACTAAATATCATGTGGCACACTTGGCCTTCAATCCAGAGAGTCCGGTCTCGGTCTACCCCTCCTCCTCCCAACAAATCGGGTTCAGGAGCAGCGCTTGACAGGACAGGCTGCGGCACGTAGGATCGAATAAGACTCTAATTATCTTCCTAAATTAATCATCTTGTATCACTTACATGTCTCTAATCAAATAAGACTCATGACATGTCTCTAATCAAACTAGGTTTTAAAATAAGACTTACAAGCATTTACCTAAATTAATCATCTTCTATCACTAATAGCATTTAATCATAATCAAGATTAATCTACTGATTTACGCATTTGACTAAACTAATTTACGGACTTAATCAAGAGTAATCACAATTAGGCATTTATCCACTATTTTATAATCTACAATCTTAAGCATTTGACTAAACTAATAAGTATATCAAAAAAATATTCAATCATAAGCATGATGAATATATAAGAAATTAAAAACAAAACTTACAACCGAGTAATGCGGCGGGCAAGGTGGCGGACGGGTGACGGGCGGACGGGCACCAGTTGAGGCCGAGGAGGAGGTCGGTGGCGGCGAGAGGGAGGAGGAGGTCGGCGGCGGCGAGAGGGAGGAGGAGGAGGAGGGTGGAGGCGAGAGGGAGGAGGAGGAGTGAGGAGGCCGGCGGCGAGAGGGAGGAGGTCGGCGGCGGCGAGAGGGAGGAGGAGGACGGCGGCGGAGGGAGGGAGGAGGAGGAGGAGGACGCCGGCGGCGAGAGGGAGGAGGAGGAGGAGGGTGGAGGCGGAGGCTTTGGAGAGGGAGGAGGGCGAGGCGTGAGAATGAGGAAGACTCGCATCCGCGGGAGGGTATATGACCATCGGGGACGGTCACACAACCGTCCCCTATATGAATGATCGGGGACGGTTATGAGTGAACCGTCCCCTTTTATGGGACAGAGGGGACGGTTTTGCAACCGTCCCCTATAACTAACTATCGGGGACGGTTATAACCGTCCCCTAAAGTTCCCGGGCTGATAAAAATCTAGCCTATTTAGGGACGGGTAAATAACCGTCCTTAAAGGTTTTTTGTATAGGCGACGGGCACAGTGGAGTAATGGGGACGGTTATAACCGTCCCCTACAGTTCCCGGATTGACAAAAAACAAACAGGGGCTAGCATATTTAGGGACGGGTAAAGAACCGTCCCTAAAGGATACTTAAAGGCGACGGTCGATATTAACCGTCGCTATTACATTAGAAAGGCGACGGTTTGCTACTGACCGTCCCCGATATTGTTATTGGGGACGGTTACTTCTTGACCGTCCCCAATAAGCGTCCCCAAAGGACGTCCAGTTTGTAGTGTACCTATATAAAAAATCTTGTTAATTGAAGGTCAAGTAATGATGGACCATTGATGTATGAAAAAGATGTCAAAATAAGCATGTAGTAAGATCAATAGATAAGAAGAAGGTTGGAGGAATATGTTCAACATGGATGAAGAAGGTTGGGATATGTTTAAGTTGATATGGAGTTGTTCAGTTAAGATTAGGGGATTTTCAAGAATAATTATGTCACCTGAAGTTGATAGGGATTGGAGCATAAATGTGCGGTAATAAGGCATGCTCTCAGTTGTTTATAGTATGTAATGATAATATTAAGGATGATAGAGAAAAAATATATTGAGTACAATACATAATAACAACTGAAATAATGTTTAGTGAGACAAGGTTGTTAACAAGTTGATAACTTGGATTGGAGAATCCGAGTTGTACATTAGAAATGTATGAGTTTTAGAGTTATTGATATTATATATATTAAGTACATATTAGTTGGGTTAGGTATGATTAAACCTTTTGTCATTCAAAGAAATAGTCTGGGTTATTTGGGTGAGTTGGGTGGAAGACATTAGACCCACCAACTGACCCAATACCCATTGAAGGAATATGGTTTGGGTCCAACCCTACCCAGAACCCGAACGACCCAAATCATTTTGACCCTTTTTCAACGATTTGGTTGGTTATATGAGTGGACCCATATAGCGCCCACCCCTACTCTCCAACAAGATAGGGTCAATGAATCCGCGGCCTAGAACTAGCAGTGACAAGAAGGGCTAGAGCCGCAAAAATAGTTGAGAACCACCTGGCTTTTTTGGGATATCGACTTCGCTCCCTGCTTTGGTTTTTTTGCCTTGCTCTTTTTCGGCCTAGTGATAGGGATGCAAACAGACGGATACGGATATATGTATTACCTATGAATGGGGATGCGGATACGGATATTGATGGATATAAAAATATCTTATCATATCATTAAAAAACAGATACGAATGTAAAATGGATATTGATCGCATACGAGTAATGTTAGAAATACTCCATAGAATCGACTTAAATATATACGAATTGGATGGGAAACACATGATATAAATTTATTAAATGTGTTTGCATCATAAAAAGTATACAAATATTGTAAAAAAGGTATAGAATTATATTATATATGTCACGACCCGTCCCGCTATCCGAGACGAGCGCGACAGGAACCTATTTATAAACCTCCCATTAAATCATTAATCTATTCAAATCTTTTTTTCTTTTTCCGCAAAATTTTGGCAGAGTTTCCTCTATAACGTGGATCTCCCAACCGCTATCTGTACCTAAAACGACTTCTTTTCATTCTATGACAAAGCCTTATAATCCAATCAAGATCACATCAACCATAAATATAAACATCACATTCTACCTTTCTATATAAACAAGATCTACATATTTACATCATCATCACTGTTCATTCTTGCATATCCATACAAAAATCCGCAACTTTGTTTTCATCAAACATCTGCTAAGGCATCAAAAAGTTACCAAAAACTATGGTCTTTGATGGCGCAACCTCCTGCTAGTGATGTGCAACTGTACACGTTCCTCCCAAGTTTCCGATCAAGATTTATCTGTAATAATAATAACAATAGAATGGTGAGTCTAAACCCATGAATGAGCTTAGACCCAGCGAGCGGATCTCAAGCTTTTGATAAACTACTTTATCAACATAATTTGCATGACATCAAATAATTATTTACTAGAAAACATAAAAAGATAATATCTGCACGAATCGACATGTATCTTGAATAATTATGCATGAAATAACATTTAAAAATCTTAATAGTCTACCACATCAAATTCAATGTCACACTACCCCAACATGTCGTACTAAGTCATGAACCGTGTAAAAATTGCCTAGGGAGAGAAACTCAACCCTAGACCGTGAAAATCTTATCATTTCATGTTAATGGTCCCAAAGATCGAAACATTTTGCATACGGCCCAAAGCCCATTAGTATATAAAATGCGGGCCCAAAGCCCTCCTGAGTCACAAGGAGTAGGCCATAGGTATATCACGAGGATATACCTAGCCCAACATGTAGTGACTTGTTCATGACCTTTTCCGGGGAGTAGGCCATAGTGTGCATTGATCTTATATCATATCATGAGAAGAATCTTGACTGTATAATCATAAACATCCATATAAAACTGACATTCATGAATCATAAAGTACTGCATTGGTATTGCAATATGAGGATCATGATTGAACTTGGCAAATAAAATATCAGGATAAACTCACTAATTACTGTAGAAATCTACATAAGCATGAAAAATGTATGTTGTAAACATCACAGCTATAAAATTTAGCAAAAACTAACTTTTTCATAGGAAATATGTCTTGAAACCACTCACCTAGGTATTATTATTTACTTTTTTTTTCTGAATTCCTACCATTTCTTTATCTGGCTCGCCCACTGCAGAATATCATCAATAAAATCGTATCCATAAGAACATAATTTATTATATAGATATTTAACTTAATTGTCTTGAATTACATCCTTCGTTACCTTGCACATTAACTTGTCTACATTTTTTTTATATATAAATCTTATTCACGAACATGATTCAAATCGGTGCTGATCATTTATCTTTTAGAGTAAAGAGAAGGTATCATCTTCAACCTTTAGTCTAATAGTTTACTTTGTTAGTTTATAACTAATGTCTGGATATATCAGATCACGCCCACACAATTAACAATTAAGTCTATATTCTAGTATAATATTATACATATAAGAAATAAATGATGGGTATATTTTCATCTCTTCCCATTTACTTCATCCTTTACCTCTTCGTATGACTCTTATCTCACTCAACCTAGACCTAACGTGCACAAGCCCAATGAGTGACACGGATGGAAGGTCAACTTGTGATATAAATGTTTCCATTTCAATGAAAGAAAATGGACGGATTCTGGGATGTCTGCTAATACAACAGTACAAGAACGTTGACAAAATTAATAATTTCTTTTCTTCTACCAATAAACCTGGAAAACTACACTGGTAGGTAAAAAAATAAAACTAATCATTAAAACTGTCGTAGGCCTCTGGATTCAAAGGTTAGTAAAATTATCTTTCCTCTCTTCCTAAAATTCGCCATACGACATGTTATTAACTACCAGTTTCTTCTTCAGGCCTACCTTTTCACCCAATGCATCATCCCAAACAAAATAATCTTGAATAACTTATATAACAATATCGAAGTTCTACCCCTTATAAAGTATTACTTTCTAATGCAAATTTTAGGAGAGAAGAAAATCATATCTAACTATAGAGATTACCTGTACGTGCTCTGGAGATTACCCCGAATTCTGGAGAATGACCCTGGACTGTGTGTGTGTGTGTGTGTCTTTTTTTCCTTTCCTCCTTTTCTGTATTTGGAGTAAGGTGGTTTCGGGAAGGCTCGACACCGCCATAAAAATATGGCTTGTGATACCCCCCCACGTGGCCTCCCAAAGCTACATGCCCCCATTTACAAGGATAATTTCCTATTTTAATAACTTTGATCGGCTATTTTTTTTCTTTTAGATCTAACAAATATGTGTGGATATACTTGAACCATTAATAGCCTATAATATATGACTTTTATACATTTTATGCTATTAGTTTTAAATATATCGAAACAACCACACAATAATATATTACTTACATTTGTCGTACTCTTATATACCTATTCATAATAATACTATTCATCCATATCATTATATGGTAACCTTTTCTTATATATATATATATATAATTTTCTACGTAATATGAATATTACAGTACTCCCCTACTTAAAATAAATTTCGTCCTCGAAATTTACATACCTTAATTAATTGGAGAAAAGATGTGGGTATTGAGATCGTATCTCATCTTCCCGTTCCCAAGTAGCTTCTTCTATTGCTTGGCTTCTCCAAAGAACTTTTATTAGTGGAATCTTCTTTGTTCGGAGTTCTTGAACTTTATAATCCAAGATTTGGATAGGGACTTCTTCATAGGAAAGATCTTCCTTCAATTGAATTTCTTGTGGTTCGATGACATGAGAGGGATGTGGAATATACTTTCGAAGTGTAGAAACATGAAAAACATTATATATTTTTGATAATTCTGATGGGAGCAAGAGACGGTATGCGACATCCCCAACTCTTCCCACAATTTCATACGGGCCATGTATCTGGGACTGAGTTTTCCACGTTTTCCAAATCTAATGAGTCCTTTCCAGGGGACACTCGAAGAAATACCTTGTCACCAACTTTGAAATTCAAGATTCCTCCTTCTCTTATCTGCATAGCTTTTCTGTCTATCTTGGGCTGCTTTCAAATTCCTTCTAATCTCTTCAACCTTTTCCATGGTGTTTTGTATGAATTCTGGCTTAAATAATTTGCGCTCTCCAACCTCATTCCAACACACTGGGGTTCTACACAAACGGCCATACAAGGCTTCATATGGAGCCATTTCAATGCTGGCATGGTAGCTATTATTATATGCAAATTCCATGAGTGATAAGTGGTCATCCCAACTGTCTTTGAACTCAATGCGCATGCCCAGAGCATATCTTCTAAGGTTTGAATGGTTCTTTCAGACTGACCATCTGTTTGTGGATGGAAAGCAGTGCTAAACGCTAACTTTGTACCCATTGTCTTATGCAAGCTTGGCCAAATTTCGAAGTAAAATGAGGATCTCTATCAGATACAATGGATACTGGTGCTCCATGTAGCCTTATTATTTCATCCACAAAAATTTTTCCCAGACGATCTAATGTATAGGTCATATTGACGGCTATAAAGTGAGATGATTTAGTCAGTCTGTCCAATATAACCCAGATTGCATCATGGTGTCGACGAGTCCTGGGTAACCCAGTAACAAAGTCCATAGTTATATGTTCCCATTTCCATTCGGGTATAGGAAGTGGTTGCAATGTACCCGCCATTCGTAAATGCTCAGGCTTTGTCTGCTGACAGATCAAACATCTGGAAACATATTCAGCAATTTCTCGCTTCATTCCTGACCACCAATAAGATGTCTTCAATGTTCTATACATCTTTGTACTTCCTGGGTGCATCGCATACATGGAGTTATGTGCTTCTTCAAGAATTTCAGCTCTGATTTCTGGTGATTTTGGGACACATAATCTTTGTCTGAAAAAATAGTACTCCCTGTTCATTGATTGTATAGTATGTCAATTCTCCCTTTTCTACTTTTTCAAGTATCTTTTTGATTTCTAGGTCATGTAATTGAGCATCTCGGATTTTATCATACAATATGGGCCTGACCTGCCAATGAGGCTAATAGATTTCCATATTCATCCATGCTCAAACTAGTATGTAATCCTCTCATTGTAACAATAAAGGAAGGTGTTCACCTTTGATATATAATAATTGGCCCTTAGACTTTCTGCTAAGAGCATCAGCGACAACATTTGCCTTTCCAGGATGATATTCAATTGGTACAATCATAATCTTTAATCAGCTCTAGCCATCTTCTTTGCCTAAGATTCAGTTCCTTCTGGGAAAAAATATATTTTAGGCTCTTATGGTCGGTGAATATTTGACAAGTCTCACCATACAGATAATGCCTCCAAATTTTCAAAGCAAAAACTACCGCTGCCAATTCTAGATCATGTGTAGGATAGTTAAGCTCATGTTGTTTCAATTGTCTAGATGCATAGGCAATCACCTTTCCATTTTGCATGAGTACGCATCCTAATCCTTGCTGTGATGCATCACTGTAAACTATAAATCGCTCATTTGCTGATGGAAGGCTTAGAATCGGTGCTGAAGTGAGTCGATTCTTAAGTTCTTGGAAACTCTTCTCACATGCATCATCCCAGAAAAATTTCACCTCCTTCCTAGTTAACTTGGTCAAGGGTGCCGCGATTCTCGAAAAGTTCTCAACAAATCTTCTATAATATCCAGCCAAACCAAGGAAACTTCGAATTTCTGATACATTTGTCGGTTGTCCCCAATTTAAGATAGCTTCTATCTTGCTTGGATCTACCGATATGTCTTCTCCTGAAATTATATGCCCCAAGAATGCCACCTTTTTCAGCCAAAATTCACATTTATCCAGCTTTGCAAATAATTGATGTTCCTTTAAAGTTTGCAATACAATCCTCAGATGTTCCTTATGCTCTTTCTCTGATCGTGAATAGACCAAAATATCATCGATAAATACAATAACAAATTTATCCAAGAAAGGACGAAATACGCGATTCATTAGATCCATAAAAGCAGCAGGGGCATTTGTTAATCCAAAAGGCATCACCAAAAACTCATAATGCCCATAACGGGTTCGGAAGGCTGTTTTAGGGACATCTTCGGCTTTGATTTTCAGTTGATGATAGCCAGATCTCAAGTCTATCTTAGAGAACACAGAAGCCCCTTGTAGTTGATCAAATAAATCATCTATCCGAGGAAGAGGATAATTATTACGTACAGACACTTGATTTAGCCTTCTATAATCAATACAAAGCCGAAAGGAACCATCTTTCTTCTTGACGAAAAGGACAGGAGCTCCCCAGGGTGATATACTAGACTGTATGAAACCCTTGTCTGTTAATTCTTGCAACTGAATCTTCAGTTCCTTGAGTTCAGACGGAGCCATCCGATAGGCTGCTAGTGCTATCGGAGTTGTCCCAGGGACTAGATCAATGTTAAACTCGATCTCTCTATCCGGTGGAAGCCCTGGTAGTTCATTCGGAAATACTTCAGGAAAGTCTTGTACGATAGGGATGTTCTCTAGCCTAATAGCTTCCACCTTTGTGTTATAAACAAGAGCAACATAAAAAGAGCATCCTTTCCTTATTAATCTGTGGGTCGGTATATTAGAAATTACAGGAGTAGGGTATATTTTCCTACCTCCTGAGTAATGAATTCAGCTTCCCCGGGTCTTCGAAAAATGACTTCCTTTTTATAACAGTCCAATAGAGCATGGTATGCGGTAAGACAATCCATTCCTATGATTATATCAAATTCTTTGACCTGCATAGGAATTAGATCCACATAGATCTGGTGTTCCCCTATCCACATCATACAATGTTTGAAAATGTGGCAAACAATTTCAGGTTCTCCTTTAGGAGTTGTAATTGCTAGAGTGTTATCAAGTTTTTCCATTTCTACATCAGCATGGATGCAAAAACTTCGAGAAATAAAAGAATGACTAGCTCCAGAATCAAAAAGTGTATAAGCCTCTTTGCCAAAAATTATTGTAATACCTGAGACAACATCTTCTGAGGCAATGGCTTCTTCAAGAGTCATGTTAAAGGCTTTGACAGAATTTTGTCCTTTCTGAACTTGGCGATTTTGCTCATTGTGCTTCTTTTTGCCTCTATTTAAGGGCACTTGATTTCTAGCATCATTATTCCATCGTTGGTTTGATTCTTGAGTATCTCTATGTTTCCTGGCCCAAATAGGACAATCACGGCGTATATGTCCAGTCTGCCCACAGTGGTAGCAATCTCGTGTGCCTTTACGACATTCCCCAGGATGATTCCGTCCACAAGAACTGCACCGCGGATAAGTGTTCATTGTCACTTCCTTTGCCCTTGGTTCTCGTGCATAAACATGGAATTGCTTAGGATTTTTGAAATTTCTGAATGTTTTGATGCCATCACTTTTCCAGTGAGAGATTTCTCCACCTTTTTTCCTTGACGATACATTAGCTCTTCTTTGTTCATGGACTACCTTCTCTGCTCTTCGAGCTGCCTCAACTAGATCAGCATAAACAGTATATCCTGCAACAGCTACCATAGACTTTATATCAATATGCAAACCATCCTCAAAGCGACGACATTTTTCTTCCTCTTTAGCCACTAGCGAAGGAACATACTTGGATAATTCAATGAAACGCTTCTCATACTCATCCACTGACATACTTCCTTGAATTAAATACAAAAATTCTCGACGACGTTCTTTCTGATAAACTCTTGGATAATATTTTTCATTAAATTCCTTCTGAAAGATCTGCCATGTCAGAGTGGTAGCAGGGTCTGCATATTTTACCAATATAGACTTCCACCAATCATAAGCATCTTCTTTTAGTAGGAAAACAGAGAATTTCAGACGTTGTTCATCTGTACAGTCCATTAGATTGAACACTTTTTCTGTATTTTCAAACCATGCTTTGGCTACTTTTGGATCAGCCGTACCATAGAATGATTGTGCCCCTAACTTGCGAACATGCTCAAAGGGCAATTGTTGTCCGAAATCATGTGGTCGCATGGACTGGGCATCCATACTTCCCAATGTTTGTGAAATTAGCATTAGAGTATCGTGCAAGTTATTATTATTCGTCTCATTCCCGTCGCCTAGTTCTTGTGTAGTCCTAGGAGGTTGCTCTGCTGCCATCGTGTCCTATAACAAATAGTACTCTAATTAGTCCTTTTGATAGAATAAAAAAAAATCCCCGAAAGCTCATATGATAGAATAAAATGAATCCTCGATATTCAAACAAAATCAATAATCCAATTCCCTTCCATATTCAAATCCTTATAACAATTCAATCTCCAAATTCAATTGTTAATCATGAATCCCAAAATCTTTGCTCTGATACCACAAGTTGTCACGACCCGTCCCGCTATCCGAGACGAGCGCGACAAGAACCTATTTATAAACCTCCCATTAAATCATTAATCTATTCAAATCTTTTTTTTCTTTTTCCGCAAAATTTTGACAGAGTTTCCTCTATAACATGGATCTCCCAACCGCTATCTGTACCTAAAACGACTTCTTTTCATTCTATGACAAAGCCTTATAATCCAATCAAGATCACATCAACCATAAATATAAACATCACATTCTACCTTTCTATATAAACAAGATCTACATATTTACATCATCATCACTGTTCATTCTTGCATATCCATACAAAAATCCGCAACTTTGTTTTCATCAAACATCTGCTAAGGCATCAAAAAGTTACCAAAAACTATGGTCTTTGATGGCGCAACCTCCTGCTAGTGATGTGCAACTGTACACGTTCCTCCCAAGTTTCCGATCAAGATTTATCTGTAATAATAATAACAATAGAATGGTGAGTCTAAACCCATGAATGAGCTTAGACCCATCGAGCGGATCTCAAGCTTTTGATAAACTACTTTATCAACATAATTTGCATGACATCAAATAATTATTTACTAGAAAACATAAAAAGATAATATCTGCACGAATCGACATGTATCTGGAATAATTATGCATGAAATAACATTTAAAAATCTTAATAGTCTATCACATCAAATTCAATGTCACACTACCCCAACATGTCGTACTAAGTCATGAACCGTGTAAAAATTGCCTAGGGAGAGAAACTCAACCCTAGACCGTGAAAATCTTATCATTTCATGTTAATGGTCCCAAAGACCGAAAACATTTTGCATACGGCCCAAAGGCCATTAGTATACAAAATGCGGGCCCAAAGCCCTCCTGAGTCACAAGGAGTAGGCCATAGGTATATCACGAGGATATACCTACCCCAACATGTAGTGACTTGTTCATGACTTTTCCGGGGAGTAGGCCATAGTGTGCATTGATCTTATATCATATCATGAGAAGAATTTTGACTGTATAATCATAAACATCCATATAAAACTGACATTCATGAATCATAAAGTACTGCATCGGTATTGCAATATGAAAATCATGATTGAACTTGGCAAATAAAATATCAGGATAAACTCACTAATTACTGTAGAAATCTACATAAGCATGAAAAATGTATGTTGTAAACATCACAGCTATAAAATTTAGCAAAAACTAACTTTTTCATAGGAAATATGTCTTGAAACCACTCACCTAGGTATTATTATTTACTTTTTTTTTCTGAATTCCGACCATTTCTTTATCTGGCTCGCCCAACTGCAGAATATCATCAATAAAATCGTATCCATAAGAACATAATTTATTATATAGATATTTAACTTAATTGTCTTGAAGTACATCCCTTCGTTACCTTGCACATTAACTTGTCTACATTTTTTTTTATATATAAATCTTATTCACGAACATGATTCAAATCGGTGCTGATCATTTATCTCTTAGAGTAAAGAGAAGGTATCATCTTCAACCTTTAGTCTAATAGTTTACTTTGTTAGTTTATAACTAATGTCTGGATATATCAGATCACGCCCACACAATTAACAATTAAGTCTATATTCTAGTATAATATTATACATATAAGAAATAAATGATGGGTATATTTTCATCTCTTCCCATTTACTTCATCCTTTACCTCTTCGTATGACTCTTATCTCACTCAACCTAGACCTAACGTGCACAAGCCCAATGAGTGACACGGATGGAAGGTCAACTTGTGATATAAATGTTTCCATTTCAATGAAAGAAAATGGACGGATTCTGGGATGTCTGCTAATACAGCAGTACAAGAACGTTGACAAAATTAATAATTTCTTTTCTTCTACCAATAAACCTGGAAAACTACACTGGTAGGTAAAAAAAATAAAACTAATCATTAAAACTGTCGTAGGGCCTCTGGATTCAAAGGTTAGTAAAATTATCTTTCCTCTCTTCCTAAAATTCGCCATACGACATGTTATTAACTACCAGTTTCTTCTTCAGGCCTACCTTTTTCACCCAATGCATCATCCCAAACAAAATAATCGTGAATAACTTATATAACAATATCGAAGTTCTACCCCTTATAAAGTATTACTTTCTAATGCAAATTTTAGGAGAGAAGAAGAATCATATCTAACTATAGAGATTACCTGTACGTGCTCTGGAGATTACCCCGAATTCTGGAGAATGACCCTGGACTGTGTGTGTGTGTGTGTGTTTTTCCTTTCCTCCTTTTCTGTATTTGGAGTAAGGTGGTTTCGGGAAGGCTCGACACCGCCATAAAATATGGCTTGTGATACCCCCCCCCCCACGTGGCCTCCAAAAGCTACATGCCCCATTTACAAGGATAATTTCCTATTTTAATAACTTTGATCGGCTATTTTTTTCTTTTAGATCTAACAAATATGTGTGGATATACTTGAACCATTAATAGCCTATAATATATGACTTTTATACATTTTATGCTATTAGTTTTAAATATATCGAAACAACCACACAATAATATATTACTTACATTTGTCGTACTCTTATATACCTATTCATAATAATACTATTCATCCATATCATTATATGGTAACCTTTCTTATATATATATAATTTTCTACGTAATATGAATATTACAATATAGGATTAAAAATAAATATATAAATATATTTATATATAAAAACAGATATACGGATACGGATACGGATGTTTGCGGATATCAAAATGATATCCATATCCGTATCCATTTTAAAATAGATATAGATACGGATGTGAAAATCTGTATAAAACGGATACGGTGACGGATCCGATATGGATACATCCATAACTGTATGCATCCCTAGCTAGTGATGTTGGGCTCGGTTACAAACCTTCTCTTGTGTGTTTTGGGTTGAGATTGCCCGTTTGCCGTTGCTTCTTTTTTGACTGGTAGATGGACCGATACTTGGGTCCTTTTTTGTGTGGGCCTCTTCGGCAGCCCTGTCTTTACTCGATGAAAGAAGTTCCTCCGCATGCTAATTAAAAGAATGTTGCTGTATAATGTAGTAGTTATTCACTCTTTATCTCTCTAACTAACAGAAAAAAGAACAATGAACAAACCTTACTTAACTTCTACCTCACATGACTTAGAAACCAAAGTTAGCTTGGAAGTTGTTCAGTTCTTCCTTGAACTAAACTAAAAGGATTAAATCCATGACACCCTTCCCAATTGCTGTTGAATTAATTTATTGCTTCCTCGATGAAGAAAGAGGGGGGATTAGAAAATGAGAGGAGAGCTACGGGTTTCCAAGCCAATGTTCAAATCAGAAAACATAACCACGACAGCGACAAATTCTCAAATAGTGCTCAGACAATTAGCATAGTACCGCGAAAAGCCTTGGAGGGAAACCAAAAAAAGGCAGCAGGAAATGTATAAACCCAGCCCTCAAATATAGTTAAGTGTGAGTGTGAGTTATAAATTGCGGAGATTACTACATGTCAACTTGTTTTTAATTAGGGTAAATTACAAAAAAGGAACTGTTCTTTATATGGATTCCCAATTTAGGGACTAATTTTTAATTTGTAACAAATAGAGGACTCGTCTTTGATTTCACGAGGAGGCCCCAACGACGTTAATGAGTGACTCGATTTGTGATGTATATGGACGAATATACCCCTGTCTACTTTCCCTTTCTCACACGAATAGAAAAACATCATCCCTTTTTCTCCCACCTTGGCGGCGTAGGTCACGGCAATCTGCCCAACAACTCCGCTCTTGACAATGACGCAGCTTTGAGTCCAGCTTTTGTCCCCCTTGTCGCCCCCCTTGAATCTACTCCTCCCCCATCGACGATTTAGGTACGGGCTGTGGGTGGTGGCGGAGATTGAGGCGAAAATGAGACTAAGCAGGAGGAAGTGGGGGTTGTTGCCGAGGGCTGCTCGCTCTCCACTTCCAGCAAAACGAGTCCGGTAGGCCTGCTCGTCTGGTTCGACAAGTGGCAGCCCCTGGGCGTGGAGCCGAGGGGTTACTACGCAAGGCGACCGAGCTGGGACGCGGCGCATTTGGAACGATCTACAAGGTGGCGGCCGGCGGCCGCGAGAGTGGTAGGGCCCACTACGTGACGGTGAAGAAGCTGCTGACCTCCAACATCATCCAGTGCCACATGGAGTTCGACAGGGAGGTGAGGAATCTGGCGAAGGCCCTCCATCCGAACCTGATGCCCATCATGGGCTACTACTGGACCCCTTAGATGCAGCTCCTCTTTTCCGAGCTCGCCCCCCACGGCAGCCTCCAGTCCCACCTCCACCCCGCCGGCCCCGACGCACCACGGCTGCGCCTCCCGTGGCCGGACCGCTTCAACATCGCCCTGGGGACCGCCGAGGCCGTCGCGTACCTCCACCACAAGCTTCGCCCCCGGTCATCCACTACAACCTCAAGCCCGGCAACATCCTCCTCGATGGGGACCTCAACCCGAGGGTGCTTGCGTGAGGGAGACCCCCTTGGCCTTACCCCACCTCGCCTTGCACACCCCCGCGTCGTAGCCCCATCTCTCAGGGCTCCCTTCACCGCCCTTAGGAACACCTGGTGGCCCCCCTCCCTCCTCACAACCTGGAGCCTCTCCACCTCTCTGGCCACCTCCTTAACCAGCGCCCTACCGAAGCGGTCCCCTTGTGGTAGCCTCACCATGTCTTGCAACATATCCACCGTTGGCAAAGATGTCCCGGGAGGCGGCATTGACAGCTCCATGAAGGGATTGGAATTACGGTCGTAATTATCCGACGACGTGTCTTCAGAGGAGAAGAACAAGCCACTGAGGATAAGGGTATATTCGTCCATATACATCACAAATCAAGTCATTTATTAACATCGTTGGGGCCTCCTCCGTTTAATCAAAGATGAGTCCCCTATTTATTGCAAATTAAAAATTAGTTCCTAAATTGAGAATTCATGTAAAGGTCAGTCCCTTTTTTATAATTTATCCTTTTAATTATAAGTATTTTGGGTGGTTGTCAAAAACATCCACTTGAGCCGAAACCCAATAATTTTTCAATGTCAATGCACATCAATAACGAACTGAGAATCTAATTAAGCTCGGAACATTACATCAAATCACATCTTTTCGGCGCAACCCACAGATAGTACCTAATTTTCCAGAAGGAAGAGCTTAATTCCTGCAAGACGACCTGAACGACCTGACAAAAAAAACCAAGCACAGGAAGATGGAAGAATGGAAACGTCAGCTTTTCTTAGATATCATCGAGGAAAACTAGAGTGCTATAATATATATCTTCAATGAAGAATTTGTGTGGTACATTTCGGATTTCAGTAGCTGTAATCTCGATTTGACCAATGATCGACGTCCTTACAACCACAACTAATGATTTGTCGCCATTTACATAGATCGAGGAGCAACAGTTTCTTTCTCCTGTCCAACGAGTGTGAGACGACACCTAACAAGGGAATACAATATAGAACCTTCTCCTCCACATGCTTATAACGTTGGTATCCTCTAATGAATTAGCTCCATTGACCGCAAGCTACAGAGAGTTTGAATGACTGTTCTAGCTACAAGTTCTTCTGGTGAACATGATGACGCTCCATATAATATTGCAGGACATATTATTCTTCCCAATAATTCTCATGGGCTGCGCACGTACTCCCTCTGGAAGCCAATAGTCTCATCTTGGAAGAGTCGCATTTATATCAATTAAATCACGCACGCGAAGATGATTTCAGATTGCGTTCAAAGCAGTAGATTTTAGTTGACACGTCTATATATCGCAACCGCTGCATGTATACGTAATCTTACCATATATGTTGCGATATCTTTTGGTCGGTTTGGCGTATCCCCGATGTCTTATTCAACAAATCAAATGGTGATTGTTGTCGATGCCAGTAATCTCAATATGAGACGTACGACACAACAGAGGTGATAGGTTTGAGCGGTCGCAGGTCCGTCGCTTTAACTTGTGGTGATCGGTCGCCATAGCTCTTTGGCAACGACCGCTACGGTGATTGCTGATCGGCGACGGAGTCACTGTCGCATTCATGTATTTTGTCGCCATGGGAGCGGATTCCGTTGCCAGTGATTGTTGCTCATCGTCAAATTTGCTGCTGTATACTGGAGAATTCAGTACAATCCTCGTTTCAAGAATCCCAGGTTGTGGTTAACATCACCGCACGTTCCGATGCGGTCCTCGTGACCGTTTAGTCGCACGATCGGATGGTCCGGATCACCATGGACCTTATGGGCCTGTTTGATTGCTGGGTTGGACTTGATTGGGTTGGGTTGGGGTACCCCTGTGAATAGTAAATTGTACCCATGTGAATAGTAAGTTGTGAGGAGGATTGAGAGGGTTGGAAGTAGGGGTACACCGGTGTATCCCAACCCAACCCAGTCCAACCCAGCAACCAAAAAGACCCTATAGGTAACGAGATGAACTGTACTATATGATCGATTTTTACTGGTTGAAGGAGGGGTTGGGGAATTCGAACCCTAATCCTTTTAAAGTGAAAGCTACTACTTCTAACACCGGATCATTAGGAGGATTCACTATCTTATCATTTGTTGAGATGGCTTCATATGCTCTCAAAAGACCTTCAATGGTATTATTGATAACAATTGCAGAGAGGAAAAGGATGGAAAATATGCTTCCTAGAAACATGTGCAGATACATCTCCTCTAAAAAGAAAGAAAATAGAAATCGGTTGTTGTATAAGAATGAAAATAGAAATTGGACGGTGTATGAACTGTTATTTATCTATTTGCCATTGAAAAATTGTGGAAAACAATGTTACAATAAAAATATTTAATACTCATTGGTAGAACACTAAGCCATTATATTATTATTATTATTATTATTATTATTATTATTTTAATTGATTATCAAGCCAAAATCGACTTGTACACTTTTTTCATTGAAACGGGCATACAAACAATCTTATCTTCTGCAAAATTACTAATTTTACAAAGGGAAAAATTGGGCTTCCTCGCGTGGGAGCTAACTTGGCTCTCCTTGCCCCACTTTCTCTATTTTTTACTTTTTTTGAAAAATGAATATGTAGAAATTCATCATTATATTAATTCATCATTATATCATGGTATTATGTGATTCAAGATTTTGAGAAACAGAGACTCTTAAGACCTTTGAATAAAATCCGTATAAAAGAGTTTTTATATATAGACTTTATCTTTGGCGGAAAAGTTCCTCATTTTCGAATATGAAAATTGGCTTTGATGTATAGAACGATGTTGTTTGCAATGCAGATCGAATTGGGGGAAACTATTAGAAGAAATATGAGTCAGAAATCAACGGTCCATTTCATGTTCCAAATCTTTTTTAGACAGTCTTTTTTTAACGGTCGTAGAATTGTTGAAATCAACCACGTCTGGATGAAGGTCGTATGATTTTCTGTTTCGTACGAAATTTTAATGACATACTATAAGTATATAATGATGAAAAATCCATGGAAGTATTTTTCAAAAAAAATAAAAAATTGGGGGAAATGGGACGGGGGAGCCAAGTTAGTTCCCTCACAAGGTAGCCTCATTTTCCCCTTTACAAATGTATAATATGATTCTTCGGAAATTCTCCAAACTATCTCAAAGAGATCTAAAATTCCTTTCTTCAAAATTTATTCTCATGATGGAAAATTGACTAGTATACCTTCCGATTCATTTAAATGGTTTGGAACAGAATGTACTTCCTTAAATTTCAATCGCATCAACCTCTTGAGTAAACATAGATTGTTGTTCTTTGTTTTCGAAGCGTATATGTTTTCCAACTTGGACCAAAGCCTTACGGGTTGTTCGTTTGAGGAATAAGGAGGGATATATATATATATATCCCTCCTTATTCCCCTCTCTCCATAAATGGTCAATGTTTCATCCGAGTAAAAATGAGGAATAATATTTCCCTTACTGTCCTCCATCATAGGGCTCTCCCGTCAAAAAATACAAATAACTACCACTTATCTTACAATCCTATCTAACATAAGTGCCTTACAACTCCTTATCCTCTCCTTCTTACCGGATAAAGAATAGCAAAGAACTACCACTTATCCATCCTTATTCCTCTTTATCCTCTCCTTCAAGCCAACCAGAAACAATGTTTTAATCCTCCTTATCCCTTTCCCTTATTCCTCTACCGAATGACCCCTTAGTGCGTGATACTCATTGTGAATGAGATTATACAGTTTTCACCCACAAAACTACCAGATAAATCCACAAATGTTTAATTACTTTAACTCTCACTTCTCGTCTGGGTTCGACCTGTCCTGCCACCTTCTTCCTCCCCCTGCGCCCACCCACGACCTTTCACCTCTACATCAACCTCTGCAATTGCAACATGCCGCTCCAGCTCCTCCTTCCCTTCGAAACGACCAACATGCTCCATCTTCAAAAGGGTGAGAGGACCCTTTAGACAAAAGAACCCAATCGGGGCTTTGGAGCCCTAATGACATCCATCCTCCGACACTACATCGAAACCAACCCATCACTTCCCAAGCTTCGTCCAACGCTTTGAGCTCCTAAGTTCAGAGCTTTTATGGAAGTTGTTTGTCCAACCAAACACATAGTCGTGCCGACGCCTCAATCTCCCGTTGCCCTACTCCAACGAAATGCCACCGTCGACCAAAGAGGCAGTGGACTATTGCACTCTCTCCACTGCCCTAAAGGACTGTCGACGCCATCCCCTTCCAGCACCTCCCCCCTCTGGTCGAACCTTTCCACACCCTTCCAACACCTCCTCCCCCACTGTCGATCCTCCTCCTCCCTCGACTGCCATTGCAACACCACCTCCCCCTCTGCATGTCTTCAATCCTTCCCTGATCGCATCGATTGCCTTCAATGAGTTGTTCCAGGAGAGCGAGTTGTATGTTCCAGGAGATTCTGTCGTTGTTGAGGAGGGGACGGCGGGGGGATGGGGTTGGAGGAGGAGGTGGATTTTTTCCAGATATGCTCCCTTAACTACATCATAGTTTGATTAAACCATGATTTAATTCAAATGATTGACGATCAAACTAATGGAAGAGCACATATGATCATTATAGAAGAAGTAGAAGAAGTCAGGAGTTGAATTAATATACAATAAAAACAGAGAAAAAGCTGAAAACATAAAATCGTAACAAAGAAAAAAAAGGCCATGTATGTATATTATATATGATGTTAATTAATGTCTTTTACAAAATGCACACAATATTTGAACAGGACTCTGACGGGCACAGTTAACTTCTCGTCTCGATGGTGCGCAGCTGCAAACGACTCGTCCAGGAATATCCCATAACACGTGTCTACCTTCGTCAACGACCACCTCCTCTACCTCGCAGCCTCAGCAATGTCAATCTCCGCCACCTGCTCCCCTTGGACGACGATGATCCCGACCACGAGTTCGAACCTGGTGATCCGCACGACAACGACCCCGATGATGGCGACGGCGACGTGCTACCCTCCTTGAACAGGTCGAGCAAATAGCTCCCGACGTCCTCCGGGGCAAACCTCACCACCCCAATGGCGTCTTTGTCCGCCCTCAGCACCCCTCTGCACTCCTCGTAAAACGACCTGTATGCCTCCACCACCTTCGTGCTCACCGACCCCCTTATCTCCTCTCTCATCTTCCCATCCGTCACCACCCAACTCGCATGCTTCTTGTACGTCTCCTCGAACTTCCTGTTGAATTCCCTCATACTCTCCCTCGCTGCAACGCCGCCTTCCGTCTCCAGCATGGTTGCTGGGTCCTTTGGGATGCTCTCCAACACCTTGCTCCACCCCAGACTCTCGTAGCTCCTCCAGAAGGACCTCACTTTCTTCTCGTGCTTGGACACCCACTCGCGGCCTAGAAGCCAACGGAGGTTGCTCCGCTGGACCCTAGTGAGCACGTAGTGCAAGTTGTTGGCGAGGAAGAGGTAGGCGAGAGATGGGTCCCTATAGAAATCCGCCTTGCAATCGAGCTTGCACAAGAGGATCAAGAGGAGCCAAGACATCCTCGCGGATATCGCCGGAGGTATGTCTTCGTCGACGGCAGCGCAAGGCGATGAGGGAACGGACGATGGGTATATGAAGCTGTGGAATGGCTCCGGGAGAGGAGAACGTGGAGCTGGAACGGGGCAATCGGCGTAGATCTCGGCGAGCACGCGACCGTAGTCCGCGAGGTGCACCATGTACTCCATGGCATGTTGGGTAAGTGGGTGTACGCCACCGCCGGGCACGACCTCTTTCGAAGACTCCTTATGCAGAGCTGTCTCGAAGTCAGCGAGCGACGCCCGGATGCACTCGCCGAGCTTCATCTGAGTAAACTGCACCTGCAAGCTCACGGCCGCTGTGGACTCGTACGAGAACACCCCTCCCACCTCCGGCAACAGCTCCACCATAGCGTTATACATCTCAAGATACCGGAAGATCTTCTCGGGGGAACGCCCCCCCTTCGTCAACGTTGCGAGCTCCGGGAACCCGAGGAACTGCACCGCAGCATCCCTAACGATCTCGGCGAAGCACGACTCCTTAATGGCAGCCGAGGACTCGAACACGAAATCGCAGAGCACCCGCTCCCCCGAGAACAGGGTCCGGATCGCGACGCCGGAAGCGGCGAGCCAATTGGTGATACGCCTGTCCAAGGAATCCCAGTCGAGCTTCTGGAATTGAGAAGGTTTCAGCCTCTCGAATCCGAGCTTGAAAAGGCCCTCGTCCACGATGGATCTTCGAATGGACTTGTAGATGCCGACGCATTCGCGTGCGTATCCACACGAGACCATGCACTGGACTATGGATCTGAGGTCGATCATGACGGCCGTGGGGGGCTTCTCGACCTGTTGGATCCTCTCCCCGGCGGCGACAATATCGTCGACCTCGGAGCGATAGTCATCGTCGAAATCAGAGAAAGAGGCCGTAGAGAGGGAGGAGCGGGCGGAGGAGCGGACGGAGTCGGAGTCGAGGCGATCGCGATTCGCGGCGAGGATCTGGTAGAGCTCCTTCTGGAGGCGGGCCATGGCGGTGAGCATGAGACGCTGGCCGCGGACGAGGTAGTGGTGGGAGGAGGGGATGGAGGTGGATTTGGAGAAGAAGAGCATGGCCTGGTGGAGGTCCTGAGCTGCGAGGAGGAAGCGGCGGGCCTCGGCGGGGCTCTCGTAGAAGAGGGAGGTGATCTTGGCGAAGGAGGAGCCCTCAGGATCCCACTTGGTGATGAGCTTCTCGGCGGAGGCGATGTTGTCCTCCATGAGGGTGGCGCGGAAGGTGTCGATGGCGAGGGTGGACGGAGAAGGAGAAGAGGAGAGGGTGTGGGGAGGGGAGGGGTGGAAGAAGATGCTTCTCATGCCCTTCCTCGGCATTGTTAAGGCTTAGAGGAGGAGAAGGAGATGGATACGGAGAGTGGAGACGGAGAGGAAGCTTTAGCCGACGCTTAATCCTCGATAGGATTGTGTTGAGGTTAGATGTGTAGTGTGGGGGTGCATATATAACACGGTGAGGGGCGCAGCCGTTGGACTCGGTTGGTTGACTTTCGATGGAGTGGTGACGTGATTGGTGAGAAAGACGTCTCCATGTGCCATCGGAAACATACGTATTCTCTTTGTATCTTGTGTGTATTCTGATGTATTGACGTTTACCCCCGGCTGTCTAATTATTTAGGTTTTAGTAAATAGGAAAAATCCTATGATGGGTCAATTTCTTTCGGGTGACCGGGAGCGCCACGTTAAACGTCGGTATAATCTACGCGGTGAGCACGTCGGAATGTTCCACGTGGGCGGAAGCCACATGGTCGCGTTCATACGTTGCTGTTGGTTGGTGTTTCCTTCCTTCTTCCTTCCACGTTCCACCGAGATGGTAAATATCGTTCTTTTTCCGCCATGGGTTCGCCCCCTGTAGGTAGGGAATACAGAATAAACCCATTTCTTGGGCGAGGCAGATTTATTTATTTATTTATTTGATACTGTGTGTGATAAATACTGCCGGTTATAGGTACATATATAGAGTTTTATTTTTTTCCCAGGCCTCTCGTTGAAGTGGAAACAGCTACGAATATCTGACATAGATACAGGAGATGCATGTCCTTGTCCTTGCAGATATTTGTTACGTTGAACTTCCCATACCTGCGTATTCGTTAGAACAAGTGACGAGATTTATCTGATGGAATCGGTAATTACTGGAATTCTCAAAGACTATGAGCACGCGAGAACATAGAACAAACGGAATGGAAACTTTGATATCACTGAAGCTTCGTTGTGAACTTTCCTTGAAGAAGATATCACCTTCACTTTGTCGGTGGCTTGGGTCAGCCAGTCAGCTTCTAGGGTAGTGGGGGCTCACAGGTAGGGATGTCAATCTGGATCTACCTATTGGGTACCCGATCCGAATTCGCTCCATTTAAGGACTCGAAACCCACCTCATTTACTTTTGGACGGGTTTGGGTTTTGAATTGACTACCCATGCGAGTATGGGTATGAGTTTGGAATTGCTTTGTGGGTACCCGAATCCGATCCCACCTTAAACCTGAATAAAAAAAATATAAAGATAGATGTGTGTGTTGCATTTTAATTAAACTAGATCCAAATCCATTTCATATCTAATATGTATCGATCTACATGTATAAATATTCAACTCAATTTTCTCCTCTCCATCCATTTATTCTTATTCAACTAACTTTTAGTATCTTTAATAAATAAAAACTAGCAACACAAAAGAGCTAAACACTTAACATATATAAATATTTAATATTCTCTATATATTGCATATTTTTATGAATTGCAATATTACATGTTCTCACTCTATTTAGTCCATCTGTGGAAATCTTGTATACATTTATAAACAACTTAAGATTTACCATGTCGAAGATATGAGTACCCATTGGGTATACGGGTATCCGACGGGTATATGGGTACCCGCTAGAAATTACCCGTTTAATAAATGGACGGGTTTGGATAGTGATATTATAAATGAGTATGGGTTTGAGAATAATAATACCTGCCCCAAACCCGACCCGTTGAGATCTCTACTTAGAGGTGACGTCGGCGCACTTCGATGGAGAATAACCTCGAAAGCGCCTCCAAGAATGCGGCCGGAAGTGGAATTTCAAATGAAAAGAGAGCAAAGAAAGAATGCATAGTTCTCCTTCACGTCACGTCTGCATGTCTCTGCAGTACTGCAAAGGATCCATGCTCATATTTCTTCCTCGTTAACTCGTCCATGCTTCAAATTAGAAATTCCATTTTAACACTATATTTCTTCCCCATTAGCAATCCAATTAATGCTAACTGAGTTTGAGTTTCAACATTTTCCGCGTAACAAACGAAGTTGTATACCTAAGATTGATGCTTTTGTGCGAAAAGGATATATATCTGAAAGAGAATTCAGATTCGAGTGAGACACTACAAACAAACATTCGTTAATAACTTGGAGATATATGATATCACGAGCAAGGAATTGACGCGGAAGTGTTCTCTCAGCCTACCAATGTGGAAGTGCTGTGCAGGTGAATTCCCACTTTATATAATCGTATGGAGTTGGAAATCTAAATCCGTAGAACAATTTATATTTATCTTTTTTTTTTTAAAAAATAAAAGCTCAAGGTCAGGAGTACGGTATAAAAATATGACGTGCTTTTGCTTTACTGTAGAGTAGTGTGTAAACAATATCCATCATGTAGACAGATTGAGGATCAAAAGTTCCACAACCACCCTATCAAAAAATCACTAATATATAGTTTCCTTTTTCTCTCTTTGATTCTCTCTTGAAGGGTTGTTAGAATATATGAATTTCCTTCTCATTGAAAGCTACATCTCTTGTTGAATGCCAATGAAATAGGTTTCTTTTTTATTCCTTCGTTGTGGTTATTTAGTTGTGAAGAGGTCACCTTCCAAATCCAATTTTAGAAGGACAAAATCTTTCCTACCTAATCTTCCTTGAAAAGTCTTTTCATGATTCTCCATATTCTCACGAGGAGAGTAGTATACTCATCTAGGCACGGATCCTCTGCTGTAATTGGAATTAAAGCAGAGGTATTGTAATTGTATTTATTTATTTATTTTGCAATTTTGATTTTCAAAATTCAACCTTATGGATTATATCTTCCACTAATGTTCCATGTATCATCCACATTTCGCTCGAATCCGAGGGATTTGATTTTTTTTATCTTGATGGTCAAAAGTGTAGTCAGCAATATTTAAGCAGCTTAAATCTCATTTAAAAATAGAAAAACCTTTGATCATTAAGATAAAATAGGAAATACCCTCGGATTTGAGCGAATTTGAAGAATACTTATTTATGGAAAATGATAGTAGATGCGTTGTTAGAATAAATAAAACTAAGCAGGGTGATAAGAAACATAGCCTCTTGTTCCATTGGTTTAGGATACTTCTCGCCCCCCTAAACAAATTTCTAAGGATGTTATCTTCTTTGTTAACAACTCGGTTTAAAAAACTTGACTGGTCGAGATACCTATCATAAAAGTTTGAATTCACATTTTCTTATTTTTCTATCACCTTGTTATTTACTATATTCATTGCAGCTAAGAAGTCTCCAGTTTCATGGGCCCGTGCCCCTATACTAGCCATCAGATCGTTGCAATGCAGGACCTATTATGGTAGACACTACATTCCCCACCGTGCTTTGAACCATGTCTTCGACCGTAGCACATAAATATGTTTGCTATATTTTTGTCTATGAACATTTTAATCATGCCTCCACTTGGGCAGTATATGATGTGTCTTTTTTGTGTCTTGTTGGTTGTTTTTTTGGTGTCGTTGATCAGGCCCCTTGGTGTCCCGAACATTATTTTTTGTTGAAATGAAATTTCAATCATTTATCTAAAAAAAATGAGGAAGCCACCTTTCCACTAATGAGTACACCTCCAAATAATTAGAAAGAGTATTCCTTTATTCTTTTCTTTGTACTAAGGTCTCAAAGCAAAAAAGTATGGCAAAGCATATGGATTTACCAAAATCGAATTGCATAAAAATGTATGATACCATGTGTGTTTGTGTACGAAGATATCATCAATTCCAGAATAAAACTATACTTAATACAAACAAAGACGTATAATTTGTAAGTGTGATCGATCCCATATAGAGAGGTATGTGTACAAAAGTATTTCCTTCTTTATCTCTTTTGACTTTTTTTGGTATTTCATCTTCCTTGGAGCCAACAGCTCCATCTTTCCTCTCTTCATCCCAAAAACCCAATCCCCCCTCACACCGCCCCTCACTCACTCGCCAGCCCCACGTCTTCCTTGACAGCAATAGTGAACCTCCATGCTGCCCTTCCTCTACTTGTGGTTATCGTGCCTCCTTCATGAAGCCTTTTGGGGGCGGTCGAGGGAGGATTGGACTTTAGGATGAAGAGAGGGAAAAGGAAATCGTTTGTTCTAAGGATGATGTTGTGGGCATCAGTGCATGTAACTTACACGCACCTTGGTTTATATTTCCTTTCCTTATATGTGTGTCTGTGTGAACGTGCATGTAAAAATGTATATATGCAGGGATGGGTGGAGAGGACGGAAAAAATTAATACCCCTCCATTTGTTCAAAGAGAATATGTTATACATAATAGTATATCAATTTCTCTTTGTTTTTCAATATGTGGAAGTTAGATTGTAAAATAGAATATGAGAATGCAGCCCTCCTTCTGATTCTCTCTTCCCTAGTCCATGGCCGAATGTAAAGTATATTTTTCTTAATTGTTTAATCTAATTTATAAAGATAATTAAGTTTTTTTTAGAATCGTCCGATCTTTTTAAATCTAATTAATCATAATATGTGTTACTTAGCATCTAAAGTATAAAATACGATGTAATATTGATAATGTAGAACAAAAACTTGAAGTATATTGTAGTAAATGTATCTAAAATGTAAATTTTAAACCCATATTTTTATATGTGTGGGTCCGGTCGGGTTGTGTTGGGTTTTGTGGCACATGTCTGTGCCCCGATCAATTGACAGACATGTCAAAGAGTGGGCCGGTTTAGGTCGGCCTATTCATGAAATCTCTTGACCCAAGCTTGGCCCATGAGCGGGTTGGGCGGGCGGGCACCTGGCCCAATGGTCAGGTCTAGATTTTTATAAGTTATTGACCATATCTTCCCATACTTTATTCCTTGTCGACCATGTCAATGCTTGACTGGTCTGAGGGCTTCGGGTCAGTATGTATCTATTACATATATACATCCTTCTTTCTTTCCTTTTCTTTTCTTCTTTATTCTTTTATTTGGTATAAATAAGTGCTAAATATACATTATTAACAAATGATGTTAGATTGTTAAAATATAAGAATTAGTATTATTTACATGTGTCTTAGTAAGGATTTTAAGCTAAATGAAAGAATAAAGATGATGAATTGGTGATCCATCAAAGACCTTAGGAGGAGTGAACCATAGTGAAACTCTATTTTTTTATTTTCAATTTATATGTGCACTGCAACAAAATTATTCTGTAGTGATATATTCTTAACATTCATCGTCATATCTTCCATGTTAATCTTATAATAACGAATATTATTTGTTGCAAAATAGCTCACCTCTTGTAATTTGTAACCAATGTTATATTCATTGTTAAAGGTAGAAATATCGGTGATCGTTCATTTACTTTGTTGTTAAATTTGTTTTTTTAACTTTGCAACGATTATAAGAAAAAGTCAACAAATAACTATTTTTTATGATTCATTACTATCAATATAAAAATGAATATGATATTGGTTGTGAATCCAAAGAATTACCAGCAATCTAATTTCACAATGAATAGGACTCATTGATATGAATTCTACAAAGAAAGATATTATAAAAAATATTAAATTATTCTTTATCACAAGTCAGCTTTGTAGGAGTGGTGCCAACCTATATTGTACCCTTCAAAATGGAACCTCGTGCATGGGTAACCTTCATCCATTCGTTTGACACTTTAAGATAAATGATTAAATGCAAGATGACCTGTTATCAGAGTAGCTATGGCGGAGCTACTCGCCGGATCAGAGGTCCGACCACTCTCTCCTCTCTACGGCACGGCCAACCTGGAGCTGTCACCTCGGGGGTGGCTGTGGAGGTCACGGGACGAAGGAATGGGGAGCCAAAGATGAACCCAGTCATCATCTCTGCTGAGTTGACTGGAGAGCAGGAATCCCGTTTGATGGGGGTTCTTGAAAAGAACCGCAAGGCGATCGGATGGAGCGTAGCAGATCTCCATGGGATTAGTCCATCAGTGTGCTCCCACCATATCTATCTCGAGGAAGGGGCGAAGCCGTCACGTGAGTTCCAGCGGCGACTGAACCCCAACCTGAGAGAGGTCGTGATGAAGGAAATATCGAAATGGTGGAGTGCAGATTTTATTTATCCCATTTCCGACTCCAAGTGGGTCAGCCCCTTGCATGTGGTGCCTAAGAAGACGGGCATCACGACTGTGATCAGTGAGTCGGGAGAGGAGATTGCTACACGGGTACCCACCTCTTAGAGGGTTTGTGTTGACTACAGGAGACTCAACCAAGCCACCAAGAAGGACCATTTCCCCCTGCCTTTTATTGACCAGATCATTGAGAGACTGGCAGGGAAGAGCCATTATTGCTTCCTGGATGGGTACTCGGGCTACAACCAAGTGGCCATCGCTCCTGAGGATCAGGAGAAGACCACCTTTACCTGTCCCTTCGGCACATATGCTTTTCGACGCATGCCATTTGGGCTATGCAATGCCCCTGCGACTTTTCAGAGGTGCATGCTGTCGATCTTCTCGGACATGGTAGGGGAGTGCTTGGAGGTCTTCATGGATGATTTCTCGATCTACGGCGACAGATTTGATTCTTGTCTTGACTGCCTAGATCGAGTACTCCAGCGATGTATTGAGTATCATTTGGTGCTATCTTGGGAGAAGAGTCACTTCATGGTGACTCAAGGAACGGTGCTTGGCCATATCATCTCCAACAGGGGCATGGAGGTTGACCCGGCCAAGGTTGATGTCATTAAGAAACTCGCACCGCCGTCCAATCTGAGGCAGCTACGGTCATTCCTGGGGCACGTTGGATTTTATAGGAGGTTCATTCAGGATTTCAGCAGGATTGCCCGACCGTTGACTGACCTTTTGACGAAAGACACCGAGTTCCTTGTCGATGACAAGTGTCTTTCGTCATTCGCGACTCTCCAACAGTGCGTTATTGAGGCTCCTGTCCTCCAGCCGCCTGATTGGTCTCTCCCATTCGATATCATGACGGATGCCTCCGATTTTGCCGTAGGGGCAGTGCTGGGACAGAGGAGGGATGGAGTTCCATTTGCCATACACTATGCTAGCCGCACATTGGATTCCGCCCAGCGGAATTATACAGTCACAGAGAAGGAGATGCTAGCAGTAGTGTTTGCCCTGGATAATTTCAGATCGTATATCATCGGATCTAGAGTGACTTTGTTTACAGATCACACCGCTATCAGGTACCTCATGGCAAAGAAGGATGCCAAGGCCAGACTGACTAGATGGATCCTTCTACTCCAGGAGTTCGACATTGAGATCAAGGATAAGCCTGGAGTCAAGAATGTGGTGGCGGATCATCTCTCCCGACTAGAGCAGCCTGAGGATTCTGAGCAGATTGACCCTATTAGAGATACCTTCCCAGATGAGGCGATCCTTGCTATCGCCTCACTTCCATGGTATGCCGATATTGTGAACTTTCTCGTTGTTGGGAAAGTCCCACAAGATTGGCCCAGACAGAGACTCGAGACCTTCCTTGCGAAGGCCAAGTCCTACCATTGGGAGGATCCCATCCTTTACCACGAAGGAGGGGATAGCGTCTGGCGTCGGTGTATTCCTCAGGAGGAATACCATAGCGTCCTCACTTACTGCCACAAGCTTGAGGCAGGAGGACATCATTCTGGGAGGAGAACGGCACAGAAGGTGCTCCAATCCGGCTTGTGGTGGCCTACCCTCTTCAAGGACTCAGATGAGTTCGTGAAGAGGTGTACTGACTGTCAGAGGATGGGCACTTGTGGACAGCGTGATGTGATGCCGATGCAGCCCATTCACTTCTGTGAGGTTTTTGACGCATGGGGCATCGATTTCATGGGTCCATTCCCTAAGAGTCAGGGATTTGAGTACATTCTGTTGGCCGTTGATTATGTGCGTCGTTGGGTGGAGGCTATCCCCGCCCGAGCCGCTGATGCGAGGACAGTTTGCAGATTTTTGAGGAAGCACATCATCACGCGGTTCGGGGTTCCACGAGTTCTGATTTCTGATGGGGGATCTCACTTCATCAACGACCAGGTGAAGGCACTTGCTAGCGAGTTCGGCATAGATCATCGTGTTGCTACACCTTACCATCCACAGACGAATGGTCTATCCGAAGTATCGAATAGGGAGATCAAGACTATTCTGCAGAAAGTCGTCCGCCCTGACCGAAAGGATTGGTCACAGCTTTTGGACTCGGTCTTGTGGGCATATAGGACGTCTTTCAAGACACCTTTGGGCACATCTCCCTTTCGCCTCGTATATGGCAAGCCATGCCATTTACCTGTTGAGCTGAGGCACAAGTCACTTTGGGCAGTTACAGATATTTTGATGGATCCAGATGGTATGGGAGACCAGAGGAGGGCAGAGCTAGCTGCCTTGGAGGAGCTTAGAGATGCAGCTTTCTCAAGCAGCCTACATTATAAGGAGAAAGTCAAGGAGTGGCATGATTCTCATATCAGCCACAAGCATTTTGAGATTGGACAGAGAGTATGGCTGTTTGATGCGAGGATACGATTATTTCCAGGGAAGCTTCAGAGCAAATGGAAGGGACCTTATCTGGTTAGAAAGGTACACGACAACGGTAGCATCGACATATCTGAGTTGTCTTCTGAGAGTACCTTTCGAGTGAACGGCCAGCGGCTCAAGCCATTTCTAGATCATGAGCCGCGGGTCGTTGATCTTGCCCCTATTCATTTTGCGTGAGATGTGGTCTTTGACTCACATCTAAGGCATCTCACGCCTGAGTTTCACTGCTCCTCCGCCCTGTATAGATCCAGATGTCCATATCATCACATTCTTTAGTCCCACATCCCTTTCTCCATCTTATGATTATGCTATACTTAGGGTGTACTTTACCCTAAGTATAGGGGGGATGTGAGACATTTTGGGTATTTCTTTTGTTTTTGTTTACCCCTGTTTTTGTTGCCTATACTTAGGGATATTTCACCCTAAGTATAGGGGGGGTAGACCCTGTACATTCTGCACTCAGGTTTTCCCTTAGTATACCGCCTGCTATACTTAGGATCACTTGATCCTAAGTATACGGGGGAGACCTGGGTCCCTCTTGACTTTTTATCTCTTTTTGTATAGCCCTTCTTTTCACTTCCCTATACCTAGCACGAGTTATGTCTTCTTCATCGCTCTTGACTCTGAGGACATCGTTCGAGCTAAGTATAGGGGGGTGTGTATATATTTCATATATACTTTAGCCATAACTCGTACTTTGTGTGAGTGTGTTAATAAATAAAATGGCTAAAAACCACAAAAATTAAAAATTTTCATGTACATAATCTTCTTTTATTTGCACATACATAGCTAGTATACAAATTATTTTCGTAAAAATAATTTCAAAAATCTTTTGTGTAAAGCTTGTGTAAATATTTTTTGTATCAAAATTATGTATATAGTACAAAATTTTTCCAAAATGTTTTGAAAATCAAAAGTTTGCAAAAATCTTGTGTAAATGTGTGTAAATACCTTTTTGCAAAACTTGTACTTCATGCATCATCCATTCATGATTTCAAAACATTTTTCAAAAATTTTGCATGATTGTAAAATTTGTGAAAATAAGCATCTTTTTGTACATATGTATATAGTTTTTCTGGATGATAGTTGACATTTAAACTAGCCTGGAATTAAATTGGGAAATGGAGCTTGATCAAGATCTTAATCCACCTAATTTCTAAGAGGAACCTTATAGGGCTTAGGTTTAAGGCTTTTCAGGTCCATGGTGACTTAATTCTTTGAGTTCACTAGGCTATGATCACATGTCATCTCAATGAGCCTAAGTAGAGCACTTAACAACAACACATGACTCATATAGATTATGGCTTTACTTGGACAACCGCACTATGCACCGAGCTCTCTACGGATGAGGTGGTGAGGAGGCAGTCTTCCTTGACTTGGGGCAGCATATGAGGGTAGTACTTCTAGGCGGAACCTCTCTTCTTCTTATAGTGAAGGAAGTGCATCTCAACTTGGTCTGGTTGCCATGAGGTCTAACGACGGGAGTTGTAGGTTGCAATAAAGCTTCAAAAGAGGGACAGTCTACTGGCTCAAGAGGAAAAACTCCTTGTATATATGCTGCACATGTATATGTTGTATAGATGCACTCGAAAAAAAAATGTGCAAAAAGAGGAAAACTCCAAAAAAGTGGTGGGTCTGAGAGAAAATGATAATCCCATCGGAGCATGTATAGAGTGCAATAAGCAAAGCTTGGTTTCATGATCCACCTGTTGGAGCTTGCAGCAGGGAGACTTGGCTACACTGGTCAAGCTCCCAAGGGTACTTGGCTACACTGGCCTTGACCCATTCTCTTCTTCCCCCTCTTCTTGAGCCGGTTGTACTTGAACTTATAAGGGAATACCCCGCTCCTCGAGGAAAGAGTGGCCAGATTGAGGTCATAGAGTTACCTTGTTGGGGAGGGTTGTCAAGTTGCCATTTCTGAGGTGGAGAGCTTAGACCTCACTTTCACAGGACAGGAAAAGATTCATGGTCTTCAGGGTTTGTGATTGATGACTTGTTCTGATCTGGAGCATTGAGGAGTCTTGATTATAGATTAGTGGAACTTAGAGGCTGTTAGGTTTTAAGCTTAAGTCTAAATAAGGTTCCGACACATTAATAATCTAAAGATCTGCTCGAGCTCCATACCTCAATTTAATAAAGGCTAGTTTAATAATCAACCTTGATCCATGTACATCCTCTTTTTCTTTTTCTTTCTTTCTGTTTCACTTCTTTTTCAAATAAGTGTTTGCTAAGGGACTAGCAAAGTTAAGTATAGGGGGGTGATGAATACCCATTCATCACTCTTTATTCTTATATTTTAGCTACAAAAACCTTTGCAAATGCATGTAGATATGTGTAAATAGGAATAATTAGCAAAAGCATGCATTGTGTAAAATCCTATAATTAGCATGTTTTTGTGCAAAAATAAAAGAATAAAGATTAAAAAGAAAAAGAGGGAAATATTTAGAATAAATATTGAGCAACCTAACCCAAGGGAGGGCTCAGCATGGGCCTGACCGCATAAAAGCCAAGTAGAGGGAGATAGGGGCTCAAGTGTATATATTTATGTAAATAAAATAAAAATATTTTCCTCACCCAAAAAAAATATGCTTATAAATACTTGTATATACTTATAAAAGATAAAAACAAAATAAAAAGTTAAAAATAAAAAAGATTAAAAAGACCCCTTCATCATGTACATAGACCATGCCTTTATATATTTATTTAACCTTGTGAATAAATAAAGTTATTTTTCTAAACTTTTTGTAAATAGTCTTTGTTATATTTTGTAAATAAATAAAATAAAAAAATCAAAACAAAAATCAAATAAAAATAACAAAATTAAAAATACAAAAACACATTGTACATATACCTTGTATATGGATGTAGATATCTATTTATTTTACCTATGTATATAAATAATAAAAATAAATAAAAACACCCTTTTATTCCTTATTTTATGCTATAAATAAATAAAATATAAAATAAGGATTAAATTGTACAAAAATAATAATTAAAAATCAAAAATTAAAAACCTACATATTGTATATATACCTATATAGCTAAATATTGTAAATACCTTATTTTTATTTCCAAAAATTAATTAAAAATCACTAAAAAATAGAAAAAATTAAAAGAAAAATATTTCATATTTTGACTTTTCCCTAATTCGGCCATTTGTTATTTTTTATTGAATTTCTAAATCTTTTACACGTGGCCTTCACCCATTGGCCCTGGGGATTGTTGACCGCCAGGTCAACTGCCCCCCCAGGACCACTTCCCACGGGTTAGGCGCCCGACCCGACTTCCCCCTATTTTAGCGCCTAAACCCGATTCACCCTCGCCTAAACCCAGGGTCCGATTCCTTCTTGATACATCCGAGACCCTCGCCGGAGCCTCCACCTCGAGATCCGCACTCCAGGATACCCTACCCGACCTCTTCTAGCCGGACCTGCACACATATATAGCTCGAGCTCCGCCACCTTCATTCCCATCTTTGGCTCCCCATTCCTTCGTCCCGTGACCTCCACAGCCACCCCCGAGGTGACAGCTCCAGGTTGGCCGTGTCGTAGAGAGGAGAGAGTGGTCGGACCTCTGATCCGGCGAGTAGCTCCGCCGTAGCTCCGCCACTGGTGCGAGCTCCGAGCCTCGGGCCCAGACATCCCTCGAGGCGACGACCGGGAGCACCCCCAGCTCCAGCACAGTCGATTCATCCACCCAGGTAGACCCTACTCCCTTTCCTTTTCGTCAATTTCCGATTTCCCCCAATTTTCGCCGTCGCCATGTTTCGTCGATTCCGACCACCTCACGCCCCCATTCGATCATCGGAATCCATCGTCACCTCCGCCTTCCTCCCGCGCACCTTCTCCATATCCCCATCCAACCCAGCTCGCACAGGAGCTGGGATTCGAGCTCCTCCGTCCATCCCCTCGCCGGAGCTCGCCCATATCGCCCCACCGGTCACCTCCACGACGCCTAACGGGGTCGAGGCACTTTGCCCTCGACCCGCGAGTCTCATGGTTTACTTTGCAGGTCATTGCGAGCCCATCTGAGGGCTCGAGTCATCCGGGCCAGGAGCTTCACCTCCGCCGACCTCGCCGGAGCCCTCCAGGGCTCGGTTGGGTCATCGGAGCCTACCATCAGCTGCGGAACATCATCGCGGAGCTTCTCCGATCTCCAGAGGCAGCAGGGGAGGATACCAGCGCACGCACGAGGCCGGCGAAACTCGCCGGCCAACTGTTCTTCCAGCATCTTCCCCGACCGTTCGATCGTCTTCGACCTCCAGTTCTTATCCTGACCGTCCACTTGAGGAGATCCAGCCACCGTCAGATCTTAGAGAGGCGATCTGGACCGTCCGTTGCACGAGGTTTAGCCACCGAGAGCTGCACCCGTTCGATCCCCCACGTGGCTTACCCTCGACTGTCCGATCGCTGCGAGGACCTCAGCGTTGGAGCGCCACCCATTTCCAGCCGTCCATCTACCCACGTGGCGCGCATCCATCGGGTGACTTAATAAAGGGTAATTTACCCTTAGGCCCTTCCTTATCTTTTATTTCGTTTTAGTCCTGTAAATACTTTAGTTAGTTGTTTAGTTTTAGGGTAATTTGCATGTTGGGCCTTGAGCTTATTTTATTTGCACTTATACCCCTGCCTGTGTGAGCCACGTGCCTCGTCACGTGTTATTTTGGTGTAATTGCAGTAGATGCCCTTGTAGTTCTGGATGTTTATGAATGAATGAAACCTTTTTGATATTTGCATTTATGCCCCTGTGAATGGTTTAATTTCGCATGTGCGTTTATTTTTGGGTAAATTGCAACTAAGGCCCTCGGACTTTTGGTACGAGTTACCAATTAGTCCCCGGACCTTATTTTTATTACATATAGGTCCCTGAGTGCCCCAGGCACGCGCCTCGCGCGTGTTTTGCTGGATATTTTGCACCGGGACCCCCAGAACTTAGGGTATTTGCATTTCAGTCCCTGTGCACAATACCCTCTTGTGATTTTTGAATAAAATATCAAATCACCTCCAAATTCGACAAAAATTTGGCACATGGCTCCTGCCATGGTGTAGGATTTTTGTGAATTTTTGAGGACATTTTTGATTTCGTTTGTTATTTTTAAAAATTCAAAAACTATCATTTTTGCTACTGTCTAGATTGAAAATTCACAAAAAAAATAAAAACCCCTCTAAAAATTCTATAAAAATTAGGTACTGTTTAGTTTAGTGTGTTTGATTTTCTAGCCAATTTTGGCTATTTTTCACTGCTTAAAAACCTTAAAAACTTAAAAACACCTAAAAACTCATAAAAATTACATTAAATAATCTAAAAACCCAAAAACAATAATTTTGGTACTCAAATTTTCCTTATTTTACCTAGTTTACAGGAAAAATACCTCCAGGCCCTTTTGAGGCCCTTAGATATTTTATCTAGGGTTTTTGGGCCTGGCTGGACAGTACCTTGTATTTTTGCTACTGTTTGATTTTTAGAAAATAAAATACACATCAGAAAATTATCAAAAATTCACCAAAAACATAAAAAAAATATAAAACACATAAAAATATTTTTGTTTGAATTTTTGCTTGGTTTTTGTTGCATTAAATAAATTGTTGAAGTGTGCTTATTTGTGTTTCTTTTATTTTCTTCACATATTAAAAATCCAAAAAAATATATAAAAACAATTAAAAACCACTAAAAATATTTTGTCTTTTATTTGATTTATTTTTACTACTTCGTAGGCCTTCGGCCAACCCGTGCTCCTTGAGTTCGACCCTGGGCGCTATACCAGGTTAAACATATAGCAGGACCGCTTGCCTTGTTTTGATCGATTTTATTTGCTTTAAGTGGTTCATTTTTTTTGATATACGTGGTCTGATTGCTCGGGTCGCAACGACCCTATTTCTTTACCTCATACCCTAGCCTTCGGACCCGTTATCAGATATTAGAACGTACAGGTAACATTCATGCAATTCTATTCTGAAGAAGTACCTATCTATGATAATGAACCCATGTTTTATTGGTATATATATCCTTTGGACTGCCCTTTATTATTTTTCAAGGGGTAGACCGTAGAGTACTGTACGCCAGTACATAACCAGAGCAGGGAGTTAACAAAGTCAAAAGATGGACTTAATGCTTAATCTTCCAGTCAACTTGCTTGGCATGCAATTAAGACTATTCCGGGAATCAACGATGATTAGTTAGAGGATTCAATTACGACGGTTTTTTTTTCTGTAGTATTCCTCTCGTATTACTATACGCCATCGACCATTCCAGAAGGCTTTCACCAATAAGAAAACATGCATGAAAGCTACCTTACGGTTTTAATAATATATAGAGCCCCAAACCCTAATTGCCCTCACAACGAAGGATCACAAATAAAAAAACATTTCGTTTCTCTTGATGACAGATATACGTCGAGGTCGAGAGACATATAGCAGATAAGATATGTTCGCTGAGGAGAGGTCTAAAATAGACCAAGCAATCGGACTTGCACTCGGCTGGACTACTTCTACAATTACACGTATTTATGAGAAAGGGAATCTATGTATATTATATATTAGAAGCAAGGCAAGCCTTCTGCTCTCATTCATTGTGATTGGACGATTAAATTTAAAAAATAGACAGCAAGCTTAATAATCCGTCTGCTGTCCGCTATTATATTGGTGCACCAGGTCTTGATATACAGGATCTCATAGCAGATTGAGCAGGTACAGTTTGGCTTTTTATTCTCTACAGTACATATTACAAAGAAATTGTTGGAAGACGGGCAACAAGCTGCGCCGCCAATCCCTTTTGGATGGCAAATCCAATTCTTCGGAACACAACATACATAGACCCGGGGACCATAATATTATGCATAATTTTCTGGACCCTCTTAAGGAGCTCTACAACTTCAGATGCCAAGAACCCAAAGGTATCAAATCCGAAAGGGATGAAGGCATGTTGATTGTCAATACAAGCCTTCTCATGTTTAGCAACTTTGGCTGAGGCAGCTTTCTGTGCAGCGTATCCCGCAGTAAAATCACTTTTTATCAGACCAACTAATGGAGTCACTCCAGTTAGATCAACACATGCATGTTTTCCTCCAGACCAACTAATGTTTGGCTTGAATTAAAAATCCATAGCGGACTCTTTTTCAGGCTTTGAACACTTCATAGATACGAAGCAGGGACCTAGGCAACTCAAGCAAAATATATATACAACATTTTGAATGTTTGTTCTAGTTAGAAGACGTGTATGCATATAAATGTCTAAGAAGATCCCAGCGAAAAATCAAGAAGAAATTTTCACCCTCTGTATACCTAACCCATGACCTGCAGATGCATTAAGCTTATATATATCTGGAGCAAGCGTCACTACGGTCCCCGTATATGTTAATAAAATAAGCAGGCTACACAGCAAAGCAAAATAGAAATCTGAAAATGAGCACAGAAAAATTTGCTAAGATGTATGTGCACACCTTCCTTCATGATTAACTTTGCGGGCGCGGATCGTCTGCTGTACTGAGGGTTGCAGCAGACTCTGTTGCACCCTTTGGGGCCGTTCGATCACGATCGAGCGATTTCCACGAAATCATCGAGGGATTTCGCGGGAACCGCTCGATCGTGATCGAGCGGCCCCAAAGGGTGCAGCAGAGTTTGCTGCAACCCTCGGTACAGCAGACGATCCACGCTATAACTTTGCAGCGTTTTTTAGTTGTCCATACATACCTGTAGTTTATTTCATTTCATTGTGGTTGGATTTGGAGGAAAGCATCTGTCCACCCTTGCCAGGCCATTGTTTATAAGGATGCAGTCAGGTTGCATGGACATGAGGGCACGATATAAGGAAGGTAGGCCGTAGGATCGAAGATGTGTCCAAGAAACCATGCTTTATCTACTGATCTAATTGACTAGCGATGGAGAGGAGCTCTTGATTTCGTTTACCAGCGATGGAGAAGACCGTGGGTCTTGACAGTATGCACAGAGTGATTTGCAATCGTGTCTTATCTCTATTCTCACATATTATCACTGGAAAATATTTTAGCAGAGATGGTGTGGATGAGATATCTCCAACCGTCTCTGCTAATATCCAATCAATCATGTTGATTTGTAGTGGAGAAGATTATGGGCATTAATGATGTGGCCAGGCAATCTCCAACTGCATCTTATCTTTGATTTTTTTTATTAGCTATGGAGGATATTGATGGCTTATTCAGTTGTTCAATTTACAAAGGCACTGACAAAATCTTCGTGTTATCTGAGGATAACGATGTAGATTATGGTCTAGTGGGCATCTCTCATTGATCTAAATGATTTGGAATGATCATGTCGAAGAACTTGGTGGTCGTTTAGCCCAATCTGGTTAGTTTTTTCTAATCATGATCGGATAATTGGAGGGGTTTGCTTATGTGCCCCCACCTCCTTCGTGTTTTTTGATTGGTTGAGAGATGATGAGTAGGATTGTTGAGATGTCTAATCTCTTGAGTGCATTTTGATTGGCTGAGAGCTGACAGGCAGGATTGTTGAGATGTTTGTCCCCTCATGTATTCTGATTGGTTGAGAGCTAATGAACTGGATTGCTGAGATACTTGATCCTCCACCTACATCCTGATTGACTGAGTGCCGATAATGAGGATTGTTGAGTACCTTTGGTATTTTGTGCATGATGTGATCTTAGACATCAGATGGTAAGCGAATGTGAACAATAAGATTATACCTCTGATTAATAACAACAATCCATGGTCTGTTAGCCATGAAGCCACGTGGTGTCACTTGTAGCACGTGATCCATTCTTAAACATGACCATCAGAACCGACCATTCCAGCTCACATTCACACGAGCCCCCTCACATAAGGGAAAAATGTGAAGCATTCCTTTGAAGATCTCCATTTTTTCCACCAAGCCCCACACCTAAGGATCGCTTTAGAGCTGCCTCATGGCTTTGGATATCTTGCATAATCAGCCTCGAGATTTTGACTATTCATATAGGAAGGTTTTTGATTTTTTAAATTATACCCTTGCCTTATATGCTTTAAAAATCATCCATCTGAATTCATATTTTTGCAAACTCAATATTATTGGAACTAGCACTTAAATCTCTACCATGTATTAAAGATACACCATTTTCTATGCGTGGTTAATTATCTGCTTGCTATTTATGTCCTGTTCTTTGTGATTGGGTCATAGTCTTTGACGTTGGCATAGGAAGACTTTGATTTTTATCTCTTGCTCTTTTTTTGATGAAATGAATGAGATCGGTTACCAAAAATATTAAAAATTGAAGTCAAGCTATTATTTTATCTCATTTTCATAGATAATTATAGGCATGATATTCCTTACTCATTTTCAATTAATTTTGTACCTTTTAAAAATCTCAAAATATGTGGTTTGTATCCCTAACATTGGTCTATAGTAGGGAATTTTTGTACATTTTTATTGCATGTTAAAATAGATAAAAACAAAAAATAGTGGTTTAGTCATATTTGATATCCCATTTTTAGTTTATTCATTATGTATGAGAAAAAATACCAAAAAGTATGATAGATACCTCTCACTTAGATGCACAACATATCTAAAAATCTCAAAGAGTAATTATGCCTACCTCCAAAAATCACAAAAATCTCAAAACCTAGTAAAATCACTAAAAATCCAAGCAAAATCAAAATATAAAAGATGTTATGTACCCTACTTCGAACTTGTTTTGAAGGAAAAAATATAATTAGTTTTTATTCTCATTTTTAAACAAATTTTTATATTTTCAAAGTTGAGCCATTTTCCTAGTTTTTCCTTTTTTTGTTTGATTTTTTTCTATTTTTTACTAGAAAAATACTTAAAATGGTATCTAATTCTTAAAATCATAAAAACTATTTATTTATATCATATTTTTTATTCCTTTCCTTTTATTTTAAACCGCATTTTCCCTTCTTTCTTATTTATATTAGTATATATTACAACATTTTCCTTTTTTTATTTTATTTAAGTTATTTTCAAAATTAAAAGTTTTCAATTTAATTTTTTAAAACTAAGTATAAATTAAAAATATATAAAAATCACAAAACACATAAGCAAAGCCTCTAAACATAAGATTGAGTGTGCATTTCTCGAACCTGGTATGTAAGATGCCTCCTTGAGTTTGACCCAAGGTACACTTATCTGATTAATTAGAAGTGTTTTAAGTAAATTTATTTGCTATTTCAACTTTTCTAGGTGCTAATTGAAATAATTAGAATACCTACAAAATCCAATTATCAAAATGGTGTTTGTTTGATTGCTCGTCTTGTTTCTTTATTTGCATTATTATTTTATGCACATTTCTTTTATATAACCGATGTTAATTATCAAAATTTTGTAGGGCTCGGAGTGACTGAGTGGCTTCCTCGAAGATAGAGCAGCTTGAGCAGCTCGGAGGTTGGCTCCCACTAAGTTGAGCGACTATTGCCGAACATGGAGAAGAGAATTGATAGAGGTAGATTAAAGTAGATTAGATTCCATTTCAACATTTCAACATGTAAATATTGTACACTTACTAATTTATAGTGGTCTTCGTTCAAAGACTCGCATGTATAGTATGATAGACTTAGACTATTCAAAATTTGTTTCGACCCCTTACTATGAGTGAATTTGGGACCTCATCGATTGTTCTTGTATTTCTTTTCTTTGTATCTCGCGGCTTTGAGTTTTACTACTCTTATTTCATCTTTGTTTCTTGTGAGTGTCTAGAAGTCCTAGTTTACTTTCATTAGTCGATCACTAGAGCCTAGATCCAAACATCATAATATTAATTCATATGCTTATATATTTTATTAGACTTAGTCACAGAACTTATTCTTGACCGTCAATAAAAGTGCATGCTTAGTAAGATATTTGCATGATCACCATTTAATGTAATTTTAACTTCTATTTAGAATCTTGTATGGAGATCATTGGGAAGTAATTAACGTGAGTATTTCTAACCCATCATTAATTTCTAACATGCATTACATTTTCACTATCTTCCTCGCTTTTGATTCACTTAGGATAATAAAAAGATGGAAAAACTCATTAAATTGTTTGAAAATACTCAAAAATTAAAAATAAAAAATGTTAAAATTGGGACTACTAAGAAAACTTGACCCCAAGCATTCTATTTTCTTGGATCAACAGAAGACTCACTTTTTCATGTACATTTTGTTAGAGAGTGTATATCGATCCTAAGGATTAGTGCCAAAATATTTGGGACCGAGACTCTCATTGGTGCCCTCTGGTTATGTAGTGATTGAGATTGATCATTGTAGTACAAATTATATAATATACAAAATATTGAATCATCAAGTAGATTCAAGTATACCTCGACCACTTATCACTATAGAGGTATAGCTCGATAATTGACTTGAAAACTATTGAGAGATAAAAATATCATAAAATTGAAAAGATAAAAAAAGCCAAACTCCCATGGTATCAATTGGATGTTGAATTCACAAGAGGTGTATCTTGTGTTTGTTGGGCATGGTGTGAATTCTCTCCTCTTCCCTGGTCCTTTTGTCCATAATTATTGTGATTATTTTCTCTTTGCCTTGTATATCATATTGATGTTTTATCTACCATTCCTCCACATTCTTCGTCATTTTTTCTTACACCGTGTATGTCTCTATATGTAGCATGTTTTGTTCCTAAGTATATATCGGGAAAACTGACCCGAGTTTCATATAATCATTTGAATTTCTTGACACTACTCTGTCGTTTACTTAGGCTAGTCAAAGCCCAAGTATGGGGGGGCGATGCCCCCACTTCCTCAATTGATTATTCTTTGTAACCGATCTCCTTTGTACTTAGAGTATCAAAACCTAAGTATGGGGGGGGGGGATTGTTGCCTCCATTCCTTACTCGTTTCCCTATCTACAATTTGTACAAGTTATGTCGTCTTGAGGGCATAGATCGTGCTAAGTATAGATGGGTATCGTATATATTTCATAATTACTCATAGCTCGTATTTCGCTATTTTAAGAATTATGAAATAAACAAATAATTCATATTCTTACTTTATTGGTGAGCTATTAAAATTGTAAACAATTCATATTCTCAAATATCCCTAAAAAGATGTATAGTTAAAAAATTCCAAAATTTCATTTTTTTAAATGCATATTTTCAAAAAGGATTTTATTAGTTGTGTCCCTCTAAGATACACCTTCCTTTTTAGAATATCAATTATGCCTCGGACTTCTTGTCGTTCTATCACTTGTGCCCCTCGGGTTAGTGGTTGTCCATACCCAACGCAAATGGACATTAACTTTGGGGACACAAGGGGAAATAAATTTAAAAAAGGGTAGTAAGGTCATTCCATCCTCTTCCTCCTCCTTCCCCACCTTCTTCCTCTTCCTCCCCTTCTTTTCCTCCTCCCCAACCTCCTGCTCCTCCTCCATCACCTTCTCTCCTCACCCCAAGCTCCTTTCTCCACCCCCAACGCCTCCCCCGACCCCATTGTTTCCCCCTCCGCCCCCGTGCCTCCCCCTGCTCCACTCTCCCTCTCCTCATCTGCTTCCATAGCCTCATCCACCAGGTGCGGTTATTCACATGAATATTCATTTTACGTAAATAATTTTAAAAAATTTATATTCACGTGGATATTCACATAGATTCCAAGTACCAGTTCTTTAAATGACGTAAATTTTAAGCATCCATTGCTTTAATTTACCCACTTCTTGTGCTTCGATAATCAATTCAAAAATTAGAAGAGCATAATCTGAAAGTAAAGCCTTAGTATCAAAAGAGTTACGCTGTTCATTTGATTCCTATTGCCATCAAAATCGATTTCATTGCATGTATTTTATTAGATCCTGATCCTCCTGCAATCAATTGTGATGACGGAACTTTTTGTCGTCATAATTAGGTATGATATTCTTCTGATTTTTGTTGCCACTTGTGGTGCAAGCTTTAAATTTCGCAATGTTGAAAATTTCATTATATCATTGTAAAGAACCATGTTAAAATAACTATTAAGATCTTAGTTAATGTAAGATCCAACTTCCTCTATCGTCACGTCTTTGCTTGATAGTCATAGAAGCCTCAGATGCGAATTCACAGGGATCTAGATTTAAGTGATTCTTTGTAACGTAATTAGTGATTTGGAACATTAGATGATGACAATTTAGAGGCAAAAGGAGGTTGGCAATATTCCATGAAATGAAACGAGAAAAGGAAGGTTCTCATTTTTCGTGTAAATAATCAAAGAAATGGCAAAACATGCATCAGGAATCGTGCATGCATTTGCTTATGATTTTCTGCACGTTTTTCATTATAAAATTCAACAACTTACATCTTCTACGAAAATCTAATTATTTATTTGTTTGTTTATTTATATTATAGCGTGCGGGGTTAGGTAGTACTGCATTCCCTACAAATGGAGTTAATATTTACACGTTCCAATAATTTTAGAAGTCCATGGCGACTATGTTTATTTCTAGATGCTGCTTAGAAACTTGAAAAACGTGTGTTTTTCCCATTTTTTTGAAAATATTACTGAAAATTACATCTCGGCTCAAATACTGTTTAATGAAAGTTCAAATAGCATATAGATTTACTATGTGTTTTCCAATATACCTCCTTTGTTTAAAAATAATATTTAATATTTTTTCATATTTTTAAGGTATTTGCACATATATATAACATTTGGATGTCGAATTTCTAAGGTATTTAATATAACATTTGCACACATACATACATACATACATATACATACATACATACATACATACATACATACACACATACACACACACATACATACACACATACATACATACATACATACATACATACATACATATATATATATATATATATATATATATGGGAGCTAGGAGCCTACACCCGGCCTTCTTTTTCATGATTTTTGAGTTTTTTTGAATGAAACCATAGGGGGATTTTCTTAATATATTAAGAGGAATATGTGTTTCAAGTTTCATGCAAAACAAACATTCCTAACATGTTCATCTAGAAGGTACCATTTTCAGCAATTTTCAGCAATTCTGATACCGTTACAATTTGACGGTCTTGATGAAGATGATAAGAGTCTCGAATTAAGTTGAATTTTGAATGACACTATGGTGATATATAGTGATCTAATTCTCCAAAAGTTTCATTTCAAAAAAATAAAAAAAATAATGAAAAAATGAGCCGGGTGTAGGTAGTTACCTACACCCCTGATGAATACTCATTCATCACTCTTTATTCTTATATTTTAGCTATAAAAACCTTTGCAAATACATGTAGATATGTGTAAATACAAATAATTACCAAAAGCATGCATTGTGTAAAAACTAATAATTAGCATGTTTTTGTGCAAAAATAAAAGAATAAAGTTTAAAAAGAAAAGAGGGAAATATTTAGAATAAATATTGAGCGACCTAATCCCAAGGGAGGGCTCAGCATGGGCCTGACCGCATAAAAGCCAAAAGTAGAGAGAGATAGGGGATCATGTGTATAAATATACCCGTAAATATCACCAAAATATTTTCCTCCAAAAATAGAATAAAATGTGCTTGTATATATTTGTAAATATTTATAAATACAAAATCAAAACAAAAATTGAAAAATTAAAAAGAAAACAAAAATAGCCACTTGTATATATTCATCATGTATATATTCCCCCATCTATATTTATTTCACCTTATAAATAAATAAAATTAATTTCTATAAAAATTTGTAAATATTCTATCTTTTATGGTGTAAATAAATAAAATAAAAACAACAAAAACAAAAACAAAATAAAAAGAACAAAAATTAAAAATAAAAAATAATATTGTAAATATACCATGTATATAGATGTATATATCTATTTATTTCACCTTTGTATATAAATAATAAAAATAAAATAAAAATACCTTTTATTCCTAATTTTATGCTATAAATAAATAAAATATAAAATGAGAATAAAAATGCATAAAAACAACTAATTAAAAATCAAAAATAAAAATCCTATATTGTATATATACCTATATATAGCCCTACTATGTAAATACCTTATTTTTATTTTGAAAAATTAATTAAAAATCACAAAAAATTGAAAAAATTAAAACAAACTTTTTTCATGTTTTAAGTTTTTTATAATTAGGCCATTTTCTATTTTTAATTCAATTTCTAAATCATTTCCAGGTGGCCGAATCTCATTGGTCCACGGGGATGTTGACCGCCCGGTCAACTCCCCCTGTGGACCACTTCCCACGGGTTTTAAACGCCCGACCCGATTTCTCCTCATTTTAGCGTCCAAACCCGATCATCTCTCACCTAAACCCCGGGTCTTATTTGTCCACGCCAGATTCGACACCCTCGCCGGGAGTCCCGCCTCGGGGTCCGCGCTCTGAGCTGCCCTACCCCATCGTCTTTAGCCGGACCCCTGGCTGAATAAAAGCCGAGCTCCACCTCCTTTTTCCCGATCTTTGACTCCCCATTCCTTCATCCCAGGACCTCCACAACCACCCTCGAGATGACAGCTCCCCGTTGGTCGTGTTGTAGAGAGGAGAGGGTGCTCGGACCACTGATCCGGCGTCCTAGCGCCGCCGTGCTCCGCCTGAAGGTGAAGCTCGAGCCTCGGGCCTCGACGACCCGCGAGGCAACGACCCAGAGCTCCAGCAGCTCGAGCCCAGTCGATTCGTCCACCCAGGTAGCTTTAGTTTCCTTCCCTGTTCTTTGATTTCGCATTTCGGCCAATTCGCCCATTTTCCATTCATCTTCGATTCCGGCCACATCCACCTTCGCCTCGATCATCGGACCACCCCGTCGCGTTCACCTTCTCTCCACGCACGTTCTCCGCCCCTCCATTCAACCCAGCTCGCACAGGAGGTGGGGTTTCGAGTTCCACCACCGACACCTCGCCGGAGCTCGACCGCCCCGCCTCACCGATCATCGTCACCCCCTCTCACAGGGTCGAGGCACTTTGCCCTCGACCCGCGAGCGTTCTGCTGTGCTTTGCAGGTCCAGTCGAGGTCGTCTGAGGGTCTCGACCATTCGAAGCAGCTGCTCTTCCTCCGCCGGACTCGCCTGAGCTCCTCAGAGCTCCGTCGAGTCATCGGAGGGTACCAGTAGACGCGGGAGCCCGAGGCGATCCTTCCCTGATCTTCAGCTGCCCGCGAGGAGTCCTCCAGCTCCAGCACGAGCCCGGCGAAGTTCGCCGGAGCCCAGTTCGTCGAGGACCTTCCCCTGCTGTCGGATCCCCTTCCAGCTCCAGTTTGCATCTTAGCCGTTCATCTGAGGAGCCACCAGCAGCGTCAGATCTTGGAGGAGCGATCTGCACCGTCCGATCAGCAAGGCTTTCCCACGTTGCACCCCAGCCGTCCGATTCCACACGTGGCGAGGCCACCGCCGTTCGATCAGGACGAAGACCCTAGCGTTGGGCGCCACCCTTCCCCAGCCGTCGATCAGCACACGTTGCGCCCATCTGACGGCCTACTTAATAAAGGGTAAATATTCCCTTAGGCCCATAGTTTTAGCATAGTTTGCTTTTAGTCCTGTAAATATTTTTAGTATTTTATTTGCGTTAGGTAAATTGCACTTTGGACCTTGTCTTTTCTGCTATTCACATGTATGCCCCTGTGTGTAGTGTATCACGTGCGTCGACGCGTGTTCTGTTGGGATATTTGAATGTTTAGTCCTTGTCTTTCCAGGGGTTACTGAATGAATGAAAACTTTTCATTAATTGCATATATGCCCCTGTGAATGATTTTTATGCGTATGTGCGTTTATTAGTGGGTTATTTACATCGAAGCCCCTGGACTTTTAATACTTGTTATTAAATAGTCCAGGAACTTTGTTTCTTTGCAATTAGGTCCCTATGTGCCCAAGACACGTGCCTCGCGTGTGACTTCTTGGAATTTTTGCACCGGACCCCCTGGAACTTCTGGTATTTACGTACAGGTCCCTGTGCACTGTACCTAGGTTTTGATTTTTAATAAAATATCAAACTAACTCCAAATTCAATGAAAATTGGACACATGGCTCTTGCCATGTTGTAAAATTTTCTAGAATTTTTGGAGACATTTTTGGTTTTATTTACTATTTTTAAAAATCAAAAACTTGCATTTTCTTTACTGTCTTATTTGAAAATTAACAAAAAAATATTAAAATACCTCTAAAAATTACAAAAAAGTACTTAGTGTGTAATTTGCCTTGTTTGATTTTCTGACCAATTTTTGTCATTTTTCATTATATAAAACCCATAAAAATTGAAAAAAACTAAAAACACCATAAAAATTCTAATAATTAATTTGAAAATCCAAAAACAATAATTTCAGTGCCTAAAATTTCTGTGTTTCATCTTCTTTACAGGAAAATTACCTCCAGGCTTTTTAAGGACTTTTAGATATTTTATCTAAGTCCCCCAAGCTTGGCTGGACATTGTGCTTGTTTTCTTGGATTGTTTTATTTTTAGAAAATTAAATAAAAATCCGAAAAATATCAAAAATTACCCAAAATAGTAAGAAACATAAAATACATAAAAACATTTTTATTTGAATTTTTGGTTGAGTTTTAGGTGCTTTAATAATTGTTTGCATTTGGCTTATTCACTTGTTTTCTTATTTCTTAATTAATTTAAAATCCAAAAAAATTATAAAAATTAAAAATCCACCAAAAATATTTGTCTTTTATTTGTCTTTCTTTTTTAGACTACTTCGTAGGCCGCGAGGCCATCACGTGCTCCCTGAGTCCGATCCTATTCGCTATACCAGGCTGATCTAACAGCCAGGACCGCTATCATTCTTATTTGGTTTTTCTTCGATTTCGGTGGTTTGCTTTACATTTTCTTGATTGATCTGAGCTTCTTATCGATCCGGGTCACAACGACCCGAGTGATATTTTTACTTGATCCAGATTAGTGGAATTTTGGCTCATCAGAATGGCGCCGTTGCCGGGGAGCATGGCTTAGTATTTTTCTTTGTTTTTCATTTTCCTTTTCGCGGCTTTTTATTTTTCTCTTATTTTTGCTTTATTTTCCTTTATTTTCTTTTCTTTTATATTTGTTTTTGTTTGATTTTGCCTATTTATTTTATTTTGCATTTCTGCACATATACCCCTGTTTTTATTTCTTGTTATTATTTGATTATTATTCTTGGTTTGACACTTGTCTTCTTTCTTGCGAGGGCCCGAGGACCGAGGCGGCGACTCTCGAGAAGCCGGCGCAACCGCGGGATTCGGAGGCGGCTCCCTTCTGTACGGGGCCGCAGGAGAGCGTGAGAGAGAGACTGAGTGGGAGAGGTTTATGATAGATTTTATTTCTTGCTATTTGGATAATTGTAATAATACATGGACAGACAGTGTGGACTTGGACTCTTTAGCGGGTATGTTTCGCCGAGCACCGGTGTGCTCGGGGGACCCTTAGGATTTTTCGCGGCTTTTTCGCGGTTTTTTTTCTCTTCGCTGCCTTTTACAGTTTTACGCGGTTTTTCTCGAGTCCCTAGATTTAGGACTTTCTGTTTGACTGTGTCGTAATTAGTAGGATCCAAACACTTAACTATCTGCCTGCACCTATAGTTCGCTAATTGGATCTACTAATAAATCATTAATAAAAATAACTGACTCCCTCCCTTCGAGCCTACGTGCCGTAGCCTGCCCTGCCAAGCGCTGCTCCTGAACCCGATGTGTCGGGAGGAGGAGGGGTAGACCAAGACTGGACCCTTTGGCTTGAAGGACCTGTGACCAGTTAGACGGTTCTGTCGAGTAGAAGTTGCCTGTTTAGGACTCGGTTTTCACCGCTGCACCATGTAGGTAGCTTCTTTCTTGTCTTTCAATTCTGTGCGGATCACTTTGCATGTAGAGTGCTGGAGACAGGTACGCATTTCTATCTTTGCATGCATCATTGATTTCATCGCGCATCGGCTTTTTCGTCTTCTCCCCCTGTTTTTGACTTAATAACCAGGAGAACCGAAAAATTCGTTAGGCCTTTTGTCTTTATTAAAAAATATCTAAAAAGAAAAACAATAAAATTGGGACTGTTTAAGCTATTGACCCTAAAAGATACCTGATCTAAAAATTTGTCTTGGGGAGAGCAACCCCCTCATTGTTTGGTTTGATTGTGCGAGAGAGTGACCCGTACACTACGTAGAGCCCTCCGGTACCTTCCTCGGCTGATTACCGACTCTTTCGTGTGGGACAGCCGGTTGGGGATAGTATCGGGTATCCCAGCATGTCACGTAATCGCTCTGATATTTTGTTTGTTCACCAAAATAAAATTGACAAGATAATTTGATCGAGCCTTTGCGGTCTTCAGCTCGTGTTGCATTGGTGAACTGAGGGGTTTGTTTGTCATCATAGTTTCTCCAGATCTCATCCGCCTTACTCGCCACATCAAGATGATGGGCAGACGATCTCTTAGGCAGCCTATGGCTGCACCGCTTTCGGGCACGTCTACCCGTTCATCTAGGTTGGCTCGCGGGAGCCAAGACCAGCTCTCCGAGCCCGAGTATGATTCCACCCTGTTCCCCCTCGACCCCCTTTCTTTCGGTTCCGAGAGACCAGTGCCAGAGGAGAGATTAGCAGATTTATCGGCACCTGAGTTTGGATCATTTGATTTTGCAGACACCATGGCCGGCAGTTCCGATGATCGCAGTCGAGGTCCACAGCCTGAGCACTTTGTGTTGGACTAGGGTGCGATCAACTCCACCCTGATTGCCTCCCTCGAGACAGTTCAGCAGCAGTTGAGGGATCAGGGAGCTTTCATATTGGATATGAGGAGAGAGATGGAGCAGATGAGAGTAGAGAGAGAGCAGCGGAGAGACGGGCCGAGGATCCCGGATGATGCAGATGCAGCAGCGGCAACAGCAGCCGCAGCAGCCGTCGCAGCGGCAGCAGCCGCCGCAGCCGCGGCAGGAGGACCACCGAGACCGATGTGGGAGTTTCACAACCCCGGATCGACACTGATGCACCACTGGGTCGTGCTACCAGCTATCGTGGGGGACTTCAAGTTCCCCCCGAACACCTTGCAGCTTCTTCCCCGTTTCCACAGGCTCGCCACCGAGGAGCCCCATCTCCACCTTCAGGAGTTCCTCATGATTTGCAACACTGTCCACGATCGTCAGGTGGACCAGGACACCATCAGGATGATCACCTTCCCCTTCTCTTTGGAAGATAGAGCAGCCACCTGGCTGAAGCATCTGGGGAAGTTCGTCTACACTTGGGAGCAGCTCCGCACTGAGTACCTGCATAAGTACTATCCACTCGGGCGGACCAATACCGCGAGAGCCCTTATCAGTAACTTCTCCATGCTCCCCAACGAGCAGTTCCATGAGGCATGGGAGAGGTTCCAAGAGCTGACTGATCGACGCCCGCACCACAACATTTCCAAGCCCAACCTTGTACAGAGCTTTTTCAGCGGGCTGACACCAGAGCTCCAGGGCTTGGTGAACGCTTCTTGTGGCAGGTCTTACTTCACCAAGGATCACGACCAGGTCTGAGCCATCTACGAGGAGATGGCCGAGAACTACATGGTGATGTCCCAGACCCGGTTGTACACTCAGGGCAGACTCTAGCAGCCAGGACCCGTGCAGTACCAGAGGATAGCACGGGTCGACGCCGGTCCATCCAGTTCGTCCGCAGTAGCAGCAGCACAGGCAGAGTCATCAGCTGCGGACATGGGTATCATTAGCGAGAAGTTGGATCGGATGAAGCTGATAGAGAAGAAGCAGTGCCAGGGCATCACTCAGATGGAGCAGATGGCACAGACTCTGAGCGACATGAAGACACAGCTCATATGTCTCAAGGAGGCACAGACGGCTTCTCAGCCCCGTCTTCAGTCGCGAGGCGATCACGGCAGCAGCAACAGCTCGTCCCAGCGCTCCAGCTCACACCAACAGCCTAGACAGGTTCACCTTGTACAGGCGGAGCCGTACCAGCAGTCGCAACCCACCTACCAGTCACCACCATCTCTAGACTTGCAGATGGTGGTATACCAGCCGGATCAGCCTCTGGCAGTACTCCCGCCAGCCCAGTACGATGCAGAGCTGTTGATGGATGTCAACGGGATTTGGTATGACCGCCCTCAGCCCGGTATCCGACGAGACCATCCCGGATTCCGATGGGGGACCGGAGGTACCCAGCCCCAGCAGCAGCCATCAGGTCAGGGAGGCCAGTACGGCCATCAGAGAGAGCACCAGCCGCAGCAGCTGCCCCCAGTGTACCCACCACCACAGCAGCAGCAGTCGTCCTATGGTCCTCGTCCCTATCAGCAGGGACAGTCTTGGAGGCGTGAGCAGCCTCACCAGCAGCAGCATCCACCACCTACATATCCCTCTCAGCAGCACCAGTTCCAGCAGCCTCATTACCAGAGAGGCTACCCGTCGGGCTCTCATGGCCCACCTTATGAGAGCCCCGTCTTGGATGATATAGCCCGCCTCCTCACGGATCAGCAGGCTACTTTCAGACGGGAGATGGACGAGTTCCGCCAGGAGATGCGGGACATTGTGAGAGGGAAGGTCGCCATCCCTGCCCAGATCGAGCCGAACCCCAACAGTCTGAAGTGGAAATCTGAGCAGGTAGCTTACACTGAGTATGCCACTCCTAGTGATCCATTTGATGATATGTCTGCAGACCTTTTTGATGCTGATTTTGTTACACTTAGGAGCGGTAGGATGCCAGCAGGCGGCGCCTCGTCTGAGCGACACCACGAAGATCCACCCAGAGCGTCAGACGACGAGGAGGAGAGCGGCATTGAGGCCGCTCGAGATGATGACGGTGGTACTGATGCCACCAAAGATGCTGATTCCACAGGCGGTGCTGAGGCCGCCATTTCACCAGTTGGAGGAGGTGGTACTGAGGCCACCCACTACGCCGAGCCAGAGCACGGTACTGAGGCCGCGAGTCTTCCAGTTCCAGTTGATCCAGCCGATGGTGGTGCTGAGGCCACCCATACTTTTGTTGAGAGATCTGTTGTTTTTCCCACTTCTGATGTATCTCGGAACCATGTTGTGAATAAAGGAAAAGGTTTGGTTTTTTCTGGTCCCACTGTGGTGCGTGATGTATGTGCGGATCCGGCCGTCGAGCCGTCTAGACCTTTTCCTAGTCCTTCATCTGAGAAGGACCCAGTGATCCCCTTCCCTAGAGCCCTTCAGAGGGGGAAGGGGAAGAAAAAAGAAAATCCAAAAAAGAGAGATCAGGAGGAGTTCAGCCAGCAGATGATAGATAGATTTCACATACAGCTGACTCTTCAGGAGGCTTTGCAGCACATCCCCCTTCTTCAACGTTCGTTGAGAGACAGGACTACAGTCAGGAGGAAGAGGAGGAACCACCATTCAGAGATCCATGTGCTGACGAAAGCCACGTGTTTCGCGATCCAGAACCGTCTACCGGCCAAGAGGCCAGATTCAGGAGCCCCTTATGTCAGATGTCACATTAGAGAGCAGAGGTTCGACCGGACTCTATTAGATAGCGGATCGTCGATCAACCTCCTTCCGGCAGCCCTTCTTGACCGCTTCGAGTTGGGCACTCTTAGACAGAGCAGGACAGTCCTTCAGTTTGCTGATCGATCTATCAAGAGGTCGAAGGGGTTGTTACGAGACGTCGTCGTCACTATTCAGGGCCTGCAATTCCCCGTGGACTTCGTAGTGTTGGACATGGAGATCCCTGATTCAGTTACCGATACCCCCATCATTCTCGGTCGTCCGTTCTTGACCACAGCCAAGGCGGTGACTGATCATGATAGCGGGAAGGTATACTTTTGCATTGAGGGCGAAAGTGTACAAATAGAGACGGTCGAGGACAACCGAGCCAGAGAGAGAGCATGCTCAGAGACCACTTCAGACACAGAGCAGCTGACAGATGCCGGGCTAGACATCCACCAGGACTGTGACTTTGTGATCACAGACGATGAGGCAGTTTGGGCAGACCCAACAGCACAGACCATCCTCTCATTTCCAGATTCGGCTGATGCAGAGATGACAACAGAGGAGAGCCTGGAGAGCACATTCCTGGTTCAGGATACCATAGAGGCAGCAGCGCAGGTTCTCGACCGCGACACAGATTTTTGTGATGATGGTGGTATTGATGCCACCTTGTGTGATGCAGATCCCTCAGATTCAGAGTCTGATTGGGCAGATTGCGAGGATTACATGCCAGACCTGAGTTCCACTGAGCCTACAGCTAAGGAGGAGGTAGATGCCGAGCAGAGTAGAGACAGTCCGTCAGAGCAGCCTTCTCCAGTTTCTGAGATTGAGAGAGAGTTTCAGTTCTCCCATGCAGATTTGGCAGCGTTCACAGAGACATTTCAGAGGCCAGATCCACCAGCACCCAGCTGTCCAGAGCTGAAGTCGCTCCCTACTTCGCTGAAGTATTGATTCCTTACGGGTGAGCCTGAGATGTACCCAGTCATCATCTCCGCTGATCTGACTGGAGAGCAAGAATCCCGTTTGATGGGGGTTCTTGAAAAGAATCGCAAGGCAATCGGATGGAGCGTAGCAGATCTCCAGGGGATTAGTCCGGCCCTGTGCTCCCACCATATCTATCTCGAGGATGGGGCGAAGCCGTCGCGTGAGTTCCAGCGACGGCTGAACCCCAATCTGAGAGAGGTTGTCATGAAAGAAATCTCGAAATGGTGGAGCGCCGATTTTATCTATCCCATATCCGACTCCAAGTGGGTCAGCCCCTTGCATGTGGTGCCCAAGAAGACGGGCATCACGACTGTGATCAGTGAGTCGGGAGAGGAGATTGCTACACGAGTACCCACTTCTTGGCGGGTCTGCGTTGACTACAAGAGACTCAACCAGGCCACCAAGAAGGATCATTTTCCTCTGCCTTTTATTGACCAGATCATTAAGAGACTGGCAGGGAAGAGCCACTATTGTTTTCTGGATGGGTACTCGGGCTACAACCAGGTGGCCATCGCTCCTGAGGACCAGGAGAAGACCACCTTTACCTGTCCCTTCGGCACATACGCCTTTCGACGCATGCCAATTGGGCTATGTAATGCCCCTGCGACATTCCAGAGATGCATGTTGTCGATCTTTTCGGACATGGTAGGGGAGTGTTTGGAGGTCTTCATGGATGATTTCTCGGTTTACGGCAACAGATTCGACTCATGTCTTGACTGCCTAGACCGAGTACTCCAGCGATGTATAGAGGTTCACTTGGTGCTATCTTGGGAGAAGAGTCACTTCATGGTGACTCAAGGGACGGTGCTTGGCCATATCATCTCCAACAGGGGCATGGAGGTTGATCCAGCCAAGGTAGATGTCATTAGAAAACTCGCACCGCCGTCCAATTTGAGGCAGTTACGGTCATTTCTGGGGCACGTCGGTTTCTACCGACGATTCATTCAAGATTTCAGCAGGATTGCCCGACCGTTGACTGACCTACTAACGAAAGACACCGAGTTCCTTGTCGATGACAAGTGTCTTTCATCCTTTGAAACTCTCAAGCAGTGTGTTATTGAATTTGAGATCATGACAGATGCCTCCGATTTTGCCGTGGGGGCCGTGCTGGGACAGAGGAGGGATGGAGTCCCCTTTGCTATCCACTACGCTAGCCGCACATTGGATTCCACGTAGCGGAATTATACAGTCACAGAGAAGGAGATGCTAGCTGTAGTGTTCGCCCTAGATAAGTTCAGATCTTACATCATTGGATCTAGAGTGACCTTGTATACTGATCACACTGCCATCCGATACCTCATGGCAAAGAAGGATGCCAAGGCCAGACTGACTAGATGGATCCTTCTACTCCAGGAGTTCGACATTGAGATCAAGGATAAGCCTGGAGTCAAGAATGTGGTGGCGGATCATCTCTCCCGTTTAGAGCAGCCTGAGGAGTCTGAGAATATTGATCCCATTTGTGAGACCTTCCCAGATGAGGCGATCCTTGCTATCGCCTCTCTCCCGTGGTACACCGATATTGTGAACTTTGTCGTTGCTGGGAAAGTCCCACAAGATTGGCCCAGGCAGAGGCTTGAGACCTTCCTTGCGAAGGCCAAGTCCTACCACTGGGAGGATCCCATCCTTTACCACGAAGGAGGGGATAGCGTCTGGCGTCGGTGCATTCCTCAGGAGGAGCACCATAGCGTCCTCACTTACTGCCACAAGCTTGAGGTAGGAGGACATCATTCTGGGAGGAGAACGACACAGAAAGTGCTCCAATCTGGCTTGTGGTGGCCTACCCTCTTCAAGGACTCTGATGAGTTCGTGAAGAGGTGTACTGACTGTCAGAGGATGGGCACTTGTGGACAGCGTGATATGATGTCGATGCTGCCCATTCACTTCTGTGAGGTTTTTGACGCATGGGGCATCGATTTCATGGGTCCATTCCCTAAGAGTCAGGGATTTGAGTACATTCTGTTGGCCGTGGACTATGTTAGTCGTTGGGTTGAGGCTATACCCGCATGAGCCGCTGATGCGAGGACAGTTTGCAGATTTTTTGAGGAAGCACATCATCACGCGGTTCGGGGTACCTCGAGTATTGATTTCAGATGGGGGGTCTCATTTCATCAACGACCAGGTGAAGGCCCTTGCGAGCGAGTTTGGTATAGACCATCGTGTTGCTACACCTTACCATCCACAGACGAATGGTCTAGCCGAGGTGTCGAATAGGGAGATCAAGACTATTTTGCAGAAAGTCGTCCGTCCTGACCGAAAGGATTGGTCACAGCTTTTGGACTCGGTCTTGTGGGCATATAGGACGTCTTTTAAGACACCATTGGGCACATCTCCCTTTCGCCTCGTATATGACAAGCCGTGCCATTTGCCTGTTGACCTGAGACACAGGTCACTTTGGGCGGTCACTGAGATACTTATGGATCCAGATGGTGTGGGAGACCAGAGGAGGGCAGAGTTAGCAGCCCTGGAGGAGCTTAGAGATACCGCCTTCTCAAACAACCTACATTACAAGGAGAGAGTGAAGGAGTGGCGTGATTCTCACATCAGCCACAAGCATTTTGAGCCTGGACAGAGAGTATGATTGTTTGATGCGAGGCTTCGCCTATTTCCAGGGAAGCTACAGAGAAAATGGAAGGGACCTTACTTGGTGAGAAAGGTACACGACAACGGTAGCATTGATATATCCGAGTTGTCTTCTGAGAGTACCTTTCGAGTGAATGGCCAGCGGCTCAAGCCATTTCTAGATCATGAGCCGCGGGTCGTTGATGTTGCCCCTATTCATTTTGCGTGAGATGTGGTCTCTTGACTCACATCTATTGTATCTCACGCCTGATTATCACTGATCCTACGACCTGTATAGATCCAGATGTTCATATCATCACATTCTTTAGTCCCACATCCCTTTCTTAATCTTTTGATTATGCTATACTTAGGGTGTACTTTACCCTAAGTATAGGGGGGATGTAGGATCTTTGAGTTTTTCTTTTGATTCTGTCTACCCCTATTTTGCTGCCTATACTTAGGGATATTTTACCCTAAGTATGAGGGGTAGACCCTGTACATTCTCCACTCGGTTTTCCCTTTGTGTACAGCCTGCTATACTTAGGATTACTTGATCCTAAGTATAGGGGGAAAAGCCGAGATCTTCTTGCTTTTCTATTTCATTCATTCATCTTTGTATATAGCCTTCCTTTTCACTTCCCTATACATAGCACGAGTTATGTCTTCTTCATCGCTCTTGACTCTGAGGACATCGTTCGAGCTAAGTATAGGGGGTGTGTATATATTTCATATATACTTTAGCCATAACTCGTACTTTGTGTGAGTGTGTTAATAAATAAAATGGCTAAAAACCCTAAAAATCACAAAAATTAAAAATTTTTCCTGTAAATAATCATTCTTTTATTGCACATACATAGCTAGTGTACAAATTATTTTTGTAAAAATGTTTTCAAAAATCTTTTTTGTAAAGTTTGTGTAAATATTTTCGTATCAAAATTATGTATATAGTACAAAATTTTTCCAAAATGTTTTGAAAATCAAAAGTTTGCAAAAATCTTGTGTAAATGTGTGTAAATACTTTTGCAAAACTTGCACTTCATGCATTCATCCATTCATGATTTCAAAACATTTTTCAAAAATTTTGCATGTTCGTAAAATATTGTGTAAATAACATCCTTGTATATATGTATATAGTTTTTCTGGATGATAGTTGACATTTAAACTAACCTGGAATTAAATTGGGAAATGGAGCTTGATTAAGATCTTAATCCACCTAATTTATAAGAGGAACCTTATAGGGCTTAGGTTTAAGGCTTCTTAGGTCCATGGTGACTTAATTCTTTGAGTCCACTAGGCTATGATCACATGTCATCTCAATGAGCCTAAGTAGAGCACTTAACAACAATAGGGACAATGGCTTTACTTGGACACCAGCACTTTGCACCGAGCTCTCTACGGATGAGGTGGTGAGGAGGCAGTCTTCCTTGACTTGGGGTAGCATATGAGGGTAGTACTTCTAGGCGGAACCTCTCTTCTTCTTTTAGTGAAGGAAGTGCGTCTCAACTTGGTCTGGTTGCCATGAGGTCTAACGACAGGAGTTGTGGGTTGCAATAAAGCTTCAAAAGAGGGATAGTCTACTGGCTCAAGAGGAAAAACTCCTTGTACATATGCTGCACATGTATATGTTGTATAGATGCACTTGAAAAAAATGCAAAAAGAAAATAACTCCAAAAAAGTGGTGGGTCTGAGAGAAAATGATAATCCCACCGGAGTATGTATAGAGTGCAATATGCAAAGCTTGAGATTCATGTACCACCTTATGTAGCTTGCAGCAAGGAGACTTGGCTACACTGGTCAAGCTCTCAAGGATACATGGCTACACTGGCCATGGTCCATTCTCTTCTTCCTCCTCTTCTTGAGCCAGTTGAACTTGAACTTAGAAGGGAATACCCCGCTCCTCGAGGAAAGAGTGGCCAGATTGGGGTCATAGAGTTACCTTGTTGGGGAGGATTGTCAAGTTGCCATTTCTGAGGTGGAGAGCTTATACCTCACATTCACAGGACAAGGAAAGATTCATGGTCTTCAGGGTTTGTGTTTGATGACTTATTCTGACCTGGATTATTGAGGAGTCTTGATTAGAGATTAGTGGAACTAAGAGGCTGTTGAGTCTTAGGCTTAAGTCCAAATAAGGTTCCGACACATTAATAATCCAAAGATCTGATCGATGCTCCATATCAATTTAATGAAGGCAAGTTTAATAATCAACCTTGATCCATGTACATTCTTCTCCTTTTCTTTTTCTTTCTTCTTTTTCACTTCTTTTTCAAATAAGTGTTTGCTAAGGGACTAGCAAAGTTAAGTATAGGGGGGTGATGAATACTCATTCATCACTCTTTATTCTTATATTTTAGCTACAAAAACCTTTGCAAATATATGTAGATATGTGTAAATACAAATAATTACCAAAAGCATGCATTGTGTAAAAACTAATAATTAGCATATTTTTGTGCAAAAATAAAAGAATAAAGTTTAAAAAGAAAAAGAGGGAAATATTTAGAATAAATATTGAGCAACCTAATCCCAAGAGAGGGCTCAGCATGGGCCTGACCGCATAAAAGCCAAAAGTAGAGAGAGATAGGGGCTCATGTGTGTAAATATACCTGTAAATATCACCAAAATATTTTCCTCCAAAAATAGAATAAAATGTGCTTGTATATATTTGTAAATATTTATAAATACAAAATCAAAACAAAAATTGAAAAATTAAAAATAAAACAAAATAGCCACTTGTATATATTCATCATGTATATATTCCCCATCTATATTTATTTCACCTTATAAACAAATAAAATTAATTTCTATAAAAATTAGTAAATATTCTATCTTTTATGATGTAAATAAATAAAATAAAAACAACAAAAACAAAGACAAAATAAAAAGAACAAAAATTAAAAATAAAAAATAATATTGTAAATATACCATATATATAGATGTATATATCTATTTATTTCACCTTTGTATATAAATAATAAAAATAAAATAAAAATACCTTTTATTCCTAATTTTATGCTATAAATAAATAAAATATAAAATGGGAATACAAATGCATAAAAATAACTAATTGAAAATCAAAAATAAAAATCCTATATTGTATATATACCTATATATAGCCCTACTATGTAAATACCTTATTTTTATTTTGAAAAATTAATTAAAAATCACAAAAAATTGAAAAAATTAAAACAAATATTTTTCATGTTTTAAGTTTTTTATAATGCAGCCATTTGCTATTTTTAATTCAATTTCTAAATCATTTCCAGGTGGCTGAATCTCATTGGTCCACGGGGATGTTGACCGCCCGGTCAACTCCCCCTGTGGACCACTTCCCACGGGTTTTAAACGCCCAACCCGCTTTCTCCTCATTTTAGTGTCCAAACCCTATCATCTCTCACCTAAACCCCGGGTCCTATTTGTCCACGCCAGATCAGACACCCTCGTCGGGATGCCCGCCTCGGGGTCCGCGCTCTGAGCTGCCCTACCCGAGCGTCTTTAGTCGGACCCCTGGCTGAATAAAAGCCGAGCTCCGCCTCCTTTTTCCCGATCTTTGGCTCCTCATTCCTTCATCCCAGGACCTCCACAGCCACCCTCGAGGTGACAGCTCCCCGTTGGCCGTGTCGTAAAGAGGAGAGGGTGCCCGGACCACTGATCCGGCGTCCTAGCGCCGCCGTGCTCCGCCTGAAGGTGAAGCTCGAGCCTCGGGCCTCGACGACCCGCGAGGCAATGACCCAGAGCTCCAGCAGCTCGAGCCCAGTCGATTCGTCCACCCAGGTAGCTTTAGGTTCCTTCCATGTTCTTTGATTTCGCATTTCGCCCAATTCGCCCATTTTCCGTTCATCTTCGATTCCGGCCACATCCACCTTCGCCTCCATCATCGGACCACCCCGTCGCGTTCACCTTCTCTCCACGCACGTTCTCCGCCCCTCTATTCAATCCAGCTCACACAGGAGATGGGGTTTCGAGTTCCACCGCCGACACCTCGCCGGAGCACGATCGCCCCGCCTCACCGATCACCGTCACCCCCTCTCACAGGGTCGAGGCACTTTGCCCTCGACCCGCGAGCGTTCTACTGTGCTTTACATGTCCAGTCGAGGTCGTCTGAGGGTCTCGACCATTCGAAGCAGCCGCTCTTCCTCCGTCGGACTCGCCTGAGCTCCTCAGAGCTCCGTCGAGTCATCGGAGGGTACCAGTAGACGCAGGAGCATGAGGCGATCCTTCCCCGATCTTCAGCTGCCCGCGAGGAGTCCTCCAGCGCCAGCACGAGCCCGACGAAGTTCGCCGGAGCCCAGTTCGTCGAGGACCTTCCCCTGCCGTCGGATCCCCTTCCAACTCCAGTTTGCATCTCAGTCGTTCATCTGAGGAGCCACCAGCAGCGTCAGATCCTTGGAGGAGTGATCCGCACCGTCCGATCAGCGAGGCTTTCCCACGCTGCACCCCAACCGTCCGATTCCACACATGGCGAGGCCACCGCCGTTCGATCAGGACGAAGACCCTAGCGTTGGGCGCCACCCTTCCCCAGCCGTCGATCAGCACACGTGGCGCCCATCTGACGGCCTACTTAATAAAGGGAAATATTCCCTTAGGCCCTTAGTTTTAGCATAGTTTGCTTTTAGTCTTGTAAATATTTTTAGTATTTTATTTGCGTTAGGTAAATTGCACTTTGGACCTTGTCTTTTCTGCTATTCACATGTATGCCCCTGTGTGTAGTGTAGACCTGGCCAATGGGCCGGGGGCCCGCCTGCCCAGCCCTCCCAGCCCGCTCATGGGTCGGGCTTGGTCCAAGAGATTTCATAAATGGGTCGGCCCGGCCCAGCCCGCTCTTTGGCCCTCCTGTCAAATGGGCGGGTCGTGGACATGTGCTACAAAACCCGACCCGGCCCGGCCCGCACATATTAAAAATATGGATTTTAAAGTACATTTTAGATACATTTAATATAATATACTTGAAGTTTTTTGTTTTCTATTATCAAAATTATGTAAAGTAGTTGCAAAGCCTCTGGTCATGTTGTTAGTCTCGAATTAACAATTGACAAGGTCTGGGGTGGGATCTATATAGGGCCATCTACTGTTGATTACATTTAGATGTAACGTATTCACCTGCTCATGCCATAAAAGATATTTTTATCTTCTCATGATTTTAATAATGCGATAATTTTATTATCTATTGTAACAGTTCTCATTGTGCATATTTGTCTCTTGGATTGTTGGAATTCCGATGCTCTCACAAATAAAGCATATTGACATTGTCAGAATAGTCTCCCATCATAAGATGAGGAAATTTTGATGCTATCCATATGTAATTGTGCTTCTCCTCTTAGTACCAATAGCTTTGATGTTGGAAGCTATCTTAATCAAACACTGGTAAAAAAATCATCTCTAAATTAAATCTGTCAAGAGATTTTCATAATCAACTCTGTAAGTTGAATGCGATATCATTGTTACTGTCTGTTCAAAAAAATCCGTTCAAGCAGATGAAATAAACATGATGGTCAAAACCAATCATCTAACCGAATTTTTTATCCTTTCTGATAATGCAATGAAACTTATCATTGCTTCTTTTCCTGACTTTTGCATAGCTGTAATAACTCAATGCATTTGTTGATTGCGTGTACAGTAAGCGGGAGATTTTGTTTCTTGCTATAGTTATTTATAATATGCAATCTGGCCATGTAAACTGTAAAGTGGTGTTGCTTAAACCAGAAGGTAAATAATTCTAGAGTATGATGTGCAAAGTTATCATCCTTGCAGTGTTGCAAGATACTTAAGTTCAGTTGGAAACTACATCGGTTTCAGTTGAAAGTTAAGGGAACTTCATCAGTGTAATCCAAACAACCATGAACATATTATTGATGAATCATTTTCTCATAAAATCTCTATTTAACACCCGTTGTCTATCTTTTTGTGGATACAGTAGCATACTTCACTATTATGATGTAGCTGATGAATGGAGGTCATTTTTCCTTTGGCCCATGGGCCGGCCCGGCCCGGCCCGACCCAGACCTGGGCTGGGCTTGGGCCCTGAAGTATGGCCCGTGGGCCGGCCCGGCCCGGGCCTTGGGCAGGGGGTTTTAGAACCGCGGCGCATTCGGCCCGGCCCATGGGCCGGCCCGGCCCGCACTTTGGCCATGTCTAGTGTAGTGTATCACGTGCGTCGACACGTGTTCTGTTGGGATATTTGCATGTTTAGCCCTTGTCTTTCCAAGGTGTTACTAAATGAATGAAAACTTTTCATTAATTGCATATATGCCCCTGTGAATGATTTTTATGCGCATGCGCGTTTATTAGTGGGTTATTTACATCGAAGCCCCTGGACTTTTAATACTTGTTATTAAATAGTCCAGGAACTTTGTTTCTTTGCAATTAGGTCCTTGTGTGCCCAAGACACGTGCCTCGCGCGTGACTTCTTGGAATTTTTGCACCGGACCCCCTGGAACTTCTGGTATTTACGTATAGGTCCTTGTGCACTGTACCTAGGTTTTGATTTTTAATAAAATATCAAACTAATTCCAAATTCAATGAAAATTGGACACATGGCTCCTGCCATGGTGTAAAATTTTCTAGAATTTTTGGAAATATTTTTGGTTTTATTTACTATTTTTAAAAAATCAAAAACTTGCATTTCCTTTACCGTCTGATTTGAAAATTAACAAAAAAATATTAAAATACCTCTAAAAATTACAAAAAAATACTTAGTGTGTAATTTGCCTTGTTTGATTTCCTGACCAATTTTGGTCATTTTCCATTATATAAAACCCATAAAAATTGAAAAATACTAAAAACACCATAAAATTCTAATAATTAATTTAAAAATCCAAAAATAATAATTTCAGTGCTTAAAATTTTCTTGTTTCTTCTTCTTTACAGGAAAATTACCTTCAGGATTTTTAGAGACTTTTAGATATTTTATCTAAGTCCCCCAAGCTTGGCTGGACATTGTGTTTGTTTTCTTGTATTGTTTTATTTTTAGAAAATTAAATAAAAATCAGAAAAATATCGAAAATTATCCAAAAACAGTAAAAAATATAAAATACAAAAAAACATTTTTATTTGAATTTTTGGTTGATTTTTGAGTGCTTTAATAATTGTTTGCATTTGGCTTATTCACTTGTTTTCTTATTTTCTTAATAAATTTAAAATCCAAAAAATTTATAAAAATTAAAAATCCACCAAAAACATTTGTCTTTTATTTGTCTTTCTTTTTTAGACTACTTCGTAGGCCGCGAGGCCATCACGTGCTCCCTGAGTCCGATCCTAGTCGCTATACCAGGTTAATCTAATAGCTAGGACCGCTATCATTCTTATTTGGTTTTTCTTCGATTTTGGTGGTCTGCTTTACATTTTCTTGATTGAGCTGAGCTTCTTATCGATCCGGGTCACAACGACCTGAGTGATATTTTTACTTGATCCGGATTAGTGGAATTTTGGCTCATCAACCCCTGGGTGTAGGCTCCCTTTTCCCTATATATATATATATATATATATATATATATATAGAGAGAGAGAGAGAAAGGATCCTACACCCAGTAGTGTAGGTAACTACCTACACTCGAGCATTTTTTCATGATTTTTTATTTTTTTAATCGAAAACTTAGGGTAATTAGATCACTATATATCACCATGGTGTCATTCCAAATTCAAGTTAATTTGAGACTTCTATCATGTCCATCAAGATCATCAAATTTTAACGGTCTGTAATTGCTGAAAATGACACATTCTAGATGAATATGTTAGGAATGTTTGTTTTGCATGAAAATTGAAAAACATATTCCCCTTAATATATTAAGTAAATCCCTCAAAGATTTTTTTTTGAAAAAACAAAAAATAATGAGAAAAAAGGTCGAGTGCAGGGAGTTATCTATACCCTCGGGTGCAGGCTCCGGCTCCCATATATATATATATATATATATATATATATATATATATATATATAACTTTATTTCGAATTTTGTTGGGTATCACGCTTTAAAATTTAATTGATATGAGCATTGAACTCTGTGATTGGCTTACTGGTCGTAGACATCAAATTCAAGTTTCAACCATTCGGTTTAGATCCGAGATTATCTACGCCTCCTCCTCCCCATGTTACTACAAGAAAATTGACCTAAGAGAACAAATAATTTGATATCCGTTACCATATCTTCCGTAGTTAAATACATAATAACGAATATTATTCGTTGTTTACTTCTTTAAATTCGCAACAAATAATGATATTCGTTGCTATATTTCTCGCAACGAATCATATAATAACAATTATTCGTTGAATTTTTCTTTTAATCGTTGATAAATTTGACAATGATTAGTGTGAATCTTAACGATTAATTCAACGGAGAAATCGTTGTTGTATGGGCCTTTAACAACAAATATGGCATCCGTTGTTATCTACAAGTATAAAACATGATTTGACAACGAATAATATTTGTAGTTAAATCTTTAACATTGAAAGATATGGTAACGAATATTCAAATTATTCGTTACCTTAGGTCCAGTTTCTTGTAGCCTCCGCCCTGTCTCCTCCACCGCCTCCTCCTCCTCCACTTGTTCCTTCGTCCTTCTGATGGGGTTGCGATGTATTTATTTAGCAACAATAAATATTTGATTAATCGGTTCATCCTGAAAAAATTTTTAAAAATCATTTCCGTGATCGGAAGGCATGGTTTATCCGTGAAAATAGAAAAAAAGTTGTGATTTGGTAGACGGATGGAGATGTGGTGAAGAGAGAGAACATAAAGAGAGGAGAGAGAAGAAGAGATGGAGGAAGAAGAAGATGAGGACGAAGGAGGATATGGGGTAATGCGAGATCTACCATCAAATATATGTATGGTTAGATTAACCCATATTATTGACTCAAGTAAAAGTAAAGGTAACGACAGGTCTGTGGAGTACGACAAAGCAAGTTTACAAGGTTGAAGAAAGAATATTGATATTTCAAAGATCGAGAAGGTAATTTACAAAATTTATAAGAATTCCTCAAGTAAAAATCCCTTTCTTAAATGGTCTTGCTTTGTAAGATGTGATATTTACAATCTGAATATTATAAACAAGGTATTTATTACGGTGGAAACTTTATTAGCTCTACTAAATACCTTTTCGTGTATCATCGATACAACGCGCAAGGCATGCACTAGTTTATCTTATTTTCTTCATTGCGCATTATGGTATAATATTTACAACTCCCCGGAGATGTCGCCATATACTGAAATGAGAATATCTATGTCTATTAAAATTTGTAAAAAGAGAGGAAAATGAAGATAGGAGTAATATCTATGTCTATGTAATATCTATGTCTATTAAAATTTGTAAAAAGGGAGGAAAACGAAGATAGTAGAAGAGTGACGGCTTCTGGCCGTGCCGTCGTTGTCGCGGGGTCACCCTAGTTTTCGAAATAGCTACCAATTCTGAACCGTTGACTTTTGCAAGCAATGACGTGGTCGAACTTGAAAGTCAACAAGCCGTAATGGCGAAATCCGTACAGTTGCCGGTGACGCACCGTACAGTCTGTCCTTGATGGAAACTGTAACCCTCAAAATATCGTACGTATAATATATGTGCTGATGTGTTCGCACGTCAGATAATCACCACGGCCTCACGATTTTGATAAGCAGATACGCAACTAGTGCATTAATACATAAATTTAAAATAATCGACAGAAAATAAATGTTCCAAAGGTCAGCTCTTGGTGAAATGTTGTGGGTTTATATCTGTTAATATAATTCCATATTTGTTATTAAAGGTACAGGTAACGACAACCTGTCCGTTGATTTTTCATCGAAATATATATTAATTGTTGTTAATTTAAGAAGGAAAACTCAATAAATAATCATTAATATATCATAACTAACAATACAGCAACGAATACGATATTCATTTCAGACTTACGAATCAGATGTAATGTTTTCATTTAGTTACGGATTCAATGCTTATGAATGCTAATTTGTCCGCCATCATAAGCTAATTTTGTTGCAATAATAGCATACGTAAAATCCGATTGTTGAACTATTTAGACCTTGTTGCATAAGCTCTTAATCTATATTAACGAGTTGAAGCAAACAAATCTAATTTTATATCAATCAGAGTTCTTTCGTGTGAGTTACCACCAAAAGAACAATTGAATGTCATTAATTTTAATCAACAAATCCAAGCATTAAAAACTTGGATGTTAACGTCACATTTCACATGCATGGTACCAAATTTCAGATCACGACTTATATTTTTTCATTTCGACCATCTAGATAAGAGCCTTGAGATGATGCCAGATTTGCATCAATCAAACATCAGATGTAGACATTGGGAATTCGGAAATTTGACTGGCTTTAAAATAATAAAACTACATTTAATGATAGAAAATGAGGATCCTCCCCCATGAGCTACTCGTCGTTGGAGTAATCAAGACTAGTGCATCAACACATTAACATACTTATGGATTACTAAATCAGAATTGATATTAATACATTGAAGAACAAATTATGAGTAAGATTTTCAGGGACTCTAAGGACTCGCTCGAGTTCTTGTTTTGGTGTGTCTTCCGCATACAAGATTATCGGGGACTCTAAAGACTCATTCGAGTTCTTGTTCTGGAGTGTCTTTCACTGTGGGAAGGCCACTTATATATAGAGCTTTCCAATAACCTGTACGCCTCCAAAATATTTGCCCTTGATTCTGTAACATCTCTACAATGAAAATAGATGTTGCAATATTCAAATATCTGCTTTATGGCTATTATCTCAATATTCATGACTATTGAATGTCATTTTTCTTGTAACGGTCAAATATCTTCCACCTGGCCAAAATGATCATTATATTCCGCACTCACATTATTCGAGAAGTGTCTATCTTCTTGGAGACTTTTACTTGAGGTTCATTATTCATGAGACCTCCAACTTGACTTAGACCTTCTTGAGTCTCATTAAACCAACATGTTAATGTGCGTTCCATCTGCAATTCCTTTGGTAGAAGAAATAACTAACACATATCACTTGTAGGTATATATGTTACCTTTATTTCTTGTTTAACCACTATATCTTGAATATAGTGATAATGGATCTCAATATGCTTTCCCTTGGAACTATTTGCTCCACTGTTAATCAATCTTATTGTAAATTGATTATCACAATATATTTCAATTGGTTCTTTAACCAATACATAAGAAAGCGTTTGATCCAAACGACATGAGTGATGGACATGCTACATGCAATGTACTCAGTTTCTTATGCATGTCTAGAAGCAGAGGTTTGTTTTTTTTTTTGCGTCCCTGAGAAATAGCCACTCCATCAAACATGAATAGGTAACCCGATATAAATTTTCTATCACTCCGAAATTTACATCAGAATATCCAACAACATCAAGTGAATCTTCCTAATAAACTAATCTTAATTGTGTTGTACTTTTCAGATATCTCATAACCCACTTTATAGCTTCTCAATGTGCCGATCCGGTATGACGTTGTGATATACTTACCAGGCTTACATGAAAAATCCAAATCAAGTCTTGTGCACATCATTACATACACCAAACTTCCCACTGCTTGTACATATGGAATGTCAAGGGGTTTCTGCCCCCTCTCCGGAAGACCGGCCTTTACTAAGTCGTTTCCACATCACAAGTGGTATAGGGGCTGGAGTACAATTTTGCATTCCAAACCTCTTCAAGATCGTATACAAGTATTTTTTTTGACATATACTCAAGCTTTTTCTATTAAAAAAATCATATAAAAATTTTTATACAGTCTCGCATATGCGATCCATAGGCATTATTCCTAGTAAAATTACTCCATATTTCTTGATGTGTCACTGCGGTTAAAAGAGATCATACATCAATTCACTTTAAATAATGCCACATAACTTTGTCCCACAGAAATGGTGTATCCGCAACTCCAAAATGCAGAATAATACGCAACGATACAAGTTTAAGACATTACACGTAGACTCACAGATAAGTCAACTGTTTATATTAAAGGACAACGAGTCCAATGTACCTAAGGCCATATGCACAAAGAACGTGGTCGATGTGGTTCATTGTCACCACTGACAAAGACACACAGGGGATACGTATGGAATCCAAAGCACATGACCTGATCACCTCACCTATACGAAAGCATGTGAAAGTATTACTTCTCAAAGAAAAGAACATGACAGGAACTATTATTTATTTGAAAGGCCTCCTACTGATATCATACCGATCATATCATATCTGAGAACAGATAAGCGTTGTCTTTCATTCATGAGTCACTGGTTCTCAGAATAGACCCATTTAATAGAGAGGTTCACCTTATACAGTTGCTGTTATTTCCATTTCATAAAACACATGAAAGAAAAAGGCAGAGAATTGATAACAAGAAATTAAAAGAGAGGGATATCAAAGCAACTCCCTGCAGATGTAGCTTGCACAGGTGAGAGTCTTCGTCATATTGTTCAGAGATCTGAGATCAGAATCTCGATTAATTTATAATGAGGAATCTGTGCTGTATATTAAAAATAAAGGAACACGAGATGTCTACTGTGAGAGGTTAGGTTTGATATGGTTCTCTCCACAACTTATCGTGTGTGTGTGTGTAATATATAAGTTGCACGGATGGTGTTGCTTACCTGTAGACACAAAGGATATAAAAGTCCATGAAACACCAACAAGAGTTGACTTTGCTGATAGATTGATAACCGGCTAAGTGCACATGCTCAACAAATTCCAAAGAGCGTGAGGGGAACTGCGTACCAGGGGGCGCGCGTAAACCCCAAGGAAGCCCCACAGGATGTCTCCGGGAAGGCAGCATCTTCTTTGCTATTCAGCAGCATATGCCACACCTGAATATACTATAGAATCTACCATAAGAAGTTTAGTTTGATCATAAGTAACCACATCTGCCACTACAATGGTTAGATCTGGAACGCCAGCAAAGGTGAACATAAACGTCGAAATTGAGTAATTTCAACATATCTGAACGTCAAAATTTTACATTCGTCAAATTAGGGTTTATTTAACAGTTAACATCTAATGCTGATTTCATATGGTTGGAAAAAATAAACTCGATTTTGATACTGCAGAAAAAGAAACAAGATAATCACCAAAACACAAGGCACAAGATTTACAGGGAAATCCTCCTAAACGAAAGAGAAAAACCACAGTGAGACCGATCCTTGTTGCTCACAGCAACAAGAACCTTCTTTGTTCTTTTTCATATATCCCAAAGACAAGGTGGGGTGGGTTACATAAGTAGAACTCAATTGGGTAAATGAATCCTCACACACGATCCATTTACTCATAAGACAAGTAACTCAACACTCTCCCTCAAGTTGGGCACAAAGATTGTACATGCTCAACTTGCCCACATTCTTCATAAAACTAGTAATGGGAAGCCTATTAGTGAAGATATCAGCCATTTGATCTCCAGTTTTAGTGTACAGCAGAACAAGCTCCTTGGAGTCAATTCTCTCCTACAAAGTGACGATCAATCTCCACATGCTTGGTTCGATTATGCAGAACATGATTGTTAGAAGGATTTATAGCAACCTTATTGTCACAGAATAGCTTCATGGGGAGCTCCGAATTTATTCCGATGTCAGTAATATAGACTTTAGCCATAACATCTCAATAGCGCCCATAGCCACAACCCTATATTCAGCTTCAACACTAGATCTAGCACAAATCGATTGGCGCTTGCTTCTCCAAATCACTAGGTTACCACTGAGAAATATGCAATATCCAGTAGTAGATCTTCACGTATCCAAGCAACCCGCCCAATCAGCATCGATGTAACCTTCAATCTCCATCATTGTGTTTTTGATAAAAGGGACATTTTCCATGCTCCTTTTTTATGTACCATAGGATACGCTCTACAGCCTTCATGTGAATATCTATAGGGGCATGCATGAATTGACTTACCACGTTTACAACATAAGTAATGTCAGGTCGAGTTAATGTGAGGTAAAATTAACTTCCCCACAAGTCTCTGTTACCTACTCTTGAAGTTCTCATTCAGTTGCTTTCCATCCTTAATGCTCAACTTGTGATTTCCCTCATAGGCGTAGAAACAGGTTTTACATCCCAGTTTCCCAGTTTCCTTTAACATGTCCAAAGTATATTTCCTTCGACAAAGAATCATACCTTCTTTCGAACTTGCAAACTCAATACCTAGGAAGTACTTCAGATATCCTAGGTCCTTCAAATCAAAATATGTAGCAATTTCACCTTTTAAGCAAGCTATCACCTCTTCATCATCCCCTCTGATAATCATGTCATCGACATAAACAAACAGAGAGCAATTTTATTTTCGCCCCTTTTCACAAAGAAAGTGTTATCACCACTGCTTTGACGTTATCCTAACTTGAGCATCACAATTCTAAGCCTCTAGAGCCAGGCTCGGGGAGGCTACTTCAAACCATTTAAAGCCTTTTTCAGTTTGCGGCATTTTCATGTCTTCTCCTGACCAGGTGGCATATATATATATATATATATATATATATATATATATATATATATATATATATATATAGGGGCTGGGGAAGCTGCACCCGGGGGTGTAGCTAACTAGCTGCACCCGACCATTTTTTTCATTGATTATTTGTGTTTTTGAAATGAAACCTAGGAGGATTTAAATCACTATATATCACCATGATATCATACCAATTTCAACTAAATTTGGCATTTCTATCATCTCCATCAAGGCTATCACATTTTAACGGTTTCAGAATTATTGAAATTGACCATTTCTAGATGGGCATGTAAGGAGTGTTTGTTTTGCATGAAATTTGAAACACATGTTCCACACAATAAACTAAGTAAATCCACCATAAGTTTCCTTCAAAAAAATCAAAAATCAATGAGAAAAATAGCCGGGTGTAGCTAGTTGGCTGCACCCCCCGGTGTAGCTTCCCTTTTCCCATATATATATATATGTAAACTACTTCCAAAAGATCTCCATTCAAGAAGACATTCTTCACATCCATCTGATGAAGCTCCCACCCAATCTTTGACAACTGTAAGAGAGATCACAATTCGCACAATATTCATTTTCGCTAAAAGGGCAAAAGTCTACATAATTAATGCCATATATCTGGTTGATCCCCCGTGCAAAAGGTCTAGCTTTGTATCTTTCTACTTGTCCATTTGGCTTGTAATTTATGGGGTAGACCAACTTCAAACTAATGAGATGTGCAACACCTGGGATATCTATGATGTCCCATGTACAGTTTTTTTCAAGAGCCTCCATCCCCTTCGGCATAGCTCGAACCCATTTAGGATCAACCTTAACTTCATCAACATTCTTAGGAATCACAGATTCAGATAATAATGAGATAAAGTCTTTATAATTTTTGCTAAGCTTGGCCTAATGATTACCATTTGTTTCTAGTTGCACAAATGACCTAGTGCAGAAAAAAACATAGAAGCATTACCTGGTTGTAAGATACGAAATACTATTCGATAACATCATAGAAAAAAATCATTTTCAACGAGACTTCATCTGTATTCAGATCCATTTTTGGCAGTGTCCAGTGCTTGAGATACTATCCAGTCTTGACGTTGAGGCCACTTTCATGCTTCCCTGTACCAAATATTACCGTAAATAGATGGGCATCGTTGATTCAAGGAAATTTGGTAAAAAAAGATAGGGAAGAGGTTTTATTGGGAGGATAACCATCTCTACTCTGGGAAGGAAGAAATGGTGAGATCCCAACACTGTACCATGTCTGTATGTTCTACGTGAAATTCTGATTTCCCCTGCCGGCATTCAAGGCATAGAGATCCATTCTATAGTAACCGAGGAGGGAAGCTCCTGTTCCGTCGAAGCCTGTCTAGACAATCGATTATTCTTGATGCAGATTCACAATCTTCCAGATGAGGAGCTATAGACATGACATTCAATCACTTAAATCCTACACTGTTGAGGTACTATGTCAATTGGAGTACCAAGAATAGAACTCCGACGAATGCAGAGCAGGTTGCTCCTCATATCATGTGATCTTCTCAAAGACTGCTACTTTACGATCTTCATACCATCGAACTTAAAGTCTCTGTTATGTTGCTAACTATGAATGCAACTGCAGGTATCAGATTGTTAAGTTAAAATATCATATAATGTGTGTTTTTTTCTAATTTCTTTTTCTCAGTGTACTTATCATGTAATTAACCCAGGGCTATTCTCTTATATAAGAGAGCCCTCGGGTACGTCTAATGCATCGACTTCGTTTCTCCCATCATGGTATCGGAGTAACGGTCCTAGATCGGGGTTTCGTTATCCACCACCCAAAACCCTAACCTAAGCCCCTCCACCCGCCCACCCGCCCACCCCCCCACCCCCGCCCCCGGCGCCCACCCGCTCCCCAGCGCCTCTCTCCCGTCGCCCCAGGCGGCCCCACCCTGCGCCCAGGGGCCCCCTCACGCCGCTCCCGGCGGTCCCGTGCCTCGCCAGGCGCCGCCCTGCCTCACCAGGCAGTCTCCTGCGCCGAACCCAGGTGCCCCTCCCGCCTCTCCCGGCGATTGCGCGCCTCTCCAGGCGTCGTCCCGCCTCTCCAGGCTATACCGCGCCGCCCTACCGGCCCGGCATCACATCTGCCGGGCATGCGCAACCCCTGAAGGCCCCGCGCAACCCCTGAAGGGCCCGCATCGCACCTCCCAGCGGCCCTTGCGACACAGTGTCGCACTCCGGCGGGTCCTAGGTGTCTTCACAGCCACTATGGGTCTAGCCGACCTCTCCCGGGGGCACAGAACTAGGGTCGGCGCTTCAACAAGGCCTAGGGATGGTTGTATGAGTCTACACATACAACCTTCATCTCATATGATTTTGTAGACCGCCTACTTGGTTATCTACGCCGGTCCTAGGCTCTTCATCAATCATGTCAGACAACAAGGGTGACGTGTTTACATCCTCGGGTGCCTTCAAAGGCCCAGCCCCGATAATCAAGATGGATGGGACCAACTATGAACTATGGTCTATGCAGTTCCGCACCCTTATGCAGTGCCACAACAAAGAGCGCATTCTGACAGAATCCGAGCCGGAGTACAAGACTGGAACAAATGCGACATGGAAGCAAGATGATGCATATGCCCATATTTGGCCATCAGGGATGCTGACTACGGAGATTGCAAATGATATTGTGAACCACGCACAGCTAAGGCTATGTGGGATATCCTGGCTGCGACATATGGGCAGTCCAAGAATGAGAGAAAGATTCTCCAGTTACAGTTCGACATCTTCTCTACGAAACAAAATAGGAAGCCCTTACATGCACAATTCTCTCATCTACGGGGCATGTTCGAGAGACTGCATAGCTTCATGCCGATCACTGCCAGTATGGAACAACAACAGGCTTACAGAAATGCTACGATGACTGGTGTATTTCTGTCCTCCCTTAATCCAGAGTGTGATGCTGCTTGCACTCAACTTCTGACTGGCGAGTCCATTCCACCAATGGAGGAGGTATATAAGAGATTGAGTAGGATTACTACTGCATCGGCATCTACAGCCCAGCCTACCCCTACAACTATGGCTGTCACTCGTGGCAGAGGAGGAGAGTCACATTTTCAGGGTCGTGGACCTCGTGGTAGAGGGGGAGGAAGACACCGTGGCCCATGTACTCACTGCCACCGACCAGGCCACTCTAAGGAGACATGCTTTCACAAGCATGGGTATCCAGCCTCTGCACGGGTTGCAGAGCAGACTGAGGCTACAACTGCACCTCTTCCAGATACTCGCTTTGATGATCTCGTCTCACAACTTCGTGATATGATCATTACACCCTCGTCTTCGTCTCCAGGTTCAATGGATGCTGCAGCTTCGGCCAGAGTGTCTTCTAGCTCATCAGGTATACCTTATGCACTTACCAGTACTACTTGCTCGGACCTGACAGATTGGATTATGGATTCCGGAGCCTCTCATCATATGTGCGGCGACAGACGACAGTTTACTACCTACGGAGCACTTGCCCCAAGACGATCTGTGGTCATTGCCAATAGGGTCCGATTACCCATTGTTGGTCAGGGGGAGATCACCCTGACATCTTTTTTGAGTCTTCAAAATATCTTACATGCACCGGACTTTCAGATGAACCTGTTATCAATTAGCCAACTTACAAAAGATTTACATTGTCGTGCCATCTTTGACCCCTCTACTTTTGTGTTTCAGGACATACTGACTGGCAGGATGATTGTTGGTGGCCGTGAGCAGAAAGGCTTGTATAAGCTTGCTATATCATCTAGTGCTGGCGCCGCTACTGTTCCCTCAGGATCCATTTCTCCGTTTCTTTGGCATCTCCAATTTGGCCATCTGCCTCTGCAGAAGATGTGTCATGTCTTGCCACAGATATATACCCGTACCGCATTGGATTGTGAAGCCTGCCAGCTTGGGAAACACCATAGGTCTTCGTTTCCAGTTCATCCGAGTCGTCATAGTAGTCGGTCTTTTAAACTGTTTCACTTTGATATTTGGGGTCCGAGTCGTGTACCTGATCTTCAGGGGCATAGGTATTATATGGTTGTTGATGATTTTTCCAGATTATCTTGGGTATTCTTGTTAAAACAAAAGTCTAGAGCTGGTGCTATTATTCGAAAATTTATTCTGGAAGTTAATAACATTTTCTCTACCAATATCAAAGTCATTCGGACGGATAATGCTTTAGAATTTTCAACATTACATTTGTCCGATTTCCTCAGCTCACAGGGAATTATTCATCAAACTTCGTGTAGTTACACTACGTAACAAAATGGTGTGGCGGAACGCAAACATCACCACCTTCTTGATGTCACTCAGACATTGTTGATCCATAGTTGCGCCCCTCATTCTTTTTGGGGGGATGCAGTTCTCACTGCATGCTACTTGGTGAATCGTATGCCATCTACAGTTCTAGGAGAGAAGATCCCCTTCTTGATTGCATTTCCTGAGAAGGACCTTTTCTCCCTCACGCCTCGTGTCTTTGGGTCTGTTGCGTTTGTGCATAATTATACCCCTGGTCGTGATAAGCTCTCCCCAACGACTATCAAATGTGTGTTTGTTGGGTACTCTCGTACTCAAAAAGGGTATCGTTGTTATGATCCAACGAGTAGGAGATACTATGTGAGTGTGGATGTCACTTTCTTTGAGTCTATCATGTATTTTTCTCCTACAGGTGACATGTTATCCAATGACAAAGCAAACGATATTGTTGTTTCTCCACCTCCATCTATCACATCAGCCGAACCAGAACGTCAAACTCTACCGCCACCACCGCCTCCACCACCACCTCAGTCGAAATTTTTACCCATTGTTTACACTCGCAGGTCTTCTACTAGCACTTCTGCTCATCAGCCGTCCACATCTTCCAGCACGCCTAAGGTACGTCATGATAACATTGTTTCTACTGATGGCACTGGAATTTTACAGGATGATTCTGCTGTAGAGGACATTGAGTAGGACAATTTGGATATTCCTATTGCCCCAAGGAAGCCACGTCGTCAATGCGCCAAATACCTACTTGCGGCACATATCTCTTTGGATCATCTTTCAGATGAGTACAAGAAGTTTGTTGTTGGTCTTTCCGTGGTTACTATACCCAGAACATATATGGAGGCACTACAGGACAGCAGGTGGCGTAAGGCAATGGAAGAATAAATGGAAGCCTTAACAGCTCACGGGACATGGTCTATTGTCCCTCCTCCACATGGTGCTTCGATAGTAAGCTGCAAATGGATATTTTCTATTAAGCATAATCAGATGGGAGTGTGGATCGCTACAAGGCGAGGTTGATGGCCCGTGGCTTCACCCAGACATATGGGGTGGATTATCAAGACACATTCTCTCCAATAGCGAGACACTCGACGCTCCGAATTTTACTAGCAGTTGTTGTTTCACGTGATTGGCCGTTATTTCAGCTTGATGTGAAGAATGCATTTCTATACGGGGACCTTCACGAGGAAGTTTACATGCAGCAGCCACCTGGGTTTACTGCTGAGGGGGAGTCACAGAAGGTATGCATGCTACATAAGGCCATATATGGACTAAAGCAGAGTCCTAGAGCTTGATATCAAAAGCTGCCAGAATTGATTGAGCAACAGGGATTTAAGAGGTCCACTGCGGACAACTCTCTATTTGTTCAAAAGACACAGTGAGGTACGGTTGCCATTCTTGTCTATGTAGATGACATTATTGTAACAAGAGATGATGCTCAAGGCATTCAGGTAGCCAAGAAGTTCCTAGGTAAAGAGTTTGTGACCAAGGATCTTGGCACCCTTCGTTACTTCCTGGGGTTAGAATTTGCCAGGAATCATCGGGGTCTAGTGATGACCCAGAGGAACTTTGTCACGGATCTCCTTTCTGAGACGGGTGCAAGCCAGCTATGACGCATATGGATCCAAATGTGAAATTGTATGATGATGACACTGAAGAAGTTGATAGCAAGAGGTATAGGGAACTTGTGGGGAAGCTCCTATATGTGACTATCACCAGGCCAGATATTATGTTTGCAGTAAGCAAGGTTAGCCAAATTATGGAGTGTCCCAGAAAGACCCAAATGGATGCTATCTATATGATCTTGAGATATCTGAAGAACTCACCTGGTTCAGGACTCATATTCAGTAGGGGTAGTTCATTGGAGGTAACAACGTGTGCAGACGCTGACTATGCAGGATGTCCCATGGACAGGAAGTCTACTTCAGGGTTTGATGTTTTTGTTGGTCACTCACTTGTCTCATGGAAAAGCAAGAAGCAGACTGTAGTTGCCAGATCAAGTGCAGAATCTGAATACAGAGCCATGGCCCAAGGGAGTACAGAGATGATGTGGGTTAGATCGGTGTTGACTGATCTTTCCATAGATGTTCCTCTTCCTATGCAGCTATTATGTGATAATCAAGCCGCAATATTCATTGCAAATAATCATGCTTTCCATGAACGAACGAAGCATATTGAGGTGGATTGTTATTACACTCGAGATCTGATCCAGAAGGGACTCATATCTACATCTTACGTGTCTACAGGAGATCAGACAACAGATATCTTCACCAAGGCTCTAGCACGAAGTCCGTTTCAGAAGTGTTGGTCCAAGCTGAGCATGATAGATATATATGCTCCAGCTTGAGGGGGAATGTTAAGTTAAAATATCATATAATGTGTGTCTTTTCTAATTTCTTTTTCTCAGTGTATTTATCATGTAACTAACCCAGGGCTATTCTCCTATATAAGAGAGCCCTCTGGAACGTCTAATGCATCGACTTCGTTTCTCTCATCACAGATGATGTAAATAAAAACTCATCAGAGCAGAAACAAGCTAGAGTTTTCTTGTGCGATAACTCCCATTAGAAAAACTTTAATAATGTCATTTTTATATTTCTTAATATGATCAAAATCTCGTTCACATATTACAAGCATGTGCGTGACAACAATGTCATTAATAAATAGAAAAAATTCAATGGTTCAAGCATTCATTTGGTTACTCCAGAAGTTTAACAAAATACACTTTTATCGGATTTGGCTATGCTGGAATTGCTATAGCTGATAATACACATTGAAGCCCTCAAAATATGTTACATTTTGAAGCCGTCAAAGGGTTAAAAAACAAAAATACATGCTATGGAAATCGGGAAAAAATCAATCACTCAAAAAAGATGATGTCAGTAAATATTTTTCAGCACTTCATTGGTAGATTGACTTCTCAAAAAATCAGCAAAAATATGTGGCAGAAAAACGTGCAAAAATAGAAAGTTACGAAGTGGATGCACCAGCCGGGAATCAAACCCAAATCTGTCCCTTATCAAGGTACCATTTTACCACTAAAGTACTCATGCTTTTTATTTAGCTGGTTTACCATTAGAAAGGTTTGGAAGTTCATGAAGCCAGAAATGAAAATGGGTATACCATAGGATCTTAAGGCCTGTTATTACCTAAATTTTATTAACTAAACTTGAAAGAATAAAAAATACAAAGAAACTACAAGAATATCGCACACATGACTTACCTGTTAGGTATGTGCTTGAGGCCCTAGGTAGAAAGCCACATCATGATGCAAAAATCTGGCGTATTAGATAACTTTACTTCAACAACTCCAGCCATCAGCATGTAAGAACCAACTTCAAATGAGCAGGGATAGTCCCAAAAGGAAGTTATGCTGCATGTAGTAACAAGTAAATATAGCATATCTGGCTAATAATAAAAATATCATTCTTCTCTTATAGGTTTGTCGATTACAGGTGATTAAACATATATCATCTCCTTTCAACATATGTCTTTATTACATTCAGCTATAACAATTATGCATAATAGATTTTGGTGACCATCCAAAAGAATGATACTGTTACTCATATATTCAAAGAATCAAAGAACTAGATGAACATTTACGAGGACCAAGCATCGTAAAGGATCCTAGCATGCTCAATACATTCTCAGTCTAGAACCTCTCATTTTTTAAGACCACCACGTTCCTTGCTAGCCAGATAGCTCATACATGAGCTAATACCTTTATCCTACCTCCATTAGAGTCGCTTCAATTGTTCACAGGTCACGCAAGCTAGCCACTCCTACACTACCTGGACTTAGGACATTTGAAGAGTAGTTGGTTAGTACCTTCAGGGGCTTCCCCACCGGATGCATACCCAGTCACACCCTGGCCTAGCCCTCCTTGGATTGTCATAATGCATCCCCTTCTAAGAAGGTATAAGAACATCTTAATCCCTATGGGAATCTTTCATTTCCAGATCCATGCACAGTCCCCTGTCATAATCCCAGGATCAAACACAATGGGAGCAGAATGGATTTTGTTCGCTTCTTGACCGAGAATGAGCCATTTCTCCATATCCAGGAGGCCCAACCCTCCAATGTGGCGATCTTGTTCAACATACCCATGAACTTCTCCACTCTTTGATTGGATATTTCTTGGGCCTAGGATTCAATAATTACTGAACATATTCACATAATCCTCACATTTAATTGATTAAAAAGCATTGGGTATGCCACATGCATATGCATCCATTAAAGTAGCAATCTAACGGGATTTTTTAGATTGCATCGCTACTTCATCCCCTATTAGTGTTGAAAGAGCCCCCTTCATGTTGTCTATTAACCACTACATAGCAAGAGGATGTAGTGATGCATTTCTTCATCAAAATGATTCACTCATTTGGAAAGCCCATCTGAGCCAAAGAGGCCTAAATGAAATGCTAATCCACGCAATCATAGGCCTTGAAAAAATAAACTCTCCACAACAGCCTAATCGCCTTTCTCCTCTTCCAAATTTCCAATATATTATAATTTTGGATGCCATAACTAACTGTTAAGCAGCTGACGCCTTGGGATGAAAGCGGATTACAACGGTGAAATAATAGAATCAAGATTCCTTAAGCTTGTTGGTCAATACCTTGGTCAAGATGAGAAATATTTCATTCGACATGAAGATAAGTCTGAAGTCTCCCTATACGGCATCCTTTTTCATGAGAAGGAATATTATAGAAATGCACGGTCTTTCCAAATCATGATTTTTGCTCCAGTAGTATGTGGTTAACGTCGTGACATCATTTCTCATTATGTCATATAATTGTCTAAAGAAAAACACCAATAAATCGTATGACCCAGGCTACATATCAGGTTACATATAATTGTCCCTTTAGTTTGATGCAAAATGGAATTTGGCGCGTCGATAAAATATTTTTGAACGGTGGAAAATATTTGGTGGAAGAAAAATGGAGGGGTTGAGAAGAAGAAACTCGTCGGGAATGAGGGGTTGAGGGAGAAGAACGCGGAGATCGCGGGAGGAGAGAGGAGAGGGAGGGATAGAGAATAATTCTCATTTTTTCATAAACTTCCACTCCCTAAAACACTGGACCCTAATCCCTTTATATAGGAGGGATGAGATTACAAAAATAGTAACTAATTGACAACTAATTATCCTAATTAGACTCTAACTAATTAACCGACAAATTCGGAATTTAAATTGACTACTAATTGAGATCGCAAGCGATCCCATTTATTTAATTAAATACCCGACAACTTTAAATAAACGTAAATAAAATTGACCACTGAAATTAATTAGAAATTCGACCCTATATTTGGGTCTGACGCTGCATCAACTCTCCTCCGCTTTAAAAAATCGTCTCCCGACGAATTGCTGGATCTGCCGGCTTGGAGGTCGAATCGGCGTGCTCAGTCATCTTATGGAAGAATTGGTGTGGGACGAATGGCGGAATCCATACGCGGGCGTGGGTGATGCGGCCTTCGTGGTTGAAGAACATGTGTGGCGCGAACGGCGGCGTCTCCTTGATTGTTGTCGTCCCCTTGTGATGATCGAAGAATTGATGAGGCATGAAGAGCATGGCCTTTGGAGAATCCATAGCGAAGCAATGACACAAGGAGAGGAGGGGAGGAGATGTGTCCAAGGAATGAAGCCATGGGGTCCTTATATAGGGGAAGCCCAAGGCTCTAGTCCTATTTGATAAGGACGGTCCCCAGATTTCTGATTTGCAGCCTTCTTCTTTAAATATTTTTGCAGCCAGGGGCCTAGGCGCAATTTTCGTACCCTTTCAACTAAAGGGAATCCATGGTATATTTTAGCCTTACAATGTCCTTGTTGATATAGACATTTGGGCCAAGGGGTCTTCATGCAAATTTTCCGAATTAGTTTTCCAATCCCTCACTTACAGGGACTCGAATCCCTGCAATCTCAAGCTCCTTGTTAGGGCACGGGGCTTCTGTTGCGTTATATGCGCGCGGGGGCGGCTACCGCGCAAGGGCGGCGCGGCTGCTGGCGGTCGGGCTGGGCGGAGGGCGCACGGCACTCGTGGGCGCACGACGCTCGTGGGCGCACGCGGGGATGCTGATGGTGCGCGGGGTGGCCGACGCTCGGCTGTGCACTGCTGGGCTGCGCGGCTGGGCGGACAGACGCGCGGGGGCTGGGTGGCAGTGCGCGCGTTGGGGAGGGGCGCGCGGTGGAGGTGGGGGGAAGGGGGGGTCGCAGGCCGGTGAGGGAGGGGCGGAGGTGAGGGTGCCTCGCGAGGAAGGGAAAGGCGGGGGCGCGGGTGCGACGCAAGGGTGATGCTGGAGAGTGCGGGAGGGAAAGGGAAGGCGCGGGGGCTGGCGCGTGCACGGGAAGAGGAGGAGCGGCTGGCGGAGGGGGCGGTTCGGCGGGGATGAGAAGGTGGCGACGGTGGCGAGTTGAGGTGGGGGAAGAGGGGGCGCAGGCGGGGATTGTTGGCGGCGGGGCACTGGGCGCGGGATGGGAGAGGGCGATGGCAGCGGGGAGGGTCGGACCTGGGAGGCGAGATGCTGGTGGGGGAGCGGGAGGATGGCGAGGGCGGGTAGGCGAGCAGCGGGGAGAGGAGGGCCGAGGGAAGGCGCCGGCGAGGCTGGGGCCTGGATTGGGGTCGTCGGGGTTGCGGGAGGGGGTCGCGTGGGTGGGCGCACTGGGGTAGGCGGGGTTGCAGGAGCTTCCAGGACAGCGGCCTCGGTTGAGGAAAAATCAAGTATTTCGTACTCTTCGTCTGTGAGATCTTCATCGAATATTGGCCCTGTATCTTCATGGCTTTGTTGTACAATAGTTGTGGAAATAAAATCCTCTTCCGAACAAAGAATACCTTCGTTTACTGGGCTGAAATCAGGTTGAACAGCAGGTGCATCATTCTGATTTTTGTCGTTGACGGATGGATCGTCGCCGATTAGCGCGTCTAACCATGCGTGCACCTTGATGCATGATATAAGTCGCTGCTGGAACTTCTTTGAACGTGAATGCGAGTGCGAACCATGAGATAGGCGGCTGAGATCAAACTTCAAACGCCAATATGCAACAAGATCGTCGAATCGTAGGGACGATTCGGTTGCCATGCTCTGATACCAATTGATGCAAAATGGAATTTGGCGCGTCGATAAAATATTTTTGAACTGTAGAAAATATTTGGTGGAAGAAAAATGGAGGGGTTGAGAAGAAGAAACTCGTCGGGAACGAGGGGTTGAGGGAGAAAAACGCGGAGATCGCGGGAGGAGAGAGGAGATGGAGGGATAGAGAATAATTCTCAACTTTTCATAAACATCCATTCCCTAAAATACTGGACCCTCATCCATTTATATAGGAGGGATGAGATTACAAAAATAGTAACTAACTGACAACTAATTATCCTAATTAGACTCTAACTAATTAACCTACAAATTCGGAATTCAAATTGACTACTAACTGAGATCACAGGCGATCCCATTTATTTAATTAAATACCCGACAACTTTAAATAAACGTAAATAAAATTGACCACTGAAATTAATTAGAAATTCGACCCTATATTTGGGTCCGACGCTGCATCAAAAACCATCATACATACTTCAACTGAGCAGAAATCTATGACAAGCAAATCGATATAATGTCGTTGTGGGAGCCTCTGAACGCCTCTTTCCAACAAACAGGTGCGTTCTTCTATAATCTCAAGAAAGTGTGCCACCATCGCCTCACCCACCTTCCTATCCCCATGCTCTCCCTCCACACAAATGATAGGAAGGAAATTTTGCCTCCTCCTTTCACTTGAAATTGCATGGAAACTATATTGTTGTCTCCCTCTTAAGTTATTTTTACCTTATTTTTGTCATTGTTCCACATCCCTCTTCTTATCTTCATCAAGAATAATTTGTTGGTGCTATCTGAAACAGTTCGGATCTTTTAAACATGGATTTAAGCAAACATTTAGATTTCGTTGGGGCGTTCCCTACTAGCGACGCGTTGCATCGCCGAATGCAATGAAAAGTTAGCAAGGGCGCTACATCGTTGTTTGGATGTAGCTCAAAATTTGCAAGGATTTCCGTACGACGAAGGCATGCGAGTAAATAAGCTAGTTCCATTGCATCACCGTCCGGATGCAGTCCAAAATTTGCAAGGGTTCTTGCATGATGGACGCAAAGAGGTAAAGAAGTTAGTCCAAAAGAGGTTGCAAAGGGAGTTGCGAATAGGTAGTTGGAATATTGGTACTTTGACTGGTAAATCGATGGACATGGTCGATATGATAGAAAGAAGGAAGATTCAGATATTATGTCTACAAGAGACAAAATCGGTTGGAGAGAAAGTAAGAAAGATTGAGAAGATGATGCAGCGTGGAATCAAAATATAGGGCTGCATTTATTAATTATGTCGTCGCATTTTTTTGTCGTCGCGTTTTTTCTAATTTAAATAAAGAGATCGCGTGCGATCTCAGTTAGCTTTATTTTGAATTTCAAATTAGGTAGTTAGTCGGTTAATTAGTTAGAGTCTATTTAGGATAATTAATTGTCAATTTGAATTTGATTTCTATTTTTGTAATCTCATCCCTCCTATATAAAGGGATGGTGGTCCATTGTTTTTAGACAGTTCAGTTGTTAATTAAGTTGATAATTATTCTCTATCTCCGCCTCTCTCTTTCTCTCTCACACGTGGTCTTCACGTTCTTCCTCCCCAAATCCCTCGTGTTCCCGATGAGTTCTCTTCTCAACCCCTCTATTTCTCTACCACCGAAAATCCACCGTTCAAAAAAATTATTCTTCCGTCAACGCAAATTCGATTTGCATCAAATTGGTATCAGAGCATGGCCTACAGATCGTCCTCACGATCTGACGATCCGTCCAGGCGTTCGCGCCGACATGCGACGAAACACCATCATTCGTCGGAGCGTAAACGGCGAGCCGAAGAAGACTTCCGGGCAAAATGGCAAGATTTTGAGGCCCAAGATCAATATTTCCAATCCAGATATCAAGAGTTCCAGTCCAAAGGTCGAGAGATAATGGCTAATCTCAAGGCTATGTGCGCCCTATCAAAGTTGTCGGCTACCGAAGCCGTTATCCAGACTTGTGATGAAGGAAAACTCGTCGACAACGGCGAAACGACCGATGTCCCAGCCGTCTTAGAGGAGAAAAATGACAACCTGCTTGCTATCCAACCTATTCCCGAGGAAAAAGAGGTCGTCAACGTTGATCTGATTGCTGTCCCGACCATTTTAGGAGGTAAATTTTATGACCTGCTTGATGCCCAAGCATATTCAGATTCACAAAACCTCCCGACATCGAGCTACGCCCCTGCCCCCATACCCCCGCCACCTTCCGACACTCCCGCGCCACCAACCACACCCGTTGCACCCTCGGGCCCCCTTCTCGCAGCACCTACGACCCCAGCCGTGCTCTCCGCCCCGCTGACCGCTCGCACCACCAGCGAGCCCCGCTGCCCTCACACGAAGACCTCCATCGTCCGCAGGGAGCGCGCACCACGCGCGCCAACCTCCACCGGCCAGCTCCACATGAGGCCTCGTGTCACCGACCTCACAAGCACGCCGCCGACCACCGCCAGCACAACCGCCTACGCGAGGGGTCCTTACAGCCATACCCTTCGCACCGACGCCACCAGCAACCACCGCCTGCCCACCTTCTCTCTGCAGAAGCGCGAACCACTGTGAGCCGCTCGCACCACCAGCGAGCCTCGCCACCCCCGCATGATGCCCACTCCGCTTGAAGCAACACCACACCAACCGCCCGTGTGTCGCTTCCACCTCTCCACCGACTTCGCAACACGTGCCACCATTTCCAGATCTGGGCGTGTGTCGCCCAACATCTTCGTGTTCATCATCGCCGACGTTGGCTGCTACCAATCCCGCGCCTGCCGCCACCTTCCTTTGCTTGGAAAAGAAGGGAGGAACCCTAACAGGGGGTTCCCTCCCCACGTAGCCGAATCCCATAAAAAGAGGGATTGGGAGTCAAGTGGGAAAAATTACATGAAGGCTCCCCCATGCAAAGGATTTTATTCAAAGGAAAATTTCAAAGGCTCCTCTTACAAAATATTCTTAAGAGAAGGGGTAGAATATTTGCAGCCATACCCCTCAAATGAGAAAGATTATAAACGTAACATGGAAAAGGAGAGAAATTGGGAGATTCGACCAACAAGTCATGTGGAAATTCTCCATCAACAGCCCGAAGATCAAGCAAATCGTCAGGAGACGAATTTTTAAAAGCGGAGGAGAGTTGATGCAGCGTGAAATCAAAATATAGGGTTGCATTTATTAATTATGTCGTCGCATTTTTCTGTCGTCGCGTTTTTTTTAATTTAAATAAAGAGATCGCGTGTGATCTCAATTAGCTTTATTTTGAATTTCAAATTAGGTAGTTAGTCGGTTAATTAGTTAGAGTCTATTTAGGATAATTAGTTGTCAATTTGAATTTGATTTCTATTTTTGTAATCTCATCCCTCCTATATAAAGGGATGGTGGTCCATTGTTTTTTGACAGTTCAGTTGTTAATTAAATTGAGAATTATTCTCTATCTCCGCCTCTCTCTTTCTCTCTCCCACGTGATCTTCACGTTCTTCCTCCCCAAATCCCTCGTGTTCCCGACGAGTTCTCTTCTCAACCCCTCTATTTCTCTACCACCGAAAATCCTCCGTTCAAAAAAAATTATTCTTCCGTCAACGCAAATTCGATTTGCATCAGAAGACAAGCTTTAAACTTTGGTATTCACGTAAAGATAAGGGCAAAAATGATGTTGGAGTGGTTATTCATAAGGATTTGAAGGATCGTGTGGTTGAGGTGCAAAGATTCAGGTATCAGATTATCTTGCTAAAAGTGATACTCGAAGAAGAAATTCTGAATATCATCTTAGTTTATGCACCCCAAATTGGTTCAGATGAAAGGACTAAACAAACTTTTTAGGAGGATTTAGATAAGATTATGCACGAAATCCCACAAAGAGAGATGATTTGCTTAGGTGGAGATCTTAATGGACATGTGGGAAAGGATGCTTCATGGTATGCTAGTATTCATGGAGAACATGGCTTCGGGGATAAAAATGAAGAGAGAAAAATCATTCTAGATTTTGTAACAACTTATGATCTTTTCATTGCAAACACTCTCTTCAAGAAGAGGGAAGAGCATTTAATTACTTATAAGAGTGGCTCGACTAGAACACAAATAGATTGGGAGATCGGTTGTGTTGCAAAGGCTGCAAAGTAATCCTAGGAGAGAGTCTGACTATCCAACATCGCTTGCTAGTCATGGATGCGCAAATAAAAGGGTTGGTAAAGAAAAGGAGAGTTTCCAAGATCACTAGAACTAGATGATGGAATCTTCAGTTGAAACAATCAAACTTTAGAGAGAAGGTTTTAAAAGACTTATATTGGGAATCGGGATTGTAACAGAAGTGCAAACGAGAGTATGAGGCGATGGCATCGTGTATCCAAAGGGCAGCCAAAGAGATGCTAGACGAATCGAATGAAGGAGCTCCGGGCCAAAAGGAGGCTTGGTAGTGGAGTGGAGGGTGCAAGAGAAGCTCAAAATTAAAAAAGCATGCTTTAAAGCTATGTCTAAGGATAGAACAAATGAAAATGTCATAAACAACAAAATAGCAAAGAAGGAAGCAAAGAAGGCGGTAAGCGAAACTAAGTCAAAAGTTTATGAAGTTTTGTACAAAAATCTCGACTCTAAGGAGGGCCAGAAGGATATATTCAGGTTGGCTAAAGCAAGAGAAATAAAGATCAAAGATCTCTCTCAAGTGAGATGCATTAAGGATGAGGAAGGCCATGTACTTATTACTCAGAAGGATATAGAGACTAAATGAAAGCAATACTTCCGTAAGCTTTTCATTGGGGAAGGAAATAGAGAGATCACTTTGAAAAATCTAGCTAGTAGTGAAAGTTATTTGAATCGTGCAAGCTATAGACGAATACATAGGAAGAGAGGAGGTTTTGAAGTTTATGAGATATGAGAAAGGTGTAGGACCTGATAACATTCCTTTAGAAGTTTGGAGAGTTTTAGGTGAGCGTGGCTTGATTTGGCTTGCAAATTTATTCAATGTTATTTGGCGAAGCAAGAAAATGCATGAAGATTGGAGGAGAAGCATCGTGGTGCCTCTTTATAAGAACAAAGGAGACATTCAAAATTGTTCAAATTATAGATGTATCAAGCTGATGAGCCACGTTATGAAAATTTAGGAACATGTGATCGAAAGAAGGTTGAGGCAAGTTTCCAAAGTAAAAGCTAATCAATTCAGATTCATGCCAGGTTGCTTAACTATTGAAGTCATCCACTTGCTGAGGAGAACAATGGAGATTTGCAGAGCTAAAAAGAAAAACCTCCATATGATTGTTATTGATTTAGAGAAGGCTTATGATTCTGTCCCATGGGAGATATTATGGAGAGTTTTGGAGAAGAGACAAGTGCATGTCCTATACATTAACCTCATAAAAGATATTTATGATAGGACTTCATCTTGTGTAAGGATACAGTCTGGGAAGACTGACTATTTTGACATCAATATTGGTCTGCATCGAGGTTCAACTTTGAGTCCATTCTTTTTTACTTTGATTATGGATGAATTGACAAGTCACACTCAGGATGAGATACCTTAGTGTATGTTATTTCCTGATGATATTGCGTTGATTGATGAGACTAGAGATGGAGTAAATGAGAAGTTTGAGGTCCGGAGACATGCATTGGAGACTAAAGGATTTCGTATAAGTAAGGTTAAGACTGAATATATGGAGTGCACTTTTGATGGAAGCAATGGTGAATGAATCGAGGTTAAGATTGATGGTGATAATATTCAGGTAAGAGATTCTTTTAGATACTTGGGATCTATTTTGCAACATGATGGGGAAATTGACGAAGATGTTACAAATAGAATAAGCATAGGTTGGCTAAAGTAGAGAGGGGCTTCTATTGTTCTTTGTGATAAGAAAATTCCTTTGAAAATCAAAAGAAAGTTTTACAAAATAGATGTGAGGCCTGCTATGCTCTATGGATCTGAATGTTGGCCTGTGAACCATAGACATGTGTACGGAATGGCAGTAGCAGAGATGAAAATGCAGTTGATGTGTGGACACACAAGTAAAGATCAGATTTGGAATGATGTCATCAGAAGGAAAGTTGGTGTATTTTTGATCGAGGATAAGATGCGAGAAAATCGCTTAAGGTGGTTTGGCCATTTGCAAAGGAGGTCAGCTGATGCACCGGTGACGAGATACAAGTATTGGGATCTTGCACAGGCTAAGAGAGGGCGAGGAAGGCCCAAGAAGTGTTGAAATGAGACTATACGAAAGGATCTTAGTTTTTTGAATCTAAGCCCGAGAATGACCCAAGATAGATCTGAATGGAGGCAAAACATCCATGTAGTCGATCCTACTTAATGTGGGAAAAGGCTTTGCTGCTGTTGTTGTTGTATCGCGAGCTGCATCTCCACATCGTCCAGATCCCAACAATCTTCAATACCATCAAGTCTGACAACCTCTTCCCTTGTCCTAGACCGCTACTCCTCATGCTTTTGGTGATTCACAACCTTGAACTCCCTAAGCATCCGACTCAAGCCTTCAATTATATGTGCCATTAATCTAAGCCAAAAGCCCTTCACCCACATAGACGATGGAATTTGGCAATCTTCTCTCTAAACCCTTCCTCCAGCATCCAGGACTTTTCAAATCCAAAGAGATATATGGGGGCATAATCCTCTCTCGAACCCCGCCAAATACATAGGTGATGTGATTGGACCTCAAAAGGGCTTGAATCGTCACCAAATGGATGATCACCAAGTGATGCCTGAAAATGATCCATATGAGATCTAGAGGTGTCTCTTCCACATGTATCATCCATTAGGTGCATCTAGGACCTCCAGTGCAAGATCCGCCGCAAAAGATGAAAATACCTCAGATCTAGGATCTCAAGCCAGTCCATCCCTCGGTCAGTCTGAGGTGGAGTGTGACATTAAAGTCACCACCTATGAATCAGGGCAGATCTGGAAAGACATATTGTACACTACACAAATCATCCCACATATTTGCATCTCGAGGTCCCATGGTTGGGTTGTATAACAAAGATACAGACATTTGAATGTTGTCTGATGTCTGTTCCATAATTATACACACTGATGTAGACCCCAACCTCTATTCCACCATCTAAAACTTATCAGAATAACACCTCCAGCATTCCCCACTATGTCAACAGCCCTGAAATCCGTTTTTCAAGGATTGAAACTGACCTCCACAATCTCGGCTCCCAATTTCTATCTTTGTTTCATGTAAGCAAGCAACATCAACCATCCACGAGCCAAGGAGAATTCCAATGTGCATCTCTTCTCCTGATCACCCAACCTCCTAACATTTTATATAATTATCCTCATGATCCACTTAAAGGGTTTACACCAGGCAACTTAACCTCCAAACATTTAGCAAACCACACGTGAATGTCCTCCTCAACCTCCTCAATCACCACCCAGGGTAAAGGATGGTAACTTAGATTCTCCTCTGCAATCTCCTTGTCATTTTCTCTCCAAGCTTGCAAATTGATATAGGCATGGCTTATACTCCATCTCTCGTCCAAAAACGTTCTTCCATAAAGTGGCAATATCCTAGTTGGAATAAAAGAGGAAATCCTGTCTTGTATGCAATCACATCTTGATTTTTTATTGATGTTATGATTGATGTTATAAATGAAGAACTATTGGATATGTGTTTTTAGAATCAACTTCATGGCCTGATTGCAGATACGGTGAAGGTGATAAAAAGATAATCAGGTTCCATGATTTTGCTGCAAATGAGATATTAAAACCATGATACTCAACAATAATAGTGATTTTTGAAGTAGTCAAAAGAAAAGTCAGATTTATAAACAATTGAATAAATTCAGCAATCATTTGGAAGCCACTTTATCTAATCTTCGATATAACTTTTCACTTATATGTCATTTGCATCTCTTTGTAAATATGTTGGTTTTCTGCTAAGTATATTCTCCGTCGAGATGTTAATCTTTGGAAGATGGTCAAAAGATATCCGATCAAATAGGACCAGGAGGTTCACGTCCATCATCATCGGTCAACTAAGTTCTTAACCCACTCATAAAACTTACATTATCCACAAACACCATCACGATCTTAGATTAACAATGCAACTATGCAAGTTATGAAATATGATTAATAAGCCCTAGATTATTTCCAAATCGCACCGAAATCTGCTGAATCGGCAAAAATCTGACACGATGATGGATTAGAATACGAATTTCTAAGATTAATCCAAATCCACACCTGTGGGCAATGAGATTTTAGATGCATCGCTGACGAATCTACTGTGATCGGGGTGCAACGTCGATGGAGAATCGGCTTTGGCGGAGAACGGTGCAGCAGCGAAGAGAGAAGAGATTGAGGGCAAAGTCTCAGTTGACGGAGGAAGAGGGAAATGACAGTGGAAAGGGGATAGAGTAACGTACATTACTCCTGATGGGAAGCTGGCCTGTTTGGTTGCCACCCCAGGCTCAACCTTTATTTCTGGGTTGGGATTACGTGTATTAATCGTACAATTTCTTTGGTATAATAGTTTTTAACCTTGTTTAAATACATTTATTAACATAAAAAATATATTAAAATCATTAAAAAAGTTAATATATCAAATAATCAATGTCACATCACAATTATCATTCCAACCATATCAACCCTCCAAACAACTACTATTCACAGGAGGATACCCCAACCCAACCTACCCCAGTTCAACCTAGTAACCAAACAGGCCCTAACGTCGTGGAGAATGGAAGCCCCGAGAAGACGCTGGCTTGGAGAAGATGATGGCGAGTCCAGCTTGGTTCACCGTACTGGGCTCCGACGATGGGTATGAAATAATCTTAATTAATTAATTGATTGATTAATTAAATAGATACTTTTTTCAACTCTAAAATGGAGGAGAATATAAAGTTGTTGGTAAATTTTAAGAAAACCTTTTGGAAGAATCAACACTACTATTCATTGGAGTCCAATTTTCTATGTAGTCATGCAAGGTGAATGGTCGTTGTTATAATTATTGTTTTAGCATCATAAAAAACCTATAGCGTCATCAGTGTTGTTAGCTTTATTTTCATGGTATTTTAAAGTACTTAAATAATTAAAAGATAATAGATATTCTCAAAATTGTTAAAGCTAATAATTATATATATTAGCACTTTAGGTAATGCAAAATCCTAAAATTGTTGAAATATATTTAAATTATTAAATTCTATTGTAAAAATACAGACAATACTTAACACCTTTGAATATTTCTTACCAAATTAAAGGCATTCATATTCTCCTAAACAGAGTAGTCCTTGTTCAGTTGTGTTGGGTTTGATCACCGCAAAATTGTTGGAAGCAAAGGTAAAGATAGTGAAGATACCAAAGTTAAAGTTGTAGTGACTTCACATTTGTACATCGGTCGAGTTCCACAAGGAGATCAGAGCCCTGCTCTTACCATTTACATCCTTACAAGCGAAACACCACCCTGGCGTTATTAACGAGATGGGCTGGTAGTAGGGCGAACTTTGTTTATTGAGCCAAGCAAATATTGATATTGTGTCCAAGAAATAATCTTTTTTTTCCCATGAAAAAGAATTTGAAAGAAGATTTTATAAGAGGACCCCTAAAAACAAGAACCATCGGAGATAGACTAGATCTAGGGCGCATCACAATTATCAATTTTGCTGATTCGAAAACCGATATCCGTAAGAAAAGAAGCATCCCAATTTTGTTCAAAATGACTAACCCAACATTTAAACGGCTAGCAATGGGTGGATCTCCTTTGAGTCCCCGGATGCGGTGGCCTCACAATTCAGTCTGCTGCCCCTTGAGATAATCTCTGAGCGTTGTAGTAACGAAGTAAATCAAAACTGTAGAATGAGATGAGTTGCTCTTGTGAGGGATATCGTATGTGCGAACCCCCATGATCGGGTGCTGGGGGATGTAAGTTGAGCCCAACACGTCATGTGTAACGTCACGGGTTTAGGTTCCCGATCCGTTATCGAGGAAAATCGGTCCTGACAATTTGTTGGGTTCGGACCTAAATGGATCCGTTGGCAATCACCCAAAATGCTTAAGCTTAAATTGTCAAGTAGTAATCTCCATCACTTATAATCCACTCTCGTACTTTGTGAGTTTTAAATGTGGTACTATGTTTGGAGTTGGGATGTTACAACCTCACTCACTTATAACAGATGATCGAGGCACCCCTACTAGCGAAGACATGCAGAGGAGATGGAAGAGGCATGGTGCCAGATAGAGATGTGTACTTGGCCTACGGATAGAGACGTTAATCTGGTGTGCGGTGGAAAGGCCTAGTCTAGGAAGGGGAGAATAGGTTGGGTCAGGCAGGGGAGGAGAGCCTGGGAGGTTGGGGAGGAGAGACTGCCGCCTAGCAGGGGAGGAGAGACTGGTCCAAGCACGAGATATTTGAAATATTTATTATGATTGTTTACTAGTGATGTAACATAATAATAATAATAATTTCTTGCAAAATTATATTTTTGTGGAAATCATGTTAACTTCTATTGCAACGGTTTCAAAACATTGCATATGCTATTTTGCAACATGTCAAAAGGAATTGCACACAGTTACAAAAGTTAACATTGCTTAACCATATGGAACTGTTAAGAACTTATTCCAAAGTATGTCAAATGTAATAATTAAAAAATCATTGTCAAACATGCAATGTTTTTACAGCCCATGCAAAAGAACGAAATAACAAAGTTTGAAAATAATCGTTGCATGGGTCAATTGCAAAAGCATCAAAACTGTTGTAAATATTAAAAATTATTGGTTTTTGCAACAGTTTTGTAACCATTACATATAAATATAATGAATTTTCTAGTATCGGAGCTACTTCCCAAAAGACTTATAATTATGCTTCAAAAGTTCCTCAGTATTGTCTTATTATGAGTGAAATAGTACATGCCATACGTTGGTGTCTCTTTTGATCTCTTTTGATTTCAGTTACATTTCTGCTCCTATAATTTTTGTATTAATTGTCAAGCATAGATAATTTTTGAAAAGTTGATGGATATTTGATTGAGATAAGACATAAGTTCACTCCCTGATACTTTAAGAGGACAAGACAACTAAAGCACACTCCATCGTAATTCAAACAATAATCTTTTTGCTCAAAACAACTATCCTCTAATTTCACTGTCGCAAGCAAATGAAAGTGAGTTGCATCTGCGTAGCCCATTTTAATCGTCGAATTAATCAAATAAGAGGTTAATAAGGCTGCACCCACGCCATTTTCGGTATTTTTTGTTATTTTTTTTTGAAAAATATCGCCATGTATATTCATACTTATATCCCTCCTATATACCATTCGAATTTCATCAGAAACAGCGACTCATACGGCCTCCATCCAGACAATCATTTTTTAACGGTAACATGATTTGTTAAATCGACACTATTTCGATGGAGGCCGCAGGAGTCTCTGTTTCTGACGAAATTTGAATGACATATAGAAAGGATATAAAGATGAATATACACAGTGATATTTTTTCAAAAAATTAAAAAAAAACCGCCGAAAATAAGGGGTGGAACAGCCATCCCCATTAAATCCATCAAATAATTGCTACAAAGAAAAACTAAAAAGTCGAGGACATGAAAAGAGCCGCCTTTCCTGTACCGGAGAAGCCGCGTGAGAGGACATCATGAACACGTGTCACTCGCAAGGCTGTTTGGAGTCCTGACCCCATAGGCCGATCAACGAGATCGTTACCGCTAGATGGGCGTTTCCCGATTCCACAGCCACCTTCTTCGTTCCGTGTATGAAGCGGAGCTCAACTTAGAAAAAGATACATAGCCATTCCAATCTATAGTTTCCCCGAGTTGAGAGTGGAAGAAGTAAGCGCACGTTTACGACGAAATGCCGGTAACCCGCATGGCCATCGGAGAGCCCGGCGAGGTAAGTCATCCGGATGCGTTAAAGGCCGCTCTCGCGGAGTTCTTCTCCATGGTCATCTTCGTCTTCGCCGGCCAAGGCTCTGGGATGGCTTTCAGTAAGATGGCCATCTTCTGTACTTCCTAACGACTTTTGTTAAGAAACATGACTAACAGCTTTTGTTAAAAACTGTGGGATTCCATTGAAGCATAAGCGATAAATAATATTGACACATCATATACTAACTGGTTTATGTGTAGATGCACTTTAAAGGATAACTACACATCCTCAAATTTAAATCCATATGCGCCACTGTTTGCAGGCAAGCTCACAGGAGATGGCGCGGCAACACCGGCAGGGCTCATCGCAGCATCCTTGGCACACGCTACAGCTTTGATCGTCGCCGTGTCAGTGGGCGCAAACATCTCCGGCGGGCATGTTAATCCAGCAGTCACATTCGGGGCTTTCCTTGGTGGGAACATCAGCCTTATGAGGAGCATACTCTACTGGATCGCGCAGCTTATGGGAGCTGTTGTGGCTTGCTTGCTCCTAAATTTCTCCACTGGCGGGCTGGTATGTTTAACTCAATCATGTAATTGGTATCAAACAAATGATCTGGTTGTTGAATAGTTGGCCGATCTTCAATGCAGCAAGCTGGGGCGTTCACGCTTTCTTCTGGGGTTGGTGTGTGGAATGCGGTGGTATTCGAGATCGTGATGACATTCGGTTTGGTCTACACTGTATATGCAACAGCCGTCGATCCGAAGAAGGGTAACATCGGCATCATCGCACCGTTGGTCATCGGATTGATAGTGGGAGCTAATATACTGGCTGGTGGGCCGTTTGAGGGGGCGTCGATGAACCCGGCGGTGTCCTTCGGCCCCGCTGTCGTGACCTGGTCATGGGAGAATCACTGGGTGTACTGGCTGGGGCCGTTTGCCGGGGCCGCCATTGCGGCCATCGTCTACGACACGCTGTTCATCGGGCAGTATACCCACGAGCAGCTTCCTACTGTAGATTACTGAGCTGGTAGCTAGTTAATATATGTCAGATTAGAATAATGTGCTGGAGTTTTGCTATGGGGTTAATCTGACGTTGTTTCTGGGGTTTACTTTTGGTTGCAATTCGTTTCGTTTGCATGATTAGAAAGATTGAAGTTTGTGGAAGGATTGCTTACTGAGTATGTCGTCTTCATAGATTGACCTGTATTTATCCATACAATTGGTGTCATGGCATCGTATTTGAGCTCTGATTTTTCTACTGTTACAGCAGCTTTGTAATTATGATACACAATAGTCGCCCCGGATTCTGTGGACTAGATAGAAAGGCTTTCTTTGTCTTCCAAGGCTTCAGGGAGCGTCTCTCAGTCTAAGCTACCCGCTCGGCTTCTTTGCTGTCATTGATCAGGGCTTTTAGTTGGAGAAGGGTTTTGTTTGTTGCTTTCTTTGGCTGCAAGTATACTATTATGTTGAAATCGGCAATTTAGAAGATGGTATTTAAAGGATCATTGGTGAAGTTTCGTACCTTTGAACATGGTATTTAAAAGACCATTGCTTTTTTACATAGAAGATAACTTGGGTAAAGGTTGTGTGGAAGATTTTTTTTAGATACACGGTCAGTCCCCTACTTCCCTTCCACACAGTACCTTTTTTTCTAGTATAATGGACATTTGGGGGATTCGAACCTTGGTTTGTAGTTTATAGGAGCCACGCTCAACCACCAGACCAATTGGTTGTGTGGATGATAAATACAGGAAAACTGAGTGTTTTTAAAAGGTTAGGACCACACTAAAAATAGTTTGTTTAGTATAGTGTTTGTAATCTATGGGTAGGCCAATTATAGGCATGTGATGTTGCCCCAAGAGTGAAGTGGTATAAATCCTTGTGTAATATGGTTTGCTTGTTGAACTAATTTTATTTTTAAAATTGATCTTTATTTTGTATAAATACAATTCCATCCCCTAGTGTTTCTTCATGGCGAGCCGTTGAGATTGAAAGCATACATAATCAAGTCAAAGAGATCCATGAGTTCAGATATGGGTTTTTGCATGATTGAATGAGTTTGACATTACAGATTAAGGGGATTCTACTCTGATTTTTAGACATTGCAAAGTGGACGAAATTCATTGCGATTGAGGTGTTTGATGGAGATCCAATCCAATCAAGGTATTGAGAGATTCGTGGTAAAGGAAAACAACATTATACCATGTAGGTCTAATGGTGAACACACATGGTGGTGCGTGGAAAAAGGACGTCGAACATGGTGCACATACCTGAGGGAGAGTTGTGATTTATGATGGAGCTCTACTTTGCAATATGAAAAGACAACAATACGTTATCGACATCTATGCTACATAAGCGTGCAACAAGGAAAAGCGAATGGGGTTCACTTTATCAGATGACGATGGCAAAATCTCTAGTCATAAGAGATGTGTGGTATCATGTCAAAATGCACAATACTTAATTATATGACCATGCCTAAGAGGAGCACATTGAAGGCACCTGACGACTAGTACGCTACCTAGACGCGGTGACAACTTGAGAGTGGAGCTTTGTGAATGATGAGCATGGTCTAATGCATAATCAAGGATATGTAAAAAAACCACGATTAAATTCAACTAAAGGGGATATTATCAAAATTGGGAAAAATTTTGTATGGTGGAGTCAGGTTCCAAATAATCTTCGAATGATATTTCATTGAAAAGTGATAAAATCTCGTTAGGATTGATTAAGATTGATATCTTGACTGTTTGAGATTGATTGTGACAATAGTTCTAATATTGTATTTGGGCGTATAAAAGTAGATGACATGTTGTGTCAAAAAAATAACAATGCAATTGAGATGAGGGGGGAGTGATTGGATGGAAAGAGTTATACTTATTTTTGTTTAAGTGAACTTTCTTCTTCAGCGATCATGAGAAGTGACCAATCACTATCATATCTTGTTATCTTATTTCTCACGTGCTTTAATAGTGGCGGTTGATTGTGCACATGCAGATTCATATACCCAACAACAAATATTGGGTTTTTATTCATGAGGACATTTATACAGGAATGTGATATTATGAGGTATTTTCATGTATTTGTTAATGATTTTAAGCCAAAATGCAAGCGTACAATAGATGAATCTAGGATTCATCACTCCATCTTTAGTTGAGGCCTTTATAAGTACCTTTCTAGTATATAATAACTGTGGTTTTGATGAATTCCTTTTATCTCTCACTTACCCTCTCCCTAAGTGAATTAGCGACAAGAGAACAAGAAAAATGGCATGGTACATGCGCAAAAGAGGAGGCTAAGTACAAGATGAAATGTGACAATTGTTGGGTCATTTGGTGATAATCAAAATAATATTTTATTTCATAATCTTATTTGATCTATGAGTCACGAGGGCATTTGACTTCCAAAGCATAGGGCTTTCTAGATGCATATGATGATATCTAGATAGGTAGATCTTATATGAATCGTATGATGAAGTACCATATGAGTTGATATATAGGAATCCAGATCTGTCGAATCGTCATATTATGATCTTCTACATTATAGGTCTCATCGTTCCGTCATCTGGCTTATGTTCTTCATGTAACATTCATACCGAATGACTATGAAATGACGTCGATTGATCGTATAGCTTTGACTTTTTAAATATGAAGAAAGGTAATGGTGAGAAGGTTGGTAATGGTGCCATAAATGTTCATATACTGTTCATATACATTTTAACACACTTTAATTTAACTTTAATTAACATGTTTATAACATTTAATTTTAAACTTGATGAGGTTTAATTGATTTGGCAATTACAAACCATACGTTGACTAATGATGATTCCATGCCATCGACTTCTTAGTAGAAGCTTGAGGATGTACTTAAATCGATCTTAATTGAAATAGTGTCATGGACGTATCCAATGCAGTGGAGATGGAGCCAATATCACCAGCTGGAAGAGAAAAGGAGAAAATGGATATTACAAGAAGTTGAGAGGTTGAGAACACAATTAATATTAATCCAGGAATCAAGTGACAATTATAAACAAAAATGTGTGAAGCCAATGCCAACATCTTATTGCACATATGAGTTGATTTAGAAAAAAAATGAATTGCTTCGCAACTAATTGTTAACTTGATAAGTAGTCAAACGTCTGGAGGTTCTTATTTATTCCCCTTCACTCCTCTAGATTTTGGCCTCCTGCAACTGACGGGTGTTAGCTACTTAGTCCAACTTTTTATATTTAATTTTAACTTTTAAACTTATGTGTCATACATGCAAGATTTTATTACATAAAATATTGTCATTATTCGCTATGTTAACATATTTATCTCGATTACACATATGCACACAAACACACAACCACGCACACGCGTACCCACACCCACACGCAACACATGCACATGCACACACACGCACACACATGATAGTTAAATGGATGTGTGTCCTATTGCATCAATGTGATCATTATATTATGTGTGTGGTCAATATAAATGTACCACTATATGAGGCATTGACTGCATTTTTTATAATATAAATATGATTTTTTTTACTATTTAAAAATTATATCCTAACATAAATCGACATATGTTTTGTTTTGATTTTTATTTTTAGTGTTTTTTTCCCTCACCGTCATCCATTCTCTTCATCAATGGTTTGCAAAGTAACATGATTTATGTTTGGTATGACATTATGGGCGTTTTGTAAACCATCCAGGTTTAGGCATGGCTTATTAATATTGTCCATGATTTTTGTAACATGCCGATGGTGTGTGAGCTGTCATGGTTCATTGACACCGTCAATCATTTTGCAAACAATTGGGGGTGTTGAGCATGATTTATTAACACATCGCAAGTTTTGTAACAATGGCATGCACATCATCAACGATCTAAGAAATTGTTGAGGACAACCAAAATAAAAGCAAACATTACTAACAATGATGGTATTTTACTGGCTATTATGTCTTGTTTCCTCGATGATTTTTATCTTATGTTGGTGAGTTCGAATCACCAACAAAAGGCCTATTCCTCTCGAAGAATTGCTTGTTCTACTTTTCATGAAGTGCACAAAAGTCCAATCCAATCAAATATTTGATTTCTTTATATATATATATGGGGCCTTTCAAATAGGACATGGTCCTTCCATTCCTAAGGAAGGCCAACGATCTGGGCCATCGGATTCAAATCCAACGGTACCTTCAATTTTGTTGCCCAAAAGGGTATTTTGGTCATCAATTTTTGCATTAATTATGCACATTAATTAATATTTCGAACTACTAAATTTAGCTAGTTTTATTTTTGGTATTTTTCGTAATACTATATTTAAAAAATATCCAGTTTTGTGTCGGACGGCATTACGTGGGGCATATATTCGTATCCTCATACGTTTTTTTGTATAATCCGTGTTCTTTTTGTAACGACTGTATGTTCTTTTGTAGAATCTGTGGTTCAATTAAAAAGTCGTCAATTTTTTGTAAATTTTGCATGGTTCTTTGTATAATACAATTCATATTCTCAATTAATGTGTGGTCATTTGTAACGATTGTATGGTTTTTGTATAATAAAACTTGTATGATTCTTTGTAAAAATGTAGTAGTCATTTCATGCTTATTTGATGATTAAATACGAACCAAATGTGTATAATACACATCTAAAATGTATAATGCACATCCAAGATGTATAATGCACGTCAAATATACAAGATATATAAAAAATTGCATTTTTCATTCGCAACCAATTGAAATGTAAAAATACATAACAAATATGTATAATACATATCATATTTGTGTAATACACATCAATATTGTATAGTACACATCAATATTGTATGAAACTGCGAATTGTTCTTCATCCAGGACTGGGTGCAGCACTTTTTTATCGTCATCGCATGCATGAAGAACTTCTACGATAGTCACCACTATTCCCGCGTAGTCCTTGGACACATTCACCACCATCCAGATCGGACCGAGATGTTGTCGTTGGAGTCCGCATGAAGAACTTGCCAATGAGGCCGCACATGACGTCGTCAACTACGCACCACGATCAGAGAATCCATCAAAGTCGATGCGTACAGACCGATTTGCACCGAACCTCGGGGTCGCCGACAAGATCGACGATGCAGGGGTGCAATGCTCACTAAAATATATAAATCATACTACATATCCTTACCCGCAGGTTGCAGTGACCAGAGATTCCTATCAATCTTGAATCATATAACATTAAAAAAATAATGTATTTCGAAATCTGAATTTAAACGAACATCAAAATGGTGTCACATCTTTCTAATAGCAATACTCACCATCTGTCCAGCATTCCTCCCCCTTGACGACGTCCACCGGCCATGCGAGGCTCAGGATGAAGCCGCTGTCGTCGATCACGCACACCGTCTCCATCTCTCTCAATCTTTGTCTCTCTCAACAAACACACACAAAAACAAAAGGGGCGGCCCCCTTTTGGTTAGGGCACACCGTTTCCAAATTTGAATAAACAATTAAGAAGACATTAATGGAGGAGATAATTGAGTTGATTACATACTATATTTAGATAATGTATAAGGACCAAAATGGGTTTTTGCTTAATTTATAAATAAAATTAATATATCATTAATAACAACCACTGGATCAATTATGGATGGCCGAGATCGCTGGCCTTCCTTATGAATGGAAGGACCATGTCTCATTTGAAAGATATCCTATATATATATATATATATATATGGATGTGAGAATCTTGTCACCTAACCATGCACAATAAGTTTAGAAGCACCAAAAACAAAATCTCCAAAAAAATGGACCTGCATAAAATGACATGTAACCAATCACATAGGTGAGTGGAGGTTAAACCTCCGCACATCAAGAAACACAACGAACAAATGAATCAAATTCGTAGAGTATATGCTCATCGTATGAGCACCAGTGCGATAGTATGAAAAAAATCGATTGCAAATGCAAAATCATATGATAATGGAAATAGTTTCCTCGTTGTTTTACCTATATCACAAAATATGAAAGAATACCTTTGATGCATGAGTATCTAAAATAAGAGACATCTTGACTTAAGTTTGATTTGATTGGCACTCACACCTATTGGCACAATGATAAGTCATGGTACTTCCCACAAACTTGAGAAATTTTTCACCAAAATTTTCACGTTAAAAAGAGATCTAAATTGATCTCTACCTCCCCATTTCGTCTCAGAAAATCAAGTCCTACTCATACATGAAGCATGGAGAAAAAGATGGATCATCCTATAATTGGTCAAGCCAACAGAGAGGAGAAGAGAGGGAATTAGGATAAATAATTAAGAGGTTTAGTGGTGAATATGGGGGACAACCAAGGAGAGAAAATAAGAATGATGCTCTCTTTCAATTCATCCTCGTCTATTTAGGACTAGAGAGCACTTGATGACAGAAATTCACTAAACTCAATAAATTTGAGAAGGGAACCCAAGCTCTTCTTTTATAAGGTCATGAACGGTGGCTAAGATGAAGTCCTACTCCATCTATGGACGTCCATGATGAGCTTAATTGAGAGCAAGTCTCTCTACTCTTTCTAATCATTTTTAACTTCCAAACATGACTGAATTTTGAATTAATTGAAGACAATAAAAGAGAAAATAATTTTATCCTTAATTTTCTCTCCCTTTGTGGATGTCTATCATGAGTAATTGGAGAGAAATACTCTTATCTTTCCATGGTGGTTATCTAATATGAGAAATATAAGGTAAATCATCTTTACCGATTTATCTTCCAGAAAATTAAATTTAAACTGATTAATAATTTATGAAATTAATTATTTTATTTAAATAACTAATTTCAATCAATTATCATTTAATAACCATATAAATCATTCAACCAAGAATGAATCCATTCATTAGTCCTTAATAAAATGTAAATCCAATTCACATTTATTCAATTATGCGGATAATATTCACATATAACTAACTAAATATTAATCACATTTATGTTAGAATTAATTATTATGGATCTGCATTTATATTAATTAATTTACAATAATGTGAATAATATTCACATATTCTTATCAATTTTATCAATTATAATAATAATTATTATCTTGATATTTATATTTACCACTCGTAATCCAATTAGGATTTGTAAGCAACGTTTGCGGATACATGGAGATAATGTCAAATGGACTACATAAACCATGTATAATGGTTTAATAATTAGATTTACATTTAATATTAGAGTTGAAACCACTTTAAGCAATTCCATCTGGTACTTTTCGAACCATTTCTCTAATTAACTACATATCATATCTAATCAATTTACAATTCTCTGGATTTAGAAATTAGTTTTATGAATTGATATTTAATATAATTAATTCTCATTCATTTAGGCTTAAAGGAATCACTAAATCTACATAGTTTCCTCATTCCCTCGGAATGGAAGTGTCATAGTATATACTATATTATGATCACATCAACCTAGAGTATTCCCAATACTCAAGCGTCATATACATTGGAAGTCTTTGATTAACACCGAAGCTCAAACCCATGTTTGGTTGCATACTTTAATGGTTTATCAATAGATTTCTCAGTTGATCATTGGATGACAATATCAATCATATGTTCCAAAAGCATATATTATTTCCCTCGAATTTTGATCTTGTTTCATTAACAACATGACCACATATTGAATTTATTATGACCTAAATATCTAATGAGTGAGATTGGCCTCCAGATTTAGAAAGTATGAACATGTGTGAATCATTCAAGAGAACATACATTTCATATCTCCTTAAGTGCACACCAACTCGACAGTATATAGGCTTTGTTAGGTCATCAATCTATTGATCTGCCAAATGTACACACTTTGAATATGTACGTATGTATGTATACATGGTCAAAGGATGTGTGCATGTTCATGATAGAATATTATACCTATCTTGAGTATCTCGATCTTGTCAAGTTAACTCTTCAATTTAACTCAACCAATACTTCCGAATCTCTATTCCTATGCAAAAGACCTTTATCAAGAATGTCAGTTTAATATTAGTCTTTAGAGAAGATTGCTAATTCTTCTCAAACTGGAGATTCTTCATGATACTTGACAATGATGGTTGTGTCCTTGATCTAACTCTTAGATTTGCAACCTATATCAACCTCTATGTTCTAACTCTTTAGATCAACAACTGCATGATATCAAGATGGTTATAATACATCAACCTAATTGTACTAAGTGACCTTATAAGTGCAAATACAATTTATTCTTTAATTCAGATAATGAAATATTTCGCACCAGCTTTTATTGCATTATGCCTTGTCATGGGTTTACATGTCTAACAATAGGATGAGTGGGTCAAACTTATATGGTTTGAGACTAGAATAAGTCTCACAAATTAGCCCTTCAAATAAAAAAACAACCAAATGAACAATAGATAGAATGCAAAGATTGGATATGGATGCAAATATAAGCGTTAACACATCCTTATCTATTTCTAAGTACAAATATGATTACATACATTGACGAATATAAAAGGTATGTTAACATATCCTTTAAAAATTAGAGATGTCAGCGGGCCGGGTTCGAAGCAGATATTAGTATCCCCAAACCCAAATCCATTTATAAAGTCACTACCCAAACCATCCAATTATTAAACGAGTAGTTCTAAGAGGATATCCATATACCCATCGGGTATCCATGTACATGATGGATATACATATATCCAATATAGAATCAAGTCCTAAACTAACTAACCATTCCTACAATATATTCTCACAAAAAGATAATAAAAGTAAGTTATGCCTGAACTTTCACACGTATATTCACACATAGAGTCAATTATAAACTGATTAAAGGTATAAAATATTTGACGATGTTGGAGATATATATTGAATAAAATATTGAAAAAGAACACTACACTAACATTTAGTTAATGGATATATAACACATAATGTTTAAGATCCGTATACGGACATCAAATATATGCAACACATGTGCAAGAAATATCATGAACTTATATTAGTTGGATGGTTTATCTTCATTGAATTAAAAATACGTGTATGTTAGAGATACAAAAAGACAATCAAATCTGAATTAGTGAATGAATTGGAGGAACTATAGCGAGACTTTTATATAGATAAATTGAAAACGATTAGATATGAGTTGGGTTTGATTAACTTAAATAATGTGAAACGCATAAACACATGTATGTATGTGTATTAATATGTAGAGGGGCGATCCTGTGAGAGCCAAAATTGGTGAGAGCATGAGAGGAGTAATTCTGGACCACAAGATTCTGTCTTCTCTCTCCTGGTTGAATCTTGTGGTCCAGAATCACTCCTCTCATGCTCTCACCAATTTTGGCTCTCACAGGATCGCCCCTCTTAATATGTATTTGGGTTTGGGTCGGGTTCGGGTACCCATAAGGGAATCCCAAACCCGAATCCGTAAGTTTCAAACTCAAACTCATCTATAAATAAATTAGATCGTTTTTGGGTCACTAAATTTAGCGAGTTCGGATCGAGAACCGATACACTCAGGTTGACATCCCTATTAAAAACGGATACAACTATAAAATGGATACCAATCATATACATATATTATTAGAAATACTCTATAAATTAGTTTAGATATACATGTACATAATGGACTAACATTATATAATTGTATTGAATATATTTATTTCGTAACAAATATACCAAATATGATTAAAGAAGGTAAAATATTATGTTATATATGATTAAAAATAAATCTAAAACTATATTCATATATGAAAATAAGTATTCCAGATATTTGCGGACTTTACATAAAGCACAAAACGTCCTTACGGACCCGTTTACTCTCCCGCCAGGCATCCAAACCGCGTACTCTCCCACTTCCCCAGTTCACCTTCTTTGTATAGGTGGGGCCGAGCATCTCCACCACTCTCACTCTCGTTGACGACAATCCAACGCCCGCCTCCTCTCCCCAAAGCCCTACGACAGCCATGATCTCACCAAAGACCTAGTCCTCGTCTCCCAGATCGATCCTCGCGCGTTCCAGTCATGGCCTCCCAAGGTATCCACACCAACCCGATCGCAACCCTTCCTCTTTGATTTTTGATCGGCATGTCTCCAATTCCAGGGAAGGACAAGGATTTCGAGCTGAATCCGATCCGTCTCATCCCCGCCGCCGCCGGCCACAGCAACCAGACCTCCGCCCTGCCGTCGCCGTCCCCTTCCCCGACGGCGGGGACGGCGCCGCCGGCGCTGGTGCTGTCCAACTCCGGGAAGAGGATGGACCAAGCTGGGAAGAAGAAGTACGTGAAGCAGGTCACGGGGCGGCACAAGGACACCGAGCTCCACCTGGCGGCGCAGCGTGGGGACGTCGCCGGCGTCAGGCAGATCCTTAGCGACATAGACGCACAGATGGTGGGGACGGCCGGCGGGGCGGATTTCGATGCCGATGTCCGGGAGATACGCTCGTCGGTGGTCAACGAGATCAACGAGGTCGGGCAGACGTCGCTGATGATCGCCGCGGAGAAGGGGTTCCTCGACTTGGTGGTGGAGCTGCTCAAGTACATGTGTGAGGAGAGCGTAGCACTGAAGAACTCCTCGGGATTCGATGCACTGCACACGGCCGCTCGGGAAGGGCATCATGGTGAGAATAGTAATTCAGGGGACCGTTTTCCTTTTTAACTAAAATCCGTCAGTTTCACATAGGAGCAGATGCTCTTTCTAATCAGTTCTTGCTGATTCGGTGGATTGCTGCTTCACCGGTTTGTTTTGACTTCTACACTTGGCAACTTTCACTAAAAAATCGCTCAGGAATCGCTTGTTTTCTGTGTTTTGGATCATTTATTTTCAAACCGAGTGAGCTTGCGGCCCTTTTGCACCAGAAAAACCTCTCAAATTGGATTTGTAAGGTGAAATATTGCCAGTTTTAAATTTAAATACATGATATCCCAACTTCACCCTTTTAGTGCATTAGCAGTCAAGAATGAAGATTTATGCACATGATTATGCATTTTCATTAGAACCTTAGATGTCTAAACTAGTTTGATGAGACTTCACTGTTTCTTTTCTTGCTCTCTTTGGATGAACACGTGCTTGTGAAGCAAAATTTTGGTTCTGCTCGGCATCTGATTCTGCACATGGAGTCTCATGACTGCATGGTGCTTCAATTGCTTTTCTTGCTTTCTCTTTTGATAAACACAGATTAAGAATCTGAAATAAAATACGTAGGAATGTGTAACATCCCAACCCCAAACATAGTGCCATACCTAAAACTCACGAAGTCTGGGTGTGGTTTATAAGTGGTGGGGATTACTACTTGACAACTTGAGCTTAAGCATTTTGGGTGGTTGCCAACGGGTCCATTTGGGCATGTACCCAATAAGTTGTCAGGACTAGTTTTCCTCAATAACGGACCGGGGAACTAAGCCCGGGACGTTACAAATGGTATCAGAGCTAATTTCCCTCTGATAGTGGAAAGGGCTACCCGAGAGGTGGAGCCATCCCTACAAAGAGGTAGGAGGAAATGGCTACCCGGAGCGTGCAGCCGCCACTGTCATTGGGAAGAAGTGATGGACCATGTCGCAACGAGGACGTTGCGAATATAAGTGGGGAGGTTGTAACACCTCAACCCCAAACATAGTGCCATACCTAAAACTCACGAAGTGTGGGTGTGGTTTATAAGTGATGGGGATGACTACTTCATAACTTGGGCTTAAGCATTTTGGATGGTTGCCAACGGGTCCAATTGGACCTGAATCCAACAAGTTGTCAGGGTCAGTTTTCCTCGATAACGGACCGGGGACCTAAGCCCGGGACGTTACAGAATGAAACTAATGAGAAGAAAAAGTTGAGTTAAATTTGGCTTTTTATGTTGAATTAGAGTTCATCATTCTTCCACTTTGTTAAACCCGGGTCTATCCAAAGTTTTGCTTCATGTTGTGTGTATATATAAAAGTCAATATCTTCAATTCTTCAGTTCTTTAAATTTACTTTGACGCTTTATATCTGCAAAAAGCCACGAGCAATCTTTGTCAATAAATAACAGGGTTTTCTGCCATTCTTTGATTTTAATCATGTTAGATATCTTATTCTAGAAAATCTTTTTGATGTATGCGATTTAATTTGCATTGTGCTTTTTATTTGCCTGTCCACTTCCATAACATTGCATAGATTCGATGGCTAGAGTGGATTTTATAATGGACTATCCATGGAGTTCATTACATGGTGGACCTTAGAAATGATTATGCAGTGCCTCCCTGACCTTTTTTTGTGCTTTCTCTCGATTAAATTTCGGATATAGTAATCTGCCAGTGTTTTTTTTGCTTTTTTTGTTCTGCCTTCTTTCTGTGCTCTCTCTCAATTGAACTTCGAATCTAATAATCTGCCAGTATTTTTTTAGTTTTTTGTTTATATTTTCATTATCCTCATGAAGTGCTTCCCTTTGCTACTAATTAGATTTGTACAGCATTTGTCCACGGATGTATTTCATTTATATGGTGAGCCTTACAAATGACTATGCAATGCATTCCTGTCTTCTTTTTGCGGTTTCTCTTGATTGAATTCCGAATCTAATAATCTGTGCCATAGTGTTTTTTTAACTTTTTTGTTACTACTTTTATAAACGTTGTGAAGTTCTTCGATTTGCTACTAACTAGATTTGTACAGCATTTGTCCTCCAATGTATTTCATTTATATGGTGGACCTTACAAATGACCATGCAATGCATCCCGACCTTCTTTTAGTGCTTTCTCTTGAGTGAATTTCGAATCTAAAAGTATGTCCGTGTTTTTTATCTTTAGGTTTATACTTTCATTATCCTTGCGAAGTGTTTCCATTTGCTAATTAGATTTGTACAACAATTGTCCATGGATGTATTTCATTTATGTGGTGGACCTTACAAATGACTATGCAATGCACCCCTGCCTTCTTTTTGTGCTTTCTCTCGATTTAATTTCAAATCTAATAATCTGCCACAGTTTTTTTAATCTTTTTTTAGTACTTTCGCTATCCTTGTTGTGTTCCGATTTACTACTAACTAGATTTGTACAGCAATTGTGCAGGTACTTTTGAACCATTACCCTATGTTAAGTAAGACATTAGGCCCTTCAAATGCAACTCCTCTCATATCAGCTGCAATTAGAGGTCATACAGCAATTGTCAAAGAATTGTTATCTCAAAATCCTGCTCTGCTTGAGCTAACAAAACAGAATGGGAAAAATGCTTTGCATTTCTCTGCTCGACAAGGGCATGTGGAGATTGTGCAGACATTACTTGATAAAGATCCTCAATTGGCTCGAAGGACTGACAAGAAAGGGCAGACTGCCCTCCATATGGCTGTCAAAGGAAGCAGTACTGAGTCTGTCCAGTCCCTCGTGGATGCTGATCCTGCAATAGTAATGTTGCCTGATAAATTTGGCAATACTGCTTTACATGTAGCTACAAGGAAGAAACGTGTTGAGGTACTGTGCGTTTATATATCTTTTTTTGTAGCGGTACTAATTCTTTTGGTACAAATTTGGTCGACTGAGTAGTGGTCTCATAATCTCATTTCACTAATGTTCTTGATTTCCCCACCAAATTTATCCTCTTAATTTGTCCGTTAGATTTTAGCATTCATGCCAAGTCAACAGTTTTACTTGCAAGATATCATCATCCCCAAGCTAATTGCGAGATGGAGACGAGCTTTTGATTTTAGAGATATCATAATCACATGCATTTTTCACCGGATGCATGTGAAGTATTTTACTGTTGTAGACGCATCTGTTGAGAAAATTTAGGCTTGCTAGCAAACAAGCATTTGGTCTCCTGAGGTCAAGCCTAACTCATTTGATTGATTTGACAAGTTGTCCGGGAATGAAGATACTTTCTTGGCACGGTCCCTATTATTTCCAGGTTTTAGCTCTTCAAAAAAACGTTCAGTTTTGACAGAAGAATTACTAATTGACCTCTTCTGAATTCTAGTACATGGCAATGGAACTTATGACAGGAAAAACTTGAGTTTGATTTTAGCCTTTTATGTTGAATTGTATGAAAAATCTTTTATATTGAACTGGAATTCATCATTCTTGTTTCAAACCCAAGTATTTCTATGTGACAATTCTCCGCACAGTATTTATTCTTGTTTTAAGTATTTCTATGCCCCACTTGTCTGTATGGTGTTTTGGTTATTATGTTAGCCTTGTTCTATGGCCAATTAATGTAATCGTCAACAGAATAGAAGCAGCAGAGATTATTTGAATCATTCTCACTCCTTGTTTGGTTTATTGTATGCATCTTCAGATAGTAAATGTGCTCTTGCGCCTTCCTGACACCCAAGTGAATGCATTGACAAGAGAACACAAGACGGCTCTTGATATAGCTGAAGGGCTACCTCTATCTGAGGAATCTGCAGATATAAAAGAATGCCTATTACGATATGGTGCTGCCCGAGCAAATGAGCTAAACCAGCCTAGGGATGAACTTCGGAAAACTGTCACTGAAATTAAAATGGATGTCCACAATCAACTAGAACAAACAAGGAAAACAAACAAGAATGTCATGGGCATATCCAAGGAACTTAAGAAACTTCACAGGGAGGGCATCAACAATGCAACCAATTCTGTCACCGTGGTCGCTGTGTTATTTGCCACCGTGGCATTTGCTGCCATATTTACAGTTCCTGGTGCAAATGACGATGATGGTGTGGCTGTTGCTATTCACAGTAAATCATTCAAGGTATTTTTCATTTTCAATGCGGTAGCTCTCTTTACCTCCTTGGCTGTTGTGGTGGTACAAATCACACTAGTCAGAGGGGAAACAAAATCTGAAAGAAGAGTAGTTGAAGTAATTAACAAGCTGATGTGGTTGGCATCTGTTTGCACCTCTGTGGCGTTCATTGCCTCTGCATATATAGTAGTTGGCCGACGTTTTCAGTGGGCCGCAATCCTTGTCACGGGAATCGGGGGAGTCATCATGGCTGGAGTCCTTGGCACCATGACATACTATGTAGTCAAGTACAAGCGCAATCGGAAACTCAGGAAGAGGGAGAAATCTTTAAGGAGGTGTGGACCGAGTGGTTCATTCTCATGGTACCACTCAGAGCTATCAGATTCAGAAATTAACCCCATATATGCTATATGAAACACAGCTCAAGCGCATAATTAGGATCATGATCTTCGACACAGAGGAATCCAGTCTGTACCTACACTATGGGTAAATGCAGCTCGAGGTGACGCATGTTGCCCGAGAGAAGATCAAGATTTTTGAGCAGTCTTCCCATTTTATACTATGTACTTACACTGTAGATCGAGAGGAGAAAGCTACTATGTACTTATTTAAACACTTTGTTCCTAAGGCAACCTTCTTGTTATCTTATTATAACCATATATTCCAGGTACTTCTAAATCAGATTGAGATGATGTTATTGTTTAGGCCTTGTGAAAAACTTATGCAAATATATTCTTGGCAGAAACTACATTTGTGAGATGGCCAGAAGAATAGCAATGTTATCATCAAGACGTGTATTCATCTCAATCTTGAAGGAAGAGATTGAGGATATGTAACAGCCCTGGTCTCAGCACGAATCTATTGCTATTTTGGTCTCAGGTACTTTTGCCTGCTTGTCTATAAAGGATGGCTTCTTTGGGATTGAACTGGTAGAAGCTCACAATGATTATTGTTACGTCGAAATCTAGATTGGAATTCATCGGGTAGACGGTTATGACTCGGTATATGAGGGATCTGTCTCCCTAAGGAAGCTCCAGTGAAATTCATATTGAGGAAGCTCCAGTGATTTCCTGGGGGAGATCTGGATATGAAGAGAAGGTCATCCTCCGTAAAGGAGACCAAGCTTTTCATTCGCTGGTATTAAATGACTGGGTCCTTGACTCTATAAGAAGATGTCCTTGTGAGAAGACCAATCAAGCACAGCATTTTATTGAATCGGCGATCCGAAGTGACTCTGATGATTGAAGCTTCTCGGTATCCCTCTTCACATTTTATTTTCTGCAACTGTTGACAAATAAGGATGATTTGTGCTGTCCATCAAACTTCTCTTAATTTTACCCAAACAGTAGTTGGAAATAAGTTTGCACTTCTACTTAAAAAGTACGTCATCTTGTTCGATATCGATCCACGACCAAAACAGGCGGCTATGAAACTTTTGTATCGCTCGAGGACAGTGCTCCAGCTCATTCTGCTTAACTTCAAAGCACTATACAGTATTATATAATAAAACCAAAACCACGCGTAAGCAGTAAGCACCGCACCGAGTCCCGTGCTATGACAATTAAATTCTATTGCTTGTGCTTCGTATTTTTTAACGGAGTGATGGAGTTAAAATTCTGATGGATGGAGAAGGAATCATTAAAATTTGTGACTCCAACGTGGGAGACGGGGACAGGGTTTTGTTGATTTGTATCTTTATTCCGTCTATTGCTAATGCTTTGATTAGCAAAGTCTTCTTCTATCACGATTTGCCTCACAATCATTTGGGATTTTGCACATTTGACCCGCTTTTTTTTACTTCCGCAAGTTAATCTTCTCTTCGAGATTGAACAACACACAAACATCTTACGTCCAGGGGTGTTTGTGTGGCGAAAATCTGCTCTACTTGTATTTGACCCGATTCAAACCATGATATCGGATCAACCGGTTGACCTGATCTAATCAAAATACTTTTTCATTAGATTGGATATACATTTTGTAAAATGGATATCGGATTAAACACGGGTATCTGTGGATCCAAAACAATTAGATCCAACCAAATAAATTTTGTTAAAGCCAATATTCCCAAATAAATATGTCTTAAAATGGAAATGAGAAAAAAAGCTAACGATACAAAATTTGCTATTATGTTTAAAAATTAAAATGTCGAGCCTCAAAAAAAAATTAAAATGTCTGGAGTCTATTTATCTCGATCTTCTAATCAATTTTAATCGATATTAGTGCAAGATTATTGAATATGTAGGTACCCGTCAAGGATCCTGAAGGTCTAGACACCAATATCGATGCTTGCATGTTGATGAATTCGATGACTGTCGATGGGTGCAAATATACGGATACAGACATAGGTGTTACCATATCTTTATTCATTTTTAAATATGAATAAGGATTCAGAAACATATATTGATAGATATTTTATCCTAAAAATAGATACAAATGTAAATCATATATTGATTGCATACACGTAATATTATAAAGAGGAAATGGAAGCTACTTCACGAAGTAGCTAACCTTAGCTACTCCATGGGTATTTTTAGTCGCTTTTTTTGGAAAATACCACGATGGATTTTCATGTATATATCCCTCTAATATGTCATTCAAATATCGTCAGAAACATACTCCTATGCCCTCCGTCCAGAATATGTAATTTTAATGGTATTAAATTTGCTGTAATTGACATGTTCTGGATGGAGGGGCATAGGAGTTCTTGTTTTTGACGAAATTTGAATGGCATATTAGAGGGATATAGTTATGAAAATTCATGGTAGTATTTTCAAAAAATTTAAAAAAAACAAAAAATGCTCATGCAGTAGCTAAGGTTAGCTACATCATGAAATAGCTTCCCTTTCCTCTATTATAAATACCTTATAGATTGGCTTAAAATAGATACTGATGTAAATCTGATCCATTTTATACATATTTTGACATCAGTATCTATTCTACAATGGATATATGGATATCATTTTGATATCCGTATCCATATGTTTATTTCCATTTTTCATATATAAATATAGTAGTAGATCGATTTTTAACCATATAAAATATAATTTATACATGCTTTCACCATATTTGGTATAATTATTATGACATTCACATTTAGTATATTTATATAATGTAAATTCCATCCAATACATGCATATTTAAGCTAATAAATATAGTATTTCTAATATTATCCATATTTGATTAATATTCATTTTACATCCATATCCATTTCTTAATAATATGGTAACATAGATTTCATATCCGTTAATATTTGTATTTGCATCTGTATCATATTTAAAAATAGACAAAAATATGGTAACACGTACATCTGTATCCATATATGTCCATTTGTATCCCTAACTAAGGTAGACCCATGGGCATCGTCCGGGTTAGAGGGATGATGAGGTGGGTTGACCCATGGGTATCCGTGGGTCATAGGATCGGAGTCCCGTATGTCACGATCAAAGAGAGTTGGGTACCCAATCAAATATGATTTGTTGGATACCAATTGATTTAAGATCGACCCATATGAATCGGATCGGATACCCCTCAAACTCGAGAACCGTCCACAACCCTACTTACTTCCCTTAGTATTTTTAATATCATGCATATACTCTTTCTGGATGTTACTTGGGGATTTTATTGTAATTTTCAAAATTAATCAAAATCAAACAAATATGTATCAAGAATTCAAAGTTTTAATTAGTGTTTTCATTTTTCTTTTCATTCGATTTCAAAATCATTATTTTTTAAATTTTATAATTCATAATTATTCTTTTCTATTTATATTTTTAATTAACTTTGAAAAAAATACGATAATGATGGAGAATACATAAATAAACATAGGGGTTTTTATATTTTAAAAAAGGATGCAATATACTTACTAAAGTTAAGAATAAAGTTCATGTTTGTTTTTATGTATTTTATAACAATTTTGGAATTTTTATAAGACATTTAAATTTATGTAGTTTTTGAGTAAAAAGGATTTTGAAAACAATTTTGGCATTAAGTAAAATAAGGTGTTTTAATGTCTTCTTTATGGCTAATTATAATAGATATTTATGAGATTATTTTTATAGGATGAATTATTAGTTATCTATGAAAATATGTATTTTTCAGTGATTTTTATATTTATATGAATTTTATAAGTTTTATAAATATTTTTGAATTTTAGTCGTATTTTCAGAAGGTAAGGGCATAGATGTGTTTTCAAACTTTAATCTCACCAAATGAAAATGCATTCAAAAATATGAACTCATATTTGTTATCATTCAAACTATTTTTTTAACCTACCACTAAAACATTGGATCAAATCTCTTTGGATTAAAGATAAGGGTAAGGAGAGCTAAGAGATAAATGGCGGTTAGCCCTCATTCTTGTTTGATTCACTTGGACAGATAATGATCGCATAAATACTGTAACGGGTGTATAAAAAACAGAGTACGTATAGTGTGACCACTTTGTCCTGTGATAACAAATCAAGGGATAAAGTCCACCTATAATAGCATCCGTTTTTTAGTAGGTAACAACCCATGTTGTAACACAAGGGATTCAATGAAGATCTCACGACCCTCGTAGGAGGTTGGGGATGATTGATATGTATCTCAAGTTCGTATAATCGCAGTCCAGATTCCTCGTTTACAACGGGTGATCGTGCTCATTGATTTGTACGTGGGGTCACTACAAGAAAAATGAGTTGTGGTCACGGAATGTGGCTACGGAAACTTGTGACCACGATAATTCTGTGGTCACTAGTTTCTCATAGCTACAATTCAGTAGTCAAAGTCTTCAAACAAGAGTGGTGGTCACGATAAATTCTGTGATCACTTATAGTGGCCACGACATATTCGTGGTTAGAGAACTCTCACGACAAGACTTGTAGCCACGGTTATTGGTCACGACGTGTTGTAGCCAAAGCCCAATTCTGTGACTACAAGCCCGACATCTGTGGGTATAATTCTACATCCACAACTTATTTTCCTTGTAGTGGGTATAAATATGTCGAATCTTTAGAACACGTGCGTGTACAATGACATGAATCTATTTCGAGACTTGTTTGACTTTGACGCATGGTCTCCCATAATATTGATTATCTACCCAAACACCCTGCACTCCCTCTTTCCTCCATTGGAATCTATCTCAAACGCTGCAAGGAGCAAAGTTGATGACGATAACATATCCAGTAAATTTGTTTTCTTTAATATATTCTCAATTATATATGATAACGTGGAGTGCTTGCAATGTGTTTACTCTGCATGAAAATAGCTCGTACATATGGTTTGACAAAGCAACTCCCATCTTGTACGCCTCTTTTCTTGGATCTGTCCTTAGACTTTCAAACTAGAACAGAAGACCCCATCACGAAATTTATGTATTATTAGTGTTGTGTTGCTTTAGGCAAAGCGTCCATGTCAACATGTTCATCATGGAAAAGGTGCACTAGAACGCGGGCAGAAGGAGACTGTGGTGCTCAAAATTTGGAAGATTTGACATGGAAAGGCTGAAGCTCGTCGTGGACGGATGGTCCTATATATATACTTTGATTCGCACATACGAGCGATAGAAAAGATCGAAGGGGACGATTCCTGAGGTGGACTGCACTAAATCTGTAACGTGCCCACGCCATTCATATCTCATCCTCCCCTCTCACCTCTGCTTCGTTTATTACAATTTCTTTAGCACTCTCTTTCCTCTTTGCGGATCTTTGTAAGGATGCATGTGAGCATGCATGAACAACGCTAGAAAGTATTCGCTTGCTTACATCAGATGAGGCCGAAAGTTCCTGAGCTTTTTCTTCAGAGCTGTTTTATTCTTGGAAAAGATACGAGTGAACGGGTTGGAAGGATAAACGATAACCAGGAACTTTTCCTGCTTTCTGTTTGGTTGGTGAGGGTTTTTACGGAATACTATGTCTTATTTGGCTAATATTACGAGAAATATGAGATAAGTTTGTAGTTTTTATTAAGAGGTCGCATTCATGGCCAATTTATTAATAAATATATAGATATAGGAAAAAATGAGGCTGCCCTCAACATGGCTGCCCCGCCACATTTTCTGACGTCTTTTTTTATTTTTTTCAAAAAATATAGTCATAATAACTATATCTCTCTAATATGTCATTCCAATTTCGTTAGGAAAAGAGAATCTTATATTTTCCATTTAGAATATGTAATTTTAACGGTCTTAAAATTGGTGTAATCGATCTGTTCTACATGAATGACATAAAAGTCTTTGTTTCTAACGAAATTGGAATGACATATTGGAAATAAAAAATATCAAAAAATAAGATGGAAGCAATCCCTTTAAATCCTATATAATAATAATAATAATAATAATAATAATAATAATAATAATAAGCAGGCACTGCAAACCCGTTTGCTTAGAAATCAGATCCATGTGATATAGGTCTCAAACAGACATACCAAATGGAATAATTAGTGCTAGAAAGGATACAATCCAAACGTGTTTTCATGGTTATTGATTGTGTATCCGTTTTCCCACGAAGTTCCAATAATGCATGTTAGAAAATTAGGAGTAAAATCTTACTGAAATGTCGTGAAAAGAGGAAGCACTTAAAGACAAACACGATCACCAAGTAAGATGCAAACATAATGACTTACAAGGTTCACCTGTAATAGGGTTATGTCCTTGCACTACAATAAATTTGATCTAATCATTGAATAATTCAAAATTCATTGTCATATCATCCGTAGTTAAATATATAACAACGAATAATATTCGTTAGGATCTTTATCAATTGTGCCCCTCCGAGATATCGCAACATCAGTTATGCCCCTATCTTTTTTGGTAATATCACATGTGCCCCTAACTTCTTCCCATTCTATCACTTGTGCCCCTCGGGTTACTTTCCGTCCATTTCTAATACAAACGGTTGTTAACTTCAAGGACACAAGTGGAATTAACTGAAAAAATGGATTGAAATGTCCAACTCTTCTTCTTCTTCTTCTTCCTCCCCCATCCTCTTCCTCCCCCTTCTTTTTCTTCTCCCAGCCACCTCCTCCTCCAGCGGCTCCTCCTGACCTCCCTCGGCCCATCCCTCTGCCCCGAGCTCCTCCTCGGCCCTAGCACCTCTGCCCCGGCTCCTCAATGGCCCTCCTGCTCCCCCTCCCCCTGCCCCCATGCCGCCCCAGGGCCTCCCCCTCCCCCTGCCCCGTGCCGCCCCCTGCTCCCCGCCGCCCCCGCCCCTGGGCCTCCCCTTCCCCCTGCCCCGCGCCGCCCCCTGCTCCCCCTCCCCCTGCCCCGTGCCTCCCCCTCCCCCTGCCCTGCACCGCGCCGCCCCCTGCTCCCCCTCCTCTTGCCCCGTGCCATCCCCTGGGCCTCCCCCTCCTTCTACCCTGCATCGCCCCCTCCCCTGCCCCGCGCCGCCCCTGCTCCCCCTCCCTCTGCCCCGTGCCGCCCCATGTGCCTCCTGATTTAGCCAAAAATGGGTGGTCTTAAGTTCAACACAAAGCGTGAACTCAGTCGGTGTGGTGACCACACTAAATTCGGACTAAAGTCAACAATTAACCCACACTAAAGATCAATAAATTAGAGCTAATGTGGAGTTAAAATTTATTTTTAACTCTGCACAAATGGTGTATAGTGACAAGTATGCAGAGAGTTCGAACACAGGGAGCAAACAAGGTAGTTCAAGCAAAAATGTGCTCAAGTGTGTGTGTGACGTGTCTACACTAAGCAAGCAAGGGAAGGAATTTTTGTGGGTTTTTAATTTTTAATTTTTTTATTTTATTTTAATTTTTAATTTTGTATTTTGATTTTAATTTTCTAATTTTTTAAAATTTATATTTTATATTTTTTATTTCTTTTTCCAAATTGGAGAATAAAGACAATATAATGAAAGGCAAGCTAAAATATTTATAAAATGGTGCAAAAATAACCAAAAATTCAGGAATAAAATATTTTTGATATTTTTATGGTTTTCTACTATTTTTGTGATTTTTGGGGATTTTTCAAGGTGTTTTTGGTATTTTTAATTACTGAATTAGGGCAAAACAGTGGAAATAGGGTTGGCTGTGACTAAAATGCAAGTTAAAATGAACAAACAGAAACCAAAACTTTTCACACTATTTTTCAAATAAAAATGACAAAATAAGTGACACACAGAACCCGAGTTTGATATTTTTGGATTTTTCTACTATTTTATATATTTTTTTGAAGTTTTTGAGTGTTTTTAAATTTTTAGTGTTTTTCTTTTGAGATTTTTAATGATTTTTGGACTGACACTAAAATATGATAAAATAGACACTAGGTAATTTTTTTGGAATTTTTAGAGGTGTTTTAATATTTTTTTGGTATTTTCTAAGCTAGACAGTACACAAAAAGCGAGTTTTTGATTTTTAATAAATATAAAAATAAGATAAAATCAAAAACTAAAATGTGGCGTCAAAGTACACATGTCCAGGAGCTTAAGTCTATTTTTGTGGAATTTTTGGACTTAAAATGATAGGTTAAATAATTAGAGCAAACATCCAAACATTAAACAGTCCTGACAGGGGTATATGTGCAATATATCAAACATCCAGGGGCATACATGCAATTTTCCACAAAAATATACACTGAATATTTAATTTATAGCATCAAAAAGCAATTAGAAAAACCGCCTGGGCCTCTTAGAAATTTTCCACCAGGGCGCGTGACTTGCACGCGCCTGGCGAGGACTGAAACTGTAATATCTCAAAACCTGAGGGCCTACTTGCAAAATAACCAAAAAGTTTATACTGGATACGAAAGTTTAAGGACTAAAACAAAATACACAAGTGTCCGAGGGTTCCTCTGCAAAATGCCCACACCTCACGTGTACAGGTCACGTGAGGTGACGTGGCTGAGGACCTAAATGCAAATATTGAAAGTACGGGGGTGTTTGTGCAAATATTACAAAACTTTTAAGCGGCTAACGAAAGTTTATGTCCTAATAAAATTACAAAATTGGCAGGGGTATCATGCAAAATTACCCCCGCTAGGCGCGATCGGACGGCTGGGCTACTTCACTTGTCCACGTGTCCGCTCCTCGGGTGCCGATGACGGTTGGGCTCGTGCGGCTGTGATTAGAACTCCCCCGATGATCGGACGGTGGGCACGTGGGGAGATCTGACGGCTCCTGCGCGATCTGGGCGCTCCTCGTTGATCCGACGGTCCCGGAGGCAGAGGGAAGAACACGGAGGAGCTCCGGTTGGGCGAAGTTCTCCGAGCACCTCCGTCCAGCTACGGCGACGATTGAGCTTGTAAACCGGTCGAGGGTGCTCCTGCAGGTGTCAGCTGACGTCTGGAATCCTCAAAAGCCACCGGCGTTCGCCGGTGCTCTCGCACGGAGGTGGCGGAGCTGCAAGGTCCCAGGTGCTCCGGCGAGAGGGCAAAATTGCTCCAGACGCTTCGTTGGGCTTCAGTACCTGCACAAAAAAATTAAGGAGGTCGAGGGCAAAATGCCTCGACCTCAGGTGGCTCTCGAAATGGAAGGGAAGGCGATATAGGGGCTCGCCGGAGTTACTCTCCGGCGAGGTGATCTATGGAACGATTCGATGAGGGATTTGACGAGGGATTAAGAGCGAAAAGATCCTAACATAATCAGGAACGAGATGGAGATAAAAATGGGAAGAATGGCTGCCTCGATGGCCAAGGGCCAGAGGGTGAATACCTCACGGGGACACCCGCCGGAGGTGGGGGTGGAACACGCCCAACTCGCTCGAATCCGCCTCTCGAAGGTGTAGACCTGGAGCTGTCACCTCCACGGTGCTAGAGCGACTCCAAGGGGGGAGGGAGCTGGATGATTTGCGGTTCGAAATTCAAATGAAGTCAGACCTAGGTTTTTAAGGGGTTGACGGACATGGTGGAAAGAACGAGGCGCCTGGCCTGATGCAGTGGTCTTCAGCCCAAGATAATGCTTGGGCGAGGGTCCTCGATGCTGGAGCTTCAAAAGTCGTGAAGGGTGGAAGACGAAAGGATGAAAGCTCGCTCCTCGAAAAAATTGTGAAAATGGGGTCAAAAGTGGGTCTGACAAGAGCTACAAGGTGTAGGTCAGACTGTTGACCTAAGTCAACAGTCCTGGCCTCCTGGTTGGTCCACGTGGACCAACCAGGAAAAACCCTGGAAAAACTTATTGATAATTCAATTTAAAATACTAAATGGCCGAATTAGATAAAAGTTATAAAATAAAAAATGTTTAGAATTTTATGTAGTATTTTATTTTGATTTTTAATTATTTTTAGGAGATTTATGTTTACAAGTTACCTTTTTAACCCTATATAGGTATAATACCTATGTATTTTAGTATTCTATTTTTATTTTAGGTATTTTTAATATTATTATTTTTATTTATGATTTTATAAAATTGTGAAATACTTTCATATACACATATATATTTTTATTTTATTTTTCTGATTTACTTTGTATGTTTAATAAAATACAAGAGTATTTTGTACAGGTATAGGCATAGGCAGTATACCTATGTAGTCTTTATACAAGTATTTTTATTTTTATTTTTCTTTGCATTTTATTTCAATTTTAATGCATATATATATTATAAGTAATATTTACAAAATTATAAAAATATAAAAATATAAAAATAATGAATAAATAATAAATTGAATATTTTATTCAGTACAAGTATACAATAAGGGTCCAAAACTCAACTTTCAAACCGTAGCTCCGCCAAATGCGAAACCACCACCATTGGGTAGATTATTTTATTCTCTATACAATTAAAGGTGAATACACTGCATTTGGAGTTGTCGTTTGTGAGATACGGGTCTGGGAAGTTGGGATTCTGGATTTTTATTCAGACCATAACTTTTTATCTGTACATTATTTTTCTGTGAAATCAATTTTGTATTTTTCTTTATTAAATTATCTACAACTTTCATGTACAAAGTTTCTTTATTTGATGTATAAAAAGTGGAAACAAAAATAGGTCCCAAAATGAATTAAAGAATGAATAGGAAGTATAGGTATTATATTTGTGTTTCTGACCTTATCTCCCCCTACTTTATTCCTTGTCGACCTATTCATCAAGATGCCTAGGTCTCGGGGGTTTTGGGTCATAAAAATATTTACAATATTTTATTCTTTTTCTTTTCTTTATTTATTCTATAATTTTGGCCTTAATTACAGTAATTTATACACTGTTTGGATGCACATGCATGAATGCTAAGATGCTCTATTTAAGGGTATTTTCAGGCATTTGCTAGGGTTTTTGGTGCCAAAATGATAGAATAAGGATGATGAAATGTGGATTCATCATCCCCCTATACTTTACCTTTGCTAGTCCCTAGCAAACACTTATGCAATAAGTGCAAAAAGAAACAGAAAGAAAAGAAAAAGAAGAACTTGGATTTTATTTGATTGTCAAACTTGTCTGCACAAAATCAAAGTTTGGAGCTCAAGTCGGACCTTTGGAACTTTAGTGCGGGCGGAACCTTAGTGAGAACCGTGTTTGAAATCCAACAGTCCCTGAGAATCCCAAAACTCTGTCCAAGTCTCCTCAATAGCCAGGTCAGAAATATCTCAATTCATACGCAAACTCTTACGACTATGAATCTGACTTGTACAGTGTAAGTGATGGTGGCTCTCCCCAACTAGAATGACAAAGAAACTGACTTCTCCAGTACAACGACCCAATGATTCCCCAATCCAATGACTCCATCCTCGAGGAGCGGAGTATTCCCTTCTAAGTTCAAGTGGCAACCAACTCAAGAGGAGGGGGTGAAGAGAAGAATGGACGGTAGCCAGTGTAACTACCTATCCTTGGATGCAAGACCAGTGTAGTCAAGTCATCCTGCTGCAGGCTCACATGATATGACTTTGGAACTCAAGCTTGCTTATTGACTTTGTACATACTTGCAGGCTTTTTATTTTTGTACATGCCTGAACACTTTTTTTTTTGAATACTATATACAGCAGCATTTACATAAGGAGTTTTTCCTCTTGAGCCAATAGACTATCCCTCTTTTGAAGCTTTATCGCAACCCACAACCTCCTGTCTTTAGGCTTCCTAATCACTGGACGGGTTGGGGTGCACTTCCCTCCCTAGAGGAGGACAAGTGTTTCCACTTGTGTGCGTCTCATACCGGCAAATCCAATCCCCTCACCACTCCAACTGAGTTGAGCCATGTGAAAGGTGCAGGTGTCCAAGTTAGGTCATTATCAACAAGAGTCGTGCGTGTGCTCCGAAATACTCTACTTAGGCAGTCAAGAATCCATTGAACCAAGTCCCGTGATCCTCTAAGAATTAAGTCAACTAGACCTGAAGTACCTCAAACCTGGTTCCTATAAGGTTCCTGTTATTAGGTAGATTAGAAGGTCCAATCAAGCTCCAATCTTCGGATTTTACTTAGACTTGTTCAACTATCAAACTCAATCCGAAAAATGCGAATGCTATGCAATGCAATGCAGAAAATATTTTTGTGATGCAATTTTCACAGATTTTGAACTTTTTATGGATTTTTGAAAAGATGATGAATGCATATGCAGATGCAATTTTTTTGTATTTTTCAAAAAGATTTTTCAAATGTTTTTGGATTTTAATTTTGCAAATGTTTTTGGGAATTTTGAAAACAAAAAGATTTTGGCTGAAAACTAGGTGAAAATATGTACACAGGAGTGCTTCTTTATATATACAAGAAGTGGATTTTAAGAATTTACAGGGTAAGTGATCAATTTTATTCATATATACATAAGATGGACTTTGGTGTGATGTGTATATTCCTCAAACTTATTTGAAAACAATTTTACACACAATTTTTGAAAACTATAGTCCAAAATAGTTTTTACAAACATTTTACACACATTTGAAAATCATTTTGCAAAGGCTTTCAAAACAGTATATATAGGTTTTTCAAATCATTTTTGCAACCATTTTTTCAAACCATTTGCAAATCATTTTTCAAACATTTTATTTCACACAAAAAAAATAAGTTTTACAAACCACACATTTTACACACAGGTTGAAAACACGAAACAAAATATTTTCAAAATAGTTTTCAATAGATGTTCACAAAGATTTTCAAACTATTTTTCAAACATTTTGCAAAAAACATTTTCACCTGATTTATTAATCAGTAAATACAAAAAAGAATTTGAGGAATAACCACATCTTTTTATTAAGGATTTTTAATGAATTTTAATGAATTTTAAAGAATGATTAGCCATATTATTAGGAAAATATGAAAGTACGAGTTATGGCTAAAGTATATACGCAGTATATACGACCCCCCTATACTTAGCTTGAGCTATGTCCTCATAGATCGGAGAGAAAAGAGAAGACATAACTCGTACTAAGTATAGACAAGTCTAAAGACTAAGTAAATAAAGGAATGGATGAACAAACGAATGAGAAATTGACCGTCCCCCCTATACTTAGGATCAAATAATCCTAAGTATAGCAGTCTGTACACAACGCAGGGAGGGTCAAGGGTGGGAATGAACAGATCGTACTCAGATTGTCTCCCCCTATACTTAGGGTAAGATATCCCTAAGTATAGACAAGAAGAGGAGACAATGGAGAGGATCGAAGAATGGAAAAACTCGGGGTGCACACCCCCCTATACTTAGGACAAAGTACGTCCTAAGTATGGAAAACTGTCTACAAGGGCGGTACCTTTTTGGTAGATGAAGAAGATAGAAAAGGAAAAGAAGAAAAGAAGAAAAGAAGAAAAGAAGAAAACAAATCAACAGACAACAGAGTGATATAAACAGATGGATCTGTACAGCGGAAGATAGACTTTGATCACCATGTATGAGATGTAGATGATGAGAGTCAAAGGACACATCTCATACCAGAAGAATGGGGGAAACGTCAATGGTCGGCGGATCATGATCAAGATATAGTTTCAAGCGTTGACCATTGACGCGGAAGGTGGAGGAAGATGACGGTTCGGATATGTCGATGCTGCCATTGTCATGTACCTTCCTGACCACATACGGTCCTTTCCACTTGCTCTGCAATTTCCCTGGGAATAATTTCAGCCTGGAATCAAACAACCATACTCTCTGATCTGGCTCAAACTGTTTATGGCTGATATGCGAATCGTGCCATGTCTTCACTTTTTCCTTGTACTGTAGGCTGTTGGAAAAGGCTATATCTCTCAATTCTTCCAGGGCTGCCAATTCTTCTCTTCTTTGGTCTCCTATACTCTCGGGATCTAGAAGCAACTCAGTAACTGCCCAAAAAGATTTATGCTTGATTTCCACTGGCAAATGGCACGGCTTGCCATAGACGAGACGAAAGGGAGATGTCCCCAATGGATTCTTGAAAGATGTCCGATAAGCCCACAAGACCGAGTCCAAAAGCTGTGACCAATCCTTTCGGTCTGGGCGGACAACTTTCTGCAAGATAGTCTTTATCTCCCTATTCGATACTTCGGCAAGACCATTAGTCTGAGGGTGATAAGGAGTGGCAACCCGATGGTCAATGCCGAACTCATCTGCAAGGGCCCTGACTTTGTCATTGATGAAGTGAGACCCCCCGTCTGAAATCAAGACTCTAGGTACCCCGAACCGTGAAATGATATTTTTCCTCAAAAATTTGCAAACGGTTTTAGCATCTGCGGCTCGGGCGGGGATGGCCTCAACCCATCGGCTGACATAATCCACAGCGAGCAAAATATGCTCGAATCCCTGACTCTTAGGAAATGGGCCCATGAAATCAATTCCCCATGCATCAAAAACCTCACAGAAGTGAATAGGTTGCATGGGCATCATGTCTCTCTGTCCGCAGGTTCCCATTTTCTGACAGTCAGTACATCTCTTCACGAACTCATCAGAATCCTTGAAGAGAGTAGGCCACCATAGGCCGGATTGAAGCACCTTTTGTGCTGTCCTTTTTCCGGAATGATGTCCTCCTGCCTCAAGCTTGTGGCAGTATGTGAGGACGCTATGCTGCTCTTCTTGAGGAATGCACCTCCTCCAGATACTATCCCCTCCTTCATGATAAAGGACGGGATCCTCCCAATGGTAAAACTTGGCCTTAGCTAGGAAGGTCTCAAGTTTCTGCCTGGGCCAACCCTGAGGGACTGTCTTGGCAACAAGATAGTTTACAAAGTCAGCATACCATGGGAGTGAGGTGACAGCCAAGATCGCCTCATCCGGAAATGTCTCTGTGATAGGTGCGCTGGGCTCAGATTCCTCAAGATTCTCCAATCTGGAGAGATGATCCGCCACCACATTCTTGACTCCAGGCTTGTCCTTAATCTCAATATCAAATTCCTGGAGTAGAAGGATCCATCTGGTGAGACGTACTTTGGCATCCTTCTTAGCCATTAAGTACCGGATGGCGGTATGATCAGTGTAGATTGTTACTCTAGATCCGAGAATATATGATCGATACTTATCAAGAGCAAAGACTATGGCCAACATCTCTTTCTCAGTCACAGTGTAATTCCGCTGCGCGGCATCCAAAGTCCGGCTGGCGTAGTGAATGGCAAACGGTAAACCATCCCTCCTCTGTCCAAGCACAGCCCCAACGGCAAAATCTGAAGCATCCGTCATGATCTCGAATGGGAGGGACCAATCGGGTGGCTGAAGGACAGGAGCTGAAACAACCATGTTCTTGAGAGTCTCAAATGATTCAAGACACTTATCATTAACAATAAACTCGGTGTCTTTGGTGAGCAAGTCAGTGAGCGGTCGGGCAATTCGACTAAAGTCCTGAATGAACCGTCGGTAGAAACCGACATGCCCCAGAAAAGACCGTAACTGACGCAGATTGGACGGCGGATTGAGTTTTCTGATGATGTCCACCTTAGCCGGATCGACCTCCATGCCCCTGTTGGAGACGATATGACCAAGGACCGTCCCCTGAGTCATCATGAAATGACTCTTCTCCCAGGATAAGACAAGATTAACCTCAATGCAGCGCTTGAGCACACGGTCTAGGCAGTCAAGACAAGCGTCGAACCCGTCGCCATAGACCGAGAAGTCATCCATGAAGACCTCTAAACAGTCACCCACCATGTCCGAGAAGATGGACAACATGCACCTTTGGAATGTCGCCGGAGCGTTACATAGACCAAAGGGCATCCGTCTGAAAGCATAAGTCCCAAACGGACAGGTGAATGTCGTTTTCTCCTGGTCTTCGGGCGCAATGGCCACCTGATTGTATCCAGAGTACCCATCAAGAAAACAATAATGACTCTTCCCAGCTAGCCGCTCGATAATCTGATCAATGAATGGTAGCGGGAAGTGATCCTTCTTGGTGGCCTCATTCAATCGTCTGTAGTCCACACAGACCCTCCAAGAAGTTGGTACTCTGGTAGCGATTGATGAATACCCATTCATCACTCTTTAGTCTTATATTTTAGCTACAAAAACTTATGCAAATGCATGTAGATATGTGCAAATAGGATTAATTAGCAAAAGCATGCATCTTTGTAAAAATAGATAATTAGCATGTTTTTGTGCAAAAATAAAGGAATAAAGATGAAAAAGAAAAAGAGGGAAATATTTAGAATAAATATTGAGCAACCTAACCCAAGGGAGGGCTCAGCATGGGCCTGACCGCATAAAAGCCAAGTAGAGGGAGATAGGGGCTCATGTGTAAATAACTATGTAAACAAATAAAATAATATTTTCCTCACCCAAAAATATGTTGTAAATATTTTGTATATATTTTGTATATATTTAGAAACTATTGAAAACAAAATAAAAATTTAAAAATCAAAAATTCAAAAATGCCCTTTCACCATGTGTATAGATCATCACCCCTTACTTATTTCACCTTGTAAATAAAGTCATTTATTTTCAAAACTTTTTGTAAATATTCTAGATTATATTTTGTAAATAAAATAAATAAAAAGAAACAAAACAAAAATCAAATAAAAATTACAAAATTAAAAATACAAAAACATATTGTACATATACCTATGTATAGACCTATAATGTACATACCTTATTCTTATTTCCAAAAATTAATTAAAAATCACCAAAAAAATAGAAAAAAATAAAAGAAAAATATTTCATGTTTTAAGTTTTTCTTAATTCGGCCATTTTCTGCCTTAAAATAAATAAACAAAAAATTCAATAATTGGCAGCTCCTGATTGGTCCACGGGGGATTGTTGACCCCGGTCAACTCCCCCGCGGACTCTTTCCTTTTGGGGAGACCCGCGCCCGACCCGACTTCGCCGATTTCTCCACGCGTCTCCAGCCTGTCGCCTCCGCAAATCCTGTGCCCGGATCCTTCGCCAATCATCCGACATCCTCGCCAGATCCTTCGCCGAAGGATCCACGCCTTCCATAGCCGTCTCCACCCAACCCTAATCGGCCCTGTCTCCATATATATCTCGAGCTCCGCCGCCTCCGCGCCTCATCTTTGGCTCTTCTCCTTCTTCCCAGTGAACTCCAGAGGCACCGCGAGAGTGACAGCAAGCGATCGCCCTTGTTGCAGCGAGGCGAGGAGGTGAATCCACTGATCCGGCGTGTGTCGCCGCCGTTGCTCCGCCACTAGCGTGAGCACCGAGCCTCCGGCCAAGACGACCCTTGAGGCTAAGACCAGGAGCACCCTCTGCTCTTCCCCAGTCTCTCCGACCACCCAGGTAGATCTCTTAGGCCATAGTCTAGCGTAAATTTCGATTTTTAGTTTACTGTTAGCGTAGCTCCGCCGCCGTCGCCAGCCACCTCCGATACTCCATCTGCCATTCCGACCCGACCATCATCTTCTCCAGACCTCTCCGCATCTTCTTCACCCATTCACCCAACCCAGATCGCACAGGATCTGGGAATCGAGCTCCTCCGCCGACCACCTTCGTCGGAGCTCTCCATTTCGACGCACCATGCACCTTCACGCCGCCTAACCAGGTCGAGGCAATTTGCCCTCGACCTGTGAGTCTTCTGGTTCGCTTTTCAGGTCACGACAAGGGTCATCTGAGACCCTTCGCCATCCAGCCAGGAGACCCAGCTCCGCCGCCTTCGCTCGAGCTCCTCGGAGCTCGGGGTGCTCGTCGGAGACCACCAGCAGACGCGGGAGCCTTCCGCGATTCTTCTCCGACCTCCAGAAGGCTCTCCAGAGGATCCTAGCGCACGCTCGAGCCCGGCGAATCTCGCCGGCAACCAGTTCTTCCAGGATCCTCCAGAACCGTCAGATCATCCTCCCCGCTCCAGATCTGATCTGAACCATTCATCTGCGGAGCACTGCCACCATCCGATCATCACGAGGGTCGATCTTGACCGCTCGCGCAGAGAGAGAGGCACCAGCTAGCCTCAACCGTCAGATTCGCCACGCGTCCTCCTCTCAGCCGTCGATTCACCAAGAGTATCTCCACCACGCTTCGTCACCGTCAAATCTGCCACGTGGAATATTCTCCACCGTTCGATCAGGCCAGCCCTTCCAGAGTTAAAGTCGCCCCCGTTCTCCACCGTCCGATCAGCCACGTGGCGCACATCAGGCCGTCGATGATAATAAAAGGGGTAAATTCATCTTAGGCCCCTCTGTTTGTTTTATTTCATTTTAGTCCTGTAATCTTTAAATTAAGTTGTTTATTTTCTGAGATATTTGCACTAAGGACCTCGTACTTACTTTATTTGCACTTATACCCCTGTCTACGTGGACCACGTGCTTCGTCACGTGAACTTTATTGGGTCATTTGCAATATAAGCCCTGTAATCCTGGATGTTACGGATTGAATAAAAAGTTTTCCTTATTTGCATTTATGCCCCTGTGCGTGATTTAATTTCCACATGTGCGTTTTATTTTTTTTGGGATATTTGCAGATAAGCCCCTGGACTTTTGGTACTTGTTACCAATAAGCCCTCGGAACTTATTTTTCTTACATTTGGGTCCCTGAGTGCCCCAGGCACGTGCTTGGCACGCGTTTTGCTGGGTATTTTGCACCAGACCCCCCAGAACTTTGGGTATTTGCACTTTGGTCCCTGTGCACAGTGCCCCTCCTTTATTTTTGAATAAAATATCAAATCACCTCCAAATTCGATGAAAATTTGATACATGGCTCCTGCCATGGAGTAGGATTTTTGAGAATTTTTGAGGACATTTTTGATTTCATTTGCTATTTTTAAAAATTCAAAAACCCCTATTTTTGCTATTGTTTAACTTGAAAAATCACAAAAAAAAATATAAAATCACCCCCAAAAATTCTAAAAATTTTAGTTACTGTTGTTTGTGTGATGTTTGATTTCTAGCCAATTTTGGCTATTTTTCATTGCGTAAAAACCCTAAAAATTGAAAAACCCCTAAAAACTTACAAAAATTGTAATAAACAATCTAAAAATCTAAAAATAATAATTTTGGTGCCCAAATTTTCCTTATTTTCTTTAGAATACAGGAAAATTACCTCCAGGGCCTGTTGAGATCCTTAAATATTTTATTTTTGGGATTCAGGCCTTGCTGGACAGTACCTAGGCTTTTTAGCACTGTTTGATTTTTAGAAAATAAAATATACCTTAGAAAATTACCAAAAATTCACCAAAAACACTTAAAAACTTAAAAAACATAAAAACCATTTTTCTTGAATTTTTGCTTGATTTTTGGTGTGCTAAATAAATTGTGTAAGTGTGTTTGATTTTGTGTTCTTTAATTTTCTTCGTATATTAAAAATTCAAAAAAAAATGTTTAAAAACAAATAAAAAAAACACTAAAAAGTATTCTCTTGGATTTCTGACTACATCGTAGGCCGCAAGGCCAATCCGTGCTCCTTGAGTTCGACCCTGGTCGCTATACCAGGTTAATCCTCTAGCAGGACCACTTCTCTGTGTTTCATTGATTTATCTTCATTTGTGGTTCATTTTTCTTGATTGACACGTTCTGAGCGACTGAGGTCGCAACGACCTATTTTCTGTACCTTCTACCTTAGTTGCTCGGGTTTTTGTGTCATCAGAATGGCGCCGTTGCCGGGGAGCACGGCTTTGTAGTCATTTTTTCCATATTGTCTCTCTATATTTTCATTGTTTTCTGACACTCTCTCTCTTTGATTTTTGTGCGAGGTACTGCGTGGACAACTTGGAGTTTATTTTTGAGGACCCGCATGGGAAGAAGAGCAGGGAGAGAGAAGAAGAATTTTATTTTCTAAGAGAGAACAATATTGTTTGTAATAATTTAGAACTTGGACATTTGTGGACACTTGTAACTTAGCGGGTCTGTTTCGCCGAGTACCGGTGTGCTCGGGGGACCCAATCGGATTTTCGCAGCTTTTTCTACGGTTTTGATAGCTAGCTGCCTTTTCCGGTGTTTACGCGGTTTTTCTCGAGCCCCTAGATTTAGGAATTTCTCTTGCTTGTGCCGTAATTAGTAGGGTCCCCACACTTAATTGCTTGCCTGATCCTATAGGACGTTAATTGGACCTACTAAAATCATTAATAAAAATAGCCGATTCATTTTCTTTCGTGGCCTACGTGCCGTAGCTCGTCCTGCAAAGCGCTTCTCCTACCCCCGTTGTGGCGGGCAGAGGAGGGACGGGCCAAGACCGGACTCTTTGGCTTGGAGGACCGTGATCGGTTAGACGGTTCTTGCGATAGAAATTTGCTTATCTAGGACTCGGTTTTTCCTCACTGCACCATTTAGGTAGTTTAATTCTGTCTTTAAATTCTGTGCGGATCACTTGCATGTAGAGTGCTGGAGACAAGGTACGCATTTCTTTCTCTGCATGCATCATTGATTTCTTCGCGCATCGGCTTTTTCGTCTTCTCCCTCTGTTTTTGGCTTAATCATCAGGAGAATCGAAAAATTCGTTAGGCCGCTTGTATTTATTTTGAAAAAAAATTAAAAAGAAAAAACAAAAAAATTGGGACTGGATAACACTATTGACCCTAAAAGACACTCACATTAAAAATTTGTCTTTGGGGAGAGCAACCCCCTCATTGTATGGTTTGGATGCGCGAGAGAGTGACCCGCACCCTAGGTAGAGCCCTCCGGTGCTATTTCTAGCTGACTACCGACTCTTCCGTGCGGGCCAGTCGGTTGGAGTAGCATCGGGTATCCTAACAGGTCACGTAAGCGCTCTGATATTTTGTGTGTTCACCAAATAAAATTGACAAGATAAATTGACCGAGCTTTCACGGTCTTCAGATTGTGTTGCGTTGGTGAACCGGGGGTTTGCTTTGCGATCATATTTTCTCCAGATCCCATCCACCTAACTCGCCAGATCAAGATGATGGGTAGACGATCTCTTAGGCAGCCTTTGGCTGCACCGCTTTTAGGCGCGTCTACTTCACCATCTAGGTTGGCCCGTGAGAGTCGAGACCAGCTCTCCGGGCCCGAGTACGATTCCACCCTGTTCCCCCTCGATCCCCTTTCTTTTGCTACTGAGAGACATGAGCCCGAGGAAAGACGAATTGATTTGACAGAACCTGAATTGGGCTCATCTGATTTTGCAGACGTCACTATGGCCGGAGCCGGCAGTTCAGATGATCGCCAACCCGAACATTTTGTACTAGACCAGGGAGCGATCAACTCCACCCTGATCGCATCATTAGAGACAGTACAGAAGCAGCTACGCGATCAGGGAGCTTTCATGATTGAGATGAGAAGGGAGTTGGAGCGACTCAGAGAAGAGAGAGATCAGAGCGAGCCTGAGGACATTCCTGATGCTGATGCAGAGGCAGCAGCCGCAGCAGCAGCTGCCGCAGCGGCAGCCGCCGCCGCAACGGGACCACCGAGACCGATGCGGGAGTTACACAACCCCGGATCTACACTGATGCACCATTGGGTGGTGGTACCTGCTATCGTGGGGGATTTCAAGTTCCCTCCAAACACCCTGCAGATGCTTCCTCATTTTCACGGACTTACCACTGAGGAGCCCCACCTCCATCTCCAGGAGTTTTTGATGATCTGCAGCACTGTCCACGACCGTCATGTGGACCAGGATACGATTCGGATGATGGCCTTCCCTTTTTCACTGGCAGATAGAGCAGCCGCCTGGCTGAAGCATTTAGGGAAGTTTGTTTACACCTGGGAGCAGCTCCGCACCGAGTACTTGAACAAGTACTATCCACTCGGGCGGACGAATGCAGCCAGGGCCCTGATCAACAACTTCTCCATGCTCCCTAACGAGCAGTTTCACGAGGCATGGGAGAGGTTCAGAGAGCTTCTGGATAGATGCCCACACCACGACATTTCCAAGCCGAACCTAGTTCAGAGCTTCTTTAGTGGGATGACGCCAGAGCTTCAGGGTCTGGTGAATGCTTCTTGCGGCGGGTCCTACTTTGCCAAGGACCACGACCAAGTCTGGGCCATTTACGAGGAGATGGCCGAAAATTACATGGTGATGTCCCAGACTCGGTTGTATACACAGAGATCTCAGCAGCCGCCAGGACCCGTGCAGTATCAGCGAATAGCACGGGTTGATGCAGGTCCATCCAGTTCGTCCACAGTTACAGCCGCACAAGCAGAGTCGGCCGCTGCGGACATGGGGATTATCAGTGAGAAGTTGGACCGCATGGAAATAATAGAGAAGAAGCAGTGCCAGGGCATAACTCAGATGGAGCAGATGGCACAAACTCTGAGCGACATGAAGACCCATATCTTATGTCTTCAGGAGGCACAGACAGCTTCTCAGCCCCGTCTTCAGTCGCGAGGCGATTCCGGCAGCAGCCGCAGCTCGTCCCAGCGCTCCAGCTCCTTGCAGCAGCCTAGACAAGTTCACCTTGTACAGGCGGAGCCGTACCAGCAGCAGCAGCCCTCTTACCAGTCACCACCATCTCCAGACTTACAGATGGTGGTATATCAGCCGGATCAGCCTCTGGCAATACTGCCGCCAGACCCCTTCGATGCAGAGCCGTTGATGGATGTCAACAGGATTTGGTATGACCGTCCTCAACCTGGAATCCGACGAGACCATCCCGGATTCAGGTGGGGGAATGGGGGTAACCAGTCCCAACAGCAGCCAGCCGGTCAGGGAGGGCAGTACTCCCAGCAGAGGGATCACCAGCAGCCCCCAGCATACCAGCCACACCAGCCATCATCCTTCGTACCTCGTCCCTACCAGCAGCAGGGACAGAATTGGAGACGTGAGCAGCAAGCTCACCAGCAGCAACATCCTTCCTTTTACCCCTCTCAGCCGCAGCAGCACCAGGTCCAGCAGCCTCATTACCAGAGAGGCAACCCGTCAGGCTCCCATGAGAGCCCCGCCTTGGATGATCTAGCCCGCATCTTCACAGAGCAGCAGGCTACATTTAGACGGGAGATGGACGAGTTCCGCCAGGAGATGCGGGACCTAATGAGAGGGAAGGCCGCCATCCCTGCACAGATCGAGCCTAATCCGAATAGCTTGAAGAGGAAGTCTGAGCAGGTAGTTCACACTGAGCCTATCACTCCTAGTGACTCATTTGATGATATGTCGTCGGATCTATTTGATGCTGATTTTGTTACACTTAGGAGCGGTAGAAGACCAGCAGGCGGCGCCTCATCTGAGCGACAACGCGAGGATCCATCCAGAGCGCCAGATGAGGAAGAGGAGAGCGGTACTGAAGCCGCACATGATGACGGTGGTACTGATGCCACCCGAGATGCTGATTCCACCGGCAGTACTGAGGCCGCCGCTTCACCATATCGAGGAGGTGGTACTGACGCCACCAGCAGAGCCGAGCCAGCCCGCGGTATTGAGGCCGCAAGACGTCTAGTTGTAGAGCCAGCTAGAGGTGGTACTGAGGCCACCAATATTCATTTTGATAGAGATGTTGTCTTTCCTCGTATGAATGTATCTCAGGACTCTATTTTGAATAAAGGAAAAGGTTTAGTTTCTTCTGATCCCACTGTGGTGAATGATGTATGTGAGGATCCGGTCATCGAACCGTCTAGGCCTATTCCTAGTCCTTCATCTGAGAAGGACCCTGTGATCCCCTTTCCTAGAGCCCTTGAGTTGGGGAAGGGGAAGAAAAGAGAAAAAGATCCAAAAAAAAGAGAGCAGGAGGAGTTCAGCCAGAGCATGATAGACCGATTTCACATCCAGCTGACCCTCCATGAGGCTTTGCAGCACATCCCTCTTCTTCAGCGATCCTTGAGAGACAGGACCACAGTCAGGAGGAAGAAGAGGAACAACACCGCAGAGATTCATGTGTTGACAAAAGCCACGTGTTACGCGATCCAGAACCATCTGCCTACTAAGAGGCCAGATTTAGGAGCCCCGTATGTCAGATTTCAGATTAATGAGCAGAGGTTCGACCGTACTCTATTAGATAGCAGATCGTCGATCAACCTTCTTCCAGCAGCCCTTCTCGACCACTTAGAGTTGGGCACTCTTAGACAGAGCAGGACATACCTTCAGTTTGCTGATCGGTCTGTCAAGAGGCCAAAGGGGTTGTTGCGAGACGTTGTCGTCACTATTCAGGGTTTGCAATTCCCCGTGGACTTCGTAGTGCTGGACATGGAAACCCCTGACTCGTTGACCGATTCCCCCATCATCCTCGGTCGCCCGTTCTTGGCCACAGCCAAGGCGGTGACTGACCATGACAGTGGGAAGGTATTCTTTCGCGTTCAGGGCGAGAGTATACAAATAGAGACGGTTAAGGATCACAGAGCCAGAGATAGATCCCGCTCAGAGGGCAGTACAGATTCAGAACATCTGACAGATACAGAGCCAGACATTCACCAGGACTGTGATTTTGTGATCACAGATGATGAGGCAGCTTGGGCAGATCCTGCAGCACAGACCATCCTCTCATATTCAGATACAGCTGATGCACAGATGATAGCAGAGGATAGCCTGGAGAGCACAGCCCTGGTTCAGGATACTATTGAGTCAGCAGAGTCGGACCTTGATCGCGACACGATTTTCAGTGATGGTGGTACTGAGGCCACCCTGCTCTACGGTGGTACTGATGCCACCGCAGTTGATACAGATCCCTCGGATTCAGAATCTGATTGGGCAGATTGTGATGATCAGATGCCAGATCTGGATCCACCTGAGCCTACAGATGAGGAGGAGGAAGAGGCAGATCAAATCAGAGACAATGCAGAGGATCCGCCTCCTCCAGATCCAGTTTGTGAGAGTTCTTTATCATTTTCCCAGGCAGATTTGGCAGAATTGTCAGCATACACACATCTTCTTCAGAAGCCAGATTTGCCAGCACCCAGCTGTCCAGAGCTAAAGTCGCTCCCTACTTCGCTAAAGTATCGATTCCTTGCGGGAGAGTCTGAGATGTACCCAGTCATCATCTCCGCCGATCTGACTGGAGAACAAGAATCCCGTCTGATGGGGGTTCTTGAAAAGAACCGCAAGGCAATTGGATGGAGCGTAGCAGATCTCCATGGGATTAGTCCCTCGTTGTGCTCCCACCATATCTATCTCGAGGAAGGGGCAAAGCCGTCGTGTGAGTTCCAGCGGCGACTGAACCCCAACCTAAGAGAGGTTGTCATGAAGGAAATATCAAAATGGTGGAGTGCAGATTTTATTTATCCCATTTCCGACTCCAAGTGGGTGAGCCCCTTGCATGTGGTACCCAAGAAAACGGGCATCACGACTGTGATCAATGAGTCGGGAGAGGAGATTGCTACACGAGTACCCACCTCTTGGCGGGTCTGCGTTGACTACAGGAGACTCAACCAGGCCACCAAGAAGGACCATTTCCCCCTGCCTTTTATTGATCAGATCACAGAGAGACTGGCAGGGAAGAGCCATTACTGCTTCCTAGATGGGTACTCAGGCTACAATCAGGTAGCCATCGCTCCTGAGGATCAGGAGAAGACCACCTTTACCTGTCCCTTTGGTACATACGCCTTTCGACGCATGCCATTTGGGCTATGCAACGCCCCTGCGACTTTTCAGAGATGCATGCTGTCAATCTTTTCGGACATGGTAGGGGAGTGTTTGGAGGTCTTCATGGACGACTTCTCGGTTTACGGCAACGGATTCGATTCCTGTCTTGACTGCCTAGACCGAGTGCTCCAGCGATGTATTGCTACCCGCTTGGTTCTGTCTTGGGAGAAGAGTCACTTCATGGTGACTCAAGGGACGGTGCTTGGCCACATCATCTCCAACAAGGGCATGGAGGTTGATCCGGCCAAAGTTGACGTCATTAGAAAACTCGCACCGCCGTCCAATTTGAAGCAGCTACGGTCATTTCTGGGGCACGTTGGTTTTTATAGGAGATTCATTCATGATTTCAGCAAGATTGCCCGACCGTTGACTGACCTATTGACGAAAGACACAGAGTTCCTTATCGATGACAAGTGTATTTCGTCCTTTGAGACTCTCCAGCAGTGTGTTATTGAGGCTCCTGTCCTTCAGCCACCCGATTGGTCTCTCCCATTCGAGATCATGACGGACGCCTCTGATTTTGCCGTAGGGGCAGTGCTGGGACAGAGGAGGGATGGAGTGCCATTTGCCATACACTACGCTAGCCGCACATTGGATTCCGCCCAGCGGAATTATACGGTCACAGAGAAGGAGATGCTAGCCGTAGTGTTTGCCCTAGATAAGTTCAGATCGTATATCATTGGATCTAGAGTGACTTTGTTTACAGATCATACCGCCATCAGGTACCTCATGACAAAGAAGGATGCCAAGGCCAGACTGACTAGATGGATCCTTCTACTCCAGGAGTTCGATATTGAGATCAAGGATAAGCCTGGAATCAAGAATGTGGTGGCGGATCATCTTTCCCGACTAGAGCAGCCTGAGGATTCTGAGCAGATTGATCCTATTCGAGATACCTTTCCAGATGAGGCAATCCTTGCTATCGCCTCACTCCCACGGTATGCCGATATTGTGAACTTTCTCGTTGCTGGGAAAGTCCCAAAAGATTGGCCCAGGCAGAGGCGTGAGACCTTCCTAACGAAGGCCAAGTCTTACCATTGGGAGGATCCCATCCTGTACCACGAGGGAGGGGACAGCATCTGGCGTCGGTGTATTCCTCAGGAGGAACACCATAGCGTCCTCACTTACTGCCACAAGCTTGAGGCAGGAGGACATCATTCTGGGAGGAGAACGGCACAGAAAGTGCTCCAATCCGGTTTGTGGTGGCCTACCCTCTTCAAGGACTCAGATGAGTTCGTGAAGAGGTGTACTGACTGTCAGAGGATGGGCACTTGTGGACAGCGTGATATGATGCCGATGCAGCCCATTCACTTCTGTGAGGTTTTTGACGCATGGGGCATCGATTTCATGGGTCCATTCCCTAAGAGTCAGGGATTTGAGTACATTCTGTTGGCCGTAGACTATGTGAGTCGTTGGGTGGAGGCTATCCCCGCCCGAGCCGCTGACGCGAGGACAGTTTGCAGATTTTTGAGGAAGCATATCATCACGCGATTCGGGGTTCCACGAGTTCTGATTTCTGATGGGGGATCTCACTTCATCAACGACCAGGTGAAGGCACTTGCTAGCGAGTTCGGCATAGACCATCGTGTTGCCACACCATACCATCCACAGACAAATGGTCTAGCCGAAGTGTCGAATAGGGAGATCAAGACTATTCTGCAGAAAGTCGTCCGCCCTGACCGAAAGGATTGGTCACAGCTATTGGACTCGGTCTTGTGGGCATATAGGACGTCTTTCAAGACACCTTTGGGCACATCTCCCTTTCGACTCGTATATGGCAAGCCCTGTCACCTACCAGTTGAGCTGAGGCACAAGTCACTTTGGCAGTTACAGACATACTTATGGATCCAGATGGTATAGGAGACCAGAGGAGGGCAGAGCTAGCTGCCCTGGAGGAGCTTAGAGATGCAGCTTTCTCAAGCAGCCTACATTATAAGGAGAGAGTCAAGGAGTGGCATGATTCTCATATCAGCCACAAGCATTTTGAGATTGGACAGAGAGTATGGCTGTTTGATGCGAGGCTTAGATTATTTCCAGGGAAGCTACAGAGCAAATGGAAAGGACCTTATCTGGTTCGGAAGGTACACGACAACGGTAGCATCGACATATCTGAGTTGTCTTCTGAGAGTACCTTCCGAGTGAACGGCCAGCGGCTCAAGCCATTTCTAGATCATGAGCCGCGGGTCGCTGATCTTGCCCCTATTCATTTTGCGTGAGATGTGGTCTTTGACTCACATCTAATGCATCTCACGCCTGAGCCTTACTGATCCTCCGCTGTATATAGATCCAGATGTCCATATCACCACATTCCTTAGTCCCAGATCCCTTTCTTCATCTTGTGATTATGCTATACTTAGGGTGCACTTTACCCTAAGTATAGGGGGGATGTGAGACCTTTCGGGTATTTCTTTTGTTTCTGTCTACCCTTGTTTAGCTGCCTATACTTAGGGATATCTTACCCTAAGTATAGGGGGGGTAGACCCTGTACATTCTCCACTCGGTTTTCCCTTTTGTGTACAGCCTGCTATACTTAGGATTATTTGATCCTAAGTATAGGGGGAAGACCCGAGTCCCTCTTGACTTTTTCATCTCCTTTTGTATAGCCTTTCTTTTCACTTCCCTATACATAGCACGAGTTATGTCTTCTTCATCGCTCTTGACTCTGAGGACATCGTTCGAGCTAAGTATAGGGGGGTGTGTATATATTTCATATATACTTTAGCCATAACTCGTACTTTGTGTGAGTGTATTAATAAATAAAAATGGCTAAAAACCACAAAAATTAAAAATTTTTTCATGTACATAATCTTCTTTTATTTGCACATACATAGCTAGTGTACAAATTATTTTTGTAAAAATGATTTCAAAAATCTTTTGTGTGTAAAATTTGTAAATATTTGTGTATCAAAACTATGTATATAGTACAAAATTTTTCCAAAATGTTTTGAAAATCAAAAGTTTGCAAAAATCTTGTGTAAATGTGTGTAAATTTCTTTTTGCAAAACTTGCACTTCATGCATCATCACTCATGATTTCAAAACATTTTTCAAAAATTTTGCATGGTTGTAAAATTTGTGTAAATATGCATCTTTTTGTACATATGTATATAGTTTTCTGGATGATAGTTGATATTTAAACTAGCCTGGAATCAAATTGAGAAATGGAGCTTGATTAAGATCTTAATCCACCTAATTTCTAAGAGGAACCTTATAGGACTTAGGTTTAAGGCTTTTCAGGTCCATGGTGACTTAATTCTTTGAGTCCACTAGGCTATGATCACATGTCATCTCAATGAGCCTAAGTAGAGCACTTAACAACAACACATGACTCATATAGATTATGGCTTTACTTGGACAACCGCACTATGCACCGAGCTCTCTATGGATGAGGTGGTGAGGAGGCAGCCTTCCTTGACTTGGGGTAGCATATGAGGGTAGTACTTCTAGGCGGAACCTCTCTTCTTCATTTAGTGAAGAAAGTGCGTCTCAACTTGGTCTGGTTGCCATGAGGTCTAACGACGGGAGTTGTGGGTTGCAATAAAGCTTCAAAAGAGGGATAGTCTACTGGCTCAAGAGGAAAAACTCCTTGTATATATGCTGCACATGTACATGTTGTATAGATGCACTCGAAAAAAAAAATGTGCAAAAAGAAAAGAACTCCAAAAAAGTGGTGGGTCTGAGAGGAAATGATAATCCCACCGGAGTATGTATATAAGTGCAATAAGCAAAGCTTGGTTTCATGATCCACCTGTTGTAGCTTGCAGCAGGGAGACTTGGCTACACTGGTCAGGCTCCCAAGGGTACTTGGCTACACTGGCCTTGACCCATTCTCTTCTTCCCCCTCTTCTTGAGCCGGTTGTACTTGAACTTAGAAGGGAATACCCCGCTCCTCGAGGAAAGAGTGGCCAGATTGAGGTCATAGAGTTACCTTGTTGGGGAGGGTTGTCAAGTTGCCATTTCTGAGGTGGAGAGCTTAGACCTCACTTTCACAGGACAAGAAAAGGTTCATGGTCTTAAGGGTTTGTGATTGATGACTTGTTCTGATCTGGAGCATTGAGGAGTCTTGGTTATAGAGTAGTGGAACTTAGAGGCTGTTAGGTTTTAAGCTTAAGTCTGAATAAGGCTCCGACACATTAATAATCCAAAGATCTGATCGAGCTCCATATTTCAATTTAATGAAGGAAAGTTTAATAATTCAATCTTGATCCATGTGCATCCTCTTTTTCTTTTTCTTTTTCTTTCTTTTTCACTTCTTTTTCAAATAAGTGTTTGCTAAGGGACTAGCAAAGTATAGTATAGGGGGGTGATGAATACCCATTCATCACTCTTTAGTCTTATATTTTAGCTACAAAAACTTATGCAAATGCATGTAGATATGTGCAAATAGGATTAATTAGCAAAAGCATGCATCTTTGTAAAAATAGATAATTAGCATGTTTTTGTGCAAAAATAAAAGAATAAAGATGAAAAAGAAAAAGAGGGAAATATTTAGAATAAATATTGAGCAACCTAACCCAAGAGAGGGCTCAGCATGGGCCTGACCGCATAAAAGCCAAGTAGAGGGAGATAGGGGCTCATGTGTAAATAACTATGTAAACAAATAAAATAATATTTTCCTCACCCAAAAATATGTTGTAAATATTTTGTATATATTTTGTATATATTTAGAAACTATTGAAAACAAAATAAAAATTTAAAAATCAAAAATTCAAAAATGCCCTTTCACCATGTGTATAGATCATCACCCCTTACTTATTTCACCTTGTAAATAAAGTCATTTATTTTCAAAACTTTTTGTAAATATTCTAGATTATATTTTGTAAATAAAATAAATAAAAAGAAACAAAACAAAAATCAAATAAAAATTACAAAATTAAAAATACAAAAACATATTGTACATATACCTATGTATAGACCTATAATGTACATACCTTATTCTTATTTCCAAAAATTAATTAAAAATCACCAAAAAATAGAAAAAAATAAAAGAAAAATATTTCATGTTTTAAGTTTTTCTTAATTCGGCCATTTTCTGCCTTAAAATAAATAAACAAAAAATTTAATAATTGGCAGCTCCTGATTGGTCCACGGGGGATTGTTGACCCCGGTCAACTCCCCCGCGGACTCTTTCCTTTTGGGGAGACCCGCGCCCGACCCGACTTCGCCGATTTCTCCACGCGTCTCCAGCCTGTCGCCTCCGCAAATCCCGTGCCCGGATCCTTCGCCAATCATCCGACATCCTCGCCAGATCCTTCGCCGAAGGATCCACGCCTTCCATAGCCGTCTCCACCCAACCCTAATCGGCCCTGTCTCCATATATATCTCGAGCTCCGCCGCCTCCGCGCCTCATCTTTCGCTCTTCTCCTTCTTCCCAGTGAACTCCAGAGGCACCGCGAGAGTGACAGCAAGCGATCGCCCTTGTTGCAGCGAGGCGAGGAGGTGAATCCACTGATCCGGCGTGTGTCGCCGCCGTTGCTCCGCCACTAGCGTGAGCACCGAGCCTCGGGCCGAGACGACCCTTGAGGCTAAGACCAGGAGCACCCTCTGCTCTTCCCCAGTCTCTCCGACCACCCAGGTAGATCTCTTAGGCCATAGTCTAGCGTAAATTTCGATTTTTAGTTTACTGTTAGCGTAGCTCCGCCGCCGTCGCCAGCCACCTCCGATACTCCATCTGCCATTCCGACCCGACCATCATCTTCGCCAGACCTCTCCGCATCTTCTTCACCCATTCACCCAACCCAGATCGCACAGGATCTGGGAATCGAGCTCCTCCGCCGACCACCTTCGCCGGAGCTCTCCATTTCGACGCACCATGCACCTTCACGCCGCCTAACCGGGTCGAGGCAATTTGCCCTCGACCCGTGAGTCTTCTGGTTCGCTTTTCAGGTCACGACAAGGGTCATCTGAGACCCTTCGCCATCCAGCCAGGAGACCCAGCTCCGCCGCCTTCGCTCGAGCTCCTCGGAGCTCGGGGTGCTCGTCGGAGACCACCAGCAGACGCGGGAGCCTTCCGCGATTCTTCTCCGACCTCCAGAAGGCTCTCCAGAGGACCCTAGCGCACGCTCGAGCCCGGCGAATCTCGCCGGCAACCAGTTCTTCCAGGATCCTCCAGAACCGTCAGATCATCCTCCCCGCTCCAGATCTGATCTGAACCATTCATCTGCGGAGCACTGCCACCATCCGATCATCACGAGGGTCGATCTTGACCGCTCGCGCAGAGAGAGAGGCACCAGCTAGCCTCAACCGTCAGATTCGCCATGCGTCCTCCTCTCAGCCGTCGATTCACCAAGAGTATCTCCACCACGCTTCGTCACAGTCAGATCTGCCACGTGGAATATTCTCCACCGTTCGATCAGGCCAGCCCTTCCAGAGTTAAAGTCGCCCCCGTTCTCCACCGTCCGATCAGCCACGTGGCGCACATCAGGCCGTCGATGATAATAAAAGGGGTAAATTCATCTTAGGCCCCTCTGTTTGTTTTATTTCATTTTAGTCCTGTAATTTTTAAATTAAGTTGTTTATTTTCTGGGATATTTGCACTAAGGACCTCGTACTTACTTTATTTGCACTTATACCCCTGTCTACGTGGACCACGTGCTTCGTCACGTGAACTTTATTGGGTCATTTGCAATATAAGCCCTGTAATCCTGGATGTTACGGATTGAATAAAAAGTTTTCCTTATTTGCATTTATGCCCCTGTGCGTGATTTAATTTCCACATGTGCGTTTTATTTTTTTTGGGATATTTGCAGATAAGCCCCTGGACTTTTGGTACTTGTTACCAATAAGCCCTCGGAACTTATTTTTCTTACATTTGGGTCCCTGAGTGCCCCAGGCACGTGCTTGGCACGCGTTTTGCTGGGTATTTTGCACCAGACCCCCCAGAACTTTGGGTATTTGCACTTTGGTCCCTGTGCACAATGCCCCTCCTTTATTTTTGAATAAAATATCAAATCACCTCCAAATTCGATGAAAATTTGACACATGGCTCCTGCCATGGTGTAGGATTTTTGAGAATTTTTGAGGACATTTTTGATTTCATTTGCTATTTTTAAAAATTCAAAAACCCCTATTTTTGCTACTGTTTAACTTGAAAAATCACAAAAAAATATAAAATCACCCCCAAAAATTCTAAAAATTTTAGTTACTGTTGTTTGTGTGATGTTTGATTTTCTAGCCAATTTTGGCTATTTTTCATTGCGTAAAAACCCTAAAAATTGAAAAACCCCTAAAAACTTACAAAAATTGTAATAAACAATCTAAAAATCCAAAAATAATAATTTTGGTGCCCAAATTTTCCTTATTTTCTTTAGAATATAGGAAAATTACCTCCAGGGCATGTTGAGATCCTTAAATATTTTATTTTTGGGATTCAGGCCTTGCTGGACAGTACCTAGGCTTTTTAGCACTGTTTGATTTTTAGGAAAAAAAATATACCTTAGAAAATTACCAAAAATTCACCAAAAACACTTAAAAACTTAAAAAACATAAAAACCATTTTTCTTGAATTTTTGCTTGATTTTTGGTGTGTTAAATAAATTGTGTAAGTGTGTTTGATTTTGTGTTCTTTAATTTTCTTCGTATATTAAAAATTCAAAAAAAATGTGTAAAAACAAATAAAAAAACACTAAAAAGTATTCTCTTGGATTTCTGACTACATCGTAGGCCGCAAGGCCAATCCGTGCTCCTTGAGTTCGACCCTGGTCACTATACCAGGTTAATCCTCTAGCAGGACCACTTCTCTGTGTTTCATTGATTTATCTTCATTTGTGGTTCATTTTTCTTGATTGACACGTTCTGAGCGACTGAGGTCGCAACGACCTATTTTCTGTACCTTCTACCTTAGTTGCTCGGGTTTTTGTGTCATCAGCGATCTCCTCTCCGGACTCATTGACAACTGTAGTGATACCCGTCTTCTTGGGTACCACATAGAGTGGACTAACCCATTTGGAGTCGGAGATGGGATAGATAAAATCAGCGCTCCACCACTTGGAAATTTCTTTCATGACTACGTCTCGAAGATTCGGGTTCAGCCGTCGTTGGAACTCACGCGACGGCTTAGCGTTATCCTCAAGATAAATGTGGTGAGAGCAAAGATTTGGGCTCAGCCCCTGGAGATCAGCTATACTCCAACCGATTGCCTTGCGATTTCTTTCAAGAACCTCCATCAGACGAGATTCTTGTTCTCCAGTCAAATCTGCAGAGATAATGACTGGGTGCATTTCTGGCTCTCCAGCAAAGAATCTGTACTTCATCGACTGCGGTAGAGGTTTCCGTTCTGGACAACTGGGAGGTGGCAGATCTGGCTTCTGATATGTCTGTGTAAATGCGACCAGGTCTGCATGGGAGAACTCTCGCTCTGCATGAATTGCTGACGAAGGGCGGCCTGCTGGATCATCAATAAACTGCACTGGCTCGCACTCTGTCATGGTTGCTGGCTCAGAAGGAATCAGACAAGGCAAATAATCATCAAAGTCATCCCAGTCAATGTCTGAATCTGAGGGATCAGAAGAAGATGAGCAAGATTGAAATTCCTCAGCACCACTCATCACAACACTGTCAGCCTCAGAGATATCCTCATCCAGGGATGTGCTCTCCCGGCTCTCGACTGCCATGAGCTTGAGATACAGTGAATCTACAGGCAAGGCGAGGGTCGGTGCTACGGGATCTGTCCAGTTGGATTCATCATCAGTCATCTCAAAGTCACAAACCTGGTGGATGTCTAGCTCTTCCTCTGTCATCTGCTCGGCTTCGCTGGACTGTTCTGAGCACTCTAACTCTCTAGCTTTGGTCTCTTCGATCGTCTCTATTTGTATAGTTTCGCCCTCTACGCGAAAGCATACCTTCCCACTATCATGGTCGGTCACCGCCTTGGCTGTGGCCAAGAATGGACGTCCGAGAATGATGGGGGCATCAGTTACCGACTCAGGGATCTCCATGTCCAACATAACGAAGTCCACGGGGAATTTCAGGCCCTGAATGGTAATGACCACGTCTTTCAATAACCCCTTCGGCCTCTTAATCGACCTATCAGCAAACTGAAGGACCGTTCTGCTTCGAAGAAGAGGGACAAACTCGAATTGCTTGAGTAGGGCTGCCGGAAGGAGGTTAATTGAAGAGCCGCTGTCTAATAGAGTACGATCAAACTGCTGCTCCTGAATCTCGCATCTGACATAGGGAGCTCCTGCGTCTGGTCGCTTGGCTGGCAGCTTGTTCTGAATGATACAACATGTGTCATGAGTGAGCATATGGATTTGATCTCTGTGCCTCTTCTTCCTTCGAACAGTAGTTGTCTCTTTCAAGTTATTTTTGAAGAAGGGGATATGCTCAAATGCTTCCCGTAGAGTCAGCTGAATGTGAAATCTGTCAATCATTCCGTTGCCGAACTCTACCTGCTGATTCTTTTTTGGATTTTCGTTTTTATTCCCCTTCGCTCGGCGGAGTGCCTCAGGGAAGGGGATGGTAGGGGCCTCCTCAGATGGAGGACTAGGAATCGGTCCCTGTGCCTGTGAAGACGGAGAATCCATACAATAATCATCATTCACCACATATGGATCCGTAATTTGAACAAAAATCTTTCCTTTATTCATATTTTTGTTTTTGTTTTTGTTCCCACAGTCTCTAGATACAAAATGTGGTAACATCACAGATGACGGCTCAATAAAAGTAGATGTCGTAGCCTCAGCACCACCACTAGCACCGGTCCTCGCGGCATCAGCACCGCGCTCGGGTTCATCATCCAAAATGGTGGCTTCAGCACCACCGTCTGCATCTGGTCTCACGACGGCATCAGCACCGTCGTCCTGGACTCCGTCATTGGTGGCATCAGCACCACCGTCGTCAACATCATCATTAGCGGCATCAGTACCGCTAGTCTGTTCCTCTGGCGCTCCTGGTTCTGCATCTGGCTGTCGCTCAGAAGAGGCGCCGCCGGCTGGCATCCTACCGCTCCTAGTAGTCACAAAATTAGCATCATTCAAAGAATAAGACATATCATTCAAATCGTCACTAGGAGAGGTATCCTCTGTGAACTCTACCTGCTCAGATTTTCTTTTTAGGTTATTAGGATTAGGTTCGATCTGAGCGGGTATGGCGGCTTTGCCTTTGATGATATCCCGCATCTCCTGCCGGAATTCATCCATTTCTTGCTTGAAAGATGCTCGCTGTTCAGATAGCAAGTGGGCAAGATAATCGAGAGCTGGGTTCTCATAGGCTGGACCCTGAGAACCGGATGTCTGTCCCTGCTGGAAATGGGGTTGCTGCTGCTGGTGTTGCTGCTGATACTGGGGGGAAGGCTGGTGATAAGACTGTTGAGGCGGCTGTCGCTGCCTCCACTGTTGTCCCTGATAGGAGGGACGAGGACCACTCTGGTATTGTTGCTGATGGGCATACTGGGGCTGTTGCTGCTGTGTCGGCTGGCTGTTCTGCTGTCCTTGGGCAGGAGGATGCTACTGGGACGAGGATCCACCATTCCCCCAACGGAATCTGGGGTGATCCCTACGAATTGCGGGCTGAGGGTATCGGTCATACCAAATCCCATTGACTTCCATCAATGGTTCATGCTCAAAGGAGGGTGGAGGAAGAACTGCCAGTGGCTGCTCTGGCTGATAAACCACCATCTGCGTGTCCTGAGATGGCGGTTGCTCTGGATGATACTGCAGCAATGGAACCGGCTCCGCCTGGATATGGTTCACCTGGCGGTATGAGGTGGAGGCCTGGTTGGGATTGCTGCTGCTGGAAGCAACCTGTAACCTGGGAGGCTGTTGGGACTGGGTTTGTGCCTCCTGAATACATAGAATTTGAGTCTTCAGGTCACTCATGGTTTTGGTGAGAAGGTCCATCTGGGCTAGACCTTGGTTCTGCTTCTTTTCGAGGATCTCCATGCGGTCCAACTTTTCGCTAATGATGCCCATGTCGGCTGCTGCTGATTCGGCTTGGGCTGCGGCTACCGATGTTGTGCTGGGACCGGCATCGATGCGGGCGATCCTCTGAAATGATCCCGCTCCTTGCGGGGGCTTCTGCTGAGTATAGACTCGGGCCTGGGTCATCACTGTGGAGTTCTCTGCCATGCCTTCGTAGATGTCCCAGACGTCGTCTTCTCCCTTGGAGAAATAGGACCCACCGCAAGAGGCGTTCACAAGCCCCTGCAGCTCCGGTGTCAGCCCACAGAAGAAACTCTGCACCAGGTTGGGCTTGGAGATATCGTGATGTGGACACCGGTCTATGAGCTCTCTGAATCGATCCCAGGCTTCATGGAATTGTTCATTTGGGATCATGACAAAGTTGCTGATCATGGCTCGAGCTGCGTTGGTCCGGCCGAGAGGATAGTATTTCTTCAAATATGCGGTCCGGAGATCTGCCCAAGTATCGATGAATCGCCCAAGATGTTTGAGCCAATATGCGGCTCTATCAACCATTGAGAACGGGAAGGCGATCATCTTAATGGTGTCCTCGGTCATCAACCGATCATGGATAGTACTGCATATCATTTCAAATTCTTGGAGGTGGAGGTGCGGCTCTTCGGTCGGCAGCCCGTGAAACTTGGGTAGCAACTGAATCGTGTGGTGCCGAAGCTCGAAGTCTCCGTGGATTGGCGGGAGTCTGATCCACCGGTGAGTGAGGGACGAAGCTGGGTTGTGCAGTTCCCTCATGATAGTCTGTGGCGGTCGCTCAGCGTCTGGATCGCCTCCTCCTGCATCGGGTCCTCCTCCTCCTCCACCGCCACCGCCCCCAGGTCGGTTTTCTCTCAGCTGTGCTATCTCTCTCATCAGATCACCCATGAATGTTCCCTGGTCACGGATTCGTCTCTGCATATTTTCCAGGGACGCTAGCAAGGAATTGTTGATGGCCACTTGATCAATAATGAACGGGGGATGCTCGTGGTCATCTGGGTGCTCGCCTCTGTCTGCCATTGCTGGATTCTCTGAAAAAGCAAAAGAGGCCATCTCAGGTGCTCTCGAATGAGCGGAACTCTGTGATGCACTGAATTCTGACACAATTGGACTGAGAGAAGGAGAATGGGAAGGGTGGTCGAGGGGGAACAGGGTGGATGTGAACTCGGGCTCGGAGAGCGGACTCTCCGAGGCATTCCTAGATGAGTAAGGAGGAGTGCTAGATAGCGGTGCCGACAAGGTCGGCCTAAGAGATCTCCGTCCCATCATCTTGATTATTCGAGAAGAGTGGGGATAATGCAAGAGAAGAGGAAGATGATATGCAACAAAATTGTGCACAATTGTGCGGTGTTTTTGATCTTGACCTAAATAAATCTAGCAATCAAACGCAAAGCAAGGGTGAATTCACCAACTCAACTCGTGAAGCCGTGCAGGTTCGGCTTTTATCTTGTCAATTTTAGCTTGTTTTCAAGTATTTATCTTTTCACGAGTCCTTAGAACGCTACGCCTATAGGAGCGAGAGTACTGCCAGGAAAGTGTCCCCGTACTTGTCCTCCTCCTGTGTAACCTGTAACTTGCGCTTTTTGAGGTCCTTGTAACCCTTCCTGGATCCCTACTCAGCCAAAGAAATAGAGGGAGGAAGCCGATAGGCGAAACCGATACTTCGGACCTCGCTCGCAACGGAATCACCCGTGAGCGTGCAAGATCCTACTCGGACGCAGCCGGTGAGACAGACACACCCGTGAAGGCGTGGCCTAAGCTCGGTACTTCGGACAAGGTCGGTGCTCACACAATAGCGAGTCACCAATGGCGACCAAGTCCTACTCGACTACGTACGATAGTAGCGCCAATACTTCGGAAATCCAGGCGATACACAAGGCAGCCACAAGTTGGGTTTTGGGCTCTAATCCTTACGAAGCGCTCACCTCACTTGGAAGGAGACCTTCCCATGCAACCTGAAGACAAGTGAGGGTGTTACTCTCCCCAAGCAATGAATCCAATTACCGATTTTATTTTGGTCAAGTTTTCTTTAGCAGTCCCTTTTTTTAATTTTTTTGGTGTTATCGCTTCTTTTGAGTCAATTCAAACAAGCGCCTAACGGTTTTTGTATTTTTCCTTTATCCTACTTTGTTCCAAAAACAGAGGGAGAATAGAGTCGGAAAAGCCGTGCAAGTCGACACCAAGGTGGAAATCTCACCTTTGTGCCTAGATGATGCGTGCAAAGTAAGAGGACTTACAGCGAATCCCAGCTCTCTCCATGCGGGATGCAAAGCAGAATTTTTAAACCTAAGCTATATGGCGATATGCATGCGGAAATCGTCCTAGAACAGGCAGCTGCTAGCGTGAAGAACCACAAGCTAACTAGTAACTCCTAATCCGAGTGTCCGGTCTAGGCTCACCCCTCCTCTGCCCAACACATTTGGGGTAGGAGAAAGCGCTTGTTCGGGTGTGAGCTCGCGGCGCGTGGATTTGGAAGCTACTAGCTAACTGTTTAATTAGTCTAAGTCCAAATACGAATCTATAGGAGCATGCAAAGATAATTAGGTGTTTGGACCTATTCTAATCGAGTCAAGCAGGACCTAGAACTAAAAGCTCAATCCACAAAAGAAAGTGAAAAATGAAAACAAAACCGGAAAATGACAGCGATAAAAACTCGATGAAATCCGCGGTGAGCCCCCGGGTGAACAAACACCCGGAAATTAGGCCCGAAAGTCTGAGTGTCCAAGTCCAAGTGTACCTGTATTATTACAAATTAATAGATCACTCTCTCACCAAAAACAAATGAAAAGCTAAGCTAGTCACTCTCTCTCGCTCTCCTTGCTCTCTCCTGCCGGCTTGGCTAAGGAATAGCCGACTCCACGTCCCAAGGTTGCGTCGGGTCGCCTAGGCGATCCGCCTCGCTCCGCGGTCCCTCGCAAGAAGACAAAGAAGAGTGGTCAGATAGCTCAACGAGATATATCAAAAATGTAAGAGATGGAAAATAATGCTATGGTAAACAATCACACAATCAAACAAAATGTGAACTATTCGCTGTTGCTCCCCGGCAACGGCGCCATTTGATTTAGCCAAAAATGGGTGGTCTTAAGTTCAACACAAAGCGTGAACTCAGTCGGTGTGGTGACCACACTAAATTCGGACTAAAGTCAACAATTAACCCACACTAAAGATCAATAAATTAGAGCTAATGTGGAGTTAAAATTTATTTTTAACTCTGCACAAATGGTGTATAGTGACAAGTATGCAGAGAGTTCGAACACATGGAGCAAACAAGGTAGTTCAAGCAAAAATGTGCTCAAGTGTGTGTGTGATGTGTCTACACTAAGCAAGCAAGGGAAGGAATTTTTGTGGGTTTTTAATTTTTAATTTTTTTATTTTATTTTAATTTTTAATTTTGTATTTTGATTTTAATTTTCTAATTTTTTATAATTTATATTTTATATTTTGTATTTCTTTTTCCAAATTGGAGAATAAAGACAATATAATGAAAGGCAAGCTAAAATATTTATAAAATGGTGCAAAAATAACCAAAAATTCAGGAATAAAACATTTTTGATATTTTTATGGTTTTCTACTGTTTTTGTGATTTTTGGGGATTTTTCAAGGTGTTTTTGGTATTTTTAATTACTGAATTAGGGCAAAACAGTGGAAATAGGGCTGGCTGTGACTAAAATGCAAGTTAAAATGAACAAACAGCAACCAAAACTTTTCACACTATTTTTCAAATAAAAATGACAAAATAAGTGACACACAGAACCTGAGTTTGATATTTTTGGATTTTTCTACTATTTTATATATTTTTTTGAAGTTTTTGAGTGTTTTTAAATTTTTAGTGTTTTTCTTTTGAGATTTTTAATGATTTTTGGACTGACACTAAAATATGATAAAATAGACACTAGGTAATTTTTTTGGAATTTTTAGAGGTGTTTTAGTATTTTTTGGTATTTTCTAAGCTAGACAGTACACAAAAAGCGAGTTTTTGATTTTTAATAAATATAAAAATAAGATAAAATCAAAAACTAAAATGTGGCGTCAAAGTACACATGTCCAGGAGCTTAAGTCTATTTTTGTGGAATTTTTGGACTTAAAATGATAGGTTAAATAATTAGAGCAAACATCCAAACATTAAACAGTCCTGACAGGGGTATATGTGCAATATATCAAACATCCAGGGGCATACATGCAATTTTCCACAAAAATATACACTGAATATTTAATTTATAGCATCAAAAAGCAATTAGAAAAACCGCCTGGGCCTCTTAGAAATTTTCCACCAGGGCGCGTGACTTGCACGCGCCTGGCGAGGACTGAAACTGTAATATCTCAAAACCTGAGGGCCTACTTGCAAAATAACCAAAAAGTTTATACTGGATACGAAAGTTTAAGGACTAAAACAAAATACACAAGTGTCCGAGGGTTCCTCTGCAAAATGCCCACACCTCACGTGTACAGGTCACGTGAGGTGACGTGGCTGAGGACCTAAATGCAAATATTGAAAGTACGGGGGTGTTTGTGCAAATATTACAAAACTTTTAAGCGGCTAACGAAAGTTTATGTCCTAATAAAATATTACAAAATTGGCAGGGGTATCATGCAAAATTACCCCCCGCTAGGCGCGATCGGACGGCTGGGCTACTTCACTTGTCCACGTGTCCGCTCCTCGGGTGCCGATGACGGTTGGGCTCGTGCGGCTGTGATTAGAACTCCCCCGATGATCGGACGGTGGGCACGTGGGGAGATCTGACGGCTCCTGTGCGATCTGGGCGCTCCTCGTTGATCCGACGGTCCCGGAGGCAGAGGGAAGAACACGGAGGAGCTCCGGTTGGGCGAAGTTCTCCGAGCTCCTCCGTCCGGCTATGGCGACGATTGAGCTTGTAAACCGGTCGAGGGTGCTCCTGCAGGTGTCAGCTGACGTCTGGAAGCCTCAAAAGCCACTGGCGTTCGCCGGTGCTCTCGCACGGAGGTGGCAGAGCTGCAAGGTCCCAGGTGCTCCGGCGAGAGGGCAAAATTGCTCCAGACGCTTCGTTGGGCTTCAGTACCTGCACAAAAAAATTAAGGAGGTCGAGGGCAAAATGCCTCGACCTCAGGTGGCTCTCGAAATGGAAGGGAAGGCGAGATAGGGGCTCGCCGGAGTTGCGCTCCGGCGAGGTGATCTATGGAACGATTCGATGAGGGATTTGACGAGGGATTAAGAGCGAAAAGATCCTAACATAATCAGGAACGAGATGGAGATAAAAATGGGAAGAATGGCTGCCTCGATGGCCAAGGGCCAGAGGGTGAATACCTCACGGGGACACCCGCCGGAGGTGGGGGTGGAACACGCCCAACTCGCTCGAATCCGCCTCTCGAAGGTGTAGACCTGGAGCTGTCACCTCCACGGTGCTAGAGCGACTCCAAGGGGGGAGGGAGCTGGATGATTTGTGGTTCGAAATTCAAATGAAGTCAGACCTAGGTTTTTAAGGGGTTGACGGACATGGTGGAAAGAACGAGGCGCCTGGCCTGATGCAGTGGTCTTCAGCCCAAGATAATGCTTGGGCGAGGGTCCTCGATGCTGGAGCTTCAAAAGTCGTGAAGGGTGGAAGACGAAAGGATGAAAGCTCGCTCCTCGAAAAAATGGTGAAAATGGGGTCAAAAGTGGGTCTGACAAGAGCTACAAGGTGTAGGTCAGACTGTTGACCTAAGTCAACAGTCCTGGCCTCCTGGTTGGTCCACGTGGACCAACCAGGAAAAACCCTGGAAAAACTTATTGATAATTCAATTTAAAATACTAAATGGCCGAATTAGATAAAAGTTATAAAATAAAAAATGTTTAGAATTTTATGTAGTATTTTATTTTGATTTTTAATTATTTTTAGGAGATTTATGTTTACAAGTTACCTTTTTAACCCTATATAGGTATAATACCTATGTATTTTAGTATTCTATTTTTATTTTAGGTATTATTAATATTATTATTTTTATTTATGATTTTATAAAATTGTGAAATACTTTCATATACACATATATATTTTTATTTTATTTTTCTGATTTACTTTGTATGTTTAATAAAATACAAGAGTATTTTGTACAGGTATAGGCATAGGCAGTATACCTATGTAGTCTTTATACAAGTATTTTTATTTTTATTTTTCTTTGCATTTTATTTCAATTTTAATGCATATATATATTATAAGTAATATTTACAAAATTATAAAAATATAAAAATATAAAAATAATGAATAAATAATAAATTGAATATTTTATTCAGTACAAGTATACAATAAGGGTCCAAAACTCAACTTTCAAACCGTAGCTCCGCCAAATGCGAAACCACCACCATTGGGTAGATTATTTTATTCTCTTTACAATTAAAGGTGAGTACACTGCATTTGGAGTTGTCGTTTGTGAGATACGGGTCTGGGAAGTTGGGATTCTGGATTTTTATTCAGACCATAACTTTTTATCTGTATATTATTTTTCTGTGAAATCAATTTTGTATTTTTCTTTATTAAATTATCTACAACTTTCATGTACAAAGTTTCTTTATTTGATGTATAAAAAGTGGAACCAAAAATAGGTCCCAAAATGAATTAAAGAATGAATAGGAAGTATAGGTATTATATCTGTGTTTCTGACCTTATCTCCCCCTACTTTATTCCTTGTCGACCTATTCATCAAGATGCCTAGGTCTCGGGGGTTTTGGGTCATAAAAATATTTACAATATTTTATTCTTTTTCTTTTCTTTATTTATTCTATAATTTTGGCCTTAATTACAGTAATTTATACACTGTTTGGATGCACATGCATGAATGCTAAGATGCTCTATTTAAGGGTATTTTCAGGCATTTGCTAGGGTTTTTGGTGCCAAAATGATAGAATAAAGATGATGAAATGTGGATTCATCACCTCCCCCTCCCCCTACCCCGCACTGCCCCCTCCCCTGCCCCACGTCGCCCCTGCTCCTTCTCCCCCTGCCCCGTGCCGCCCCCTCCCCCTGCCCCGTGACGTGCCGCCCCTTGCTCCCCCTCCACCAGCCCTGTGCGGCCCCCTGGGCCTCCCCCTCCCCCTGCCCCGCACTGCCCCTTGCTCCCCACCGCGGTCCGCCCCGAGCTCCTCTCTCGAGCTCCTCCTCCGCACCTGATTTTATTCTGACCATAACACCCTTCTTAACCACGTCATGGTTTGAATAAACTATGATTATTTTAATTTTTTGACGGTCAATCTGACGGAAGGGCACAAGTGATAACAGAGAAAGAAGTGAGGGGCACAACTGATATTATCAAAAAGATAGGGGCATAACTGAAATTACGATATCTCGGAGGGGCACAACTGATAAAAACCCTATTCATTACTTGTTTCTTTAGATCACAACAATGATTGTATTTGTCGTCATATTTCTATCTAGTAACGAACCATATAACAATGGTTATTTATTGACGTATTCTTCAAATCGTTGGTAAATTCAGCAACGATTTTATAATAATTTTAAGAATAAGCCAACGGATAACAAAAGCTAAATTACAATGAATAATATTCGTTTTTAAAATTTAACATCGGAATATATGGCAAGGAATATTCAAGTTATTCATTACCATAGGTCAGTTTTCTTGTAGTATTGGACGGCAGTGATAGGTTTTTATATGTGGAGAAAGAAGAATAAATAGGATACAATGTAACAACACCAAAAATAGTCCCATATCGGAAACTCACAAAGTGTAGATGTGAGTTATACGTGATGGGGACTACTACATGATAACTTAGGCTTATGCTTTTGGTTGGTTATCAATGGACCCATTGGGTCCAAGCCCAACAAGTTGTTAAAGTTAGTTTTCCTCGATAGTCGGGGACCTAATGTAACACCCGTACCCCAAATATAGTGCCACATCTAAAACTCACGAAGTGTGGGCGTGGTTTATAAGTGGTGGGGATTACTACTTGACAACTTGGGCTTAAGCATTTTGGGTGATTGTCAACAGGTCCATTTGGGCATGTACCCAACAAGTTGTCAGGGCCAGTTTTCCTCGATAACGGATCGGGGACCTAAGCCCGTGACGTTACAAATGGTATCAGAGCTAATTTTCCTCTGATACTGGAAATGACTACCCGAGAGGTGGAGCCGCCCCTACAAAGAGATAGGAGGAAATGGCTACCCGGATCGTGCAGCCGCCACTGTCACTGGAATAAGTGATGGGTCATGTCGCAACGAGGACGTTGCGAATATAAGTGGGGTAGGTTGTAACATCCATACCCCCAAACATAGTGCCACATCTAAAACTCACGAAGTGTGGATGTGGTTTATAAGTGGTGGGGATTGCTACTTGATAACTTGGGCTTAAGCATTTTGAGTGGTTGTCAACGGGTCCATTTGGGCCCGTACCCAATAAGTTATCAGGGCCAGTTTTCCTCGATAACGGACCGGGGACCTAAGCCCGGGATGTTACACCTAAGCTTGGGACGTTACATGCAAAGAACTCGAGTCCCTGGGGAGTTTCTATACTACATGTGGTACAAATGGTTTCCTGGTACAAATAGATTCAATTCCAAAATAGAAAAGAAAGTGCCTATAAAATTTTCGGCCGGGGTCGTTGCCCTCACACCTCCTCAAGGGGGGCTCACCCACTCCTCCTCGGCTTGCTAATTGGACAGCGAGACCCGTAGAATTTGGAAGCACGGGGCAATGTATAATGGTTCTTCAACTGAGTCTAGCATAACAAATGGTTAAGATTTAAGGCATAGTAATGGAAAAAAAATTCTCAATAGTTTCACAACTGAGTCAGGATGTCCTTTGTTAGAAAATATCACAATTCTTATTAGTAACTCGACTTTGATATCAAAAGAAAATATCCTATCTTGTAAATTCTCAAGATTTATCCCAATACCAGGGGAGTGCTTAATAATGGAGTACACCCTTAATTCCTTTCCGTTCTTAGTACAGAAACGATTATTTAAGAGTTCATTAATTGACAATTTTAGGTGTAGAAGCTTCGAGATATTTGGCTTGGAAAGAAAAACGTTTCGCAATATATCTATTTTTGTCGGTCGACATCCAAAGAGCTTCGAGTATTTATTCATTCAAAGAATATATGCTTAAATAGATCTGTTGACGATTTTGTGGCGGACAAAAGGAGCACAGGGTGGCAGTCCGTCCTGTGGCACCAAATATTGTTGCCAAAATTTATTTAAAAGTCGCTCCAGCGGATCCAACATATACTTAATTGATTGCAGCAAGACTTTGACAGTCCGTAGCATCTCATAAGTTGACAGATTATTTTCTTAGGAATCTTAGGATATGCACAGAGATTTATGGAGTTGCTGTCTTCTTACGAGGATCACGAAAATTGGTCGAAAACGATCCCCGGGGGAGCTGTTTTTTTTAGCCTGAAAATAAATAAGATTCAGGAGAATATAAGCCTTGCAACTGCACAAAAACAATACCGCTGGAAGAAAGATAGGAGGCAATGGATGAGGAGGATTTGCATAAAATAAGCAAGAAAATAAATCTTCTGGAAGTTGTCTAAAGATTAAAGATCTGTAAGGCATACATGTAATATCAAATAAGTAAACATTATTGGATCATCATCATCATCATACGATTAATGAGGCAAGCACAAAGACACACGGATTTACAAATCACATTTAATTGGATTACGTCCTCGGATGGTGACGATCGGTTTTCACTATATGGAGAAGAAGAAAATATAGATGATACTAGAGATCTAACCCTAGAGGAGTTTCTGTACTACTCCCATATAGACGGATCCATTATACAAATGGATCCAAATACTCAAATACAAATAAGAAACGTTATTAAAAAAAATTTCACGGGGACACTACCCCCGCTCCTTCTCCCTCCTTAGACTCCCGTCTTGTTAGCTTGTGGTACTACAAGAAAGGATGCATACGCCGATTTCTTCAACTCTGGATCAGATGGTTAGAATTCAAGCCATATCTAACACAAGCAGTACATGATTCGGTGGGAGAGCAATACATATACAACATGACAGTCAAAGATACATATTGGCCTGCAACATTTTTGAAGGTTAAACTCCTTGAACGCTACGTCTCCAACCAGAAGCAAAGAGGAAAGACCCAGCACTGTCTTGGGTGCTAAAAATCCAAAATGGTGAGATCTCCCAATCTGATCTGTCGGCACTCCTAATCAGCTAATTTTGCTTTAGTGCAGTCTTAACCATTAAAGCGAACAACATGCTGCAGGAAAAACAAGAGGCCCTTTTTTCCATTTCTTTGCAGCACTTGGTTGGGGTGGGAGGGGAGCTGCCCACTGATGGCCGACAGTTGAGTTACACACACAAATAAATGGCAAAAACCAGACATGCCTTTAGCTAACATGAAATCACATCTGATCTTCCCAACTACATCATTCAATAAAGTACTGTGACTTATGTACAAGTTTCTCAATAACTTATCTGTTTATGAACATGGTCTAAAATCCTACGATGCCGATTTTGCACGACAAAGCCCACGACGATCACGATGTCTCAGTCCAATCGCTGTTCGAAAACATGTGATTGACTGAACTTCAAGACATTTATCCATATTTGTTAAACCCAAATAATCCTACCATAGACCTTAATTATATTCCATACCGTGGAGTTCTTATGATTTCATACGCTTGAGTTTGCAAGGATATTGGCTTTTTTATTTCGTGTATTCGCGTTATACTATAGAATAGAATGCCCGTTTTTCTCCTTGTTCCTTGATAAGGTGTGGCTTCGTACTTTTCATTAATAGAAGGGGTTTGATTTATTAATATTTCATTTTAATCATATTCCGGATGCCAAATCTTTGTTGAGGAAACTAATCTTTTAGCAGCATGTTGGATTTTTTTGCTACCAGTAAACTTTTTTTTTCTTTGTATTACAAACAAAATTACAAAAATTGTTACATAATGGGCTAATTCAGCCTTGTGATTACAGAAGATCAGAGTTGGGTGTAGCGAAAGTTGAAACATGAAACGAAGATATGGCGAAAACTAACTCACAAGAATCAAGTACAAAGGATACAAAGAGCTCGACCCTCAGGAGTATATGTACTACTCCCATACAAAATGAATCTCAAAGTCAGACGGATCCGAATACCCATATAAGAAAATTTTTTCTGCTACTCCCGCAAGGGGAGATGCATCAAATGATTCTTCAACCTGGATTAGATGGTTATGATTCAAGGTATATCAATACAAACTAATAGGTCTCTTTTAGTGTCCTTTCCATCACTTAAAATAAAGATAGCTGATCTTGGAAGTGATTCTTTACCATGTTAGAGCACATGCTTTGGGGTCAAGTTCTTGGGACAAACATCAGTAGCCCATAGGGCCACATCCCTTAGGACAGATGAGATTTCAAGACTCCTCAAGGGAGAACCCATTCACATAGTCATTCAACAAATAAGAGGGGATATAGACTGTTGGTTATTATCCGTCCCCAAAAACAATGACAAAATGGGTGGGAGGTTGTTGAACAATTATCCTCTTGAGGTCCTATTTGCAATAGTAGTTGGACTTGTGTTTCCTATTTCAAGTAGGAATAGGAGAGAGAGAGAGAGAGAGAGAGAGAAATAGAGAGAGAGAGGCTTTGGAAGCCATATAAAAGGGACCCCATGCATGGCATTGGAAGGTATCCCAACTCAAGCATCTCTCCCTCTCTTCTCTCTTAGTTATCTCTCCCCAAGCAAGGAGAGAAGTAGCCCATGCAAGGCGTGAGGAGTAGTCCGCCCAAGGCGCGAAGAGCAGACTGCAGGGGTGTGAAGAGCAGCCCGCAGAGGCGTGAGGTTTCTCCGCGCGAGGAAGAATCGCGCACGGGGAGGGACAACTCGTGATGAGAAGCAACTGTATCATGTTCTCCCAAGTACAAGATGACAATTATCTGATTTTATTCTTATAACCGAGCCTCAGTTTTGTTGGGCAACAAAACTGAAAAGATATTGTGCCCTCTTATTTTTCCGACCTAGTGAATTTGTTGTGGGTCACATCGAGGAGGGTTTTCTCACGTAAAATTTCTCGTCTCTCTGTGGTTGCTTGATTATTGTGCTACAATTGCTTTGCTTGGTTCCCATGTGGGGAACATTCCGCAGCTAGTCATCCTTTTAAGGACATGTTAAGGGAACGCCCACGATTTCCCAACATAGACAACATTAACCCCCACACATGACATCCCTTCCTGCCAAGACGTCTTTTCAAAGTGTAGAATCAAATTCAACAACCTCCACATTTCACAGCTCATGAAAAGTGCCCAAATTGACGTATCAGATCTTAGTAGTCGCTTTGAAGAAGATGTCATTATTACCCTTAATTCGAATGGTGTCAAGCAATCTTATCGCAATCTCGCTCTCCTCTTTAGGGAGGTAGATGGTGGGTCGAGCAATGTCATGATGCTGATGGTTCCATAGGAAATCCTTGCTAAGTTTCCCAAACCTTTGTGTCATGTTCACAGGGATGAGGATGATGTCTACTTAGGTAGAGGACCATAATGATTGCCAATATATCAACGATATATCACGATATCTCGAACCATGCACGGACTTAAACAATTATAATAGTTAGCCATAGAGTGGGTCTTTTCCTTCCAACCATAGAGAAAGGTCCTCACCATATCCTCCAACAATGGTATTTCCTTACCTCTTCTTTAAGAGGAGGCCACCACAAAGTAAGTTTCTAGAAAAGAATGTCTAAGCATGCTCATTTGCATGTTGATGATGAAGTCATCGGAGAGTACTTAGTTAGGAATAGGCTTCTTTTCCAAGTGTTCATTTTCAACTTTGAGATGGAGTTAAAGTCATAGAGGATCTCTTTCTCCTTAATTGCCACAATGGGGAACTGAGCCATTACAGAAGAGGAGCATGCTATTAGTTAGGTGGGTATGGGCATAAGAGCGGTCCCTTTCTGACTGCTCCTTTATTAGTAGGAATTGATTGATGTTGAAATGTAGTTCTTGCATGTATTAAGCTTAAACAACAAGCTTGCCGGAATTTGCCCAATCTCTTTCTAATATATAACAATCACACACATAAAATCGTAGCATTTTTTGAACATAAGCCATTTACCTGGAGATTTCTTAATATAATATAGAATCTTGTTGATAGCAATCAGATAAACAATGGTAGGTGCATGCATGAACTAACTGACAATATTCACAATGTAAGTGATGACTGATCTTGTGTGAGAGATAAATAAGTTCTCTAACTAATCTTTGATATATTCCCTTTGCAACAGCATCAAGAGGTTTGCCATACTTTTTTACGGAGTTTATGATTTGCCTCAGTGAGAGATGAGGTATTATTTCGTCCCAAGCATGCTAGAGTATTGTAGAATAATGAGGGAATAATTAAATAATTAATTTAGATACATATCCTTTGGAGCCCTAACAATCTCAATATTAAAAAAAATACTTCAAATTTCCTAAATCTTTTAGTTTAAATTTGGATGGCCAGAAGGTTAGCTTGATAAATGTCATGTATCGCTTATATTTTATATTGATTATGTTTATGATTTTAATATATTTTGATTTTGATATCTTTATTAGAATGCAGCTGGAAATAAATATAATAAAAAAAATACGATACATACAACTAACTTCAACCTAGCAATTCAGGGATAGATCCGGAAGTACGAAACAAAGAGGAATACATCTTGGATAGCCAATTGACCCCAAGGTAGACTAGTAACCGTAAACTCGACCCACTAGCGTGCCCTCCTCCCTCCCGCTAGAATACTATCGAGCTTGATCTCAATTAAATCGGATGCTTATGGATGGAAAGTTGTATAAAAATAATTCTGTAAACATTCAATGGCTTGCATAGGGGAAGGGGACGCTCCTATTTTAATACAACAATATGTGGGGAAAGCCGTCAAAATATACGGCAGAATCGACATTAATCGCCAAAATTTTTATAGGAATTTTTACCCGACAGACCCTATAATCTTTTCCAATTACTTCTACAATCTTTGAAACATCATAATTCCTCCCACGACCCTGTAAAATTGCCAATCCTTACCCTACAGACCCTGCGGTTAAGGCCTGTTAATTTACCCGTTAAAGTTAACCAGATTCCGTTATGTTCCTTTATACTATACCCATTTTGTTTATTAAATTTACATTGAGTACTACCTTCCCTTGTACGAGGGAAAGCCAAGCCACTCCATCATCGGAGACCCCCAGGGCGACGGAGGCTCCGCTGTCGTCGCTGCTCACCCCCCCTCCGCCACCCCCGCGGCCCCGGCGATGCTGGTCCCCCCATGCCCCCCGGCGATGCTGCTATGGAGGCCCCCCTTTCCCGGCCGACGATGGAAGCCCCCACCCTGCCGCTGCTTTGCCCCCCCACCCCCCGCACGATGGAGGCCCCCCCGCACCCCCCCCCCCCCCCCCGACCGACGATGGAGGACCACCCCCGGCCACTGCTGCTCCCCCCTCCCGTTCGCTGCTGCTTCCCCCCCCCCCCCGCACGATGGAACCCCCCCTCCAGGGCCGCTGCTGCTTCCCCCCACCCCCAACGTGATGGACCCCCCCCCCCCCCCCCCCATCGACGATGGAAGCCCTCCCCCTGCAGCCACCACTGCTTCCTCCACCCCCCGCAAGAACGTACGTTGGATTTTCTTTCCTATTCTTTTTTTATTTTGGCTAATCCTAATCGTTCGATGGTAAATTGGTTATGTTAACTCAAGACTAACCCAAGTATTTGATTCAAATATAGTTCAAATTGACGGCAGGGTTTGTTGGGTAAGACGGAGCAAGTTTACAAGGTCGGGAGAGGAATTACGATGTTTCAAAGGTCGTAGAGGTAATTGAAAAAGATTATAGGATCTGCCGGGTAAAAATCCCATTTTTATAATTAATTTTCGGATTTTGACATTATATATCCGGGTAGTCTATTCCAATATTACTTTTGCTTTTATATTTGCCTTTTGTTTATGGGACGAAATTGTTAAACAAAATTCTGAACTGCATTAGAGTAAAGCACTGATTCAAATACAAGGGACTCCACTGAATCACAACAGTTTGATGAAATACCAAGCACGAGAGTTCTTTCTACCATTGCGCATAGCATAATCCAAGTGATCACCATCTTGCGAAATGATCAACAAGCCTTTCCTGAAAACTACAATCATACTATTTATGAGGGACTTCGACATTGCTGATCCTCTTGCTCCCGTGAGAACGACGACCAGATAGAGCAGCACCTACAATGTTTAAACCCCCAAGTTTCTTTTGTGTGGTCTTGATGCATGCACCTTCATCCATTTCTTTCTGTTCAAACTCTAACTTTGACAACCTGTAGTTAGAAACCACAACACGGCATCCGATAAAATATGTATGAATAAAAACAACTCAAATATATGCATTGCTGTACAGAAACAACAATATTCTGTTCTACAAGAAAAAAACAATTTTACGCAGTTAATCGCAAATCACTTTGTCTTGCGGTGGTGAGCTGCAACTGAGTTATGATAAAGCAAAGTAACAAGCATACATATATGCACTCGGTTACGATTATCTTTCAGCCATCTTAAAAATCAATATGTTCCTTGGATGTAATAATGAATTTCATATCGGGGATGCAGATTTCTGAATTACCAGGAAATATATACTGTATGATTTTTACTCATGTATCAGGAAACGAATATTAACAGAAAGGGATATTTACACCCATAACCCTGAGTAATATGGTAATTACCCCAGAAACCCTCTATAAACACGAATTACACCGAGGACCTTGAATAAATGCTCCGTTTTACACACACAACCTTCCGTTAGTTTAACCCATTAACTCAACCATATGGATGAGTTAATCTAACCAATACAAAATCTAACGGTTCGGATTAATCGAACTTAAAAAAAGGAAAAGAATTTTGTAGGAGGGAGGATGCTGGCTATGGGAGGAGAGGCCTGGCGATTGACGAGGGCGGAGTTCCCGGTGGGTTCTGGCCGCGAGACTTCGACTGCCAGAGGATGAGGTGATTGCGATGATTGAAGGGTGATCGACGATGTCGCGGGTAGGAGCTTGTAGAGAGGCTGGTTCCAGGCGACGGGGGGGAGGGGTTAGCAGAAGCAGGAGGTCGGGTTTGCAGGCGGCGGCTCTGCGGGTAGGGGCTTGCAGGGAGTGGTCCCAGGCCACGGGGGAGGGGGGGTGGCGGAGGGGTTGTTCGGATTTGCAGGTGGCGGCTCTACGGGTAGGGGCTTTGCAGTGGGTAGTTACAGGCGACAGGGGGGGAGGGGTTAGCAGAGGCGGGGGTCGGGTTTCCAGGCAGTGCTGCCGTGTATAGGAGCTTGCATGGCAGAGGCAGGGGGGTTCCAAGAGGAGGGGGTCAGGCGGTGGGAGGGAGAGCTCGGGTCGGAGGTGGGAAGGGGTTGGGTGGCGCTTGGGGCCGGTCTGGGATGGAGCTCGGGTCGGCGGGTGAGGGGGTCGGGGGTGGGGGGGAGGCGACCTGGGATGGAGGGTCGGGGGATCTCGTCGGGAGAGGGTGGACGGGGGTCGCGAGGGCTCGGGGCCGAACCTGGGATGGAGGTGGGCAGAGGGTCGGTGGGTAGGGGGCGAGCTCGGGAGGGAGTGGTGGGAGGGGGTCGGGGGAGCTCGGATCGGAGGCGCGCGCAGGGTGGGGGGGTGGTTCCAGGCGACGGGGGAGGGGTTTGCAGGGGCTCGTGCCTTTACACCCAAGCTAAGAGATCACACAGTTCGAGGATGGCGGAGGTCCTTCGCAATGGCTTCTCCTCCGATATGCGACGGATGTTGCTTGAGGGGTCGGCACAGATCTACGGTTGACGCGAAGGTGGGATGGCGGATGACTGCGGCAGTGCACGTGAACTCACACCAAGGAGATGCTGCAGATCTGGGGCAGGGACGATGCTGGAGATGGTGGAGGGCGCAAGGCTTATCGGTGGAGGAGCGGTCACATGTGGCGCTTAGAGAACGCGCAGATAGAGGAGCTTGTGCGGAGGAGTTCCTCTGCGCGGGAGCGCGATCTGGAAGATGGACTGGTGCGTCAACCTTGGATGAGGTTCCAGGCGGTCGGTGGATGCGGGGAGGTGCTCCACGTGTGATGGGTGGTGGCTTGTACTCGGGCATAGCCGCACGAAGGTGACTAGCCGTAGGTGAGTTGGACCGCGGTCATCAGTCAGCGATGCGGGTGGACGCAGGCGGTGGAGTAGGGATGACTGGCGGAGGGGCTGCTACAGGCGGCCCTAGGAGGCTAGCAGGAGAGGGACTGGAGCTCGCATACGGGGGCGGAGGCGCGGGGAGGGGGAGGGCTGGAGTTCTCATGCAGGGGAGCAGGGGCGGAGGGGCGGGGCAGCTTGCCTGGGACGAGGGTTTGAGGGTTGATGGGGGTGGGGGGATGGGGTATCATTTTTTTTGTCAAATGGCATCATGTTATAACTATAATGTATTTGAAAGGGTAAAATAGTCAATATCTAACTTTTCCCGTCATTCTTAACGGAGAATGAAGACGGAACTTAACACATGGTTATGCTATGTAAAGGTTAAGCATTATTCAGGGTTCTGGATGTAATTCGTGTTTACGCAGGATTTTTGGGGTAATTACCATATTACTCAGGGTTATGGGTGTAAATATCCCTAACAGAAACTACAATGAACAGAGTGAAAGCACGACAAAGTTCAGGTCATAAAATAGTCTACTTGATTCCAAAATACTTGTTCTTCTTTCATCATCACCGGAAAAGGAGGAATCTCGTCTGTGCAGTGTTAATATTAAGCACACTAAAAACAAGCAAAAGTGCGACTCCTTTGTTGGGCATCTTTGTCAAAGACAAAGGTGGAATCTGCATCAAACAGGAGAGGGAAAATAAACATCTAGGATCTTCATCACGTGCAATGGTGGCAGATGGACAAGCCATGTTCATCCAGAGGACTCTCCAGACGTAGTCCCCCCTTAGCACAGCCATGTATATTATCATTAGAAATGTACAAAAGGCCAAAGAACGGAAAATTTGACCCGACCTGCACAATTTTCAAACGGATGAACTCCCGCCCCATGAGTTCGTTTGGAGAGTTGTTTTCATACATCAACTTTCATACATCAACGTTTTCTTAAAAAAAATACACCGCTATACTGCCAAATTTGCATCCGTCTCCATCACTTTCCATTTACAGTGTTGCCAATTTTCTTTGGGATAATGTCTTTTTATCATTAAGTAAAGAAAATTTATCGTAGCATAAGGAATGAGGGAAAGAGAGGAACGGCAGGGGTAGAGGAAGTGGTGGCGACGGTCTCAGTGTTTGGTAGGCAGAGCCAAGGAGAATGGCTTGATCAGCAAACAATGATTTATATGGGTAAACTTCAATCATGAAAGAAATACTGTTGACGATAATGGACAAAGGTGGATGGAAGGAAACATATGGGTCTGTCATTTAATGATTAATCACTATTCAAGAGGTTTATCTATAAATACAAAATTATAGAGGTATGCAGGTAAATATAATAGTATACAAGGGTATGTGTGCAGCAAAAAATAATTAATTAAAATATGTTAACAGACAAGACACCATTAATGAAGACTTTATTGATTCGACATTGATATTGTTTGGAATGTAATTCTCATGCTAATAAAGGTTTCAACTTTCAACTCTTATCCTAACCAGAGTTTAAACAATCATTAAGCATAACTACAACTACACCTCTGCATAACCACCCATTACATATCTGACTATATATACACTAACAATTATCATTTATCCCAACATTTTTCAAAAAACTACCATAGAAAACAAAAAAAACAAGATAAAGAACATCTCCGATTTGATCTTCACTTGTTATCAAACCATTGTGGAGAGTAAACACCAGTCATTAATGTTATATTTCCCCTCGTCCCTCGCATTAGAAAATCCATGGTGCATTAATTAAGACGATAAAAATATGCAATGTTTCAAAAAAAGAGCCTGACCTGTCGGCGTCATAGAAAGAAGAGCGCTGCAACTCCGCGGGCCCTCCGGCACCATCGGATCCCTTCCTACCGGTCACGATCAAGCCACCGCTGAAGCACCTGTCATCGTCCAACCTCGCCGACGCACACTGACGCCTCTCCACCGAGACGGCACCGCAAGTGATGAGGTTCATCAGAGCCGCCGACGCCCTCGCCCTCCCGCTGCACGAAATCCCCAACCTCCCATCGTCCACCGTTACGGTTCCGCCCGTCTCAGGGCTCGAGGACGGCGGCGGGGGAGAGAGATCCCCTCTGTCCTTCTCCGGGATGAGATCGCGCTTGCATTGCCGGCGCCGGTCTTCCGTCTGCGTCGACGCGTCCACAGCTCCGATCGCCGATTCCGACCTGTAGATCATGTACTCGAATGACGAGACCTTCCTCGGAAGGGCGAGATCCGCGTCGGCGTTTGCGGATTTGGATATCTCCTCCTCGCAGCTGGAGGTAGACGTGGAGATGGAGGCGGGAGGAGGCAAGTCTCGGACGAGCTCCGAGCCCTTGAGGACGTACTCCACTCCATTCGTCGGGTGGATCACATCGTCCTCGGCGAGGTCGCACCACACGAATCCGTTCTTGTAGCTTCTGAGTTTGGTCGAGCAGAAATATCTCAAAACAACAGCGAAAAAGTTGTTTTTTTTAAGCTTTTTGCTTTTGCATGTGCACCATCAACTTACCTTTTGGAAGACCAGGAGTAGAAATGGGCAAAGCCTTTCCCTCTCAAGGTGTCCAACCTGCGGATAACGTCTCTGAGGCGAAGGGCGTGGGCGGAGGGGACGGGGAGCTCCAAGAAGTGGGGTTGCTGGAGTCGGCCATTGTGGTAGAGGTAGTAGATGATGGGGACCTTCCTCTCGGCGGACGGGATGGCGCGGTGGCGCGGGGGATCTCCTGTGGCTCTCGAGGAGTGTGCCATTTCCGCGCGCGAGGGCACGGCAGTATGCATTTCCATGAGCTAGAGCCTAGAGGCAAGGAAAGGCTTCTTTTGGCGGGTGGTTGATTGAAATAAAATAATGGAACAAACATCACTCTTCTTTGGGCATATTTTGGGAGGGGAGGGGTCAGTATAAGCTATCCTCTCCTTTGTTCTTCTTCCTCAATTCCCTTTCCTTATTCTTTCTTCACTTATTGTTATTTATCCACTCCCTTATTTTTTCTTCTCCTCCTCTTCTTCTTTGTCCGCTCCCTTATTTTCCCTCTCCTCTTCTCTTATTCTTCATTATCCACTAAATTTGAATCTTTATTCTTTATCCCTTATGTACCAATCGAACAGAAAACACTTATCTAATGTTATTCCACCTTATTCTCCTTATTCATATCCATCCAATCTAACAAGAATAGTGTTTATTCCAACTTATTTTCTACTCTTAATCATGTTTATTCCCGAATCAAACACACACTAAAGGGATAAAGATGCATGTGAGTGGATGGATAAGGAGGATAAGTCATCGTTCCCGTTCATCTGGAGGGAAAGGATGATGATGAATAAAGATGGATAAGAGATAGTTGTAAAATATTCTCTTATTGGTTGCCACATGAGGAATGATGATGGATAAAGTTTGTAGTTAGTTAATTCTGTTGAGAATTATTCTGTTCATTCCCTATTCCATACTACACCATATTCACATGAGTTACCCACATACAAATACATAAGTACATGACCAAGCAATGCAACAGATAGGTATTTCCCATGATATTTCACATTCCATACAACAACATTTGTTATATGGGTCACCCAATACGAAATTAAAATATGTGCAAACATCACATAGAAGGAGAGAGCTACATAATAATGTGTTTATCACAATTGGTTCGTCGATCTGGTCATGAGCATGTGTTGATCTGTCTATAAGGTTGATGATCAATCTTTCCTTAACTCTGAGTAATCGTTCATTTACCTCCAACTTCTTTGCCTGATAATTCTCCTAAATAATCATTTAACGTAAAAGTTATTGAGCGGGTTCAGAAAGTGATTTTTTTGTAAAAGATGCTCTTAAATATTCAATCATGCATGTTAATACATCTGATAGATTTTACACATCATTACGAAAGAGGAATACAACAACAATTTGAGTACAGCTTGGTTATTGCTTTAGAGGCTTAGACATAATATCTTTGTCGATAATGCAAGCTACAAAGATCATGTTATTACTTCTATAGAGGCTTGAGGTAAAGGAAGCTTTGACCTCGCACATTACAAAAATACAGAAAACATGAATCAAATTCAAGATAAAAGATGCTCATTATATGATCGATATATCCATCATATAACAAAAAGTTTGATTCCAATTGCGAAACACATACTAACGGAACCTATATATGCATCATCTCGCAAATGACAAGAGTATAGGAATATATGTATATATATATATGTATATATATATATGATTTGTGAGTTTCAAAAATAAGAGACCTCCTGAATCAAGTCGGATCCGACAGATTACATTCATGGAGCACGAGGATGACTCGTGATTCTTCCCGCAAACTTGATAGCCGACCTCCACTAGTTGCCCCCTCCAGAAGAGATCTAGAAAGATCTCTTTGCTCTTGAATTCATCTCACGAAGTCGAGTCCTTTTCCACTAGAACAAATCATGAAGAAGAAGACATGTCTCTCACAATTGGCCGAATCAATGGAGAAAGAGAGAAATAAAGGCTAAATGGCGGATGACCAAGGGTATTTGGTGGTGGCTATAGGAATGGACAAAGGGAGAAAAAGGAGGGAACTTTTCTCTTCTATTTTCTCCTCTTGGTTCTCAAGACTATAGAACACTTATTGAACTTTAATTAATTGTAGAGCAAAGAAGTCATGCCCTATTTTTATACTAATATGGACGAAAATATAGTGAGACTATAGAATCAAGACTCTATGGTATCTCTTTATTAGTTCTAATCATGTTTCAAATAAGATTATCTCTTTTAAAGGAAATTTGAATTAAATTAATTCAACTTCCTAGATGACTCTCCTTTTAACATGAATTAATGGTTGAAAAAGAAAACAACTTATCTCCATTTTAGTCTCTATGGTGGACAATCACAAGTGGAGAATATGGATACTTTTCTCCATCAATTTCCCATCCATCTAATTCAAACCTATAAAGCGTTGGTCCATGATGATCATGAAGTAATTATTTTTTTGAATAAACTAATTAACACCTACCATCATGGGATAACTATAAATATTATCCAACTAAATAATGAATCCAATTCATTAATTCATAATAAAAATGTAAATCTAATTCACTAATATTTAATTATGTGAATCAGAATTACATATATCTTAAAAAAATGAACCATATACATATTAATATTAATTAATATGGATCCTTATCTATATTAATTAAATGCTAATTATGTAAATCATATCCTCATATTAAGTATCAATGATAATAATAATTATTACCTTAATAGTCAATTTCTCAATGTATGATTCTTATTGCAATTAAGATTTGTGTGCATCATTCGTGAATACTTGGAGATATTACCATGGATTATATAGACCATGTATAGTGACTTGATATTTAAATTTACATATAATATCAACATTCATACTCCTTGCACTTATCTGATTTAATCAAATATTGAATCAATTTCTCTAACTAACTTTAACCTCTCGAATCAATTTCCAACTCTTTGGATATATAAATTAGTTATATGAATAGAGATTTAATCCAATTAATACTCATTCATCTAGACTCAAATCAGAGTCACTAAAATCCACATAGTTTCATCATTCTCTCGGAATGGAAGTATCATGATTTATAACCTGTTATGATTGCATTGACCTAGAGCATTCCCAATACTCAAGCATCCTACATAGTTAAAGACTTTAAATAAATCAGAGGTTCAATACTGTGTCTCGTTCAAGGGTTTATCAAAAGATTTATCAATCGATCACTGGGCAATAATATCAATCGTATACTTTCCAAAAGAATATATCAATATTCTTGAATTCTTATCTTGTTTGGTAAACAAGATGACCATCAATGGTTCACTATAACCTAGTGTCTCATGAGTAAGCTCCCATCTTCCAGTTTAGAAAGTATGAACCTATATGATTCTTTTGAGAAATCATACATCTCATATTTCCATATACGCACACCAGCTTGTCGGTGTATACGCATTGTTAGTGATCAACTTATTGGTCTGCTATATATACACGTTCAGATATATAGATGCATATATGTCTGCGTGTCAAAGGATGCGCACTTATTTATGACAGTATACGATACATATCGCTACATCCCATGCCATCAAGCTAAGTCTTTTACTTGAATTATTCGACACCTCTGAATCTCTATTCCTATGTAGAGAACATGCATCAAGAGTATTTATCGGCCTAGAGATTCTTCATGAATATTACTTAACGATGTTGATTGTGTCATCAATCTAAATCTTTTGGATATACAACCTTACATCAACCTCTATGATTTGACTCTTTAAATTAACAACTATATGATATCATAACATCTGTGTATATAACCCAATTTGAATAGAGAGACCTTATAAATGCAAAATTTAATTACCTTTTATTCATTAGATAATGGAATGATATAATTGGTAATAATATTTATTGCATAATGGCTCTTCATGAGGTCACATGTCTAACAATTTCCTACTAGCCCTCAAAGCCATTTATGGATCGCTTACTCCCACACTCATGCACTAATCATTTGATTATTTTAGTCAAATACACATGCTAGTTGACCCGTCATTCTATCACCGATCAAGCTCTATTATAAACTTGCATATCTCATGGAAATAATAGCTGCATATAATGCAGTTGATGCATCTCATGCAGCCAATACTTGACTTTGTTGAAATAACCACAGTGTCCTTTCTACTCTTAGCTCGCAGTGCTACCATTCAACAGGAACGACACCTAGGATGAGTTTTCTATTATTCTGATCAAATTTGAAAATCATGAGTCAGACTACTGATAGATTTGGACATTCACTATCCCCATATACTAAGACATAGTCTGAAGTCTCTTTTAAGGTAACTGAAGATAATATTTGGTTATCACTATCTCTATAGTTTTATATCCTTGAAGATGTTTATCACTGTAATTAAGTGTTTCTCTGTGTAGTAGGATTGGTAACGACTTAACACTCCCATTGCATGGAAGATGTATGATTTTGTACACATCATGACATACATCATGCTTCTTATAGCCGATGCGTAAGGCATCCGACCATAACCTTCTCATTCTCAACAATTTGAGGTGTCATCCCCTTAAAGAGTTCAATATCACATCTTAAGGGAAGGAATGTTTTTGAATAAATTCAGATTCAAAATATAAGAGGCATCCTCTTTTCTATGTTTTTGAATAACTTCTTATCTGGGAGATAAAAGGTATCCTTGCCTTTCATATCAATGTTTTGGAACGACTAGGTCTAAACACTATTATCATTCTCGTGTCATTCATAATAAATATATTGTCATCTACATAAAGCACGATGAACACAATAGTGCTCACATTAAGCTTCTTCCACGTACATGGTTCATCAGGATTCTGAATGAAATCATAACTCTTTATAGTTTCATCGGATCATATGTTCATTACTGGAAATTCATGTTTTTGCATTGGAGAGGTTGCGACGTACATCTATAGGAGCCGCTAATGCAACTTATTTGCGATGGGTGTTCGTTAGACATCGTAAAATGCAATAGATTCTACTGAAATTCATGCGGACATTATTGGCAGTGGATAGGCGACCACAGTAAATATTCTTTGGATGCAAGAAAATGACGATGGGTGTGACGACCGTAGTAAATAACTTGTCATATTTTTAGAATCAAAATTTCAGTTTCCCTCTTCCTCTCGTCCATCCTTCTCTAGTTTCCTATTCCCTCACTGCATCTCCCTCGCCACCCTTCCTCGTCGCCCCTCGTCCTCCCCCTCCTCCTCTCCATTCGCCACCCTCCATCACTCCTCCTTCCTCCTCCCTTTCATCACCGCCACCCTCCTCCTCCTCTCAAAGGCCCCCCGCCCCTCTTCTTCTTCCTCCTCTTCAATTTCTATCCCTCCTCCTCTCCAGCCTACCACCCCTTGTCATCCTCCTCCTCCTAAGAAGCTCTCCAGCCTGCCACCTCTCCTCCTCCTCTCCAGCCCGCCACCCCTCCTCCTCCTCTCTAGTCCGCCACCCCTTCTCCTCTCCAAGAGTGACCTCTTGTGCTCCTTGTACTCTAAGGTCGTTGCCTCCTCCCGCAACTCCTCCTGATGACTGGTGGTCACCGCTATCGATGTGAGATCCACATCCACATCCTACTCCACATCCGTTGCTTAAATTCTAGCTCTTTTATAATTTAACTTTAATTAATGTGTGCATATGTATGCTCTTGTTTAATCTATTATGATTTTTCTTATTTAATTTCCATGTTCAATATAATATATCAATGTTTCTAAGATAGAAATGTATTGATAAATTGTTAATCTAGTATGTTTGTAGCTAAGTCAAAAGTGGCTTTCTTGAATGTGTGTAATATTGCCAACTATTGTAAGTCATTTATTATTAAAATCGTGGGCTTATTAGGTTACATGAGGATTCATCTAGTGATTCATTTAGAGTCAATAATATAATGATTCATCTAGGACCTTCCTATTCAACTGCATATCTATGTATATATCTCTAAACCTATGTTTATGTATATGGGGATCCGAATTTCTTTGTGTTCGTATACGTGTATGTGACCATATGTTATCATATGTGTCATGCTGATAGATAATTTGTGATACCAAGCTATCACATAAATCTGTAATTAATGTGGCAATATGAATGTGCCACATTAATATGTAGTTAATTAGACATACAAGTTAAAAAAGTAATTATATTTCAAACCATACAAAATAAATCACACACTGTATGTCCCTCCCACACCAGGTTGTGTGTGGCCCTACAATTGGGAGGCGCATGCAACACATTGGAGGATTTCATCACCTCCAATTGTGTTAATTTTTTTCATTTTCACATAAATATTGGATTCACGTTGGGATGAGATATCTTGATCCAATGGTTGTGGATTTTGATGTGTGTAGGTGGACAAATATTTTTTTACAGGTACATTCCTAACTATATTAAACACTATATTTAGACACAAATTTAAGTCCATATCCCCCTCATAACCAACCAAATTTATGTAAATATCTGGTCAACATTAATGATTAAATATTTTACAGACATCTTATAGTTCTCATTTGTAACACGTACAAATGGATGACACAAGGTGTCTGTATAATATTGCATTTATGTTCTCCTCTCATCTCCTAGAGTTAGCACAATAGGTTTGGGCCAACGTAATAGGTTTGGGCCAATGTGAAATCACATATCATGAGCTCAATCAATTGTGAAGGTTTAGGGTTTAGGATTTCTTGACTTATATGGATTTGTTTCTATTATAAAGAATATAAAGTTTTTTCGATTGTGAAGGTACTCGATATGGATAAATCATGGTTAACGAAAAGCAGAATAGATTATCCCACCTACAAAGTTGGTGTGTTGAATTGGTTAGAGTAGACTTATCATGTCGATGGAAATATTTCGGAGAGGTCCAAAGCATGAGCTCATTCCTTGTCCATGCAAGAAGTGCTTAAACGACCACCTGCAAGATATGATTACTGGTACCTATGAGGTTAGCAGCAACAAGACAATGACATAGGGGTTGGAATGAAACAATGTGAGGGCCTTGCGTGAAGAAAAAGGCAACAGACCCGAAGTGGCTCAATCTCTTGTAGAGCTCGAGTTGAATCGAGTATGTGAGGGTTCTAATGAAGAAGAAATGATGTAGTGGTCGACGATGGTCAGATGTGGATTCGATTTGGGTGAGAATCAAAAGAAGAAAATGAAAAACAAGAAAGGGGACGAATAGGGAAGAGAAAACTGGGAAACAAAGAAAAAGGAGACAGAGAAAGATGAACATAGGAAGAAGAAGGGATGAGTTCAAGGGAAATGCATGTATGGGTTCTTGCCTGAAGAGGAAGCTCATGTCGAGCTTCGGATCCTCGCCTCTAAGGTCTCTAGCAATGAGCCCCGATGCTTGGCGAATAGTAGCAAGTTATTGCTGCAACAAGGTCCCAGATTAGACCCCGGATATCACATGGAGAAGCCCTTCATCATCACTCTCAATGCCATGTCCCTCACTATCATCTAGGATGCTTGGGGGATGACTGTGGGTTCGTTCATCCTCTAGGAGATAGGTTGAACGAATTTGTAGCCATGGTTTTGATGGGACTTAGTTAATGTTTGCTAGAGATGCAGAGGAGGTCGGGGACTGAGCTCGATCAAAAAAAGAGAGGGAAAGATATTGTAGTAAAGTGGTTGCAAGAGATGGTTGGAAGATGAGATGAGATATGAAGAGTGGGTGTTGGCGGAGAGGAGTTGGGGGTGTAGTCGACATGAAGAGGATCCTCTTCTATAATGAGACCTCTTTTGTAATTCCCATTACACTAGAGGTGTTGTAATGGATTTTTTTTGTGAGTTCGATGTCCAAAATCCAACCTTATGGATTATATCTTCGACTAATGCTTAACATATCCTTCAATTTTTGCTCAAATTCGAGGGAATTTACTATTTTATAAAAGTTTTCTTTTTTAAATGGGATTTAAGTTGCTTAAATATTGGTCGGACATTTGACCATTAAGATAATATAGCAAATTTCCCTTGGTTTGATCAAAATTTGGAGGATATGTTGAGCATTAGTCGTAGATAAAATCCATAAGGTTGGATTTTGAAAAACAAAATTGCAAAAAAGGAAGCAATTACAACACCTCTGTTGTAATTCCCATTACATTAGAGGATCCTCTTCCGTAGTCGACCACGAGGTCAATTAGCTTTGCTTATGTGGTGGGCATTTATTGGGTGCGGGAATGGAGGTTGGACCACGTCAAAGGGTTCTAGAGGAATGATCTGGGATGTTGGATGTGTGATGGATCCAACGGTCCACCGAGGTAGTGGATAAGAGAGCAGCGCACGACACATGGTGGCGCATGGGATCACCACGTGTTACACATAAAAAATCCAAAAAGGAAAACAAAAGAAAATTAAAAATAAAATAAAAATGATCTCAAAAAATCATTAATGAAAGTTGTTCATCTCGATGAGATTTACAACTTTCATTAAGGGATTAAACTCAAAAGGCCTCGTATGTACAAAATATATTTTGTTGGTGTTATTTTATAGAAATAAAGTACATTATTTTTAATGTTTGCAATTTTTTCGACTTTTAGTTAAATGCAAATACAAAAATAAAATAAAATAAAATAAATATATTTAAACATTATTATAATTTTTATTAGATCTTTAGTAATTAAAGAGATAAATAAACAAAGTAAAGATGAATATGTACATGTATAAACAAATTGAGAAGATATGTTCTTTGCTTTTAATTTTGTTTATTTTAATTTTGTTATTAAAATAATGCAAATGAAATAGATGAAAAGAAACAAAAAATAGAGCTAAAAATATACATAAAATGATAAACTAATTATACAATGTATAATTTGATCACAAAATCCAGTTCCACATATGAACTCTGATTCATTTGAATTTAGTCTATTTTTTAGAGAACTGGATATCAATTAAATCAAAAGTGAATATGAAGAGATTGTAAGGAAAAGATATATGAGTTTACGACTTTTTATCTTAGAACTAGTGGCTCGACACTGGTGTAAGGATATGAAGAGCATCCTTACTTTCGCGATTTTTATATGCTGATGTATGTTTTTTATTTACATATGCGTGAATGCTAAGGATGCTCCATAAACACTATAATATACGTATTTGTTAAGGAATTGAGCCTTATTTTCAGCTTTTAGTTAGATGAAACATAGTTTCATCAACCCCATATACTTAAACTTTGTTAGTCCATTCGCAAACAAAAGAATGTTAATGAAATGAGATTAGTTTTCAGACCAAAGTCATCAACAAAAGGTGAAATTGGAACTCGGTTATATCTTTAGATTAATGATTTGGTGTAATTTCTGTAAGAATTAGGACTTTGGAATCGATAACATCTAAGTTCTACAAGTCATCACCTAGGTTCGGCTCAAAAGTCAACTCAGATCTACTTGCTCAAAAACCTTACTTTTTAAACATTGAAGTGGTTTTCATGTGAGTGAAGGCATTAGATCTTCCCACTTGAAGTGTTGACCTACCAAGCAATCTACTCCACTAGCAACTCGTCCTCGGGGGTTCGGTTATTTCCTTGTAAGTTCAAGTATTGCTAGCATTGAATAAAGAGATTTTATAGTCTAGCCGGTGTAGCTTAATCTCCTCTTTGAAGTTTGGTCAGTGTAGCCAAGTCTTCACTTTGTCGGAAATAGACCATGGTGGTCTGAGCTCTTTTTACAGAACGTTTATTACGAGTCTAAAATCTTTACTCCCATCTACTCAGGGTATTTTTGGTAATTAGGATATAAAAATGTATAGTGATGTGAAGTGGATGTATTTTTAGATGGTGGTCTGAGCTATTTCGGTATTTTTGGCAATTGGGATATAAACTTACAAGCAGACTATTCTTCATCTGAAGCTTTATTTCAAGCCACTACTTAGTTTCTAGATTTCCACGATACTAGAGAATAAGTTGGAGGAAAGCACCACTTCTGTCACTCTCCAAGGATTGACACTCAATCACCCTTGACGAAGCTTCCTAGTGTTGTCCCAACTCAGGTTGGCAAGGTCTTTCAACATCCCATTTGGGTTGAGCTAAGTATGGCTTGGCAAGGTCTCCAAGGCTTGATACTCTATCACTCAAATTGGAGATGGTCCATCCAATAACCATGGAATTCCTTTTTAGGATCTCAATAACTCTAACTTCCTATCTATCATCCAAACGAGCATTGATTATCACATGAAGAGTTTGATCGGATCCAAGAAAAGCATATTTGAGGTCCTTACAAGAGGTTTGGTGTCAACTTTGGGAGTAGCACTAGGCTTGTTAAACAAGTCTGAGAAGTCTAATGTTTTAGAAATTGGGTGTTGGGAATATATAACTTGTATAAGAGAAAAATGGAACAAGGGGAGGTCACATTAGGGATCAGACGCTGAAGTTCTCGAATCTCATCTACCATGACCTTTATGAAATGCTTCATTAGATCCATCTCCAATTTCTGATGTATTAGCAATGGGGCTAGTGAAACGTAAACCTGGATTGACAAAGCCAAGTGGTAGGGGATCATAACAACTAGATCGTAAAGGTAGTTTATCCCATCTAGTACTTAATCAATTACGCATATCATCCAACTTCCTTGCAATGTGAATAAGGTCTCCTTTCGATACATTGATATAATGGTGGGCCATGCATATGGCTCATCATCTCGAATGTCGGGCTCATTATAAGCATTGCCATAGACGATAATGCACAAAGCTCCACGGCTCACTCATCCCAAACCATGTCTAATTCGTAGAAAATCTCATCCCGAGAGATGGGACTTGAGTCCAAATACTCAGGCCAGTATTGTTGATCTTCTGCGTGCCAATATGTATCAGCTAGGGAAATGGTGGCATCGAGTGCGTTAGATGGCACCTGAGCAAGAACGATCTCATTGTCCAAAGAGAAAGACTCCTCTATCCATGCACATTCATTGGCTAAAATTTGAGGTAAAACACATGTAAATGCTCACTAATTCCACATTATTAACAAAATGCATCTCATGAATAAATATGCATATTTAACACATAATTTCACCCAAAGTAAAAATGAAAATACACAAAGAAAAGAAGGCTATAAATATGTGCATATTGATCCTAACCCAAGAGATTTAGTCATTAATAACTTGGTCAACTAAATTAAAGTAGGAAAAGTTGAGGTAAAAAAAAGAAAACCACAAAAATTGAATTATAGCATACAAATGGTATTATGAACATTAGTTATATGATATAAATTTCTCATATTTTTTTATAAAATTTATGCAACCTCAAATCAAATTATGTTATTCTTGAAACTTGTTTGTGGAAATCAAAAGAAAAATATAAAAATGAGTCTCTAGTTGCATAATGAGCATATGCTTCAGAAACACACACCGAAAAAAGCTTTAAAGTCAAATGTCAAATCAAAATATCTACTCTGTATGAATTCCAAATTCACTAAATTCACCTTTAAGGTTGAACTCAAGAAAATACCTTTCACATGAAGGTTCTTTCATAAAATCAGAGTAAATATGCAAAATTTTGATTTTTGGAGCCTTTGATTTTGGGGCCCCAACCTATTTATAATTATTTAACTGATATTATTTCTAATTTTGTAAATATTCGTATTTTTTATTATTTAATAATATTATAATTTTTACATAAATTAATGAAAAAAATAAAATTCATGAAAAATTAAATAAATAGAAAAACCATATTTATAGGTATATTTGACCATATACTAGATTCCCCTATTTATTTAGCCTTATAAATATCCTCCTAAAAATAAAATTAAATGTATTAAAAACCCTCACACAATATATTAAATAATTAGAATACAAATATATTAGTTTATATGGAATAACTTCAAATGAGAACGTGGCTTACCTCATGCAATCTCACCACTCTGTTTTAAATCATGCGGTTGCCATTAATGATACATTAATTATATTAGTTTAATGGTAAAAAACTCATTTTGATCATTTCGTCACATTCTAAATATAGAATGTAATAAGTATATGATCTAATCTCTCTCTCTCTCTTAGTGGCATGCAAATCTCGACGTCGATGACACACCATCATCAGCGGGGAGAGCAGATCCCGACGGTGGCATGCAACATGTAGATCTCGACGATGGTGGCACAACATCATCAGAGGGGAGAGTGGATCTCAAAGGCGACATGTAGATCTCTATTGTGGCGGCATGCGACATGTAGATCTCGATGATGACGATGCTCCATGTTTAGAGAGACGGAGGTGCTTGGATTCGGTGAAAGCAGAACGCATCACGGTGGCACGCGACAAATGTGGAGGAGGGGGTGAGTCTTGGAAACCAAGGTTGCACAGACGGAGCATGTCGTGGTGGCGCGGAGGACGGAAGTGACCTAGAGGAGGGTTGTAGAGAAAGTGTCATCATTTTCTTTTGTTTTACATACTTAGCAGTGTTTTTCTCATAATTGATATGTATTTTACAAATTCCAGATCGTTGGTTACAAATCTTACTTACTATTTACAATCTCAAATTTTTTTACATTTTATAAATATCTAATAGTCTACTTTTTATTACAGATCTCCGTTCAAATATTACAATACGATCATGTATTTTTACAAAGAAGTGCAAAAAAATTACAAAACGAATGCAAAAACAATTACAAAGATCCATACAATGTTACACACAAACACTTATAAAGGGAGCGTGCATTTTAAAAAGATGTTCAAAGAAACTACAAATACTTATGATACATTTCAAAGGACAATACAAAATTCACAAATGAAAATAATACATTCCAAAAAAACTAATGAATGTGAATATAAGAAAACATATGTTTTGAATTTTACAAAACCGAATCTAAATTCTACATAATCTGATCTTTCTTTACAAATACCTGCATTAAATTGCATTTGCTGAGAGTGTTTTTAGAAATTGATAAATAAATAAATTAGAAAAAATCTAAATTAAACAAGCCTAAATTGATAATTGGCGTTATTATATGCAATTCAAATTTAAATGGAAAAAATGACTCATACTCTTTTGACAACCCACCATTGGATCTCGTTGATGGCTCACCACAAAAGTGGTGAGCCCCAATCTCATTTGAAAGGTACTCTAATTTTTATATATATACTTAAAAAATTAAGGATATGTATATTATTTATATAAACTATAAATTATAGTATTTATTAGTTTACCAAATAAAATAATATTTAATTTATTTAAAACGTCATTAATTTTTAAATAATTATCTAAATTTGTATCTTAATTTTTTTTAATTCAAGATATTTTTTATTTATTATAGAATGGGGGAAAATCTATGTAGTCGACCCTACTTAATTGTAGGAAAAGGCTTTGTTGTTGTATAGAATTTATAAGGTATTTATATACCATCTTATATCTTCTTATGACCAACACTAACTTGACCCGTCACATGTCAAGCATTTATTGGCTAACTACTAAGCATCCCTTCTTATGAAGGGAGGTTAAACATCACACTTAACAGAAACACATATTAAATGAATCAAATTAGTAGAATAATGTGTTTATCGTATCAACACCAGTGTAATCGTATGATAAAAAAATGATTGCAAATGTGGAAACCCCATGATAACTAAAATAATTTATGGATTGTTTCACAAGATCACAAGAGTACATAAGAATATTTTTATATGCTTGTTTCTTTAAAAGAAGAGACCTCCTGACTCAAGTCTGATCTGATGAATGCATGTACTTGCTGGTACGATGATGAGTCATGATGCTTCCTGCAACCTCGAGAGATCTTCTCCACCAAGTTATCCATACAAATAGAGATCTTGGATTATCTCTTCCTTCACATGAAATCGAGTCCTACTCGTACGTGAAGCATGCGGAAGGCGAATGCTCTTTCAATTGGTCGAGTACCAATGGAGAGGAGTCGAGAAGCTATAAGGGTAGATGGCCAAGGGGATTTCATAAAGTATATGGGGGACAATCAAGAGAAAAAGAACACTTCTCTATTATTTTTCCCTCTTTCTCCTTGGGATTAGAGAGCTTCTGTAGGTGGATATTCAACTCTATTCAAATTAAGAGCCCCCATGGCCCACTCCTTGAGTTCGACTTTGAGACTTACTCAAGTAGAATAAATAAATTCAACCATGACACTAATTCATATATTTTGTGTGCTTTTTATTATTACATCAAATCACATGCTACACTTAAATCAACATAATTAACAAAGAGAAAAAGGCAGCTTTAAATAAGATGTGTATGTGTGCATGCACATATGCATGTGTTTGTGTTAGGAGTGCACACGCATATGCATCCTCACAAATTACACATTTTCCTGTGGTACTTTGTAGTACTAATATAATAAGACTCGATCAGGCATGAGTTTTCAACTCAAAAGACCTTGAGTTCTAGTTCAAACCAGCAATGGAGAATCGGCTTAATTCGATGCAAAGTGAAGAACCTTACCATAGTTTGACATGCCACAAAAGAGAGGATTGCCATCGGAAATGCATACACATGTGTTGCATTATAGTCGTCAACCCTCGTGTTTAATTGCCACCACTAAGATTGGAACCTTAAACATACTGCTGATGATTTGTTGCATGGGCAGTTTTTATGTATGCATAGTGTTCTTTTTGCAATCACTCCCAAGATTGTGGTTCCCACATTATTGTTTGCAGCTTCATGGCTTGTATATGGATTGCAGTTGCAACTAGTATTGTAATATGTTGTCTTGACCTTCCCAAAGTGTTCAACTGCATGGTTGGGAAACATAGGGCATTGAGCAGCACATGCTAGGAAGAGCTCACGAACGGTGGCATGCAATGAATAAAAGGAACACATAAGATTACGGATGTAACACGACGGACCACCGGCATGATCACTAGAGATACGTTGAGGGATTTATTTGTATCAGAGGAATGTAGAGTAGATATTGGCGGTTTGGTTTCATAGCATTCATTGAAAAATGAAGTGGAGACTCACCCAATTATGATACAATGCATCTTGTAAATAAATAGATTTATTTGCTGTGTACCCTATGTCTACTTATTTAACAGTAAGGTATGGGCTTCTGGGAGTCTTTCTATGTATCCTCTACTCCAATTTTCTACATAGTACGATCTCTTTTTTGCCGGTGGTTTTTCCCTACAACACCGGTGGTATTTTTCCACGTAAATCATTGTCTTCTCAGTGTAATTGTTTATTTGCACGGAACTTTTCTCAACAGAAATTATCTATTTACTCAAAAGCTCCAATTACATGTAACTTCTATAAGGCAACGTAATTATCAACTCATTTCAGCCTCACCATATCTGCATTCTCACAGCACATGTCGAGAAAAGCTGAAGAATAATAGTATTGAAGATCCCATCCAGGCCCAGATGGAGTGGAGTTGCAGAACTCCCACATGAGCCTACAATGCCTCAAGACTTTATCAAATTGATTTAGTCTTTTGCTGCAAAAATAAATGCTGTAATTGCAACCTTCAGGAGGGTGGAGAATCCTGGGGAAAAAAGAACTCACGAATGTAGAGATGCGTGATGTTTGGTTTTTGTTGTTTTAAACTCCCCTTGAATATTAAGGGCAACTCCAGCTCTGTCCTTGGTGAATCTCCCATACCCTTCATCTCTTCATGATGAACTTTGACTTCTTATCCCAGAAACCTCACGCTTGTTGCCGTGTCCTCTATCAATCCCCAGTACTTTCCCTTACAAAATCCTGCACAACATGTGTGTTCCCCTTCCCCAGTTCTATTTCCTCGTCAATCTCTAATGCTTATTCAAGTCGTACTATCTAAGGCAGAAGAAAAAATCTTGCAAAGCAACAAACTGCAAACAATTTGTCATATACAAAAAAACTCTCCTGCCAAATCAATTCGAGTCTTGATTAAATGCCAACGAAATATTTAAAGGTAACTGGAGGCAGATTAATTAGCTCTTACTGTGGCATCCTACTGGTAAGGTGATGAGAGAGCTCATCACGAATTGTGCACGCTTCCCTGTCTTCTATCTTGCAGTATTGTTGCTTATATCTCACGTCATGGCTGCGTGCCATCTGCAACTCATCCTGAATTTCATCATCCAAGTCTATGATTATGTTGTGCAGCAAACAGCATACGAGGATTATCCTCGGCAGTTTGTGCCTGTCAGGTCTCCACATCTCCCCATGAAGTATCTTCCACATCTCTTTCAGCCTTGCTAGTGCTCTCTGGGCAACCATCCGTGCAGCAGAGTGCCGCCTATTGAACTCCATCTCTGACACCGTGAGGTCTTTCCCTTGGCTTTGGTAAGGTGTGAGAAGCCACGGCAGCAATGGGAAACCTGCATCACCGACAATGTACTCTCTCAAGTCCGAAGACTCAGACAGCTTCACTGCTTTTCCGTTCAGCCTCAGACCCTTTTCGCAAAGTTTTGATAAGCCTGAATTTTGTAAGATAAGGGACTCATCCATGCTTCCAGGCCAACCACTTACAATATCACGAATTCTCATCTCGGAATCCACAACTGCCTGCAAGACCATGCTGTGGTTCTTCTCACGGTCAGTCCACACTTTGTTGGAGGAATCAACCGAAGATAGGCACATCAGGACATGGGTAGCATCTACGGCTCCACAGCAGTTCGGTAGACCGCAGATCTTCTCGAATTTAGATTTCACACTTGCCATATCCTCCTCGGCATCAGGCCACTTAAGGTGATGAATTCCCCTCTCTTCCATGGCCTCCACAAATCGCCATGTCACTTGAGAAACTGTAGAATGATTCATACCAAACAAATGTCCAATGTTCAATAGTGACTCACCAGAGCTCAACCTTCTCAATGCCACTGCTACCTGATCATTTATAGATAGTGAATCTCCATTCTTAAACGTGAAGTTTGACGGCTTCGCCGCAAGGTCTGCAATCACCAAGGAACATATATAGTTGAAGGTCTTCCTTGAGACTTTAAAAAGGGAACTAAACTGGTTTCCACCATTCTTCGATAAAGGTCCTGCATGAACAAGAGACTGTCACGAGGGTGGTAAATGATAGCAATTCATCACATTTTAGAACTTAATCAACATAAGGATAACAGCCAAAGGAAAATAAATAATCATAAAATCGGAACAGGCACATGGGGTAACGAACTAAACCGCAAATGATAGAGTTGTGGTGTACACCTACGTACACAAGCATATGATCGGACGGGGTCATCAAGCGGCCGCAGCAGATATCGAAGCAGAAGCAGATGTTCCAGACATTGATCGTATACCATTGTCAAACTTGGAGGGTTAGGAGGTGCCTAAATTCGTGACGGAAACCCAATTCATTACACTTGTCAATGAGACACCAAATGAGTAAATGCAAACACTGCAAGCCCATAGGAAGGAACATGATGGGAGAAGACAGAAGGGGGACACAACCCACGTACAGTATACTTACCCTGCCCATGGTGCTGATTTTCGAGGATGAAGGCGAGGGGAGTTCTCAGATAGAATTGATTGACCATGAAGCTCTCTTAATGCCATTTGTGCAACCAGAGGTCCAAAGAACATATCAAAGGAGGAACCATATATAACATTATCTGTAACATACCACGTGTTAGCGGACATTATGTAGTACGATTTGTTTTAGAAGGGTATCTATCTAATTTTTGTCCAGACATTTATTCACATGGTTGATGTCAACAGATGATTGATTGATTGTGTGGCTTTGGAATTGTTGGTATAATTTTCTTTCACCATTGTACCTATATCTGTGATGCACTGTGTGATATTGGAGATCTTATAATACATATTTTATCATATTGACTATTAAAAAAATTGGTCATTCTTCACGTGCTTGATGACGCAAATGATTGATATCCAGGAATTTCAACGCATTTGTATGTCATGGAATTGTTCTCCGATGTGTAGACATTTTTGTTTTCTTCATAGGATTGGTGTACAGGTTGTCGTGCATTTCAAACAACTAGTTGCTAACAATTCTCATTTCCACGAAATTCTATCTATAACGCATGTACTAGATGTGCTATGTAAAACACACTCAAAGCATGTGTTATCTATAGCGCTTGCTTTGATTGCGCCATAGGTAACACATATTGTGTGTGTGACACTGTTACACAATTGGAAGAAAAAAATTATATTGACGTATTTGGGGAATTATGTCAATCCATTGCACTGGTAAGGAATTTACCTCATGAGAGTATGCACCCTGGTTATATTGGAAACACGGATTGACATTTTGTCATATAAAGATGTGGCTCCCAGTTTACTATACTCGGAGGAGTTGGGTTCTTAGTTCCTGAGTAGATGGTGATACTTGCCAGAGTCGTTATATGTTCCCACTAAGACTTTGATTAGGGACTCCATTGATGAGAAGTCTTAGCCAAACCTATTTTCCAAAGAGACTTTTCTTGGGTCTGGTAAAATCTCGATGTAACTAAGTTACTAATAAATTATTACAACTGAACAATATCGAATTATAAAAACTAAGCCGATTATAGGCTCTTGATGTGAACTAAGCTGGTTACAAGCTTTTTGATGTGGAAAACTAAGCTGGTTACAGGCTCCTGAGATGAAAAGTAAGCCGGCAACAGGCTCTTGATGTGGAAAACTATGTGGTTACATGATTACTACGAAAGTTCTTTTTTATTATAAGAAGTTGGTTACATTGAAATAGGAGACAAACGGGCAACAAGCTGCGTCGCTAGCCCTTTTTGAATTGCAAAACCAATCCTTCTAAACACTACATCCGTAAACTTAGGAACCATCGCATTACTGTTCATGACTTTTTGAATCCTCTTCAAAAGCTCAACAGCTTATGGTGCTAACTTGCAATTATGGGTACGGTTATATGTAGAAGTGTAGGTGCGATGGTTGGCAAGATTTGTGGCTACATATTTACTTCTTCTTTTAAGTGGTTGCTCTTTTAATGCTAATGGTTGGATGATTTGTATCTCAAGTGATGAGATACGCAAACCGTCATCGTTGGTGTTAGATACAGCACACCATGGGCATTACAGTGTATATCATAGAATGCCATGGGGCTCAGAATGGCGAAGAAGCGAGTAAAGGTCGGGGCTCTGCTAACTTCATGGCAGGCGAACATTGTATTCTTGCAAGAAACCAAGATTGAGAACCGGAATACCAAAAAGTGAAAATCCTCTTTAGATCGTGTCTCTCTGAGTTCAGGGAGATTGAGGCAATTGGCAGTTCTGGGGGTATTGTCATGGGTTGGAACAGAGGCATCATCAGGAGAGTCTAACAAGGTTAGGGACTCTAGGATGGTTACGGTGGCATTTCAATGAGTTTTGGATGGTTTACAGTTACTTGTGACATTAGTCTACGAAGAGACTAAGGTATCTGCAAATGTAGCACTTTGGCAGGAGTTAAGTGAAATCTGGTCAAGATTCCTAAGAATGCCTTGGTTAATTGGTTGTGACTTCAAAGTTACATTGAGGTCCAGTGAACCGTCTAAGGGCTGGGGTGGCTTGGACACATGGTTCGAATTATTTGCAGAGGTGGTTAAAGATCTGGAGCTGGAAGTTTTTGATGCCTATATTAGCAGGTACATCTTGAGGAATTCTTCCATGCGATCTTGAATTGATAGGTTCCTTCTTTCAATAGAAGTGTTGGAGTGAATTCCATTGGTGTGGTCCAATCACTTTATCGGTCCCACTCAGACCATACTATCTTCTTCTTCAATAGCTATGAGGATTGCCGCTCCTCTTCTTGGTTTCACTTTTAGCGATCTTGTCTCCTGAAGGATGGCTTTCAGGATTTGGTGGCAGGTTCATGTGATGGATTGTTTGTGGAGGGATCCACATCAAAGAGGTTGTCTTGGAAGCTTGGAGAGCTACGTAAGATGTTTACTTTTAGGCATGAGAACATGATTTTGACAGAGTCAAGGTACGCCTCTGCTCAAGAGAAAAGCATTAGGCTTGATGGCCGAGAGGATGAGAGATATCTTGATGTAGCTAAGTATTTAGTCGCATTATCTGTTAGAAAATTATCAAGATGAGGATCCGAAAAGAGAAGTGGAATGGAAGCAAAAGTCAAGTCAGGCATGGAAGAAGGAACCTCATACACCATTAAAAGTAGCTGGAGAGGTTTATAACGGTGAGAACAAGGCAGATGGGGCAGTAGTGGAGCACTTTAGGTCCGTTAGCAAGCGTATTATTTCCTCGAGGAGTAGATGGCTTGGATAGGGATTCACATAAATTTCGAGTAAGGTTGTTGAAGGCTTGATGAAATCGTTGGACTAGCAAAAAATCCATAATTCTGTTTTTAGTTTTATTGTCGATGGGTGTTCGGGCCTAGATGGGTTCTTGGTCTTGTTCTTTAGAGAATTCTAGGATCTTGTCACAGAAGATGTCTTTGCAATGATTTTAGAGGGTCAGGGGAATCAAAGCCTCGATATGTTCAACCATTCCTTCATTTTTTTGCTTTACCTAAAAAGGAGGCGGTGTCAAAGGTGGAAGATTTTCAGCTCGTTCTGTTATTGAATGCGGTGTACCTCATTGTGGCTAAAGTTTTGGTTGAGATGCTCCAAGAGTGATCTTGGGGAAATCATCTCCCTTATTCAGTCTGCTTTTATCTTTGGGAGGCAGTTGATGAACAATGTGGTGATGCCCACGGAAATTATTTCATACTAGAAGAGGTGCTAGGTCAAGGGGATGTGTGGAAGGTGGACTTCTATAAAGCATATGACTCGCTGGACATGTCGATCTCTTTGGTTAAGCGATGTGATAGATTATCTTCCTGTGTGGTTCTGATCAATGGCCCTACCCTGTTGTGTTTCTTCTATCCACAAAAAGGGGTGAGGTAGGGGCATCCGTTGACACCCCTTCTATTTGTCTTGGTGGCAAATGCACTGACAATCATGGTTGACAAAGTAGTGACAAAGTAGTGAGAGATGTCATTTGCATTAGGTATTGTAGAGAAGAGATCTCAGTAGCTATCCTTTAATACACAGATAACACGACCCTCACGATGAACCCTCATGGAGCATCCTTTAATATGCAGATCACAGTGATTGATTGTGTGGCTCCTTCTATTGGTCTTGATTTGAGGGTATATTTTCAGTTAAGAAAGCCTATAAGGTGCTATGTGGTAGTGCATTCTTTGATCTAAGATGATACAACTACGATTACAAAAGATTTTGGAAGTGGAAGATCCCAATGCGGATCAAAGTTTTTTTGTGGTTGCTTAGGCATGACATAATTATGGCAGATGCATGATGGGCAAGGTTTTTCAGTAGCCATGATTCTTCTTCTATGTTGCTCGGTTGTGGTAGGTGCGCTAAATCCAAGGAAGCATGGGATTTGGACCCTCTCGATGGGATAGTTGTCGGCAGGGCTTCCGTTAACTGAAGATCCATTAGTGTGAATTGATGGGGCCCCGATAGGATTAGGGTGTTGAACACCACAGTGTTATGGGCTCTTTGGCTAGCTAGAAACAAAGCGATAGGATTAGGGTGTTGAACACCATAGTGCTATGGGCTCTTTGGTTAGCTAGAAACAAAGCGATAGGATTAGGGTGTTAAACACCATAGTGTTATGGGCCCTTTGGCTAGCTAGAAACAAAGTGTTATTCTGCCAAGATAGGTTTTATGCCAAGAAGGTTATGGAGCGTGCGAAGGTTTTAGTAGAGTCTTGGTATTTATATTCTTAAATGGCGACATTGTAATGTTTCATCTTTACTTTTAATCATGTGAATAAATGAAGTTTTTGGGTACGCACCCTCACGGTGAACCCCTTTTTTCAAGAAAAAAATAGTTATATTTACAAACGGTTTAAGGAATCTCTAGATAATTTGATGATGTTTTAACACAATTATAAGGAAGCTTCAGGGGAAAAGGACAGTAAAATTAAAAACATTTTTTATGCTTCTAAAAAGAGGCTAAAAGGTAGGAGCCACTGGTATAAGAAGGGGAATGTTATCTTTTACATAATTAGGTTCTATCTATCAAGGGAAGACCAAAATCAAATATTTTGATTGCCTTATACATGATATTGAGAAGAAAACTATTATCTCATGGAGGGAAGATCACACTTATTAGATATGTATTGTCTACTATATCGATTCATATGTTGTCTGTGTTTTTAGTTCCTAAAGGGCTAATAAAGAAAATGGAAAGTCCAAAAAGGGCAAAGCATTGGATTCGATGGATTGGGATCGAGGGATTCGAAGGAGATTTGAATATCAGAATCTTGGTAGAAATGATGAATATAATAAATGTTGAGATATTATTTATTTTTTCATGTTTATGTATTCTCTTTTTTTTCCCTTGCTATTATGTAATTTGCCCAACATGTTTCTTTTCTTATATAAGAGAACCTTACGACCTCATAATTAATTCAATTCATTTTTTCTCTCCAGTTCATCTTTCTCTCCACATGGTATCAGAGCGGCGATCCTAGATCGGAGTTCTCATACTCGTGCCCTAACCCTACCAGTCGCACCCCCTTCTGACTCCTACGCCGGTGGTCGCCGGCACCGCTGCACGCCACGCGTGACCCCGCAGTGTTGTTGCGTGCCATCCAGTGGTCCCCTTGTGTTGCCCCCAGTGGCTCATCGCACTAGCAGCCACCACCCAGCACCACTCAATGCTTCCTGGGTGGGTCATGCGGTCTCCAGCCGCCTAGGTTGTCCCTATTTCAAAATCTACGGTCTGATTTGATCACCAAACGACCTGATTTTTAGTCCGTTTTGGTGAAATCAGACCTAAGGATGCATCTGTTTGCCCTACAAAGAACCCCTGATTAATGGGAATAGTTGTATAAGTACACATACAATTGATTCCCTACATGTTCACATAGATGCACTCCGGTTGGTCTATATCCCCGGTTGAGTTTTGTTTCGACCTCTTTTCTTCATGTCAGAGAACAAGGGAGATATGTTATCTTCGTTCGGTACATTCGAGAGTCTGGTTCCCATCGTCAAGCTGGATGGGACCAACTATGAGTTGTGATCCATACAACTTTTGACCCTCATGCAGTGCAATAGCAAGGAGCCGACAGATAAGACTGGGGAGAATGCTTCTTGCAAGCAAGATGACGCAAACGCGCGTAGGGCTGGCTATTGAGCCCAATGAGCCGAGCCAGGCCCTGGCTTGAACTCGGGCTCGATAAGCCTGGCTGGGCTCGGGCTCATTCGAGCCCAACCAAGTTGGCTCGGGCAAGGGGTGTAAAGGAATCGAATTTAAGCGAACCTGCCTAGGTTCGGTCGGTTCGTTTAGCATTTTTAGAGGCTCGGGTTCGGTTCGGTTCGATAAGATGAAAATGGTGTTTAGGTCCGGTTCGACTCGACCATGATTCATGAAGATTCGGTTTGGTTCGTTTAAAGTTCGATTAGCAGTGAAACTCTTTGGAATCTAAGTATTTTAGGAATGTGGATGATCACAACCCATTGGTATATCGTGATCAAGGACTGTAAACTTTTATGCATATACCTTATTTGCATCATGGTGCAAATTACCCATTCCTCATAATTTTTTGAGGAAAAAATACATACATATATATATGTAGAGGTTTATATTATGTTATGATGTACTGTTCCGTATTTCCTATTTATATAATGTACGTCTATGTAATTTACCCAAGGGTTTTCTCTCTATATAAGAGACCCGAGGGCTCTATGGAATAATATAGAAGAGCATCCTTTTACTCTAACATGGTATCAGAGCCAAAACCCTAGCCTAGGATTTTTCTCCACCCTCCCCCCCCCCCCGTCCGCCGCCGCCTCACTCCAGCCGGGCCTCCTCCTCTCGCCGCCAGGCCCTCCCGCGCCCCTCTTCAGTCACCGGGCGCCCCCTCCTGCCGCCCCTCTCCAGCCTCCGGCATCCCCCCTTGCCGCCGCAGGCCCCCCTCCCGCCTCCCCTTGCCGCCGCCGGGTTCCCGCCCGCCTCCCCTTGCCGTCGGGAGCCCCCCCTTGCCGCCGGGGCTCATCCCCTGCCCCTCACTCGTCGCCGGGCTCCGTTCACCACTGATGGGTTCAAGTGCATAAGTCTACATATGCACTTGAATCCTAACGTGTATGTGTACACACTGGTTCTGTTGTCTCTCATCCCTTGGTCTTCCTCTTCGGCAATATGTCAGACCAAAAGATTGATATGCCCGCCATAGGTGCCTTCAAAGGCTCGGCACCAATAGTCAAGATGGACGGGACGAACTACGAACTCTGGGCTATGCAGTTCCTGAGTCTTATGAAGTCGTGTGGTAAGAAACATATTCTTACCGAAGAGGAGCCGGCAGAGAAGACGGGGATTTATGCCTCATGGGAGGCGGACGATGCGTATGCCAAAGTTTGCCTGTCAGGGACGCTCACGATAGAGATAGCCAACGACGTCCTTCATCAACCCACCGCCAAGGCGATGTGGGATATTCTGGCCACTACATACTCTCAAGTGCGGAACGAGACGAAGATGCTGCAGTTGCAGCATGATATTTTTACCACGAAGCAAAATGGGAGGCCTCTTCATTTCCTGTACACGTCTCTTCGTGGAATGTTCGAGAAGTTATATAGCACCATCCCGCTCACAGCAACACCAGAACAACAGAAGACGTTCCGCAACGCCACTATGGTGGACGTATTACTTGCTGCCCTTGACCCAGAGTACGAGGCAGCACGCTCTCAGATCCTTGCCGATGCCACTATTCCACCGATGGAAGAAGTCTACAGGAGGCTCAGTCGTGTACCAGTTCCATCAAATACAGCGACTCCACCTCCCTCGGCAATGGCAGTCTCCAGAGGACGTGGTAGTTCGTCTTCATTTCGTGGCAGAGGAAGTGGTGGACGTGGCCGAGGAGGCCGTGTACGTTCTACGTGCTCATTCTGTCGTCGTACTGGTCATTCAGAGGATACATGCTATTCCAAGCATGGCTTCCCTCCTGCACGTGTCGTTGATCATGTTCAGGGTCCACCAGCATCTACTCCAGATCACAGGTTCGACGAGCTAGTGGCACGGCTTCGTGATATTATGCCACAATCATCTTCAGAGGGTGCTGACACTTCCGACGTTGCGGCTTCGGCGTCAGCTAGTACATCTGCTACTGCCAGTACCTCAGGTAGTACTTCAGTCTCCTGTCATAACCATGATCTCACAGGTTGGATTGTTGATTCTGGAGCCACCCATCATCTCTGTCGTGATAGAGATATCCTGCAGTCCTATAGAGTTGTTCAGCCTGGTCGCTCCGTACTCATAGCTGATGGGACTCATTCCCCTATTTTCGGTCAGGGGGAGACGGCTTTGCTTCCCTCTATGCACTTACAGAATGTTCTACATGCACCAGAGTTCTCTATGAATTTATTATCAATTAGTCAGATTAAGAGATTTGCACTGTCGTGCTATATTTGATCCATCTTCTGTCATTTTTCAGGACATACTAACGGGCAGGGTGATTGGTTGTGGCTCTGAGCACAATGGCCTCTATCGTCTCGTACGGAACTCCTATGCTGGCGTCTCACTACATTCTCAGGGTTCCGTATCTCCATATACCTGGCATCTTCGATTTGGTCACCTGCCGCTACAAAAAATGCGTCACCTCCTGCCTCAGATCTCTCCGAATTTGTCATTTCGTTGTGAAGCGTGTCAGTTAGGGAAGCACCATCGGTCCAGCTTCCCCAGTTGTCAAGGTCGGAGCAGTCGCTCCCCATTTGAGTTATCTCATATAGATATTTGTGGTCCCAGTCGTGTCCCAGATCATCAGGGGCGCAGGTTCTATCTAGTTGTAGTTGATGATTTCTCTCGAGTATCTTGGACTTTTCTTCTTAAAAATAAATCCGAAGCAGGAAGTGTTATTCAAAATCTTATCAATGAAGTTCAAAATGTTTTTTCATCTACTGTTAAGTATGTGCGTACTGACAATGCATTGGAATTCTGCACTCGTTCCCTTGCTCGCTTTCTTTCCTCTAAGGGCATTATCCACCAAACCAAATGTGCATACACATCTCAACAAAATGGTGTTGCAGAACGGAAGCATCGACACTTTCTTGATATTGCTCGCACATTACTTATTCAGAGTTGTGCCCCATTAGCCTTTTGGGGGGATGCTATACTTACAACATGCTATCTGGTCAACCGCATGCCTGCTGCTGTTCTTGGGGAAAAGTCTCCTATCTATGTTCTCTTTCCTGACAAGGATTTGTTTTCACTTACACCTTGGGTCTTTGGCACAGTTGCGTTTGTTCACCGGTTATCTCCTGGACTTGATAAGCTCTCCTAGAGCTATCAAGTGTGTTTTTGTGGGCTACTCGAGGACACAGAAAGGATATCGTTGCTATGACCCCATTCATGACTAGTACTATGTGAGTGCTGATGTTACATTTTTCGAACCAGTCATGTACTTCTCCCCTGCAGGTGACAGATTGGTCTCCTCCACACCCACGGATACTATTGTCTATGTACCTCCGCCTCCAAGCCTGGGTCAATCCGACTCCACTACACCACCACCACCACCACCACCACCTCCGATTGTACCATTTCCTAAGTTCTATACAAGGCGGTCCGGCCCTGCTCAAGATACATGCCAACCATCCAGCACGCCTCGGGTATGTTCTGATGTTATCATTAATGATGGGTTAGATAATGCACCAGTGCAGGAGCCTTTACTACAGGAGGAGGATCCGCCAGTCACCACAGTGATGGATGATCTTGATAGGCCTATTGCTCAACGGAAGCAGAGAAGACAATGTGCATCATATCCTCTTGCGTCTCAAGTATCATTTCATCGTCTCAATGGGGATTTCCAGAGATTTGCAGCAGCTGTCTCGTCGGTAGAGATTCCACAGACCTATCAAGAAGCCATGAAGATTGATTGCTGGCGTCTAGCTATGGAAGAGGAGATGCGTGCCTTACAGTCTCGAGGGACTTGGTCTCTAGTCCCCATTCCTCCAGGTGCCTCTGTGGTGAGCTGCAAGTGGGTGTTTACGATGAAATATCATGCAGATGGGCGTCTCGACAGATACAAGGCCAGACTTGTTGCACGTGGATTTACCCAAACTTATGGGGTAGATTATTTGGACACTTTTTTACCAATAGCTCGACACTCCACTCTTCGCATTCTCCTATCTGTTGCTGTGGTACGTGATTGGACCATTTTTCAGCTTGATGTCAAGAATGCTTTCTTGTATGGTGATCTACAGGAGGAAGTCTACATGCAGCAGCCACCAGGGTTTGCTGCTGAGGGGGAGACTCAGATGGTGTGCAGACTTCATAAGGCTATCTATGGCCTCAAACAGAGTCCCCGGGCATGGTTCCAGAAGCTTTCCCAGCTGATTGAACGACAGGGGTTCAAGAGATCAAATGCGGATCATTCACTGTTCATCCATAAGACCCCTAGAGGTACAGTTGTTGTCATGATATATGTTGATGACATTTTGGTTACAGGAGATGATGCTCAGGGAATTGAGATAACCAAATCCCTGTTGGGAAGTCAGTTTATTACGAAGGATCTAGGCACGATACGATATTTTCTGGGGATAGAGTTTGCAAGAAATGCACAAGGAATGGTAATGACTCAAAGAAAATATGTCACAGACTTGCTAGTTGAAACAGGAATGACTGGATGCAGACCGTCGAGCACGCCTATGGACCCAAGCATGAAGCTGTACGACAATGATACCAAAGAGGTGGACAAAAAAAGATACAGAGAGATGGTGGGTAAGATCTTATACATTACTATAACTCGACCGGATATTGCCTTTGCAGTAAACCGGGTGAGTCAATTTATGGAGCAGCCTAGGCAAGTTCATATGGATGCCTTGTATATGATATTGACATATCTGAAGTCTTCCCCAGGCACAGGGTTGCTATTCAGAAAAGATACAGATCTGTCTATTTCAGCTTGTGCAGATGCAGACTATGCAGGATGTCCAAAGGATCGTAAATCTACTTCTGGATTTGCTATCTTCATAGGAAGCTCTTTGGTTTCTTGGAAAAACAAGAAACAGACTGTTGTGGCGAGATCCAGTGCTGAATCCGAGTACATAGCCATGGCACAAGCAAGCGCAGAGATGATGTGGGTTAGAGCAGTCTTAGAAGATTTGAATGTAGATGTCTCCTTGCCTATGAATCTTCAATGTGACAATCAGGCAGCATTGTTTATTGCCAATAATCCAGCTTTTCATGAGAGAACAAAGCACATCGAGGTGGATTGTCATTATACTAGAGACATGATCCAGAAGGGCTTCATTTCCACTTCTCATGTCAGTTCAGAGGACCAGACTGCTGATATATTTACCAAGCCATTGCTCAGAGGACCTTTCCAGAGATGTTCTTCCAAGCTGAGCATGATTGATATCTATGCTCCATCTTGAGGGGGAGTGTAGAGGTTTATATTATGTTATGATGTACTATTCCGTATTTCCTATTTATATAATGTACGTCTATGTAATTTACCCAAGGGTTTTCTCTCTATATAAGAGACCCGAGGGCTCTATGGAATAATATAGAAGAGTATCCTTTTACTCTAACAATATATATATATAATATTATGTATCGAACTTTTAACGAACCGCACCTAAGCGAACCTATCATTTTAAGGTTAGGTTCATTTAAATAAATGAGCCTAAACCTATATCAAGGTTTGGCTCATTTATTTTCGAACCGAATCTGAATCAAACCTTTAACGAGTCAAACCTGAGCGAATAGCTATCTTGAGATTTTTTTGACACGGGCTCGGTGAGCTCGAGACTCTTATCGAGCTAGCTCGGGCTTGATAAGGCTCAAGCTCGGACTAGGTTTGAGCCAAGTCTGGCTCGTCAAAGAAAATATGCATTTTTTGGTACAAAAGTGTGTTCCTTAGGCTCAAACCCACGACCTTTTTCTTTGAAGAATGTCTTCCTTACCAGTAGGCCACTATCTGAGTTGCATAACAAAAGCTAAATTATATTATATATTGTAACATTCCATTTGCTAATAAAAAATAACAAAATAGTAATTTGCTAATTATAACCTAGAAAAACATAGATAAAATCTAGGAGGTCCAAGTACAACATATCCACCCAATATTACCATTCCATAAAATACATTGTCATTCCATAAATCACATAGTCCACCCACTATTCACAATGTTGCAAAACTAATACAAATAAAAATAAACATCATTACAATTTCAAATGGGCCCAGTTTGTGTATGTATTATATATATATTCCCTATCGAGCCTTCTATCGAGTTATCGAGGTGAGCAAGGCTCGGCTCGAGCTCGGCTCGTTAAGCTACCGAACCCAAAATTCTGGCTTGGGCTTGGCTCAATAGCTTAATGAGCCAAACTCACGAGCCCTTATCGAACCGAGCCTAAGCCTAGCTCATCGAACCGTGACTCAATAGCCCCTATACGCACATATTTGGCTCTCTGGGACTCTCGACATGGAAATAGCCAATGATATCGTGAATCATCCCACAGCTAAGGCAATGTGAGATATTATGGCAGCTACATATGGTCAGGTGAAGAATGAGGTCAAGATTCTTCAATTGCAGCTTGACATCTTCACAACCAAACATAATGGTCGTCCTCTACACAACTTCTACTCTTCGCTCCGTGATATGTTTGAAAAGCTTCAAAACCTCATGTCATTGACTACATCTACCGAGCAGCAGATTGCGTACAGGAACACCACGATGGTTGGAGTCTTTCTGGTTGCTCTAGATCCGGAATACGAGGCAACATGCACCCAGATTCTCACCGGCACGGTTATCATTCCTATTGAGGAGGCATATAGTCATCTCAGCAGGATCATTGCCCCATCCGTTGTCACCACACAAACCTTCTCAGCGATGTATGCATCTCGTGGCAAGGGAAGATACTTCTCAGTTCATAGGGTGTGGTGTCTGTGGCAGAGGACGTCGAGGTGGTCCATGCACCTATTACTATCATCCTGGTCATGCAGAGGAGACATGCTATCAAAACATGGATATCATGCATCTACTCGTGTAGCTGAGGAGGTTGAGCCTACAACAAGTTTAGCCCTATATTACATATCCAAAGTTATATGATATTGTCTCATGTCCAAGGGAGATAACGACTCCTGATGGCACTACTACAAATCCTTTAAATTTTGCAACCTTTGGCAGAGCATCTTCTAACTTTTCAAGTACAACCTATGCTCTTAATAGTTGTCGCAAGGCGGATATGACAGAGTGAATCATGGATTCTGGTGCATCCCACCATTTCTATGGAGACAGAGTTCAATTTACTTCTTACAGATATGTTCCCCCTTGTTGATCAATTGTAATTGTAGATGAGACTCATTCCCCCATTACAGGATTGGGGAGGTTTATTTGACGACATCCGTGAGACTACCGAATTTACATGCATCAAAATTTTTGATGAACTTACTTTCTATTAGTCAAATCACTAAGGACTTGCATTGTCATGTAATTTTTTTACCCTCTTCTCTTGTGTTTTAGGACATACTCACGGGCGATTAGATGTGGTCGTGAGCAAGGGGGGATCTACAGACTGGTCCAGTCTACAGAGTGGATATCTTCTATTCCCATTGGATCAGTCTCACCTTATATGTGTCATCTACGTTTTGCTCATCTTCATCTACAGAAGTTTTGTCATGTCCTCGCACAGATATCTGCTCGGTCCACCTTCCATTGTGAGGCTTGCCAGCTTGGAAAGCATCACTTTTCTTCTTTTCATGGTCATCAGAGTCACGGCTCAATCACTATTTGAGTAAGTCCATTTTACCATTTGGGGTCCCAGTTGTGTTCCCGATCACCAGGGACACATGTTCTACCTTATACCGGTGGATCACTTTTTCTAGATCGTTATGGGTTTTTCTTCTGAAAAACAAGTCTGAGGTTGGGTATGTTAGTCAATCTTTCATTATAGAAATAAAGAATATTTTCTGCTACTGTTAAATATGTATATTCCGACAATGCCTTAGAGTTATGCACTTTACAGCTTTCTGAGTTCTTCGGGTTTCTTGGCGTCATACAGGAGGCCTCTTGTGGGTACACTTTCTCAGTAAAATGGTGTGTTGAACGCAAACATTGCCACTTACTTGATGTGAGAAGAACCCTCTTAATTCCGAGTTATGCTCCTCATTCTTTCTGAGGTGATGCGATTCTCACTGTATATTACTTAGTGAACTGCATGCCGTCCTCAATTTAGGAGAGAATGTTCCTTTCTCGATTGCATTTACGAAGTGGCTTTTGTACACCACATGGCTCTTGGTCGTGACAAGCTCTCCCTTAGAGCTATCAAGTACATCTTTGTAGGCTACTCTCATACCCATAAAGGATATCGTTGCTTCGACCTTGTCAAACAGAAATAATACGTGAGTACTTGTGCCACATCTTTTGAGAGTATGTCATGTTTTTCTCTCCTACAAGTAACATGGTGATTCTGTCCAACTCAGGAAAGGAGGTATACGTGCCTCCTCCTAAGCCACCCCCACCTACAACTCCACCAGCACCAACATCACCTTCACCACCTCCATCAGCTCCATTAGCACCACCAACTCCACCGTCCCTTGTGGCTCCTCCACCACCTACACCTAGTACGTTGGCTTAGTTGTTGTCATGTTTTTACGTTCGCAAGCCTCCCATTGCTCTCTTTGCTTATGCGACCTGCTCATCATCCAGCATGCCACAGGTATGACCAGAACACATTGATTCTACTGATGGCACTAGTGATTTGTTCATGCAACATTTTACTCTACAGGATGAGCAGGTGCCTTCTCAAGAGACTAGTTTACATGTTGAGGAGGATGCAGGTGACCTTGATGTGCCTATTGCTCTGTGAAATCAGAGGCGTACTTGTGCTACGTATTCCCTTGATGCCCGTGTCTCTTTGAGATGTCTTTCAGAGGATTTCAGGAAGTTTGTCGCGAGCCTATTTGTTGTAGAGATACCATGAACATATAACGAGCAATGCAGAACAGTTACTGGTATCTTTCCATAGAGTACGAGATGGTCACATTACAACATGGCACATGGAGCCTTGTTACAACTCCTACATGGGCATATGTGGTGGGATGCAAATGGGTGTTCACAATGGAGCATAAAGCAGGTGGAAGTGTTGACCACTACAAGGTGAGGCTTCTGGTTTGTGGGTTCATCCAGACGTATGAGGTGGACTATAAGGATACTTTCTCGTGACTCGGCATTATTGTGGATCCTTCTTTCAATTGCAGTGACACAAGATTGATCCTTTTCCCAGCTTGATGTGAAGAATGTGTTTCTTTATGATTACATGCAGGAGGAAGTCTACATGCAGCAGTCACAGGGGTTTGCTTCTGAGGGGATTGTCCGATGGTGTGCAGACTTCGTAACACTATCTATGGTATTAAATAGAGTCTCGGAGCATGGTTTCAGAAGTTCTCAGACTTGATAGAGCACCAAGAGTTCATGAGATCAACTGCAGAGGGGACTTAAAGAGGTATAATTGCTATACTGGTCTATATTGATGATATCATTGTTAGAGGAGATGATGTGCAGTGTATCCGTGCAGCTAAAAATTTCCTTGGTTAGTAGTTTGTCACTACAAATCTTGATGGTTTACGTATTTACTTGGACTTGAGTTTGCTATGAACCAGAATGGTCTTGTTATGACCCAAAGGAAGTATGTTACTGATCTTCCCTCTGAGACAGTCATGGCAGATTGCAGGCCTGCCACTACTCCCATGGACCCGAGCATGAAGTTATATGATGATGATGATACAAAGGAGGTAGACAAGAGGCGATACATGAAACTCGTTGATAAGCTCGTATATATGACCATCACTAGACCAGGCATATCTTTTGCAGTGAGCAGAGTTGGCCAGTTCATGAAGAAGTCTAAACATACACATATAGATGCAGTTCATATGATTCTGAGGTACTAGAAGACCTCTCCTGGTACTGGACTTGTTCTTAGCAAAGGAACACCTCTTGTCGTTACAACACATAAATGCAGATTATGTAGAATGTCCCAAGGACAGGAAGCCTACCTCATATTTTGCAGTGTTCATAGAGAGCTCTTTGATGTCATGGAAGAGCAAGAAGCAAACAGTGGTTGCTATATCTACTGCAAAATCAGAGTACAGACAGATCCATTCTAACTGACCTAGCTATTGATGTGTCTATTCTCATTCATCTCCAATACGATAACCATGATGCTCTTTTCATTGCCAACAATCTTGTCTTCCATGAGAGAACCAAGCATATCAAGGTCGACTGTCGCTACACTCATGATATGATTCAGAATGGCGTTATATGTACCTCCCACGTCAGCTCAGTGGAACAGACATCAGATATGTTCACCAAAATCTTAGTCAGAGGGTCATTCCAGAGGAGTTGTTCCAAGCTGAGCATGATTGATATCGATAGAGATATATTTCATATTAAGTATCGTTTATATATTTTCTGTTCTTTTGTCCACTTTATGTAATTTTCTCATAGGTCTCTCCCTATATAAGAGAGCCTAGGGCCTAAGGAATAAACAACTCTTTCTATTTCCGCAACATAGTATCAGAGCGGCAATCCTAGATCGAAGCTCCTGTATCGAAACCCTAACTCTAACCCTACCCCAAGCCTCCCTCCTACGTGCGCTTAGGGCTTCCGTCGCCCAGGACCTCGCAGGCCTCCACCGCCACTGCCTTCCTCTTCCCGCGACCCCTCCTCTTCCCATGGGACTCCACCACAACCGAACAGGCCCTCGCAGGCCTCCGTTGCCCGTCACCAAGCGCTACGGGTCCTTCCGCCTACAGCCGGATCTTGCGAGTCCCATCGCGGAGGCTCTGCAGCCCAGGTCCCGTCGCCCGGGTGCCGCTGATTGGCCCTGCACGTCCTCTCTTCAAGAGGGGTGCCACCGCCCTCCTCTAGGAGAACCGTCGATGAGTACTTTATCTGGATGAGATTGATTGCATGAGTCTACACATGCAATCCGATCTTTCTATGTCAGTGTAGACAAACACTTGTCTAGTCTTCAACCCTAGTCTTCTCTAGCAGTGTTTATGAAATCGGTCGCACGGGCTGCATATGCGGCTGCTATACCTGTGTGGCATGCAGACCAAGCCGATTTCATGAATCGGTGTATTATGTCCCCTCCCCGCATATGCCCCACATATCCCGTATATGCCCCGCATAATGCTCCAACATCTCCAATTTTCCAATCCTCTCATTCAAGTGCTTAATTCCATAGATCTGCCTCTTGCTCCATTCAATTGTAAGAATATGGCATGCATTTGTATACAATTGCAAGGCATTATACAATTATATATAGGAAATGTTCTATATTTATCTCATGTATTGGTTTCATGAGTATATGTAATATATCGTAAACTATTTTAATATATGTTGATTGAGGTTTTGATGCAGTGCATGTTTGTGTAACGAAGTATTGTTACTAATATGTGAAGTTGTTATGACTAAATGTTTTTATTTTGTGATTAAATGTTAGGCAATTAAAAGCATATACTCAACCATCTAACATGAACTATTTTTCTTAAATCTTCTATAACTCCACTTAGATACATAAATTCAATAGTAATGTTATTCACAGATATTTATTTATTTATAAATTAAAAATTAGAAAACCGCGTAGAACCGCAAATACCCCGCCGCATACCGCTTATTCAGTATTTGGTAGCATGTCCGAACACATACGCATACCGCTTTCATGTTAGAAAACAATGTAGATATCCCTTTCACAGGCGCCTTCAGAGGTCCTGCACCTATAGTAAAGATGGATGGGTCAAACTATGAACTGTGGGCTATGCAGTTCATGAGCATGATAAAGTCTACGGGTAAGAAACATATTCTTACCGAGAAGAGCCGGCTGAGAAGATTGGGGTTAACGCCTCATGGGAGGCGGATGATGCATATACCAAGGTTTGACTTTCAGGAACATTGGCCATAGAGATTGCCAATGATATACTTCATTAACCCACGACCAAGGCGATGTGGGATATTCTTGCTGCCACTTATTCACAGGCAAAGAATGAAACGGAGATTCTACAACTTCGTCATGATATTTTTACTATCAAGCAAAATGGACAGTCCCTTCATTTGCTTATACATCCTTGTGTGGGATGTTCAAGAAGCTCTACAGCTTCATGCCTCTCACATCTAGCCCTGCACAACAGAAGACGTATAGGAATGCTACCATGTTGGTGTATTCCTGGCAGCCCTTGATCCTGTGTATGAGGCAACCCGTTCCCAGATTTTGACAGATGTGATTATTCCTCCCATGGAGGAAGCCTTCCGCATGCTCAGTCGGATCACTATTCCATCTACTAATGCCAGTCAGACTTCTTCAACGATGGCGGCTTCCCGAGGTCACGGAGGGTCATCTCAGTTTCGTGGTTGCGGACCTCAGGGTAGAGGAGGTCGTGTTCGTCAGCCATGTAATTTCTGCCATCATCCTGGACATACAGAGGATACATGCTACTCCAAGCATGGATTCCCTACCTCTGCTCGAGTGGCTGAGCAGAGTGAGCCCCCATCTGCTTCCTCTTTGGATCAACGTTTTGATGATCTTATAGCACGATTGAGGAGCATTATACCTCCCTCCAGTCATGTGACATCTTCATCGGCCCACGGAAGTCATTCAGATGTAGCTGCTTCAGCCTCCTCTAGAACCTCAAGTAGTACTTATGTACTCACTAGCAGTTGTGGATATGATATTATAGAATGGATTATGGACTCTATGCCACACATCACTTGTGTGGAGAGGAACTTACAGCCTACAGACAGGTTTCTCCAGGACGAACTGTGGTTATTGCAGATGGGACTCATTCCCCAATCACTGGACAAAGGGAGATTAGCTTGACGCCCTCTATGCACCTACAGAATGTGTTGCATGCACCTGATTTCTCTATAAATTTGTTGTCCATGAGCCATATTATGAAGGATTTACATTGTCGAGCCATTTTTAACCCATCATCTCTTGTTTCTGAGGACATCCTTACGGGCAAGGTGATTGGGTGTGGCCGTGAGCAGGCGGTCTCTATCGCCTAGTTCGAACTCCCTATGCCAGAATCTCCTCTCTTTCTGTTGGGCATGTTTCACCATTTACGTTGCACTTGCGCTTTGGTCATCTCCCACTCCAGAAACTATGTCGTGCTTTGCCTCAGATCTTTGCCTCATACGCCTTTCAATGTGAGGCATGTCAGTTGGGAAAGCATCATCGTTTCGCCTTCCCCAGTCGTCAAAGTTTGAGCAGTATCTCTATTTTTGAGTTGTTTCATATAGATATTTGGGTCCCAGTCGTGTTCCCGATCACCAGGGACACAGGTTTTATCTGGTTGTTGTTGATGATTTCTCTCGTTTGTCTTAAGTCTTTTTATTAAAAAATAAATCTGAAGCTGGAGATGTTATCAAAATATTCCTAACCGAAGTGCAAAATGTGTTTTCTACTTCTGTGAAAATTGTGAGAACTGATAATGCCTTGGAATTCTGTACTAATACACTTTTTAACCCAAGGTATTATTCATCAAACATCATGTGCCTATACTTCCCAACAAAATGGTATTGTAGAAAGGAAGCATCGTCATTTGCTTGATGTTACTAGGACACTTCTCATTCAGAGTCGTGCTCCTCATTATTTTTTGGGCAATGTTGTTCTAACGGCATGTTATGTTATTAATCGCATGCCCTCGTCAGTCTTGGGTGAGAAAATTCCTTTCTCCCTTGCCTTTCCTGAAAAGGAATTGTTCTCATTTACTCCTCATGTGTTTGGCTTAGTCACATTCATCCAGCAGTTGTCTCCAAGTATTGACAAGCTCTTTTCGAGAGCTGTCAAGTGTGTCTTTGTCGGGTACTCCAAGACACAGAAAGGGTACATGTGTTATGAGCCAATGTACAGGAAGTATTACGTTAGTGCCGATGTTACCTTTTTCGAGTCCGTGATGTACTTTTCTCCTACAGGTGATCGGTTGACGTCTTCAGACACTGATGATGACATATGCATGCCACCACCACCATCATCACATCCTCCACCTCCACCACCACCACCTCCTTCACTACCATCACCACCACCACCACCACTACCTACACCACCTCCACTTACTATTACGGTCCCAGTTCCACCATTGCCACATCACTATACCCGTCGGCCTGCTTCTGCTCATAGTCACCACTCATCATCTAGCATGTATGAGGTATGTTTTGAAAATATTGTTTCTAATGATGGGTCTAATGGTCTACCTGAGCAGGATTCTTTACAGTGGACAGATGTGGAGGCTGTTGATTTGGAGTTACCTATTGCGCTTCGAAAGCAGAAGCATAGCTGTGCGTCATATCTTATAGCATCCATGGTCTCCTTTGATCGCTTGACTGGCGATTTCAGGAAATTTGTAGCTGCATTATCTATTGTGGTCATTCTACGGAATTATCAAGAGGCTTTGAAGGACGGTCGGCGGCGTTTAGCTATGGAGGAAGAGATGAATGCTCTTTAGTCGAGAGGTACTTGAAGTCTCGTCCCAGCTCCTATTGGAATGTCTATAGTAAGTTGTAAATGGATTTTTACAGTGAAGCAAAATGCAGATGGTAGCATCGACAAATACAAGACGCGCTTGGTTGCACGAGGGTTTACTCAGAGTCTCAGACATATGGGGTAGATTATCTTGACACATTCTCATTAGTTGCTCGTCATTCCACCTTACGAATTCTTCTCTCAGTTGTCGTAATTCGATATTGGTTGTTGTTTTAGTTAGATGTCAAGAATGCATTTCTGTATGGTGATATTCAAGAGGAAGTCTACATGCAACAACCGCCGGGATTTGTTGTTGAGGGGAGTGTTCACAGGTGTCATAAGGAGATCTATGGCTTTAAGCAGATCCCTAGAGCTTGGTTCCAGAAGCTCTCAGACTTGTTTGAGAAACATGGGTACAAACGATCGAATGCAGATCACTCCCTTTTGATGCAGAAAACATCCAGAGATATGACTGCTATTATGGTGTATATGTTGGGAAAAAACGTAAAAGATGTTTATTCCATGAACCCTAGGCTCTCTTATATAGGAGAGTAGCCTATGGGTAAATTACATAAGACTTTCATAAGTAAAGGGAATTAAGAAACAGTACGGGAAACATGAAATAAATAACGTAACATAAATATATCTCTACACTCCCCCTCATGATGGAGCATAGATGTTGATCATGCTCAGCTTGGACGAGCACTTCGAAAAAGGTCCTCTAAGTAAGGCCTTGGTGAAGATATCTGTAGTCTGATCCCCTGAGCAGACATGAGATGTGGAAATAAAACCCTTCTGAATCATATCTCGTATATAGTGGCAATCAACCTCGATGTGCTTGGTGCATTCATGAAATGCTGGATTATATGCAATAAATATAGCAGTCTGATTGTCACATTCCAGTACCATAGGAAGGGGAACCTCTATATATAGATTGTAAGAACAGCTCAAACCTGCATCATTTCTGTACTAACCTGGGTCATAGCCCTATATTCAGACTCGGCACTAGATCTGGACACAACAGTTTGCTTCTTGCTCCTTCGTGAGACAAGAGAATCTCCAACATATTCAACAAATCCAGTAGTGGACTTCCTATCCTTTGGACACCCTGCATAATCTGCATCTACGCATGTTGAGATGGTGACCTCCTTGCATTTTCTAAACAACAAACCTGCACCTGGAGAGGATTTAAGATACCTGAGTATCATCTGTATAGCATCCACATGGACCTGACGTGGTTGCTCCATGAATTGGCTCACCCGACTAACAACAAAAGAAATATCGGGTCTGGTAATGGTACCATAAAGGAGCTTTCCTATCAGCTCTCTGTATCTCCTCCTATCAACCTCATCAGTATCATCATATAGTTTCATGCATGGATCTATGGGTGTAATAGCAGGTCGACATCCAACCATTCCCGTGTCACTTAGCAAATCAGTGACGTATTTCCTCTGAGTCATCACAAGCCCTTGTTGATTTCTGGCAAACTGCGGTCCTAGAAAGTATCTAAGGACTCCAAGATCCTTGGTGACAAATTCACAACCCAGAAGTTCTTTCGCCCTCTTGATTCCTTGTATGTCATCTCCTGTAATAAGAATATCATCAACATACACCATAATAGCAATCATACTTCCGGATGTTTTCTGTATAAAAAGGGAATGATCTGCATTCGAACGTTTGTATCCTTATTTCTCAAAGCTTCTGGAACCAAGCTCTAGGGCTTTGCTTAAGGCCATATATCGGCTTATGAAGTCTACACACTTGTAAACACTCCCCCTCAACAGCAAATCCAGGTGGTTGTTGCATGTAGACTTCCTCTGGAAGATCATCATACAGAAATGCATTCTTGACATCTAACTGAAACAACAGCCAATCTCAAATCACGACAACAGAGAGAAGAATCCGTAAGGTGGAATGACAAGCAACTGGTGAGAATGTGTCAAGATAATCCACCATGTATGTTTGAGTAAATCCTCGTGCAACCAGGCGTGCCTTGTATATGTCGATGCTACCATTTGCATTGTGTTTAACTGTAGACACCCATTTACAGCTCACTGTAGACACTCCAGTAGGAGTTGGGACGAGGCCCCACGTGCCTCTCGGCTGAAGAGCAGACATCTCTTCTTCCACAGCCAAACGCCATCGACTGTCCTTCAGAGCCTCTTGATAATTTCGTGGAATGGCCACGACTGATAATGCAACTGCAAAATTCCTGAAATCACCAATCAAGCGATCAAAGGAGACCATGGATGCTATAAAATATGATGCACAGCTACGCTTCTGCTTCCGAAGCGCAATAGGTAGGTCCAAATCTGCAGCCTCTACATCTGTCCCCTGTAAAGAATCATGCTCAGGTAGACCACTGGATCCATCATTAGAAATGTTGTTATCAGAACATACCTCATGCATGCTAGATGATGAACGATGGCCATGAGCAGAGGCAGGCCGACGGGTATAGTGGTGTGGCAATGATGGAATTGGGACCGTTATAGTAAGTGGAGGTGACGTAGGTAGTGGTGATGGGGGTGGTAAAGGAGGTGGTGGTGGTGATGGTGTAGGAGGTAGTGGTGGTGGTGGTGATGGTGTAGGAGGTAGTGGTGGTGGTGGTGGTGGCATGTATATGTGATCATCAGTATCTGAAGACGTCAACCGATCACCTGTAGGAGAAAAGTACATCACAGACTCAAAAAAGGTAACATCGGCACTAACGTAATACTTCCTACACAGTGGATCATAACACATGTAACCTTTCTGTGTCCTGGAGCACCCAACAAAAACACACTTGACAACCCTAGGAGAGAGCTTGTCAATACCTGGAGACAACTGATGGATGAATACGATGGAGCCAAACACATGAGGAGTGAGTGAGAACAATTCCTTTTTAGGAAAGGCAAGAGAGAAAGGAAATTCTTGCCCAAGACTGACGAGGGCATGCGAATAATAAGATAACACGCCATTAGAACAACATCGCCCCAAAAAGAATGAGGAGCACGACTCTAAATGAGAAGCGTCCTAGTGACATCAAGCAAATGACGATGTTTCCTTTTTGCAACACCATTTTGTTGAGAAGTATAGGAACATGATGTTTGATGAATAATTCTCTGGGTTGAAAAATAATTGGAGAGTGTTAGTACAAAATTCCAAGGCATTATTAGTTCTCACAATTTTCACAGAAGCATAAAAGACATTTTGTACTTCTGTTAAGAAATTTTTGATAACATCTCCAGCTTCTGATTTATTATTTAATAAAAAGATCCAAGATAGACGAGAGAAATCATCAACAGCAACTAGATAAAACATGTGTCCCTGGTGATCAGGAACACAACTGCGACCCCAAATATTTATATGAAACAACTCAAAAATGGAGCTACTGCTCCGACTCTGACGACTGGGGAAGGCAGAGCGATGGTGCTTTCTCAATTGACATGCCTCACATTGAAAAGACGTGTGAGATGAGATATGAGGCAGAACACGACACAGTTTCTGGAGAAGGAGATGACCAAAGCACATACACCACATAAATGGTGAGACAGGTCCAGCGGATAGGGAGGAGATTCCGACATAGGGAGTTCGAACTAGGCGATAGAGACCGCCCTGCTCACGGCCACATCCGATCATCTTACCCGTAAGGATGTCTTGAAAAACAAGAGGGGATGGGTCAAAAATTGCTCGGCAATGTAAATCCTTCGTAATCTGTATAATGGACAACAAATTCTTAGAGAAATCAGGTGTATGTAACACGTTTTGTAGATGCATAGAGGATGTCAAGCTAATCTCCTCCTGTCCAGTAATTGAGGAATGGATCTCATCTGCAATAACCACAGTTCGTCCTGGAGGAACCTGTATAAGCTGTAAGTTGACCCCTGTCTCCACACAAATGATGTGTGGCATCGGAGTCCATAATCCATTCTATAGTATCAGGTCCACTACTACTAGTGAGTGCATAAGTACTACCTGAGGTACTGGAGGAGGCTGAAGCAGCTAAATCTGAATGATTCCCATGAGCTGAGGAAGACATGGCAGAACTGGATGGAGGTATGATGCCCCTTAATCGTGCTACAAGATCATCAAACCGCTGATCCATAGAGGAGGCAGCTGGAGGCATAATCTTCCCAGCCACACGAGCAGAGGCAGGAAACCCATGCTTAGAGTAGCATGTGTCTTCGGTATGTCCAGAACGATGGCAGAAATTGCAGGCTCATGAACACGACCTCCTCTGCCTCGAGGTCCTCGTCCACGAAACTGAGAAGAGCCTCCTCGACCTCGAGAGGCAGTCATCGTTGAAGAGGTCTGACTGACAGTGGAAGATGGAATAGTGATCCGACTGAGCCTACGAAAGGCTTTCTCCATTGGAGGAATGGTAGAGTCTGCCAAAATCTGAGAACGGGTTGCCTCATAATCAGGATCAAGGGCTTCCAGGAACACACCAACCATGGTGGCATTCCGATAAGTCTTCTGCTGCTCAGAGGTGGTTGTCAAAGACATGAAGCTGTAGAGCTTCTCAAACATCCCACACAAGGATGTATATAGCGAGTGAAAAGGACATCCAATCTGCATGATAGTAAAGATATCATGCTGGAGCTGTAGAATCTTTGTCTCATTCTTCACCTATGAATAAGTGGCAGCAAGAATATCCTACATCGCCTTGGTTGTGGGCTGATGAAGTATATCATTGGCGATCTCCAATACTAATGTTCCCGAAAGCCAAACCTTGGCATAAGCATCATCCGCCCCATGAGGCGCTAACTCCAGTCTTCTCGACCGATTCTTCATCGGTAAGAATGTGTTTCTTACCTATAGACTTTATCATACTCATGAACTGTGTAGCCCACAGTTCATAGTTTGACCCATCCATCTTTACTATAGGCGTCGGACCTCTGAATGCGCCTATGGAGGGAACCTCAACCTTGTTTTCTGACATGACGACTCAAGAAGACTCAGAATGAAGACTCGACACGGGCTTGTCTACACTGACAAAAAGATATATGGTTGCATGTGTAGACTCATGCAACCAATCTCATCAAATACAAAGGACCCCGGTGACGATGGCCTTAGAAGAAGGGAGTCATCCCGTGTGGAAACGAGGGTTGCAAGGACCCAGGCGGTGGCGCCCTGCGGTTGCGGGGTGCCTAGGCGGTGGTAGGGGCACCGCAGGAATCCAGGTGGGGGCTGTGGTGGCCCAGGCGGTGGTTGCAGGTGCCCTGGCAGGGCTGTAGGAGCCCTAGAGGGGCTGCAGGAGCCCGACTAGACAACGGGGGCTCGGGCGAGGCGTTGGAGGCCCAGGGGGGATGACAGAGCCCATGCGAGGAGGTGGCAGGCGACGGCGACGGGGGCTCGGTCGGCAGCAAGGGGCGGCGATGGCGAGCGTGGAGAGGGAGGGGCTTAGGGTTAGGGTTTCGAAGCTTCGGTCTAGAACCGCCGCTCTGATACCATGTTGGGAAAAACGTAAAAGATGTTTATTCCATGAACCCTAAGCTCTCTTATATAGGAGAGTAGCCTATGGATAAATTACATAAGACATTCATAAGTAAAGGGAATTAAGAAACAGTACATAAATAACGTAACGTAAATATATCTCTATAGTATGTGGATGATATTCTTATTGCATGAGATGATATGTAGGGAGTAAAGAGGGTAAATGAATTTCTGGGTCGTGAATTACCAAGGATCTAGGAGCTTTTAGATATTTTCTGGGATTGGAGTTTGCCAGAAATCAACAGGAGCTTGTAATGACTCAGAGAAAATATGTTACTGACCTGCTAAGTGACACAAGTATGCTTGGATGTAGACCTACAACTAAACCCATGGATCCAAGCATGAAGCTCTATGATGATGATACTGATGAGGTTGACAGGAGAAGATACCGGGAGCTGGTTGGAAAGTTTCTTTATGTTACCATTACGAGACCAGATATTTCGTTTGCAGTTAGTCGGGTGAGCCAATTCATGGAACAACCTCGTCAGGTTCATATGGATGCAATACAAATGATACTAAGGTATCTTAAATCATGTCCAGGAGTAGGGCTACTATTCAAAAAGTGTAGCTCTATTGCTATTTCAGCATGCGCAAATGCAGACTATGCAGGGTGCCCCAAGGACAGGAAATCCACGTCTGGATTTGCTATATTTGTTGGAGACTCACTAGTCTCATGGAAAAGTAAGAAGCAAACTGTTGTTGGTAGATCTAGTGCTGAATCTGAGTATAGAGCTATGGCACAAGCATGTACAGAGATGATGTGTGTTTGAGCAGCCCTAACTGATTTATATATAGATGTACCTCTTCCCATATCGTTGGAATGCGACAATCAGGCTGCCTTATTTATTGCTAATAATCCTGCATTCCACGAGAGGACAAAGCACATTGAGGTCGATTGCCATTATATACGTGATATGATCCAAAAGGGCTTCATTGCTACAGCTCATGTTAGCTTAGGGGACCAAACAACAGACATTTTCACTAAAGCCCTACTTAGAGGGCCCTTCCAGAAGTGTTCGTCCAAGCTGAGCATGATAGATATCTATGCTCCTTCTTGAGGGGGAGTGTAGAGATATATTTCATATTTATGTATCGTTTATACATTTCTGTTCTTCTGTCCGCTTTATGTAATTTGTCCATAGATCTCTCCCTATATAAGAGAGCATAGGGTCCAAGGAATAAACAACTCTATCTATTTTCCCAACAATAACTATGCTCCATCTTGAGGGGGAGTGCTGAGATATTTTTACTTTTTTCATGTTTTATGTTTCTCTTTTCTTTCTGTCTCTACTATGCATTTTGCCTAACAGATTTCTCTTCTTATATAAGAGAACTATAGGACCTCATACTTATTTCAATTCATTCTTTTCTCTCCACAATAAGAATTAAGACGGGATGGAGACGTGAACATGAAGAATCATTATGATCCAGCTTCATGAGGGCGAGATGATGATACAGATAAAGAAAGCAGAAATGCTCCAGCTCGTTGGAAGACTCTTCAAAATGCTTGAAAGGACATAAAGAAAAATACCAAGTGGGCTACAAGAGATGGTGGTATTAATTTTTGGGAAGACAAATGGTTGCTGGAAGGATCTCTTAGTGAACAAGATAAAATAATTATTACACAACTAAAGCTGACACTTAAAGACCTAATTAAAGGAGATTGTACTAACAAGCAATTCTTTCAAGTATAAATATCCCTCAGAACATCTGTGAAAATATCTCGGCTAGAAATACCATCTTACGGATGAGCAGCAAAGCACAAAATGCATTGTTGGGAACGATGACCAACGCACTGTGAAAAAGCATGGAAGGCAATCAGAAATAAATACCACAAAGTTTTATGGGGGACTCAGGCATTCCTTCAAAAAAGTCGATTCTGATGGAGGTTTTCAACAAGAATCTCACAAGCTTCAAAATGTACTTGTTGCCGGAATTCAAATTTTCAAAATACAAACATGTACTTTTTTAGGGAGATTTTGCAGAGAAAATTTTACAAATAAGGCAAGATGAGTATTTTTAGCCCCGATATTGCGATCAACTTGGGTGGAAAGAAACGAGACAAGGCTTGCAAGTTGCAAATGATTATATTTATGTCTGCTCTTAAGAAGACAATTCAACTTGATGTTAAATTATTGGGATTTTTACACTTTTACCTCTACAAGTTTCTCCATATACAATGTATACCCCTATCTTTTTTGCAATAACACGTGTGTCCATTTGTTCTTACAAACCAGTATTGCCATTCCGTAAATGTAATATAGGGGCATAAGTCCAATGACAGAAGGGCAATACTATGAATTTTGTAAAAATACCGAGGGCACAAGTGTTATTGCAAAAAAGGTAGGGCATATGTGTATTTGCAATTTTGCATAATCTTGAAGGGGCACAAGTGTAAAAATCCCCAATGTATTTTGTTCCTCTTATTAAATCTAGGTATATTTATAATGAGGCAGAAAGAATTTTCTTGTGAAATGTTGGGTATAGGGGCTGCAGATACTCAAAATTAGTGGAAGATCTTCCACTGGGAATAATGAGGTAATATAAGTTAACACAGTTGGGCTTCCAAAGGCATTCCAGGTATTTCAGAAGTTGACTGGAGGTATGCTTAGGGATCACAATGGGAATTTTAATCTAAGTTTTTTTACCATTTTTTCAGGGCATCGCAATCAATGTGGAGGCTGAGCTAAGAGAACTTCTTGAGGAATTAAAGATTTGTAAGGAAAAGAACATTACCAATATTTGGCTGAAACTAAATTCTGCAGTTTTAGTAACTTTGAAAGAACAAAGCTGTGAAATCTGGAGTCTTATAAGGTGGTGGAAAGAGATACTACAGCTTAATCATTTGATATATAAAATCTCTCATATCCATAGAGAAGCAACTTTATTGAAGATTCGCTGGCAAAAAAATTTTCTTATGAAGTCAAATGGTGTTATATATTCAGCAGACAATTTATCAAGGCTACTGGAAGCTACGGACATGAAAAGAATTATATTCCTTCGGTTGGATTCAAGTAATCAGCTGATGTTCCTCGTGATAAAATCAATAACATGACGAGGATTGGAGGAAGTGCACACATCCTTCGTTGTGTGCACAAAAGCTATGTCCTCTAATCTTTAATGATTACAGGACTTATTGCTGACGGATACCTGCAATGTTGCTTTCTTTTTCAGAAACATGGCTTTAATTATCGAAAACTTAACTCTTTAGGATTTTCCACTATGGATTCTGATGCAAAACTGAGAGAAGAAGAGAGGCAAAGTCTGTCTTATGCCTTGGCATTTTAAGTTGGAGGTTCATACATCAGCAAGATGCGTGCACAAATGATGAGCCTCTATCATGTTGACTTCCTTTAATTGGTTCCCATGGAAGTGCAACTGATCAACGCATCTGGAATGGCAGGTTTTTGTATAATGCCACGTCGGTCAACTATTGAAACCATTCACTTGCTAAGGAGAACAATGGAGATATATAGAGCTAAAAGGAAGAATCTCCGTATGATTTTTATTGATTTGGAGAAAGCTTATGATTCCGTCCCACGGGAGATATTATTGATAGTTTTGAATAAGAGACAAGTACTTGTCACATACATTAACCTCATAAAGGATATGTATGATAGGGCTCCGTCATGCGTAAGGATCCAATCTGGGAAGGCTGACTATTTCGACGTTAACACTGGTCTGCATCAAGGCTGAGCTTTTGGTATATTCCTTTTTACTTTGATTATGGAAGAGTTGACAAGTCACATTCAGGATGAGATACCTTGGTGTATGTTATTCCTGATGATATTGTGTTGATCGATGACTAGAGATGGAGTAAATGAGAAGCTTGATATATGGAGACATGCTTTGAAGAATAAAGGATTTCCTATAAGTAAGGCTAAGACTGAATATATGGAGTGCATTTTTTATGGAAGTGATGTAGAAGGAATCGAGGTGAAGATTGGTGACGATAACATTCAGAAGAGAGATTCTTTTAGATACTTGGGATCTATTTTGCAATATGATGGAGAAATTGATGGAGATGTTACTAATAGAATAAATGCAGGTTGGCTAAAGTGGAGAGGGGCCTCTATTGTTCTATGTGACAAGAAAATTCCTTTGAAAATAAAAGGAAAGTTTTACAAAACAATTGTGAGACCTATTATGGTCTATGGATATGAATGTTGACATGTGAACTATAGACATGTGCAGAGAATGATAGTAGCAGAAATGAAAATGCTAAGGTGGATTTGTGGACACACATAAAGATCGGATTCGGAATGATGCAATCAGAAGGAAAGTTGGTGTAGCGTCGATCGAGGATAAGATATGAAAAAATCATTTAAGGTGGTTTGGCCATTTGCAAAGGAGGTCAGTTAATGCACCAGTTAGGATATACGAGTTTTGGGATGTTGAGCCGGCTAAGATAGGCCAAGGAAGACCAAAAAGTGTTGGAATGAGACTATAGGAAGGGACCTTAGTTTTTTGGATCTAAGCCCAAGAATGACCCTGCGGAGAAGAGAGACGAATGGGTTTTCTATTCCATAGGGATAGGATCTCTTATATAGAGAGAAAAATCCTAGAGAGTACAAGAAGAAAAATACATAAATACCCCTGAGGGGTTACGAAACCCGAATGGTTAAAAGTTACGGAACCTGAAGGGTTACAAACATAATTGTAATATAATAATTCTAACACTCTCCCTCAAGTTGGAGCATATCTGTCGCTCATGCCCAACTTGGATACTACATGAGGCGCTTCCTTGGAAGAGCCTTTGTGAGGATGTCTGCAAGTTGAAGTTCAGTGAAGATGTGTGGAGTGCTGATTCATCCTCCTCGTACTGTATTACGAATAAAATGGCAATCAACTTAAATATGTTTTATCCGCTCATGGAAAAGTGGATTGGTGGTGATGTACGTGGCAGACTTGTCGCAGTATAAGGGTACAGGAGTGGCGGCTAACATGCCAAGTTTTGTTAGGAAAGAAACAAGCCATGTGATCTCACATGTGACCTGAGCCATTGCCATGTATTCTGCTTCCGCACTGGATCTGGAGACCACTGTCTTCTTCTTGCTTCGCCAAGTGACAAGGTTATCCCCAACAAACATGGCGTATCCTGTAGTGGATCGGTGATCCTCGGGAGGGCTAGTATAGTCATAATCTGTATAGGCGGAGATATTAGTGTGCCCATTTACCCCATGAAGAGTCCATGTCCGGGAGATTCCTTCAAATATCGAAGGATCAAAAGAACATCCTACCGGTTACTGTAAAGAGGCTTCTCCATATGCTGATTGGCTCTGCTCACAACATATGATATATCTGGCCTAGTAACAGTGAGATAGAGTAATTTTCCCACTAAGCTTCGGTATCATGTTACATCCTCAAAAGCTGGATCAGTAAATGCTGAATATTTTCTCACTTCTGCAGGGATGCTAGATGGCTTGCATCCAAGAAGTCCTGCCTCAATCAGAATATCGAGGCAATACTTCCTACGTGAAAGATGGAGCCCCTTTATAGTTTGTATTACTTTGATGCCAAGAAAATAACGAAGTTGGCCGAGATCTTTCGTGACAAAGACCTTCTGGAGGAAGGTCTTGGTCTTCTAAATACCATCTACATCATCTCTTGTGATAATCAAATCATCAACATAGACAACAAGGATGATCGTGCTAGTAGACCGTCGTCTAACAAAGACAGTAGTCAGATGCCCTCTGAAAACCAAGTGTGTTGGTCTCCGTAGTGAGCCTGTCAAACCATGCCCTTGGGCTCTGCTTCAGGCCATAAATGGCCTTGCGTAGTCGATATACATGCTCCCCCTTGACTACATACCCCGGCGGTTGTATCATGTAGACCTCATCCTCAAAATCACCATAAAGAAAGGCATTCTTCACATCAAGTTGATAAATGGACCATGCCTTGTTCGCAGCAATAGAGAGAATGGTACGTATCGATCCCATTCTGGCAACATGCGAGAAGGACTAAAAATAATCAACTCCAAAGGTTTGTATGAAACCTTTGGCAACAAGTCTGGCTTTCAAACTGTCAATAGAACCATCAGGCGAATGTTTTGTCGTGAAGATCCATCGACAAGCTACAGGGTGAACTCACGGGGGGTCCCGGCACAAGATCCCACGTGCCTCGAGAGGTAAGTGCATCCATCTCCTCATCCATGGCCTGTCACAAACCTTGATCCTACATTGCACTAAAATGATCTCTTGGAACATAAATAACATTCAGAGCATCTGCAAATATCTTGTCACAGCTAGATAAACCATCTGTAGAAGTAAAATGTGACATGGGGTGATACGTACATTGCCTTTTTTTGCTTGCGTAGAGCTATAGGAAGCTCTTCAGGTACATCCGGGATAGCAGTGGTGGGAGCACTCAAAGTGGTCATATCATCCTGCATAAAGGGACAGGCAAAGGTACAGACACTGGTGTACAAGGTATAAAGGTACGCTGACGAGTATAGACGATTGGCTGAGGAGGGAGGTACAGAGGAATGTCACTCACAGTCTGTGTGAAATAACTTGTTTGCTCAAAGAAGGTGACATTAGCAGACACATAGTATCGATGTCCAATAGGATCAAAGCAGTGATAGCCTTTTTGGGTAGACACATAGTATCGATGTCCAATAGGATCAAAGCAGCGATAGCCTCTTTGGGTACGAGAGTACCCAAGAAAGACGCATTTGATGGCACGAAAGGATAATTTGTCGGTGGCATGAAGGTTATGAACAAAGGCAATACAATCAAAAATTCGCAGAGGTATGGGAAAAGAAGACTCAGTAAGGTAAAGTAAGGAAGATGGAGTTGCCCTTTTGAGAATAAATGAAGGAACACGGTTGATGAGATATACTGCAGTAAGGATAGCATCTCCCAAATATTGTTTAGGAACACTCATTTGACTAAGAAGAGATCTGGCAACATTTAGCAAGTGCCGAAGTTTCCTCTAAGCTATACCATTCTGTTGTAAGGTATATGGACATGATGTTTAGTGAACAGTTCCCTGGGATGCAAAGAAAGAGGTCAAGTCTTGTTGGGTTAACTCAAGAGCATTGTCAGTACGAATGATCTTAGCAATGCTAGAAAAGTAAGTTTTAACATATTGAAAGAAATTTTTGACAATTTGATTAATCTCTGAATGCTCCTTTATTAGATATACCCAAGAAGATCGATTATAATCATCAACGAAAACTATAAAATAGCGATGACCACTTAATGTGTGGATCGGACAAGGTCCCCAAATGTCACAATGAACAAGATGAAAAGCAGTAGTACTACAAGACTCAGTACGGACAGGAAACGAAGCTCGACGGTGTTTCCCGAACTCGCACGCCTCGCACTGAAAGGGCTTCAGAGCAGAGAGTTCAGGAAACATCATAGATATGGCATTGGCAGAGGGATAACCAAGGCGCAGATGCCACAGGAGTGGATCTTCGGAGATGGACGTAGCACTAACAAAATTGGAGTCCGAGGGTATGTTAAGATAATATAGGTCGTTCTTCTCATGACTCCCACAAAAAAATCTGCCTCGTCTGAATGTCCTGAAAATAACAAGACTCATCAAATATCACACGATAATGAAGCTCAACACAAAGCTTGTGAACTGACAGCAAGCTAAGAGGAAAATCAAGAGAACAGTGAACCCCAGAAAGTCGGAGCTTGGAAGAGAATTCCATAGTTCCGATAGTAGTAATATGTGATTGAGTCTCGTTAGCAATATGGAGTTTGAAGGATCTGCATCAGACGGGAGTAATCTGCATCATTAAGATGAACAGTCTTGCCACTGGAGGTAGGCGATGCATCTTCCACATCATAGGCATTCTCATAAGCATTATTGACGTGATAAGAAGGTACGCCAAACTTCTGCCAACATCGTTCAGTCGGGTGGTTCCACCTACCACAGTGAGTGTATGGAGCGGTAGAGTCTCGTCCACGATCACAACCAAAGTCACGACCTCGTTCAGATTCCCTTCCACGGCCACGACTTGGATCACGACCGTGTCCTCCTCGCAAGCTGTATCTGTCTCCTCGCCCATATGAGGCGATGTATGCAAAGTTCTCTGTTGAAGGTAAGACGGGAGACCGGGCAGCGGATGTCTCAAGCTCATCAAGTCGGCGAAAGATGTCCTTCATTGTTGGTAGTGTGTCCGATATAAGAAATTGCTCCTTCATTGCATGGTATCTAGAATGCAGGCCATCAAGGAAGCAGTATACCTGCCAGTCAGAACGCTCTTGTATCTGTTTGGTGCAACATGAGGGCCAGAATATTGCAAGCTCCTCATACGGGCTGGAGAGATGCCTGTAGTACTCGATGAGGGTGGAATCTCCCTGAGATGCCGATCAGATTCACCTGTAAATGTCTGCAAGGTGTGACTTCATCTTCTTCTGGGAGTATGTTTCTCGAGATCCTCCCACATTTCCTTGGCTGTATTTTTGTAAAGAAGATTTGAGGCAAAGTGAGCCTTAATAGTGTTGGTCATCTAGTTGATAACCAAATAGTTGTCAGTCTGCCAGTTGTCATACTCTTTGTCCTTTCAATCTAAAGGATCTTTAATCAAAATGTAGAGTTTCCTCTGACTACCAATGAACAACATAAAAGATCGAGACCAGAGCACATAATTTTCTATGCCGTTGAGTTCAATAGTAGTGCCTTGTGCCATAATATTCGTGGCCAAGGGCTTTGTCTCAGTAGAAGAACGCGCCATGGTGGTCTTAAAATAGAAAGATCTCGTGATCAACTAAGGATGCATATAAGAGCTAAAAATGCCTAGAACTCATGTTTGCCCTTGAAGAGGGGCTCAAAACCAGACAACAGATCTGGATTCTTGGCAGCAGTCTGTGATGAGTTTTGGATCTCCAAAGAGACCTACGGTACCCGTGGAGGGTAGTTGTGGGGCTGACGGCCTTCGTAGGAGCTCTTGAAAGCGTAGGGTAGCGCTAGTGGGAGGGTTGTGTGCCCTCTGGAGGTACCGGTAGGTGCTAGAGATGCTCCTTTGGGGTCGAGCTGCTGCATTGGAGGCGATTGGAGGGCCTTGCGCAGGTCCTAATTGAGGAAAGAAGGTCGCGCAGGCTTTTGCGAGGCTTGAAGGTGGCGTTGGGGATTTTAGGTCAGAACCTTGATCTAAGATCGTTGCTCTGATACCATGTGGAGAAGAGAGACGAATGGATTATCTATTCCATAGGGCTAGGGTCTCTTATATAGAGAGAACCCCCTAGAGAGTACAAGAGGAAAAATACATAAATACCCCTGAGGGGTTACGAAACCTGAAGGATTAAGGGTTACGGAACCCGAAGGGTTACAAACATAATGGTAATATAATAATTTTAACAGATCCAAGATAGATTTGAATGGAGGCAAAAAATCCATGTAGCCGACCCTACTTAATATGAGAAAAGGCTTTGTTGTTGTATTGAAGATTGTAGAAGTTGTGTTTGTTACGCGTGTTGGATTTTTCACCTTTAAACTGTGCATCACTATGATTATTCCTGTCCTACACATTGATAGACAATAGTTTCCATGTATTTGGGATGAACTAGTCCCTCTAGCCTGAATTCCTGTACATACATGTCTTTGATGTGTTGAGTTGGGCTTATTTTTAAGTGAGGTAAATGGATTTTTGGATGAGGGATGCTTTACCCACACCTCTTCATATGTTGTACTCATCCAACCTCGTTGATAATTATTTTAGTGAAGCGTGCTCTAATCTCATGTGAGGGAAATTAGGAATTTTGTGTTTATCCATGGCTTTTCCATGTCCACAGGTTTTTCCACGTAAATCCCTTCCTCTTATTCTTCTTTGTCTAGGTTCTTGTTTGATTTCCACATGGTATCATAGCATCGTTGAACCAGTATTAGTACTTCCATTGTGATCAAAGCTCGAAGGATCATTTTTGTTCTCCGTGGTGCGATTGGGCGTTCCCTGGTGAAAAACACCTCCAGGATTTGTTGGCATTCATTTCTGACGATGTTCCCCCAGTCGTACACCTCTTGTACGCGTACATATCCTTGTGAGCATGAAGATCTTGTGCACCTCTTCTCCCCAAACACGAGGGCCCTTGCTCCATGTGTGCACGACCTATCCTCCCGCGCGTAAGGGCCCTTGCTCCCTTGGTGCACGAGGCACCTCTTCCCCCTAGGTGAGGCCTTCATTGGGTGGGTTCTCCAAGGTGTACGACCCCTTGCAGCCTCCTCCAAGCGAGTGCTTTTCTTGTGCATGGTTTCCAGAAAATGGAGTAGTTCCCGTGCATCTTGTTTTGTAATACCCGTGAGTGTGAGGCTTGAAGGACTTTGCATATCCTTGTTCTGAGGGTGGGTCATTCTTTACGTGACTTTATTCCGTCTTCTTAAAGGGCTATCAACATGATTTTCTTGAAAGAAAAAGGATCATTCGCATCTTGCAGTTATAACCTCAACACATAACCAAAAGGAAAAATCTTTACTTGTTGGATGTTACCAAAGCTCTCTTATATAAGAGAAATGTCTCTAAGAGTTTTGAGGTAAAGTTGTGTTAATTGTTGCATATCTCATTAATGGGTGTTTTTCTACCGTTATTAATAAAAAGGTTCCTTTTTATGTCCCTAATCCGGATAAGTCATCCTTCAGTTTGGACCCTCGTGGGTTTAGATGGATATGTTTTATTTATAACTATGTACCAAGACTATAAAAGTTGAATTTGAGGGTTGTGAAGGGCATCTTTCTTGACTATTTTGTATCCAAAAAGATACAAATGTTATGATCATATGTTAAAACGATTGCATGTAAGCAAGGACACCACTCTCTTTGAGTGTGAATCCGATTATCCTAAGGGTGCGTTTGGTACGTGGGTTAAGGCGGGTTAAACTGGTAGAGGGTAACCTGTTTTTTAGTTTTGGTGTTTGGATAGAGGGTTAAACTGGGGGTGGGTTAGAAGTGGGTTTGTTGTGATATGATTGTTTGGAGTTTGAAAAAGTGAGTAGTTATTGTGATGTGATTGTATTGAAGTTTGAAAAAGTGAGTAAAAGTGGAGTAGTTTATAATTTTTATATGATATGATAGTATAATATATTATTTTTTGATAGGATTTATGATGTATAATTGATTTATTTATTTTTTAAAAAAGTAATAAAGTGGGGCCCACATGAGAGAGAGGGAGGGTGGGTCATGGGGAGTTTACCCCACCAACCGAACGCCACCTAAGAGTTTTCCTCCAAGAGACTCTAGTGGTACGAAGGTTGAGGAAAATAAAGCGTATATCTAATTTCTTTTTGAGACCCAAGAAATGGGCTCATGTGGGGAAAACAATTATAGAAATATGGACAGTAAAAATGAAAGAAAGAGACACATTCTTCGATTAAACTTACGGTAGACCAGAGGATGCGGACAATAACGTTGAACTTGATGACAATATTAAAACAACCCACAAATCCTAATATTTTCACAGATGATCCGAGTCATGACAACTCTTTAAGTAGTTCTTCTTCCCTTGACAAGTATGTTAATAATGCTAAGAATCTGCTTGATAACTTGATTGATGATGCTGAAAATTGGTTAGATGATTGTCTTAGTGTTGTGAGGAAGACTACTTAAACTATCAATCGTTCCACTCGTTATCCTATAGACAATTTTGTGTATTACTTTAAGGTAAGCCCTGGCTATAAAGGTTTCATTACTTCGATGGACTCTCATGATATTCCCAAGAATAGTACTCGTTTAAGGAAATATTACTTATGTCATTTCTATTTAAGTTATTTCCTTTCTATATATTTCTCAATAAATTGGTGATGCCTCCCAAGCTGGCAAGCCTCGTACAGAAAACTAGACTGAGAAAGGATTTGTGGGAGGATTCTACATAACTTTTGCAGAGGAAGGTGACTGAACCTAAGATGCCCCAAGTACGGGGAGACCAACCTAGTGAAAATGGAAGAATCGCTAGCATACGGAGACTGGACCGGTCTGTAGAGACCCTTTGCTGGCTGCCACATCCAATAATCATGCCCATGAGTGTATTCTAAAACACAAGAGAAGAGGGGTCAAATACAGCACAACAATGCAAATCCTTGGTAATCTGACTAACAGATATAAAGTTTATAAAAAAAATCCAGGTACATGTAGCACACTCTGCAGACACATAGACAGTGTCAAATAAATCTCCCCCTATCCTGTAGTAGGGAAATGTGTCCCATCTGCAATGCAACAGATCTACTTGGATGTATTGATCTGCAGAAAGTGAATTGTGCTCTATCTTTGAAGAGATGATGAGAAGCACTGGAGTCCATAATCCACTCTAAAATGTTTGTTTGTAACAACTGGTAAGGGCATAAGCTATACTTGAGGTATTGGTTAAGGCTGAGGCAACGATGTCAGAAGGATCGGAAAAAGCACTAGTGAAGCTAGTAGCAGGAGTCCTAATCTCTCTCAAATGAGAGACAAGTTCATCAAACTTATGATCAACGGAAGTGGCAATAAGTCAATCTACTCGACAACATAAGCAAATGAAGGGTAAGCATTTTTCGTTAGCAGGTGTCCTCGATGTGGCCAGAATGGTAACAATAGGTGTATGGCTGACATGGACGTCTGCCTCCTTTACCACGGACATCACGTCCTCTGAACTGAGACGGACCTCCTCTATCGTGATATGCGGTCATTAGAGAGGAGATCTAAGTGGTGTTTGTAGGAGGGATCATGATCCTGCCGAGTATGATGCAGACCTCCTGCATGGGAGGTATAGATACGCTTGCGAGTAGCTGACTCCATGCAATATCATACTCAAGAACAAGTGCTGCTAGAAATACTCCAACCATTATGGTGTTTCTGTACGCCTTCTACTGTTTTAGAGAAGCGATCAGATGCATGAAGTTGTAAAGCTTTTCAAACATACCCTTGAGCGACAAGTAGAAAGTATGAAGAAGGAGACCACTCTACTTGATCGTGAATATGCCATACTAGAGTTGCAGGACTTATGTCTTATTCAGTGTTCAGGAAATCGGTCGCATGGGCCGAATATACGACTACATATGCTCGTGTGGTATGCAAATCGAATCAATTCTATAAATCGATGCATTATGTGCGTGGAGAGCATATGTGGCATGTATATGCTCCGCATATATCTCGTATATGCCCCACATATCCCGCATATGCTCTGCATACTGCTCCAACAACTTGGTGGCTCAGCCTCCTGCAGCTCCAACTCTCCAATCCTCTCATTCGGGTGCTTACCTCCATAGCTCCGCCTCTTTCTCTATTCAACTATAAGAATATGCAATACATTTTTATACAATTGCAATGCATTATGCCATTATGTATATGCAATGTTTTATGTTTTGCCCATGTATTGTTTTCATGAGTATATGCATTGTATCGCATAATATATTATGTATGTATCGGTTGAGCTTACCTTGGTGCATGTTATTTGCTGATGATATTGTTTTGATTGACGAGACTAGAGATGGAGTAAATGAGAAGCTTGAGGTCTGGAGACATGAGTTGGATAGTAAAGGACTTCGTATAAGTAGGGCTAAGACAAAATATATGGAGTGCACCTTTGATGGAAGCAATGATGAAGGAATTGAGGTGAAGATTGATGATGATAACATTCAGAAGAGAGATTCTTTTAGATATCTGGGATCTATTTTGCAACATGATGGGAAAATTGATGGAGATGTTACTAATAGAATAAATGCAGGCTGGTTAAAGTGGAGAGGAGCCTCTGTTGTTCTCTGTGATAAGAAAATTCCTTTAAAAATTAAATAAAAGTTTTACAAAGCAGCCATGAGACCTGCTATGCTCTATGGATCTGAATGTTGGCCTGTGAACCATAGACATGTGCAGAGAATGGCTGTAGCAGAACTGAAAATGCTAAGGTGGATGTGTGAACACACACGTAAAGATCGGATTCGGAATGATGCAATCAGAAAGAAAGTTGGTGTTGCTCCGATCGAGGATAAGATGCGAGAAAACCGCTTAAGATGGTTTGATCATTTGCAATGAAGATCAGTCGATGCACCAGTTAGGAGATGCGAGTATTGGGATGTTGAGCCGGCTAAGAGAGGCCGGGGACGGCCCAAGAAGTGTTGGAAAGAGACCATACGAAGGGATCTTTGTTTTGCGGATATAAGCCCAGGATTGACCAAGATAGATCTGAATGGAGGCGAAGAATTCATGTAACCAATCCTACTTAATTGTGGGAAAAGGCTTTGTTGTTATTGTTGTTGATGATGATGTATCGGTTGAGCTTTTGCTCATGTATCGCAAATCTGCATGTATCTCTATTGAAGTTCCGTTATTATAAATAATCTAATATGAAAATTTTATGGTTAAATGTTTTTGTGATTAAATGTTCAATTAATGGCATCTACTCAACCATCTAACATGAATTATTTTTCTTAGATCTTATTTAACTCCACTTTGATACATAATTATGTGGTAACATTATAAATAGATATGTATTTATTTTTAATTTAAAACATACAAAATCACTCAGAATAACATATACCCCGGATATGCCCCCGCATATCGCTTTCCTGAACATTGGTTTCATTCCTCATCTTGAAAAAGGTGGTTGCAAGGATGCCCCACACTACATTAGTTGTTGGTTGATGTAGAATGTCATTGACTATCTTTATGGTGAGAGTACCAGATAGCCAAACACGCGCATACATGTCATCTTGTTTCCAAGAAGCATTAACCCCAGTCTTGTCAGTCATCTTAAGTTGTGTCGAAATGTGCTCCTATTGTTGCACTACATAAGGCTCATGAGTTGCATGGACCATAACTCATAACCGATCCCATCCATCTTGTTGATGGGCGACAAGCCTTTAAAGGCACCATAGGAAGATAATTCAACCTTGTTCTCTGACATGATGATGGAGCCAGGAAAGGACGCGACTGAAGATGTAGACCGATCTGAAGGTGTCTACCTGATCATACGGGGAATAGGTTGTATGTGCATACTCATGCCACAACTGTTCCCATCGACTTCAGTGACTCTCTAGGGCACGTGGATGAGTTTAGATGTCTGAACTCACCCTAGACGACCCAAAATTAGACCTTTCAAATCCTAGGGCACACAAGAAGTGCATGGGGGTTAGACTACAGATACGTGACGAGGTCCCTGATTGGTCCTAGGAACACCATTGTTAGAGCCACGGAGGGGTGTGGGCGAAGGAAGAGGTGCAGAGGAGGAAGCGGGAAGATCGGGCGTGGAGGAGAAGGGCGGAGGTGGGGGTGGGGTCGATGACATGGAGGAGTAGGTGTGGTCCTCCAGGCCGTCAGCATGTAGGAGAAGGGAGGAAGAAGAGCACGAAGGAGGGTGCAGGTGGAGGAGGGCATAAATCTCAAGATATTTTTTCACAAATATTATTTTTTACAAATGTCAGATTATTCTTTTACATGTTATCGTTTCTTTTATCAATTATTAACCATCTATTTTTGTTGCAGAACACCATACAAATACTACAAAGCTAGCACGAATTTTTACAAATGCATAGTGAATTATTGGTAAATACCACAGTGTCATAAAGATTGAGAATACCCCTTCTAATAACTTCTTTGGTAATAATAAATAAGGCAGGAGATAGAGGATCTCCTTGTGTTAACCCGGCGCTGTTCTTGAACCAGTTCATTGAAGACCCATCTATTAAGAGAGAATAAGGGGCATTGCAAATACAAACCTTGATTGTATGAATCACCTGATCACTGAAGCCAAAATTTGAAAAAATGTTAAAGAGGAATTTCCATTCAAGCCTATCATATACTTTTTCCATATATAATTTGATAATGATATTGTTACCCCTTGATTGCTGACTTAGGTGGTTGGCCATTTCTTGTGCCAAAGCAATGTTATCAAAGATGCTTCTCCCTGCAATAAATCTCCCTGGTTCTCTGTCACCAATTTGTCGAGATATGGGGTGATCCTTTTGGTTAAAATCTTTGTAATGATTTTGCAGCTAACATTACAAAGCTGATAGGTCTCGTTTGTGAATCAGGAACCCAGGGATTTACAAAAAATCCTATGATAGCTGAGATGACATCTCCTTTGATAATATCCCAACAATTCAAGTAGAATTCATTATTGAACCCATCAGTCCCAGGAGCCTTATTTAGAGGAGATTAATAGCTTCAAAGGCTTTTATTTCATCAGTTTGCAATAATCTTCTCATTGTCTCCTCTTGACAGAACTTAAGATATAGTCTCAAAGATTGAGTCTTCCCAATTGACTTGACTCCCTGAGTGGAAAACAAATCCTTGTAGAAATTAATACCAACACTTGCAATACTGTCCCTCGAAGTTCGAACTACCATCCCTTTTTACATATCTTGGATGCCCTATTTTTCAAGGCAGAACGAAGAGCAAATATTTTTATTTGCCTTATTGATGATATCCAATATAAACTCAGGCTGGAAAAGTAAACTTCTTTCTCCTGGAGGATCACTTTGATAAGACATGTTCTCTCTAGTATACCAATCCATATGCTAGTTGTCTATGATATTCCAAATGGTCATATGGAAGTTATGTTTTCAAACTTTTTCTAGCGAGGATCTGAGAAAAAGAAGAATAAACACTGGATAAAGTGGGATCAGGTTTGCAAGCTGGCGTCGAGGGTGGCCTAAATGTCAGGAGTCTTTCAGAAATGATGAAATCTCTTAAGAGTGAAAAAGGCTTGGCACTGTGAGAATACTAATTCTATTGGGATGTGTTGAGGAAGTTCAGATAACGGGGGTTGAATCATTACAGTAGATATGCTCCAGCTCGATGGAAATCACTTCAAAATGCTTGAAAATAAATTGGCAAAATTCCACATGGAGTGGAGATCTCAATTTTTGACTTGATAGATGGCTCGTGGAGGGGACCTCTTTGTGATAGGGATGATATTGAAATTGTTCAGCCTGACCTAAAACTGAAGGATCTTTTTGTGGATGCTAGCACTGACACTCAGCAAATGAATAATATCATTCTTCCTTTATCGATACAGGAGAATACTAAGGAAAAGAATTATTGTCTTAACCAAGATCCAACCCGGCTACATCGGAACAATGAAAATGACGGTAAGATACATGTTAGCAGTTCTTGGAACTCTCTCAGGAATTGTAGTAACACTCTTAAATGGGGAAGATCTATTTGGGATCATGGTGTACCTACAAGGATTATTGTATTTTTGCGGCGGTTGTATTTTAAAAAAATGCCCCTTAATTTTGATTTGCAAAGAACGGGATACCAGCAAGCATCTAAATGCAACTGCTGCTCAAGACAATACTATTCATGTCTTCTTTGAAAGTGAATTGGCGCAGATAGCTTGGCATGGGTACTTGGATTTCTTCAAGATGGAGGAGAAAGATACTAGAGATTTTTGGAGTAGGTTGCAACACCATATTCATATACAGAAGTAAAGAGGCTCTTATACACAAATCAAGAAGAGTTTTTATGGCTTGGATTCTATGGGATATATGGGTTGAAAGGAATAAGAGAATATTTAAGAATGAGTACACCAATAATTGGTTTTTCTATAAGAAGATTCAAACTGATACTAAATTTATCATGCCTTTGATAAGTTCCAAGTACGTCAAGAATGAGGTGGAAAAGGCCTTTATGGCTACTCTGGGCATTGATGTTACTATTAGCTCAAACACGTGGAAGGTTTCCATTGGGAAAACCCCATTATTGACTATTACAAGCTCAACACTGATGGAGCCTCTAGAGGGAATCCTGGGAATTCTGTTGGTGGAGTTCTTAAAAAATGGAGAGTTTATATTTGGATTCTTATTGTTTCTTTGGTATTGCTACTAATACAGAGGCTGAACCACGGGCTGTGCTAGAAGGATAACTATATGTCAGAACAAAGGTTTAGATAATCTTTGGATGTGTTGAGTTATTATACTTATATGGGTAAACGGATCTTTGGATGAGAGACCGTGTACCCATCCTTCTCTATATATTGTACTCATCCTCCTCATTTGAAAATAAGTTTTAGTGAAGAGAGCCCCAATCTCTAATAAGGGAGATTAGGGATTGAGAGCCCCCGTGGTTTTTCCCTCTCCGTAGGGTTTTTCATGTAAATTCATGTCTCCATCTTTGTGCGTGCTTTGTGCGTTTGATTCTAACATGGTATCAGAGCCAGGTTGAGGCATATGATTGTGTTTTCTGCTGCTCAAAGTGCTGGAAATTGGTTCCACTGCGCTGGATTTTGTCTTTTGGTGATGATTTTTTATTTCTCTCGTCGCCGGTCAACCATATTGCGTAGCGGCAACCACTCCACGCATTGTGGAGTTGTGAAGGTCTGAATCCACCCGCAAGAGGCTGTTGCTGCTGCTGCTACGGTGTTTTTTGGCATCTAAAATTGATCTGAACTCCATTGGTGTTGTGAGGTAAGTTCCCTGGTTGTTGGGGGAACAAACCTTGGTTTGAGCTTTGTGCTCTTAAGTGCTGTTGTGGGCGTATAACCCGTTTCTTGGGGACATTTTCTGCCCCTCTTTTGCAGGAGAAAATTGGGTTATTTATTGTTGTCCACCAAGTGTTCGACAAAAAGCCACAAAGAGCCTCGTTGAGATCTTCAGTGTTTCAAGTTCTTTGTGCTGAATTGCTACTCCTATTGTCCTCAAGGTGTATGATTATGTCTGTGAGAGATAGTCAAAGTCAAAAGGCTACGAATTTTCTGGTGAATGATCTTATGATGCTTGGAGCATCCACAGAACCCGACTTGACAAAGGATACCATTATGGAGTTGCAGTCCTTCTTGAAGGAATCATTTACGAAAGAACATGTCTCCTTGCAATTGACAGACAATGGTTCATCTTTTATTATGAGGAGAACTACCAATGCTTGCTCTACCAAATCTGAGTGGATTATCGGCAGTGGTGCTTCCGATCACATGACAGGTGATCATAAAATGTTTCATGATTATAAGTTATCGTCTGGAAGAGAGAAAGTTACAGTTGCAGATGGGTCTCCAGCTACAGTTGCTAGTAAAGGAATGATTGTTGTTGTTGATCGTTTCCTCCTTATCGATGCACTTCATGTCCCCGATTTCCCAATAAATCTTTTGTCAGTCAGTAAGATTACTAAAGAATTGCACTGCAGGCTGATTTTTTATCACAATTCGTGTGTTTTAGAAGACTTACAGACATGAAAGAAGATTGAAATTGGATTAGTTGAGGATGGATTATATCATCTTCCATCTTGAGTGGGTCAAGCCCTTACATCTGTGATGAAAGCTCGCTTTGAAAAGGACAACTCTACTTTAATACGAAAATGACATGAGCGTCTTGGTTATCATTTTTTCTTCTCTACATAAGTTGATGCCTGAGATTTTCTCCAAATTGTCTGAGGATGATTTGCAATGTGAGGTTTGTCAATTTGCAAACCAAACACGAACTACATTTCCTGCATCTACTGGTAAATCTACTTATGCATTCGAATTGGTGCATTTTGATGTTTGGGGTCCGTCAAGTGTGAAGAGCATGGGTGGCCATATGTACTACATCACTTTCATTGACGATTTTTCACGGAGTACTTACGTGTACCTTTTAAAACATAGAAGTGAAGTTCCTCCTGCTCTAAAGAATTTTATAAATATGGTAAGAGCTCAGTATGTAACAAGAGTAAGAACGCTCAGGACTGATAATGCCAAGGAGTACATGGAAAGTTCCCTGAGGTTGCCTGTCTGGTGGGGAAGGAGAAGCACTTGGCTTATACGCCTCTTCATGGTCGTGGGTTCTTTTCTTTACCTTTTTTACACTTATAGTCTGCAAAATACTGTGATTATGCCTTGTTCCTCTACATGTCATATTTGCAATATGATCCTTCATATTTCCATAACGACTCCTCTTAAACTTTTAGATTTACACCTTCATCTTTGATGAGATTTAATGACAGGTTATTGTGTAAAATTAGAAGGTTTATAGGGATCGAGGTGTACATATGAGAAGAGGGGATCTCCTGCTAGAACCCAAGTTAGAGCAGAGATGTTGTAATTACATTTAATTTTTTTTTTCAGTATACCAAATTTTGCAAAAATCCGATGTCATCTGTTCTTTTATCTTAAGCCAAATATTCGATTTTTTACATGGGATTTAAATTGCTAAAAATATTGATCTGATATTGACATTAAGATAAAATAGCAAATGATATCGTATTTTTTACATAATTTTGTAGAGATTAATCAAAGATTCAATATATGAAGTTAGATTTCTTGATCGAATAAAAAAATTAAGCATCACCTCTCCCCTCCCATAAAAAAATTGGGATTCGAGTGCAAATGATATCGTATTTTTTACTCCAGCGAAATGTGCCAAAGAATTTTTGGGGAGAAGCCGTTTGACAGCTGGCTATCTAATCAATAGGGCACCATCTGTTGTAATCGGAAAGAGAACTCATTTCTCTGTCATCCATCCAGATATCTCTCACTTCAGTTTGGACCCACGGGTTTTTGGATGTGTCTGCTTTATTCATAATTTTGGACCAGGTTGGCGTAAGTTGGATCGAATAGCCACGAAATACATCTTTCTTGGGTATTCTGGAACTCAAAAAGGATACAAATGTTATGACCCTGTGGCATGTCGTCTTCATGTAAGTAAGGATGTTACTTTCTTCGAGAGTGAGTCCTATTTCTCTAAGAGGTTTCCTCAAGGGAAGTCTGTGGGTACAAAGGTTGAGAAAAATGAGAATGGGATTTACTTTCTTGGTGATATACAAGAGACTATCCATGTGGGGGAGAACAATGAACAAGATAAAGACAAAGAAAGTGAAAATGCATGCAGATTTGGACAGACTTATAGCAGACGAAAGGGGTTAGATAAAGTGGTGGAAATTGAAGAAGAGATGATACTAAACCAGTGTGTCAACCTTTCCTCCGACCATGACGTCAACCCTTCCATGGGTGATTTTGTCCATGAAATCTCTACAAGTGTTTCTCTCCCTCCTGATATTATACTGATGATGTCAACCCTTTACTGGATGAGTGTCCCATTGCTATGAGAAAATCTACTAGAACTGTTCGAGCCTTTACTCGTTATCCAGTGGAGGACTTTGTTGCTTGTACCAATAAGAGTTCAAGATATAAATGCTTTATTACCTCTATTGATGCTCATCATGTTCCCAAAAATTTTGATGAAGCCAAAAAGGATCCGAAATGGATTAATGCTATGAAGGAAGAAATGAATGCCTTGGTTAAAAATAATACTTGGGATATTGTTGATGCTCCTAAGGGTGTTCACCTTGTTGGCTCTAAATGGGTCTATACCATGGTTTTAAAAAGCGCCGCCTCGAGGCGCAAAGGCGTACGTCTCGAGGCGAGGCGTGGCCAAAACGCCCCGAGGTGCACGCCTCAGGTGTATCCAAGGAGGCGTACGCCTCAGCCTCGCTTGAGGCGCTCGAGGCGTGAGGCGCTCGAGGCGAGGTTGAGGCGTAAGCCTCAAAAATGGGGTTTTTTTTTTACTTTTCCCGGGTCACGTGCAAAGCACGTGACCTTTTTTAATACATTCGAAAGGTCGGGGGTTTGGGGAAGGTTCTGTTCGACAGAAACCCTCCCCCTCCCTTCCCCTGAGCCCCGCACCTCCCTGTCCCGGCCCCGCCTCGCCGCCAACCTGCCATCGCCGCCCTCCGGAGTCGCCGCCCAGGCCTCCTCTCCATCGCCGACCCTCTCGCCGTCCAACCGGAGTAGGTATGCGCCGCCGCCACCTCCGAGTTTGTTTTTTTATTTTTTTTTTCATTTTTTTTTGTGTTTTCCAATTGTTGGGTTAAATTCTTACATATGCTATGAGTTATTAGTAGAGAGTTCTCTATTTTTTTGCAACGTTATATTCTTTCTCTTTGACATAACACCTAAGGATAGGATGTCATGTATGTGCAACTATGATGTATGTGCATTTTTTTGCTAGGCTATTTTTTTGCAACTATGATGAAGGATTACATGTATGTGCATCTTGTAGTTAGTATATATCAATATGTGTATGTTATTGTATAACTTGTAGATATGGGAAAGAAAGGCCAAAGTGGGGGGCGATCGGATCCCGGATGGAGATACTTTCGAGAACTTGAAATGGACGAGCATCACAAAGGGAAAGGATATGTATATGTTGAATGCAATTTTTGTTCGATGAAGATCACCGGTGGGGTGAAGCGGCTAAAAGACCATCTTGCAAAGACACGCAAGAATGTGAGAGCTTGTCCAAGCGTTCCTATTGAAGTTCAACAAGAGATGAAGATGTTCATGGACAGCAAGGGTAATGAAAAGAGAAGACGGTTTGAAGAAATGGAAGAAGTTTGCCGAGTTGGGATGCAAGGGCCATCTGGAGGTGACGAAAATGAACCGGCACAAAGAGCACCGACAGATTCTAGTGGTATCAAGCTAGCTCGAGGACCGATGGATTTTTTCATTGCACATGGAGGTAGGGGTGCAGGTAGTTCGGATCCTCCCTCTCAACAAGTCACTTTGAATGCAAGCTGGAAAAAAGATGAGAGAAGGAGGATTTGCAGGAGCATTGGGAGATTTTTTTTTGAGAATTCATTGGCATTCAACATAGCCAATAGTCCTTCTTATCTGGCGATGATGACTGATGTATGTGGATATGGAAGGGGTTTCAAGCCACCAACCATGCATGAACTCCGAACTTGGATTTTGAAAGAAGAGAAGCAGGCCATTACCACTCTTGTTGATGAGGCGAAGGCTTCTTGGATTGCCACGGGTTGTAGCATCATGTCGGACGGTTGGACCGACACGAAAGGACGCACTTTGATTAATTTTTTGGTGAATAATCCCAAAGGCACTTACTTCTTGAAGTCAATTGATGCATCCGATCAAGTTAAAGATGCTAGGATGCTTTTTAAAGTGCTGGATGAAGTTGTTGAGGAGGTCGGAGAGACGAATGTTGTCCAAGTCACAACGGACAATGCATCCGCTTACAAAGCTGCTGGACAAATGTTGATGGATAAAAGGAAGAATCTTTATTGGACATCTTGTGCAGCGCATTGTATAGATTTGATGTTGGAGGATATCCTCAAATTGCCACTTCATGCATCGGTGTTCAAAAAAGCCAAAATAATTATCAATTTTGTGTATGCTCATGCTTGGGTTTTGGCAATGGTGAGAAAAATTACAGGTTGTGATTGGTGAAACCTGCCGTTACAAGATTTGCCACTGCATTTCTTACATTGCAAAGCTTGATTAGAGCCAAGGATTCACTTGAATCCTTCTTCACTTCCAGAGCATGGAAGAACAGTTCTTATGTGAATCGCCCATTGGGCCAAAGTGTGGTGAACATTGTTGTGAAGAGCAAGTCTTTTTGGCCTGGTGTTGCATATGTTCTCAACACCACGAAGCCTTTGGTCACCGTTTTGAGGTTGGTGGATTCTGAAAAATTTCCACCGATGGGATTTATTTATGAAGCCATGGACAGGGCCAAGGAGGAGATTGCTAGAAATCTTGAAAATGACGAGTCCAAATATAAAGTTATTTGGGATATTGTGGATAGCCGTTGGGATCGTCAACTTCACAGGCCTTTACATGCTGCTGCTTATTTCCTCAATCCCCACTTTCATTATGAACCGACATTCTCCAACCACTTAGAGGTGAAAATGGGATTGTTTTCATGCATGGAAAGATTGATCATTGATCCAGATGCGAGGATGAAAGCAGATTCACAACTTGATTCCTTCATGCATGCAAGAGGTTTTTTTGGATGGGCAAATGCAGTTAATTCAAGGAAAACAAGAAGTCCTGGTGAGTATTGTAAATAAATTTTAAGAGTTTTCCATATACTACATAATTACTAAAATGTGTGGTTGACCTTTACCAGCGGATTGGTGGACGTTGTTTGGTGATGAAACACCTGAATTGGCAGCATTTGTTATTAGGGTGTTGAGCTTGACTTGTAGTGCTTCTGGGTGTGAGCGTAATTGGAGCTCTTTTAATCAAGTAAGTGGTTAAAGCATTATTTAATTTTATGATAGTGTTTTTGTTTCATGTTAATCACTTAAACCGTTCGTATGTCTATATAGGTCCACACTAAGAGAAGAAATCGTTTGTCACAAGCAAAGCTCAATGATCTGGTTTACAACATGTTCAATTTGAAATTGAAACATAGAGAATTGAGGAAGAAAACAATAGAAGATCCATTATGTTTGGAAGACATTGACTCTGGTGATGAATGGATTTCAGAAGCACACGATGTCGAGGCGTATCAGAATCTTGATGCAAACATACCCCTTGACGATGATCCTCTTGAGGAGGAAGGAGGTCAAAGAGGTGGAGGAGCTCAAGTCGCTCAACCTAAAAAGAAGGGGAAAAGAAATGACAAAGGTGCAATACAATATTATAAATTAAAAGAATGTTCGATGCTTTTTTGTGAATTGTGTTTCAAATGGTTGACTATGCAATATGCATATTACTTTCTTGATTAGGTAAAGGAAAAGCTCCAATTAATGTTGACGAGGAGGAGTACTCCAATTCTGAGGATGGAAGCGAGGATGAAGCTGAAGATGATGTGCACTTGAATTTTATGGATGACTCCGATGACGATCCAATGAGTAGCAGTGACGATGACGATTGCGGCGACAACACTTCTGAGGGGCGAGATGACTGAAGTTGATTCGTTGAATCAATTTTGATGATTTGTGATTTTGATGTATCACACAATAGTGATGGAACATATGTTGCATTAATTTCATGCTTGTGTGAAACTTTATTTCCTACTTTATGTTTTCTTTTCTACTTTCAGAATCGTATTTGAACTTTGGACAATCATAGTTGTAGTTTGTAGTTTGTATTGAACTTTAGGACAATATATTGCAATTGTTAGTGTTGTTAGTATTTATTCCAATTTATTTTGCTTTAATTTTAATTTTTCTTTCCAAAAAATTGAGGCTTACGCCTCGACCGCCTCGAGGCTTACGCCTTGCCTCACATTTTGGGAAAACGCCTCGGACCGCCTCACGCTTTTTTAAACCTTGGTCTATACAATCATATATGATGCGGATGGGAATGTCGACACATTCAAAGCTCGGCCTGTGGCTAGAGGATACAACCAGAAATATGGGATTGACTACCCAGAGATATTTGCTCATGTTGCCAAGATGAATACGATCAGGATTGTTATTTGTCTAGCAACCCATTTTTCCTTGAAAATGTATCAGTTAGATGTGAAAAATGCTTTTTCTTGAATGGTGATCTTAAAGAAGAAGTGTATATGAAAATGCCACCTGGGTTTGAGAAGGACAACAAGTGCTGCAAACTAAAAAGGACTTTATATGAATTAAAGCAGTCACCAAGAGCTTGGTTTGAACGTCTCCGTGTGGTTATGATTAGGAATGGATATATCCGAGTGAATGGAGATCACACCTTGTTTATAAGGAGGAATGACGAGAAAAGATCTATTCTTTTAGTGTATGTCGATGACATGATCCTTACATGTGATGATGAAGAAGAAATTTCCAGGATAAAGAAAATACTTGCAAGTGAATTTGAATTGAAAGACTTGGGGAAGTTAAAGTACTTCCTAGGCATTGAGATGGCTCGATCTCCAGGAGGTATGTATCTAAGTCAACGAAAATATGCTCTGGACTTATTGAAAGATTGTGGCATGTTGGCATGCAAGCCTACTACTAATCCTATTGAGGCAAATCATAAACTGAATAAAGAGGATGATGAACTTCTTGATGATGCAGGAAAGGGTAGGTATCAAAGATTGGTGGGAAAGTTGATCTATCTTACCCTTACTAAACCGGATATTACATACGTTGTAAATGTGCTGAGTCAATTCATGCATGCTCCTACTACCTCTCATGCTAACGCGGTAAATAGAATTCTATGCTACATAAAAGGATCACCAGGAAAAGATCTTATGTTCAAGAAGAATTACGAGGTCACTATTGAAGGATACATTTATGCTGATGGGCTGGCTCCATTGATGACAGAAGATCCACCTCAGGTTATGCGGTATATTTGTGCGGAAATTTGGGTATTTGGAGAAGTAAGAAGCAGAATGTAATTTCAAGATCAAGTGTTGACGCGAAATACCGAGCTCTTGCCAATGGCATTATAGAAATTCTATGGCTAAAAATTTTGCTCCATCACTTGGGAATCAAAGTTAGTATGCCAATGCAGATATTTTGTGACAACAAGCTGCAATGAATTTGGCCAACAATCCCGTAATGCATGACAGAACAAAGCATTTGGAGATTGATAGACACTTCATACGTGAGAAGATTGATGATGGATTGTTGTGTTCACCTTACCTGAAATCTACTGATCAGGTTGTTGATCTCTTCACAAAGGGGCTGCCTACGGTACAACTTGAGTTGAATGTAGGCAAGTTGGGCATGGTGGACATGTATGCCCAACTTGAGGGGGTGTTGAGTTATTATACTTATATGGATAAACAGATCTTTGGATGAGAGATCGTTTACCCATCCTTCTTTATATATTGTACTCATCCCTCATTTGAAAAAAAGTTTTAGTGAAGAGAGCCCTAATCTCTAGTAAGGGAGATTAGGGATTGAAAGCCACCGTGGTTTTTCCCTCTCCGTAGGGTTTTCCACGTAGGCTTCTTCTCTTAGAAGCTCGATCGCAACCACGCTACAACAGGTATTCCTATATCTACCATGTTGTTGGACAAAACGATTCATAAATGATCCATAATTCATGTGGTTTCGTCGTTTATTTTTAAAAAAAAATTCCGATGCACCGAGCAACTAGTATGACTAGTCGCTCTTGATCGTATATGATACGATCATCACGCTTCCGTGATGCGCTTAAGGATCCTCCCGTATCTTTCACCAGCAACCAAGGCAGCCATTTGCGGTTACCTGGAGCTGCTCCACAAGCAGCTGCTACTGCTAATAACAGCAGGTGTTGCTGTTACTTTCTTATAAAATTTGAAGATCAAAGAGGTACAATTCATCCCCACCTCTTGTTGCAATCTATGTATTTAGATTCTATTTCAACCCACTATTATATGCTTCCGATTTCGTGTTTAAAATTGAAAGAATTGGGAGTGATTTCATATAATTAGGCCTAAAATTCAGACCACTGTTAAGCTATCATGTTCTCCTTATTTCATGTTTAAAATTGAAAGAATGGGGAGTAATTTGCACGTAATTAAACTTAAAATTCTGACCACTGTTAAGCTATCATATGCTCATGATTTCATGTTTAAAATTGAAACAATTGGGAGTGATTTGCATGTAATTAAACCTAAATTTGAGACCATTGTTAAGCTATCATAAGCTCCCGATTTCATGTTTAAAATTGAAAGATTTGGGGATGATTAGCATGCAATTAGACTCAATTTCAGACCACTATATGCTACAGATTTCATGCTTGAAAGAAGAATAATTGGGGGTGTTTTGCATGCAATGGATTCTAAAATCAGACCACTGTTTAAACTACAGATTTTATGATAAATATGATGAAAGGTTGGATTTTTGCATGCAATTATAGCATAATTTCAGACCTAAGAATATGCTCCAGTTTTATGCTTTAAAAATTAAAATGAGGTGTATTTGCATGATATTAACTGTGAATACAGACATTAAAATGCTCCAGATTTCATATGTTTAAGATGGAAAATTTAGGTGTTCTTGCATGTATTTGAATCAAATTTCAGATCTAATAAATAGCTCCAGATCGCATGTGTTTAAAATAAAAAATTGGGATTTTTATATGGATCAAATCCTAATTTCATACCTATTAAATTGCTCCATATTTAATGATTACAAGGATGAGACATTTGGTGTTTTTGCAAGTAATTGAGCATAAATTCAGACCAACATTAGGCTCCAGATTTATGATTCTAAAGATGAAAAGTTTAGGCTTCTTGCATAAATTGGACTCTAAATCCATATCAATTGTTAGTCATTAAGGGTTCGTTTGGTTACCAGGATAGCCCAGGGTAACCCGGTTTACCCCCTGCATTCTTAGGTCAATCCTGGGTTGGAATTCCATCACAAATCAATGTGACATCACATCATATTCCTTATTCCCACCCTCTACCAACCCCCATAACCATCCAAATAGCTACTATTCACAGAAAGTTATCCCAACCCACCCTAACCCAGTAACCAAACAGACCCTAAGTCTCATGACTTTAAATAAGATATTCTAGATACAATTATAAGGATATTGATATCTTTCTCTTTAGAAGCAAATGACTAAATGACCCACATGGAAAATCATCCAAGAATAGTAGAATTAAAAGATGCGGGTGTCAAGATCTAGGAGGTTCATATATTCTTAAGAAAATAACTCAAAAATACTTGAATAAATCTATGATCTAATAATTCATTGTGGTCATTATGCTTAAAATCTTCATCCAATGATCCTTTAGTATAATCTACTTATTATATATATCACTATTGATGAGTTGTGACAAAATACCTAGATCTGTAAAGTTTACCACGCAAGATATTGCGAAAGAAATATGTAACTAAAGTACATCCATATGATCGTAAATCAATGATGACAATTATTTGTGCCAGTCATGGTGCCCCTTATGCTTGACTGTGCAAGGGCGCGGTGACCCTCAACTGGGTTGGAGATAGGACGTCCAGATTGGGCAGTGGCCGCCTAGTGCGTGGGTCTAGGATCCCAGTCTCTTCTACGACATTCCTTGAGCTCGTAATTTTTACGCTTCTCTGGGATCCAGGTGTTTTCGTTTGACCAATTCAGTTGACCATGTGTTCTGTTAGGGTGCCTAGGCTGGTGGACCCTTAGTTTTTCTTCGAGCTCGTTTAGCCCGGACCTACACCAGTTGGGCAGGACTGGAGTGACACAAACCGAAGAGTCTCTCCCACCCATCTTAGGGGCATTGTTGGAGTTTGCCTAGCCTTCTCCTGGACCGCACTTCCACTGAGAAGGCGAGACGGAAGAGTATCTTAGGAGGCTTCTTAACCGCTTGAGTTTGGTTACTGTTACGCCAGTAGATTCTGGCGAAATTAAAGATCAGATCATGGAAATATTCATCAATTATCTTTAGTAAATAAGATCTATCATCACACCTTATAACAATGAAAAGTGTTGGGAAAAAACTGTAATCTATTATTCAGAGGAACCCTAGGCTCTCTTATATAGGGAGAGACCTTAAGGGTAAAATACATAGTAGTCCAGAGAAAACATAGAAATAACGAAAAGGTAAATAGCATAATAATAATATTCATCTCTACACTCCCCCTCAAGGTGGAGCATAGATGTCTATCATGCTCGGCTTGGATGAACATCTCTGAAAAGGTCCTCTGAGCAACGGCTTGGTGAATACATCCGCAGTCTGATCCCTTGAGCTCACGTGAGTTGTAGATATCAATCCTCTCTGGATCAAGTCTCTAGTGTAGTGGCAGTCAACTTCTATATGCTTGGTTCTTTCATGAAAAGCTGGATTGTTGGCAATGAACAAGGCTGCCTGATTGTCGCACTGAAGCTGCATGGGTAGAGGTACGGCTACATGTAGATCCTCAAGTACAGATCGAACCCACATCATCTCCGTGCTTGCTTGCGCCAAGGCCCTATATTCGGATTCAGCACTGGACCTTGCCACAACAGTTTGTTTCTTGCTTTTCCAAGAAACCAGAGAGCTTCCAACAAAAACTGCAAATCCTGAGGTTGATTTTCGATCCTTAGGGCATCTTGCATAATCGGCATCTGCACATGCTGAGATAGACAAATCTGTGCCCTTTCGAAACAGCAACCTTGAACCTGGAGAAGACTTCAGATACCTCAGTATCATGTATATAGCATCCATATGAACTTGTCTTGGCTGCTCCATAAATTGACTCACCCTGCTTACTGCAAAGGCAATGTCGGGTCGAGTTATGGTAATATAAAGGAGCTTACCCACCATTTCTCTATGTCTCCTCTTATCCACTTCAGCATTGTCATCATCATACAACTTCGTGCTTGGATCCGTGGGAATACTTGATGGTTTGCATCCAGCTACGCCTGTTTCAGTCAAGAAGTCTGTAATGTACTTCCGTTGGGTCATCACCAAACCCTGTGCATTCCTGGCAAATTCCAACCCCAGAAAGTATCTTAGGGTTCCAAGATCCTTCGTAACGAACTGACGGCCTAGGAAAGCCTTCGCCCTTTCTATGCCCTGAATATCATCTCCTGTAACCAGAATATCATCAACATAGACCATGATAACAACCGTACCTGTCGATGACTTCTGAACAAACAATGAGTGGTATGCATTCGACCTCTTGAATCCATGTTCAATAAGATTGGAAAGCTTCTGGAACCACGCTCTTGGACTCTGTTTGAGGCCATAAATTGCCTTGTGAAGTCTACATCCATACAAGAAGGCATTCTTGACATCCAGTTGAGATATACTCCAGTCACGGACCACAGCCACAGATAAGAGAATACGAAGGGTAGAATGACGAGCCACTGGAGAAAAAGTATCCATATAGTCCATGCCATAGGTTTGTGTAAAACCTCGCGCGACCAAACGTGCTTTGTACCGATCTAGACTGCCATCAGCATGGTATTTAACTGTGAAGACCCACTTACAACTCACAATAGATGCATCAGGAGGAGCAATAACCAAAGACCATGTGCCACGAGATTGTAATGCACGCATCTCATCTTCCATAGCCATTCTCCAGCAATCAATCTTCATAGCTTCCTGGTAGGTCCGTGGTATGTCCACGAAAGACAACGTTGCAGCAAATATCTGAAAGTCGCCTGTGAGACGGTGGAAAGACACCTGCGAAGCAAAGGGATAAGAGGCACACGTCCGCTTCTGCTTCCGGATAGCAATAGGAATATCAAGATCATCTTCCACTGTACTGGATGGTGTAGTTTCCTCCTGCAATGAAGAATCCTGCACATGTACCATATCTGACCCGTCAGTAGTAATGCCATCTGAACATACCTGAGGCGTGATGGGTGTCTGACGTGTAGCCTGAGCAGGACCTGACCGACGCATATAGAATTTTGGTAGAGGTGGAATGGGTGGTCGTGGAAGAGGTGGAGGTGGAGGTGGTGGTGGTGAAGATGACGTAGAGGCAGGAACAGGAGTAGACTCAGGTGAACTCCAAGTAGGAGGTGGAGGGACATAGACATCATCGTTGGTAGTGGATGGTACCAGTCTGTCACTTGCAGGCGAAAAATACATAACAGACTCAAAGAACATGACATCAGCACTAACAAAGTATTTCTTATTTATGGGATCATAACACCGATAGCCCTTCTGAGTCCGAGAATAACCGACAAAGACACACTTGACAGCTCTAGGATAGAGTTTGTCAAGTCCAGGAGTCAGAAGATGAACAAATGCCACAGTACCAAAGACACGAGGAGTAAGTGAGAATAATTCCTTGTCAGAAAAAATGATAGAGAGAGGAATTTTCTCACCAAGAACAGAAGATGGCATACGATTGACCAGATAGCACGCGGTAAGAACAGCATCCCCCCAGAAAGAAATAGGAGCACAACTCTGAATCAGTAGGGTTCGAGTAATGTCAAAGAGATGGCGATGCTTTCTTTCCGCCACACCATTCTGCTGAGATGTATACGCACAAATGGTTTGGTGAATAATGCCCTTTGATGAAAGAAACTGAGAGAGGGACCGTGTGCAGAATTCTACAGCATTATATGTACGAACATATTTGACAGTAGAAGAGAACACATTTTGCACTTCATTAATCAAATTCTTGATTACATCACCTGCTTCAGATTTATTCTTTAAAAGAAAGACCCAAGATACACGAGAGAAATCATCCACTACCACTAGATAAAATCTGTGCCCCTGATGATCGGGTACACGACTTGGATACCATATATCTATATGAAACAACTCGAACGGGGAGCTACTGCTCCGACTCTGACGACTAGGAAAGCTCGACCGATGATGCTTTCCCAACTGATATGCTTCACAGCGAAAGCAGGAACTGGGAGAAATCTGAGGCAGAAGATGACACATTTTCTAGAGCGGGAGATGACTAAAACGCAGATACGAGATGTACGGAGAAACTGGTCTGGCAGAATGAGAGGAGATGCCAGCATAAGAATTCTGAACCAGCCGATATAGACCATTCTGCTCAGAGCCACGGCCAATCACCCTGCCCGTTAGTATGTCCTGAAAAATAAGAGAAGACGGGTCAAATATAGCACGACAATGCAAATCCTTCGTAATCTGACTAATAAACAACAGATTCATCGAGAACTCAGGGGCATGTAGGACATTATGTAGATGCATAGTAGAGGATAGGAAGACCTCCCCCTGTCCAACAAGGGGGAATGAGTACCATCTGCGATCTGCACTGAGCGGCCGTGAGGAATGTCCCTGTAGGACTCAAGTCTATCTCGATCCCGGCAGAGATGATGTGTGGCACCCGAATCTATAATCCAATCAGAGATATCATGAGAAGGTGTAGATGCAGTAGATCTACCTGAGGTACTAGCAGCAGCAGAGGAATTGGCGGAGGCTGTAGCAGCAACATCTGAAGGTCCACCAGAAGAATCACCCGATGATTGTGGCATAATATCACGTAGACGTGTCACAAGTTCCTCAAAACGATTGTCTGCAGTAGATGCCAACTGGGGCTGAGAGTGCTCTGCTACACGTGCCGATGCTGGGAACCCATGCTTAGAGTAGCATGTCTCCTCCGAGTGGCTTGTGCGGTGACAATATGAACACGGCTGACTGAAGCGACCACCCCTACTTTGGGGTCCACGTCTACGTCCACGTCCACGACCAGAAGACGGACAACCTCTCCCACGCGATACTGCCATCGCCGATGGGGGTGGAGAGTAGATGAGCTGGAAGGAACTGATATGCGACTGAGCCTCCTGTAAACATCCTCCACTGGAGGAATAACTGCATCGGCCAAAATCTGAGAACGGGCGGCGTCATATTCAGGATCAAGGGCCGCAAGTAGATCGCCCACCACGGTGGCATTCCGAAATGTCTTCTGATGTTCAAGAGTCGCTGTGAGTGGGATAGTACCGTATAACTTCTCAAACATCCCCTTCAGGGATGTGTATAAGGAGTGAAGAGGTCTGCCGTTCTGCTTCATCGTGAATATGTCATGCTGAAGCTGTAACATCTTGGTCTCATTTCGCACCTGGGAATATGTAGCAGCCAGAATATCCCACATCGCCTTGGCAGTGGGCTGATGGAGGACATCATTGGCAATCTCCATCGACAATGTATCTGACAACCAGACCTTTGCATACGAGTCATCAGCCTCCCACGAGGCATATATCCATGTCTTCTCTGCTGGCTCATCCTCAGTAAGAATGTGTTTCTTACCGTTTGACTTCATGAGGCTCATGAACTGCATCGCCCAGAGCTCATAATTTGACCCGTCCATCTTGACTATTGGCGTAGGACCTTTGAATGCGCCTATGGAGGGCATATCAACCTTCGATTCTGACATATCGCCGCTGGAGAAGAACTAGGGTTTGTAGACAAAGTGACAGATGTCTACACAAACTGCATAGGATTCGAGTGCGTATGTAGACGTTACGCACCCAAATCCATACACCTTGAGGAAGAGACGGCTAGGCTCAAGGCGCCAGGAAAAACTGCCCTAGCGGTGCCGCTAGAGCAAACGAGCAACTGGATAAACCACGCCGAGGCTGGAGACCGGCTAGGCTTGAAGCCGGCGGCGATGAGGGGTCGGTTGGGCTGGGCTGGGGGCCGGCGGCGTAGGGGGCCGACAACTGGGGGTTGGTGGCGGCGCCGAGAGGCCTAGGGGCGAGGCAGAGAGGGGCGCTGGAGCCGAGAGGCGGCGGCGGAGAGAGACGAGAACAGGGTGGGCGGCGGGTGGGGGTGGGCGGCGGGTGGAGAGCCCCAGGGCTTGGGCTCTGATACCATGTTGGGAAAAAACTGTGATCTATTATTTAGAGGAACCCTAGGATCTCTTATATAGGGAGAGACCTTAAGGGTAAAATACATAGTAGTCCAGAGAAAACATAGAAATAACGAACAGGTACATAGCATAATAATAATATCTATCTCTACAAAAAGGATTGTAAATTGAGATCTAGATCATTTTTGCCATCATGATCATATAATGAATCAAGGAATGAATTTATTAATGATAATTAAGTTGTAATGAGTGAAAAAAGAGGTCTACACGTTGAGTAGCCATAAAATAAACTTTCCATGCAAGTAGCTTAAATAATTACAATGTCAATACATATCTACTTGCTTTTTGTAACCACTTAAATATCTGGTAGTTTTAATAAATTTGATTATACTCAACCTTTGTTGACATTCCTTTTATCCCTAACATGGATGGCAGGTAAGGCGCATGCGACACAGTAGTCTGATAATTGGGCTCTTAGCTCCTGATGTTCAGATGTTTTCTTTTAACGGTACACATTATAACCATTGTACAGAAAATTCGCAATTCTCTTGTGCTTACATTCTCTTCTTACCTTCACTTCTATCATATTTTGGGGTACATGTATAGAATGACAATGTTACTTTTTTTTTGAAGTCAAAAACAAGGGGGAGACACTCAGTGGTGTTCACCCCAATGTTACTTGATGATACATGTAATATTATATGGATATATATATGCAAATGTTCAGCTGTGACACGAAATCTGATGTGGATGGTTAAATAAAGTGTGAATGTCATTCAATCGCGAAACTTTTTCCTCATTTTTGTAACTTAGTACGATCAATCATAAATTGACATGTGAATGTTGTGTAAACCGGTAACTCGAATTCCGAGGTCGTTACATCACGACACCATCATGTGCTGTCGCCAACCCCTCTAGGGCTATTTGTTGATATGACTTGAATCCCAGTCACTTGTTGGGATGCTGATGTGGTTGATATGTGTCCTGACTTCTGATTGGCTGAGAGCTGTTGGTCAGGATTGCTGACATATCTGATCTGTGTTCTTCCTTCTAATTGGTTAAGAGATGTTGGGCTAGGATTGCTGACATGTCTGATCTGTGTCCTGCCTTCTGATTGGCTGAGAGATGTTGGGCCAGGATTGCTGATATGTCTGATCTGTGTCCTGCCTTCTAATTGGTTGAGAGTTGTTGGGATGGATTGCTGAATATAAATGGTATTCTTCTGTTGTCGTATAAAGGGGCCTTAGGGCCACCAGATACTGCACTCCTCATTCAGATCCTATTTCTCATTCCATATCTGTACCTTCTCAGTACCCTCTGTAATACCTTTTCTACATATAGTGAAATCGATTGCCGCCGCCCAAGGATGTAGCCCATTTATGGGTGAACCTTGTAAATCCTTGTGTTTGCGTCTTGCTTGTTTGATTGTGTTTGTACGTATTTGCTTCCGCAATTCGCAACAAACTGATATCAGAGCTTCAGGTTCCGTCAGGATCATCCAACAAGATGGCATCGCACAATCTAAAGATCGAGAAGCTCACGGGGAAGAACGGATTCAGTCTATGGCAGATCAAGATGCGCGCCCTTCTGAAGCAGCAGGGCATCTGGGCATCGTTAGATCAGGAGTGAGCGAAGGCATTCGAGTCGTCTGAGTTAATGGTGCATGAAGAGAATGCGCACTCGACGATCATACTAGGTTTGGCGGATGAGATTATCGCAGAGGTTGTTGATGCGGATTCTGCGGCCGGTTTGTAGTTGAGACTGGAAAGTCTATACGTGACGAAGTCTCTGACCAACAAGTTGCTCTTGAAGCAACATTTGTTCTCTCTCCGAATGCATGAAGGTACATCTTTTAAAGAACATCTAGATCGCTTGAATACATTATTGATAGATTTAAGAAACGTAGATGTTAAGATTGAAGATGAGGATGCTGTCTTGATTTTATTGGTTTCTCTTCCATTATCATTTGAGAATTTTGTTCAACCGTTCATTGTGGGAAGAGTTCGCGCGAGTCTGCATACGTGTGAACTTCGGCATATGGCTATTAGTATGCAAGACTCTAACGCTGCAGGTTTGGTTATGACTCATGAGAAGAGTCATGTCGGTTTTGACTACATAAAGAATGGAAAGCAGAAGTCCAAGTTGAAGAATTAAAATGCTAGGGACATCTGCAATTACTGTAAGGAACATGGACATTGGAAGAAAGATTGCCCAAAGAAGGCCACAATTGCTGCAGTAGCTCAAAGTGGCAGAGATTCTGAAGATGATTTCGTTCTCACCGTCACAGATCAAAAGATGACATATAGCACATGGATTCTTGATTCAGGTTGTTCTCACCATATGACTCCTAATGAAGATTGGTCCTGCACCTATGAGAAGATAGATAATGGAAACGTCGTCACAGGGAATAATACAGCGTGTAAGATTGTAGGGATCGGCTCTGTGAAGATCAAGATGCATGATGGAGTTGTGAGGACTGGGACAGAAGTACGACATGTTCCTGGTTTGAGGAAGAACCTGATATCCCTTGGAGTCTTGGACTCTAAAGGATATAGGTACAACGCTGAAAGTGGAGTCATGCAGGTTGCCAAAGCTATGGTTGTTGTCATCAAGGACAACAAGCAGAAGACGCTATATGTCTTGCAAGGGTCTACAGTTCCTGGGAGTAAGTTCAAGTGTTGTTTGGACTTGCTCAATATCGACAGTTGGCAGTAACCCCAAGGAGGGACTGGCGGCGGCACGGTGAAGCTTGGCAAAGCTTCTCTGAGGATTTAATTCAAGGTGAATATTGTTTATAATTCCTTGATTCCTGTTATCTGAATTTCAAGTGGTGAATTGTGATAGTGGTCAATTCTGCTATATGAGAATTCAACCCCGGTGGAGTCTAGTAGTGGTTAATTCTGCTAGTGGAGAATTCAAATCATGGTGGAGTATAGTAGTGGTTAATTCTGCTATATGAGAATTCAACCCCGGTGGAGTCCAGCAGGGGTTAATTCTGCTAGTGGAGAATTCAACTCATGGTGGAGTAATAATAGTGGTTGATCCTGCTATATGAGGATTCAATTTAACGTAGAGATTATTGATATGACTTGAATCCTAACCACTTGTTGAGCTGCTGATGTGGTTGATCTATGTCATGGCTTCTGATTGGCTAAGAGTTGTTGGGCCAGGATTGCTGACATGTGTGATCTGTGTCCTGCCTTCTGATTGGCTGAGAGCTGTTGGGCCACAATTGCTGACATGTCTGATCTGTGGCATGCCTTCTGATTGGCTGAGAGTTGTTGGGATGGATTGTTGAATACAAATGGTATTCTTCTGTTATAGTATAAAAGGGGCCTTAGGGCCACCAGATATGCACTCCTCATTCAGATCCTGTTTCTCATCTCATATCTATACCTTCTCAGTACCCTCTGTAATACCTTTTTCTCCATATAGTGAAACCGATTGCCGCAACCCAAAGACGTAGCCCATTTACGGGTGAACCTTGTAAATCCTTGTGTTTGCGTCTTGCTTGTTTGATTGTGCTTGTGCGTGTTTGCTTCAGCGATTCGCAACACTATTAACGGTGCAACCAACACCTTGGGGTGTTGTCAGCTAATCTGTCCAAACCTATTGAGGATTTTGTTGCTGTGAACAGACCTATTGAGGGTCCTACTAAGTGTTGTTGATATATCCAGCACTTGTATTGGGATCTTAAAACAACAAAGAGGGCACATGGGCCCTAATCTCATGCAAGTTTAAAGCCCTGCTACAATCTTTTGAACTTTTTATCAGAGCACGATGGTATCAAATCCTAACAAGACCATATCCATGTGCACTATGTCTTCTATGATGGTACAGGGTACCTCTATCAAACACGAGGGTATATATAACTATGTCCTTTAGTCTCCTGTTTTAGTGTTCGGCGGTGGTTAGGGGACTTCTATCACCCATCTGAAGAAGCTTATGCAGAATTATACTTCCAGTACGACTACTTCTATTACGCATCTTGCTACTACCTCAGATATTGCAGCTCACTCTACTTCGGCCACAACACCATGTATCACTGACTCTGGTATGTCTACTCACTTGACTAGAGAAAACACTCTTCTGACCTCTTATCAAACCGTTTCCACTGTGAAGACGGTTCGTGTAGCCAACGGTGCATATTCTCCTGTCACCAATGTTGGGTCGATGGAGTTTTCCTCCAAGATGAGGCTCTCTAGCATTTATTGTGCATGGGACTTTCCTTTAAGCATATTATCAGTTCATAAGTTATGTGTTGAATTGAACTGTTAAGTTATTTATGAGTGTCATTGCTATTTTCAGGACATCCGGATTATGCATATTTTTGGTGCGGGCATGAGAAAAACAGCCTTTACTACCTTGATATCCATTTTTATTCTACCTTTGCCAGTGCAGTCTCCATTTTCGCTGACCCATTCCTATGGTATTTGTAGCTAGGCACCCCTCTATTAAAGTTCTCTCCCATATGTTTCTTGAACATTCTTCACTGAAATGGTTTGAGTGTGAAGCTTGTCAGTTCGGAAACATCATCGATCATCCTTTCCACCTAGAATCAAGCCGTGTCGATCTCTCCCTTTCTCATTAATCCATTGTGATGTTTGGTATCCATGTCTGGTCTGTACTAATGGTGGCCACAGATATTTAGATTTCTTCATGGAAGACTATAACAGATCTTCTTGGGTCTATCCGGGCCATGGGCCGGGCCGAATGGGCTGAGGTTTCAAAACCCCTTGTCCAAGGCCCGGCCCGGCCCGGTCCATGGGCCATACTTCAAGGCTCAAGCCCGGTCCAGGTCTGGGCCGGGCCGGCCGGTCCATGGGCCGAATGTAAAGTACTCTTTTATTAATTTCTTAATCAAATTTATGGAGATAATTAAGTTTTTTTAGCATCATCTAATCTTTCTAAATCCAAGTAACCATAATATGTGTTACTTTGCATGTAAACTATAAAATAAGATGTAATATTGATAATGTAAAACAAAAATTTGAAGTATATTATATTAAATGTATCTAAAATATAATTTTTAAACATATTTTTATATGTGTGGGCCGGATCGGGCCATGTTTTATGACACATGCTCACAGCCCGCCCAATTGACGAGCGGGCCAAAGAGCGGACCGGGCCGGGCCAGCCATTCCCGAAATCTCTTGCCCAAGCTCGGCCCATGAGCTGGCGGGCCCCCGGCCCATTAGCCAGGTGTACTATTCACACAAGGAACAGACAGATATCAATAAAATTGCCAAGCCCTTCTTCCAGTTTATCAGCGCATTTTTCTCTACTTGTTTTCAAACTATACTGACTAACAATGCTCTTGAGTTTACCCAGCATGACTTAATGTCTTTCTTTGCCTCTCAGGGAACCCTTCAACAAACATCTTGTATGTATACCTCTCAGCAAAATGGGATAGCATAAAGAAAACATCGCCACCTTCTTGACATAGCACGTACATTACTTACTCACGTGAAGGTTTTCAAGACCTACTAAGAGGATGTCATTCTCACTATCACTTGTCTCATCAATAGGGTCCCTTCTTCTGTCCTAAAAAGGGGTCACTCCTTTCTCTCTCTCATGGTGAGATACCCTTTCCGCTCCCATTAAGGATTTTTAGTTGCATTGAATTTGTTCATAATTTCCAGACCACAGATAAATTATCTTCTGGTGCTATGGTACTATCTACTGTGTTTTCCTTGGCTACTTTCTCACTCAAAAGGATACAGGTGCTATGACCTTTCTGATCATTGTTACTACATTTCTGCTGATGTCACTTTCTTTGAACATACTAGGTACTTTACTCAAGCTGTTAGTGACATACCCTTAGAGCTCCCACCACCACCCATTGTCAACAAAACGAAATACACTAGTCATTCTGACCTAGTACCGTTACTTGTTCCTTATTTCCAGGATGATGTGCCATGTTCTAGTGTTCCTACCACTACAACTCTAGATGTTCCACCAGATTTCTCATACCTCTGCAGCGAATAAAAAGGGAATGTACTATACATCATATGTCACATTTTGCTTCAACTGCATCTATCTAGTTGTGACAAGCTATTTTGCAGATGCTCTTATGGCTACTACAATTCCATGTAATCATTACAGTGCATTGTAGGACCATACATGGAAAAAAGCAATGAATGAGGAGATAGGCATGCTTACTTCCAAGGCACGTGGGATCTTATGTCGTGTCCTACAGGTGTCAAGTCTGTTGCATGCTATCAGGTCTTTACGACCAAGCAGTCACATGATGGTTCTACTAACAGGCTAAAAGCCATGCTTTTGGCAAAAGGATTCACTCAGATTTATGAAGTGAACTACTTTGAGACGTTTTCTCCTATGGCTAGGATGGAATTAATTCGTACTATTCTCTCAGTTGCAACTAACAAGAATTGGTCAATCTTTCAACTCGATGTGAAGAATGCCTTTTTATACAGTGACCTCGAGGAGCTCTATATGATGCAGCCACCAAGATACTCCGTCGAGGGGGAGTGTGTGTGTTGATTCTGTATGATCATCTATGGTTTAAAGCAGAGTCCACAAGCTTGCTTTGACAAGCTCATCACTGAGATCTGCTCTCTTGGCATCCATAGGAGGAAATCTGATTATTCTTTGTTCATTAGACGACGATCCACTAGCATTGTGATACCGGTTGTCTTTGTTGATGATATGGTGGTCCTGGTAATGATGAAGCATGCATTCTAGAGACCAAGGCCTTCCTCTAGAAGATGTTTTCCACCAAGGACCTTGATCAATTCCAATACTTCCTCCTTATTGAGGTGATACGCACTGTAGAGGGATTATGTCTATCACAATGGATGTACTTCCTAGATATTCTTACAGAGGTCGGTTTACTTGGATGCAAAACATCTGGCATCCTGGCAGAATTGCGAAAACATGCTACATCCATGGATCATGAGTTTGATGATATACGATATAGAAGCTTAATGAGCAAACTGATCTACCTTACTGTTATTGGGCATGATATATCGTATGTTGTGAGCAAAACCAGCTGGCACATGGAGAGACCTCTTTACAGTTATTGGCAAGATGTTCTTATGATCCTTTGATATTTGAAGGAATCTCCATAAGGAGGCCTCTTCTACAGGGTCAATGGTCACACTGATGTCACTGCTTATGCAGATGCAGATTATACCAATTCACTTGAGGACCGACGATCCATTACAGGCTATGCTGTGTTTATTGGTGGCAACCTTGTCACATGGCGAAACAAGAAGCAAACTATGATTTTTAGATCGTATACAGAGGCAGAAAACAAGACAATGGCCCAAACCATTTGTGAGATTACCTGGCTAGTATCATTTCTATAGGAGCTTAAACTTCCTGCTACTAACCATGTACCTTTATACTACGACAACAAGTATGTTGCATACATTGTCACCAATCCGGTATTTCATGAGCAGACTAAACATATTGAAGTTGATTGTTACTTTATTCAAGACGCAATAAGAGGAGGGAAGATCACTACCCCTCATATCTCCACAAAATTTCAGCTCGCAGATATATTCACAAAGGCGCTACTAAAGAAATACCCCTCGTTCATGATTTTCAAGTTGGGCATGATCAATAGATATGCTCCAACTTGAGGGGGAGTATCAGAGTTATTTTGTTACTGGATTATTTCTCTTTGTTTATTTATTAAGTCATATAACCCTTCGTGGTCCTTTATGTAATTTCTCTTTTTGACTCTCTAGGATTTCATGTTATATAAGAAACCCTAGACCCCTTAAATAAGATAAGTCATTCATTCTTTCTCCGCAATTGGATTAAATGTTAATTCATAGGATCCATTTCTAGATCCAAATGGTTGGAGAAATGGTTTGGAATGGATCTTAATGGTTGGAAACTGAATCTGAGTTCAGAGAAATGTCTTGAAATGAATCCAATGCAATTTACCGAAGTGATTTAAACTCTCGTATTAGATGTAAATCTAAGTATCAAGTCACTACGTATAGATTATATAATCTCCCTGATATTATCTACAAGTATTCATAAATGCTCCTCATGAATTCTAATTGGATTAGGATATGTCATTAAGATATAAAATATCACAACAACAAAGTCTTTTCCCACATTAAGTAGGGTTGGCTTCATGGATTTTTTGCTTCCATTCAGATCTATGTTGGGCCAATCTCAGGCTTAGGTCCAAAAAACTAAGATACCTTCATATAGTCTCATTCCAACATTTCTGTGGCCTTTCTCGCCTTCTCTTAGCAGGTTCAACATCCCAAAACTCGCATCTCCTAACTGGTGCATCAGTCGACCTCCTTTGCACATGGCCAAACCACCTTAAGTGATTTTCTCGCATCTTATCCTCGATCGGAGCTACACCAACTTTCCTTCTGATTGCATCATTTCTAATCCGATCTTTACGTATGTGTGTGTGTGTCCACACATCCACCTTAGCATTTTCATTTCTGTTGCTGTCATTCTATGCACATGTCTATGGTTTACATGCCAACATTCAGATCCATACAGCATAGCAAGTCTCACAGCTGATTTGTAAAACTTTCCTTTGATTTTCAAAGGAACTTATCACAGAGAACAGTAGAGGCACCTCTCCACTTTAGCCAACATGCATTTATTCTATTAGGAACATCTCCGTCAATTTCTCCATTATGTTGCAAAATAGATCCCTCTAAAAGAATCCTTCTTCTGAACGTTGACATCACCAATCTTCACCCGATTCCTTCACCGTTGCTTCCATCAAAAGTGTACTCCATATATTCAGTCTTAGCCCTCCTTATACGAAATCCTTTAGTCTCCAATGTATGTCTTCAAACCTCAAACGTCTCATTTACTCCATCTCTAGTCTCATCAATCAACACAATATCGTCGACGAGTAACATACACCAAGGTATCTCACCCTAAATGCGACTTGTCAACTCGTCCATAACCAAAGTAAAAAGGAATGGACTCAAAGTTGAATCTTGATGTAGACCAATGTTGATGTCAAAATAGTCAGTCTTCCCATACTAGATCCTTACATAAGATGAAGCCCTATCATACGTAACCTTTATGAGGTTAATATATAGGATATGTACTTGTCTCTTCTCCAAAATTCTCCACAATATCTCTCGTTAGACAGAATCATAAGCCTTCTACAAATCAATAAAAACCAAATGGAGGTTCTTCCTTATCTTTATAATCTTCATTATTCTCCTCACCAAGTGGACGACTTCAACAATTGAGCGACATGGCATGAATTTGATTTGGTTTTCTTTTACTTTGGAAACCTCGACCTTCTTTCGATCACTGATGAATATGTGATTCATCGCACTAAAAGTTGAAAATAGAGCTTCGTTCTCGAGTAATTAGTTGCATTTTATCATTTATTCTGCATTTTTACTATTCATGCACTTAAATTTAATATCTGCATTTTAGCACGCATAATTGCATTCATAATCATCTTCACATTTTTCACCTAATTTCATGTATTTTTAATTAAATCATGCTAACTCCAATTGACATGAAATCAACTTCATTGTGTTCATTTTAGTAACAAGATTAAAGAAAAAATACAAAAAATAGCTAAATCAAATAATCGGTCCGTGAGACAAAATCCTAATTTCAGAATAGACATAATTTCAGAATAGACAGACTAAAACGTACATATCTTCTTCATAAAGTGTTTGATTTCGGTTATTCACTTTTAAAAGAATATACATTCAAAGACCTTCAAAACAAGACCAATTTCATAAAAATCGGAGCTCATATGTAAAAGTTGGGTTTTGAGCCTCTTTTGTGCATTGTCCATTTTCACTGATTTTGACTTATCATCTCATGTGGATATTTCATCCATTTCAACTATTTTCTCTTTCATTTCTTTAATTCATTCATTGTTTTAATAAACCATATAAAAATGAAAATCCAAAAAAATCATAAAAGTAAAGAAAAAGATCATTTCTGTCTTGACCTTATTCACCTAATCAACTTGTACATAATTAACCTCTCTGATTTATTTTGACATTAACACAACCCATAAAAATCCAAAAAAATATCATTTGAATCCATTGCATTATTTCATAGCATGTTTGTCTTTTGCTTGCATTTATTTATCTTCAGAAAATCAAATAAAAATTTCAAAACATAAAATTGGTATATTATATTGTCAGAGTCAATAATACTCTGTTGTATTATTCCATAGAGCCCTAGGGTCTCTTATATAGAGAGAAAACCCTTGGGTAAATTACATAGACGTACATGAGATAAATAGGAAATACGTAACGGTACATCATAACATAACGTGAATCTCTACATAAACCTCTACACTCCCCCTCAAGATGGAGTATAGATATCAATCATGCTCAGCTTGGAAGAACATCTCTGGAAAGGTCCTCTGAGCAATGGCTTGGTAAATATATCAGCAGTTTGATCTTCTGAATTGACGTGTGAAGTGGAAATCAAGCCCTTCTGGATCATGTCTCTAGTGTAGTGACAATCGACTTCGATGTGCTTTGTTCTTTCATGAAAAGCTGGATTATTGGCAATGAACAATGCTGCCTGGTTGTCACATTGAAGCTGCATGGGTAAAGAGACATTTATATTCAAATCTTCCAAGACCGCGCGAACCCACATCATTTCTGTGCTTGCTTGCGCCATGGCTCTATATTCGGATTCAGCACTGGATCTCGCCACAACAGTTTGTTTCTTGCTTTTCCAAGAAACCAAAGAGCTTCCTATGAAGATAGCAAATCCTGAAGTAGACTTACGATCCTTTGGGCACCCTGCATAGTCTGCGTCTGCACAAGCGGAAATGGATAGACCTGTGTCCTTTCTAAATAATAAACATGCGCCTGGGGAAGACTTTAGGCATCTCAATATCATATACAGGGCTTCCATATGAACTTGCCTAGGCTGCTCCATAAATTGACTCACCCGGTTTACTGCAAAGGCAATATTTGGTCGAGCTATGGTGATGTATAGAAGCTTGCCCACCATCTCTCTGTATCTTCTTTTGTCCACCTCTTCAGTATCATTGTCGTAAAGTCTCATACCTAGGTCCATAGGAGTGCTCGACGGTCTGCATCCAACCATTCCTGTTTCAACTAGCAAGTCCGTGACATATTTTCTTTGGGTCATTACCATTCCTTGTGCATTTCTCGCAAACTCTATCCCCGGAAAATACCGTATTGTACCTAGATCCTTTGTAATAAACTGACTTCCCAAGAGAGATTTAGTCATCTCGATTCCCTGAGCGCCATCTCCTGTAACCAGAATATCATCAACATATATCATGACGACAACAGTACCTCTGGGAGTCTTCTGGATAAACAATGAGTGGTCCGCATTTGATCTTTTGAACCCTTGTCGTTCAATTATCTGGGAAAGCTTCTGGAACCATGCCCTTGGACTTTGTTTAAGGCCATAGATTGCCTTATGAAGTCTACACACCATCTGAGTCTCCCCTCAGCAGCAAAACCCGGTGGCTGCTGCATGTAGACTTCCTCCTGTAGATCACCATACAAGAATGCATTCTTGACATCAAGTTAGAAAATGGGCCAATCACGTACCACAGCAACAGATAGTAGAATGCGAAGAGTCGAGTGTCGGGCCACTGGTGAAAATGTATCCAAATAATCGACCCCATAGGTTTGGGTCAAGCCGCGTGCAACAAGTCTAGCCTTGTACCGATCTAGACGACCATCTGCGTGATATTTAACAGTAAACACCCACTTGCTACTCACCACAGAAGCACCAGGAGGAATAGGAACTAAGGACCAAGTCTCTCGAGACTGTAAGGCACGCATCTCCTCCTCCATGGCTAAACGCCAGCTATCAATCTTCATGGCCTCTTGATAAGTCCGTGGGATCTCAACTGTCGAGACAGCTGCTGCAAACCTCTGAAAATCACCAGTAAGACAAGTAAAGGACACGTGAGACGCGAGAGGATAGTGTTGGACATGCGAGCCCACGGCGAGCCATTATGCAATAAATGTTATTGCAAATATTATTCCCTAATCTGAAATGAAGAATAAATATTTTGCATAATAGGTCCCTTAGTACAATTAGGGTTATATACCATGGCCATCTTAATGATCATACAGCTGTTGATTCAATTATTGAATCATAGAGGCTGGTGCTTAGATGAATATCTAATGAGTTAGATTGAGGACTCATCGAGCACCGTCAAATGATTATTAAGAGATGATCTCCAGCCTGAGTAGGAGATGGCAATCCTTTCTCAGTTAGGCTGATATCTGACCGACTTCTTGATGCAAGTCCTCTGCATAGGAATAGAGATTCGGAGGTGTCAGATTAGTTAGGTCAAAGAGTTGACTTAACGAGATCGAGATAACCAAAGTCCTATATCGTATGCTATCATGATATAGGCATGCATCCTCTGACCAGAAACAGATGTGTTACTATATGTCTGAGTATGTACATTTGGCAGACTAGTAGGCTGATGACCTAATCAAGGTCTATACACCGGCGCGCTGGTGTGCATATAAGGGCATATGAGTAATACGATCTCTCAAATGGATCATACAGGTTCACTACTGAACCGGAAGACATGAGCTCACTCATAAGATATTGGGAAGAATCAAATTCCGTGCGCACGGTCGTCTCGCTTTGGAAGCTTGACTGAATTTGCAGGTTTGATATATACTTTTGGAAAGTATATGATCAAGACCTAGGTATGATATATGCTTTTGGAAAGTATATGATCGATACCAACTCCCAATGATCAAAATGAGAAATCTACTGATAAAACCCTGAAGTAGACAGTATAAAGTTGATCTAATACTTCGGGTTTCTTATAAGTCTTCCAGTATGCAGGATGTACAGGTATTGGGAATACCTGAGGGTGATGTGATCATAAACGATTGTATAACCATGACGCTTCCATTCCTAGGGAGTGATGAAACGGGTCTGGATTTTAGTGACTCCTCTCAGTAGAGAAGTAATCTGATCTTGATCCAAATATTGGACATTGACCTGAATGTGATTTAGATTCAATGACAAGATTAGATTTACGGTCTAGATTTAATCAAGCATCTATGGGAGGCCCGAGATCTGGATTTGAGATGTGATCTCAATATCCAAGTCACTATGCGTGGAATAATACAATCACACTGTCCTTATCTCCAAGTATTCGCGGAGATAGCGCATTATCCTTGAAAGAGTTCATGGATAATTCTGTTGTTGATATATGTATCCGAGCATTGAGAAAATGGATAATTAAATGTGATTTAATTATCATGACTAATATGAATTTGATTCATATTATAAGGAGAGTTATCTTAGATAATTAAATGTGATTTGATTATCAAAGATGTGAATAATGTGAATGTGATTCATATTATTTGGGAACATGAGAATAGAGATCCAAGATGATTAAATGTGATTTAATTATCATGGATAAGAATGATGTGGATAGTAATATCCAATTATTCATAATATATTATAAATGTGATTTATAATGTATTAGAGAGAGCTAATTATAATTTATATTTGTTGATTAATTATTAATGTGTATTGGATACACATTTATTGAAAAAATGTAAATTATATTTTGTTTTGGGTTGTGAATGTGATTCACAATTTTCTAATGTCATGATTGCAATATTCCCAAAATTAATTGTGAACTATTTTGGTGAATAAATCCCAACAAAAGTTGTTGGAAATTATGGGAGAATTTCATGGAGACGTGTAATCTAATGAGATTACATGAGATAATCTCCACCATATGGAGATGGTGGACGGCTACCAATTCCACAAGGAAATTGGTGGTCATCTCCACCACTCCTAATGGGGAGATCTTCATGCAAATCTCTCTCCATAATTGGTTGATCTAATTTAGGACTAAAATATATTTGACATCTCAAATATATTTGATTTAAATTAGATTATTGTTTGTTGGCTTTTGCCAACAACAATCTTGACCATTGAATTGACATAAATCAATCTCATCCATTGATTTTATATGTCCCATGGATTGAGATCCATGGATCCCAAAACCCTATAAAAGGAGAGGCACCCCATTGCTCTTCTTTACACACAATGCTTGTGAAGCACATCTCTCTCTCTTTCTCTCTACACGTCTACTCTCTCTCTCCCTCTCATGGTCGTCCACCATGGATGCCCTAGAGAGGTTCTCCATCGCCACAGCGTCGTCGTTATGCTGCCCGATCGTCTGCTCGTGGATCTCCGTCTCCTTCGGTGCGCCTCGCTCGTAAAGAAGATGTTGGATCTCGTGTATCGAGATCAGCAGATCCACCGCTTGGATCATCAACATGGATTGCGAGAAGCACGCTGTTCATCCCCGCGCTCGCAAGCGTTTCCTCCGTCGGATCGGACTTGAGACAGGAGGTCTCTTCGTTTAGAGACTCGATCGCAACCACGCTTCAAGAGGTAATCCTATTACTTGTTTGTGGTTTAGACGAAACGATCCAAGAAGTGTTCTTGGATCATGTGCTTTCGTCGCATGAAAATTTTTTAAATTCCGCTGCATCGAGCAACTAGTGCGACTAGTCGCTCCTCGTCGTATTCGATAGACGCTCACGCTTCCGTGATGCGCTTGAGGATTTACCATATCCTTCAAGTGCTACCAGAGCCTTAGGTCGAAGATTTTGGATACGATCCATAAAACCGAAGGCGACTTGGGTTCGTTAGGGTTGCGAAAGTTTTATCGCATTTCATTTTCGCATCTCTGTTTAGTAATTATTTTCGGCCATGTTTAAATTGTTTAAACACGAAAATAAAACTTGGATTTTGTTTCCCGTTAAATAAGGAAACCATAGGATCTGAGTTTACGTAATTTGGATTCCGTTTGCTCGAGATATGGTTGTTTTAATGAACATGTATTCACTATTACGGGAACTGCGAATCTTAACGTAATTAAGGAGTTAATTACTGTTTAGAGACACCTCGAAATGCGTACAAATCACATAGGTTCTATTGTAAATCAAGTTAGCAAACTATGGAAACTTATTTTGCTTAATTTGGATTTAAATTGATTGAGATATGCTAATTTTAGTAAGTATGGGTCACTGTTGAAATTACTTTCCTAATCAAGAACCATATGATTGTCAATTAGTGAAATTAATTGTTAATTTCATGAAATAATTATGGAAAATATTTGAGAAATATTTAATGATGATTATTTCCTTAATTGACTTGACCTCAACTAATAAATTGATTAGATTTGATCTAGATCAAAAATTGGAAACTCAATCAACAAACTCCTTGCTTGAATAGGATTGGGAATTTGTCTAGCAAATTTCCTTATAATCAAAAATGTTTTGATTATTACTATATGGTATAATTTCGGTTGAATAACCGATGATCATCTCAAGTACAAAGTGATTGACTCGGCATTATTTTTTCCCGAGGCGGATATGGTGTCTAGTCGGGGATCGCTGGGGTAGCGGGTTGCAACGTATGCGGTCCGTCCCACTCTCGCCGGTACTGGCCATGACAGTGGGTAGGGAACAAATGATGCCTAAGAGATCATGATGTATTTTTCTAATTATTAAAATTTGAATTAATATGTATTTTGAGATAATACCGTATATTCAAGTAAAATCAGGTTTGTTGATTGAATTGGATTGAAAATTAATTTAATATGATTAAGTTAATTATATCCAATCAAAAACACTCTATTATGAATAGATGTGTATTTCCCTTGGAAGAATTAATTATGTGAATATGATTCATGATAATTAATTATAATTTGAATATGATATGGAGAATCACATAAGTGACATTCATGGTCTCCCGTCAAGGCGAAGGGTTCCGTCACCAGATATTGCATGTAGGAGACGCATGTCCGAAGTGACAGCTCCTGCATACGATCCATTTGGATCGGGCTCGTCGCTTCTCGAAAGAGTAAGGACGTATGCGTAGTGACCCCAATATCGGGTCCTCATATTATTGGGGCGATATTGGATTGCGCATAGCGAATTGTATTCCTGTTGACGGTTGGTTCAATTAATGACGGGTCAACATCACCTTAGGGGTGGTGGGCCCGGGTGTTAAAAACCAAATTGGGAGATGCAAGTTGGACTTGCAAGGCGGAATGTGTTCCCGCTTCTTTTTATCTGAGTTACAGGTTGTCATATTATTGGGATGTAACAAAGATAAGGAAGGAGATCCCAGATCTTGCTTGAGATATAATGGTAAGTATATCTCTTACATTGAAAGTGATTAAGGGAATGAACTTTCATCTTTGACATGGCAAGACAACTTTGATATAAAATTCCTAAATCAAAGTAAAATATGTATATATAATATATACACTTATGCAAATTTCTTATTTCAGATAATCCTTAATTAAACCCACTCAATGTTATACTCAATAATAACCAGTAGAATATCATGGATTGGACCTATGATCCAGATATTGTACTTGCAATTGGACACATAATGTATGTGGTTGCAATGTGCAAGTTTCCTCATAATAATGAGAAATGATGATTAAATAAGACAATAGGACTAAAACCCTAGGGTTTATATGTCTCTATGAGTCTTGATCTCATCGAATGTACTTTTGAAGTAACATGTCGATAATGATCGTAATTATCAAATAATCCTTATTAAAAAAATCTAAGAAGATGTTCTGGCATACATATGTGCTCTCTACATATATTCAAGAATGACATGGTTCTCTGCATTATGCAGAATGGTGGCTCTATAGGAGATGATGTATTCAAATTGTTTGAGTACCTAACTGAACCTAAGTTTTAAGAATTTAAATAGATGTAGATACGATGAGTGTCATCATTCTACTATCTATACTCTAGTCATTCATGAAGCTTCATAATATTCATATTGTATGAGTTAAATGAAGCATGTACTCTTATAGTGAAATTTTTTGATTTCGACATAAGAGATCCTTTGACCTGAGCAATAGTTGCTTATAGATAAACGAAGCGCAATGGAAGCATGGGTTGGACCCAAGTAAGAAGTAAGTCGACGAGTTGACTGTACTTCTGTGACTTCCATATGACTTCCAAAGAGTTGGATGAATACCAATACTGCAATAAATTGATGTGTTGATAGTATGACTATCAAATCTATCTAGAATCCTTAGAGAAGGAATCAGATAGTACATCGGATTAATCTACATATAATCATTGATATTGACTTGCTTATTTGATAAGATAAAGTCTAATAATTGTATCTCAATCTTCTAATGACACTTGCAATTGGTTACATATGTATTAGAATATTAGAAATTTGATCTTAAAGTTTAATGGTCATCCATGTTGGAAGTGATGCAATTGTTGCAATAATTTCCATTGGATCAATAGACTTCATATTTTCGGTGGGAGCCCTTAGTCCTAGAGAATGTTTCTGTAACCTGGATATTAGAATACACTCAGTTTATTTCTAAATGTTGGGAATAAGCATGAATTCTGGAATAGACCTATCATAAAAAGTTATGATGGGGATATTTCAGATAGTAATCTAACATCTAGTGGACTCCACTAAATTAGAAAATTAATGAATGGTTCATTAAGATTTCTGACAACTGAAAACTAAACCTTTAAAGATCAATAGGAGGATATAGATCATTTGACAATGATCTGACATCATGTTTTGGACATATGTCTATTGATGAGATCAATGGACAAGTAAGAGATGAAACTTTAGAATGTCTAAAATTTCAAAACTTGCATACTTATGAATATTGTATTCAAAGTAAAATGTCCAATACACCCTTCTTTAGGAAAGATGTAAGATGCCAAGGTATTCAGGATCTCATACATATTGATGTATGTGAATCATCTATATCATAGTAAACATTATGGATATGTGATATCTATTGATGATTATTTGTGATATGAGACTTCTTCTCTTCACTTAGAAACCTTTGAAATGTTCAAAGATTTCACAATTTTGGTTTAGAACCAAAGTTTGAAGGAAGATTAAATGAATTTGATCTAATTTAGGTAGTCAGTACCTATTAGATGAATTCATAGAATACCTTATAGAGATATGAATATCATTTCTATCTCACCCCTCCTAATGAACCTTAACTCAATAAAGTTGTAGGGAGATACAATTGATCATGTGTGACATGATTTAATAAATGATTAATCTTAGCATAATTATCTCTTAGTTTCCAGGTATATGCATATGTGGTAGAGACTGCATTATATACTTAATAAGATTCCATGCAAGTAAGCTGGAATTGAGCACTAGAGAGTGCTACTTCATTAGGAAAATAAAGGATGGTATTGGATACCTACTTTATGACCATGAGATTCTTAAAATATCTCATCTCTGAGAATATGATCCTTAGAGGTTGAGACTCTTGAAAATCAAGATGAAAATGAAGTGTAGGAACTCATTTAATCTTGAGAAGATAATGAGGCTCCTGAAATTGGAAACTAAAAGGACAATTAAAGATGAAACACTAAAACCTCTTCAAATGAGTTTGAGAAAGGATTCCATAAGTCAAAGAAATCTGACAATGATCGAACTTCATGTAATGAAGCTTCTGAAGATCATAGCATGGATAGATGGATGTTATCAATAAAAGTCTAATGTAGACTTCATGTACAAGTGTTGTATATGGACCCTCGAGGATCCACCTACATGGGTAAGACCTATAAAGGTGTAAATGGATCTTCAAGAGAAAGAGAGAACCTGATGAGAAGGTAGAGACCTTCAAAGCACGGTTCGTAGCCATGAGCTACACACCGAAGAGAAGACATCGCTTGCGATGAGATTTGCTCTCTAGTGACCTTGCTTTAACCCATCAGAATATTGCTAACTATAGCTACACAACTTGACTATAACATCTTCATGATGTGAGTCAAGATTGCATTCCTCTATGAATACCTCTCTGAGGATATCCATATGAAGTAGCCCCAGGGCTTCATGGTTGAGGAAAGCAAGGTGTGCTAGCTGAAGAACTCCATCTTTGGACTCCAATAAGTTTCTTGTAGTTGGAACATAAGATTTGATGAAATTATAAATGTTATGGTTTCAAATAAAATCTTGATGAACCATGGGAAGCTTAGTGGGATTGTCATTGTGTTCATCGTGCTAAATGTAGATATTATTCTAATCATTTAGAATGATATAAGAATAATAATAAGTGTTTTATAATTTGGTTATTCCATACCTTGAGATATGATCTCAATGATACCTCTTAGATCTTAGTTCTGAAGTTGTTCAGAAGCAAAGAGAAAGAGGATATTGGGACCGTCACATTAGTAGTACACCTTGGACTTATTCCATTTTCTGAAAAATTCCAAGAAAGGCTTCCTTCCCTTAAGATGTGGTAGTGACCTGTCTAAAGGGATAGCACCTCAAAGAGTTGAGGAAGTGAATGCTAAAACTGCTTGCACTTGTGCATCAGTTACGAGAAGCTGAAGTGTATGCTAAATGTGTACAAAAAAAAACCATATGTCTGACATGCAGTGGGAGTAGTAAATTGTTACTAATCCTACTCTGGAAATAAAACACTTGGTTGCAGTAATAACAATATCTTCAAAAGATGATGAAACTTAGAGATAGTGATCTCAAAGTCTTATCTTCAAAAGTTTTAGACCTTGTAGATAGTGATCTATAAGGGTCTTAACTGTAGATACCTTAGGAGATAGAGATCTCCAGGAATGAAGGTATTCTAATAAGGATTATGGGAATAAAGGTATTCTAATAAGGATTATGGGAATACTGGTTATGATAATTAATAAGATGTGGTGTCAAGGACACTATAACCGACAAAAATTAAGTATTGGCTGCATAAGATGCAACATTCGCATTGGATGCGAGCACTGTCCTAGGAGATATGCAAGTGTCGTAAAAAGACTTGGCGTAGTCTCTTGGGAACAGAGTGACTGATCAGTTTACCTAGCTATTTTCTAAATAGCCTATGATTGCCACATGAGTGTGGGTTTAAATGATTAGCCCATTAATGGCTCTTTGGGCTAGTGGGAGATTGTTGGACATGTGAGCCCATGGCGAGCCATGATGCAATAAATGTTATTGCAAATATCATTCCCTAATCTGAAATGAAGAATAAATAATTTGCATAATAGGTCCCTTAGTACAATTAGGGTTATGTACCATGGCCATCTTAATGATCATACAGCTGTTAATTCAATTATTGAATCATAGAGGCCGGTGCTTAGATGAATATCTAATGAGTTAGATTGAGGACTCATCAAGCACTGTCAAATGATTATTAAGAGATGATCTCCAGCCTGAGTAGGAGATGGCAATCCTTTCTCAGTTAGGCCGATATCTGACCGACTTCTTGATGCAAGTCCTCTGCATAGGAATAGAGATTCGGAGATGTCCGATTAGTTAGGTCAAAGAGTTGACTTAACGAGATCGAGATAACCAAAGTCCTATATCGTATGTTGTCATGATATAGGCATGCATCCTCTGACCAGAAACAGATGTGTTACTATATGTCTGAGTATGTACATTTGGCAGACCAATAGGTTAATGACCTAATCAAGGTCTATACACGGCGCGCTGGTGTGCATATAAGGGCATATGAGTAATACGATCTCTCAAAGGGATCATACAGGTTCACTACTGAACCGGAAGACATGAGCTCAGTCATGAGATATTGGGAAGAATCAAATTCCGTGCGCACGGTCGTCTCGCTTTGGAAGCTTGACTGAATTTGCAGGTTTGATATATACTTTTGGAAAGTATATGATCAAGACCTAGGTATGATATATGCTTTTGGAAAGTATATGATCGATACCAACTCCCAATGATCAAAATGAGAAACTTACTGATAAAACCCTGAAGTAGACAGTATAAAGTTGATCTAATACTTCGGGTTTATTCTGAGTCTTCCAGTATGCAGGATGTACAGGTATTGGGAATACCTGAGGGTGATGTGATTATAAACGATTGTATAACCATGACGCTTCCATTCCTAGGGAGTGATGAAACGGGTATGGATTTTAGTGACTCCTCTCAGTAGAGAAGTAATCTGATCTTGATCCAAATATTGGACATTGACCTGAATGTGATTCAGATTCAATGAGAAGATTAGATTTACGGTCTAGATTTAATCAAGCATCTATGGGAGGCCCAAGATCTGGATTTGAGATGTGATCTCAATATCCAAGTCACTATGCGTGGAATAATACAATCGTCCTGTCCTTATCTCCAAGTATTCGCGGAGAAAGCGCATTATCCTTGAAAGAGTTCATGGATAATTCTGTTGTTGATATATGTATCCGACCATTGAGAAAATGGATAATTAAATGTGATTTAGTTATCATGACCAATATGAATTTGATTCATATTATAAGGAGAGTTATCTTAGATAATTAAATGTGATTTGATTATCAAAGATGTGAATAATGTGAATGTGATTCATATTATTTGGGAACATGAGAATAGAGATCCAAGATGATTAAATGTGATTTAATTATCATTGATAAGAATGATATGGATAGTAATATCTAATTATTCATAATATATTATAAATGTGATTTATAATGTATTAGAGAGAGCTAATTATAATTTATATTTGTTGATTAATTATTAATGTGTATTCGATACACATTTATTGATTAATTGAAAATGTAAATTATATTTTGTTTTGGGTTGTGAATGTGATTCACAATTTTCCAATGTCATGATTGCAATATTCCCAAAATTAATTGTGAATTATTTTGGTGAATAAATCCCAACAAAAGTTGTTGGAAATTATGGGAGAATTTCATGGAGACGTGTAATCTAATGAGATTACATGAGATAATCTCCACCATATGGAGATGGTGAACGGCTACCAATTCCACAAGGAAATTGGTGGTCGTCTCCACCACTCCTAATGGGGAGATCTTCATGCAAATCTCTCTCCATAATTGGTTGATCTAATTTAGGACTAAAATATATTTGACATCTCAAATATATTTGATTTAAATTAGATTATTGTTTGTTGGCTTTTGCCAACAACAATCTTGACCATTGAATTGACATAAATCAATCTCATCCATTGATTTTATATGTCCCATGGATTGAGATCCATGGATCCCAAAACCCTATAAAAGGAGAGGCACCCCATTGCTCTTCTTTACACACAATGCTTGTGAAGCACATCTCTCTCTCTCTTTCTCTCTACACGTCTACTCTCTCTCTCTCCTTCTCATGGCCGTCCACCATGGATGCCCTAAAGAGGTTCTCCATCGCCGCAGCGTCGTCGTTATGCTGCCCGATCGTCTGCTCGTGGATCTCCGTCTGCTTCGGTGTGCCTCGCTCGTGAAGAAGACGTTGGATCTCGTGTGTCGAGATCAGGAGATCCACCGCTTGGATCATCAACATGGATTGCGAGAAGCACGCGGTCCATCCCCGTGCTCGCAGGCGTCTCCTCCGTCGGATCGGACTTGAGACAGGAGGTCTCTTCGTTTAGAGACTCGATCGCAACTACGCTTCAAGAGGTAATCCTATTACTTGTTTGTGGTTTAGACGAAACGATCCAAGAAGTGTTCTTGGATCATGTGGTTTCGTCGCATGAAAAATTTTTAAATTCCGCTGCATCGAGCAACTAGTGCGACTAGTCGCTCCTCGTCGTATTCGATACGGCGCTCACGCTTCCGTGATGCACTTGAGGATTTACCATATCCTTCAGATAGGATGCACATTGCCTCTTCTGCTTCCTATGAGCAATAGGACGATCAAGATCATCATTCACTGTATTGACTGGCGGATCCTCCCCCTGTATCAAAGATTCCTGCACCGGTGCATTATTTATCCCATCATTAGTGATAGCATCGGAGCATACCTGAGGCGTGCTGGATGGTTGACGTGTAGCTTGAGCAGGCCCTGACCGTCTTGTATAAAACTTAGGGAATGGTGGAATGGAAGGATATGGAGGCGGCAGTGGTGGCCGCGGTGGTGGTGGTGTAGTGGGCTTAGATCGACCCAGACTTGGCGGTAGGGGAACATAGACATTATCATCTGTAGATGTGGAGGAAACCAATCTGTCACCTGCAGGGGAGAAGTACATAACTGGCTCAAAGAATGTAACATCAGCACTAACATAGTACTTGTCGTTAATGGGGTCATAGCAATGATATCCCTTTTCTGTCCACGAGTAGCCCATAAATACGCACTTAACAGCTCTAGGAGAGAGCTTGTCAAGTCCCGGAGACAAGCGGTGAACAAACGCGACAGTTCCAAAGACATGAGGGGTAAGTGAGAACAAGTACTTTTCAGGAAAGAGAATAGAGATTGGAGCCTTTTCCCCAAGAACGGTAGAAGGCATGCGATTGACCAGATAGCATGCCGTAAGTATAGCATCTCCCCAAAAGGCTAATGGTGCACAACTTTGAATAAGTAGAGTGCAAGCAATATCAAGAAAGTGATGATGTTTCCTCTCCGCAACACCATTTTGTTGAGATGTGGAAGCACACGTAGTTTGGTGGATAATGCCCTTAGAGGAAAGAAACTGAGCAAGAGAACGAGTGCAGAATTCCAATGCATTATCCGTGCGTACATATTTAACAGTAGACGAAAAAACATTCTGCACTTCATTGATGAGATTTGTGATAACACTTCCTGCTTCAGATTTATTCTTAAGAAGAAAAGTCCAAGAAACACGAGAGAAATCATCAACCGCAACAAGATAAAACCTGTGACCCTGATGATCCGGGATACGACTATGACCCCAAATATCAATATGAAATAACTCAAACGGGGAGCGACTGCTCTGAACCTGACGACTAGGGAAGCTAGAACGATGGTGCTTCCCTAACTGACAAGCTTCACAACGAAATGAGGAATTCGGGGAGATCTGTGGCAGGAGGTGACGCATCTTCTAGAGCGGAAGGTGACCAAAGCGAAGATGCCATGTATACGGGGAAACGGATCCCTGAGAGTGTAGTGAGACGTCAACATAGGAGTTACGTACTAGACGATAGAGGCCATTGTGCTCAGAGCCACAGCCAATCACCCTGCCCGTTAGTATGTCCTAAAAAATGACAGAAGATGGGTCAAATATAGCACGACAGTGCAAATCTTTTGTAATCTGGCTAATTGATAATAAATTCATGGAGAACTCTGGTGCATGTAAAACATTATGTAAGTGCATAGAAGGCAATAAGGACGTCTCCCCCTGACCCACAATAAGGGAATGAGTGCCATCAGCTATGAGCACTGAGCGTCCAGATTGAATACTCCTGTAGGACTGCAGCATATCTCTATCACGGCAGAGATGATGGGTGGCTCTAGAGTCAACAATCCAACCTGAGAGATCATGACTATGACGAAAGGCAGAAGTGCTACCTGAGGTACTGGCAGTAGCCGAGGTACTAGCTGACGCAGAAGCCGCAACGCCAGATGTATCAGCAGCCTCTGATGATGACTGTGGCATAATGTCACGAAGCCGTGCCACAAACTCCTCGAACCTGTGATCTGGAGTCGAAGCTGACGGTGCCTGAACATGATCAGCTACATGTGTCGAAGGAGGAAATCCATGCTTGGAATAGCATGTATCCTCGGAATGACCAGTGCGACGACAGAATGAGCACGTTAAACGCGTACGACCTCCTCGGCCACGTCCGCCACCACCTCGGCAACGAAATGAAGACGAACTACCTCATCCTCTGGAGACCGCCATTGCCGAAGGAGGTGGAGTCGCTGCGCTGGAAGGGACAGAGATACGGCTGAGTCTCCTGTAGAATTCCTCCATCGGAGGAATAGTGGCGTCGGCGAGGATCTGAGAGCGGGCTGCCTCGTACTCCGGATCAAGGGCAGCAAGTAACACGCCCACCATAGTGGCATTGCGAAACGTCTTCTGCTGCTCGGGGGTGGCTGTGAGCGAAATGGTGCTATATAACTTCTCGAACATCCCACGTAGGGACGTGTACAGAGAGTGAAGAGGCCGGCCATTTTGCTTCATGGTAAAAATGTCATGTTGCAACTGCAGCATCTTTGTCTCGTTCCTCACTTGAGAATACGTAGTAGCCAGAATATCCTACATCGCCTTGACGGTGGGTTGATGAAGAACGTCATTGGCGATCTCCATAGTGAGCGTCCTTGACAGCCAGACCTTGGCATACGCATCGTCAGCCTCCCATGAGGCATATATCCCTGTCTTCTCTCCCGGTTCATCTTCGGCAAGAATGTGCTTCTTACCACATGACTTCATAAGACTCAGGAACTGCATAGCCCAGAGTTCGTAGTTCGTCCCGTCCATTTTGACTATTGGTGCCGAACCTTTAAAGGCACCTATGGAGGGCATATATCCTTTTGGTCTGACATGTTGCCGGAGAAGAAGACGTTGGGATGATAGACAAATGAACGTTTGTCTACAAAGACTGGATTGGATTCAAGTGCATATGTAGACTTTATGCACTTGAACCCATAGATGAAGGGGTGCCGACCGACGAGGGAGAGAAGCCCGAGGGAGGGCTACGTCAACCCCGGCGGGAGAGGGAGGCCTCGGCGGCGAGAGCGGGAGGCCCCGAAGAGAGAGAGGGCCCCGCGGGAGAGAGGGCCCGGTGACTGGAGAAGAAGAGGTGGGCGGCGGTCGAGAGGGGGGGCGGGGAGGGGGGGCTGTGGAAAACCCTAGATTAGGGTTTTGGCTCTAATACCATGTCAGAGTCAATAATACTCTGTTGTATTATTCCATAGAGCCCTAGGGTCTCTTATATAGAGAGAAAACCCTTGGGTAAATTACATAGACGTACATGAGATAAATAGGAAATAGATAACGGTACATCTTAACATAACGTGAACCTCTACATAAACCTCTACATATATACATAAAATATCACAAAAAATCATATATTGCATTCTGCACTCCGTTTGCAACCGAGTCCTTCATGAACATTGTAACTTGCATTTAGATCTACATTTTTTTGTTAAGCACTTTTGCATCTGAGTCCATTTACCATTTTCAATCATTTATTTCTGCATTTTTCATGCTTGGACAAAATCCTTGGTCAATGCGCCACGTGGCGCACAACCACTGGGCCACATGGCCTGGTCCCGCTCCTTACTTTCTCTCTCTCGTCACGTATGACGCACGTGACATCACCTACCCCTACCTCATGTGCTGTTGCACGTAGCTCCCCTCAACCTTCTTCTCGTGTGCCTTGCACAGTGAGTTCTCCTTCTTCCCTCCACATACTTTGCACGTGCGGTCCCTCTCTCTCTCTTCTACGCCCATCAACCCTCATCTCTCCTCTGTCTTTCTCTGTATGTCTCTCTCTCTACCTCCATCAACCGCAAGACCCGCGCATGCACAACCTCCTTGCACCTTGCGCGGCAAGTCCGCACTCAGCCACCTACAACTTTCGCAACCACCGGCCTAACGGCCACCCTCCTCTCATTATCCCTCCACCGTTCCCAACGGCCCCGCAATCGCAGGGGCTCCTCTACCTCCTCTCCTTATCGCTGACCACCCTTATCCCCTCTCCTCTTCTCCTATAAAACAGCATCGTCAAACCCCGAGCCTCCTCATCCGCCAAGCAAGAACGTGAGTGCCACCAGCCTCGGAGTACCTCCCGGTGACAGGGCGGGGGAACATTCCTTGAGCGACGACGACCCTCCGACACCACAGGCGTGATATGTGGAACTCAACCACGTAGCAGCAGTTCATACCACTACAACAATGTTTCATCGGTCTCGCGCCCAGATAGAAGCAACGACTAGTGGTCTTGTGACCACTAACTTTCTGGCGAGAACAACCCATCAGGTAAACTTCCTTAACCATTTCTCCTTCCTCTCCTTCCATCTCTCCCACTTCTCTCTCCCTTTCCCTCTCTCTCTTTCTCTTCCCATCTCTGATCCACACCTCCCCCACCCCGATTCCATGTCCTCCACCGATCACACCGAGCTCTTGCTCACCCTTCAGATCCTTCCTCGACGCTCCTCCGACCATCTTGATCATGCTCTCCACGACGCGCTCCTTCGACCAAAGCACTTTTTCGCCTTCGATATCAGCCGGCAGACGTTCACGACTTCGCAGCGGTTGCAGCCAGGGACCTTCCATCGCCTTGGTTCGATCGCTCGTCACCTAGACCAGCCTCCACCTCGCCGCGTCGAGCCCACACCGCCGGGTGTGTCATCCGCTCTGACATCTCTCGCTTCCCCCAGCCCTTGCCGCGTCTGCCTCTGCGCGATCCTCCCTCACACCAGCCCCCTAGCGTCAAGCCTCCGCTCCAGCCCCATCGTACTCATTATCACCATCCCCTCAGTGCAAGGCACGTGAGTCTGTGGTAAGCAATCATAGTAGAGCACCTCCAGCCCCATACACGTGCAAGGCAAGTGAAGCCGTGGGATTGTTATGCCCAAGCCCCCAACTCTTTTGTCAATCGCTTGCGGGTCCTACCAGCCAAGGCACGTGCAAGGCATGTGCCAATTGGAGAAATTGCACAAGTACCCTCCAAGCTTTCCGAAATTACAAATATACCCCTCTAGGGGTATATTACAAAGAAAAACCAACGACTTGGCATAATTATCACAATGCCCCTCCACAAGGGTATAACTATGATAACTCATTTATTTTATTTCTAGTTTAGTCCCTGAACTTCAATTATTCGTATCATAAGCATCATTTATCGGATTCTCGCATTTTTTGTGTCGTTTTAATCCATGATTGATTGTCTTTCATATAGAACACTGAGATTGACTCTTTTAAGACATTATTTGATATGAATAAATTGAGGATGTTTTTGAGCACTTTTATTGATATTAATTGATTCTCTTGCTCAACAAATTGTGCCTTGATTTATTCGGGGAATTCAATTAGTGCTTAATCGAATGATTAATTGTTGTGGTCATTGGAGTTCATGCTTAATTGATTGATCTGCTCTTTGTGGTTGTTTGATTGCTCCACATTTCTCATCATTTTGCATCATATTATTGTATCACTTAAAAATCACAAAAATTTGCATCTATTTATTTCTTGTGTCATCTCTCAGTATAACATTATTTCCTGTATTAAAATTATTTTGCAAAACTCATGCATCATGTTCTCTTCTCGTGATTAATTACATTCTCTTAATTAAAACCCATAAAAAGTAAAAAAACAACAAAAATATTCTTCTGAAAACCTAAATTTTGAACCATCTAAAATTTGGCCTAAGGAGACAATTGCCTCCCTGAGTCCGATCTTGGACTTACCAAGTAAAAAAATAAATTGACCGCTTGCTTTTAATCGACACATTAATTAAGTGGTTTTTGACTGATCTGTGAATTGCCCGCTGCAACGAAACTTAACGTTAATTCCACCAAATTAACAAGGGCTTTTAAGGTTCTTCAATCACGCGTTCCCAAATTTTCATAGTGTGACTCATCAGCTTGATACTTCTGTAATTTGAGCAATTTTGAATGTCTCCTTTGTTGTAATAAAGAGGCAACATGATGCTTCTCCTTCAATCTTCAGGCATTTCTTGCTTTGTCAAATAACATTGAATAAATTTGTAAACCAATTCAAACCACGCTCACTTAAAACTCTCCATACTTCATTAGGAATGTCATCAGGTCATATACCTTTCCCAAGTCTCATAACCTTCAAAGCCCCGTCTACTTCCTTCCTTTGTATCCATTTATAGCTTACACGATTCAAGTAACTTTCACTGCTAGCTAGATCTCCCAAAATAATCTCTCTACTTCCTTCCCCCATGAAAAGCTTATGGAAATGTTGCTTCCATCTAGTCTCTATATTCTTCTGAGTAACAAGCACGCGACCTTCCTCATCATTAGTGCATCTCACTTGAGAAAGGTTTTTGATCTTTCTTACTCTTGCTTTGGCCAAACTGAATATATCCTATTGGCATTCCTTAGAATCGATATTTTTGTACAAAATCTCATAAGATTTTGACTTAGCATTGCCCACAGCCTTCTTTGCTACCTTCTTCACTATTTTGTAGTTTGTGACAGTTTCCTCTGTTTTATCCTTAGACAGTTTTAAAGCATGCTCCTTCAAATTTGAGCTTATCTTGCACCCCTCAACTCCACCACCAAGCCTCCTTTTGTCCCAGAGCTCCTCCCTTTGACTCGTTTAGCATCTCTTTGGCTACCCTTCAGATACAAGATGTTACCGCCTCACACATCTAATTCGCACTTCCATTACAATCCCAAGATAAGTCCCTTAAAACCTTCTCCCTAAAGCTTGATTGCTTCAATTGAAGATTCAACCATCTAGTTCTAGTGATCGTGGGACTCTCCTTTTCTTTACGATACATTTTATTTGCACATCCATGACTAACAAGCGATGTTGGGTTGTCAAACTCTCTCCTGTGATAACTTTGCAATCTAAGCAACACAAACGATCTCTTCTCCTCAGCATAAAGTAATCTATAATTAGATATCAAATATCAAGATAATAGTTGTTATTTATCATGGATAAACTTTATATAGGAATATGTGAATATAATTCACATTATTGGTAATTAATTAACAAGGGTAGAGATATATAACAAGTAAAACTAAAATAAATATGATTCATATTTAATTAGTATATATGTGAATGCAATTGACATAATTAAATAAATGTGACTTAGATATATATTTTTTATGGAGTAATAAATTAGATTTATTTATTGCTAGATGATTATTATAATTGTTTAATAATAGTTGGTGGAAATTAATCATTGATTTAAATAATTAATTACATAACTTATTAGCTATGAGAAATTGATTTGCTTGAGACGGCAAATTGGAGAGAGAATTTTTTCCCCATAATCTCATGGTAGAGGAAATTATTTTCTCAATTATCTCCTTCCATTAAATCAATAATTCAAATTCTAGTCGTGTTTAAAATTGAATTGGATATTCAATTTAAGAAGAGAAAGTAGAAAGAAAGTGGACTCTTTCTCTCTCTCCATCTTGAATGTCCATGTATGGAGTAGGACTTCATCATGGTTGTCTAATGCCCTATAAAAAAAGGGTTATGAGTTCTCTTCTAATTTAATTGATTCAATAAAGTTGAAAGAATTTTCAACTTCAAGTCCTAAGTTGAAAAAAGGGTTATCTTTTTCTTTGGTTTCTAATATATTTTGGGGCGGACACCACTGAGTGTTTCCCCCTCCCTTCCAGACTTCAAAAAAAAAGTCCTAAGGAGAAAGATGAGAAAAATCATAGAGATTTGCTCTTTATATTTTTCTCTTGGCTGCCCCTCTCATATACCCCACAAAACCCTAGTCGTCCACCAAAAAAGCCTCTCCCTCTTCGTCTATGTTAGAAAATGGGAATGGGGAAGCGTATCAAATAAAGAATAAAATATGACACGGGATTTAACGTGGAAGCCTGCTCCCTGAGGGGTGGGATGAAACCACGGGAGAACGTCTCAAAGGGCTGATAGTCTATTGCTTTTGTCACTGGATACAATGGATGTGGGGGTCTATATATACCCCCCATTGAGTCTTCACATCCCACAGACAATAGACGTGGGACTAAATAACTGGATGGGGTAAATGGATCCTGGAGAGATCCATGTACCCATCTCCCTCATAAGTGACGCATACAACTTATACTCCAACACTCCCCCTCAAGCTGGAGCATGCAATGCTCAGCTTGGACAAACAAAAAGAAATCTCAACTCATAATACATGACACTACAAACAATATCAACTCAACGCGCACAACTGCCGGATGTTGTCGAGGACGTTGCTTCTCATGTCGTGCAGGTGAGGAGGGCGAACGGGCTGGAGTGTGAGTCAAACTGAATCTTCTCGTCGAAGAGCATGTGCATTGTACTGCGTCTGTCAGAGCCATTGCAATTGAAATGAGTCTCCACTTGGAGATCTCAGGCCCTACCACAATAATGTGGACAACTGCTCCATCTCTGAAAAGGTCGAACTGAAAAGCCATAGAGTGCAATCCTCATCGGAGTCCACGGTCGTTGGAGAATTAAGTCTGAAAAAATCTCCTCATCGGAGAACTGGGTCTCTCCCATCTGGCTCAGAGAATGGTATCTCTACTCTTGAGTCCCTATGAAACTTCATGAAAATCCTAGCCCACATGGCATAGGAAATGGGATATCTACTCTGAAGTCCCTATGGATCACATGGAAATCATGACCTAAACACAAAAGATGGGGACCACAAATAATGATGGCGAACATGTGCGCATCTAAAAAGAAGACAACATACATGTGCATGTCTGAAACTGAGGACTCGAATTCTGAACGTCGAGTCTGGAACTGAACTGTAGAATCCGAACATCTGGTTGGTCTGGAGAATCTGACATCTGAATGGACATGTGACTGCACACAATACTCCCCCTTTCTCCCATACTGGTCAGAATGAAGACATCGACCAAGTCGGGAGAAGACAAGATAATGGGGAAAACAAAACCTAATAAGCGGTTACATTTTTTTCTCTGACTTTTCTCAATCAATTTTTTTAAATCATTCATTTTTTTCGGATATTTCATTCCTTTTTTTAGTAGCCGCCACCTTTTTTTCAAATAAGTCGTTCACATTTTTACGGTTTTTCATTTTCTTTCGCTTACGGCTTTTTCCTTTTTCTTTTTTTGGACGTGCCTTTTTTATCAAAATAACTTTTTCTTATTTTTCATGGACCACTTGGGCCTAAAACAGCTTGCCCCTCCTTTTTTTAATAAAGGAATCGACCCACATGGGGCGTAACCCTATTTAGGGTTCCCTGTAGTGGGGACCCCTTTTCTCAATGGCAGTCGCCCCCGACTTAGGGTGCTGCAAAGGAAGATGCCGCCAAAAGGGTGGGGCTCGATCACCTGGATGGAGGGGTTCCTCGTGGAGTTTCACTACCAAAGGGGATCGGCGCTACTGGAATCGGCATCGATCGGAAAGGAGGGGCATTGCCTGCGAGCTTCGAGGGGAAGCGGTGTCGCCGCTGGATCTTTCCCTGCTCTGGAAGGAGCCTCTGCTTGGGAGGGTCTGCTCCGATGGAGATCACTGGGGGTCTGCTGCGAAGGATCTCCCCCCACCCCTCCTTTCGCCATATACGGCTGTTGCGATGAGGGTAGTGTCGCTGGGGAATGCGGTCGCCAGGCAGAGCGGTGTAGGCGTTGCCACCCAAAGATCTTCAAGCAGGGCTTCTGGAGAATCGCGCGAGTTGGGGAGCGGAGCCGCCTTTGACCTTCTTCTCATTTTTTTAAAACCTGTTGCGTCTCCTCCCGATGACTGCAACAATACGCAACCCTTTTTTTGGAAACAACGACTGGAAGAAATCTGGAGCCTCATCTCTTCTTGGAAACATCTCTTTTTGTGCACGTTGAAGAAAGACTATCGCCCTGGCGAAGGAGATGTCAAGAACCCATCTAGAGATTTAGGGTTTTCCTCGTTAATCCTAAAAATTTCTTGATGTTGATCTTCAAAACAGAATAATAAAGAATGCGGAAGCTCTGATCTCGAACCATATGAACATGAATGATCTATAAATCTTCAAGAAAAATCGAGAAGAATCTGATAATCGAATCTCACATGAAAAAATATAAACACCTCGAGAATCGAATCTACTCTAATACCATGTTAGAAAATAGGAATGCAGAAGCATATCAGAATAAAGAATAAAAATATGAACAACACATGGGATTTAACGTGGAACCCTACTCCCTAAGGAGCGGGATAAAACCACGGGAGAATGCCTCAAAGGGCTGATAGTATATTGCTTTTCTCACTGGATACAATGGGTGTGGGGGTCTTTATATAGCCCCCACTGAGTCTCCACATCCCACAGACGGTAGATGTGGGACTAAACAACTGGATGGGGTAAATAGATCCTGGAGAGATCTATTTACCCATCTCCCTCATAAGTGATGCATACAACTTATACTCCAACAGTCTCTATTGGTTCGACCAATTGCAAAAGGATTTGCCTTCTCCGTGCTTCACGTATATGTAGAAGGACTCGATTTCATGTAACGACTTCAAAAGATAGAGACATTCTTGATCTCTATTTATGTGGACAACTCGGTGAAAATGATCTCTCAAGTTCGTGGGAAGAACCATGAGTCATCGTCAATGCCTACGAGAGCAAGCGTCCGTCGGATCATACTTAATTCAGGATTCTCTTGTTTAGAGACTCGCTCTTCAAAAGATATTCTTTATACTCCAGTGATTATGCGAAAATGTTTGGAAATTATTTCTTCTAATATGTAATTTCATGTTTACAATCAAATTTTTGTTATACGAGCGCATCGGTGCTCCTACGATGAATGCCTTATTCTACAAATTTGATTCGTTTATCCGCATTTCCATGAAGTGCGAGGATTAACCTCCCTTCACCTCTTCTAAAGTTCAACCATCTTCAAAGCAACATGCTTCGTAGCCAAACCCTCTACTGATGACCCAACTAGAAGCATGACACTATTTCCCAATAACCTTCTAGCAACCACAATCGCCCAAAACAGAAAAATGAGTTTGGACAGTTGCTCCCCCAGAATCATCTAATATGAACAAGATCATAATAATGATAAAACTTTCACCAATTGGAATAGCTCCATGAACTCCACTGGCAAGAGAAAGCGATCAACACAGGACCTACATGAAAAGCTCCTCCAAGTGCACTTATAGGTGGATGCATACATAACCTCCAATATATAGTTAAAGAAAACCAAAAATGCCCAACGCCCTAGGTTTTGTCCCCCCCCCCCTAGATGGCCATATACAAATTGAATGATATTGAAGTCACCACCCACCATCTAAGGCAAAAGTATAAATTTGGTAGGAACCAAGCACAACTCATCCCATAGCATGTCACTTTAGGAACCCAGCATTGGGACATATATTGAAGTAAACATCAATCAAACTTCATCATTGCACAGTTAAGTTTAACCGTTGCGGACATGAACCCCACCTCAACGTCCACCAAATGTAAACGTCTCCATTCCAACCAATAGTAATTCCCACCAGGGACGGAGGGAGATGGGGTTGGGAGGGGGCCAGGCCTCCCCGTTTCTCGTGCTTCCCCTCCCTAATTATAGGAGAAAATGTGATTGGCCCCCATAAGATCAACTATTTTCAAATTTAAAAAATCATTTTGAATGATTTCTATAATCCCATTCCTATTTGAGATAGTGGACCACGCACATAACTTCCCATTCTTGTTTCAAATATTGGATGCGGTGGCCCTATAACTTTCCATTGTTTTTATTATTTATTTCCATAAATGCAAATCCGTAGTGCATGTCTATTCTCCTCTCAATCTAATTCCAATGTTCCAGATGATACAACAACATTTTTACCATATTGACATTTTCTCGCTTGCCGGGTTTAAGAATGTGAACGAACAAGACCCTGGCATTTCTTGTGCCACAGCTCCAACACATCTGCTTTGACATCGTCCCAACCTCCTCTTATATTGATTTGATCCAACCCTCTTTTGTGGAACTGTACATGTATCAACATCATCGAAAATATTTTTAGTTCATTATTCTTCCATACAAGAAATTTGACATGAGATAAAGAATAATTTAAATGTTTGTTATCATAACATCCGATGTTAAATTTATAATATTGAATATTACTTGTTGTGGCATTAACTTTTGTTTTTTAATTAGCAACGAATGCCATATTCGTTGATGAAGATTCATAAAGCAATAATTTATCTGTCGGCTCATTCCTTAAAACTTGTACAAATCGTTGCTAAATTGACCAATGATTAGAAGAAAATATCAATAGATAACTATTGTTATATGATTCGTTGTTAGAAATATAACAATGAATACAATGATGTTGTGAATTTAAAGAAGTGACTAGTATTATTAGTTATTATATATTAACTACAAATGATGATGCAATGAATGTCGAATTATTCATTGCCATTGGTCAATTTTATTGCAGTGTTTCTCAATTGATCTAATGATGGAAGTTTGGGATATATCAATTAAATTATTAATACATGTATATGGAAAACTTGATCACATTAGTTTACTGCATGCTATACAAAGTTTGTTGTGCTTCACATTAGAAAAAAATGTACCTATTTTTCCCATGTTAGGATGATAAAGCTCTAGCATTTTGTTATTAAGTTAACTGAAGTACACCTTAGATTGTGATAAAATAAATAATATATTGGATTAGATCAAAATATAAAAGTTAAAATGGTATATATAAACTTGTATAAATGATCTTCATTGGTAGACTTATATATTAAATATAGGTGAATGCAAGTCCAAATACTAAAAAAATATTCTAAGTTAGATTCATGCTTGTCACCGAATAGTTTATGTTAACATATAAATAGTTTCAGTTGTAATGATATATGTTTCTTATTTACTTCATTTACGTAAAGATATAAAAGCTCCTTTAAATTAAAATTTATAATTTGTACTGGAAGTAAAAAGAAATAACCAAGTATTTTATGAGGATTTACACAATATATTTTAGAGATAGTATGATATGAAGTCAAAATAATTTTTACATCTTAAGCAAAAAAATCTCAGCATATATTAAAAATTATTTTTATTCTATTTGCCCCCCTTCCCCCCCCCCCAAATCAACATTCCTAGCTTCGTTCATGATTCCCACTAGAACTTTCCACCGGATCAATTGCATGAACTCCAAGTCTCCAACAAACGTGGACCTGATACAAACCTCCTCATATCTGGATCTAGTTGCTAAATTTTATCTTATGTAAGCACACCAAAGCTGCTTACGATGAGCTAAGAATCAACCCCACTGCCGACCTTTTCACATAACTACCTAGACATCTTGTATAACCTTCATTGGACAATTGATAGGCCCTCCCAGTAATCTTTACCCCAACACAGTTCGCCACACGATCACGTACACCATCATCCACCTCTTGCACTTCTTTCCACTCCATGCCTCGTGGCATCCAAGCTACTGCAATAGCTGTCGTCTTCAACCCACCCCTCACCTGCTAGTAGTTTAATCTGAACCCCTTAAGTTTTTTTTGAGGGCACATACTTCCCAGGTCAAAACATCAATCTTCCTTATCTTGCATGTAGCATTTCAATATTCGATCGAACGGACCAAAAATACGATGTGAGGGGTGACCGAATAAAATATAGCTATTCCGTCACTATTTGTCCAAACCAAATAGTCAGCTTGAACATTCAGATATTCGATCGACCAAGAACCAGATCCCTCCACCCCATATCTTGGATGGATCCATGTAAGGATCTGACCCATCTATCTTATCCCCCCGATATTTTCACTTCAATAAGAGCCCTAACCACCACCACCCCCCCACACACACACCAACCCCGGTACCGATCGCTGACCACGATCTTCGGGCCTTATACCCTAACTTTTGTTGCGTCGGAGGTTTGCTTGTGCATGGAGACATGTTGTGTTGTGTGCGCCAGGAGCTTCTACGTCGACTGCCAAGAGTTGTATTGTGTTCGCCACGAGCAACTGTTGTATTGCACCCCAATTTCTCTTCTTTGATCATTTCTCCATCTGTTAGAATGCAATTTTAATTATTTCTTATCCCTCCCAACATATATAGTGAAGTTTACTTCTGGATTATATTATTCTTGAATTATTGTGAGTGTTATATAGATTCTCCGCATATAAGGTTGTTCCTTAGTATTATATAACAAATTAAATTGCTCAACTGCTATTGATATATGCCGAATTCAGCACATAACCACGTACGTGTTGAATTGTATACAGACCAACTGAATTTATGTGAGTATTATATAACATATAAATTTACTATGATCTCTAAAATATGTGATGAATTTCATGAGATGCCTTGATATTGGATTATATTTAATTGAATTGTAATTGTGGCTTGTTCATTCTTATTATTTTTTGAAAGAAAGAAATAATATTGATTGCAATTTTAAACAAATTAATTTAGTATAATTTGTAATCGTGGTTTGTTCTCTTAATTCATTGTAATTATGGATTGAAGAGATGGCTACACCTTAAAGATGAAGAGGATGATCCTTTGGACAATGACAACGATGACTAGAGGCTCTTATAACTTTAGTTTGCATGACTTTGTTATTTTGTGGTGTGGCGTGTTTTTGCCTTTGCCCTTTTTGGTTTGAACATGCGGTTGTTATGTTGCAAACATTTGGTTATTAGATTTCTTTCCATTTTCATCAATTATTCCTCCTTTATAGTTATATTTTGATGATTCCTGGTTCCACACTCATTTTAATCATCATTTTATCTCATAAAATTATAACGTAAATATCTCTTGTAACAAAATCTAAAGTATAATCCTAGATGGAATAACTATATCTATGTAAATGTAAAGGAATATGTACGTAAAAATAATAATGTATATATTTAAATAACTAAAAATACAGAACTAATAATTATAAATATTCTATCTAATACCGCTTATTCTATATTCAATGACCCTACCATTAATAATGAACACCGACTTATACAACAGTGCTTGCGCAAGAAGACCAAAAGTGCTTCCGACCAGGCTACCTAGCCATCCGCCCTTGCCATAACCCCAACCCTCGATCGCCTTTGCCTGCAACTTCGAGAACCCTCGATGCTTCTAAATGGCACAAAAAGAGCATGTTGCACCATAGAATCAGCGATCGAGTTGCCACCCCTCAAGCATCACAACCATCTAGTCTAAAATCCCCTTCACGGTCATCTACATGATCAATACTTCGAGCCACCAATCCAAGGTTGGTATCGAAAGAGGCACGCAGGGGTTGCTTTGATGGGCACTATCAACACACATGTCAATAGATCTGTGTTAAGCACGGGTAGTCCAACCGCTCCACTACCTACTGCTCACACTAATGAGCCCTATATGACATAGTCTCAATGACCATTGATTTCGAATCTGGGGACCTGGCAATTTGATGCATGGGTGGATCTGAAGTGCTAGAAAAAACAAAAAGGCTCGAGGTGGATCCCCTTTTCGTTGCCTCCTTAAAAAAATTTAGCCCTAAAGGAGACCTCGTCATCGTTCAATAAACTCTCCACAACAATGTTTCCAGAAGATGGTGCCACATGAGTCACACAAGTAAACCGCATAATCGGTGTAACAAAAGCTGCATAATCAAATCATGTGACTTGCGTTAAGATCTCCAAATCTGGAATCTTCGAGGCCATCGCCGGTTGTCATTGTGAATGAGCTCCCACCAATTCTGCATTCATTAACAAGCAAATACAATCGAAACATGAACAAGGTATGACGCACTCAGATCACTATTATTGATGGGATTGGCATCGGAGGTCCCTTAAACTCAATGACTGTCTCCAACTCCTTAATGTGTTGCCTTAGTCCATCTCGCACCACCGCCAGCACCTTCCTCACCACAGAGAGCTACATGAACAACTTTAGAACCCCTACATCGACATGGTAAGTGGCAACAACGACAAGCAACCTAGGGTTAAACTTCTCAACCAATCCCAGAAATGGGGGTTATGCCATCAAACTAACTTTGGGAGGCCCTCTACGCTGACGAGCAAACCACGGACATTCTCCTTGGAAAGCCCCCTTACGCATAATAGAGAATTCTCCAACCAATTGACATCTCCATTACATCTATCAGTGCTCGCCATACTGAAGAGATATGCTATTGAACATAAATCTCCCGATGACCTTCCGCCAACAATAGACCTCCCAGAAAAAAATCCATGGTAACTCAAGCGTTTTGTGACCTCCATCATCCTAACTCGCCACAGGATATGGAACTCTTCAGCGCTAGACTCCACGCGCATCAAAAACCTTACTTTGATGCCTCTTCATGATGCACTCAAAGCAAATGATGGCATGACTTGAACAATCTCATGTTAAATTCCCTTGTTGCCCATAACAGAAACACATGCGAATCTAGGATCTATTTGTAAATGATTTCGAAGCCTCGGGACATTAGAATCCTATTTGTCATCCTTCATTTGAAAATCCTCCCTTTTTTGTCACCATCGGGCCTCTTCCTCGTCGAACATGCTTGTCTTTCCACGTAATGATATCCAACAGGATATTCTCCAATCCACTCTTTATGACGGGCCATCAAACTCACAATCTCAGTCTCATCGCCCCTTCCATGTCGTTCTCTCCCTTTGAGGTCTTTGTTTCTTCCCACACACTTTACATTCTCATTGCCCTCTATATTTCCCTCTTCCTCACACTCCATCACCTAGATTCTACAATTAACTTTAACATTCAATCCATGTAGAATGTGGGAATAAACATCACAAAATCAAATACATGACTCGTAATATTTAAATTTTCCAATTACCCTTGTTGTTAATGTAGATCATAGGCCCTGAATCTTAGCTTGTTACTAGCCCGATGCAGTTATGTTCCATGTATATGATATCTTCCATTGATAAGGATGATGCCCATCATAAATATGGGATAGAAATCAAATTGGTATTTCTATAATAATTCAGGTTAGGTTTTATTTGCTGTTGTACATTAGGATATATTTGTAATAGAGAAGCGAAAAGTTCCTAAGCCCAAACCCAAGGTTATGACTGCTGAAAATAGTTGCCTGTAATTCTGCATTTCTTTTCTCCGTGTAGAGAATAACAAACTGCAATCACCCAAGGACGCTGTCCAGCTATGGCTGAACTTGATAAAGAGGCAGAGCACTTTCGAAGAACACGCTATTTTCTTGCAAAGTTGCAACTATAATGGTTTCTCTACAGCTTGTTGTAGTTAATATGATGGATCTCGAGGGCCTAAAAGACTAGATTTTAGGCCTATAAAAAAACTCATCTTGAAGCTAAAAAGTATGGTGGTATGTTATCTGGATTTATTTCTTATAGCAATTCTAAGATTGGAAATCAGTAACTTCTAGAAAAATTACTATATCTTACATTACGTAGAAAGAGATCATGAATGATGTCATCACAGATAGCTTATTTGTGCCTGCTCCTATTGATGTTTATCCTAAAGATCCTCAAAGAACTACCCACCATATGGAAAATAATCCAAACATGGAAATGACTGATATGTCTTTTTGGATTTGCCTGTTTACATAAAAACTTGCTACTTTTTGCTTACCAAGTTGAAGTGATATTGAAATGATGTTAGGTTGTAAATAAGTTTAACAAGAGATTGACCAGCATATAAGTCTACTCGTGGGGTCTTATAGGCATAGAAAGCCGCCATAAATATCAACAACAATCTAAGGCAGCTCGAGCAGATGTATAGAGCACATAAGGCCCTCCAGCAGAGTGCTGATATTCATGGTTAACTGGCCAACCAGCTCTTAACGATGAGATATTATTGGGTCGACATCTCCTCAACGCTTCACTCTTTTTTTCTTCAAAAAAACCTTTAAGATGTTGAAGCATAAACAGTGACGCGAAGACACACTAGTTTTCCAGAAGTATGACACGGATCCACATAAGCTCCAGCTGAAAACCACCAACCTTCAATGTAATGCTGACATATTTACTCCTCCCCATTTCCAATGCTGTGTTTTCATTTGGTTATTTGCCCAAAAGCAGTGTAGATGGTTGCCAATAAGTTGGCTTTTTACTGACCCAACACGCTTGCCTCATCAATTAAGCCGCCGTAGATTATGTTCTTGCAAAGAATAAGGTGTCCGGCATCATCAAATGACGAAATAAGGACCATGCGAACTTAAAAAACTGCCCATGTCTAAGAAAAGCCTGATGTGTGGAAACGTGACCGAACTTATGGCAATGCAAATGAGCAATGGAAACAAGCAGGAGTGGAAGCACAGATCGACACGAGCATAATAGCAAGGACTCGTAATCCAAACAGCAAGAGCTTTCCTTGACAACTGCAGCGGGGCCGCCACAACTCACAACACCACTGGAATCCAGAAAAGACTACAGTATATGTAGATATTATCAAGAACCAAATTCAAAGAAACTCACAATGAACAAGTTGAAGACCATCAAAGAACACGAAAACCACAGATTAGAACACAACAAAAGACGAGCAAGAAGTATAGAAATACCTGTAATCCTCCTGGAGAACCCCTCCCACCAATCAAAAGACTCGGGCCTCGTCAGCGCCGACGCCTCTTTCTGCTCCCTCCTCTCCTGCCTCCTCCTCCTCCACCCTCTAATGGGTCCCATGAGATAACACCCACGATCACCACTTGAAATCTACCAACAACAAGTACCCACTTCACAGAAAGGCAAGAAATTCCGAGTACCCACAAAGAGAGGAGACTGGATCAAGTGAGGGGTTAGGATCGTGCAAGGAACAAATGCTACACACACATCTATGACGAGACATATACATATTTCTATGGACGCGAAAGAAATGGGTGAGAGTAAGAGCATGCAAGGAGAAGCGTCATGTAAATGTGTAATAAGGTTGGGGGAGGAGATGTGGGTTTGTTTCGGTGAGATTGGTCCTTAAGTAGCAGCAAATAGATCGAGAGGGAGAGAGGGGGGTGGTCGTTTGAGGTGATATGGGCAATGTAGGAAAAAGGGCGAGTAAAAAACTTGGAAGAGGAGAGAGACGAGAAAGTCTCCCAATACTCCCGAAGTGTCTATTTGTTTGGTTCGTGGGAGAGATCTATTCGGCTCTTATTTGATTAAAGATGTTGGCGTTAATTTGACCAAACGTTATGTTGCTTTTGGATGGATGTTTGTTCTCCCAAAATGTGCCTATGACCATTCTTGAGAAGATAATTCTAGGTCCCAAGGATTATGCATACATGAGATAAAGTTGGAATCAAAAATCTATATCAGCAACAAAAGTATTTTGCTCCAACACTTTATAAAACGAATTCCACGTAAACATCATTTCGTAAGATAAGGTCCTTGATCTTTCCTACTAAAATCAGTTGTCGAGATCGATAGAGTTATGCGACGGTGGATGACATTCATTTAGTTGTTCTTTTAGTATCTTTCCTCAAAAATTACGAATCTTATTAGTTCTAGATAGAAATGTATACATTATACCTCTCAAGACTAACATGAATATTTCAAAATGTATAGAATTTTGGCTAATTGAAGAGTCTAGATTTCCTATGAAGAAATTTCATTTGATACACCACTTTTCTTAATAACTCATAATAAAGTAGTGGAAGTTTTTTTGTCATAATATCTAGCAGTGGGAGAAAAAAGAGAAATTTATATTCTTAACGCATTCTCATGATCCAACTTCATTGACTAGCAATATGTCTCAACTATCTCCAGAAGGAGGAACTGCTCATCTTCTAAAGTAGGGCAGCAAGCAAAAGACCGGCATCCCTAGATAGGAGGTGGATAGGAGCCTAAGCTTCTCACTCCTCCCAAAGAAGAACAAAAAGGCCACTGATGAAAGTTGTTGATCGAGTACATAAAAAGATGCATACTCGGTAAAGGATGACATCTAATTGCCTTGTGGAAGTGATTCCAGCATGACCAGTACTAGAATACCACATATGAAGGCACCCCTACTAGATGGTCACTGAATCGATGAAGGAGGCACTACGCAAGTATGCCCAGGGCTAATCGCATGCATAAGCAATAGGATCTCGTCCATGTTCCTCGTCGAGTCTATGTAGGGGTCCATCTATTGAGTGCAAACATTAAAGGTCATGGGAGAAAGTATCTAGGAGACGAGATCGTAGTGAAGATCACATATCCTTGTACCTCTAAATAAGGTCAGAAAACAAATGGTCGACCCATATGATAGGACAAGTAGCGAAAAGGTTGTGCACTAACTAAGGGGTAGTGCCCATCATTTATAAGAGAGAGGACCTCTGGAAGACCATGCTTGTCATCATACCCTCGTTAGTCTTTGGGTAAAAAAATATATCTTACCAATGAGAAACGCAAGAACAAGCTCAATGACAAAGAACTTTAGGATCTCTAGGACTCCTTTAGGATATCGAGTGCTAGTCATGTAGGCTAAGGATACCACTCCCTAAAGGGGCCCTATCTTAAGTTCCCAACATGACTAGGGTTATTTTCATGACCTTATAGAGGCTACGGAAACTCCAGGATGTGAGAAAGATTGTGATTGTATTCTCTATTATGTCAAAGTATGATGGATTGACAATAAGACGTATGAAACAAATAGCTTGTGATCAATGAGTGGTGCCTCGCAATACCACCAAGAGACATAAATTATGAGTAAGGATTCCTAGCGAGGGTGCAGGGCAATAAAATCATTGTAATTGCACAACATCAAACAACCAAAATGTTACATAGCACTTTATAATCAAATAATAGGGAAATTAAATCAACCATAGACAAATGATTTATGTGGATACCCTCATGGGTAAAAATCACGACTAAAGTCTCTGAGCCTCATGCTTTAACCTCACCAATCCTCGGTCCTTTTTCACTAAACACGGATATGTATGCGTGAAACTAACACCCTTCTTGCAATGAGTTAATTATGTGGTCAATTCCAAACATACATACAAAAGTTCAAACTCCTTTAACCTAATTAAGAAAAATATAAGCAGTGTAATGCAAGGTGAAATAAAGAACAATCTTATAAAGCTAGGAGAGTGCTCGTAAGACAAAATGCTAAACTAATGGAGTTGTAGGCGTAGATCTCAGAATGAGGTGTAGCTCTAAAACTAATCTAGAAATTATGAGAATGACATTTAAAGAGAATATAAAGAATTCTTCACTTTATGTATGAAAAATGACAGTTTAAGGTCCTATTTATAGGCTCCCAAGAGTTAAGTTGTTGTTAGACATAAGTAAGGATGGTTACGTGGAAAATGGCAATGGCTAGAAATGAATAATAAACAAATTAGACACCTATGAAAATAAATTTAGCTGATTAAAACATAAAGTAACATATTAGAGAATAAAATTAGTTGACAGAAATCAAATCACTAGAATGTCTAATGGCCTACATTCGAATTTTCGATCATTTGAGAAAGGTGGTAAAATGTAACTTGAGGTAGTTGACTGAAAAGATTTTAGCCGACTGGAAGTATTAAAATATTTAACTGAAAAATAAGATTATGGAAGTGGTTGTTAGGGTTTCAAGAATAACCTAGTAGCGACCTCATGAGTCAACTCAAGGCAATTTAAGTCGATTGAAAATAGTATTGCTCAGATGAATTGATCTTGCTTAATTCTTGAATGCATATTAAGAAAGTACAAAAATCTCAAGATACTTTTCTACAATATATGAAATGATATTTCTTATTTCCTTTAAAAAACCTCTGCCTTGTTTTCTGCTTGTTCTTGAACTTCCTCGACTTCTTTACTTCATTATATGGGCTTCTAAACTTCTAGTACTTTAATGCTTTGATCTTTAGCTTTGATTATTATCCTTGAATTTTTATGCTTAGTTTTTAAGTTTCTTCTTCTTTGTCTTAATATTTAAGCTCGGTCCTTGATCTTCCTTGCATATAATCTGGCTTCAAGCTAATACAACAAAGTTTTATTATCATCAAAATACATGATTATGTGGGATCTAAATATCTTCTCCTTACTAATGATGATAAAATATTTTATATGTTCATAATTTTTTAGTATAAAGTGTGTGTGTGTGTGTAAAATTTTGAGAAAAAAATAATTTTTAGAAATATCTTTATTTCTTTTGTTGGCATTGCCAAAAAGGTCTAAAGTACCAAAACAAAAGAGTAAATATACCAAAAGGACACCCCAACTCATGTACCTACTTCATAGCATGTATGTGTAGATTACCAAAGTCTTAATACATCTACCAAGTAGGGTCATTTTTCATTACCATTTATCAATCAAGTTATCGAGAGGACAGTAAGAAGAGAGTCCTGCTATTTTTGGTATGGTTACTCTGACTGCAACTAGACTGTGATTGCTACTGAAAACCACAAGAAGATTGTGTTCTTGTATGCTTGACACATATACCTTTAAATGGATGTATTTTTTATTATGCAACACTTCAGCGATATTCTAAGGGTACATACTTGCCATCTTTGCAAATATAGTTAAGTGAGTTTCTTGAGGTACTCATGGACAATTATTTCTTCTATGATGATAGTTTTAACACATGTCTTGCTCACATAGGCCATGTGTTATAAAAATGTAGCAAGCTCAAATTGGTTCCATCATGGGAAAAGAGTCACTTCACGATGATTGGGATAAATATTGTTGGGGCATATCATCTTTAATTGGTGTATGGAGGCCCTAGAAAGGTAGATGTCATTGAAAAACTCGAACCACCTACAAAAGTAAAGTAGTTACATTATACCTTTCCTAGAACATGCCCATTTTAATCGACACTTTTATTAAAGGCATATGAAACCACAATGTTATGTGCGGTAAGAAGTGTATTTTACCAGTGTCGTTGTGCACACACGAAAAATCAAGATATTCAGATAATTTTTTATTCAACTAAACGCCAAGATATATCAAATAATGTATAAGATAAGTAGAGGATCGATCCACATGGACTCGAAGATTTTACATGAATTTTTATTCTATTTACAAAGGTATTTTTTACTTTATTATTTCAAATTAAATATTATTTTTCTTTTTATTTCCAGAACCCTAGAATGTATAGAAACCTATGTAGTTAGATTATAAACATCATAAAAATAACACATGAATTTTCTGGGAATTTTTCAATTTTTTTGCTATTTTTCATGAGTTTTTAAGTGCCAAGGGCATATGTATGATTTTGAAGAAAGTTAATGGGTATGAATGTAAATACAATAAAAAAACAAGGAAATAATTCTAATAAACTAAAAGCATATGACAGGAATGAAAATTTTTCAGCTTTATTATTCTAATGATTAATTTGGAAAAGAAATAAAAAGGTTACAAAAATTGCAATTACAAAAAGTTCTTAAAAAGAATGAAATGTTAGAAGAAATATGAATATACAAGAAGCAGTTGTCATAGAATAAAATAATCAGAAAAGGGATAAATTGCATGAAAAGGAAACTGAGTTCTAAAAATTACAAAAAGGTCACCTAGGGGCAGAGTTGTAATTACTGAAAACATGAATAAAAAATAAAAATGCATAATAAACTCAAGTTCAACAGAATTGCATGATGATCCAAAATATTTAAAAAAAGAAATGAAATAAAAAATTCGATGATCGTGTTCGTTCTTGAGCGGCGGAGCACAACGAGTGATGAAGTGCTACAATCGGCTAGTCTCACGATGGCGAAATCAAGCGGGCGGAGGTGACATTGTTATAACCCGTGTGGAGGCTCTGTCTTTTACGATGGAGCTCATTGATGTCAGACGGAGATGGAGACGAGAAAGAGGAGGGAATCAATAGCTACGAAGTGCGATAGAGTCGGTGACACGAAGGTCATCCATGTAGGAGAAGAGGACGACGAGCGATGGAGGGTGGTTGTGATGCGGCTGCGACGAGAGGTGGAGAGAGGATGCTAGAAGATAGGGCTATGATATCCACCTTGATGGGTTCTTTTCTCAGCCACTGCCCTCCCCTATTTGTAGGCGCGGTCGAGGGAGGGGGGGCAATGGTTGGCAGAAGGGGAGACACGACGGTCGGGTGATTAGCATTGGGCTAGAGCCCAACCGCTCGACGATTGGAGAAGCAGGAATGGGGGGGTGTCGGGCATGAGGAGGAAGAAGATGGGGTGACATAATTGATGATGTCATCCTAATTTTATATTTTTTATTTTTTGAGATGCTGACATCAAGCTGACATCATATATTTTATCATGTAGTGATATTTTTTATTTTTTTTATTTTTTGGAAGAGAAGAGGGATTAGATGAGAGCCCTCTTGGGCTTTCTTAAGCATGCCTGAAAAAATAGGAAAGAAAATTTGTGGGATGCTTCAAGATGGGCTTGAGGTCCATATTTATTGATAAAACAAATTTAAAATAAGAATGCAATTTTATATATTTCTTTTTGTAAGTAATTTTAATGTGATTTTTATACAATCTTGAATGCAATGAACATAGAAAGTAAATAAAAAAATATGTGCGAAATAGAAAAAAATACATGGATTAAATATCAAAGTTTGCTCAAAAAGGTATAAAAGGCATGATAAATTACCGATTCATCAACTTCTCTAAGATTTTGTGACCATTACCTGAAATTTTTGAAATTTTAGGCCAAGATATCTAGTTTATTGTCAATAGTTAGTGTCTCAATGGTTTTCAAGTGTTGAAGGATATGGTTATATGTGCTCTTGTCTTATAGCCATCTGATTGGTCTCTCTAATCAGAGATTATATGATATATGCTTTTGATTTTATAGTTGGGGTTGTAGTAGGATAAATGAGAAATGATTTTCCTTATGTTATTTACTACACTAGTAAAACTATGGATGATGATATGAAGAACTACATCATCGGATAAAAGATGCTAGTTATTGTGCCTGCGTTATGCAAAGTTCAAATCCCACCTTCTCGGATCGAAGGTTGTAATCTTCATAAACCATTGATGACTTATAAAATAAAAATAACAAAAATAGTACTAGTAATAGAAAATAGACTAAATTTTATAATTAACTTTAAAATAAACTCCAGGAAATAAAGTCATATGAAAATCGGAAAGATAAGGAATTGAGATCCTATATATATTCACATGTATACATTGGAAATAAATGTCAAATGTCAACTCAAATGTCAACTGCATTGTATACATATTATTAATATTAATCAAGTAAAAATGCTAAAAAATACCAATCCATGTATATTGGAAATAAACTCAAACCCTAGTTCAAAAGACCAAGGATGTAAATTTGAATATCCTTTCTATACAATCATGTCTGGAACTCTATTCACCTTTGAATGTATGTCCACAAATTACAAAACTAGATCAAGTCAAATGGATGGGAGTTTATATATGAAACTTGGATTTTATGATCTATTTGTATATTGTACAATTATTCTAACTTCACACTGACCTTTCATGTGTATATTTCCTCCTTTTTATTTTATTTCTTATTCATTTCAATTCTTTCTTCTATGTTTCAATCAATCACAGAAAACTAAAACAAAAATCAAATAAATCATAAAAAAACATAGTTTGACCTTGTATATATTAACCTAAAATACATATAAACCCACATTTATATTTTATCTTCTTTTTATTAATTGTTAAAAAAATGAAAAAAATAGATTTATAAATATATTTCTAATATTTTATTTAATATTTTATTGCATATATCTTATTAAGTAAATATCAAAGAAAAATACAAAATCAAGAAAAATAAGTATTTATACCAATACAATACCTTAAAATCTATATTTTATGCATATTTTTTTATTTTGATTTTGAGAACCTCATGAAATATACATTTTTCCATTTGATTTTATTTACTATCTTGTTGCATTTGTTGTTGTTTTTTTATTCTCTTGTAGTCAACTCTCTCTCATCAAAGTATAAGTGGTGCATCACATGCCCTACTCCACATGTTCCACATCGGACAATCTTCATGAACCTTCGGTCAATGATCCACCCCCACACCTCTTAACATATAGATTCTTGCCACCTTAGTGGTGGAGTTGACCACCCGATCAACTCCATTCTCCTTCTCTCTCCCACATTTTGAGGTGGCTAAAATCTATGAGCTATGAACCACCAAACCATTCTCATGTTCTATGGTCGTCCTCCGCCTCACCCCACGATCTCGGCAACCATGAGGCACACCTCCATTGAGCCCACATCGTTCTCTACTCCTCCTTGCCATAACCAACACCCAACAAAACACCGTAGACTCCTACCTTTCCACACCATCCTCCATTCATGAGAAGGTCCACAAGCTCCTAGTTGATCTTGGTTATAATGATATTTAAGCATCCATGTTGACTCGAGTGAAGACCAGTCCATCCCAAGCAAGATCCGGCGATCACCTTTGTCACCATAGCCTTCCTAAGATCAGTTTCTGATCTTGTCGCATGTTGGCCATTCAAGCGAAGACATGAGGCTCACCCAAAGCTTCTCCTACGGGAAAATCCATTTTCCACTCTCCTTGTAGAGTCATCACCCTTCTTCTCAATTCTTTCATTATTCTTTCTTTGTTTTGTGTAACTTTCTTGTTCATCCCCATCTCCCCCTTTCATCTGCCTTTTTTTCTATTGCATGTAAATCCCAAGTTTGGTCATACTCGACCTTCTCTATATCACATCATTCGTTACTCTGACGCACCTCGAGCTCTAAAAAAACTCGAGATACCTGGGGTCCATCATATTTGTTGCCTTCTCGAACTATCACCTATTCCCTTTACGCCCACTTATTGAGTTGCATGCTCGAGCAAACTTTTCCATTTGCAAGTGATTACTTAAAAACTTATTTCCTTTGTCGAGTATTGACCATCCCCTTGCAACAGCAGGAGCATCGCCCCCTTCACCGTGAGCTCCTAGGACTCGATCTTGTATCGACCAAGTGACATTGATAAGCGACCCGAGCGAACGAGGTAAAGGTACTAAATAGGTCGTTGCGACCTCAATCACTCAGAGTCACTTAATCAAGAAAAATATCGAACCGCTAAATAAATCAAAGATCAAAACAAAACGTGAAGCGGTCCCGCTATGAGATTAACCTGGTATAGCACCCAGGGTCGAACACAAGGAGCACGGGTTGGCCAAAGGCCTACGAAGTAGTAAAAATAAAGGCAAAATATTTTTAGTGGCTTTTAATAATTTTTATATTTTTTTGGATTTTTAAATGTGAAGAAAATAAAAGAAACACAAAATCAAGCAAGCTTCAACTAATTATTTAATGCATCCAAAATCAAGCAAAAATTCAAACAAAAATGTTTTTATGTTTTTTTAGGTTTTTTAGTGTTTTTGGTGAATTTTTGGAATTTTTCTGATGTGTATTTTATTTTCTAAAAATCAAACAGTACTGAAAATGCAAGGCACTGTCCAGCCAGGCCCCAAACCCAAAGATAAAATATCTAAGGATCTTAGAGGGGCCTGGAGGTAATTTTCCTGTATACTAGAGAAAATAAGGAAAATTTGAGCACCAAAATTATTGTTTTTGGGTTTTTAGATTAATTATTATGATTTTTATGAGTTTTTAGGTATTTTTGAATTTTTAGGGTTTTTAATCAGTGAAAAATAGCCAAAATTGGCTAGAAAATCAAGAAACACAAAAGAAACAGTACCTAATTTTTGTGGAATTTTTGAGGGGGTTTTTATATTTTTTTGAGATTTTTAATTCTAGTCAGTAGCTAAAATAGAGGTTTTTGAATTTTTAAAAATAACAAATAAAATAAAAAATGTCCTCAAAAATTCTCAAAAATCCTACAACATGGCAGGAGCCATGTGTCAAATTTTCATCGAATTTGGTGGTGATTTGATATTTTATTCAAAAATCAAAAGAGGGCACTGTGCACAGGGACGAAAGTGCAAATACCCGAAGTTCTGGGGGTCCAGGTGCAATTTTCCCAGCAAGTCACGCACGAGGCGCGTGCCTGGGGCACTCAGGGACCTCTTTGTAATAAAAACAAGTCCAGAGGACCCTCTGGTAACTCGTACCAAAAGTCCAGGGGGCTGTAATGCAATTTACCCACAAATTAAACGCACATGCGTAATTAAACACTCACAGGGGCATAGATTCAATTACTAAAAATATTTCGTTCATTAACAAACATCCAGAACTACAGGACTAGAGTTGCAATTACACCAAATAAAGCACGTGGCGAAGCACGTGACAGACACTCACAGGGGCATAACTGCAAATAAACTAAGGTACCAGGTCCCAAGTGCAAATATCCCAACGTAAATAAAAGGCACAAAATATTTACAGGACTAAATCTAAAAACATAAACTAAGAGGGGGCCTACGGTAATTTACCCCTTTATTACGTCGACGGCTGGATGATGGACGCGTGGCTGATCTAACGGTCTTGGACGACGGGCGCCTCTCTCCTTCCGCACGTGGGCCTGATCGACGTCAGTGGAGGAGACACGTGGAAGATCTGACGGCCTCGGGTGCTGGTGTCTCTCTCTCTGCGCTAACGGTCCAGATCGCCCCTCTGAATGATCGGGCGGTGGCTGCTCCTCGATGGATGGACGGTCACGATGAAAACTGGAGCGCTGAGGGCGATCGGACGGTGCTCGAGGATCCTGGAAGAACAGTTGGCCGACGAGCTTCGCCGGCCTCGTGCGAGTGCGGTGGTCCTCCTCAGTTGCCTCTGGATATCGGAACAGGTCCGCGATGAAGTCCTCCAGCTGGTGGTGGCCTCCGATGGCCCAGCCGAGCCCTGGAGGGGCTCCGGCGAGGTCGGCGGAGGGAAGCTTCTGGCCCGAGTGTCGGGAGGCCTCAGATGGCCTCCTCTGGTCCTGCAAAATAGGTCAGGAGCTTCGCGGGTCGAGGGAAAAGTGCCTCGACCCGGTTAGGTGGTGTGGAGGTGGTCTGTGCGTCGGGGTGAGCAAGCTCCGGCGAGCGACGGACGATGGAGCTCGAAACCCAGCTCCTGTGCGAGCTGGGTTGAACGAAGGGGCGGAGAAGGTGCGTGGGGGAAAGGCGATGGTGAACGTGGGTTCCGATGATCGAAAGAGTATGCGAGATAGCCGGAATCGACGGAACTCGGCGGAGCTACGATTTGGGGCAACCAAGAAATTAAGCTAAATGGGAAAGCTAGAAGGTTACCTGGCTGGCGAAGTAGACTGGGCTGGAGCTGAGGTAGCTCCCGGTCGTGGCCTCGAAGGTCGTCCGGTCCTGAGGCTCGAGCTCCTGCACTGGGCGGAGCACGGCGGCGCTACGTCGCCGGATCGATGGTCCGGCCACCCCCTCCTCACTGCGACACGGGCAATCGAGAGCTGTCACCTCAAGGGATGCTGTGGAGGTCACGGGATGAAGGGTGGAGAGCCAAAGATGCGTGAAAACGGGGGCGGAGCTCAGACTATATACAGCTAGGGGTCCGGCTAGATGGGAGTCGGGCGTGAAGCTCGGAGCGCGGATCCCAAGGCTATCAGTCGGGCGTGGATCAGGGATGATTAAGGAACAAATGGAGCCCGGGGTTTGGGTTAATGGAGATCGGATCTGTTCGCGGAAAGGTTGAGAAATCGGGTCGGGAATCAGATCCGCAACTCTGTGGTCCAAGGGGGGGAGTTGACCGGGGGGTCAACATCCCCCGTGGACCAATCAGGAGAGGCCACGCTTATTTATTTTGATCTATTTTTTTGAGTTAGAAAATGGCCGAATTTCGAAAAACTTAAAACATGAAAAATATTTATTTTAATTTTTTCTATTTTTTGGTGATTTTTAATTAATTTTTCAAAATAAAAATAAGGTATTTACATAATAGGGCTATATATAGGTATATGTACAATATAGGGTTTTTAATTTTGATTTTTAATTTGTTATTTTTATACATTTTTATTCCTATTTTATATTTTATTTATTTATAGAATAAAATGAGGAATAAAAGGATATTTTTATTTTATTTTTATTATTTATATACATAGGGGGAATAAAAAGTTATGTACAACTATGTACATGGCATATGTACAATATATTTTTGTTGTTTTAATTTTGTTATTTTTATTTGATTTTTTTTGTTTTGTTTCTTTTTATTTATTTTATTTACAATATATAACATAGAATATTTACAAAAAGTTTTGAAAATAAATAAATTTATTTACAAGGTTAAATACATAAGGAGGCATGGTTTATGTACATGGTGAAAGGGCATTTGTGAATTTTTGATTTTTAGATTTTTATTTTGTTTTTAATAGTTTCTAAATATATACAAAATATGTACAAGCATATTTTTGGGTGAGGAAAATATAATTTACAAAAATCTATACACATGAGCCCCTATCTCCCTCTACTTGGCTTTTATGCGGTCAGGCCCATGCTGAGCCCTCCCTTGGGTTAGGTTGCTCAATATTTATTCTAAATATTTCCCTCTTTTTCTTTTTAATCTTTATTCTTTTATTTTTGCACAAAAACATGCTAATTATAGATTTTTACAAGATGCATGCTTTTGCTAATTATTCCTATTTACAAGTATCTACATGCATTTGCATAGGTTTTTGTAGCTAAAATATAAGAATAAAGAGTGATGAATGGGTATTCATCAGACATCCTCCACTTATTGAACGTCATCAAGAGATCATCATCGAGGTTCAACAGTTATGTTACTTTGGCTAGAAGAAGAATAATGAACCACCATCAACATGCTTCAACTCATGTGCAAGATTCATCGAGTGTCTCCGCCTCACATCCGAGAGCAGAATTCATCTGATATGATTGAATCCTACATCCAACTATTCTAACTTCAGCGCACAACCACTATTTATCTCCATCAAGCTCCATCTTTGATCGTTGAAAGCTCACGGGCATATAAATGTTAGATAACGAGGATCGAGACCATATGAACCATCCATGATTCAAGGGTCACCCTTTGTTTTATCAAAGCCATTAGCCATGCCAAGTAGCTATATGTTAGCGATGGAGCTGCTGATGACATCGAAGCTAGCTGTTGAATTCTCAGAGAAGTATGTGCAACCGTCACATGGATAAGTCAAATTGTCCATAACCTCCTTATGTTTATCAACCATTGTAACACCCCAACCACAAATACAATCCTACATCTAAAACTCACGAAGTATAGATGTGAGTTATAAGTGGTGGGGATTACTATACTTAACAACTTGGGCTTAAACATTTTGGATGGTTGTTAACAAGTCCAATTGGACCCAGACCCAACAACTTATCAGGGCTAGTTTTTCTTGATAGAGGACTAAGGACCTCATCATAGGATGTTACAAATGGTATCATAGAAAATTTCCCTCGGATAGTGGAAAGGGCTACGCGGGAAGTGGAGCCAACCTTACAAAGAGATATGAGGAAAATGCTACTCAAAGCATGCAGTGGGACATGTCTCAACGAGGACGTTGGAGTATAAGCAGGGAAGGTTGTAACACCCCAACCTCAAATATAGTCACACATCTAAAACTCACAAAGTGTGGGTGTGAGTTATATCGGTGGGAATTACTACTCGACAACTTGGGCTTGAGCATTTTAGGTGATTATCAACGGGTCCAATCAGATCTAGGCCCAACAAGTTGTCATGGTCAGTTTTCCTCAATAACAGACCAGGGACCTAAGACTGGAACGTTACAACCACATCTCGTCCATAACTTCCAATGCTTCTTCCAAGTTCCCTTCCTTAAACATCCCACTAACCATTGAGTTGTACATCACCATACTCCAAATATATAGGATGAAAATTTTCATTTATTTATTTCCATTAGTAATGAAAACTGTTAGCCATAACCAATCATAAGTGGCCATCTATTCCACATATACAGAAACAAAGAACAATTGTTTCTGCACTACCACACACATTAATCCCTACAATGTACACAACCTAGAAGGAGTATCGGTAGATCTAGATAATCAGATTCTCCAAACAAAATATATAATCTACATGAAAGGAGTAAATACAACCAAATAAAAAATGAAGAGGTTTAACTTTTTATCCGAAAACACCTTGATTTACCATCAAGCCAGAGGCAGTCGTGTGCGCTCACAGGGCGAGCTACACAATCATTGAGGTGGCCGCACTCGACCGACGATAAAATCAACAATTAACACACAAGAGAAATAATCAATCAATGAGTATAGATGTGGATCAAAATTCATTATAAACCCTACAATATATGTGTGTGTAGTGATAAGTAGAGTATGGTATCAAACACAGAGAGACAAATAGGGTAGCACTATTATTATTTATAAATAAATAATAATGTATGTACATCTCATGATGCCGCCGAGGGAAGTGGTCTTTCTCATCCTTCCAAGAGAAAGAGATGTCTCGCCTCTACCCCTGGGTTTTTGATGGGACTATAGTATCTGACGAGAAAGGGAGAGTCAACTGGGTCTTTTTTGCAGGTACAAAAAGATCATTTCAAAATATTGGTGTCTAGTATTCTAGAACTTTTATAATTTTTATTTTCTTTTTATATTTTCTGATTTTTACTTTTTATATAATAAGTTTATATAAGAGTATATGGATGTATATAATGTAATATGCATAATATAGGCAATATATACTAGAATATAAATAATAAATATATAAAAATCAGAGAAAGAATGATCCTTTTTATTTTTGTTAAAGGATTTTAAAAATATTTATAAGGTATTCTAATAATTAATAATAATATAACTATATATAACTATATATAAGTATATAATATAATATATGATAATATATCTATAAATATATCTATAAATAGTAAAAAAATATAAAATAATTTTTTGTGTTTCTATATGTTTCTATTTTTGTATTTTTTGGGTATTTTTGCTAATTTTTAGGTATTTTTAGAGTTTAACACATACAAAATCAGAGATTTAATAAATAGGCCAAATTGTTTTGAGATTTAAAAATGGTAAATAGGTCCAAAATTTCTCAATAATAATATATATATACATATATATATATATTAATATGTATAAATAAAAATATAGTATAGAAAACTATTTTTTGGGGGTATTTTGAAAATATTTTCTAATTTTTTAGGGTTAGATAGGGTTTGTGATTTTTAGGTTTTTCTTTTGTTATTTTTTATGGTTTTTGGTGTGTATATATATATATTATAAAGTAACATACTCTATATAATTTTGGAATTTTTTAGATATATTTTATATTTTTGTATTTTTATCTCTAAACACGAAATATATAACACCAAACTAATTTCTAATAAATTGAAAATATAATAAAATGTAAAATAAAATTGCAACATGAATAAGCATAATTCAAAACATCTTCAATACTTTTTGCACAATTTTTAGAGTAAGGTAGCTATTTAACCCAAAATGAAATACCTAAAATAAATTATACATGCCTGATAGGGTTATTTTTGCAATTAAAAATAAAGTTAGGGGTTACATGCAAAATATCTCAAAGTTTTGAACTGAATGTACAATTTTTAATACTAAATCCTAAATATACAAAGCTGAAGGGCTGGCTGCAAAATTCCAACTCACCTGGAGCGCCACGTGAGTCGACGTGGCACTGGACATGTATACAATATACAAGAACCTAGGGGGGCTAGTTGCAGATTTGACACAAAAATTATAAAGTTTAGAATATTTATAGGACTAAATATTAAAGTTACAAAAGGAAAGAGATTACTTATAAATTTACCTCGAAAAAGGCACACGATCGGAGGGTCGTGGTTCTTCCACATGGCGATCTGGACGGTCGATGGGGACGACGGTTCACCTTTGATTCAACGACCCATATTAGAATTGGGATGAAGCTCTTATCTGATGGTTCTCGAGGGTTCATGAAGAACACCTCAAGAACAAAGCTCCACCGAGATTTTCTCTTCAATATCTCCTTCGTATGTCCTCCTCCTTCCGGTCTGATCAGCTCCTTGGCTTCCTGGGAGCTTCGCGCGTTCGACAGGTACCTTCTCAAAGTCCGGGGCTCAATGGAGGAGCCCTGGAGGTCGGATGACCTGGAGCCTCTGTTCAGAGCTGCAGGTGAGGTTCTAGGTGGCCTTTGCTGTCGCAGATCTGCACCAAAATGTTAAGTGAGTTGAGGGCTATTCCCTCGACCTGCTATTAAAGCTATAGGAGCGATGGATGAACGGGGCGATGGGAGCTCCGGCTAAGGCGGCGGAGGGAACTCTGACGGAGTGATTTCGTACATGAATCACAGTGGAAACAAGGGGATAAGATGGAGAAGTAGAAGGCAAAGATGATAGAGTCGGAGGGTGGTTGGGACTCAGTCGAGGAACGCTGAATTTGGGGTTGAATCTGAAAGCTCCAGCGAATTCGATTTCTACAATTATGCTAAAGGCACGATTAAAAGATGAAATTAAACCTATGATCACACTACTGGAATGAAATGCAAGCTAGAGATATGTACCTAGCAACTCGACAAGCTTGGGAAGCTCAGAGCAAAAGAGGTCGCCGGAGCCGAAGGTCGACAGACCTGGATCTGACTCTCTCCCACCTTATCCGCATCGCAATTGGCCGGAGTTATTCTTGATTTCACCAGGGACTCAACGATGAGGTCCAATGGGGGTTACAATGGGTGAAGAGGGATCAAAAACAAAAAGGAAGGCCAGAGGGGGTATTTATAAGGATGGGTTTCAGCCAAAAAGAGGAAGAGATGGTGTGTAGCTCAGAGCGGGTAGGTGAAGATTCACACATGGGCGATGGAGTGGGAGGTGCAAGCTGGAGGATGGTGGGTTGCTCGAAGAAGAAGGGACAAGGAGGTTACATGGAAAAATCGGAGAAATCATCCCACATGTAAGTTTTGTCAAGGGCAGCTAGCTTGAGCGTACATTTGACCGGAAAAGAAACATTTTTTGTTAAAACACTAAAAATGATTCTCATTTTACATAGAATTTAATGCCCATTTTTATTTATTTTTACAAGTCTATTTATTACAAGTTTGATTTTACATGTATAAATATAGGTAACATGTGTTTCACAAAATATTTAAAAATTTATAAAAAAAGAAAGAAAATATAAAGAATAAATATATTGAATATAATATACACGTGTACTACACAATGAGGACTCAAAATCCAACTTTTGTATCTTAACTTCAAATTGAATGAGACACTTTCATTAAATAGCTTATTAAATTTTATATATAATTAAAGGTGAATTTGGTCAATTTTGATATACTATGGAGGGGATATAGGTCTACAAAGTTTTCTTTGCGTTTTTTTATTTTGTGTGTCATGGGCACACTGTGTATTATTATTCAGTGAAATATTTTTTTTTATTTTTCTTTTTATTTTATATACAATATTCATATTGAGGGTTTTATTATTTAAGGTGTAAAAATAATAAAATCAAATAGGACCCAAAAAGTGATTCTTGGGCAAATTAAAATAGAATTTTGTGTGTTTGTTTGTTTTTTTGAGTGTATTTCTGTAAAGTTTCTCTGCCCTATATCCACCTACTTTATTCATTGACGATCAAGTCATAATGATGAATGGGTCTCGGGGTCACTCAATGTCTTTGACACTTCCTTCTTTTTCTTTTCTTTTCTTCATTCTTTTATTTTGGCAATAAATACAGTAATTTGTATAATAATTTATAGTGATTTGATGAGAACAAACTAATGATATATACATACATTTATCTAATGATTTGATGCTAAAATGAAAGAATAAAGGTGATGAATTGATGATTAAATTGATGATTCATCACACCTTCTTCTGCTCTGGCCAAATGTCCACCTGAATTGAAAACCAACTCTTATACTATATTTCTATATTTGAAAAAAGGATTTTTATCATTTGTTTCCTTGTTATGCCCCTCTCTTTTTTGTAATATCTGGTGTGCCCCTAACTTCTTATAAAATTCACAGTTCCGTCCTTTTGTAATATAAATGGTTCCCCTACTTTACTTTAATGGAAGGGCAAAACTTTGAATTTCGTAAGAATCTCAAAGTCAAGAAGTTTGTCAAAAACATTGACAAGCAGTAGCGATAGCAAGGTCGAGACCCGAACGCCAACCCAAACACCATAGCCCGCACCTATGTGGGATATCTTTGACCATCATCGCACCGAAGTATGAAGACCACACCATCAACTCTCACTTTAATCTGGACAAAAGGGTTAAGTGGAAGGGGAAAAAATCCTCAGGGTCCGTTGGATCCCCAAATCAAATAAGTATTTTTAAGAATCCAGTATAACAAATGATTCAAATGTAGCATTTCCTAGACTTTTGTTGATCACATTGAGGGCATCTTTCGGGGAGACAAGGGCTTTCGAAGTATTTTTAATCAACTCTCGACCCATATTCGTAGTGATGTCTCTATCGCTTCGATATCTAGCAAGGTGTCCAACCTTCATAGAGTGATATAAGGACCAGTGTCGTTCGTCTCTCACATGGAGGGAGGTTCACCTGTCATTTGAAGAGAGTTGCAGGAACTTCTACTAGAGAAAGTGGGAGTAGAATTGCAGTTGGAAGGGACACGCCTTTTGGTATCCCTAGGACAACCTTCCGCGATATGCCGTTCTCCTTTGCACTTGATTTTGAAATGGATATTCACCACGAAAGTGATATTTCCTATCACATAGAGGGTCCTCTGCTGTAGAGTCTGCTACATCATACTCTGCTGTAGATCCTACAACCGTCCGATCACCTATTCTCGGCCTCAAGATGCGCGCTCACTATCTCCGATTCCCTAGAAGGCCGTTCAATTCTCATCCGACGCTTCCCGCCCTTTACAGCACCTGCTACAATTTCCCTTTCCAGGAGACGATCGGCTTCCTCTAAAACATACCCAACTATCAGCTGGGGGTAATATTTTTTTATCAGGTTATAGGAGGCGAGTCAAAACCATCTTGATTATGAGTCTTGCACTTCAAAATCTATCAGGATACAGGAGGAGAGATTAAATTCAACAAATTATGGGAGGAAAGGTTAACAACATTAAATTCGCTACCAACTGAGCAACAATTGGAGAACGGCTCCACATGCATGCTGATCCAGTGCACCGATTTTGGCCGTTTCACTTTTAACCATCAAGCGACTAATGAGAAACTTCAAAAAGAGAGGATAATCTGCTGTGTGGTGCAGTGCAGAACCTTCGATCTTGATCGAGCGGGTCTCACAATTTGGCACAATACGATACAAAAAGTGCAAAATCGTGCAAACCGCTCGATCAAGATCGAGCAGTTCCTACGACCACAGCAGAGCTTTATATACATTTGAACACCTTCTGGTCTAGAAGTCGGTATTCCCGCCCTAATCCATCCTCTCACGAAGGACATCTTCTCCTAAGGGTCTCCCCCTCTATCTTGTGCAGCATCGGATCCTTGCTGAAGGTGATGAGACCCCCCTTCCATGGCTCTTCGTTGAACTCCGACAGGAGCATGCCCATGGCAATGCAGACCTCCATGGGCAAATCCTCCATGCTACCGGATATGTCACAGACGGCGAGTTCTTGAGATTATCCTTCTCGGTCATGTCTTGCACCATCCTCCTCCATTGCAGCTCTCCATTGTATCGTCCTCGCCTTGTAGGCCTCCTCCAGCATCTCGTGTGATAGGAGCTCCCGGGCGGCGATCTTGGTCTCGCCCTTCTCCACATTTTCCAGGTACTCCTCGAATCGCTCCCCGTCGTGGGACATGAAATTTTTTAGTTCTGCATGGCCATCGAGACCCTGTTGCAGGGGAGGCTTTCCCACTTGAAGGCTCTCATGTACATCTCTGGTATCTCCAGGGCCTTCCTTAGGGGCATAAGAACCTCCTTCCGGAGGCGGTTGCGTGCGGAGTACACGTAGTGACATTAGTCCGCATCGGTGAAAGATGGGTCGGATTCGACGGGGAAGACACGGTATGCGATTCTCTCGCAGAGGATGGTGGACCTATCGAAGGAAGAGTCCAGCAAGGGGCACTACTTGGCTGTGCGACCGATCTTGCCAACCTTGTTCGACTTCAGATGCTGGACGTTGGCTTTCAGGAGCTCGGCGAAGACGCCGGTGATCTTGTCGTGGAGGAAGCGGTAGTTTGGTCCGCCAATGTAACGCTGGATGGCTTTGTTAGCACTCATGGAGTTGGTCATCCTCTTCCTCTGAGTCTTCTTGATCTCCCTCTTCCGTTTCCTGTTAAGCACGGGTTTGTCGAGGTCAAGAGTGAGGTGGTTGAATTCCTTCTGCACACATTGCTTCAGACCTTCCTTCTTGATCCCGTTGACCTCCTCGTCTATCCAGACGTCGATCTTACTCTTCTCCGACGTACCACATTTCGATTTCTCGTTGTGCATCTCGGAGTCGGAGACGGGATCGGTATAAGTGCTAGACTGATGAAAACGCCAGGGAGGTACAAGCCAACGACGTAAAAAAAAAGTGGGCTGGGTCGGTACCCTCCACTCGCCTTCCGCTTCTTCACCTCCTTTCTCCTCTCAATGCGCACGTTGATGTCGTGGACCAGGCGGAAGAGAATCTCCGGGAGGTCTTTGAGGTACGCAAAATCCCCCAAGAACCTGACGTTCATGGCAAGCGTCTTGGGATGGTATTGGTGAAGTCAGAGGGTGGAGGCATAGAAGCTCTCTTGGTCGGACTTGCTGGTGCCGCTGACGGCGTGGAGGTGGAAGACTCTCTTAAGGACGAAGACAGGGTTATGGTTCCAGGCGGCGGCGAGGAGAGAGACGGTGGTGGCGGGAGAGATATCGGGGACGACCAGGAAGAAGAAGTCCACGCAGGGGTTGCCGGAGGAGAGGTTGGCGGCGGAGTTGTTCTCAGTCTTGGCCTTACCCGAGATGGATGTTCGGTAACTCTTGCTGCTGTTATGGTTGTAGTTGGCCGCGAGGAAGGCCAGGAGGGGGTCTGCTGCTGAGGGGCGTGGTGGCAGTCGAGCGGAGGAGAGGAGGGCGGCGACGTTCAGAGGGCTAGTCTGTGGGTTCTAATAATGAACATAGACCACGACTGTTATTATCACGAAGATCAATTTTTATAAAGTTAGGCAAAATTAATACCCTGCAGTTTAGGAAGATGCAAATATAAGTGTTTAGTAAGTAAGTTAATACTATCGCAAGTGGTTATAATTGTGCAGCATGGAGCATCTGCTTTAGTGTTGTCTCTGCATTAATTGTTTGAACCACTCAATCTTTATTGAGTTGTTCGTACGATTTTACATGTTACGGTCACGTAAAAAGTGTGAAATCGTGTGAACCGTTCGATCACGATCGGACGGTTCAAGAGGTTACTGCAGAATCTGTTGCGTTGCCTGCTACAGCAGACGTCCCGGTCCCATAATTGCTGTGTCAAATTTGGTGAGTAAGCTAATAACCAACAAAGCTTACATCACACACTGCAACAATACAAGTCTATATTGATTGTTTTTGGACCAAAACATTAGTAATGTCAATATATATAGGGCCCCTTTCAAATAAGGTGGCGTCGCACCAATATTATGGTGAGCCATCAATCAGATACATCAAATCTCGATCTGACGGTTGCATCAAAAAACTTATCCAAAAGAGCATTTCTGTCATCTTAATTGTATTAAATTCGAGTTTCATTTAATAGATTCGAATTGTTATTTTAAGCTTTTCTATATTTGGTATTTTTCACTAATACCTTTAATGATCAATTTTTAATTTTGTTCTGGACTATTTGAATTCAATGATATCTTATTAAACTTCTGCGAGTTTTGTAAAATAATTTTTCTCTTTGTAATTTCATTAATAATTTCATCTTTTTGACTGTATTTTCGTTTTGTAAATGGGTATTTCTATTTTGTGAATGGGCATATTCGTTTTGTAAACTCCGGTGAGTTTTTGTAAGAGTAATTTTTCTCTTTGTAGACTTCAGCCTATTTGTAAATGTGTATTTTCATTTTGTAAATTGGTATTTTCGTTTTGTGAATGGGCATATTTTGTAAACCCCAACGAGCTTTTGTAATAGTAATCTTCCTCTTTGTATACTTCAGTCTATTTGTAAATGTGTATGTTCATTTTGTAAAATTTACATGAATCGTTGTAACTGTATCTCGCACCTTTGTAAAATTCACGTAGAGCTATGCAAAACAAGAAAACAAACATTGAGATTTGTAAAAAAAAGAATCAATATGTAAATATGAATGTCATATATCTAAAATAGCTATATTACAATATAAATCCATACCTGATCACCTCCCACGCGCGGTCCTCCACCTTATCCATCCACGATCTGCTTTCTACCTTCATCTTCAAATGCAACCACCATCCTCCTCTATTTACGTGGACCGTCACAACCATATTCCATCGCATTCACCACACTGCGACCTCCATGGTCGACCACCATCGCATGCACGTGCTTTCTCCTCTGCATGGCACCCTGGTACTCTGTGTCTTTCTCCTCTAGACCATCTCCTCCATGGCTTTCTCCTCTGCGATCGAGAAGCTTTTCGTGGAGAGGATGTTGACGCCGTCGTCGACGATTCGAGAGAGGGAGAGAGAGAGGTGCGCCGTCGTCGACTAATCACGGAAGAGGGGGGAGGGGGCGCCGTCGTCAACCAATAGAGAGAAAGAGAAATTGAGAGAATGGAAATATAATTGCTCCCCAAAAAAATAGGATCTAGGGTTGTCACATTCTATTTTTAGAATGTGATAATGACGAAAATGGGTTTTTCATCAATAGAATATTAGTATTAATCACGATTTAATCTCAACCACATGATTAAGATCTAAAAACTCTTATTAGTGGCTCACCACAAAGGGGGTGAGACAACACCTCATTTGAAGTTTCTCCTATGTATGTGTGTGTGTGTGTATGGGTAAAATGGGGCTGCCCCCAGGGGGTAGCTAGCTTAGCTCCCCCACCCCATTTTTCCCATATTTTTTTTATTTTTTTGAAAAATAAAATCGTGTAAATTTATTATTATATATCTATATTATGCCATTCAAATTTCGTGAGAAACAGAGACTCCTACGACCTCCATCCAGATAGGGACGATTTAAAAAATCCTGTGACCGTTAAAAATTGACGGTTTAGATGGAGGTCGTAGGAGTCTCTGTTTCGCACGAATTTGAATGACATAATATATGGATATAGTGATGAATATTCACGGAATTTTTTTTAAAAAAAAACTAGGGAAAATGGGGCGGGGGAGCTAAGTTAGCTCCCCTAGGGGGCAGCACCGTTTTTTCCTATATATATGGATTTTATGTGGCTGCATGGCTGCCCCGCCCCCTATCTCGACATTTTTTTTATTTTTTTGAAAAATATTACCATGTATATTTGACCCTTTATCCCTCCTATACGCCATTCGATTTCGTCAGAAACAGAGACTCCTACGGCCTTCATCGAGATAGTGTCGGTTTAAAAAATCCCGCATTCGTTAAAAAATGACTGTCTGGATGGAGGCCATAGGAGTCTCTATTTCTGATGAAATTCGAATAGCATATAGGAGAGATATAGGGATGAATATATATGATGATATTTTTCAAAAAAATAAAAAAAACACCGAAAATGATGCGGGGACAGCCCATTAATCTCATATATATAGGGAGCCAGGAGCCTGCACCCCGGGTGTAGGTAACTCCCTGCACCCGACCTTTTTTCTCATTATTTTTTTATTTTTTTCAAAAAAATCTTTGGGGGATTTACTTAATATATTAAGGGGAATACGTATTTCAATTTTCATGCAAAACAAACATCCTAACATGTTCATCTAGAATGTGTCATTTTCAACAATTCCAAACCGTTAAAATTTGATGATCTTGATGGAGATGATAGAAGTCTCAAATTAACTTGAAATTGGAATGACACCATGGTGATATATAGTGATCTAATTATCCCAAGTTTTCATTTCAAAAAAAAACAAAAAAATCATTAAAAATTGCCCGGGTATAGGTAGTTACCTACACCCTCGGGTGTATGATCCCTTTTCTCATATATATAGGGTATATATATAAGGATCACTTCAAATGAGGTGGGTCTCACCAATATTGTGGTAAGTCATCAATCAGATTCGTCAGATCACAATCTGACGGTGGCATCAAAAATATTATCCAAAAGGGTATTTCCGTCATCTCATTTTTTTATAAATTCGAATTTCATTTAATGGATTTGAATTACCATTTAATGTTTTCTGGATTTGGTATTTTGAATCATACCTTTACTGGTCTTTTTCCAATTTTACGTCGAATGAATTGGGTTAAACCATATCTTTGTAAACACCCGCGAGTTTTTGTGAAAATGTATGTTCTTTTTGTAATTTCGTTAATGATTTCATTTTTCACATTTTCATTTGTAAATTAGTAATTTTGTTTTGTAAATGGGTGCATTCATTTTGTAAATTCCAATGAGTTTTTGTAAGATTAATTCTCCTCTTTGTAAACTCCGATCTTTTTTTGTAAATGTATATATTCATTTTGTAAAATTTGTGTAACCTTTTGTAACTATATGGCGCTCTTTTGTAAAATTCGCGGAGAGCTCTGCAAAAATAAGATAAAACAAACATGAGATTTGTAAAAAAGTGAATCAATATATAAATCGAAAGGTCAATTATGTAAATTATCAAACCACAATGTAAATCCGTGCATTACCATTGCACATCTACCGATCGACCCCATTTCGCCAGGAGGAACCTCACAGTCCTCGACGAAAGCCCCTTCGCCATCGCCGCCAGCACGACCGCCGAACTCGACCCTCCTTCTCCATTGTTGCCAACAACCACAGGAACTCCACCCATCTGTCAGGAGCCCTCGTCGAAGAAACATTACCCGCTCTTTGCGTGGAGGAGAACCTATGCCAGTAGTTTGGTGCTCCGAGACCATCAATAATGCCTCCTCCGCTGCCTGGACCAACGCCATCGCCGCCCTCGATCAAGGAAAGAAGGAAGGAGCAACACTAAAGAGAGAGGAAGAGGACAAATCGGGAGAGAGAGAGAGAGGGAGGGAGGCGCCAGATTAGGTGAAATAGTTGTCACATTCTATATTTAGAATGTGATGAAATGACCAAAATAGATTTCTAATCATTAAATTAATTTAATTAATGCGTCAATAAATCCAGTGGTGAGATCAAAGATAGAAGGACGAGATTGAGGGCTCACTACAATAGTGGTGAGTCCATGTCTTATTTGAAGTTTCTCCTATATATACATACATATATATATATATATCTATATATATATAACAACGAAGAATATTGTGATGGATTAAAAATAACATCATTATAGATGTGTTTTGTTGTACTGACCGTATTTGGAAATTAGTATGGATGTCGTCGATGAGAAGATGCCTAACGAGGAGTAGGAGCCATGACGGTGATGTCACCAACGTGTCTGGATCGTCTGTTGTGGTGCTGTAGCACATCATAGCCGCTCGATCATGCTCACCACAGCCGCTCGATCATGCTCGAGCATAATCGAGCAGTTGTGTTGCGCTACAACACCACAACAAAGAACCCACTCCCGTCACCGACGCTCTTCACATCTTATCGTATAATGCTTGTGCTTTTCAATCCCCACTTAAATGGATAATGTTGAATACGTGGTTATGCTTTCCCATATCCGTTTCACATATAATGGTTATGGATCGGTTGGCAATTGTATACCGACCAAATAAATATCCATTACACTTTATTTATTTTCTCACGCCTAATTTCTAACACAAGGAAGGCACACTGCATGCCTAACTACCATTTAACAACGTATAAATACATTTCTTTTTTGGGATATTTACCCAGCAGACCCTGAAATCTTTTGAAATTACCTCTACGACATTTGAAACATCGTAATTCCTCCCACGACCCCGTAATCTTGCTAACCCTTACCCAATAAACCCTGTGGTTAGCCCCCATCCATTTACCCGTTAAAAGTAACCCGATTCCGTGAATTTAAGTTTCATAATACCCATTTTGTTTCTCAAAATTACAGAAAATGCCCTTACAGCCCTCTGCCCGACCTTCCCTCCGCCCAACCTCCCTCTGCCCGACCTCCCCTCCGCCCGACCTCGCCTATGTCCGGCCTCCTTTCCCTGACCTCCCCTCCGCTCGACCTCCCTCCTCCCCTCTGCGCGATCCCGCCTCTACCCGACCTCCCCTCTGCGAGTGCGAGGACCCGCACAACCTCAGGGGTGTCGATGCCCTCCAGTGCGAGGACCCGCACAACCTTCCTGCTCCTCCTCCAAATTTGCCATGCGGGTGCCTTCCCTCTCCCCCACCTCCTACTCCTCCTCCAGATCTGTCGTGCAGGTACCCGCATCCTCACCGACATCCGCCTCTCCGGCCTCCTGCTCTTCTTCCAAAACCTCCATGCGGGTAACCATCAAAACCCATGAGCTTGACATGTGTCCCATCCCTCAACTTCTCCTGCCCTGACTTCCGCCAACTTCCCCTCCTTGCCGATGAATGACTGCCTCTCCACTTTCGTCGTCTCACCTCGCGAATGTGACCTTACTCCGAAGGAGATAAAGGCCATGGCATCGGGTTGGATCAAGTTCACCGCTGCTCGATCCATTCACGAACTCTCTCTCCGTTACAACTCGGACTGGAAGTTCTCTCCGTCGTTGTATCGTGCACGCGTACTTTGCACGTTCTGAAGCTCCACGGCTGCGATATGTCGATGCACTGCTATAAGTTCCGGTACGCGCTTCTTGTGTTTGGAAACTCTCGTCCTTCTATCTGTCACCGGACTCTTCCATGAGACTGGCGGCCCTTCTCCGTATGTGTCCTGAGCTTCAGAATTTGAAATTCTCCACCTAAGAGACTATCCAACCTCGAATTGGTCACCTCCGTGAACCCGTGCCTTGGGCTTGTGGGCGAAGAAGCAGACACGACGGTTGCAGCAGACACGACGGTCCACCGGGGCCGATGCCCTCCAGTGCGAGGGTCTTGAGGAGGGAGGCGGAGGGGAGGTCCCACAGCCGCACGCTGCGGTCGTCAGAGGCAGAGCAGAGGAAGCGCGAGTCCGGGGAGAAGGACACGTCGGAGATGCCCTCCTCGTGGCCCCGCAGCTCCGCCACGAGGGCGAGGTCGGCGGTGGAGTAGAGGCGGATGGTCTTGTCCGCCGAGGCCGACGCCAGCAGCGCCCCGTCCGGCGAGTTGGAGATGTCGAGTCTCTCGAGGGGGCGGCAGCATGTGGCGATGGAGGGAAGTCTCGAACTTCCGACCTTGAAGCAGTCCCAGAGGGGGAGGAGAAGGAAGGAGAGAGAGAGGGAGATGATATTAACTCAAGGTTAACTCAAGAACTGACTCTAGTAAAGTTAAAATTGACGGCAGGGTCTGTGGGGTAAGACGGAGCAAGATTACGGGGTCGTGGGAGGAATTACGATGTTTCAAAGGTCGTAGAGGTAATTTCGAAAGATTTCAGGGTCTGCTGGGTAAATATCCCTTCTTTTTTTCATGGCAGAACAATGACCATTCTAGATCAGATTATCCAGAACACAATAAATCAATAATGAAGCTACTAATAGTTAACTATTTCAAAGAACTAGATTTCATATATCAATAAGAAGGGGGATAGAACTAGGGATGGGCATTGGGATGGGCCGGCCCAGCCCAGCCCGAAGCCCGGCCCAAAAAGCCCGGCCCAGCTCAAGCCCAAAAGAACATTGGGTCGGGCCTGGGCCTAAATGTTCGGCCCAAAATTTCTTTGGGCCAGGCTCGGGCTTGGCTCGGCCCAACCCGACCTGGCCCAAAGCCCAACCCATTTGGGGCCCGACATAAGGCCCGAATGGTGGCACGATATGTAGCCCAATACACATTCCAAAATTATGCACGGGTCTTAAGCTCATGCCTTACATAGACCATTCGCGCCTCCCCCTCCCTCTTTTAGCCCGATTGGACTCTCCATTTTATGTGTTTGTATTGCTTGATGATGTTTTGGAGGAGCTTCAATTGATGAATAACTGAGGATTTATCTATTGCTTGAATAGGAATAACCAGAAAATGCATTTCAACAACAAGAGCAATAAAAGAGAAGCATGCCACAATTGAGGATGGGCCGGCTCGGCCCAAGCTCGGCCCAAAGGAATTGGGCCGGGCCTGGGCTTGGGCCGGACCACAAAAAAATTTGCGGACCGAGGCCCAGCCCAAGGCCCGAATTTTTTAGACGGGCTTGGGCCTGGGCCCTTTAGGGCCCAGCCCAGCCCGACCCATGCCATTCCCTAGATAGAACTCAAACAATTCATTTGAAACTCAAAGTCATGATCCACTTGTATCAAGGATCGTGGCGAATTTTTTATTAACGATTCTATTTGTATTTGGAAATATAGATCCACTTGTATCAAGGATCCGTCTGCACGAGAGTAGTATATAAACTTCCTTAAGGGCAGGGTTCTCAGTATCCTCTCTTTTCTTCTTTCTCCACATGGTGAAAATCGATTGACACCACCACCCAAAGATGTTGCCCAGTTATGGGTGAACCTTGAAAATCATTGTGTCTTTGTGCTTGTGTGATTAATCGTGTTTGTACGTGCTTACGTGCTTTCCTGATTCGCAACAATTCGTGGATATCAGAGTGATATCCATACCCATATCCATTTTTTGACGAATATGTAATGAATGTTAAAATATGTATAATGCAGATGCGGCTTGTATTCCTACTTGAACCCGTTTCTATAATATTCCAGACTCAAATAAAACCCATTTCAACAACTTGTTATATTAGGGTTTGATTGAACTCTCTAACAACTACATAAAATGCTTACTCCTATATAGTCAAGTGATTTTCCCCACTATTTACTCTCAAATAAGTATTAGACGAGGTATTATGTTTGAGATGTGGAAGTTTCTAATTTGGGAATTTTTAATCCCAAATTAACACTACTAAATCCGTGATAAATGCATCCTTGCACAGACATTGCTTATATTGTTAGAAAAACGACTTCTCTGCTTCTATTTTTTAAAACAAAATAATATGTCTCTCTTCGAATTTTAAAAGACCGATTAGTTATAAATAAATACTCCTCAAGCGTTTCTTCTCGGAATATTCGGTCCAATAAGACTGTTGATGGGCCGAATTAAAATCCGGTCTGATCGGCATCTAATCGGATCTTTTGGACTTGTAAAAGGTTCGAATATTTCAAAGTCCGGTCCAATTCTTTTTTTCCCACCTTTGAAATCAGAGTTGAAATTTTCTTCTGGTTTTTGTTTGCGTTTATACAGTTGAGGATTTCAAAGATGAAATGCATATCTTTGGAGTGATTCGTTATCATCATCTCTCACTGTTATTTCAATTTTTAGACGTATTCAGCTTCTTACCTAATTTTTTTGGCGACAGTGAGATTTATGTGTTGGTATCCACAATTTCGTGCACAATGTAATATTTTATGTATATATATATATATATATATATATATATATATATATATCACTCTCTCTAAAAGTAGTTGACATTAGTTCAATGATCGTTACTTTCGATAGCAAATTTCTGAAATAAAAAATAATATCAAATGGTTAGATAATTTTTTGCAATGGAATCGTTCAATCAAGATGTGATGAGAATACGAGCACGTATTGCTTAGTTGCCGCCACCTCATCAACCCTATCTATCTGTTGCTGCTAATTTCTCGGATAAGGTAAGATGGACTGGTCTCTAAACAGTTGGTGCAAGTTTTGATTCTTACCGAAGTTGTCTGCATGTAAAACTTACGTCAATCAATAAAATATTTGTACTATTATCCTTATTTGATTGTACCTACTTTACACTCACGGCGGAGTCAGAAAATTTTTATAGGTGGGGTCAAAATATATATGTACAATTCATGTCCAACTCATAAACGAGATTGTCCGATTTGTGTCCGAATTATAAGGCACGTTATGAGGTCAATTATATGATAAAAAATATTGGTTGAAAATATAACAAAAAAATGATAAATATGGTATACTAGTATGTATGCCAACTATGGAGAGATGGAATAGTGTAGTTAGCAGCACAATCCTTAAAACTTATATTATTACAAAAAATACAAATGTTATATATATGGGGAATATGGGGCTACCTCCTTGGGTGAGCTAACTTGACTCTCCCGCCCATCTTTTCTTATTATTTTATTTTTTTTAAAATGAATCCGTGAAAATTTATCACCATATCCTATATTATGTCATCCAAGTTTCGTGCGAAACAGAGATTTCTACAGCCTCCATCTAGACAGACGCTTTTTAACGGTCGTAGAATTGTTGAAATCGATCCTGTATGGACGGAGGTTGTAGGAGTTTCTGTTTAATATGAAACTTGAATGACATAATATAAGGATATAGCATTGACAATCCACGGAAGCATTTTTCCAAAAATATAAAAAATTAGAAAAAATGAGGGCGGGGAAGTATACGTTCTTTCACCTATTTGGTATAATTACTATGATATAAACAGATTTAATACATTCAAATGATGTGCATCTATCCAATACGTGTATATTTAAGCTAATATATACAATATTTCTAACATTATTCACACGCGATAAATATCCGTTTAACATATGTATCCATCTTTTAAGAATATAGTAATATAGTTTTCATATCCGTATCCACATCTTTTCGTATTAAAAATAGATAACGATATAGTAACAACTATATCTGTATCTGTTCTTTGAATCTTTAATAAAATTGTTAAGCTTTTACGGAAAATTGGAAAATGAGGAAAGGAATGGTGGTGGTACTTTATGTAAATTTTAAAAAAATAGGAGAAAGGAATTGTTGCTCTTTATAGAAATTTCAAAAAAAAATAGGAGAATTGTTGTTAGAAATGGAAAATAGCACGAACACTTTAATAATTTACCAATTTGAGAGGGGGGCCATGGCCCCTACCCGCCCCCTCTCCCTCCGCCCATGGTTTCAAGGAATTTGGTGACACATTTTTCCATGTCATCAATATTTATAGCATCATCTATATACATATTTTAAAACATATAAGAATAATGTAACACTTATATATGTGTATATATGATATATCTAACTGATTGTGTTTTTTTAATCAATGGAGATAGTGAAAGCTTCGAATCGAGGACCAAGTGAGTATCCATGCCTTCTCCATATGGATTTTTAGATGGAGGCAAAGATCATGATATATTGTAAACTTAATCCAACAATTTCAAAAAAAAAATCCGTGAATTTAGGGTCAAAATGCATGTGTGAAGCTATGCACGTATTGTTGAATATTTTGACATCCCTACTCAAAAATACGTTGGTTTTGTATAGAACTTAACGAATCCCATTTTCAGTATCCCACGAATGTGTGTGTTATTTTAATTCTTTAAAGGAGGTTTTCTACCTCCACAAAATCTGAGTCTAGCAGTCAGATTTAGAGTTGTTGAGCTTGTCCGAAATATTTAAATGCAAGTTGTCCTACAAAGTTACCAACTCTCCATAATTTGATAACCAATAAATTGGTTTTTTTGTTGATTGGACGGCAAATAATCCAACCTTTCTGTGCACATTAATCACGTGATAGCGGGTTAATCTGTCATACATTAGTATTAACAGAATTTGTCAAGCCGTGTAATAAACTTGGAAAATAAAATCATGATATCTTGATGTATGTTGTTTGTTGATGATATTGTGACGTTGATGATACTAACGATGAAGTAAATAAGAAGTTTGAGTTTAAAGATATACCTTAGAGATTAAAATATTTCATATAGGCTAAAACTCAATATGGAGTGACAATTGATGGGAGCAATGATGACGTGAAGATTGGAGACGGTAATGTCTAGAAGAAAGTGGAAAGGGAAGATGTTCTGTGTAACAACCAACTTGGTTGTTACACGGAGCAGTTTCCCTCAATTTTTTTAATTTTTTTTCAAAATTTTTTTCATGTATATTCATCTATATATCCCTCCTACATGTCATTCAAATTTCGTGAGAAAACAAAGACTTCTAAGCCCTCCATCTAGACCGTGTAATTTTTAACGGTCTGAAATTTGTTGTAATCTACCCATTCTAGATGGAGGGCTTAGGAGTCTTTGTTTCTCACGAAATTTGAATGACATGTAGGAGAGATATATAGATGAACATATATGAAAAAATTTTTGAAAAAAAATAAATAAGGGGGGAAACTGCCTTGTGTAACAACCATGTTGGCTGTTACTCAAAACAGCCTCCCCGGCCTCTAGAAGAAAAATCCTTTATATACTTATAATATATATATTCCAATATAATAGAGAAGTCGATAAAGATGTTACTCATATAATAACTAAAAATTGACTAAAGTGGAGAGGAGACTGTGTTATTCTATGTGATAAGAAAATTCTTTCGAAAATTGAAGGAAGATATTACAAAAGGAATACGACCTGATATATTGTATAGATTTGAATGTTATCTCATAAACCACGGACATTAAGGTGCCGTTCAGGTAGGGGGGATTACCCCCCTTACCCCATTCTTTCTCTTTCCAAGTGGGTCCCACATTTTTTCTTTTTTAATATATTAAATAAATTAATTTTATTCCATCTACTCCATCAAAAATTAATATATTATACCATCATATCATATAAAAATTACAAACTACTCCACTTCTACTCACTTTTTCAAACTCCAATACAATCACATCACAATAACTACTCATTTTTTCAAACTTCAATACAATCATCTCACAATAAACCCATTTCTAACCCACCTCCAGTTTAACCCTCTATCCAAACACCAAAACCCAAAAATGGATTGCCTGCAACCAGTTTAACCCTCCTAAACCCACTATCCGAACACACCCTAAGTGCATGGAATGCCACTAACAGAAACGAAATACTTCAGTGGATGTGTGGTTTTTATACATGAAAAAAATAGATCCGACTCTGATAGAAGATAAGATGAGAGAGAACCAATTAGGATATTTTTGTCACTTGCAAAGCATGTCGGTTGATGCATCAGTTAGAAGATACGAGATTTGTGATGTTGAGTCTTCTAAGTGAGGATGAGAAAGGTCCATGGAATATTGGAAGGAGGCTATCCGAAAGGATCTTAACCACTTGGATCTAAGTCTGAGAATAATCGAAGATGGATATGAAATGAAGGCAAAGAATCCAACTACCCGATCCTAATTAACATGAGATAAGGCTTTGTTGTTGTTGATGATGATGCTCATCCATGAAGATTGTCAATACGTATTGGCTTGCCATGTTCACAAACATGTGATGCATGGGGCAATTCCACAAAAAGCTCGATTTCTAGCAGATAAGATCATCTGATGTGGTTTTCCCTGCTGTAACGCAGAGGAACCGTCGGATGACAGAGGAACGATCCTAATAAAGGACTGACTATCCTCAACCTCCTATCAGGACCGTCCATCTCTCATCCTACCCTGTGTTACAGCAGGAGAAATCAAAGCAGAGGATCCGCCGCCGTTTTCCAGTGGACCACTTTCCCGTCCCTAAACTTAGTGAGAGTTGGTACATGTATAGATGCAACCCATGCTTGTGCATGATGTGAATAGGATGCACCGCATGAGGAACGAGACCCTCTTAGTCAGATCCCTCCCCACCCTCGTGTGCTGTACTCCTCTGACGCGCTTACGCTTTATCACCGCAAAGGCTTCTGGAAAATCACCGAGTACGAATTGCACCGTAGCATACAGTCAACGTTTTGGCACCCCACAACCTTCTGACTCTCCTTCGTTCCTACGTCATCCTGCGTGTCACCACAACGTGTTCCTCTATAAATAACAAGCGAACACAACCCTCCCCACATCTTACATATTCCACATCTCTATTCCTATCCCTTGTTCCAATTGTTTGCTTAGCCACACCATGAAGCGCCCAAGAGAACAAGCCGAGGCCATAGACGCCAACCTCGCCGCCCTCCTCATGCTCCTCTCCGGCAACGTCCACACCGTCGCAGCCCCCGACCCATCCTCCGGCCGCATGTTCGAGTGCAAGACCTGCAACCGCCAGTTCCCCTCCTTCCAGGCTCTCGGGGGCCACCGCGCCAGCCACAAGAAGCCGCGCCTGCCCGACAGCGGCGAGGGCAGCCTCGCGCGTCCCTCGAATCCCAGGGTGCACGAGTGCTCCATATGTGGGCTCGAGTTTGCGCTGGGCCAGGCTCTTGGCGGTCACATGAGGAGGCACCGTGCTGAGCTCGATGGAAGCATGCCGGTGCCGCACCGTATCGTTCATCGTGCCGCGGTGGAGGTTGCCGAGCACGACGACGAGCTAGGGAGCACGATTACGCTGGACTTGAACATGCCGGCACCGCTCGAGAATGATCCCTTACTCACGTTGCGCCTCGGGCTCCCTTTTGTACATTGATTGATCACACACTCAGATTGATCTTCGATCCTTTTGGGATTCTGTTTGATAGATTCCATCACAATTTGTTTGTTCTTTGACTTTGTGAAGGATAACATTATACGTGCACCACACACATGTACATCTGGATTGCTAATTTTCTCCCCCACGTCATAGATTTTCTGATTAACTCTTGTTGTATGTCCTAATCTGTATTTCTTTTGTATTTGTAATCACAAAGCACATATACATATATACAAAATTGTCAGTGATTTTTTAAATTTCAGAAGAAAAATCACCTTATTAGAAGGACCCATATATATATATATATATATATATATATATATATATATAATAATAAATTGGAATATTATCTGAACATAAAGAGAAGAGAGGGTACGTGGTGGAACACGCAATGGTAGAGGACTAATGTGAAATTCCATAAAGCTAAAAGTTTCAAACAACCAAAGTCAAATTTGAGTTTTCCAGATTATCGATATCTTAATTTATAAGTAAGCTATTGAATCATATGCAATCACCATTGTTAAGGCAAAACCATTCGTTTACCCAAAATATTTGATATGTTCAAAAGGGGAATTTTCAACAAAAAAAACCATCGTGAAATTTGAAATTTTTATTGCTTTTTCTGCCGACAAAAATATCCAATATCCAAAGCATGAGAAAGAAGGAGTGGTTTTGGGAGATTGGTAAGATGGAAGAAAAAGGCATCCGTTGGACTTTTCCTGTAACGTCCCGGACTTAGGTCCCCGGTCCGTTAACGGAGTATTACTGGCCCTAATAACCTCTTGGAATCGGGCTCTCCTAACTCTTTGAAAATACTACAATAAACTACCACTAGCAGCCAATTTTGGCTATGAAATTTTTTAGTCATGGATTGTTTCTGTTTGCAATATCTTCTTTTTACTAGATAAAGAAGTTGATTAATCTAATTTATTAAATCAGGACATATTACAAAGAAATTGTTGGGAGACGGGCAACAAGCTGCGCCGCCAATCCCTTTTGGATGGCAAATCCAATTCTTCGGAACACAACATTCATAGACCTGGGAACCATGTGCCACAAGTATGGGAGGGCATGTGCCACATGTATGGGAGTGGTGGTACATCCATATTCCAAGATCATTGAAAAGTGGAAAAAATGAGAGAGGGAGAGGGAGAGGGAGGGTGGACGGAGGTTCGCAGGAGGGATCGCTCAAGGAAGGCCGGTGGGTCTCGTCGCGGTGGATCTCATCGTGGTGATTTTCCCAGCGCAAGATTTGGGAATCCTTTCGGACGTGGTTGCTTCCATTGCGGATCGGTTGGTCATTGGGCGAGGCAGTGCAGAGACGCTATCCGCTGCTTCAAATGTTTGGGGTTCGCGCGTCGAAGCCGGAACTGCACAGGGAAAGGCCCCTCGAAGCCAATGGAGGCGGCTTCGATGGGAGGACAGCAACTCCTGGTGGGAGAAGGAGGGGGCAGTGGGGCCCTGTTCAAGGGGTCCTCGGATGTGGGTTACGTTTCGAGGGGAGGCTTCAAAGGAGATGTGGCGTTGCTTTCACCTTGGAGGGTTCTGGCTAGGGGTTTATCCAGAGGTGAAGTAGAGGCATTGCTTTCTCTGACGCAATCGGGGAGGTCGCGGCTCAAATGGAGAAAAGTGCAAGCTGGTGATGGCTGCTGGTCGGAAAGGAACCTTGATCTGATTAGAGTTAAAGGAATCCCGCTCTTATGGAGGAACCTGCATCGGGTTCGCCAACTGTTAATGTGCATTGCGGATGTTAAAGGTTTGGCCGCGTCTGGTCTCTTGCCGGGGGAGAGTGGAGACCCGGTTGTTTGGGTGCAGCGTATTCATCCTCGGATGTTTGGCTGGTGGACGTCGACGGTGGAGGGACGTCGGTTGCAGTTGGAGATCTCGTCCGCAGAGCCGACTGTGGTGGGAGTCGTGTTTCAGCAACGACAAGGGTGGATTCTTCCGGTGAAGGCGTGCGAGGCGGTTGCTCTTCCGCCAATCACGGAGGCGGGTGAACCAAGACTCTCGGAGCCGTTTCGTTTTCCATGTCAATTGTTGCGAATCATGGGGAATTCGAATTTGGAAACGGCCGTCATTCTCCAACGGTGGGTCCCAATTACAAGTGCCACGCTGGCACTTCCAATGGAATTATTCGAGAGCCATTTCCAGCATGTGGCCAAAATGGAAATTGTGGGGATTTTAATGACGAGATTGATCGTGGAAGGGCTGGACGACAGTATGGCATACATTCGAACTTGGGTGCTGCATCAATTCCAGCGGGTTGTGATGTCTCTGTTGCTGCATCAACTCGGGCAGGGGGGAGTTACATTTGGAGGGCGGTGGCCCGACATGGGAATCCGAGTCCCTCTCCGGCGGGCATAGGGGAGGCAGCCGAGGGGGACTTTCTTCAGAGAGAGCCGGGCTCCTCTACTCAGGCCGTAGAGGTTGTTGCTGAAGGGGTGCCAAAGCAGGGAAGAGAAGATGCTGAGGTCTCGCGCTGTGAGTTGGTGGTCGACCTCGGACGCGATGGTGGGGTCGAGGATGGGCTGGTTTTGACTCCTGAGCAGGCGCTTGTCGGGGCGGCATGTGGGCAGCGGGGCAGGGGCCGCAGGGTTGACTATGGTTTTAAGCGCCAGCGCAGGGAAGGTTGGGAGGAGGGTCGTCGGGCTGCCGGTGGCCGACCTGTCGCTTGGAAGGGGAGAGAAGGACAGCTTCGGTAATGCGGGGGGTGGCATCTCATGTGGAGGGGGTGGGAATACTCGCGAGGGAGGGGAGGAGACTGTGCAGGCGGGGGGGGGGGGGGAGATGGTTCCTCTGCAGGGGCAGGTTGGGGAGAGATTGGAAGGAGATAACCTTGATTTGGAAGGGGTTGGGGAAAGGGAAGGAGGATGTTTAACGAGGTCAGGGAGGAAGATGCAGGGGGTTGGGGAAGAGGGGCTGGGTGATGGGGCGGCACGAGTGGGGTGGTGTTTTGAGCGAAAACCTCGCGCGTGGAGGAGGAAGCAGAAGAGGAAAATGTTGATGGGGGCGGAGCTGAGGCAGGGGATGTTGGAAGGTGTTTGCACAACAGCGGAGATCGAAGGTCTGTCGTCACCTGTTGGAAGACCAAGTTTTTTCAGCCTGCTTGATAGGCGTTTCGTGGAAAGTTTGGGTGTGGTTCCACCACGAGGGAAGGCCATAGAAGTTGCTAAATGAAGGTTATCTCATGGAATGTGAGGGGCTTGGGTCGTCCCGAAAAAACGACTGCGGGTCAGGAAGTTGCTGGGCGATGCGCATGCGGATATTGTACTTCTATAGGAGACGAAGATCTCCAGGGCAGGGGGTGAGGCGTGGCGTGATCTGGGTGGTGGCTCTTTATTTGATTTTGCTGAGATTGAGGCTCAGGGAGCGACGGGTGGGCTCCTGACTGGTTGGAGGAGGTCTGATTTTGAGAAACTGGTAGAGAGGAGATCTATGTTCTCGTTATCTGTTTGCCTTAAGAGAAAAGTTGATAATGTCATTTTTACAGTGACCAATGTGTATGGGCCTACAAGTCCGACCGCGGGATCCTTGGCGGTGGATATCTCGGAGGTGGGAGCGCACAGGGAGGAGGGCATTTGGCTCATTGGGGGGGACTTAAATGTGACCTTGATGGTTGATGATAGGCCTTTGAGGGGCGGTGGTCGCGACGCTGGCTCGGAGGACTTCAGGAATCAGGTCCTGGACTTGGGACTCACTGTTATTGATGCGGCAGGATGTGCTTACACATGGAGGAATGCTAGATCGAGATCGAGGTTGGATAGATTTCTTCTGTCATCTGAGGGGGTGGATTTTTTCCCCCTATCTCGGGCGTGGGCACTGCCTCGGGCGCACTCTGATCATACGCCAATATTATGGTCTTCTGAGGAGCAGATGCGGCCCAGATCATTTTTCAAATTTGAGAGAGCTTGGCTGATGGAGGAGGGGTTTAAGGATGAGGTGGTTACACAATGGAGGAGTTGGTAGGTGGAGGGGTCGGCGGTCAGGCGGCTGGCTGCCAAATTGGTGCTGTTAAAGAAGTTTTTGCTCGATTTCAATCGTAGAGTGAGGACGCAATGGAGGGAGCGGAGGCGTGTGGCTCAGGAGGGTGTTGTCCGTTTGGATGGGCTGGATGATGAGAGGGGTCTGGGTCAGGAGGAGGTGCTTGAGCGGGCAAGGCTGCTAGAAGAGCTGCTTCTGGAGGACAGGAAGGAAGAAGTGGAGTGGAGGCAGAGATCCAGACAGAAATGGTTACGTGAAGGCGACGCGAACACTAGATTTTTTTACTCGATGGCCTCTGGCAGAAGAAGGAGGAACTTTATTCATAGTCTGGATGTGGGTGGGGAAAGGATCGTGGGCGATGCTATGTTGGGCCGAGTCCTCAGGGATCATTTTGTGGAGAGGTCAAGAAGAAGGTCCCGTGATAGGTGGGGGTGGTGTGGAACAGGTGTTGAATCGTTGTCAGAAGAACAGGCATCCGGTCTTGAAGAGCCTTTTACGGTGGAGGAGGTTAAAAGCGCGGTGTGGGGGTTGAATGCAGACGGGGCACCTGGGCCTGATGGTTTTCCGGTCTTCTTCTACAGGGAATTCTGGGACATGCTGAGTGAAGACATTATGGCAGTAATCGATGAGTTCAGAAGTGGCAACAGGGGATTCGAGAAAGTTAATAGGGCGATGCTATTTCTTCTTCCGAAGAAAGAAAACCCGATACGGGTTGATGACTTTAGACCAATTGCACTGTCTAACGCATTATATTTGATTATCGCCAAGGTGTTGGCAAACAGGCTCAGACGGGTGCTGGATGGTGTAATCCTGCAGAACCAGACTGCTTTTATACCTGGCAGGCAGATGGCGGACGGACTGGTTATGGCTTCTGAGATTTGTCTCCAATGGCGTCGAGAAAACGCTAAGGGCTTGATTTGGAAGATTGACTTCGAAAAGGCGTATGACTGCGTGGACTGGAGCTTCCTGTGGGAATCACTTCGACGACGCGGCTTCGGTGACCTCTGGATAGCGTGGATGAAGAGGTGCGTCACTACCTCCTCCTACTCAGTTCTGGTGAATGGTAGACCAGAAGGCGGCTATTTTCAGCCACAGAGGGATGTGAGACAAGGTTGCCCGTTAGCACCGATGCTCTTCGTTCTGGTGGCGGATGCGCTTGCGGTGATGTTCAGGAGAGCAGTTGATGGTGGGTGGTGTGAAGGGTTCCGTATGGGGTCCATCTCTATTCCTCTTCTGCAATATGCAGATGACACCGTGATTTTTCTGGGAGGTACTGAGGAAATGCATGGAAGGACGAGGCAACTGGTAGAAATATTTAGCAGTGTTTCAGGACTCAAGATCAATAGAGAGAAGTCTATAGTGATCCAGTTCGGGTTGGATGAGGAGGCGAGTAGAGCAATGGCTGCTCTTTTGGGATGCCCTCTTGGTGAGCTACCCATTACCTATCTTGGGATACCTTTAGTAGCGAGTAGGCTCAGGAAGGCGGAATGGGATATGGTCCTCAGAAGATTTGAGGAGAGGCTTGCAGGCTGGAAGGCGGTCACTCTCTCTAAAGGAGGAAAGTTGATTCTTCTAAAGCATGTTTTGTCGGCAATTTCTATCTTCTTCTTTTCTACCCGTTTGATGCCAACTGGAGTAAGGAAGAAGATAGAGGTGATGATGAGAAGATTCTTCTGGTCGGATGGAAGACAGCAAAGAACAGGCACTCATCTGGTAGGGTGGGAGGAAATCACAAGACAAAGGAGCGAAGGAGGCCTTGGAATACGTGATATCTCTAGTATGAACAAAGCACTTTTGGCTAAATGGATGGTGCAGATTTGGGGAGATACAGATAGGTTGGCTATCCAGCTGGTGCGAAAGATCTATGGGGTTAACGGATCACTAGAAGCTGGTAGAGTGAGATTCGAGTCTTCCCTTTGGAATGGGATCCGTGATATTTTACCGCAACTAAGGTCGAGAATGGTGCCAAGAATGGGGTCCGGGGAGGTCTTTCGTTTTTGGATGGACGACTGGACAGGAGAGGGTACTTTATGCAGCAGATTCCCAAGACTCTTTGCTTGGGCAGAAAGCATAAATTGTTCAGTGGCTCAGGTCAGAATCTCTGGTTCGTGGGTTCCTCAGTTCCTGCATGATCTTTCTGGACGTAGAAGGGAGGAGTTGGACAGAATGCTATCTGAGCTTCCCTCTCCTGATTACATCTCGCAGGGTAAGGATCATTTTTCTTGGGAGGGAGAGAGATTCTCGGTGAAAAAGGCATACAATAGGTTTAGAGGGAGAATTGATGGTTTGGATGCCGACCTGAAGCAGGATATGAAGATTATATGGGCAAGCAGGATCCCTTGCAGAGTCAAATTTTTTCTGTGGTGCTTGAGAAGAGGAAGGATTTGGGATAAAGCACGAAGAGGAAGACTGTTTGGCGCTGCAGATACGCAGTGTGATAGATGCAGTGCACAGACGGAGGATGCAGGGCATTTGTTCTTCACATGTCCTACGTCGGATCATGTTTGGAGAGAGATAGGCACAACATAGCTACAGCATGGTGGCACGACTGAGTTCTGGAGATCTATTAGGACGGTGGGGATGAACTCGATGGATGATGTTTCTTTGCCATTTGCAGCACTTTGGGCCATATGGGGAGGGAGAAATGATCTGATTTTTAAGAATCAAAGGTTTTATTCTGAAAATGTAATCGCCTCTTGTATCTCTCTTTATCATTTCTGGTCTACAAGGTAATGTATATATTTACATTTTTATAATTTAAAGGTTTGGCGGTGAGTCCCAACTCGGGAGTTCACCCTTTTTCCTCTAAAAAAAAATAGACCTGGGAACCATAACATTGCTATGCATAATTTTCTGGACCCTCTTAAGGAGCTCTATAGCTTCAGACGCCAAGAACCCAAAGATATCAAACCCGAAAGGGATGAAGATACGTTGATTGTCAATGCAAGCCTTCTCATGTTTAGCTTCAGACTCGTTTGCAACAATTTTCCCATTGCCAGACCAGTTGCAACTACTGATATATTGTCGTTACATTTTTTTGACTACACTACTCTCAGCAATGGATTTTGTACGATAATTATGGTCGATCTCAAGTCGAATTTTATTATACAATATGCTTTTAAAAATATTTATTTAATTGCCTATTTAATTTTATTATGAATTTCTTTTTTTATTTAGTGATAATATCATCTTACACGAAAGTACCTACACTTCGTATTTTAAACTAATTTAATTTATATTCAACTAATTTAAAAAAAAGGAAAGTTTCCTTGCCACAACCTTGCCCAGCTTGTGATGACATAAATTTTGTTGTTAGAGCCATAAGAGGTTTATTTCATTTGCAATCCGGCGTGCTATATTGAATCTATGGATATTTGGTCCATGTAACTATAAAATTTCATATAAATATGATATTTTTAACTATTTTGTCTTAAAAGGCAAAACCGTTGGGACCTAAAAAGCCTTTTCAAGACTTACTTAATGTTTAGTCAGAAATACCGGATTTAGATGAAATTTTATAAATTTATGTATCAATATCTATAGATTTAATTTATATGAGTATTAAATAAAATAAATAAACTAAAAATAAAGGATACCAACATCCCTTGTTATAGATAATCACATAGCAGAGGATTTGTTCATTAAGGATAACCACTTTTGTAGGACACCTTCGCTTTTAAGAATTGGTGTACTTATCCCTAATTTGATTAACAATATATGTGAGGGGAAATTTCAAATGGCCAAAATGCCTTGATTTTGCATTTTAACATATATTATTATGTATACTATCTATGCATTGTTCTAATGTTTTTGTGCTGATTTTGACTTTGACCATCAAATAAATACACATACACATACATATCCATGCTTTTATGTATGTGCGTGCGTACACACATACAAACATATAGGGTTAAAGGAGTATGCTCTCTAGGAGCATTCAACAATATGCCCCTTCTCATTTTTTTACCTTTTTTAATCTTTCTAAAATAAAATCTCAAGAGGAATTTACTTAGAATAATAAGTGGAATATGTGTTTAAAATTTCATGTAAAACAAACAATACTAGCATGCCATCTGGAAGGTCGCAATATCAACAATTGTAAGAGAGTTAAAATTTGACAATCTTGATGGATGAGATAGAATGTTCGAATTAAATGGGATTTAAAGTGAAACAACAATAAGATATGGCAATCTAAATCTAACTAGACTTTATTTCAATAAAAATAAAAATAAATATAAGGAAAAAAGAGTGAGAGCATGTACGTTGCATGTTCCCGGAGAACATGTTTTTCCCATGCATGCGCATGCGTGGGTCTGAAATTTTCTTATCAGCTCGAAGCTCATTATAATTGTAACGAGCACTCTCATTTTTACAAGTGTTTAACAATTATTTTGAGCATTGATTTGCAAATGATATATCAGTTCTTACAATTAATGAACACTTTCACAAAAAAACTTAATTAATTATAATATGAAGTGATAATTTGATAACATAGACCTTGCGTTTGACTTCATCCTACTTTCACTTCCAAACATATTATACCTTGTATTGGGATGCAAACGTGCTCGCATATACCTAATGAGATATAAATAAATACTGTGGATATGCAATTGCCACATAAGACAAGACGTATATCGATGGGAAAAGAAAAGAACCTCTGATGTGGATCGTAGATTTCCAAGGGTATTGATAGGACAGGTCCGTCTTATCTCTGCTTGCGTATTCTAAAACCACAGGACGAATGTGGAGGTACGCTAAGCTCAAGTCAAACGTTATAGCATTAAATATCTAATGTACAATCTCGATATAATAAATTATATACGTGAAGTCAACGACGGCTGTATCCATCTCAAAGTCTGTGATGTTCCTTGTGCGGCTAGAGCAAAATCGGTATATAGTAACTAATAATCATCACTATAAATTTAGCGTATGATAATGAATAATTTGGATACGTGTTAAATATATAGCAATGAGTATTTTTCATCACAAACCAGCTTTTGTTCGTGTAATTAGCAACGAATGTCATATTTGTTTCTAAAAGTTCATATAATAATAATTTATCCATTGACTTATTCGTTAAACTTATTATAATTGTTACTGAATTTAACAACGATTAGAAGAAAAAGTAAATGGATAACTATTTTTATATGATCTACTGCTGATATTCATTGTGAATTTAGAGAGTCAAGTAACGAGTACTTTCGTTATATATTTTACCAAAGGAAGATATTGCAAAAATCATCGCGTTAATCGTTGCTCAGACCAATTTTGACATAATGCATTTAATACTTATTGGTATATCTTCATAGTTAATTTTGTAATAATGAATACTATTCGTTGTAACATTATATTTTATTTTTTAAAACCATAAATGATATCGCATTTGTTGTTATATTAATTTATGACTCATATCATAATGTTTATCCATTGAAAATTTTCTCTCAGACGCTTGTAAGTTAGTAATGGTTATTACAAATTTTAACGTGAAGATCAACACATGATATCTTTATATGAATATGATGTTCATTGTGAATTAAAAAATAACAAATAATATTTTATAAGAAATAATATTCATTATATAAAGTTTTCCTCGTAATATATGGCGATGAATATTCAAATTATTTGTTAATTTTGTTCTAATGAGTCCAATAACTTGAAATCGGGTTGACGATAAAATCTATGGACATTTTGGTGGACATTATGCCCTTGTTGCACAACAATCCCTTAGAGTAAGGGCCAAGCAAAGGGTAACAAGTGGGAGAAATCGAAGTTGGGCTTTAGAGGGAGTTGGTATTGCTCATATTTTACAAGCGATATGAATATGATCATATTATAGCATCTTGATAGCTCGCAAGGCTCACAACCTTCATGCACCGGTTCAAATATTTTCTTCGCAATATTTTTTTTGAAATATATTTGGGTGGTTATTTTACTTAGTAATAAATAACCATTTTGATTTTGGTTTAAGATGGAAAAAGTAGAAAGAAAAAGCTGGATGCTATCATAGACAACAATATTTAAGTTCCTAACTTTCATGGCATAATTGCATGTCGTGGAAAAAAAGGTAACTTGATTATTCATGAGGCTTGAGAATTCTCTTATATAGAGAGGAGAAATCTTATAGGGTAAATTACATAACAAAGATAAAAAGAAAAGAATATACATAGAATAGGAAAAGATAAACAAAACTCTCAACACTCTCCCTCAAGATGGATCATATATGTCAATCATGCTCAGCTTAGAACAACATCTCTGAAATGAACCTCTGGTTAGAGCCTTGGTGAAAACATATATTGTCCGTTTTCTTGAGTTAACATGGGAATTAGAGATAAAACGAAATCATGTCACATGTATAGTGACAACTACCTCAATGTGCTTGGTCCTCTCATGGATTGCAAGGTTGTTGGCAATGAAAAGAGCATCATGGTTGTCACATTGTAAATGCATGATAAGTGGCATGTAAATAGCTAGGTCTGTCAGAATAGATCAGACCCACATCATAGTGATCCCCTACGTCATGGTTCTATATTCTGACTCTGCACTATATACCACAGTCTGGTTCTTGCTCTTTCATGACACCGGAGAGCTCTCTATGAACACTGCAACTCCTGAGGTTGATTTCCTATCCTTGGGACATCCTACATAGTCTGCATCTACACATGTATGTTCTCTTCTAAAGAGCTATCTAATACCTGGAGATGACTTCAAATACCTTAGGATTATGTGAACTGCATCCATATGTCCATGTCTTGGCTACTTCATAAACATGCTAACTTTTCTCACAACAAAGGAGATGTCTGGCCTAGTAATGGCCACATATAGGAGCTTCCCAGCGAGCTACATGTATCTCTTATTGTCTGTCTCCTCTGTATCATCATCCTATAGCTTTAGGGTTCATAGGAGTAGTGACCGATATGCAATCTGCCATGCCTGTCTACTTCCTATGGGGCATCACTAAATCTCGCTGGTTCCTGGCGCACTTAGACCCTAGGAAGTGTCGTAAATCACTAAGGTCCTTGGTGATAAACTGCTATCCAAGGAACTCCTTAGTCGTACTAATACCCTGCACGTGATCCCATGTAACAATGACATCATATACATAGAATAACGATACCTCTCGGAGTCCTATTTAAACACAACGAGAAATCTGGAATTGATTTCATGAAACCTTACTTCTATATCAGGTTCAATAATTTCTAGTACCATGCTACGGGACTCTGCATAAAGTCATAAATGGACTTATAAAGTATGCAAACCTTTTGATGGTACCCGTTAGTAATTGGGACATGGACTTTCTCTTGCAGGCCACCATATAGAAATGCATTCTTTACATCAAGCTGGGATATGGACAAGTCCTACAATACTACAACGAAGAGAAGGATCCTAAGTGTAGAATGGCGTGCCACAGAACATATTCTAATAGTCAACCCCATAATTTTAGGTGAACCCATGAGCCACAAGTCTAGCTTTGTAGCTATCAACACTGCGATCTACATGATTCTTCACTGTAAACACCCATTTGTAACCAACCATAGGAGGCCATATGGGGGTAGTGATGAAGCTCCATGTGCCACGTGATTGTAGTGCGATCATCTCCTCTTTTGTAGCAAGATGCTAGTGACTGTCTTGCATAGCCTCCTGGTATGTTCATGGGATCTTTACAACCGATAAACCCACAACAAACATCCTAAAATCCTTTGAAAGATTCCCTAAATAAGCATGAAAAATGAAAGGATACTTGACACACGTATGCCTCCACTTCTGGAGATCATTATGCACAAGATCATGTGACAAATAAAGTAGTCTTCTAAGGAGAAACTTTCTCGTCCTATAAAGTATCATATTGTATAGACAAATCAAAAGTATCGTAAATAGAAACAAAGTGCTCAGAATAATACCCGAGGAGTACTGGATGATGGGGAAAGCGCATGATCATGGGGGTATAGAAGGCGTCGTGCAAATGTAAATGTGTGGCACCAACTGAACCAAAGTACTAGAAGGTGAGGCAGAGGAGTAGCCTCGGTAGAAGGTGGTAGTGGAGGGGGAGGGGTAAGGTGGTGGTGGTGTAGGAGGAACCACATCTGGAGATAGTGATGGCATAGGAGGAAGAGGCATGCATACCTCCTCTCCAGAATCAAACAGAGTCGACCCGTCACCCATAGGAGAAAAAATACATGATCGACCCAAAAAAGGTGACATCAACACTGACATGGTACTTCCGTAGAACAAGATCTAAACACCAGTACCCCTTCTAGGTCTGGGAGTTACTTACAAAAATACATTTGACAGCTCTAGGGGGGAGCTTGTTAGGATCATGAGTTAGATGGTGAACGAATGCCACCGAGCCAAAGACATGAGATTCAAAAGGAAAAATGTCCTTCTTGAAAAATGTAATCAAGAAATGAACCTTCTCTTCTAACACGGAGGATGACATACAAATCATCAAAATAACAAGCAATGAGAATCACATTGCCCTAGAAAAGAGTGGGGAGCATGGCTCATAATCAGGAGAATCCTCATCATAGCAAGTAAGTGATGGTATTTACGTAGAACAACACTGTTTTGCCGGCAAGTGTAGGCACAAGAAGTCTGATTATACTGTCAAGGGACCTAAAGAACTGAGAAAGATTTAAAGTGCAGAATTTTAAGGCATTAACAGAACAAACATATTTGACAAGAGCAGAAATAATATGCATTATTTCATGAATAAAATAATGAATACCATGCCATGACTCAAGACTTGTTTTTCAAAAGAAAAATCAATGATAATCTAGAAAAATCATCAACTTATACAAGACAGAGCATGTTCCCTTGATGGTCAGGGACACGACTAGGACCTCAAATATCTTGAACTAACTCAAATAAGCTATTGCTACTACGACTCTTAAGATGAATAAAATTAGATCGATGCTGCTTCCCAAGATGGCAAGCCTCACACCTAAATGTAGAGAGTGAGAAGATATATGTGGGTGGACATGACACATCTTCTGCAGAGGAAGGTGGCCAAAATGAAGTACCACATTTACGGAGAGATTGATTCAGTAGGATGGAAGAAACACTAACATATTAAAATTGGACCAGTCTATAGAGACCCCATTGCTCACAGCCACATCCAATCACACTGCTTGTGAGTATGTCCTGAAACACAAGAGAAGAGGGGTCAATATGGCATTACAATGTAGATCCTCACTGATTTGACTAATAGATAATAATTCAGAGGAAAATATGGTTCATGAAGTACATTCTGCAGATATATAGATGGCATCAAATATGCCACCTCATGTCCTTTAATAGGGGCGTGAGTCCCATTTGCAATGATGATTGATCTGCCTGGAGGAACAAATCTGTACGATGCGAACTGAGCCCTATCTCCACAAAAATGATGAGATGCACTAGAATCCATGATCCACTATGTGATATCTTTCCTATGCTAGTAAGGACATATGCTATATTTGGGGAGCTTGAAGAGGCTCTAGTAGTGGCAAAAACATTGGATATGTTGGATAACTAGTCATGGGGACGGATCGAGACCCGTGTAAGAGATCGTGCCTCTTACAATGCATAATAAATCCTCCTATTGTGTTTTCTGATCATGCTCGTCAAAAAGACTTAGATCTTTGAATTCTTAACATCGATTGGATTGCAACGGATATGGTAACATCTCAAAATCGAGTTTTGAAACATCTTATAAATGTTGCAATAAAGTAACACCATCCAATAAAGCATCGGTTGCATGAAATAATGCACCAATTAGATGAGAAACAACATGGGGTAGAAAATGACATTAAAAGTAAAGGTTAATTGGGAATAAATTGAGACATTAATTAAACTTTAATTGAACCGAAGTGTGAATAATACATTAATTTTAAGGGGTTTTATCAGTTGTCCCCTTCCTAACCTCTGTAATATCAGGCATGCCTTTTCTTTTTTGAAATATATATTTTTTAGATAAAGGGTCAGTCCCCTACTCCCCTCCACAGTACCTTTTTGTAATATATGTTATGTCCTTATTCTACAAAATTCACAGTTCAACCTTTTTGTAATTTCGATCACACCCCTGTTTAACCTTCAACGGAAGGGTAGAACTGTGAACTTTATAAGAAGTCAAGGATACAACTGATATTAAAAAAAGGATCGAGCTTAACTGGTATCGAAGAAGTTAGGAAGGGCATAATTGATAAAAAAAACCCTTAAACAAGATAATCTCTAAAGGAAAATATTTAGATTTCAATGTTTTATTGATATTTTTGACGTTTCTTCGGATCTTGGTATTTAATTTTGACGTTAAGAAAGGTCGACCACTACTCATATGTAACTAAAACAAACCTCACACTGAAGGTTCTTTTTAATTTTTTTAAAAATAACCTTAATTAGTTTAATAAGTAAGAAGATAGAGTATTTACCAACACGGGTAGATATAAATGAATTTTATAGAATAATTGTTTATGCATTTGTTTACTATTTATCTAATATATATATATATTCTTTTTCATTTAATAGAAGTGATATTTCCATGCACACCTGTAGGTACTCATTACCCGTAGAATTAAAATCGAGTACTCGCTGACATTTGGGTACCCGTTGAAATGGATTGGGTCGACCTATGACCTGTTCGTGATGGTTTGGGGCATGTTACTATCAAATGGGACCGGTACCCACCTCATGATCATCCCTAATTTTTATAAATAAAAGTTTACAAGGAAATAATTTTGATAGTTGCTCGGGATATCATCTCGTCTCTGTTTAATGACCCATCCGACTAAACATAGAATACCTATTTTTACAAGAGTAATCATTATATTTAATATGAAAATGGAAAGAGTTCTAACATGCGACCAACACAATAATTTAAGTAATTTGACAAAAAAATGTCTCATAGTTTATTTTAGGATACATAAATATGATAAGGAAAGTGTATCATTTTACTCGATAAGGGTCCGAGGAGTTAAGCGTGGGAGGTTACTATCATTTTACTTCGTTGGACTTTATTTAGGGATTTTTACCTCACGAACCCAATAAACTTTGTAAATTCCCTTCTTAACATTTAAAACAACATAACTCCTCTCTCGATTCCGTAAACTTGCTAACTTTTACCCCTTGAACTACGCGGTTAATCTACTCGAAACTCATGAGAGTTCTTAGGATAGTTTACAGGGTCGATATGATAATTACATTATGTAAAAGATCTCATAGATAATTTAACAAATTTCTAAAGTTTATGAGGTAAAAATCCCTTTTATTTACCTTCATGGGAGGGGGGAGTTGACATCCAATCCAACAACAGCCGCATATTCCTCTGCGCTGACCAAAAGTATCCATTAGTTAGATGACACCATCTACAACATTATTGGTTTATAATTTAATTTATTTGACTCGACTATTGCTTATTTAATGTTCTACAAAAAGTCATAGATTTTGGTGGTGGATGTCTCAGAACTTATCAAAGATAGGGATGCAATGCATGCGCAATATTCTTTTGACTTTTGTTTGTGTATTGCTATCTTTGTAGTTGACTTTTTTAATGGTATTTTTCAGCATTGGATCAATGAATAAGAAATTACGAAGTACGTATATCGAGTAAGTTTCCCTCAACTCATCTCAATTTGATCAATCACGACTATAACAAAATGGGTCTATAACATCATTTTTTTAAAAATTCGTCATTTTATCGTCGGTTGTTAGATATACAGAGAATACTATTCTTTACGACATTATTTTATATACTTAAAATTAGCGACATATCTGTCGTTATTTCATCATCGGCGATGCATATAATAATGCTTATCCATTGCTGTTGCTATAGTTTTTTTGCTAATTTTTTGCGAGTGTTGGGATGTTGAGCCGGTTAAGAGAGGGCGGGGACTGCCCAAGAAGTATTGGAAAGAGACCATACGAAGGGATCTTTATTTTGTGGATATAAGCCCGGGATTGACCCAAGATAGATCTGAATGGAGGCGAAGAAATCCATGTAGCCGATCCTACTTAATTGTGGGAAAAAGCTTTGTTGTTGTTGTTGTGTTCGCTAATTATTTAGTTCAAAGTTAAGCTACGATTAGTTAAAATTTTGATAAATAATGACTGAGAAGTATTGTTATATGGATCACCGCTTCCTATATAGCAACGAATATGTAATTTTAAGTATAAAAAATTATTTTACAAGCAAATAAAACAATCCTTATATATTACCAACAGATGATGTAATTGTAGATTTAAAAAAAAGCCATTAAAGACCATTTATTGTAGTGCATGGTCTTGACGGATATTTGAAATGATAACATTCAAATATTCAATTTGCAATCAAATGGGAGACTGACTGATGAATCTTGATTGATGGATGTGAATGGGAGAGTGATTGATGAATCTTAATTGATGGATGTGATTCTCCTTATTTTTTCTTGATTGATGCTCCTATTTTTTTTCCAAATTCATCAGACTCTCTTAACTAGTTGATTTTGATGAGAATCTTCGAATTCATATGTGAGATTGTTTTTGTCTGCACTAGATATTCCATGTACTGTAAATAGAGAGAATGCGATGCATACCAATACGATCTAATACATGTTCTTATAGTACTAGAAAGAAATTAGAGAAAGAGGAAAAGAAGGTCCATAGGACTGCATCAAAGTTTGGAAGAAGCGATCTTGAGAGTTGTTATTTTCCAATATTCTTCCCTACAGTTTGGTAGTAGAGCTATCAGTCAAACGATATTTCTCCTTTATATTATTCTTTATTATTTGGTAATTCGCAACACTCTACATTACTAGCTTTGTATAATTCATGGAAGTCTGTTTTGATTATAATTCTCGATTTTGATTTGCAATCAACCATGTGATTTTTTTTCTTTCACCTTAAATATTTTCCAAGTTAAAATTTTCCAAACATATGTAGTTGATGATTGGATTTTATCCATGGTTATAATTGACATATCATGTAAGACCCGCTTATTAACTTGGTTTTCTTTGACAATGCGATTTATATGTGGATCCGTTCCCAACAATAGCTTAGGATTCAACTATTATTTGTTTTCATATGAGAAGGTGCCACTCACCTTTTCATATGAAAACAACTTGCGCCTCCATCTCTGTGTGGACCGGAGCTTCCTATGGTTTTCGCTGAGAAGAAGAGGATTTCCGGATAGCTGGGTTGCGTGGATGAAACGATATATCACTACATCATCCTTCTCGGTCTTAGTGAATGGGAGGCCAGCGGGGGTTTCCAGCCACAGAGAGGCATGCGGCAGGGGTGTCCCTTAGCGCCCCTGCTTTTTGTTCTGGTTGCAGATGCGTTGGCAGTCTTGTTCAGGCAAGCAATCGAGAGTGGGTAGTGTGATGGTTTTCGTCTGGATGACATGTCTGTGCAGTTGTTGCAGTATGTTGATGACACGTTGCTCTTTTTAGACGGGACAAAGGAGATGAATGGTAGAGCGGCTCAGTTACTGGACATTTTTAGTAGTCTGTCTGGGCTGGAGATAAACCTGCAGAAGTCGGTGGTCATCACTTTTGGACTACAGAATGAAGAACGAGTCAGTGTAGCAAAGCTGCTTGGCTGCCCGTTGGGAGACCTAACGATTACTTATCAGGGTCTTCCATTGGTAGCAGGCAAACTCATAGTAGCTGATTGGGATGCGATTATCCAAAAGATAGAAAGTAAGCTGGCTGGGTGGAAGGTGATTATTTTATCCAGGGGTGGGAAGCTGGTTTTATCGAAGCATGTTCTATCCGCCATTCCAACATTCTTTTTCTTGACTAGGTTGATGCTAGTGGGGGTGAGAATGAAGATTGAAAAATTGATGAGAAGATTTTTCTGGACGGACAAGAAACAACAGAAGTCAGGCATGCATCTGGTGGCTTGGGAGGAGAACACGAGATCTAGGGAACATGGGAGTTGGGAGTGCGGGACTTGGCGTGCATGAACAAGGCTTTGGTGGCGAAGCGGGTGCTATGCATTTGAGGACCGTCAACGAATATAGTCACTAGATTGCTGAGAAAGATTTACGGAGTGAAAGGGGCCTTGGTGGTGGGGCTACACGGTTTGAGTCACCCCTATGGCAAGGAGTGCGGGATGTTTTGAGGCTCATATCACATAGTCTAATGCCTAATTGGAGGGATCATTGGACGGGGGATGGTGCTCTAGAGACAGGGTCCCAAGACTTTTTGCAATGGCTGCTTCAAAGGAGGCCACTTTGAGGGAGTCAGCTCAATCCGGAGAGTGGAGGATATCTTTTGCTGCGATATCTCTGACAGAAGCAAGGAGGGTTTGATTAGACTATTGGATGCGGCTCCTTTCCCAGACGTTTTCTCTACGACCAGGGACCATTATGATTGGACGGGTACAAGATTCTCTGTCAAACCGTTTTATGGCAAGATGAGATTTGATGGAGTGGGAACTGAGCATGACTTCATCAAGGACATGAAGATTATTTGGGCTTACAAGATACCAAGCAGGATAAAAGTTTTCCTCTGGTGCTTGAGGAGAGACAAGCTCTGTGACAAGGTTAGGAGGGCGAGAAATTTGGGGATTCAGGATGTTACTTGTGATGGGGGGGGAGGAGATGGAGAACGCATAACATCTTCTCTTCACATGTGAGGTTTCGACGAAGGTTTGGAGGGAGCTGGTGATCCCATGGATAGATGTGAGCGGATCAGTGGCCTTCCGGGAGGCAATAAGGAAGGTAGGAGACAGCTCCTCGGACGACGTTGCTAAACCATTTACGGTGTTGTGGACAATTTGGCTGGCAAGAAATGGGCTCATTTTTAAAAATCAGATGTTTTATTCAGAAAATGTTGTTTCCCATTGTATGGCCCTCACGGGTTTTTAGAAGTCCACGTAATTTACATTATAACTCTGCTTTTTAATGATATAATTTCTAACGGTGACTCCCACCTTGGGAGATCACCCTTTTTGCCATAAAAAAAATGAAACATGCCACTCAACACCCATGCCATTTAAACGGATTTCTTAATCCAAACTTTTGATTGCTCAAAAGTGCAGTATATAGAAATAAAAGTTATATCAGGTACTATTTTTGGAGCACATGTCCAAAATGTCCAAAAAATTATTTATATGCACAGCTAAAAGCTCGTTTCAAGCAAAATATGACAACTCTAACTTATAGAATGGTGCAATATCGCAATATCACATTATTGTCCTACGTTTAATATATTGAGATCAAGATCAACCTTTTAGCTCATTAAGTATCCACCGTAATTGATTATATGATTGAACCTCATTCTAATGCATCTTGCCGTTTTGAAAAAAAAATCACGCAATATCTTAATTAGTCGTTACATGATATAAATATTAAATGTATCTATTTCATTAACAATCAACCATGGAAAAACAGTAAACTTTAGTGCTATAGATATTTATCAGTCAACCCTCCTTCGGCCATTTGACACTCATCCTCTAAGATTTTTTTTTAAATTTCATGGTGTTTTTCTTCCCAGCGTATACCTTTACCCTCTCTTTGAAATAAGCGAGCCTCTAATATCTAATAGAATAAAGTACAAGAAGGTCACCAATTTTTCACTTGAAATCAGTGTGGCCCCTAAATTAAAAAATATATCGATTTAAGTCCCAAACTATTTTAGAGGTGACGAGCAATTCGTTACCATTATTTTGTCTCTAACGCCATTGGAGGAAGAAGTGAAGAGGGAAAATGCCCTTGGAATTAAACCCCTCTGACCACCATATGCAACACTTCTCCTATTCTCATCTCCTCTACACCTGAATTACACATGCATCTTCACAAAAGATAGTCTTCTCCCATTGCCTAAACCCTAATAGCCCAACCATTTAAGAACAACATTTTGGCAACACCTTCTCTCCCGATGCGAGCATCTATGCGACAAAGAACCCACCACACGATCAATAGCCCTCAACGACCTCACCCTGGCTCGAGCAATCTTACCTGATCATGATCGTACTACAAGCAAGGAAACCAAGAACCACCACCATCATTCTTCTCCATTTCCACCATGTATGGCTAAACCCAATGACGACCACCTCACAAGAGTGCATAAAATGATCCCTCATTTCTAGATGTATCCTTCCCATTGCAAGGATAGAATAGAGGAAGAGATAGCAACCATGCTCCCTCCCTCCCCCGTCCATAGACTCTTGATCGATCATCCACACTTTTCGTTCAAGCCCTAAGTGTATCGCTTTCTTTGCCACCCTAGTTTGCTTGATTGTTGCTATCATCCTCCATGTTGTCGTCCTCCCTTACATGAACCTTATCACAACCGATCATCAGCCATATGGTCATGAGACCAATCTTCCCATCGCTCCAAGCTTAAGTAAGCAGTGGAGATCCTCCACTCATTAACCTATGCAAGATGTGTGACGTCCATCGAGCTTTCACTTCCTACACTCCTATCAACATTGCTCAATCAACATCTCTCCTCTAGAGGACTTTCCACTTCTAAAGAATGTCTAGTATGTAATGAAGAAGTCATATAACTTTCATGAAAAACTTAAAGAACGTCGGGGCAAATTCTACCCTTCGAATTCTGAGAAACAAACCAAGCTGCCAAATACTAAGAACTATATCACGCATCGGATCAAACTTTTCCATTGTCCTTGTTGAACTCCTCTATAGATGACTCATTGTTGAACATGACCAGGGTGTCGCCCTATCGCACATGACTTTGTAGTAAAATAACCTCTTACCCTCCCCTCTACTTAACTCTCCCTCCTCAACAATAGTGCATGGAGGTTGTTTGGACACATACCCACACTACCACGTGCACCCTCTCACATCGCCACGCGCACCCACTCCATCAACCAAGTATGAATCCTCATACCCTCTCATCCACATGCCACATAAGTCGAAAAATGAAGTTTTCATGGTAATTTAAGGTCTCGAAACCTAAGAAATTGAGGAACAGGTTTCATAGATTATGATAAGCGATGAATCGCGAACTCATCATCTTTATTCTTTCATTTTGACTTAAAAATCTTTATTATAACAAGATAAATAATACTAATTCATATTAATTGCATCATTTTTTAATATCGTATATTTAGCCCTTATTTACATTAAAATAAAAGAATAAAGAAGAAAAGAAAAAGAAAGAAAAAGAAGATTGTATATATGTAATAAATATAGACTGACCCAAAACCCTCGAGACCAAGTCAAGCATTGACATGGTCGACAAGGAATAAAGTAGAGAGAGACGGGGTCATTAACTTATAAAAATATCAGAAAACCAAGTTCATTTTGTACATATTCATCTTATTCATGCTGTAAATATCTTTACCTATTTTATTTATCATTGAACAAACTCAAAGAAAAATGTTTTCTTCTTGAAACTTGTACATAAAAATATGTTTTAAATAATAAAAATAAGTACAAAAATAATTGTGTACATAATAAAAGAGACAACACTCTGAATACTCTGTTCCATTTTTGCTTTCATCTACTTTATTCCTCATTTGACCCCCCGCTCGCTTCGAGCCTTATACTGTTTTGAAATCCTTTTATTCCTTGTTTATCATAATATCTTTCATCCATTCTCGATGTCCCACTTCATCTTCGAGATGGGGAATCATGGATGGCTTAGTTGGGAGTCCGCCAGCACCAACATCGATTCCACTGCGCTCGTCTTCTCCACTAATTCATGCCAATTCCCGAGAACTCAGTTCGGACTCAACGAGACCGACCTCCAAACTCCTCACATTCTTCAATAATTCAGGATCACTCATGTCCCGAAACTCTGTCCAAATTGGATAGCATATGATTTCATCCCATACGCATCGCCATCCTTAATGAAGTTCTGTGTTGACCTTAACACAAAAAAGATCGTCTACATTGGTACTTCTATTCATATTGATCATGGAATCATTCCATGTGCAGATTACGAGCCCAACAGATTCAGGTTCAGAGAAAGATACAGGGATGGCTCCTACAAGAAAAGGGAAGGGACATTAGCATCCTCTGCAACCAGAGCAGGGCAACCAGACTAGAATATCATGAATGCACAGCTTCTCGCTCCATTCAGGTGATCCGGCAACAGCTCACCAACCAAGCATTGGCTCAGGTCACCTTCCAAGACATGCTCAATGAACTGAGGAGAAGGAGTGATAACCCAGGAGGAGGAGGAGGAGAAAAAGGGAGACCAGGTGGAGACCGTGCTAGCCCAGTAGATGAATCCCCAAGAAGAGAGGCCCATGCCCACGCTCAAGGAGACCTACAACCCTAGAGCAGGCCTGATGACTGAGTGGATCCAAATCCCTATGGTCTATGCACACTTTGAGTTGAAGCCTCAACCCTTGGATCTTCTACCGACCTTCTACGAAAATCTGAACGAGGAACCTTATATCCATCTACAACAGGTTACATGCATCTGTGGTACAACTCACTACCCTAACATACTGTTAGGCATAGTCAAAATGATGACCTTTCCATTTAGCCTTCAAGATATGGAACTATATTAGATCAACCACTTGGGGAAAGTCATCACTACATGGGAGGAATTGAAGTCAGCCTTCTTGCACAAGTTATACCCTCTTGGACAGTTAAACCAGATGAGTGCCCGCATAGCCAACTTCACCCATTCCAACCATGAATCCATTCATGAGGCTTGGGAGAGGTTTACAGATTTTCAGGAGAAATGTCCCCATCACGATATTCCTCGAACCAGCCTGATCCACCATTTCTTTGGGGGACTGACAATTGCAAGTCAAAAGATCATGGATGTCGTGTGTGGCAGCTCGCATTTCAACAAGGACGGGGACTTTGTATGGCAGATCTTCGAGGAAATGGCCGAAGGAGAGTCACCATATCGGCGTCCCGCATATATCATCGCCAGCCACAACCTCCAGAAGCTAGTTCATATGACAACTTCTCACATGCCAGACATGGACGAGAGCTCCAACCCGAGAATCATAGGGAGCCACCTGTTCAAGGTGGATATCATTGAGAAAGGATCATAGGATCTTGAGAAGCTTTCTATGATCAAATAAAGGACACAACACCTGGACAAACTGGACAAGATCACCACGTAATTGGTGATGTTGGTGAGTACCATTATCGCCTGCCAATCGGTATTTGTATCGGTCTCGACTCTTGCTGAGATGAAGGAGCCCTCATCGCCTCAGCCTCTTCAGCAAAGTCCATCATAGCTAGTGGTTCAATACGTTAACTACGTGCAATCCCTAGAGCTCACAATGCCTCTGCAGCCGTAGTTGTAGCTTGTGGTTTGGCTTCTTGACTTATAGATCTTACGAGATACATGCTCTCCTCCACCACCTCTCATTCAAGAGGTGAATGGCATGTGGAGTAAAGATGCACAACTGGCCCATCCTGGCGGACAACAGCATGGCCAGTCTACAAGCAACTACACATTCCCTTAACAACAAGGGGGGAGATTTGTCTAGAACCATCCTCAACCCCCAGCAGTCTCCGCCATAACAGGCAATTGGAAACAAAACCAGAATCAACAAGCAATATCGCCAGAGACAATTGAATCAGGAGTACTCGGTTATTGCCTTACCAGTACCCTCCTCAGCAGCATCAGAAGTACCATCCTTCTCCTCGATACTGTTATATGCGCTCCTACTCGTCGCCTCCACACCATTCCCAATATCAGCATGGTTATCATGTTGAACCATCCGAGTTTGCTCCTGTGAACCCCGCCTTGGGTTTCTTGGCTCGGTTGGTAAAGAGCCTCGCTGGGATGATCCATAAACTCGTGGACTCACCGCTGCCAAAACTCCTATTCCAGAATAGGTGGAGGCTAACCCTAATAACTTTAGGAAGAAAGAGTCAGTACTCTGTGATGTTCTCTCCGTTAACAAAGTCAGATGTGCATGGTTTGTTTTTAGCTAATGCTATCACTCTCAGGAGCGGTAAGACCTTGCAGCCGACTGCCACCATGAAGGGGAAGAATAAATCTTCACTTGTCGAATCATCCTCTTCTGCATCAACCGATCCAGCATCTAGTCTGGGTGAGGATGAAGAAGAAGACAGAGGAGAGGAATGATGAATCTCGGATTCACCATTCTAAGTCTCATTAGTTAAAGGCTCAAGTCCCTCAAAATCAACTGCATTTCGACATCTATTTTGCATAATTAGCATTTGTGCATGATTTCATAAGAATTGCATGTTAGCATTAAAATTCCGCATAAAATAGGAAGCCAAAAATCCAAGCCCAAATTGACCTGTAAATAGCCTAACTTCCCCTATTTTTTAACTCCTTCATGCTAACACCGCATAACCCAAAACCCACCTCCACTATGTACACATCACTAACAAGAATAAACAAAAATACAAAAAATAATTAACCCAGGAAAGTGGACCAAAAACCCAAACCCTAGTTATAGGATTTTCGGACTAAAAGCCACATATCTTCCCCATCCAGTGTCCGATTTGATCCTACTCACTTTTGAACTAATGCACATTCAATTACCTTCAAAACAAGACCAAGTTCAAGTGAATCGGAGTCCGTATGTGAAAATTGGGTTTTGGGTCTCTTTTGTACATTGCATTTTTCGCGGCTTTTGACCTTGTATTTTATGTACTTACTTTCTTCATTAATAAAAATCCAAAAAAATTAGATTAAGGTCTCTTTTATTTATCTTTGAGTTTTCCTTATTTTTCCGGATTTTATCGTGTTTAAAAATGACAAAAAATTAGAAAACCCAAAAATCAAGGTATTCTATGTACATGGGATACCCCAAAAATTCACTTTTCACATTTGACCGAATTTGGCTTTGATGTCTCCATGAAAGTTGTAGATCTCGTCGAGACAAGCATTTTTCATGAAGAAACTTTTTCGATCCAGGGTCGTTTACTATTTCTTTTTGATTTTACAAACTCTTTTTCCTTTGATTTTTCTGGTGCTGACACGTGGCAGCCCCAGAGGCCGCCACGTGTCAGCTATTTTTCGCCTTTTTATTATCTCGTTTACAAAAAAAATAAAAAAAATTAAAAAAATAATAAAATAAACCCACGCACGTGCAGCGCACGTGCCTCCCCCGCACGCGCACTGCACGTGCGCCCGCGCCTACCCAGGCCCCCGCCACGTGGCTCCTTTTTGGCCGTCCGATCTCGGCCGATCGGACGGCCCTTGACCGTCGTCTTCTCCAGGCCTTCTCCCCTCCGAAACCGCCGCCCCCAACCTCGCGCCCTCCGCCGCCTCGTTGACCTCCCAACGGCCCCCGCCGATCCCGCGCAGCCAACAAACCCCCTTTTCTCCGCAACCACCGCCCGCCTGCCTCTCTCTATAAAAGAACCTCGGCGACCCCCCCCAGACCTTCATCCGTCGTTCAATCCCCAGGAGCTCCCTCTCCGGTAGTGACAGTCCGGCGAGCCTCCCTCCATCGGCGTGATCCGAGGTCGGCAGACCTCGCCGCAGTGCCGCCTCCGCTGCCGCTGCTTCGCTCCGGTTCCCCTTCGCCGTCGAGCCCCTCCAGGTATCCCTCCTTCTCTCTATCTCTCTCTCTCCCTACATCTCTTCTTCTCGATCAACTCCGCCGGCGACCTCCGCTTCTCTTCTGCTCTCCCCCCCGGTGCTTCGTCGCAACGACACCTCCGCCGCTGCTTTCGCTCCGGCTCCGCCGTCGAGCCTTCGTCTTCCCCCGGTAATCTCTCTCTCTCCATCGCTCACTCTCTCTCTCTCTATCTGCGTCTCGCGCCGCCATCCCCTTCCGCTCGCCGGTCCTCCTCCCTCCACCGACTCCGCTCCGAGCTCTTCGCTCCTCGCCGCCTCGCAAACTTCATACCGCCCCTCATCTTCGTCACCGACCGAGGCTACGCCAACGTCCACGAGCCATCGTCTTCTCCGACTACCACCGACTCCTCTGCCCGGCTCGCCTCCGCCTTCAGCCGGGCTCCGACCTTCGTCTCCAACGCCTCCGCCCCGCCATCGCCATCGCTCCGAGCTTCATCGCCACCACGACTCCGCTCCTCGCCTGACGTCTCCGGCGACGACAACGACAACACCTGGGTTGTTCCTCCGCCTCACCAAATCAGCCCATCCGCCAGAGCACCTCCACAGCTGCTCCGCAGCAGCGCCTCCGCCTTCAGCGTCGATCCACCGCAGCATCAAGGACCGCCCTCCGCCTCCACATCCACGCCGGCAGCCTCCACTACCGGTGCTCTTTCGCCAAGCACCGGCCATCCACCTGCTGGCCATCGCCACCAGCCACCGGGCGTGAAGCCCGAGGCTCCCCACGCACGTGAGGGGCACGTGCGGCGGGGGAGATCTTCAACTACCCACGGGTCACGTGCAGCGCACGTGACCGCATGGAATAATTGCAGAGAGGCCCCCGACGCCGCCCTGATTCGAGGCTGAGTCCACCCCAGGGGTCACGTGCACAACACGTGACCTACTGGAAAATTTGCATCTCTGCCCCTATTTGTTTAGGTAATTACTATTAGGTCCCTGTCTGCACTTTTATTTTTTTTATATTGCACATATACCCCTGTCTTTGTCATCCATTATAGACCTCCACATTGCATCATTTTATTCATTTAAAAATAGCATTTTGTTCATCTTTTAATTCTCTACATTTTGACATGCTGTGGATATTTTCGTGATTTACGGTTGATTAATAAATAATTGATTTGTGGAAGTTGGAATATTTTGCCCAATCTGTGTTCTGAAATTCAAAGTTAATTAACCGTGACTCTAAAAATTCCCCAAAAATCAAATATTGTAGAGATTACTTTGATTAACATTGTGCCCAAAAATCTTTGCATTTGCATGCGTCATTCGCCCTGTAAAAATCATTTTGTGCATTTCAATGTTTGATTTTTAATAGGTATTAAACCCCACATTTTCGAGGTTTAGGATTTGTCGGGGATCCATCACCTAGTGATAGATCTTAGATAATTTTATTTATTGAAAATAAGTAGGTTTAATATTTATCATAATTAAATATTGAAAATTATTCTGTTTGCAGTTAAAAATTCATAAAAAAATTCATATTGCATCTAAAAATCCCAAAAAAATTACAATGCACTCATTTCATCGTCATTTACATTGTGGCCAAGTTTCGTATTTTTCGGACATTGTTTGATTGAAATTTACGTTTTAGTCCCTAAAATAGGCCAAACTTGCATTTTGCATCTCATATTGCATTGAAAAATTCCAAAAAAAGAACGCCTTGAAAACCGAACTCAAAATTGGATAGACATTAATCTAGGTTGTTCCTTTGCCTCCTTGTGATCGACCTTGGGACTTGTCCAAGTAAAATAAACATAAACCACGAGATTAAAATTGAATCATTATTTTGTGGTTATTTCTTGACTGTTTCCGATCGCCGCCTACAACGAACGACTTTCATTAATTTCACGCACGAACGATAAAAACGATTTCTTATCGCGGCTTTTGCGGACTCGTCAGATGGCGCCGTTGCCGGGGAGGCAAACGGCTTAGTTTTGTGTTTTAAAAATTTTTTGTTCGGTTTTCCGAATTCGGGTAGTCTGACCCCCGAATTTGTCATTGTAAATCCCATTTTATTTCTTGTATTTATTTTTCAGCATTTCTTTCATTTATTTTATTTTTGATTATTTTCTGAGTCACTCTCTTACAATCTCTCTCTTATTTTTTTCTTGCGAGGTATCCGGCGCACGTGGAGCGGTTTTTCAAGGAACCGACGCATCTTCACCGACACCCGAAGAAACCGCAATTAAATTAAGATCGAGTCGAGTCGTGAGAGAGAGTAGAGTCTAGGTTTTTAATTTCTGCACTTTTAATTTCTGCTCATTTATAGCGGTGTCCGTTTGGACTCTCGCGTGTGTAAAAAAGACCTTGAACTTTATTTGTGGTGTGTCGTGGCCTGTTTCACTCTCCGGAGAGGGTGGGGCCCGACTTGAGTGGCGATTAGGATAGACCTGCACATACGGCTCTTAGAGCATTTTTTATTTTTGATTGTGCTCGTAGGATCTTAAGCCACACTGCACTTTAACTGAGACGCACATTAGATCGTTCAACTTAGCCAAATTCAACTCAATTCTTCCCGCTAATAGAACTTTCTGCTTAGGTGCGGTTTTCATCGGCTTGCACACATTTAGTATAAATTTTCAATTCTGTATTGCATCCCACATGGAGATTACGAGGAGGCACTGTAAGTCTTCTAACTGAGCATTCATCATAAGTTTTCCGCGTGCATCGGCTTTTCCCGAATTCCTCTCTCTTGTTTTATCACATAAGTCTAAAGGAAATTGGGACTGGACGATAGACGTGTATTTGTGTTCATCTAAATTCTACAGTGATCGCCTTAATAAAACTGGGAATGCTAAATAAAGCCGATCTAAAAAAAATCCATAAAACCAAGAATTTCTGCGGGAGAGCAACCCCGACATTGTCTGATTTATCTTGCAGCGAGGAGAGAGACGCACACTAGGATAGAGCCCAGCTCCAAACCTAAACAGCTCGTTTAAACGGCTTGCAAGATTGATTTTATCACCAATTAAAACTAACAAGATAATTGACCGGACCCTTACGGTCTTCACTTTGAGTTGAGTTGGTGAAACAACCCTTGTATTGTGTTTGATTGTGCGTAGAAAATAGTGCATCAACGAATACCACACAATTGTGTCTACATCATAAAACATCTTGTTGACCACGAGAATGGAGGATTGTGGTAATTTTTGTTCAGGCTCGTCTCTCTCTACCACAAACTCCCCAATCTCAAAAGCCCAGAGAAACTCTTACTCTGGACCTGCTTGGCCTCTGGGAAACCCCTCCCAAGAACCCTATTCCTTCTTCCTCCTAGAAGGAGTACAGACCCCCCTATACTCATAAAAAATCAACTGCATTTCGGCATCTAAGTCTCATTAATTAAAGCTCAAGTGCCTCAAAATCCTCAAAATCAACTTGCATTTCGGATTCACCACTCTAAGTCTCATTAATTAAAGCTCAAGTCCCTCAAAATCAACTGCATTCGGCATCTATTTTGCATAATTAGCATTTGTGCATGATTTCATAAGAATTGCATGTTAGCATTAAAATTCCGCATAAAATAGGAAGCCAAAAATCCAAGCCCAAATTGACCTGTAAATAGCCTAACTTCCCCTATTTTTAAGTCCTTCATGCTAACACCGCATAACCCAAAACCACCTCCACTATGTACACATCACTAACAAGAATAAATAAAAAAATACAAAAAAATAATTAACCGAGGAAAGTGGACCAAAAAACCCAAACCCTAGTTATAGGATTTTCGGACTAAAAGAACATATCTTCCCCATCCAGTGTCCGATTTGATCCTACTCACTTTTGAACTAATGCACATTCAATTACCTTCAAAACAAGACCAAGTTCAAGTGAATCGGAGTCCGTATGTGAAAATTGGGTTTTGGGCCTCTTTTGTACATTGCATTTTTCGCGGCTTTTGACCTTGTATTTTATGTACTTATTTTCTTCATTAATAAAAATCCAAAAAAATTAGATTAAGGTCTCTTTTATTTATCTTTGAGTTTTCCTTATTTTTCCGGATTTTTATCGTGTTTAAAAATGTCAAAAAATTAGAAAACCCAAAAATCAAGGTATTATATGTACATGGGATACCCCAAAAATTCACTTTTCACATTTGACCGAATTTGGCTTTGATGTCTTCATGAAAGTTGTAGATCTCGTTGAGACAAGCATTTTCGTGAAGAAACTTTTTCGATCCGGAGATCGTTTACTATTTCTTTTTGATTTTACAAACTCTTTTTCCTTTGATTTTTCTGGTGCTGACACGTGGCAGCCCCAGAGGCCGCCACGTGTCAGCTATTTTTCGCCTTTTTATTATCTCGTTTACAAAAAAAATAAAAAAAATTAAAAAAATAATAAAATAAACCCACGCACGTGCAGCGCACGTGCCTCCCCCGCACGCGCACTGCACGTGCGCCCGCGCCTACCCAGGCCCCCGCCACGTGGCTCCTTTTTGGCCGTCCGATCTCGGCCGATCGGACGGCTCTTGACCGTCGTCTTCTCCAGGGCCTTCTCCCCTCCGAAACCGCCGCCCCCAACCTCGCGCCCTCCGCCGCCTCGTTGACCTCCCAACGGCCCCCGCCGATCTCGCGCAGCCAACAAACCCCCTTTTCTCCGCAACCACCGGCCGCCTGCCTCTCTCTATAAAAGAACCTCGGCAACCCCCCCCATACCTTCATCCGCCGTTCAATCCCCAGGAGCTCCCTCTCCGGTAGTGACAGTCCGGCGAGCCTCCCTCCATCGGCGTGATCCGAGGTCGGCAGACCTCGCCGCAGTGCCGCCTCCGCTGCCGCTGCTTCGCTCCGGTTCCCCTTCGCCGTCGAGCCCCTCCAGGTATCCCTCCTTCTCTCTATCTCTCTCTCTCCCTACATCTCTTCTTCTCGATCAACTCCGCCGGCGACCTCCGCTTCTCTTCTGCTCTCTGCCTACCCCCAATCATCATCTCCATCGCCATCCGCCTCGACTTCACCAACTCCGTTCATCGTCAACGCCGCCACCTCCATCGGCCTCCTCCGACACCACCGAGCACCGCCGCTCCGCCCCCTCTTGGCCGTGTGTCGGCCAGACTCACGCCACCGACCTCAGACGCTTCGCCTCCGACAAGGACACGGCCGCGACTCCAGCCCATACGCCTCGCCTCTGCCTCGACGTCGCCTTCATCGACAACCACCGCGGGCCCGCTCCTCCGCTACATCGCCACAGGTCGCGGCCTAGCAACGACCTTCGTCATCGACTCCTCTGCCTGGCTCGCCTCCGTCTTCAGCCGAGCTCCGACCATCGTCATCAGCACCATCCCCAGGAGCAGCTCGGCCCCTCCACCTCCGAGCCGCGTCGCCAGCCGCTACAGGAGCAACCTTGCTCCGCCGGGCCCTCCGCCGCACTCGCCACCGGCCTCCAAGGCCGAGACCCCCGCGCACGTGCGAGGCACGTGCGCCCGGGGGGACGTCAACACCCTTCATCAAACCCAGGGGGGTCACGTGCTGCGCACGTGCCCTTGGGTAAATTGCAAAAGCCCCCAGGACATTCTCTGTATTTGCGCTCCAGACCCACCCTGTCCATTTCTCACCCCAAAAGATCGAGAATAACTGTTACATCAATTCTTTCCAATCTATTAACTCAAACCCTTTATATTCTCCAGATAAAGAAAAAAAGATGCCACCCAAGATACCTTCCAAGAAAGACCCTGAAGATGAACCTAATGAAGATCCAATGAAGATGATTCTCGCGAGACTGACTGCATCTGAGCAGCAACATCAGCTACTGAGGGAGCAGCTCGAACAAATGAATGCTGGGGGAGAAGTACCAATGGAAGCCGCATACAACCCTGGACAGTACAGAGTGTGGAACTATTTACAGCCACCACAGCCAGAGATCCACTATGAACTGAAGCCACACTTTGTCAGTCAATTACCTCAATTCCATGGTAATACTACTGAGGAGCCATATGAATTCCTGAGGGACCTGGAACTGATATGTTCTAATCTGAGGCACCCACAAGTCAGCCAAGACTACATTCGTCTCACTGCACTACCTTTCGCCTTGAAAGGGAAAGCAGACTACTGGGTGAAAAACTTGGGGGTAAATGTGACGACTTACGAGAGGTTTAAAAACCTCTTTCTGAAGAAATTCTACCCCTTGAGCCGGACCAATCAAATGAGGACCCGCATCACCAGTTTCGCTCAGATGCCCAATGAACCACTTTGTGAGGCATGGGATAGGTTTAAGGACCTGCTACAAAAATGTCCCTGCCATGATCTGGACAACAACATCCTAGTCCAATCACTCTACTCTGGCCTCAACCACGAGACTCAAGGGTTAGTTAGTGCTGCCTGCGGAGGGAATTACACATCACGTGGAGCTGAGACCGTTGTTGACACAAAAATTCCCGAACCACTGAGGTAGAAAATAAATCACAATGTCGTTGTCCTCAATCGCTCAGAATGTGTCAATCAAGAAAAATGAACCACAGATGAAGATAAATCAATAAAATACAGAGAAGTGGTCCTGCTATAAGATTAACCTGGTATAGCTCCCAGGGTCGAACACAAGGAACACAGATTGGCCTTGCGGCCTACGATGTAGTCAGAAATCCAAGAGAGTCCTTTTTTATGGTTTTTATTTGTTTTTATATTTTTTTTAGATTTTTTTAAATGATGAGAGAAATAAGAGAAAGTAAATACAAGGGAACTTCAACAATTTATACAACACTCCAAAAATAATGCAAAAATTAAGGAAAAATGGTTTTTATGTTTTTTATGTTTTTTACTGTTTTTGGTGAATTTTTGGAATTTTTCTAATGGGTAAATTATTTATTAAAAATCAAACAATGCAAAGAATAGAGGGTACTGTCCAGCAAGGCTTAAGATCCAAAAATAAAATAATTTTGGATCTCAAAAAGCCCTAAAGGTAATTTTCCTATAATCTAGAAAGAATAAGGAAAATTTAGGCACCCTAATTATTGTTTTTGGATTTTTAATTAATTTATTACAATTTTTATGAGTTTTTAGGGGTTTTTCAATTTTGAAGGTTTTTAAGTGATGAACAGTAGCCAAAATTGGCTAGAAAATCAATCAACAAATAAGAAACATTATCTAATTTTTTTAGAATTTTTGGTGGAGTTTTTATATTTTTTTGGTATTTTTAAAGTCAAACAGTAGCAAAAATAAGGGTTTTTGAATTTTTAAAAATAATAAATGAAATCAAAAATGTCCCCAAAAATCATAGAAATTCCTACACCATGGCAGGAGCCATGTGTCAAAATCTCATTGGATTTGGAGGTCGTTTGATATTTTATTCAAAAATAAAGGTGGGGCACTGTGCACAGGGACCTAAGTGCAAATACCCAAAGATCTGGGGGCCTTGGTGCAAAATACCCAGCAAGTCACGCGCTTCGCGCGTGGCTGGGGCACACAGGGACCAAATTGCAATAAAAACCAAGTCCTAGGGCTATTTGATAACTCGTATCAAAAGCCCAGGGGTATGGTTGCAAAATTCCCAATAAATAACGCACATGCGCATAAACAATGCTCACAGGGGTATATATGCAATTATTCAAAAATATTCATGCATTCATTAACACTCCAGATCTACAGGACAAGATGTGTAAAAAGCCCAAAACACACGTGACGACGCACGTGTTCACACACACACAGGGGCATACATGCAATTAAAATAAAGCACAAGGTTCCAAATGCAAATAACCCTTCGTGAAAAAGTTTCTAAAAATGTTTACAGGACTAAACAGGAAATGAAATACTAAGAGGGGGGCCTACGATATTTACCCCTCTATTTGGCGACGGTTGGATAGGCGCCACGTGGAAGATCGGATGGTGGCGATGAGCGGCGCCTTTGACCTTGAGAAGCTTCGCCTGATCGAACGACGGAGGGAGGTCCACGTGGATGATCTGACGGTGCTGGGCTCGGGTGCTTCTCTCCTCGGCTGCAACGGTCCAGATGAGATCCTCAGATGGATCGACGGCTGCTGCTCCTCTACAGATCGACGACTAGGATTAGAACTGGAGCGGATGCCTCATCGGACGGCTCTGGGAGATGGAGGAAGAACTCGACGCCGGCGAACTTCGCCGACGTCCTGCGTGAACTCCGGTCCTCCTCAGCTGCGCCTGACGGTCGGAGAAGATCCGGCGTGAGGTTGCGCAGCTGCTGCGGGTCTCCGATGCCCCGGCCGAGCCCTGGAAGGCTCCGGCGAGGTCGGCGGAGAAGAAGCTCCTGGCTTGAAGTTGGGAGTCCTCAGACGCCTCCCTTTGGACCTGCAAAGTAGATAAGAAGCTTCGCGGGTCGAGGGCAAACTGCCTCGACCCAAGAAGGCGGGGTGAAGGTGGACGGTGCTGTGGGGCGGATGAGCTCCGGCGAGGCGGAGGCGATGGAGCTCGACTCCCAGATCCTATGCGTTCTGGGTTGAGTGAAGGTGCGTAGAAGGTGCGTGAGGGTACGACGGAGATGATGATCGGGTCGGATTGTCGAGATGTAGCGCGAGATGGTCGGAATCGGAGAAATGCGTCGGAAGGTCGATTTGGGCGAAATCGGAAATTGGAAGAAATTAGAAGGATCTAAGGTTACCTGATGGATGCTGGAGACTGTGCTGGAGCTGATCTTGCTCCTGGTCGTAGCCTCGAAGGGCGTCAAGGCCTGAGGCTCGATGCTCGACGCCGGTGGCGGCGAAGTTCGCCGGATCAAAGGAATCGCCTCCTCGCCTCACTGCAACAAAGGCGAACGCTCGCTGTCACTCTTGCGGTGCCAATGGAGGTCACTGGGAAGAAGGAGAGGGTCCAAAGATGGGGCGCGGAGGCGGCGGAGGTGCGAATATATAAAGTGACAGGGGCGTTTAGGGTTGAGGAGCGACAGCGATGGAAAGCATGGATTTGATGGCGAAGGATCCGGCGAGGGAGAGGGATGAACGGCGAAGAATCCGGGCATGGGATATGCGTGGGGGACAGCCTGGAGTCGCGTGGGAAAATCGGAGAAGGCGGGGTGGCGCACGTATTCCAGAAAAGGAAGGAGGTCGCGGGGGAGTTGACCGGGGTCAACAGTCCCCCGTGGACCAATCAGGAGCGGCCACGTGTGCCCGAATTTTGTTTATTTATTTTAAGGCAGAAATAGGTCGAATTAAAGAAAACTCAAAACATGAAATATTTTTCTTTTATTTTTTTCTATTTTTTGGTGATTTTTATTTAATTTTTGGACATAAAAATAGGGTAGCTCTATATATAGGTATATGTACACTATATGGATTTTTATTTTTGATTTTTTATTTGTTATTTTTATGTATTTTTATGCTCATTTTGTATTTTATTTATTTACAAGATAAAATGAGGAATAAAAGAATATTTTTATTTTATTTTTATCACTTATATACAAGGGTGTAATAAATGGTTGAATACATTTATATACATGGTATTTATACAATGTATTTTTGTATTTTCAATTTTGTAATTTTTATTTGATTTTTGTTTTGTTTCTTGTTATTTTATATATTTACAATATGTAACATAGAATATTTACAAAAAGTTTAGAAAATAATTGAATTTATTTACAAGGTTAAATAAATACAAGATGATGGTTTGTACACATGGTGAAAGAAGGGTATTTTTGAATTTTTGATTTTTATCTTTTTATTTTGTTTTGAATAGCTTCTGAATATACACACAATATGGACAAACATATTTTTGGGTGAGGAAAATATAAAGTTTTATTTATTTACAAATATACACATATGAGCTCCTATCTCCCTCTACTTTGGCTTTTATGCGGTCAGGCCCATGCTGAGCCCTCCCTTGGGTTAGGTTGCTCAATATTTATTCTAAATATTTCCCTCTTTTTCTTTTTGCTCTTTATTCTTTTATTTTGTGCACAAAAACATGCTAATTATAGGTTTTTACACAATGCATGCTTTTGGTATTTATTTGTATTTACACATATCTACATGTATTTGCAAAGGTTTTTGTAGCTAAAATAGAAGAATAAAGAGTGATGAATGGGTATTCATCACCCCCCTATGCTTAACTTTGCTAGTCCCTTAGCAAACACTTATTTGAAAAAGAAGTGAAAAAGAAAGAAAAAGAAAAAGAGGATGTACATGGATCAAGGTTGACTTATTAAATTTTCCTTCATTAAATTGAAATATGGAGCTCGATCAGATCTTTGGATTATTAATGTGTCGGAACCTTGTTTGGACTTAAGCTTAAAACTCAACAGCCTCCAAGTTCCACCAATCTATGGGCAAGACTCCTCAATAAACCAGATCAGAACAAGTCTACATACACAAACTCTAATGACCATGAATCTTTTTCTTGCGGTGTAAGTGATATGTGGCTCCCCACCTCAGAAGTAACAAAGAAACAACCTCCCTCAACCTGGTAACTCTAATGCCTCAGTCTAGCAACTCTTTCCTCGAGAAGCGGGGTATTCCCTTCTAAGTTCAAGTGCAACCGGCTCAAGAAGAGGGGGTAGAAGTATAGAGTTTTGGAAGCTTAGCCAGTGTAGCTAAGTCTCCCGCTGCAAGCTTCATGAGATGTAACATGGATACCATAAGCTTTTGCTTTATACTCCGGTGGGGTTATTAAATTTTCAATCCGACCCACCACTTTTTTGGAGTTCTTTTTGCATTTTTGCATTTTTTTTTTCAAGAACTTCTGTACAACATATCTACATGGTGCAGCATATATAAGAAATTTCCCCTTGAGCCAGTAGACTATCCCTCTTTTGAAGCTTTATTGCAACCCACGGCTTCTGTCTTTAGCTTTCAACACCACTAGACCAAGTTGAGGTGCACTTCCTTCACTATAAGAAGAAGAGAGGTTCCGCCTAGAAGTACTACCCTCATATGCTACCCCAAGCCAAAGGAAACTGCCTCCTCACCACCTCATCCATGGAGAGCCATGTGTAAAGTGCAGGTGCAAGTTAAGCCATTGTCTCTGAAAGTCATGCGTGTGTTGTTAAGTGCTCTACTTAGGCTCATCAAGATGACATATGCTCATAGCCTAGTGGACTCAAAGAATTAAGTCCTTATGGACCTGGAAAGCCTTAATCCTAAGTCCTACAAGGTTCCTCTTGAAGTTAAGTGAATTAAGATCTTATTCAAGCTCCATTTCTCAATTTAATTCCAGGCTTAGTTTAAATGTCAACTCTCATCCAGGAAAAACTATATACATATATGTACACAAGATGCTATTTACAAATATTTTACAATCATGCAAAAATTTTTTTGAAAAATGTTTTGAAATCATGAATGAATGATGCATGAAGTGCAAGTTTTGCAAAAAGATATTTACAAACATTTACACATGATTTTTGCAAACTTTTGATTTTCAAAACATTTTGGAAAAATTTTATACTATATACATAATTTTGATACAAAATATTTACACAAGCTTCACACAAAAGATTTTTGAAATCATTTTTACAAAAATACTTTGTACACTAGCTATGTATGTGCAAGAATAAAAGAGGTTTATGTACATGAAAAATTTTAAAAATTTTGTGATTTTTAGCCATTTTATTTATTAACACACTCACACAAAGTACGAGTTATGGCTAAAGTATATATGAAATATATACACACCCCCCCTATACTTAGCTCGAACGATGTCCTCAGAGTGATCAAGAGCGATGAAGAAGACATAACTCGTGCTTAGTAAAAGGGAAGTGAAAAGGAATGGCTAAGTACATGAACGAATAAATGAATAGAATGAGAGGAACTCGGTGGTTTCCCCCTATACTTAGGATTAACTAATCCTAAGTATAGAAAGCTGTACATGAAGGGAAAGCCGAGTGAAGAAGATACAGAATCTGCTCCCCCTATACTTAGGGTAAAATATCCCTAAGTATAGGCAGCAAAAACAAGAGCAGAAAGAATGAAAAGAATACTCACAGGTCCGACATCCCCCCTATACTTAGGGTAAAGTACACCCTAAGTATAGCATAATCATAAGATGAGAGATGGGATGTGGGACTAAAGAATAGAATGATATGGACAACTGGATCTATACAGGCGGAGGAACAGTGAAAATCAGGCGTGAGATGCAAAAGATGTGAGTCAAAAGACCACATCTCACGCAAAATGAATAGCGGCAATAATAACGTCCCGCGGCTCATGATCTAGAAATGGTTTGAGCCGCTGGCCGTTCACTCGGAAGGTACTCTCAGAAGATAACTCAGATATATCAATGCTACCGTTATCGTGTACCTTTCTGACCAAATAGGGTCCTTTCCATTTGCTCTGTAGCTTTCCTGGAAATAGTCTAAGCCTTGCATCAAACAGCCATACTTTCTGTCCAATCTCAAAATGCTTGTGGCTGATATGAGAATCATGCCACTCTTTGACTTTCTCCTTATAATGTAGGCTGTTTGAGAAAGCTGCATCTCTAAGCTCTTCCAAGGCGGCTAACTCTGCCCTCCTCTGGTCTCCTATACCATTTGGATCCATAAGAATATCTGTGACTGCCCAAAGTGACTTGTGCCTCAGCTCAACTGGTAGGTGACAGGGTTTGCCATACACGAGGCGAAAGGGAGATGTACCCAATGGTGTCTTGAAAGACGTCCGATATGCCCACAAGACCGAGTCCAAAAGCTGTGACCAATTCTTTCGGTCAGGGCGGACGACTTTCTGCAGAATATTCTTGATCTCCCTATTCGACACTTCGGCTAGACCATTTGTCTGTGGATGATACGGTGTAGCAACACGATGATCTATGCCGAACTCGCTAGCAAGTGCCTTCACCTGGTCGTTGATGAAATGAGATCCCCCATCAGAAATCAGAACTCGTGGAACCCCAAACCGCGTGATGATGTTCTTCCTCAAAAATCTGCAAACTGTCTTTGCATCTGCGGCTCGGGCGGGGATAGCCTCAACCCAACGACTAACATAATCTACGGCCAACAGAATGTACTCAAATCCCTGACTCTTAGGGAATGGACCCATGAAATCGATGCCCCATGCGTCAAAAACCTCACAGAAGTGAATGGGCTGCATCGGCATCATATCACGTTGTCCACAAGTGCCCATCCTCTGACAGTCAGTACACCTCTTCACGAACTCATCTGAGTCCTTGAAGAGGGTAGGCCACCACAAACCGGACTGGAGCACTTTCTGTGCCGTTCTCCTCCCCGAATGATGTCCTCCTGCCTCAAGCTTGTGGCAGTAGGTGAGGACACTATGGTGCTCCTCCTGAGGAATACACCGACGCCAGATGCTATCCCCTCCTTCGTGGTAAAGGATGGGATCCTCCCAGTGGTAGGACTTGGCCTTTGCAAGGAAGGTCTCAATCTTCTGCTTGGGCCAATCTTGTGGGACTTTCCCAGCAACGAGAAAGTTCACAATATAGGCGTACCACGGGAGTGAGGCGATAGCAAGGATCGCCTCATCTGGGAAGGTATCACAAATGGGATCAATCTGCTCTGTCTCCTCAGGCTGCTCTAATCGGGATAAATGGTCCGCCACCACATTCTTGACTCCAGGTTTATCCTTGATCTCAATGTCAAACTCCTGGAGTAGAAGGATCCATCTAGTAAGTCTGGCCTTGGCATCCTTCTTTGACATGAGGTACCTGATGGCGGTGTGATCTGTGTACAAGGTCACTCGGGATCCAATGATATATGATCTGAATTTATCTAGGGCAAACACTACTGCTAGCATCTCCTTCTCTGTGACTGTATAATTCCGCTGGGCGGAATCCAATGTGCGGCTAGCATAGTGTATCGCAAATGGTACTCCATCCCTCCTCTGTCCTAGCACGGCCCCTACGGCAAAATCAGAGGCGTCCGTCATGATCTCGAATGGGAGAGACCAATCTGGTGGCTGAAGGACAGGAGCCTCAATTACACACTGCTGGAGAGTCTCAAAGGACGAAAGACACTTGTCATCGACAAGGAACTCGGTGTCTTTCGTCAAAAGGTCAGTCAACGGTCGGGCAATCTTGCTGAAATCATGAATGAATCTTCTATAAAAACCAACGTGCCCCAGAAATGACCGTAACTGCTTCAGATTGGACGGTGGTGTGAGTTTCCTAATGACATCGACTTTGGCCGGATCAACCTCCATGCCTCTGTTGGAGATAATGTGGCCAAGCACCGTCCCTTGAGTCACCATGAAGTGACTCTTTTCCCAAGACAGAACCAAGCGGGTAGCAATACATCGCTGGAGCACTCGGTCTAGGCAGTCAAGACAGGAATCGAATCCGTCGCCGTAGACCGAGAAGTCGTCCATGAAGACCTCCAAACACTCCCCTACCATGTCCGAAAATATTGACAGCATGCATCTCTGAAAAGTCGCAGGGGCGTTACATAGCCCGAATGGCATGCGTCGAAAGGCGTAAGTACCGAAGGGACAGGTAAAGGTGGTCTTCTCCTGATCCTCAGGAGCGATGGCCACCTGGTTGTAGCCCGAGTACCCATCTAGGAAGCAATAATGGCTCTTCCCTGCCAGTCTCTCAATGATCTGGTCAATAAAAGGCAGGGGGAAATGGTCCTTCTTGGTGGCCTGGTTGAGTTTCCTGTAGTCAACACAGACCCTCCAAGAGGTGGGTACTCGTGTAGCAATCTCCTCTCCCGACTCACTGATCACAGTCGTGATGCCCGTCTTCTTGGGCACCACATGCAAGGGGCTAACCCACTTGGAGTCGGAAATGGGATAAATAAAATCTGCACTCCACCATTTTGATATTTCCTTCATAACAACCTCTCTTAGGTTGGGGTTCAGTCGCCGCTGGAACTCACGCGACGGCTTCGCCCCTTCCTCGAGATAGATATGGTGGGAGCACAATGAGGGACTGATCCCATGGAGATCTGCTACGCTCCATCCAATTGCCTTGCGGTTCTTTTCAAGAACCTCCATCAGACGGGATTCTTGTTCTCCAGTCAGATCGGCAGAGATGATGACTGGGTACATCTCAGACTCTCCCGCAAGGAATCGATACTTCAGCGAAGTAGGGAGCGGCTTTAGCTCTGGACAGCTAGGTGCTGGCAAATCTGGCTTCTGAAGAAGATGTGTGTATGCGGACAATTCTGCCAAATTTGCCTGGGAGAATGATAACGAACTCTCACAAACTGGATCTGGAGAAGGCGGGTCCTCTACATTGTCTCTGTTCTGCTCTACCTCTACCTCCTCCTCATCTATAGGCTCAGGTGGATCCAGATCTGGCATCTGATCGTCACAATCTGCCCAATCAGATTCTGAATCCGAGGGATCTATATCAGACTCGGTGGCATCAGTACCACCGGAGAACAAGGTGGCATCAGCACCACCATCACTGGAAATCGTGTCGCGATCAAGGTCCGACTCTGCTGACTCAATAGTATCCTGAACCAGGGCTGTGCTCTCCAGACTATCCTCTGCTATCATCTCTGCATCAGCTGTATCTGAATATGAGAGGATGGTCTGTGCTACAGGATCTGCCCAAATTGCCTCATCATCTGTGATCACAAAATCACAGTCCTGGTGGATGTCTGGCTCTGCGTCTGTCAGCTGCTCTGAATCTGTACTGCTATGTGAGCGGGATCTGGATCTGGCTCTGTGGTCCTTAACCGTCTCTATTTGTATGCTCTCGCCCTGGACGCGAAAGTACACCTTCCCACTGTCATGGTCAGTCACTGCCTTGGCTGTGGCCAAGAACGGGCGACCGAGGATGATGGGGGAATCGGTCAACGAGTCAGGGGTCTCCATGTCCAGCACTACGAAGTCCACGGGGAATTGCAAACCCTGAATCGTGACGACAACGTCTCGCAACAACCCCTTTGGCCTCTTGACAGACCGATCAGCAAACTGAAGGTATGTCCTGCTCTGTCTAAGAGTGCCCAACTCTAAGTGGTCGAGAAGGGCTGCCGGAAGAAGGTTGATCGACGATCCGCTATCTAAGAGAGTACGGTCGAACCTCTGCTCACTAATCTGACATCTGACATACGGGGCCCCTAAATCTGGCCTCTTAGTCGGCAGATGGTTCTGGATCGCGTAACACGTGGCTTTTGTTAGCACATGAATTTCTGCGGTCTTGCTCCTCTTCTTCCTCCTGACTGTGGTCCTATCTCTTAGGGATCGCTGAAGAAGAGGAATGTGCTGCAAAGCCTCATTGAGGATCAGCTGGATGTGAAATCGGTCTATCATTCCCTGGCTGAACTCCTCCTGCTCTCTCTTTTTTGGATCTTTTTCTTTTTTCTTCCCCTTCCCCAACTCAAGGGCTCTAGGAAAGGGGATCACAGGGTCCTTCTCAGATGAAGGACTAGGAATAGGCCTAGACGATTCGATGACTGGATCCTCACAAACATCATTCACCACAGTGGGATCAGAAGAAACTAAACCTTTTCCTTTATTCAAATCAGAGTTCCGAGATACATTCATGCGAGGAAAGACAACATTTCTATCAGAATAAATGTTGGTGGCCTCAGTACCACCTCTAGCTGGCTCTACAACTAGACGTCTTGCGGCCTCAGTACCGCGAGCTGGCTCGGCTCTGCTGGTGGCGTCAGTACCACCTCCTCGATGTGGTGAAATGGCGGCCTCAGTACCGCCGGTGGAATCAGCATCTCGGGTGGCCTCAGTACCACCCTCATCAGGATGTGCGGCTTCAGTACCGCTCTCCTCTTTCTTATCTGGCGCTCTAGATGGATCCTCGTGTTGCCGCTCAGATGAGGCGCCTCCTGCTGGTCTTCTACCGCTCCTAAGTGTGACAAAATCAGCATCAAATAGATCCGACGAGATAACATCAAATGAGTCACTAGAAGTGGTAGGCTCAGTGTGAACTACCTGCTCAGATTTCCTCTTCAAGTTATTCGGATTAGGCTCGATCTGTGCAGGGATGGCGGCCTTCCCTCTCATCAGGTCCCGCATCTCCTGGCGGAACTCGTCCATCTCCCGTCTAAATGTAGCCTGCTGCTCTGTGAAGAGGCGGGCTAGATCATCCATGGCGGGGCTCTCATGGGAGCCCGACGGGTTGCCTCTCTGATAATGAGGCTGCTGGACCTGGTGCTGTTGTGGCTGAGAGGGGTAAGAGGAATGATGCTGCTGCTGGTGAGCCTGCTGCTCACGTCTCCAATTCTGTCCCTGCTGCTGATAGGGACGAGATACGAAGGATGATGGCTGGTGTGGCTGGTATGTTGGGGGCTGCTGGTGATCTCTCTGCTGGGAGTACTGCCCTCCCTGACCGGCTGGCTGCTGTTGGGACTGGTTTCCCCCATTCCCCCACCTGAATCCGGGATGGTCTCGTCGGATTCCAGGCTGAGGCCGGTCATACCAAATCCCGTTGACATCCATCAACGGTTCCGCATCGTAAGGGGCTGGTGGGAGTACACCCAGAGGCTGATCCGGCTGATATACCACCATCTGTAAGTCTGGAGATGGTGGTGACTGGTAAGAGGGCTGCTGCTGCTGGTACGGCTCCGCCTGTACAAGGTGAACTTGTCTAGGCTGCTGCAAGGAGCTGGAGCGCTGGGACGAGCTGCGGCTGCCGCCGGAATCGCCTCGCGACAGAAGACGGGGCTGAGGAGCCGTCTGTGCCTCCTGAAGACACAAGAGCTGGGTCTTCATGTCGCTCAGAGTTTGTGCCATTTGCTCCATCTGAGTTATGCCCTGGCACTGCTTCTTCTCTATGATTTCCATGCGGTCCAACTTCTCGCTGATAATCCCCATGTCCGCAGTGGCCGACTCTGCCTGTGCGGCTGCAACTGTGGACGAACTGGATGGACCTGCATCAACCCGTGCTATCCTCTGATACTGCACGGATCCTGGCGGCTGCTGAGATCTCTGTGTGTACAACCGAGTCTGGGACATCACCATGTAATTTTCTGCCATCTCTTCATAGATGGCCCAGACTTGGTTGTGGTCCTTGGCAAAGTAGGACCCGCCGCAAGAAGCATTCACCAGACCCTGAAGCTCTGGCGTCATCCCACTAAAGAAGCTCTGAACTAGGTTCGGCTTCGAAATGTCGTGGTGTGGGCATCTATCCAGAAGCTCTCTGAACCTCTCCCATGCCTCATGAAATTGCTCGTTAGGGAGCATGGAGAAGTTGTTGATCAGGGCCCTTGCTGCATTCGTCCGCCCGAGTGGATAGTACTTGTTCAAGTACTCGGTGCGGAGTTGCTCCCAGGTGTAAACAAACTTCCCTAGATGTTTCAGCCAGGCGGCTGCTCTATCTGCCAGTGAAAAAGGGAAGGCCATCATTCGAATCGTATCTTGGTCCACACGACGGTCGTGGACAGTGCTGCAGATCATCAAAAACTCCTGGAGATGGAGGTGGGGTTCCTCAGTGGCGAGTCCGTGAAAATGAGGTAGCATCTGCAGGGTGTTCGGAGGGAACTTGAAATCCCCCACGATAGCAGGTATCACCACCCACTGGTGCATCAGTGTAGATCCGGGGTTGTGAAGCTCCCGCATCGGTCTTGCTGCGGCGGCGGCTGCCTCTGCTGCGGCAGCTGCTGCTGCGGCTGCTGCCTCTGCATCAGCGTCAGGAATGTCCTCCGGCTCGCTCGGCTCGTCTCGCTCTCTTCGGAGTCTCTCCAACTCCCTCCTCATCTCTATCATGAATGCCCCCTGATCGCGTAACTGTTGCTGAACTGTCTCTAATGACGCGATCAGGGTGGAGTTAATCGTTCCCTGGTCTAAGACAAAATGTTCGGGCTGGCGATCGTCTGAACTTCCGGCTCCAGCCATAGGGATGTCTGCAAAATCAGATGAGCCTAACTCAGGTTCTGTCAAATTAATTCGTCTTTCCTCGGGCTCATGTCTCTCAGTAGCAGAAGAAAGGGGATCGAGGGGGAACAGGGTGGAATCGAACTCGGGTCCGGAGAGCTGGTCTCGACTCTCACGGGCCAACCTAGATGATGGAGTAGACGCGCCTGAAAGCGGTGCAGCCAGAGGCTGCCTAAGAGATCGTCTACCCATCATCTTGATCTTGGCGAGTTGGGCGGATGGGATCTGGAGAAAATATGATTACAAAGCAAACCCCCGGTTCACCAACACAACACAATCTGAAGACCGTGAAAGATCGGTCAATTTATCTTGTCAATTTTATTTGGTGAACATTCAAGATATCAGAGCGCTTACGTGACCTGTTAGGATACCCGATGCTACTCCAACCGACTGGCCCGCACGGAATAGTCGGTAGTCAGCTAGAAATAACACCGGAGGGTTCTACCTAGGGTGCGGGTCACTCTCTCGCGCATCCAAACCATACAATGAGGGGGTTGCTCTCCCCAAGACAAATTTTTAATGTGAGTGTCTTTTAGGGTCAATAGTGTTATCCAGTCCCAATTTTTATTGTTTTTCTTTTTAATTTTTTTTTCAAAATAAATACAAGCGGCCTAACGGTTTTTCCGATTCTCCTGATGATTTAAGCCAAAAACAGAGGGAGAAGACGAAAAGCCGATGCGCGAAGAAATCAATGATGCATGCAGAGAAAGAAATGCGTACCTTGTCTCCAGCACTCTACATGCAAGTGATCCGCGCAGAATTTAAAGACAGAATAAAACTACCTAAATGGTGCAGCGAGAAAAACCGAGTCCTAGATGAGCAACTTCTATTGATCGTGAAGAACAATAGTTAGCTAACCGAATCGAGTCCGGAGTCCGATCTTGGGAGTCACTCGGTGCCCGCCACAACGGGTCCTGCCAGCGCTGTATGTGACTCCTCACGGCACGTGGTCTCAAATTCAATTAAACTAACTTTTTCAATGAATTTTATTAAGGTCCAATTACGTTCTATAGGAACAGATATTCTATTAGGTGTTGGGCCTTAGATATTTACGTCACAATCAATCAAAATTCCTATGTCTAGGGGCTAAAACCGCGAGAAACACCGGAAAAGGCAGCTAGCTATGAAAACCACGATAAAAGCCGCGAAAATCCAAATGGGTCCCCCGAGCACACCGGTGCTCGGCGAAACAGACCCGCTAAGTTACAAATGTCCACAAATGTCCAAGTCCAAGTTATTACAAAAAATTGCTCTCTCTCTCTCTCTGAATAGAAAATTTCTTCTCCTCTCTCTCTCTTCCTGCTCTTCTTCCCGTGCGGGTCCTCAAAAAGTGTACTCCAAGTTCTCCACGCAGTACCTCGCACAAAAATAGAAAGAGAGAGTGTCAGAAAACAGTGATAATATAGAGAGACAAAAATAGAAGAATGAAAACTGACTACAAAGCCGTGCTCCCCGGCAACGGCGCCATTCTGTTGACACAAAAATTCCCGAACCACTGAGGTAGAAAATAAATCACAATGTCGTTGTCCTCAATCGCTCAGAATGTGTCAATCAAGAAAAATGAACCACAGATGAAGATAAATCAATAAAATACAGAGAAGTGGTCCTGCTATAAGATTAACCTGGTATAGCTCCCAGGGTCGAACACAAGGAACACAGATTGGCCTTGCGGCCTACGATGTAGTCAGAAATCCAAGAGAGTCCTTTTTTATGGTTTTTATTTGTTTTTATATTTTTTTTAGATTTTTTTAAATGATGAGAGAAATAAGAGAAAGTAAATACAAGGGAACTTCAACAATTTATACAACACTCCAAAAATAATGCAAAAATTAAGGAAAAATGGTTTTTATGTTTTTTATGTTTTTTACTGTTTTTGGTGAATTTTTGGAATTTTTCTAATGGGTAAATTATTTATTAAAAATCAAACAATGCAAAGAATAGAGGGTACTGTCCAGCAAGGCTTAAGATCCAAAAATAAAATAATTTTGGATCTCAAAAAGCCCTAAAGGTAATTTTCCTATAATCTAGAAAGAATAAGGAAAATTTAGGCACCCTAATTATTGTTTTTGGATTTTTAATTAATTTATTACAATTTTTATGAGTTTTTAGGGGTTTTTCAATTTTTAAGGTTTTTAAGTGATGAACAGTAGCCAAAATTGGCTAGAAAATCAATCAACAAGTAAGAAACATTATCTAATTTTTTTAGAATTTTTGGTGGAGTTTTTATATTTTTTTGGTATTTTTAAAGTCAAACAGTAGCAAAAATAAGGGTTTTTGAATTTTTAAAAATAATAAATGAAATCAAAAATGTCCCCAAAAATCATAGAAATTCCTACACCATGGCAGGAGCCATGTGTCAAAATCTCATTGGATTTGGAGGTCGTTTGATATTTTATTCAAAAATAAAGGTGGGGCACTGTGCACAGGGACCTAAGTGCAAATACCCAAAGATCTGGGGGCCTTGGTGCAAAATACCCAGCAAGTCACGCGCTTCGCGCGTGGCTGGGGCACACAGGGACCAAATTGCAATAAAAACCAAGTCCTAGGGCTATTTGATAACTCGTATCAAAAGCCCAGGGGTATGGTTGCAAAATTCCCAATAAATAACGCACATGCGCATAAACAATGCTCACAGGGGTATATATGCAATTATTCAAAAATATTCATGCATTCATTAACACTCCAGATCTACAGGACAAGATGTGTAAAAAGCCCAAAACACACGTGACGACGCACGTGTTCACACACACACAGGGGCATACATGCAATTAAAATAAAGCACAAGGTTCCAAATGCAAATAACCCTTCGTGAAAAAGTTTCTAAAAATGTTTACAGGACTAAACAGGAAATGAAAAACTAAGAGGGGGGCCTACGATATTTACCCCTTTATTTGGCGACGGTTGGATAGGCGCCACGTGGAAGATCGGATGGTGGCGATGAGCGGCGCCTTTGACCTTGAGAAGCTTCGCCTGATCGAACGACGGAGGGAGGTCCACGTGGATGATCTGACGGTGCTGGGCTCGGGTGCTTCTCTCCTCGGCTGCAACGGTCCAGATGAGATCCTCAGATGGATCGACGGCTGCTGCTCCTCTACAGATCGACGGCTAGGATTAGAACTGGAGCGGATGCCTCATCGGACGGCTCTGGGAGATGGAGGAAGAACTCGACGCCGACGAACTTCGCCGACGTCCTGCGTGAACTCCGGTCCTCCTCAGCTGCGCCTGACGGTCGGAGAAGATCCGGCGTGAGGTTGCGCAGCTGCTGCGGGTCTCCGATGCCCCGGCCGAGCCCTGGAAGGCTCCGGCGAGGTCGGCGGAGAAGAAGCTCCTGGCTTGATGTTGGGAGTCCTCAGACGCCTCCCTTTGGACCTGCAAAGTAGACAAGAAGCTTCGCGGGTCGAGGGCAAACTGCCTCGACCCAAGAAGGCGGGGTGAAGGTGGACGGTGCTGTGGGGCGGATGAGCTCCGGCGAGGCGGAGGCGATGGAGCTCGACTCCCAGATCCTATGCGTTCTGGGTTGAGTGAAGGTGCGTAGAAGGTGCGTGAGGGTACGACGGAGATGATGATCGGGTCGGATTGTCGAGATGTAGCGCGAGATGGTCGGAATCGGAGAAATGCGTCGGAAGGTCGATTTGGGCGAAATCGGAAATTGGAAGAAATTAGAAGGATCTAAGGTTACCTGATGGATGCTGGAGACTGTGATGGAGCTGATCTTGCTCCTGGTCGTAGCCTCGAAGGGCGTCAAGGCCTGAGGCTCGATGCTCGACGCCGGTGGCGGCGAAGTTCGCCGGATCAAAGGAATCGCCTCCTCGCCTCACTGCAACAAAGGCGAACGCTCGCTGTCACTCTTGCGGTGCCAATGGAGGTCACTGGGAAGAAGGAGAGGGTCCAAAGATGGGGCGCGGAGGCGGCGGAGGTGCGAATATATAAAGTGACAGGGGCGTTTAGGGTTGAGGAGCGACAGCGATGGAAAGCATGGATTTGATGGCGAAGGATCCGGCGAGGGAGAGGGATGAACGGCGAAGAATCCGGGCATGGGATATGCGTGGGGGACAGCCTGGAGTCGCGTGGGAAAATCGGAGAAGGCGGGGTGGCGCACGTATTCCAGAAAAGGAAGGAGGTCGCGGGGGAGTTGACCGGGGTCAACAGTCCCCCGTGGACCAATCAGGAGCGGCCACGTGTGCCCGAATTTTGTTTATTTATTTTAAGGCAGAAATAGGTCGAATTAAAGAAAACTCAAAACATGAAATATTTTTCTTTTATTTTTTTCTATTTTTTGGTGATTTTTATTTAATTTTTGGACATAAAAATAGGGTAGCTCTATATATAGGTATATGTACACTATATGGATTTTTATTTTTGATTTTTTATTTGTTATTTTTATGTATTTTTATGCTCATTTTGTATTTTATTTATTTACAAGATAAAATGAGGAATAAAAGAATATTTTTATTTTATTTTTATCACTTATATACAAGGGTGTAATAAATGGTTGAATACATTTATATACATGGTATTTATACAATGTATTTTTGTATTTTCAATTTTGTAATTTTTATTTGATTTTTGTTTTGTTTCTTGTTATTTTATATATTTACAATATGTAACATAGAATATTTACAAAAAGTTTAGAAAATAATTGAATTTATTTACAAGGTTAAATAAATACAAGATGATGGTTTGTACACATGGTGAAAGAAGGGTATTTTTGAATTTTTGATTTTTATCTTTTTATTTTGTTTTGAATAGCTTCTGAATATACACACAATATGGACAAACATATTTTTGGGTGAGGAAAATATAAAGTTTTATTTATTTACAAATATACACATATGAGCTCCTATCTCCCTCTACTTTGGCTTTTATGCGGTCAGGCCCATGCTGAGCCCTCCCTTGGGTTAGGTTGCTCAATATTTATTCTAAATATTTCCCTCTTTTTCTTTTTGCTCTTTATTCTTTTATTTTGTGCACAAAAACATGCTAATTATAGGTTTTTACACAATGCATGCTTTTGGTATTTATTTGTATTTACACATATCTACATGTATTTGCAAAGGTTTTTGTAGCTAAAATAGAAGAATAAAGAGTGATGAATGGGTATTCATCAACCGTCTGGAAAATACTGGAGCAGATGGTAGAAACAAGCCGGTCTCAAATTGCCAGTCGAGCATACACTGATTCCCTGAACACCCTGCAAGCCAAAGGCGGGAAGCAAACGGTGGCAGAAATAGCTGAGGACTTGATTCCAAGCATGCACTTTATTTCTGATAAATTGACAATTGTGGACAAGAGAATGAACGATATCGACAGTAGGATTTCGCAATTCCCGAAGCAGATGGAGGAACTCACCGAGAAGGTGTCCAAGATGGGGATGCCTAGTGCACCTACTGTCCCGATATATCATGTGCATCATGTACAGGAGCAACCGGGAGCAGAGCAACAACAACCATGGGCTCACGATCAATCCCACGCCCAATTCTCCCAACAGCCGCCCCACCGACTGAGACAGTCAAGGAAGCCCCGCCTCTGACATTTGAAGTGAATGGCATCTGGTACACCCAAGACACTACCCGACAGGGTAATATGGGAGTCCGTCAGACTTATCAGCGCCCACCTACTTTCTATAATGCCGCATTCCAGCAACCGAAGCAACAGCAACCCTACAACCGCCAGAGCCAACCTCAGCAATACCATCAGCAATCTCAAGCCCCCAGACAATCAGCTCAGTCTTCCAAACCCCCAGAAGAACCGATCGACATCCAGAGACAAATACTTGAGGAGTTTCGTCACTTCCGACATGAACTGGAAGATATACGGGTTGATGTCAACCGCTTGTCCCGTTGGAAGGATGAGCAGACAGCTCCAGCCACAACCATTCCCGCCCAGGTTCAAGCTAACCCCAATAGCTTGAACAAATTCAACTCATCTCAACACAATAACCAGGTATACTATCCAGACTTTTCCACATCTGAACATGAGATCCTTTCGTTTGACAAAATAAATGCCATATCACTTAGGAGCGGAAGGACCGTGGTCGTACCTGACTGGGCAAGGGAATCGGACCATGAAGACTCGGAAGATCAACCGGAGGATGTTTCCGAGGAGGAAGATGAAGGACGCCTGAAGATCCCAGCAGTAGATAAAGGGAAAGCATCTATGGAGTCTGCAGAGGACCTTGAGCCTCTAGTTGCTGCAAAAATACCTTTGTCACCTTTTCAGCAACCTGATTTTGATTATTATGATTGTAATAAAAACTCCAAGTCGAATAAAGTGGCAAAGGCCAGACTCCGAATCCACAACTGAAGATGCCGAAACATCAGAATGCAATCTCCTCAGAACCACTGAACCATGGGACCAACTGCCAGGCACACAGGTAGAAAGCACATCCTCAGAAGAAGAAATAATCCACCATGCAATCTCTGAGATTTCTATACCCCCAGACAACACTGAAATCCTCTTGGATTTATCAATCACATCACCTTTGGGACAGTCAATCGATGATGAGTCGGACACGGCTCTGGCCGAATTACCATTCTACTCTAGAGATCCGACTCACTCTTCTTCGAAATTGGTAGCTAACATCTCACACAGTGATTCACCGCCAACCGATACTGAGCCAGAAGCAAAAGTCATTCAGCCAGACTTGATTGATGATTCAGAACTACCAGAGCTGAAACCACTACCTCCCACGCTGAAATATGCATTCCTCAATGGACCCAAAGAAAAATTCCCTGTGATCATTAGCTCATCATTAACCGTGGACCAAGAATCCAGACTGATCGAAGTCCTTGAGCGAAATCGAAAAGCCATAGGTTGGACTGTGTCGGATCTCGTAGGAATAAACCCCGCTCTCTGCTCGCACCAAATTTATGTTGAGGATAATGCAAGGCCTTCCCGTGAATTTCAGAGAAGATTAAACCCCAATCTTCGGGAAGTGGTGAAGCAAGAAATAGAGAAATGGTGCAAAGCAGGATTTATTTACCCCATTTCTGACTCTAAGTGGGTAGCCCCCCTTCATGTCATCCCGAAGAAGTCGGGAATCCAGATGGTTACCAACGAGGAGGGGGTAGAGATCGCGACCAGAGTACCCACGTCGTGGCGCGTCTGTGTCGATTACCGGCGCCTGAATGCTGCGACCAAGAAAGACTACTTTCCACTGCCATTCATTGATCAAATATTGGAGAGACTTGCAGGGAAAGCATTCTTCTGTTTTCTTGATGGGTACTCCGGCTACAATCAAGTAGCTGTCGCTCCCGAGGACCAGGAAAAGACCACGTTCACATGTCCCTTCGGTACTTACGCATTCAAGCGCATGCCATTCGGGCTTTGCAATGCCCCAGGCACATTTCAGCGGTGCATGATTGCCGTATTTGCCGAAATGGTTGGTGATTTCCTGGAAGTCTTCATGGATGACTTCTCGGTTCATGGTGATTCATTTGATACATGCTTAGCACACTTGGACCGAGTCCTTCAGAGATGCATGGAGGTAAATTTGGTACTCTTCTGGGAGAAGAGTCACTTCATGGTGACTGAGGGTATCGTGTTGGGGCACGTCATCTCCAAAAAAGGGATGGAGGTGGACCCTGCCAAGGTGGATGTGATCAAGAAACTTGAGCCACCAACCAACGTCAAGTCAGTGAGGTCGTTCTTAGGGCATGTTGGATTTTATCGACGGTTTATTCCTGATTTTTCAAAGATCGCCCGCCCACTGACTGAGCTCTTAGGAAAAGACACCGAGTTTATTGTAAATCACAGATGTCTAGAGGCCTTCGAGCTCCTGAAAAAGAAAATATGTGAATCGCCGATATTACAAGCTCCCGACTGGTCTCTTCCCTTCGAGATCATGACTGACGCATCGGATTTTGCTGTCGGAGCAGTACTCGGACAAAGAAGAGATGGAATCCCTTATGCGATTCACTACGCGAGCAAAGTGTTGGACCCTGCACAGAGAAACTATACAGTGACTGAAAAGGAAATGCTCGCGGTTGTTTGGGCCCTGGAAAAATTCAGATCATACATATTGGGCTACAAGGTGACAATTTTCACAGACCACACAGCAATTAGATATCTCATGGATAAGAAGGATGCTAAGGCACGACTTTTGAGATGGATCTTGTTAATCCAGGAGTTTAATTTGGAGATCAAGGATAAACCTGGAATAAAGAATGTTGTTGCTGATCACCTTTCCCGAATCGAGCAAAACGATCATCCTGATATCGGACCAATCAAGGAGACTTTTCCAGACGAATCGATTTGCGTCATTGAGTCAACCCCATGGTATTCTGACATAGTGAACTATCTTGTCTCCAAGAAGGTTCCCTATGGTTGGACCAAAAAAATGATTGATCGATTAAAGTCAGATTCGAGAAAATACCATTGGGACGATCCTTTCCTCTTCTATGAAGGACCGGATTGTGTCTGGAGAAGATGTATCCCTCAGGAGGAATATCAGAGTGTCCTCACACACTGTCATTCTCTCGAGGCTGGAGGACACCATTCGGGAAAGAGAACCGTGCACAAGGTACTCCAATGTGGATTTTACTGGCGGACCTTATTTCAGGATGCTAATGAATTTGTACGGTCATGCCCGATTTGTCAAAGAATGGGAGGGACTATGGGATATAGAGATGAAATGCCCATGCAACCAATAATTTTCTGTGATGTTTTTGATGCATGGGGGATCGATTTTATGGGTCCCTTTCTCAACAGCAATGGATTTGAGTACATCTTGTTAGCGGTGGATTATTTATCAAGATGGGTAGAGGCTATTCCAACCCGAACCACAGATAGCAAAGTCGTCTGTAAGTTTATCAAAGATAACATCATTGCGAGGTTCGGGATACCAAAAGTATTGATTTCTGATGGAGGTAGCCACTTCGTGAACAGGGAGATGAGATCTTTGGCTAAGGAGTACAAATTTGAGCATAGAATATCCAACCCGTATCATCCACAATCTAACGGCATGGCAGAGGTTTCTAACATAGAGGTGAAGAGCATTCTCCAGAAGTTGGTTCGTCCCGATAGGAAGAATTGGTCGACACTGTTGGACCAAGTTCTATGGGCCTATAGGACAACCTATAAGACTCCACTCGGTACTTCACCTTTTAGGATGATCTATGGCAAGCCATGTCATCTTCCTGCAGAATTGATCCACAAATCTGAATGGGCGATCAAAAAGTTGAATTGGAGTTGTCACCTTGGGAAACTATGTCGAGACTTAAATCTGAATGAGCTAATTGAAATCCGAAATCGGGCATATGACAACAGTGTGATTTATAAGGACAAGGTCAAGAGATGGCATGATAGACACATTCGAGAGAAGACCTTTGTCCCTGGACAAAAAGTGTGGTTGTTTAATGCTTGGTTAAAGATTTTTCATGGGAAACTAAAATCAAAATGGACGGGTCCCTACATTGTCATCGATGTGCATACCAATGGAAGCGTAGATATTACCGAACTCAAAGAGAATGCACAACCGTTCTCAGTAAATGGACAAATGCTGAAGCCATACATTGAATCACCCAAAGAACAAACAGTTCAAGTCGAGGTCATCTATTTCACGCAGAGCGAGGACATTGAAAATCTATCTGATCATTCCCTCCCTCCCTCCCGACCACATCGGCCTTCGTGTACAACTTCTTCCTTTACTTAGGCCAAGGCCTAAGTATAGGAGGAGACCGATGTCATCTGTATATACCATTCTTCTCCTAACTCCTAATCGCTCCATTTCTACCCTCCCTCCGTACTTAGGCTAATCAAAACATAGGTATAGGGGGAACCGACATCCACCCGTATATACTCTCCTCAGTTTCTGACCGCTTTTCTTTTCATTCTTTTTCTTCTTTTCTTTTTTCTTTTTTTTTCTCGCTCTCTTACGCTTAGCCCGAGCTATGTCTTCTTTACGCTTCTTGTGCTCTGAGGACACAGCACTCGCTAAGTATAGGGGGGGTCTGTATATATACTTTGTATATATTTTACCCATATCTCGTACTTTCGCGTAAGTCTATATGTATTTACGGGGTGGGTACTAACCTGAAAAAAAAATGAATGAAAAAGAGGCTTCTTATTCCATTTTCGGCATAAAAAAATCCCTTGCATAAAATAATAATAAAAAAAAATTTCTGCATTTCACGCACCTGCACTCCATCCAACATCACATGCATTTGCATCTGTGAAAAGTCATTGGGTTCTGAACCAAGTTATGAGCCGAAACCGAGAGTGGTCTGGACTTGACCTTAATCCACCTAATTTTCAGAGGAACTTCACCGAGAAATAGGATTTTAAGAGCTTCAGGTCTTTGTGACTTAATTCCTTAAGTTCCACATGACAATGTACAGCGTTTGACTCTTAGTGTCTAACCTGGTCTCTTCATTCTGGGTAAAACTCTGGAATAGGGAATTAATTCGCACTCTCGCACTATGCACTTAGCTCAACCCAAACGGGATGTTGGAAGACTGTGTGAGTCTCTTTTCTGGTAGCGTGGAAATCTAAAGACCGGAGTACGGGTTGAAATAAAGCTTCGGAAAAGGGATGGACGGCTGGGCACAATTTTTTCTAAGACCCCAAAAAATGTACGGAACAAAAAGATTCTATATCCGTAGGGGCACAACAAGATCCAAGCAGAACCATCAAAAATTCCAAATACAAAGAAGCATTCTACCAAATAAAAATCCGACCAAAAAGGTCCAAGCTTCCAGAACCTGCAGATCTTGGTGGAGACTCGGCTACACTGGCCATCTTCACAAGGAGAGGTGACTACACTGGCCACCCTCCAGTTCTTTTCTCTTTCTTCAATCTTCTCCCTCATTCGATTGTGAACACAGCGCGACAGACCTTAGAAGGAAATACCTGACTCCCCGAGGACGAGTTACTGGAGAGGAGAGGAGCATGGTAGTCCGGCATTCTGGATGGTAAGAGCTAAAACCCTTCACACACATGAGTCGGTTATTCAATGTTCATAGGGTATACTTTGGGAAGAGGATTGATCTAAGATGACTTCTGAGCCAAAACTGTGACAATGATGTGTAGAACTTGAGGGCTGTTGATTTTAAAATTCTAAGTCTCACAGAAGTTCCGCCACACTATTAATCCAAAGGTCGAGTTTAGTTTCACTTTCACCTTCAGTTCATGGTCTTGGTATGGAACCCAATCTCATTTCACGTCATGGCATTTCTTTTTGATGCTCAGGGACGAGCATGGTTTAAGTATAGGGGGATGATGAATCTCGGATTCACCATTCTAAGTCTCATTAATTAAAGCTCAAGTCCCTCAAAATCAACTGCATTTCGGCATCTATTTTGCATAATTAGCATTTGTGCATGATTTCATAAGAATTGCATGTTAGCATTAAAATTCTGCATAAAATAGGAAGCCAAAAATCCAAGCCCAAATTGACCTGTAAATAGCCTAACTTCCCCTATTTTTAACTCCTTCATGCTAACACCGCATAACCCAAAACCACTCCACTATGTACACATCACTAACAAGAATAAATAAAAAAATACAAAAAAATAATTAACCCAGGAAAGTGGACCAAAAACCCAAACCCTAGTTATAGGATTTTCGGACTAAAAGCCACATATCTTCCTCATCCAGTGTCCGATTTGATCCTACTCACTTTTGAACTAATGCACATTCAATTACCTTCAAAACAAGACCAAGTTCAAGTGAATCGGAGTCCGTATGTGAAAATTGGGTTTTGGGCCTCTTTTGTACATTGCATTTTTCGCGGCTTTTGACCTTGTATTTTATGTACTTATTTTCTTCATTAATAAAAATCCAAAAAAATTAGATTAAGGTCTCTTTTATTTATCTTTGAGTTTTCCTTATTTTTCCGGATTTTTATCGTGTTTAAAAATGACAAAAAATTAGAAAACCCAAAAATCAAGGTATTCTATGTACATGGGATACCCCAAAAATTCACTTTTCACATTTGACCGAATTTGGCTTTGATGTCTTCATGAAAGTTGTAGATATCGTCGAGACAAGCATTTTTCGTGAAGAAACTTTTCGATCCGGGGTTGTTTACTATTTCTTTTTGATTTTACAAACTCTTTTTCCTTTGATTTTTCTGGTGCTGACACGTGGTAGCCCCAGAGGCCGCCACGTGTCAGCTATTTTTTGCCTTTTTATTATCTCGTTTACAAAAAAAAATTAAAAAAATAATAATAAAATAATAAAATAAACCCACGCACGTGCAGCGCACGTGCCTCCCCCGCACGCGCACTGCACGTGCGCCCGCGCCTACCCAGGCCCCCGCCACGTGGCTCCTTTTTGGCCGTCCGATCCCGGCCGATCGGACGGCCCTTGACCATCGTCTTCTCCAGGCCTTCTCCCCTCCGAAACCTCTGCCCCCAACCTCGCGCCCTCCGCCGCCTCGTTGACCTCCCAACGGCCCCCGCCGATCTCGCGCAGCCAACAAACCCCCTTTTCTCCGCAACCACCGGCCGCCTGCCTCTCTCTATAAAAGAACCTCGGCGACCCCCCCCCCCCCAGACCTTCATCCGCCGTTCAATCCCCAGGAGCTCCCTCTCCGGTAGTGACAGTCCGGCGAGCCTCCCTCCATCGGCGTGATCCGAGGTCGGCAGACCTCGCCGCAGTGCCGCCTCCGCTGTCGCTGCTTCGCTCCGGTTCCCCTTCGCCGTCGAGCCCCTCCAGGTATCCCTCCTTCTCTCTATCTCTCTCTCTCCCTACATCTCTTCTTCTCGATCAACTCCGCCGGCGACCTCCGCTTCTCTTCTGCTCCCCCCCCGGTGCTTCGTCGCAGCGACACCTCCACCGCTGCTTTCGCTCCGGCTCCGCCGTCGAGCCTTCGTCTTCCCCCGGTAATCTCTCTCTCTCTCCATCGCTCACTCTCTCTCTCTCTCTCTGCGTCTCGCGCCGCCATCCCCTTCCGCTCGCCGATCCTCCTCCCTCCACCGACTCCGCTCCGAGCTCTTCGCTCCTCGCCGCCTCGCAAACTTCATACCGCCCCTCATCTTCGTCACCGACCGAGGCTACGCCAACGTCCACGAGCCATCGTCTTCTCCGACTACCACCGACTCCTCCGCCCGGCTCGCCTCCGCCTTCAACCGGGCTTTGACCTTCGTCTCCAACGCCTCCGCCCCGCCATCGCCATCGCTCCGAGCTTCATCGCCACCACGACTCCGCTCCTCGCCTGACGTCTCCGGCGACGACAACGACATCACCTGGGCTGTTCCTCCGCCTCACCAAATCAGCCCATCCGCCGGAGCACCTCCACAGCTGCTCCGCAGCAGCGCCTCCGCCTTCAGCGTCGATCCACCGCAGCATCAAGGACCGCCCTCCGCCTCCACATCCACGCCAGCAGCCTCCACTACCGGTGCCTTTCGCCAAGCACCGGCCATCCACCTGCTGGCCATCGCCACCAGCCACCGGGCGTGAAGCCCGAGGCTCCCCACGCACGTGAGGGGCACGTGCGGCGGGGGAGATCTTCAACTACCCACGGGTCACGTGCAGCGCACGTGACCGCGTGGAATAATTGCAGAGAGGCCCCCAACGCCGCCCTGATTCGCAACTGAGTCCACCCCAGGGGTCACGTGCACAACACATGACCTACTGGAAAATTTGCATCTCTGCCCCTATTTGTTTAGGTAATTACTATTAGGTCCCTGTCTGCACTTTTATTTTTTTTATATTGCACATATACCCCTGTCTTTGTCATCTATTATAGACCTCCACATTGCATCATTTTATTCATTTAAAAATAGCATTTTGTTCATCTTTTAATTCTCTACATTTTGACATGCTGTGGATATTTTCGTGATTTACGGTTGATTAATAAATAATTGATTTGTGGAAGTTGGAATATTTAGCCCAATCTGTGTTCTGAAATTCAAAGTTAATTAACCGTGACTCTAAAAATTCCCCAAAAATTAAATATTGTAGAGATTATTTTGATTAACATTGTGCCCAAAAATCTTTGCATTTGCATGCGTCATTCGCCCTGTAAAAATCATTTTGTGCATTTCAATGTTTGATTTTTAATAGGTATTAAACCCCACATTTTCGAGGTTTAGGATTTTTCTGGGATCCATCACCTAGTGATAGATCTTAGATAATTTTATTTCTTGAAAATAAGTAGGTTTAATATTTATCATAATTAAATATTGAAAATTATTCTGTTTGCAGTTAAAAATTCATAAAAAAATTCATATTGCATCTAAAAATCCCAAAAAAATTACAGTGCACTCATTTCATCGTCATTTACATTGTGGCCAAGTTTCGTATTTTTCGAACATTGTTTGATTGAAATTTACGTTTTAGTCCCTAAAATAGGCCAAACTTGCATTTTGCATCTCATATTGCATTGAAAAATTCCAAAAAAAGAATGCCTTGAAAACCGAACTCAAAATTGGATAGACATTAATCTAGGTTGTTCCTTTGCCTCTTTGTGATCGACCTTGGGACTTGCCCAAGTAAAATAAACATAAACCACGAGATTAAAATTGAATCATTATTTTGTGGTTATTTCTTGACTGTTTCCGATCGCCGCCTACAACGAACGACTTTCATTAATTTCACGCACGAACGATAAAAACGATTTCTTATCGCGGCTTTTGCGGACTTGTCAAGGAACTAGAAAGAAAATATCAAAAAAATATGCAAAATAAAAACAAAAAAAAACAACACCAATAGCAGCAGCCAAAGCACCACCGAGGAGACCACACCTGCAGCCACTCCGATGCCAACTGATGGAGCCCCACCTATAGATTTTGAATGTCCACCTTTCTTGGATGACCCTACTGTTTTGGTCATACATTTGAACAGCCTAATGTAAACACAGATTTTGGTGTAAATAAGAACATTATTTCTACTTTTGGTTATGTTAATATCCCGTTTCCTAATATTTTGAGAAAAATCCAAAAAATTAGAAATTTAGAAACTACCTTATCCGGGCCTGATGTGGTTGAGATTACTCAGAATCCAGTTCGTGAAATGCCCCTACTCAAAGCCATTAAGTACATGCCTAACATTAAGAAAGGGCTGAAAGAAGCATGTACTTTGAAGAGATAGTCACACAAAGCTCGTGAAAGAAATGTGAAGGATATTTTGACCACGTCCACTGTGAACACTATCAGCAATCTTCCAACTAAAAAGAAAGATATAGGATCTCCTCTAGGCAGATGTCAGATGTTCGAACAGGAGTTCAATCGAACACTCATTGATGGCGGATCGTCAATCAACCTAACGCCTACTTCACTACTCAAAGAATTTAGGTTGGGACCGCTCATGTCCACTAGAATGCTTATGTAATTTGTAGACACTTCGATCAATCATCCTTGAGGAATTCTAGAGGATGTCACTACCACCATTCAGGGAATGCAATTCCCTATGGACTTCAGAGTGCTCTATATGGACACCTCAGCTTCTCTTCTGCACACCCCAATAATCCTTGTACAATCGTTCCTTCGAATAGATAAAGTAGTGGTGGAGTAATGCACCGGGAAGATCACCTTCCATTGTAGCAGAGACAAGGTGCCTATTGAGACGATCCAAGTATCGAAACCGACCGAGTCTACATAAGACAAGAGAGTGCTAGTAGAGAAGCAAATAGAAGACTATAACTTTCTGGTTGAAATTTGCAATACAAATCTTTTTATGAATGATATTGAAACCTACGAATTTCTCTACACATAGGAAAGAGTAGAAAACACAATCGAGTTCTCAAATGTCCTTGATGATGAGATTTTCGCCATGTTGCCTGAAGAATACATCTTTGGACACCTAACCTTAGCAGAGTAGGAGGAAATCATTGAAAATTTTTGTGAACAAGATTCTATGATTGAAGAATTCTATGCTGCATTGAATGCAAAGCCTACAATACCAATGGTGGACCTAATACAGTTGAAAGATCCGACATCATCGCACTGCACAGTAGTTGAAGTAACACCAAGCTGAACTAGACACCTCCTGAGCTTAAGCCACTTCCAACAAACATGAAATATGCCTTCCTTGAGGGTGTGCAAAACATGTTTCCCATGATCTCAAATTCCCAATTGACACAAGAACAAGAGTCTTGTCTACTTGAGGTTCTAGAAATAAACCGCAAAGCCATAGGCCGGAAGATTTTAGATCTCCACGGGATCTATCCCTCATTATGCTCGCATCACATATGCCTTGAAGAGGACAACAAGCCATCTTGAGAATTTTAGCGCAGATTAAATCCAAATCTCTGAGAGGTTGTGATGAATGAAATCACGAAATGGTGTGATGCAGGATTCATATATCCCAACTTCGACTCGAAATGGGTGAGCTCCTTACATGTTGTACCAAAGAAAATAGGGATCATCATGGTAAAGAATAACAAAGGAGAGGAGATTGCAACCAGAGTACCAACTTCTTAGCACGTCTATGTGGATTACAGACTATTGAATTTAGCAACCAAGAAGGACCATTTCCCACTTCCCTTCATGGACCAAATAGTCGAATGACTGATCGTGAAGGAATACTTCTGCTTCTTGGGTGGTTACTCTGATTATAATCAGGTTGCAATTGCTCCTGAACATCAAGAAAAAATGACCTTCACCTGTCTATTTGAGACCTACGCCTTCAGAATGCCATTTAGTTTGTGTAATGCTCCAATGACATTTCAACGATGTATGTTGGTTGTGTTTGCATATACAGTTGGCAGTTTTCTCGAAGTTTTCATGGACAACTTCTTGGTATACGAAGATAGCTTCGATCACTGCTGATGAGTCTGTAATTCATCACTCTTAAAGTTGAAAATAGAGTCTTGTTCCTGAGTAATTAGTTGCATATTTCCCCTTTTCTTGCATAATTAGCATTCATGCATGCATGCATAATATCTGTATTTTAGCATTCATATTTGCATAAAATAAGAAGCCCATTTCACTTGTAATTATTCACCTATTTATTTGTATTTTATACCCACTCCAAAGTCAATAAAACCAACTCTATACTGTATATATAACTAACTAATAAATACAAGGAAAAGGCCAAAAAATTCTAACTTGTAAAATTATCCAATAAAACACCAAACCCAGTTGGAGACCTCAGACCTTAGAATGCATATATCTATATCATACCACCTTCGATCTAGGTCTACTCACTTTTAGATTAATACATATTCAGAGACCTTTAAAATGAGACCAATTTCATTTAAATCAGAGCTCGTATGCAAAACTTGGGTTTTGGGACCCCATTGTACATTATATGTATGTATATTTGTACCCTTGTATTTTTTATTTTATTTGACCTCCTCTCCATTTTTGGTCAACATGAAACTTTAGATCTCATCAAGATCTACAACTTTCATGTTTTGAGTTTTTTTTCCAAATTCAGCCATCTTCTCTCTCTTATTCCACATTTTTTCTCAGCCATTCAGATTAGGCCACGTGGTGCCCTCTGGTTGCGCCACGCAACCCGCTTACATCGCACCACGCACCTCTTTTCTCTGCTGTCCGATCCCTTCCCTTCTCTTCAGATCTGATCCATTCACTCGCGCAGCTGATCTCCACCCTCCGATCTTCTCCAGATCGCATCTCCTCCATCCGTTAGCGCCTCGCCCTCAGCAAGCCACGTGTTGACTTGTGAGCCCTCCGATCTTCTCCAGAAGCCTTCATCCCCACCGCATACTTCCGCACTATCCCTAGCCCTTCGATCAGATCCTCAAATCTCATCCCAACCGTCCCTTAGCGCCTTCACCTGCGCCCGCCACGTGTCGCATCCCTACCCCTTCGATCACACCACTCCGATCTAATCTGGGCCCTTCTCTTGCACCCTTCTTGTGGCCGTTGGATCACTCGATCCAAATGTCCAGAGACCGTCTTCTACCTCGGGCCGCCTTCCTCGCGTACTGATGAATACCCATTCATCACTCTTTATTCTTATATTTTAGCTACAAAAACCTTTGCAAATGCATGTAGATATGTGTAAATAGGGATAATTAGCAAAAGCATGCATTGTGTAAAAACCTATAATTAGCATGTTTTTGTGCAAAAATAAAAGAATAAAGATTAAAAAGAAAAAGAGGGAAATAGTTAGAATAAATATTGAGCAACCTAACCCAAGGGAGGGCTCAGCATGGGCCTGACCGCATAAAAGCCAAAGTAGAGGGAGTTAGGGGCTCATGTGTAAATATTTATGTAAATAAAATAAAAATCATATTTTCCTTACCCAAAAATATGCTTGCACATATTTGTACATATTTATTAATATAAAAACAAAACAAAAAGTTAAAAAAACCAAAAAGATCAAAAAAAATGCCCTTTCACCATGTACATAGACCATACTCCTATATTTATTCAACCTTATAAATAAATAAAATTATTTTCTAAACTTTTTGTAAATATTCTATGTTACATATTGTAAATAAATAAAATAAAAAGAATCAAAACAAAAATCAAATAAAAATAACAAAAATTAAAAATGCAAAAATACATTGTACATATACCATGCATATAGATGTATATATATCTATTTATTTTACCTATATACATAAATAATAAAAACCAAATAAAAATACCCTTTTATTCCTCATTTTATTCTATAAATAAATAAAATATAAAATAGGAATAAAAGGATACAAAAATAATAATTAAAAATTAAAAATCAAAAGCCTACATATTGTACATATACCTATATATAGCTATATAGTTTAAATACCTTATTTTTATTTCCAAAAATTAATTAAAAGTCACCAAAAAATAGAAAAAAAATAAAATAAAAATATTTCATGTTTTGGGTTTTTGCTGATTCGGCCCCTAGCTATATGTATTTGTCACTTCTTGATTCAGCCACGTGGCCTTCAGCCATTGGCCCTGGGGGATGTTGACCGCCCGGTCAACTGACCCCCCCCAGGACCACTCTTCACGGGTTCGAGCACCGGACCTTTTTCTCGGATTTATACCCGCTCGACCCGATTCCCAATCACCCAAACCCCGGCTCCGTTTGACACCTCCCACATCCGACACCCTCGTCGGAGCTCCTGCATCGGGATCCGCGCGCTTCCATGCCCTACCCGCGCCTGTCTTCCCGGACTCTCCAACCTACTTAAGCGAGCTCCGCCACCGAATTCATCCATCCTTGGCTCCCCATTTCTTCATCCCGTGACCTCCATAGCCACCCCCGAGGTGACAGCTCCAGGTTGGTCGTGTCGCAGAGAGGAGAGAGTGGTCGGACCTCTGATCCGGCGAATAGCTCCGCCGTAGCTCCGCCATTGGTGCGAGCTCCGAGCCTCGGGCCCAGACGTCCCTCGAGGCTACGACCGGGAGCTTCCCCAGCTCCAGCCCAGTCTACTCGACCATCCAGGTAGTCCCTTAGCTCCCTTATTTAGTCTAATTTCCATTTATCCCCAAATCTCGCCGTCGCCGTGTCTTGTCGATTCCGACCACCTCACGCCCCCATTCGATCATCGGAATCCATCGTCACCTCCGCCTTCCTCCGCCGCACGTTCTGCACCCACTCACACAACCCAGCTCGCACAGGAGCTGAGAACCGGGCTCCACCGTCTTTCGCCTTCACCGGAGCCCGTCGCCCCGACGCACCAGTCACCTCCACGCCGACTAACGGGGTCGAGGCACTTTGCCCTCGACCCGCGAGTCTTCTGAGCCCTTTTGCAGGTCAGAGCGAGCCCATCTGAGGGCTTGAGTCATCCGGGCCAGGAGCTTTAGCTCCGCCGACCTCGCCGGAGCCCTCCAGGGCTTGGCTGGGTCATCGGAGCCTACCATCAGCTGCGGAGCTTCATCGCGGAGCTTCTCCGATCTCCAGTGGCAGCAGACGAGGACCACCGCGTGCACAGAGGGCCGGCGAAAGTCGCCGGTGACTAGTTCTTCCAGGATCCTCGCCGACCGTCAGATTGACCTCGGCGCTCCAGATTACATCGTGTCCGTCCATCCATGGAGCTGCAGCAACCGCCAGATCTCCCGAGGATCAATCTCAGCCGTTAGTTACTCGAGGGTTTCGTCCACCAGCGCACCACAACCGTCCGATAGCCACGTGGAGAGCCCTCAGCCGTTCGATCAGGCCCACGTTTTCGAAGACAAAGGCGCCGTCATCCAGAGCCGTCAGATCAGCCACGCGTCACTCATCCGGCCTCCGATATTTAATAAGGGGTAAATTGTCTTAGGCCCCCCTTTTCTTTTATACATTTAATGTTAGTCCTGTAAATATTTTTCGTATTTTATTTACGTTGGGTTATTTGCACATTGGACCTCGTACTTTAGATATTTGCTTATATACCCCTGCCTGTGTGAGCCACGTGCTTCATCACGTGTATTCTTGGGTTATTTGCATCATACGCCCTTGTAGTTCTGGATGGTTCTGAAATGAATAAAATCTTTTTAGTATTTGCATCTATGCCCCTGTGAATGGTTTAATATTCGCATGTGCGTTTATTTGTGGGATATTTGCAACATAGCCCCCTGGACTTTTGGTACGAGTTACCAATAGGTCCTCGGGACTTGTTTTCTTTACAAATAGGTCCCTGAGTGCCCCAGGCACGCGCCGCGCGCGTGATTTGCTGGGTATTTTGCACCTGGACCCCCAGAACTTAGGGTATTTGCACTTCAGTCCTTGTGCACAGTACCCTCTTGTGATTTTTGAATAAAATATCAAATCACCTCCAAATTCGATGAAAATTTGATACATGGCTCCTGCCATGTTGTAGGATTTTTGAGAATTTTTGAGGACATTTCTGAGTTTATTTGCTATTTTTAAAAATTCAAAAATCATCATTTTTACTACTGTCTAGAGTTAAAAACCCCAAAAAATATAAAAACCCCCCTTAAAATTCTATAAAAATTAGGTACTGTTTATTTTGTGTTTCTTGATTTTCTAGCCAATTTTGGCTATGTTTCACTGCTTAAAAACCATAAAAACTTAAAAACACCTAAAAACCCATAAAAATTCTATTAAATCACCTAAAAACCTAAAAACAATAATTTTGGTACTCAAATTTTCCTTGTCTTACCTAGTTTACAGGAAAAATACCTCCAAGCCCTTTTGAGGTCCTTAGATATTTTATCTAGGGATTTTGGGCCTGGCTGGATAGTACCTTGCATTTTTGCTACTGTTTGATTTTTAGAAAATAAAATATACATCATAAAAATTCCAAAAATTCACCAAAAACACTAAAAAACCCAAAAAACATAAAAACATTTTTGTTTGAATTTTTGCTTGATTTTTGATGCATTAAATAATTAGCCAAAGTGTGATTGTTTTTGTGTTTCTTTTGTTTTCTTCACATATTAAAAATCCAAAAAAATATAAAAATCATTAAAAATCACTAAAAATATTTTGTCTTTTATTTTATTTCATTTTTACTACTTCGTAGGCCTTTGGCCAACCCGTGCTCCTCGAGTTCGACCCTGGGTGCTATACCAGGTTAAACATTTAGCAGGACCGCTTCCTTTCTTCGTGCTTGATTGATTTTATTTGTATTTAGTGGTCTGATATTTTTCTTGATACACATCCGAGTGATTGAGGTCGCAACGACCGTTTCAGTTACCTGATTGCCTTAGTCGCTCGGGTTTTTGTGTCATCAGAATGGCGCCGTTGCCGGGGAGCACGGCTTAGTAGTTCTTTTCGTTTTTATTTTCGCGGCTCTTTGTCTATATTTTGTTTGATTTTATTTTCTTTTTCTTTTATTTTTGTTTTTGTTTTATTTTGTGTGTTTATTTTATTTTACATTTTTGCACATATACCCTTATTTTTCATTTGCCTTTATTTTCTTTGATATTATTTGATTGGTTCTGACCACTTGTTTTCTCTTGCGAGGGCCCGAGGACCGAGGCGGCTATTCTCGAGAGCCGGCGCAACCGCGGGATTCGGAGGCGGCTCCTTTCTTCGCGGAGCCGCAGGAGAGAGTGAGAGAGAGCTGAGTGGGTGAGGATTAGGGTAGATTTATTTTTGTTCATTATTATTGTAATAATACAGGACTCAGGACTTGGACTGCTTGGACATTTGTGACTTGACCGTAGCGGGTCTGTTTCGCCGAGCACCGGTGTGCTCGGGGGACCCTTAGGACCTTCGCGGCTTTTTCGCGGTTTTCTTTTTCTTTTATTTCTGCCTTTTCCGGTTTTTCGCGGTTTTTGCTCGAGCCCTTAGACTTAGGATTTTCTAGTGAATGTGCCGTAACTAGTAGGATCCACACACCTAATTGATTATCTGTTCCTATAGATCGATAATTGGACCTACTTAAAATCAATAATAAAAATAACCGATTCATTTGCCTCCGTAGCCTACGTGCCGCAGCCCGTCCTGTAAAGCGCTTACTCCTACCCCCGATTTGTCGGACAGAGGAGGGACGGGCCAAGACCGGACTCTTTGGCTTGGAGGTCGGTGACCGGTTAGACGGCTCTTCGCTAGACTTGCTCACCTAGGACTCGGCTTTCCCCGCTGCATCATATAGATAGTTTTATTTCTGTCTTTACTTTTATGCGCGGATCATCTTGCATGTAGAGTGCTGGAGGCAAGGTACGCATTTCTTACTCGGCATGCATCATTGATTTATCGTGCATCGGCTTTTTCGTCTTCTCCCCCCTGTTTTGGACTTAATAATCAGGAGAACCGAAAAATTCGTTAGGCCTTTGGTTTGCTTTGAAAAAGATTAAAAAAGTGAAACCATAAAATTGGGATTGCTAATCTTATTGATCTTAAAATCTGCTCACCCTAAAAACTTTGTCTTGGGGAGAGCAACCCCCTCATTGTTTGGTTTGGATGCGCGAGAGAGTGACCCGCACCCTAGGTAGAGCCCCCCGTTGCTAGTCCCGACTGATTACCGACTTTTCCGTGCGGGCCAGTCGGTTGGGTTAGCATCGGATATCCCAACAGGTCACGTAAGCGCTCTGATATTCTGTGTGTTCACCAAAATAAAATCGATAAGATAATTTGACCGAAATTTCACGGTCTTCAGCTCGCGTTGCGTTGGTGAACCGGGGATTTGTTTTCTGATCGTAATTTTTCCAGATCTCATCCGCCTTACTCGCCAGATCAAGATGATGGGTAGACGGTCTCTTAGGCAGCCTCTGGCTGCACTGCTTTCGGGCACGTCTGCCTCATCATCTAGGTTGGCTCGCGAGAGCTCAGACCCGCTCTCCGAGCCCGAGTACGACTCCACCCTGTTCCCCCTCGACCCCCTTTCTGATCTACCTGAGAGACACGAGCCCGAGGAGAGATTGATACATTTGACAGCACCTGAGTTGGGCTCGTTTGATTTTGCAGACGTCGACATGACCGGAGCCGGCAGTTCAGACGATCACTCCCGTCAGCCAGAGCACTTTGTACTAGACCAGGGAGCGATCAACTCCACCCTGATCGCATCACTTGAAACAGTCCAGCAGCAGCTCCACGATCAGGGAGCATTTATGATTGAGATGAGGAGAGAGTTGGAGAGGCTCAGAGCAGAGCGAGACCAGCAGAGCGAGCCCGAGGAGCCTGATGATGCAGAGGCACGAGCAGCAGCAGCCGCAGCAGCAGCCGCGGCCGCAGCCGCCGCAGCGGGAGGCGCTGCGGCAGGAGGACCACCACGACCGATGCGGGATTTACACAATCCCGGATCTACTCTGATGCATCACTGGGTAGTGGTGCCGGCGATCGTGGGGGACTTCAAGTTCCCCCCGAACACCCTGCAGATGCTACCCCGCTTCCACGGACTTGCCACTGAGGAGCCCCACCTCCACCTCCAGGAGTTTCTGATGATCTGCAGTACTATCCACGACCGGCATGTGGACCAGGACACGATCAGGATGATAGCCTTCCCGTTTTCACTGGCAGATAGAGCAGCCACCTGGCTGAAGCATCTTGGAAGGTTTGTCTATACCTGGGAGCAGCTCCGCACCGAGTACTTGAACAAGTACTATCCACTCGGGCGGACGAATGCAGCGAGGGCCCTGATCAGCAACTTCTCCATGTTCCCCAACGAGCAGTTCCACGAGGCATGGGAGAGGTTTCGAGAGCTCCTGGACCGATGCCTGCACCACGACATCTCCAAGCCGAACCTAGTTCAGAGCTTTTTCAGCGGGTTGACGCCAGAGCTTCAGGGTCTGGTGAACGCTTCGTGCGGCGGGTCCTACTTTGCCAAGGACCATGACCAGGTCTGGGCCATCTACGAGGAGATGGCTGAGAACTATATGGTGATGTATCAGACCAGGTTGTATACTCAGAAGACCCAGCCACATCATCCAGGACCCGTGCAGTACCAGCGGATAGCACAGGTAGATGCAGGTCCATCCAGTTCGTCCGCAGCCGCAGCAGCACAGGCAGAGTCGTCAGCTGCGGACATGGGCATTATCAGCGAGAAGCTGGACCGCATGGAGCTGATCGAGAAAAAGCAGTGCCAGAGTATCACGCAGATGGAGCAGATGGCACAGGTTCTGAGCGACATGAAGACACAGCTCATGTGTCTCCAGGAGGCACAGACAGCTTCTCAGCCCCGTCTTCAGTCGCGAGGCGACGCCGGCAGCAGCAGCAGCTCGTCCCAGCGCTCCAGCACCCACGTGCAGCCTAGACAGGTCCATCTTGTACAGGCGGAGCCGTACCAGCAGCCGCAGCCCACCTACCAGTCCCCACCATCTCCAGAGATGCAGATGGTGGTCTACCAGCCGGACCAGCCTCTGGCAGTACTCCCGCCAGCCCCCTACGATGCCGAGCCGTTGATGGATGTCAAAGGGATTTGGTATGACCGCCCCCAGCCTGGGATCTGACGAGACCATCCCGGATTCAGGTGGGGGAGTGGTGGTACCCAGCCCCAGCAGCAGCCGTCAGGACAGGGAGGGCAGTACTCCCAGCAGAGAGATCACCACCAGCCGCAGCAGCAGCCCCCAGCATATCAGCAGCACCAGCCATCCTTCGGTCCTCGTCCCTATCAGCAGCAGGGACAGTCGTGGAGACGTGAGCAGCAAGCTCACCCAGTTCAGCAGCAGCACCCTTCCTCATACCCCTCTTACCAGCACCAGCAGCAGTTCCAGCAGCCTCACCCACAGAGAGGCTACCAGTCGGGTTCCCACGAGAGCCCTGCTTTGGATGACATCGCCCGCCTCCTCACGGACCAACAGGCCACATTCAGACGGGAGATGGACGAGTTCCGCCAGGAGATGCGGGACTTGGTGAGAGGGAAGGCCGCCATTCCAGCCCAGATTGAGCCGAACCCGAACAACCTCAAGAGGAAATCTGAGCAGGTAGTACATACTGAGTTTGCCACTCCTAGTGACCCCTTTGATGATACATCTTCGGATCTATTTGATGCTGATTTTGTCACACTTAGGAGCGGTAGGACCCCAGCAGGCGGCGGTGCCTCGTCTGAGCTTCACCACGAGGACACTTCAGAGGCGCCACATGAGGAGGAGGAGAGCGGTACTGAGGCCGCCGCTTCACCAGATCTAGGAGGTGGTACTGACGCCACCAGTTCAGCCGAGCCATCCCGCGGTACTGATGCCGCGAGACGTCTACCAGCAGCAGCAACAGAGCCAGCCCACGGTGGTACTGAGTCCACCAGTGTTAGTCGTGATAGAGATGTTGTCTTCCCTCGCATTCCTGTATCTCAGAACTCTGTTGTGAATAAAGGAAAAGGGTTACTTTCTTCTGGTCCCACTATGGTGCATGATGTATGTGTGGATCCGGTCATCGAACCGTCTAGGCCTTTTCCTAGTCCTTCATCTGAGAAGGACCCTGTGATCCCCTTCCCTAGAGCCCTTCAGATGGGGAAGGGGAAGAAAAATGATCCAAAAAAGAGGGAGCTTGAGGAGTTCATCCAGAGCATGATCGATCGATTCCACATCCAGCTGACCCTCCAGGAGGCTTTGCAGCACATCCCCCTTCTCCAGCGATCTTTGAGAGAGAGGACTACAGTCAGGAGGAGGAGGAGGAACCACACTTCAGAGATACATGTGCTGACGAAAGCCACATGTTTCGCGATCCAGAACCGCCTGCCAGCCAAGATGCCAGATTCAGGGGCCCCGTATGTCAGATGCCAGATTAGTGAGCAGAGGTTCGACCGTACTCTATTAGATAGCGGATCGTCGATCAACCTTCTTCCGGCAGCCCTTCTTGACCGCTTCGAGTTGGGCACTCTTCGATAGAGCAGGACAGTCCTTCAGTTCGCTGATCGATCTGTCAAGAGGCCGAAGGGGTTATTACGAGACGTTATCGTCACGATTCAGGGCCTGGAGTTCCCCGTGGACTTCGTGGTGTTGGACATGGAGATCCCTGAGTCAGTGACCGATACCCCCATCATCCTTGGTCGCTCGTTCTTGGCCACAGCCAAGGCGGTGACTGATCATGATAGCGGGAAGGTGTACTTTCGCGTCGAGGGCGAGAGTATACAAATAGAGACGGTCGAGGACTACAGAGCTAGAGAGAGCTCGCTCAGATGCCGGTAAAGATTCCGAGCAGCTGACAGACACAGAGCCAGACATCCACCAGGACTGTGATTTTGTGATCACAGATGATGAGGCAGCTTGGGCAGATCTTGAGACACAGACCATCCTCTCACTTTCAGATACAGCTGATGCAGAGATGATAGCAGAGGAGAGTCTGGAGAGCACAGCCCTGGTCCCGGATACCATTGAGGCAGCAGAGCCGGTCCTAGATCGCAGCACGATGTTTAGTGATGGTGGTGCTGAGGCCACCTTGTTTTCCGGTGGTACTGAGGCCACCACGGTTGATACAGATCCCTCGGATTCAGAGTCTGATTGGGCCGATTGTTATGATCCGATGCCATACCTGAGTTCACCTGAGCCTATAGAGGAGGAGGAGGTAGATGCAGAGCAGACCAGAGACAGTGCAGCTGAGCAGCCTTCTCCCGATCCAGTTTGCGAGAGTACGCTTTCACTTTCCCAGGCAGAGTTGGCCGACTTAGCAGCTTTCACTCAGTTTCTTCCGCAGCCAGATTTGCCAGCACCCTGCATTCCAGAGCTGAAGCCGCTCCCTACTTCGCTGAAATATCAATTCCTTGCGGGCGAGCCAGAGATGTACCCAGTCATCATCTCCGCCGAGTTGACTGGAGAGCAGGAATCCCGTCTGATGGGGGTTCTTGAAAAGAACCGCAAGGCGATCGGATGGAGCGTAGCAGATCTCCATGGGATTAGTCCATCAGTGTGCTCCCACCATATCTATCTTGAGGAAGGGGCGAAGCCGTCACGTGAGTTCCAGCGGCGACTGAACCCCAACCTGAGAGAGGTTGTGATGAAGGAAATATCAAAATGGTGGGGTGCAGGTTTTATTTATCCCATTTCCGACTCCAAGTGGGTCAGCCCCTTGCATGTGGTGCCTAAGAAGACAGGCATCACGACTGTGATCAGTGAGTCGGGAGAGGAGATCGCTACACGGGTACCCACCTCTTGGAGGGTTTGTGTTGACTACAGGAGACTCAACCAAGCCACCAAGAAGGACCATTTCCCCCTGCCTTTTATTGACCAGATCATTGAGATACTGGCAGGGAAGAGCCATTATTGCTTCCTGGATGGGTACTCGGGCTACAACCAAGTGGCCATCGCTCCTGAGGATCAGGAGAAGACCACCTTTACCTGTCCCTTCGGCACATATGCTTTTCGACGCATGCCATTTGGGCTATGCAATGCCCCTGCGACTTTTCAGAGGTGCATGTTGTCGATCTTTTCGGACATGGTAGGGGAGTGTTTGGAGGTCTTCATGGATGATTTCTCGATCTACGGCGACGGATTTGATTCTTGTCTTGACTGCCTAGATCGAGTACTCCAGCGATGTATTGAGTATCACTTGGTGCTATCTTGGGAGAAGAGTCACTTTATGGTGACTCAAGGGACGGTGCTTGGCCATATCATCTCTGACAGGGGCATGGAGGTTGATCCGGCCAAGGTTGATGTCATTAGGAAACTCACACCGCCGTCCAATCTGAGGCAGCTACGGTCATTTCTGGGGCACGTTGGATTTTATAGGAGATTTATTCATGATTTCAGCAGGATTGCCCGACCGTTGACTGACCTTTTGACGAAAGACACCGAGTTCCTTGTCGATGACAAGTGTCTTTCGTCATTCGCGACTCTCCAGCAGTGCGTCATTGAGGCTCCTGTCCTTCACCCGCCAGATTGGTCTCTCCCATTCGAGATCATGACGGATGCCTCCGATTTTGCCGTAGGGGCAGTGCTGGGACAGAGGAGGGATGGAGTTCCATTTGCCATACACTATGCTATCCGCACTTTGGATTCCGCCTAGCAGAATTACACGGTCACAGAGAAGGAGATGCTAGCCGTAGTGTTCGCCCTAGATAAGTTCAGATCGTATATCATTGGATCTAGAGTGACTTTGTTTACAGATCACACCGCCATCAGGTACCTCATGGCAAAGAAGGATGCCAAGGCCAGACTGACTAGATGGATCCTTCTACTCCAGGAGTTCGATATTGAGATTAAGGATAAGCCTGGAGTCAAGAATGTGGTGGCGGATCATCTCTCCCGACTAGAGCAGCCTGAGGATTCTGAGCAGATTGACCCTATTAGAGATACCTTCCCAGATGAGGCGATCCTTGCTATCGCCTCACTCCCATGGTATGCCGATATTGTGAACTTTCTCGTTGTTGGGAAAGTCCCACAAGATTGGCCCAGGCAGAGACTTGAGACCTTCCTTGCGAAGGCCAAGTCCTACCACTGGGAGGATCCCATCCTTTACCACGAAGGAGGGGATAGCGTCTGGCGTCGGTGTATTCCTCAGGAGGAACACCATAGCGTCCTCACTTACTGCCACAAGCTTGAGGCAGGAGGACATCATTCTGGGAGGAGAACGGCACAGAAAGTGCTCCAATCCGGCTTGTGGTGGCCTACCCTCTTCAAGGACTCATATGAGTTCGTGAAGAGGTGTACTGACTGTCAGAGGATGGGCACTTGTGGACAGCGTGATATGATACCGATGCAGCCCATTCACTTCTGTGAGGTTTTTTGACGCATGGGGCATCGATTTCATGGGTCCATTCCCTAAGAGTCAGGGATTTGAGTACATTCTGTTGGTCGTTGATTATGTGAGTCGTTGGGTGGAGGCTATCCCCGCCCGAGCCGCTGATGCGAGGACTGTTTGCAGATTTTTGAGGAAGCACATCATCACGCGGTTCGGGGTTCCACGAGTTCTGATTTCTGATGGGGGATCTCACTTCATCAACGACCAGGTGAAGGCACTTGCTAGCGAGTTCGGCATAGACCATCGTGTTGCTACACCTTACCATCCACAGACGAACGGTCTAGCCGAAGTGTCGAATAGGGAGATAAAGACTATATTGCAGAAAGTCGTCCGCCCTGACCGAAAGGATTGGTCACAGCTTTTGGACTCGGTCTTGTGGGCATATAGGACGTCTTTCAAGACACCTTTGGGCACATCTCCCTTTCGCCTCGTATACGGCAAGCCATGCCATTTACCTGTTGAGCTGAGGCACAAGTCACTTTGGGCAGTCACAGATATTATCATGGATCCATATGGTATGGGAGTCCAGAGAAGGGCAGAGCTAGCTGCCCTGGAGGAGCTTAGAGATGCAGCTTTCTCAAGCAACCTACATTATAAGGAGAAAGTCAAGGAGTGGCATGATTCTCATATCAGCCACAAGCATTTTGAGATTGGACAGAGAGTATGGCTGTTTGATGCGAGGCTTAGATTATTTCCAGGGAAGCTACAGAGCAAATGGAAAGGACCTTATCTGGTTAGGAAGGTACACGACAACGGTAGCATAGATATATCTGAGTTGTCTTCTGAGAGTACCTTTCGAGTGAACGGTCAGCGGCTCAAGCCATTTCTAGATCATGAGCCGTGGGTCGTTGATCCCGCCCCTATTCATTTTGCATGAGATGTGGTCGTTGACTCACATCTAATGCATCTCACGCCTGAGTTTCACTGATCTTCCGTTGTATATAGATCCAGATGTCCATATCACCACATTCTTTAGTCCCATATCCCTTCTTCATCTTGTGATTATGCTATACTTAGGGTGCACTTTACCCTAAGTATTGGGGGGATGTGAGACTTTTCGGGTATTTCTTTTGTTTCTGTCTACCCCTGTTTTTGCTGCCTATACTTAGGGATATTGCACCCTAAGTATGGGGGGGTAGACCCTGTACATTCTGCACTCAGGTTTTCCCTTAGTATACAACCTACTATACTTAGGATTACTTGATCCTAAGTATAGGGGGGAGACCTGAGTCCCTCTTGACTTTTCATTTCCTTTTTGTATAGCCTTTCTTTTCACTTCCCTATACATAGCACGAGTTATGTCTTCTTCATCACTCCTGACTCTGAGGACATCGTTCGAGCTAAGTATAGGGGGGTGTGTATATATTTCATATATACTTTAGCCATAACTCGTACTTTGTGTGAGTGTGTTAATAAATAAAAATGGCTAAAAACCACAAAAATTAAAAAATTTTTCATGTACATAATCTTCTTTTATTTGCACATACATAGCTAGTGTACAAATTATTTTTGTAAAAATGATTTCAAAAATCTTTTGTGTAAAGCTTGTGTAAATATTTTCTTAGCAAAATTATGTATATAGTACAAAATTTTTCCAAAATGTTTTGAAAATCAAAAGTTTGCAAAAATCTTGTGTAAATGTGTGTAAATATCTTTTTGCAAAACTTGCACTTCATGCATCATCCATCCATGATTTCAAAACATTTTTCAAAAATTTTGTATGATTGTAAAATTTGTGTAAATGAGCATCTTTTTGTACATATGTATATAGTTTTTCTGGATGATAGTTGACATTTAAACTAGCCTGGAATCAAATTGAGAAATGGAGCTTTATTAAGATCTTAATCCACCTAATTTCTAAGAGGAACCTTATAGGACTTAGGTTTAAGGCTTTTCAGGTCCATGGTGACTTAATTCTTTGAGTTCACTAGGCTATGATCACATGTCATCTCAATGAGCCTAAGTAGAGCACTTAACAACAACACATGACTCATATAGATTATGGCTTTACTTGGACAACCGCACTATGCACCGAGCTCTCTACGGATGAGGTGGTGAGGAGGCAGTCTTCCTTGAATTGGGGTAGCATATGAGGGTAGTACTTCTAGGCGGAACCTCTCTTCTTCTTATAGTGAAGGAAGTGCGTCTCAACTTGGTCTGGTTGCCATGAGGTCTAACGACGGGAGTTGTGGGTTGCAATAAAGCTTCAAAAGAGGGACAGTCTATTGGCTCAAGAGGAAAAATTCCTTGTATATATGATGCACATGTATATGTTGTACAGATGCACTTGAAAAAAAATGTGCAAAAAGAAAAGAACTCCAAAAAAGTGGCGGGTCTGAGAGAAAATGATAATCCCACCGAAGTATGTATATAGAGTGCAATAAGCAAAGCTTGGTTTCATGATCCACCTGTTGTAGCTTGCAGCAGGGAGACTTGGCTACACTGGTCGAGCTCCCAAGGGTACTTGGCTACACTGGCCTTGACCCATTCTCTTCTTCCCCCTCTTCTTGAGCCGGTTGAACTTGAACTTAGAAGGGAATACCCCGCTCCTCGAGGAAAGAGTGGCCAGATTGAGGTCATAGAGTTACCTTTTTGAGGAGGGTTGTCAAGTTGCCATTTCTTAGGTGGAGAGCTTAGACCTCACTTTCACAGGACAAGAAAAGATTCATGGTCTTCAGGGTTTGTGCTTGATGACTTGTTCTGATCTGGAGCATTGAGGAGTCTTGATTATAGATTAGTGGAACTTAGAGGCTGTTAGGTTTTAAGCTTAAGTTTAAATAAGGTTCCGACACATTAATAATCCAAAGATCTGATTGAGCTCCATACCTCAATTTAATGAGGGCAAGTTTAATAATCAACCTTGATCCATGTACATCCTCTTTTTCTTTTTCTTTCTTTCTTTTTCACTTCTTTTTCAAATAAGTGTTTGCTAAGGGACTAGCAAAGTTAAGTATAGGGGGGTGATGAATACCCATTCATCACTCTTTATTCTTATATTTTAGCTACAAAAACCTTTGCAAATGCATGTAGATATGTGTAAATAGGGATAATTAGCAAAAGCATGCATTGTGTAAAAACCTATAATTAGCATGTTTTTGTGCAAAAATAAAAGAATAAAGATTAAAAAGAAAAAGAGGGAAATATTTAGAATAAATATTGAGCAACCTAACCCAAGGGAGGGCTCAGCATGGGCCTGACCGCATAAAAGCCAAAGTAGAGGGAGATAGGGGCTCATGTGTAAATATTTATGTAAATAAAATAAAAATCATATTTTCCTCATCCAAAAATATGCTTGCACATATTTGTACATATTTATTAATATAAAAACAAAACAAAAAGTTAAAAAAACCAAAAAGATCAAAAAAATTGCCCTTTCACCATGTACATAGACCATACTCCTATATTTATTCAACCTTTCAAATAAATAAAATTATTTTCTAAACTTTTTGTAAATATTCTATGTTACATATTGTAAATAAATAAAATAAAAAGAATCAAAACAAAAATCAAATAAAAATAACAAAAATTAAAAATGCAAAAATACATTGTACATATACCATGCATATAGATGTATATATATCTATTTATTTTACCTATATACATAAATAATAAAAACCAAATAAAAATACCCTTTTATTCCTCATTTTATTCTATAAATAAATAAAATATAAAATAGGAATAAAAGGATACAAAAATAATAATTAAAAATTAAAAATCAAAAGCCTACATATTGTACATATACCTATATATAGCTATATAGTGTAAATACCTTATTTTTATTTCCAAAAATTAATTAAAAATCACCAAAAAATAGAAAAAAATAAAATAAAAATATTTCATGTTTTGGGTTTTTGCTGATTCGGCCCCTAGCTATATGTATTTGTCACTTCTTGATTCAGCCAGCCTTCAGCCATTGGCCCTGGGGGATGTTGACCGCCCGGTCAACTGACCCCCCCCAGGACCACTCTTCACGGGTTCGAGCACCGGACCTTTTTCTAGGATTTATACCCGTTCGACCCGATTCCCAATCACCCAAACCCCGGCTCCGTTTGACACCTCCCACATCCGACACCCTCGCCGGAGCTCCTGCATCGGGATCCGCGCGCTTCCACGCCCTACCCGCGCCTGTCTTCCCGGACTCTCCAACCTACTTAAGCGAGCTCCGCCACCGAATTCATCCATCCTTGGCTCCCCATTTCTTCATCCCGTGACCTCCATAGCCACCCCCGAGGTGACAGCTCCAGGTTGGCCGTGTCGCAGAGAGGAGAGAGTGGTCGGACCTCTGATCCGGCGAATAGCTCCGCCGTAGCTCCGCCATTGGTGCGAGCTCCGAGCCTCGGGCCCAGACGTCCCTCGAGGCTACGACCGGGAGCTTCCCCAGCTCCAGCCCAGTCTACTCGACCATCCAGGTAGTCCCTTAGCTCCCTTATTTAGTCTAATTTCCATTTATCCCCAAATCTCGTCGTCGCCGTGTCTTGTCGATTCCGACCACCTCACGCCCCCATTCGATCATCGGAATCCATCGTCACCTCCGCCTTCCTCCGCCGCACGTTCTGCACCCACTCACACAACCCAGCTCGCACAGGAGCTGGGAACCGGGCTCCACCGTCTTTCGCCTTCACCGGAACCCGTCGCCCCGACGCACCAGTCACCTCCACGCCGACTAACGGGGTCGAGGCACTTTGCCCTCGACCCGCGAGTCTTCTGAGCCCTTTTGCAGGTCAGAGCAAGCCCATCTGAGGGCTTGAGTCATCCGGGCCAGGAGCTTTAGCTCCGCCGACCTCGCCGGAGCCCTCCAGGGCTTGGCTGGGTCATCGGAGCCTACCATCAGCTGCGAAGCTTCATCACGGAGCTTCTCCGATCTCCAGTGGCAGCAGACGAGGACCACCGCGTGCACAGAGGGCCGGCGAAAGTCGCCGGTGACTAGTTCTTCCAGGATCCTCGCCGACCGTCAGATTGACCTCAGCGCTCCAGATTACATCGTGTCCGTCCATCCACGGAGCTGCAGCAACCGCCAGATCTCCCGAGGATCAATCTCAGCCGTTAGTTACTCGAGGGTTTCGTCCACCAGCGCACCACAGCCGACCGATAGCCACGTGGAGAGCCCTCAGCCGTTCGATCAGGCCCACGTTTTCGAAGACAAAGGCGCCGTCATCCAGAGCCGTCAGATCAGCCACGCGTCACTCATCCGGCCTCCGATATTTAATAAGGGGTAAATTGTCTTAGGCCCCCCTTTTCTTTTATACATTTAATGTTAGTCCTGTAAATATTTTTCGTATTTTATTTACGTTGGGTTATTTGCACATTGGACCTCGTACTTTAGATATTTGCTTATATACCCCTGCATGTGTGAGCCACGTGCTTCATCACGTGTATTCTTGGGTTATTTGCATCATACGCCCTTGTAGTTCTGGATGGTTCTGAAATGAATAAAATCTTTTTAGTATTTGCATCTATGCCCCTGTGAATGGTTTAATATTCGCATGTGCGTTTATTTGTGGGATATTTGCAACGTAGCCCCCTGGACTTTTGGTACGAGTTACCAATAGGTCCTCGGGACTTGTTTTCTTTACAAATAGGTCCCTGAGTGCCCCAAGCACGCGTCGCGCGCGTGATTTGCTGGGTATTTTGCACCTGGACCCCCAGAACTTAGGGTATTTGCACTTCAGTCCTTGTGCACAGTACCCTCTTGTGATTTTTGAATAAAATATCAAATCACCTCCAAATTCGATGAAAATTTGACACATGGCTCCTGCCATGTTGTAGGATTTTTGAGAATTTTTGAGGACATTTATGAGTTTATTTGCTTTTTTTTAAAAATTCAAAAATCATCATTTTTACTACTGTCTAGAGTTAAAAACCCCAAAAAAATATAAAGACCCCCCTTAAAATTCTATAAAAATTAGATACTGTTTATTTTGTGTTTCTTGATTTTATAGCCAATTTTGGCTATTTTTCACTGCTTAAAAACTATAAAAACTTAAAAACACCTAAAAACCCATAAAAATTCTATTAAATCACCTAAAAACCTAAAAACAATAATTTTGGTACTCAAATTTTCCTTGTCTTACCTAGTTTACAGGAAAAATACCTCCAGGCCCTTTTGAGGTCCTTAGATATTTTATCTAGGGATTTTGGTCCTGGCTGGACAGTACCTTGCATTTTTGCTACTGTTTGATTTTTAGAAAATAAAATATACATCATAAAAATTCCAAAAATTCACCAAAAACACTAAAAAACCCAAAAAAACATAAAAACATTTTTGTTTGAATTTTTGCTTGATTTTTGATGCATTAAATAATTAGCCAAAGTGTGATTGTTTTTATGTTTCTTTTGTTTTCTTCACATATTAAAAATCCAAAAAAATATAAAAATCATTAAAAATCACTAAAAATATTTTGTCTTTTATTTTATTTCATTTTTACTACTTCGTAGGCCTTTTGCCAACCCGTGCTCCTCGAGTTCGACCCTGGGTGCTATACCAGGTTAAACATTTAGCAGGACCGCTTCCTTTCTTCGTGCTTGATTGATTTTATTTGTATTTAGTGGTCTGATATTTTTCTTGATACACATCCGAGTGATTGAGGTCGCAATGACCGTTTCAGTTACCTGATTGCCTTAGTCGCTCGGGTTTTTGTGTCATCACGTACATCGCCCACTCTGCGCGCCCTTCGCCCCCTTCCTATTTTCTCCGCCACCACAACCATCATCTCCACGCTCTAGTACCTCCACCTCGTATCCCATGACTCCCTTATCCTCGCCAGCCACCATGACCTCCATGAAACCCGCCGTTGTCGCTCCACGACCCCCATGAAACCTCACCTTCCATCACTGTCACCCCAACCTTATTCTTATAAATACCCCACCTCCGGCCACCTTCGATCCCATCCTCCATTGCAAGAGGTTTCCTAGAGCTCAGAGCTACCCATTGGTGACAGAAATTGAGAGTAAATCGAGCGAAGATAGGTCTTCACCTCTGACGAGATCCATGGCGTAGCCACACCGTGCTGCAGCTCCTCCGACGAGCTGCTTGAGCTTGGGCCCTGTACCGTCCCTCAAGCGACGATCGGGAGCATCATTTGAGCTTCCAAGCCCCAGGTAGACACCTCCATTCCTCCTCCGATCTTCTTCTTTCCCTTCATTTTTCTCTTAATTTCTCCACCCCCTCCGATCAATCCCGCTCTCACCCAACCATCCACCGAGCTTCCCCTCGAAGCTATGATCTTCGCGTGCCCTTCCATTCGCCCCGACGACGCACAACACCTCCTCCGACCAAAGCTCTGCCTTCACTGCAGAGGATCACCACTCCCGCCATCACCACGATGCACCTCAGGCCTCACTGCACTCACCTCACTCCCACGTTCACGGGCTCCATTCTTTGGCCCCAGCTAACCCTGCAGGTACCCTTAGCTTCATTGATCGGAATCTTCATCGGAGTTGCATCAAGCTTCGTCGTCTCCTACGTTCAGACCCTCCCATCCTCATCCAGGACCCCTGGTGGATCCCCAACACTCCCACGATCGATCCGAGCACCTTAGGAGTCTTCAACGAGCTACACCGAGCACGAGAGAAGGAGGCAGAGCAAGGAGCTCAATGCCGGAACCCTGCCAAGTTCGCCGCAAGAGGTGGCAGGTCGGAGAAGAAGACGTACAGCCACCGTTGGATCTCCTCGATCCAACGGCCCTCGCCACGCCACATCCCCTTGAGTCGTGGCCATTAGATCATGTAGATCAAGCGGCCCTGGTTGCGCCACGTACCCGCTACCTCGAGCTCCAGTCTCTGTTGGATCTATCTCGATCCAACGGCCAATAGTCAACCATGCCAACGTCATCGACACCGTTGGATCATCACGATCTGACATCTCCAGAGGCGCCACGATAGCAGCTCCAGCAACCATTGGAATTTTTATGGGTTTCAAATAGGTGAGAAAAATTAGAGAGGTTAATTATGTACAAACGGATCGTTCGAAAGCTCAAGTCAGAATTGGTCTTTTTTCTTTACTTTTCTGAAATTTTTGGATTTTGATTTTTACGTAATTTAATAAAACAATAAATAAAATAAATAATGAAAACAAAAATAATTAAAATGAGTGAGATATGCACATGAAATGATGAGTCAAAATCAGCAAAAATGCCCAATGCACAGTTAGGTTCCAAAACCCAATTTTCACAAATGGATTTCGATTCTTTTGAATTTGGTCTTGATTTGTAGATATTTTAATGTACATTAATCTAAGAGTGAGTAGAGTTCATTTGGACATTGTATGAGAGAGATATCGACATCTTCATACGTCTTTTCTTAAATTAGGATTTGAGATTATTTCACATATGTAGAAGTTAGCAATTTTTTAGGATTTTTCATGGATTAAAGTTAGTGATATGTACAAAATGAAGTTAGCTTTATGTAAATTGGAGTTAGCATGAATTAATAAAAAATGCATGGAGTTTAGGTGAAAATGTGCAGATGATTAAGAATGTAGAAATGGATGTTAATTTATACAAATTAATTATAAGTACATCAAAGTTAATTTTATGAAGTTAACATGCAAATGATCCTAAATTCTCAGGATGAAGATCTATTTTCGACTAATTAGAGTGGCAGATCACATATTCATCAAGCGACAGCTCGATAGCAGTTTACAACGAGAGAAGATCGATCGGAGGTGATCCAGCTATCTATGGCCAAGCTCGTCGTAGGTTCTACCTTTCTGGTTCCTGGACCAGATAGAGGACAATTCTTTATATAATTAAGTTAGTTTTAATCCGCATTTTAATGTCTGTATTTTTACTTTTTATCAATAGTGCCTAGGATTAGAGTAATCTCTAGATCTTCGTTGACCTAGAGCTCGAGCTCTAGGTCTAATTCATTGTGACTAGACCCATCTCTCGCCCATCGTCGCCTCCATCTCGTTCCCCTTCACCTTTGACGAACCGCAAAATCGGCCCTTTAAGAGAGTGTTTAAGCACTCGGGATCATCATCGTAGTCGGGCCGATTTTTGTCATCAAAGAGACCATCTCATTGATACATGTCAAATAAGAATGCGATGGTCATTTTTTTTATTTTTACTTGGCGAGAAACGAAGGTCGAACTCAGGGACACGAGCCTCTCTCGTATTAATCGGATTTAAGTTTATTTAATTAAGTGCTGAGTTAAAGACATATAGGTCAAATTATGCATGAAGTGAGACAATGCAAAACAATGCAATTAAAAATAAAAATGCATTTTTTTATCAATTTTTATGATGAAAGTCAATGCAATGATATGCAATGAAAATATGCCCTAAATCAAAGTAATGAGCCAACTACGCGAGAAATCAATTTCAGCTTTTATTGAGATGATCAACTTGATTAGAACAAGGCATAAGTTAAGAAATAAGAGACACATGGCTAAGAAATAATACGTCAACATTACTGTGTCAAAAATGAAAATTTAGAATGCCATTAGAAAGTTCATCAACCAAGCTTTAAAATGAAACTGAAATCACCTCAATCGGAGATATGAGGCTCAAGATATGCAATATGAAAGACAAGGGCATAAATGAAAGAAAACATGAAATAAACTTGCAGACAGGTCCCTGGGAGGGACTAAAATGTAATAAAAATAAAGTTCGGGACCTTCCCTGTAAATGACCCACACGCACAGGGGTATTTTTGCAATTTTGAAAACCCGCGAGGGTTTCAATGTAAATTACCCACTGTGCACATGATCTGCACGTGACGCAGGACCTGAATGCAATATGGAGAAGTCGGCGGGGCCTCGTTGCAATTAGCCCAGAAGAACATGTGCCAGGCACGTGCTTCCTAGGCTCGGGACAGCTGGGAGGCTCGGTGCTGCTTCGGCCAGGCTCGGGGTTGCTTCGAGGCTCGGTGCATGTTCGTATAGGCTCGGAAATCCCAAGCCTGGAGGTTCGATGGCTCAGGCTCGGGGATGCTCTGGTGTTGACGCGTGGCGCACTGATAGATCCAATGGCCTCGGGAAGAAGACCGGATCGTCGACGTGGCTGCATTAAATCCGTCGGATCGAGAGGATCCAACGGACTATTGACATTGATGGCGTGGCTTCATCGAGGCCGTTGGATGGTCGCTGGAAGGGGACCATCCAACGGTGAAAAGCGAGAAAGCGAGAACCGCTAATTAGCGGTCTGACAGGTCAGACTCACTGTCGCTGATGCGACTGCTCAAACTTCCTCGGTCTTCAACAATTAACCCACACAATCAATCAGAGAATGAATATCAAGGATTAAAATTTATAATACCCTACTGAAGATGTACAATGGCAAGCAAGTAGGGGTCGAACTCAAGGAGCAAAGGTGTAAAGCACGGATAAAAATCCAAACCTAGATCTAACAAGCTACTTAGCCAATCTAAAAATTTTTGTGGGTTTTTGATTTTTATATAATTTTTTAATTTTTAATTTTATAATTTTGTATTTTGATTTTTAATTTACTGATTTTTTTATTTTCTTTTTATATTTTATATTTTTTTTATATTTTCTTTTTCAATATTGGAATATAAAAGCAATGTAATAAAAGACAAACTAAAGTAATTATAAAAAGGTGCAAAAATAACCAAAAATTCAGAAATAAGATGTTTTTGATATTTTTAGGATTTTTTACTGTTTTTGTGATTTTTGGGTAATTTTTAGAATGTTTTTGGTATTTTTAATTATCAAAATAAAGAAAACAGTGAATAAAATGTAAGGCTGAAACTAAAGTGGAGAAATAAAATAGCAATCAGTAACAAAAATTCTCCAAATTAATTTTCATTTAGAGATAATAAAACAGAGAAAATTTAGGAAAAGAAAACACTATTTTTGGAGTTTTTATGAATTTTATAAATTTTTATGAAGGTTTTTAGAGCTTTGCAATTTTTAGGAGTTTGGTTTTGTATTTTTTAATGATTTTTGGCTGGGAGTTAAAATAAACTAAAAGACACAAAATATATTTTTTTTGGAATTTTTCTGGAGTGTTTTTATATTTTTTAGTGATTTTCTAATGCAAACAGTGCTGAAACTAGATGTTTTTGATTTTTAATAAATATAAAAATAAAATAAAATCAAAAACTAAAATGATAGCTTAAAGCACAAGTTACCAGGAGCTTAACCCTATTTTTGTGGAATTTTTGGGCTTAAAATGATCTTTCAAATAAATACCACAAGCATCCAATTAATAAATAAGCCTGGCAGGGGTATATGTGCAATATATCAAACATCCAGGGGCGTACATGCAATTTTCACCAAGAAATCACACGCAACTCACGTTACACACTATTCACAGGGGCATAAATGCAATTAAAGAAAACCGGCTGGGCATACATGCAATATTTCCAAAAACATATTATGTATCCTACGCACAGGGACGAAATTGCAAATACATAAAAATCCTGGGCCTATCTTGCAAAATACCCAAAAGTCACACGCCAACGTCACGTGAGGTGACGTGGCGTGGACTGGAATGCAAATAGTGATAATGTGAGGGTCTGCGTGCAAATATTACAATACTTTTTGAACTACAAATAAAAGTTCCTGGACTAAAAAGTAAATGCAAAAAGCGTGGGTTAAAAGTGCAAAATACCCACGGCGCCTGATCCAGCGGTCGATGGCGAGTCACTTGTCCACGTGGCGCGCATCTGACGGTGCGTACCCCTTCGTCACGGACGGCTGGGATTAGATCATCAAGGCTTGATCGGACGATTGAAGGCGAAGGCGATCGAACGGCTGGTGGCGTGTCTGGCGCGGGCCCTCGATCCAACGGCAGGGAGGGGTTCACGAAGAACACCTCCCCGGCGAACTTCGAGATGCGATTCCGGCCGACACACGGCCGCTCCGGCCCCCGGATCAAGGGCAAAACGATCCTGGGGCTCTTCCGCGTCAGCAGGTGGTCTCAGGCGAGGCGGAGACGGCTCGAGGTGCTCGGACGGCGGAGGAGACCTGGGCAGGTGGTCCTGGGTTCGTCGATGGTCGATCGAGCCTCCTCTTGGGCTCAGACCTGCAAGGTTAGGCGCACAAAATCCCAGCGAACAATTTGGTGGTTCCCGATGGTTCCGATGAGGCGAAGGATGGTGCGGGCGAAGAACTCCGGCGAGCGACGGAGAGGGGAGTTCTGATGACTCGATCTGGGCGAGATCGAGGTGGATGGAGAGGTGGAGCGGAGCGACAGAGCGAAGGAGAAGAGGATGGAGGTGTTTTGGACAGCGGAGGTTCACTGGAGTGGCCGGAAACGTCGGGCGGAGCTCAGCTCCGCCGTGGCTTCGATCTTGGATTCTCAGCGATTGGGTGATCGAAACTAAAAACCGCTATAGATCTACACTAACCTATGCTACAGCTACAAGAAAACGAAGAGAAAGGAGGAGGGAACTCACCAGAGACGTCGGGCGGTGAAGCACGGCGGAACTCCGGCGAGGGTTGGATCGGCTTCAATTCGACGCCAGATGACGCAAACCCCAGCTCAAATCGACTCCTGCTGTCACCAGGAGCACAATGGGCTAGGGATTTTCGGGTGGATTTGGCGGAAGAAGGATCAAAAATCAAATCGAAGTCGGGGGTCCTCTTTTGAAGGGTTGACGAACGGCGTGGAAGACGAGGGTCCAGCGCCTCGATCGATGGTCCTCGGCCCAAGGAATCACTTGGGCGTGATTCGCCATAGATCGAGGTGCAAAAATGCAGAAGACGTCGACACGATTTGGTGCAAGGTTGGACCTAGAAAAAGACGAGAAGATGGGACAAAAACTCATCTGACAAGTCTGGAAGGGGAGGTCAGACAGTTGACCTAGGTCAACTGTCAGACCAACCTGGTTGGTCCACGTGGACCAACCAGGAAAAACCTTCACGAAATTATAAAAAAAATCGAGATAAAATAGTAAATGGATGAATTTTAGTTTGGTCAAAAAATAAAAGTTGTTTATTAATTTATGGAGTATTTTATTATGAATTTTATTTAATTTTACAAGGCTTATTTTTACAAGTTCACCTTTTTACCCCTTTATAGGTCTAATACCTATATACTTTATTACTTATTTTTTTCTTTTGTGTATTTTAATGCTATTATTTTTGTTTATTATTTTCTAAAATTATAACATACTTTAATGTACACAAATATATTTTTATTTTATTTTTCTAATATGTTTTGTATATTTAATAAAATACAAGTGTATTTTATACAGGTATAAGTGTATGTATAATACCTATGTATCAAATATATACAAGTATTTTTATTTGAGTTTTAATGATGTTTTTATTCTGATTTTAATATACATAATTATTACAAGTATTATTTACAACATTATAAAAATACAAAATTATAAAAAATAATAAATAATTCATAAATTGAATATTTTAATATGTACAAGTATACAATGAGGGTCCAAAAGTCAACTTTCAAACCGTAGCTCCGCCAAATGCGAAACCACCACCATTAATTAGACTATTTTCTTCTATATACAATTAAAGGTGAGTACGCTGCATTTGGAGTTTTTATTTGTGAGATACAGGTCTGGGAAGTTGGCATTCTGGATTTTTATTCAGACCATAACTTTTTATCTGTGCATTATTTTCTGTGAAATCAATTTTGTATTTTTCTTTATTTAATTATCTACAACTTTCATGTACAAAGTTTCTTTATTTGATGTATAAAAAGTGGAACCAAAAATAGGTCCCAAAATGAATAAAGAATGAATAAAATGTATAGGTATTTTATCTGTGTTTCTGACCTTATCTCCCCCTACTTTATTCCTTGTCGACCTATTCATCAAGATGCCTAGGTCTCGGGGTTTCGGGTCATAAAATATTTACAATATTTTATTCTTTTTCTTTTCTTCTCTTTATTCTATAATTTTGGCTTTCAAAACCGCAATTTATACAGTATTTACGCACATATACATGAATGCTAAAATGCATGAATTAATACTATTTACACGCATTTACTAGGGTTTTTAAGGCCAAAATGATAGAATAAAGATGATGAAACGTAGATTCATCATCCCCCTATACTTGCCTTTGCTAGTCCCTAGCAAACACTTATGCAATAAGTGCAGAAAAAGAAAAACAAAGAAAAGAAAAAGAAGAAAGATGGATGAAGTTCAATGATCAAACTTGTCCTCACAAAATCAAAGTTTGGAGCTTACATAGGACCTTTGGAATTTTAGTGCAGGCGGAACCTTAGTGAGAACCGTGTTTGAAATCCAACAGTCCTTGAGAATCCTAAAACTCTGTCCAAGTCTCCTCAATAGCCAGGTCAGAAATATCTCAACTCATACGCAAACTCTTACGACTATGAATCTGACTTGTACAGTGTAAGTGATAGTGGCTCTCCCCAACTAGAATGACAAAGATACTGACTTCTCCAGTACGACAACCCAGTTATTCCCCAATCCAGCAACTCCATCCTCGAGGAGCGGGGTATTCCCTTCTAAGTTCAAGTGGCAACCAGCTCAAGAGGCGGGGGTGAAGAGAAGAATGGACGGTAGCCAGTGTAGCTACCTATCCTTGGATGCAAGACCGGTGTAGTCAAGTCATCCTGCTGCAGGCTCACATGATATGACTTTGGAACTCAAGCTTTCTTATTGACTTTACAACATATGTACATACTTTGCAGGCTTTTTATTTTCGTACATGCCTGAACTTTTTTTTTTTTAAAAAAAAATACTATTCACAGCAGCATTTACATAAGGAGTTTTTCCTCTTGAGCTAGTAGACTATCCCTCTTTTGAAGCTTTATCGCAACCCACAGCCTCCTGTCTTTAGAATTCCTAATAACTGGACGGGTTGGGGTGCACTTCCCTCCCTAGAGGAGGACAAGTGTTTCCACTTGTGTGCGTCTCATACCGGCAAATCCAATCCCCTCACCACTCCAACTGAGTTGAGCCATGTGAAAGGTGCAGGTGTCCAAGTTAGGTCATTATCAACAAGAGTCGTGCGTGTGCTCCGAAATACCCTACTTAGGCAGCCAAGAATCCATTGAACCAAGTCCCATGATCCTCAAGGAATTAAGTCAACTAGACCTGAAGTACCTCAAACCCAGTTCCTATAAGGTTCCTGTTATTAGGTAGATTTTAAGGTCCAATCAAGCTCCAATCTCCGGATTTTACTTAGACTTGTTCAACTATCAAACTCAATCCGAAAAATGCGAATGCCATGCAGAAAATATTTTTGTGATGCAATTTTCAAGGATTTTGAACTTTTTATGGGTTTTTGCATGCATATGCAGATGCATTTTTTGTATTTTTCAAAAAGATTTTTCAAATGTTTTTGGATTTAATTTTTGCAAATGTTTTTGGGAATTTTTGAAAACAAAAAGCTTTTGGCTAAAAACTAGGTGAAAACTATGTACACGGGAGTGCTTCTTTGTATATACAAGAGGTGGATTTTAAGAATTTACAAGGGTAAGTGATCAATTTTATACATATATACATAAGATGGATTTTGGTGTGATGAGTATATTCCTCAAATTTATTTGAAAACAATTTTACACACAATTTTGAAAACTATAGTCCAAAATAATTTTTACAAACATTTTACACACATTTGAAAATCATTTTGCAAAGGCTTTCAAAACAGTATATATAGGTTTTTCAAATCATTTTTGCAACCATTTTTCAAACCATTTGCAAATCATTTTTCAAACTTTTTTATTTCGCACAAAGAAAATAAATTTTACAAACCACACATTTTTACAAAGGTTGAAAACATATAACAAAATATTTTCAAAATAGTTTTCAATAGATGTTCACAAAGATTTTCAAACTATTTTTCAAACATTTTGCAAAAAAACATTTCCACCTGATTTATTAATCAGTAAATACAAAAAGAATTTGAGGAATAACCACATCTTTTTATTAAGAATTTTTAATGAATTTTAAAGAATTTTTAGCCATATTATTAAGAAAATACGAAAGTACGAGTTATGGCTAAAGTATATACGTAGTATATACGACCCCCCTATACTTAGCTTGAGCTATGTCCTCATAGATCGGAGAGAAAAAAGAAGACATGACTCGTACTAAGTATAGACAAGTCGAAATAATAAAGAATAAATGAATGAATCAATGAATCAACGAATGAGAAGTTGACCGTCCCCCCTATACTTAGGATCAAATAATCGTAAGTATAGCAGACTGTACACAACGCAGGGAGGGTCAAGGGTGGGAATGAACAGATCGTACTCAGATTGTCTCCCCCTATACTTAGGGTAAGATATCCCTAAGTATAGACAAGAAGAGGAGACAATGGAGAGGATCAAAGAATAGAAAGACTCGGGGTGCACACCCCCCTATACTTAGGACAAAGTACGTCCTAAGTATGGAAAACTGTCTACAAGGGCGGCACCTTTTCGGTAGATGAAGAAGATAGAAGAGGAAAAGAAGAAAAGAAGAAAAGAAGAAAAGAGATGAAGATGGAAGAAGAGATCGTGAGGATGTACACGTCACTCCCCCTATACTTAGGGTAAAAGAAGCCCTAAGTATAGGCAACAACATGAGTGATGACACTGACAAAGAAAGAACACTCAACTCGTCTACCCCTCCTATACGTAGGACAAAGTACGTCCTAGGCAAGGCAAACACGAGAAATGGGTAGACGAGCAAAAACGGGAGATGGGAAGAGTTACACAAGAGAATCTACAACATAAATGGGTGATCATCAGAAGGTGGAAAGCAAACCTTCTTGCGGGACCGCTGAGGGATAGATCGGATATGGTGTATGTCGACATCGGGGTCCACAGTGGACGGAGGCCGATCAGGGTCGACACGGTGAAGGCCCTCAGTGGAATCAAAACGGAAAGGGACGAACTGATCGATGGAAGCAGTATGGCTCGGTTCTCCCTTGATGGTATTATGGTGTGAAGGCACAGACGGGTGAGTGGAAGAAGTACAACTAGGTCCGGCCTTGGAAGTCTCGCAGATGTCAAAGTGAAATGGGACGAACTCATCATCCTCGGAAGAAGTGTAATCGGAGTCGTCCTGCGAGTCCTCGTCCAGGTCAAAATCAAAAGGAACGAAATCATCAGTGGAAGTATACGAGCTCAGATCGTCCTCAAGACTCTCACCTGAATCCTTGTCTTCAACAAGAGGTCTGAATTTATCAAAATAAATGGCGGCATCATAACCGACCTCAATCATCTTGACCTGTGAAGGGCCAGGAACGGATTTATCAGTGGAAGTAGTCAAACTAGGTCCGTCCTGTCTAGTCTTACCTGGGTCATTTGTTGCCTTATGAGGTCTCTCAAAGTAATGGGCAACATCATAAGCATCCTCAATTATCTTGGTATCTGCCCCCTGATCAAATGGTTCAATCACATAAATACTCTGGATCTCATCAACACATCGCCACACACCAGGAGGAGGATTAGTGAGGTCCATGCTTTCCGACTTCCTCCCCTTTCGGGGGATCCGTCGGGTCTCATCAGGGATCGCTAAGGAAGTATCTCTAGTAGCATCAGGTTTGTCACAGGCCTCAGAGTCAGCTATGATCGGTGAAGGTGCATCAGGTGCCGGTCTCTGGTCAACTAAGGGTGCGGTGATCGACACTTCGTTCCCGTCAACAGGACGGAAGCAAATCTCTCCTGATCCGTAGTCAATAACGACCCTCGCAGAGGCGAGAAATGGTCGTCCCAGGATGATTGGAGATGGCTCCCCTGTGGAGTTCTCCATGGGCAACACGACAAAATCAACATGGTGGCTTGTGCCCTGAATAGAAATGACGGCGTTTTCAAGGATACCCTTCGGCCTCTTGATGGATCCATCAGCAAACTGAACGATCATCCTGGTTTTCTTGAGAGGCCCTAAGTGAAGAGATTGTACCAGCGAGAAGGGTAATATGCTAATAGAAGCACCGCCGTCCAGGAGAGTGTGATCACATGTATAGTCAGAGATGGTGCAAGTGATGAAAGGTGTAGCTGTGTTCTTCTTCTTGGGAATGGGACGGTGTGTGATGGCGAGGGCAGTGGCCATGGTCAAAATGTGACGCTCAGATCTGCTCCTCCGCTTTCTCTTCTTGGGAAGAGGAGCAGATAATTGGGTCATGGCCTGTTGAAGTGGGGCACGGATAATCTCATGAATAGTAGCCACTACTTCGGGTTCAGATAACATTTTTTTGAATTTTTGGACTTCCGCCATACAAGGGAGGAAGTCGGAATCAGCATAGACACGAGGCATGCCAAGAGCAGTCTGTACAACGGCATCCTCGGGGTCAAAGGTGGGACTGGATGTGAATGGGTGTGTGGTCCAGGGTTCTGGCAAGTGGACCCTTTCCTCAAAATTTTGATCAACCAAGTGTCTCCCAAAATCTCTTTGGATTTTTGAATTTTTCTCATTTTTTTGTATTTTGGGCGATTGCAAGCTCCCATGATCACCTACAAGTGAAGCCGTATTCCCGACGAAAGGAGCATTAATCTGATTGTTCCTCAAGATAGCCATATTATCATTCAACAAGTCAATGCGCTTTGTCATCCGATTCAAGATATCACTCATAGAGATCGAAGGAGGTGACTCCATCAGGTCAGACTCGGGTGGATGTGAAGGTGGAGGTGGAGAATACACAGGTGGAGGTGGAGGTGAGTGTGGGTAGAAGTCCGAAGTCTGATACTGTGGCTGAGGTGGGTATGTACAAAAATCAGAAAAAGTAGGAGGAGGATCCTCCTGATAAAAGGGAGGTGGACCGGCTGGAGCGAGCGAGGGGTCCGCAAAGTCCGGATAAAATGCACTCCAGGGGTCCATCTCGAAAACAAAAGGAAGTGATTCGGGGGAGCACGAAAGTCAAGTCAAAAGAGTGAAGAAAAAGGCGCAAATGCGCAGGTATGATCTAGGACATACAAAACAATCACAAGCAAAAATGAAAAGAATACAAACCCTCAATTCACCTACTCAACTCGGTAGAGACCGCAAAGAGCGGTCTTTTTATCTTGTCTGTTTTAGAGTTAGGTGAGAAGTCAAGAAGTTGCGCAAACACTCAGGGGGCTGAATGGGATTTGGGCACTAACCTTAGTGTGTGCGCGAGCAAGTAAAAGCGAAGACAATGAGGGGATTACTCGCCCCAATACAAGATTTTCCTTTGGATCGGTTTTAGGGTCAAGTAAAATTAGCAGTCCCAATTTTATTTGGTTATCACTTTTTTTTTGGATTTTTAATGGAAATGCACGAGCCTAACGAGGAATCAATTCCTTTAAGATCCTAGGTTGGCAAAATCAGAGGTAGAGTCGGAAAAGCAATGCAAGCGTCAAATCAATGATGCATGCTAAAGAGAAATGCTCACCTTGCCTCCAGCACTCTACATGCAAGGATGCTCAGCAGAATTGAAACCTATCTATATGCAAATGCAAAAACCGATGAAATCGCCCTAAGTTCAGTAATTGCTATTAGCGGGAAGAACCACAAGTTGACCGCCAATCCTCAACCCTAGAGTCCGGTCTAGGCTCACCCCTCCTCTGCTCAACAAATTGAGGGTAGGAGAAAGCGCTTTGCGGGGAGAGCTCGCAGCGCGACGGATTGAAGGTGATGATCAACTGTTTAAATTTGACTAAGTCCAAAACGTACTATAGGTACATGCAATGTCGATTAAGGTGTTTGGACCTAATGCTACGCAATCAATCCTAAGACTAGGGCTCAATCACACAAAGTAAATAAAATCGAAAAACAAAGCAAAATAAAAAGAATGCGAGAAAACCGGCAAAAACCGCGACGAGCCCCCAAGTGAACAATCACTTGGAAATTAGGCTCAAGAGTCCAAGTCCGGGGGTACCTGTATTATTACAAATTAAGAGTCTCTCACTCACTTAAATTACAAAATACAATGCAAGAAAATAAATGCTAAGAAATTGTCCTGCAAAATCCTCCAAGTTCTTCTTCGTGCTCAGCTAGAGCCGCTTCACGTGGGTGCCAAGGTGCTCCAAGAGGGGCTCCTCCCTCGATCCACGTACCTCGCACGGAATCCAAACAAGGAGAGTGGTTAGACAATTCAAAAGATATATCAAAAATAATGCAAAATAAAACAAGCAGAAATAAAAGCCGCAAAGGTAGACAAATGATCACAACACAAAACAAAAATTCGAACTACGCGCTGTTGCTCCCCGGCGACGGCGCCATTTGAAAAGCGAGAAAGCGAGAGCCGCTAATTAGCGGTCTGACAGGTCAGACTCACTGTCGCTGATGCGACTGCTCAAACTTCCTCGGTCTTCAACAATTAACCCACACAATCAATCAGAGAATGAATAGCAAGGATTAAAATTTATTATACCCTACTGAAGATGTACAATGGCAAGCAAGTAGGGGTCGAACTCAAGGAGCAAAGGTGTAAAGCACAGATAAAAATCCAAACCTAGATCTAACAAGCTACTTAGCCAATCTAAAAATTTTTGTGGGTTTTTGATTTTTATATAATTTTTTAATTTTTAATTTTATAATTTTGTATTTTGATTTTTAATTTACTGATTTTTTTTATTTTCTTTTTATATTTTATATTTTTTTATATTTTCTTTTTCAATATTGGAATATAAAAGCAATGTAATAAAAGACAAACTAAAGTAATTATAAAAAGGTGCAAAAATAACCAAAAATTCAGAAATAAGATGTTTTTGATATTTTTAGGATTTTTTACTGTTTTTGTGATTTTTGGGTAATTTTTAGAATGTTTTTGGTATTTTTAATTATCAAAATAAAGAAAACAGTGAATAAAATGTAAGGCTGAAACTTAAAGTGGAGAAATAAAATAGCAATCAGTAACAAAAATTCTCCAAATTAATTTTCACTTAGAGATAATAAAACAGAGAAAATTTAGGAAAAGAAAACACTATTTTTGGAGTTTTTATGAATTTTATAAATTTTTATGAAGGTTTTTAGAGCTTTGCAATTTTTAGGAGTTTGGTTTTGTATTTTTTAGAGATTTTTGGCTGGGAGTTAAAACAAACTAAAAGACACAAAATATATTTTTTTTGGAATTTTTCTGGAGTGTTTTTATATTTTTTAGTGATTTTCTAATGCAAACAGTGCTGAAACTAGATGTTTTTGATTTTTAATAAATATAAAAATAAAATAAAATCAAAAACTAAAATGATAGCGTTAAAGCACAAGTTACCAGGAGCTTAACCCTATTTTTGTGGAATTTTTGGGCTTAAAATGATCTTTCAAATAAATACCACAAGCATCCAATTAATAAATAAGCCTGGCAGGGGTATATGTGCAATATATCAAACATCCAGGGGCGTACATGCAATTTTCACCAAGAAATCACACGCAACTCACGTTACACACTATTCACAGGGGCATAAATGCAATTAAAGAAAACCGGCTGGGCATACATGCAATATTTCCAAAAACATATTATGTATCCTACGCACAGGGACGAAATTGCAAATACATAAAAATCCTGGGCCTATCTTGCAAAATACCCAAAAGTCACACGCCAACGTCACGTGAGGTGACGTGGCGTGGACTGGAATGCAAATAGTGATAATGTGAGGGTCTGCGTGCAAATATTACAATACCTTTTGAACTACAAATAAAAGTTCCTGGACTAAAAAGTAAATGCAAAAAGCGTGGGTTAAAAGTGCAAAATACCCACGGCGCCTGATCCAGCGGTCGATGGCGATTCACTTGTCCACGTGGTGCGCATCTGACGGTGCGTACCCCTTCGTCACGGACGGCTGGGATTAGATCATCAAGGCTTGATCGGACGGTTGAAGGCGAAGGCGATCGAACGGCTGGTGGCGTGTCTGGCGCGGGCCCTCGATCCAACGGCAGGGAGGGGTTCACGAAGAACACCTCCCCGGGGAACTTCGAGATGCGATTCCGGCCGACACACGGCCGCTCCGGCCCCCGGATCAAGGGCAAAACGATCCTGGGGCTCTTCCGCGTCAGCAGGTGGTCTCAGGCGAGGCGGAGACGGCTCAAGGTGCTCGGACGGCGGAGGAGACCTGGGCAGGTGGTCCTGGGTTCGTCGATGGTCGATCGAGCCTCCTCTTGGGCTCGGACCTGCAAGGTTAGGCGCACAAAATCCCAGCGAACAATTTGGTGGTTCCCGATGGTTCCGATGAGGCGAAGGATGGTGCGGGCGAAGAACTCCGGTGAGCGGCGGAGAGGGGAGTTCTGATGACTCGATCTGGGCGAGATCGATGTGGATGGAGAGGTGGAGCGGAGCGACAGAGCGAAGGGGAAGAGGATGGAGGTGTTTTGGACAGCGGAGGTTCACTGGAGTGGCCGGAAACGTCGGGCGGAGCTCAGCTCCGCCGTGGCTTCGATCTTGGATTCTCAGCGATTGGGTGATCGAAACTAAAAACCGCTATAGATCTACACTAACCTATGCTACAGCTACAAGAAAACGAAGAGAAAGGAGGAGGGAACTCACCAGAGACGTCGGGCGGTGAAGAACGGCGGAACTCCGGCGAGGGTTGGATCGGCTTCAATTCGACGCCAGATGACGCAAACCCCAGCTCAAATCGACTCCTGCTGTCACCAGGAGCACAATGGGCTAGGGATTTTCGGGTGGATTTGGCGGAAGAAGGATCAAAAATCAAATCGAAGTCGGGGGTCCTCTTTTGAAGGGTTGACGAACGGCGTGGAAGACGAGGGTCCAGCGCCTCGATCGATGGTCCTCGGCCCAAGGAATCACTTGGGCGTGATTCGCCATAGATCGAGGTGCAAAAATGCAGAAGACGTCGACACGATTTGGTGCAAGGTTGGACCTAGAAAAAGACGAGAAGATGGGACAAAAACTCATCTGACAAGTCTGGAAGGGGAGGTCAGACAGTTGACCTAGGTCAACTGTCAGACCAACCTGGTTGGTCCACGTGGACCAACCAGGAAAAACCTTCACGAAATTATAAAAAAATCGAGATAAAATAGTAAATGGATGAATTTTAGTTTGGTCAAAAAATAAAAGTTGTTTATTAATTTATGGAGTATTTTATTATGAATTTTATTTAATTTTACAAGGCTTATTTTTACAAGTTCACCTTTTTACCCCTTTATAGGTCTAATACCTATATACTTTATTACTTATTTTTTTCTTTTGTGTATTTTAATGCTATTATTTTTGTTTATTATTTTCTAAAATTATAACATACTTTAATGTACACAAATATATTTTTATTTTATTTTTCTAATATGTTTTGTATATTTAATAAAATACAAGTGTATTTTATACAGGTATAAGTGTATGTATAATACCTATGTATCAAATATATACAAGTATTTTTATTTGAGTTTTAATGATGTTTTTATTCTGATTTTAATATACATAATTATTACAAGTATTATTTACAACATTATAAAAATACAAAATTATAAAAAATAATAAATAATTCATAAATTGAATATTTTAATATGTACAAGTATACAATGAGGGTCCAAAAGTCAACTTTCAAACCGTAGCTCCGCCAAATGCGAAACCACCACCATTAATTAGATTATTTTCTTCTATATACAATTAAAGGTGAGTACGCTGCATTTGGAGTTTTTATTTGTGAGATACAGGTCTGGGAAGTTGGCATTCTGGATTTTTATTCAGACCATAACTTTTTATCTGTGCGTTATTTTTCTGTGAAATCAATTTTATATTTTTCTTTATTTAATTATCTACAACTTTCATGTACAAAGTTTCTTTATTTGATGTATAAAAAGTGGAACCAAAAATAGGTCCCAAAATGAATAAAGAATGAATAAAATGTATAGGTATTTTATCTGTGTTTCTGACCTTATCTCCCCCTACTTTATTCCTTGTCGACCTATTCATCAAGATGCCTAGGTCTCAGGGTTTCGGGTCATAAAATATTTACAATATTTTATTCTTTTTCTTTTCTTCTCTTTATTCTATAATTTTGGCTTTCAAAACCGCAATTTATACAGTATTTACGCACATATACATGAATGCTAAAATGCATGAATTAATACTATTTACACGCATTTACTAGGGTTTTTAAGGCCAAAATGATAGAATAAAGATGATGAAACGTAGATTCATCAAACGGCAACTGCTCTTCTCCCTTGTCTGCGGTTGGCGGCGAGTTTGGAGCTCCGGCGAAGGAGCTCCAACTCCGCCACCTCCTCCCGAGCTCGGCTGAGATCTGCAGTCGCTCCTGAATGGTCGGAGATGGTCTCTAAAACACGACGAAGATGTTGAGCTCCTTAGAGAAGAATGGTTCTGCCTGGGCTCCAGAGGTGGCGCTCGAGAAATAGTCTCGGGTGATAGCTCCGGCCAGTGAGCATCTATGTACCTGCAATGTTAGAAGCATAGCCGAAGCGAGCTACTTGTGGGGCGTGCGTAGTGGAGGTGAAATGGGAGCTCGTCGGGGGCGAAGAAAGTGGAGAGCTCGGACCTCCTCCGCCGCGAGGGCGGAGGAGGTGGGTCGGAGGTAATACAAGGGTTTGGAGGAGGGAGAAGGTGAGCGGAAGAGTGCGCGTGAGAGGGGGAGTGATGGCGAAGCTAAGAGGGGGGTCATCGGAGCGGGAAAGGGGATTAAGCGACCTAGAAAATCAAAGGAAATTAAGGGAAAATTTCATAGGAAGAAGAAGAGGACTTACCGGCGATGGGGCAGAGCAGAGCTTGGGGGAGAGCTCCAAGGAGGAACTCTGGTCGTCGCTGGACGTCGTCTTCGCTCGATCTCTCCGCCTCCCCCTGTCACAGGGAGGCAGAGGAGGGCTGGGCCACTCCCCACGTAAAGGTGGACAAGCTGATCGGAGGAAGGGGGCGGCGTATTTAAGGAAGGGCGTCGGAGATGCAGGTGGTGATCGTAGTGGGTTTCGAGGGGATTATGGGGCGATAGGGAGGACGACTGGGTTCGTGGACTGGTGTGCGGGGAAGATGGAAGATGGGGGAACGCCGTGGGGTAGTTGGCGAGTGGAGGTAGTGGCTGGTGAGGGCAAGAAAATAGAAAGGGGGAGTGGTCTTTGAGCAGGATCGTGGGAGAGAGAGAGGCTGCTGGAGGTTGACGACGACACTCCGCCGTTGGATCTGGAGATCCAACGGTGGAGAAATGGGCGCGGAGCGACGGTTGAGATCAGATCGGGGGGCGGAGCGATCGACGGGTCATGAAGATGCCACGTGTCGTGGAGAGGCAGCGGCACGAACGAACGGTTTGGATGAGGAGCTGAGGTTGATCGAAGGGATGAGGGCGCCAAAGGAAGGAGCGGTTGGGATCAGAGGACCGAGGCGTGATCGGAGGGTTCAGCACGGGCCACGTGGTGCGCTTCTGGTGAGGCGCAAGCGTGCGGTGATGATGGAGGCGGAGGAATGATCGGATGGCAGGGAATTGAGGCGACAATAGACGGCGGTGATCAGATGCGGGGATGATCAGACGGTTGAGGGAAAGCAACTGGCATGGAGAGATGGGAGCCGTTGGATCTCAGGAGGAGATCTGACGGCTCAGATCGCAGGCGGGTGGGACAAGGTAAGCGGGCCACGTGGCTCACCCAGATTGGGCCACGTGGCCCAATCAGATTATTGCAGACTTCAAGATGAAATATGAAGGTCAAGATGGCCGAATTTAAGAAAACTCAAAACATGAAAGTTGTAGATCTCGATGAGATCTACAAGTTTCATGTTGACCACAACTGGAGATGAGACGAAACAAAGACCCGAAATATTTTTGAAGGTATTTTTAAGTCTAAAAATAGCACGAATTTTTGTTTTGTTATTTTTTTGTGATTTTTAATTTATTTAGGACTCTGTTAATTACAGGACTTTAACTGGGTTTTATTGACACTCAGCTTAAGCAAGGGGGTTAATAAAAGGAAATAAAGATGATGAAATCGAGTTTCATCACCCCCTATACTTAAACTATGCTCGTCCTCGAGCATCAAAAAGAATGACTACGTTGAATTAATCCCCTTGTGCATGTGAATACAGGATCCAATCTGATCAATTCGACTCGACTTTAGAGATCCAAAATTCTAGAGTTCAACCCAGCCTTAATCAAGAGGCTTCCAATTCCTCTACTTCTCTAGACTCTCTCTGATGTACATATAAACTAAAGGATTTGAAGTTTAGTTTTGACTGCAATTCTGAGAGTAGAGTCAATTCGTCACCCAAAATCTTGGTCCGAGAAAATCTCCTAAGGACCCAATCCTCAGCACTAGGGAATAAATCAAATCTTGCATTCAGTCCACCGTCTCTTTAGTTGTCAGACTTAGAAAATGTAGATGGCAGGCCAAACATGGAGGGCATGGGATTGTGTCAATTCTTCTCTCCCTCTCATTGGAACAAGGATTCTCTCTAGTGCCTTTTACGCAACACATTTTTTTGGTGTTGATCAGTGCGTCCGTCAAGAGAAGTTGGAGCCGTCTGCAATTGTTTTCCTGGGAGTACACCGGGGTGTGTCTCTTTTGAGTACCTATCGTACCTTCGACACCCAGACTTGTAGCATTTATGATGCAGAGCCTTTTTTTGGTGCAAGCCCGACTCCTGGTCCTAATAGCGGTGGTCCAAGTGGACACTTTGAAAAGTTTGGGAGCGCTCGCCTTTGGTGGAAGCTCTTTGATATTTGACTTTGGTGAATGAGAGTTTTTCTTTGAATTTCATTAACTTGTATAATTTGTGGCTAGCTCCACTGCTTTTACCAAGAGTTGGCGCACATTGATCAACATTTTTCATTTATTTCACACCCTGACACTTAGGTCAATATCAAGAGATTAGTATAAGAACCAAGTTCTCATACTGGCTAACATTGCTGACACTCAGGTTTCTTGAAGCCTCCAAAGATTTTATCCCATCCTCGAACATCATTAGATCAAATCCAAACTCGACTTCCTCATCCCAATCCCTCAGGTGAAAAATCAACTCATCTCATCAAAAACCGCAGTCGTGCATGTGATGTGCTGATCATATTCTTTCTGTCTGAGACTAAGCATGGAATATAGCATGCAAATCTAGAAACCTAGAGGAATGTGGACAATTAAGTCAGTGACCTTGATGGCTAAGGGTGGTTAATCTAAAATCTCAAAAACCTCAAAAGCTAAGTTTCCTTGATTATTTCAGATCCTGGGTGGAAGTGTAGGTGTAGAGGATTAATCCAACTTCTTCATTCAAAAACAAGAGATTTTTTTATTTCCTTTTTTAAAAACTTCAAGAGATATTAGAACTTCCTAAACTCAATTGAGCATCTGCAATTCAGCCAGTATGGATGTAAGTACAGGCCGAAGCCCGTTGCTTGAGGACGGGGCCTTGCGCGATGTCCTCTAAACCATCCAATCTGCTAAGGGGGAACCCTCACTGAATGCGGCTTACTTAATTGCGCTTAGTAGTCACCAATGACTCTTAAAGGATTTTTAGGATTTTTCTGATTTTTTTGGATTTTAATAAGGTTAAAACACAAGTTAGACTCAACTTTCCTTGAAAAGAGAAGGCGATTTTTTTTCAAAACCATGTCACACAAAATAAAAAGTTTTCAAAACATTTTCAAAAATCATTTTCGAAAATTTTTTTTATAAAAATAGCGTAACATAATATCGAAAAGCCATAAAATCATTTGAGTTCTCTTAGTCCAACGATTTTTACCTTAGCCAAAAAGTTTTAAATTTTTCAAATTTTTCAGATTATAGCTAAAGTAAATATACGGTATATACGGTATACCCCCCTATACTTAAACTTTGTTATGTCCTCATAGCACTAGATGTTACAAGTACATAGGTCCATTTAAGTATATAGGAATATACGGGAGCTAAGAGGGGCTCCCCCTATACTTAGGTTAGAAATAACCTAAGTATAAAGGCAAGAAAAGAGGAGTAGAGAAAATCACAGGGACTTGGGTCCCCCTATACTTAGGCTGAGATTAGCCTAAGTATAAAGATGGGAATTGATGTTGGAAAGGACCCAAGGTGAACGAAGAAGAGGAATGAATCTACAAATGAGCGGTTGAATCTTCGGAGATGAAATGGAGTGACTAAGGTTCTAGGGTGTGTGTCGCAACAAACATGGCTCAATCAAGCAAGCAAACCCTTAGTTTCACCAACTCACACATGAAACCAACCAAGGTTGGTTGATTATTTTGTCGGTTTTATTGGTGATAAAACGTTAGATAATTACGCGGAGAAAAATGTGAAATAAAAACCAACGCGTAACCAAGGGTGTTGCTCTCCCAAAACCGATTTTTACTCCATTTTTTTGGTTGACTTGCAATTAACAGTCCCAATTTTATTTAGCATTATCACTGAATTAAGGTTAGCACATCAATCAGAAAATCATCGTCTACCGTTCATTTCATTTTCCATTAATCCTAGGTGATCAATCTAGGAAATGAAAGCCGAGAAAAACATGTATTCGATAAAAAAACGCGATTTAGGCTAAGCGATAAATCATGCAGTGATTTGACAAAAACACGTGAAAAACTGGGGCCGTTTTGGAAACAAAATCCAACATGTATGCAAGTCGAAAAAGCCGCACCTAATCATGCATCTATTAGCGGTGATTGATTTTCATTAATTTTAGCTAAGTGATGCGAGATTATGTGCGTATAGAATTTAGTGTGTCCTACATACGATTAAGCACGTAAAAATATAAAAAATAAAATGAGCTCGGAGAGCCGCGTGCCTATCCTAGGTCGACACTCAAGTGGGGACGATCTCCACACAACCACATTCGTTCGATTACACACGCGAGTCTTCGACCGAAGACCGCTGTAAAAGACAAATTATTATAAAAATAAAATGCAACACATTTTTTTTCTTTCTTCCCTATTTGCTCCATGCATGTTTTGCGGCTCCTCGCAGCGGGAAGCGTCCTGCTCCTCGCCTCCTTGATCCATCAAGGGCCATGCCACAAAAACAATGGTTAGAGATCAAAATAAGAAAGAAAATTTTTGAATGCAAAAAAGGATGAACAAATTGACCTATAAAAGAAACATGAAATTAAATAAACAAAATTCCAAAAAATAAAAGAAATGAGCCGTGTCCCCGGCAACGGCGCCATTTGACGAATCGCAAAATCGGCCCTTTAAGAGAGTGTTTTTAGCACTCGGGATCATCATCGTAGTCGGGCCGATTTTGGTCATCAAAGAGACCATCTCATTGATACATGTCAAATAAGAATGCGATGGTCATTATTTTTATTTTTACTTGGCAAGAAACGAAGGTCGAACTCAGGGACACGAGCCTCTCTCGTATTAATCGGATTTAAGTTTATTTAATTAAGTGCTGAGTTAAAGACATATAGGTCAAATTATGCATGAAGTGAGACAATGCAAAACAATGCAATTAAAAATAAAAATGCATTTTTTATCAATTTTTATGATGAAAGTCAATGCAATGATATGCAATGAAAATATGCCCTAAATCAAAGTAATGAGCCAACTACGCGAGAAATCAATTTCAGCTTTTATTGAGATGATCAACTTGATTAGAACAAGGCATAAGTTAAGAAATAAGAGACACATGGCTAAGAAATAATACGTCAAGATTACTGTGTCAAAAATGAAAATTTAGAATGCCATTAGAAAGTTCATCAACCAAGCTTTAAAATGAAACTGAAATCACCTCAATCGGAGATATGAGGCTCAAGATATGCAATATGAAAGACAAAGGCATAAATGAAAGAAAATATGAAATAAACTTGCAGACAGGTCCCTGGGAGGGACTAAAATGTAATAAAAATAAAGTTCGGGACCTTCCCTGTAAATGACCCACACGCACAGGGGTATTTTTGCAATTTTGAAAACCCGTGAGGGTTTCAATGTAAATTACCCACTGTGCACATGACCTGCACGTGACGCAGGACCTGAATGCAATATGGAGAAGTCGGCGGGGCCTCGTTGCAATTAGCCCAGAAGAACACGTGCCAGGCACGTGCTTCCTAGGCTCGGGACAGCTAGGAGGCTCGGTGCTGCTTCGGCCAGGCTCGGGGTTGCTTCGAGGCTCGGTGCAGGTTCGTATAGGCTCAGAAATCCCAAGCCTGGAGGTTCGATGGCTCAGGCTCGGGGACGCTCTGGTGTTGACGCGTGGCGAACTGATAGCCATTGGATCTTGAAGATCCAATGGCCTCGGGAAGAAGACCGGATCGTCGACGTGGCTGCATTAAATCCGTCGGATCGAGAGGATCCAACAGACTATTGACATTGATGGCGTGGCTTCATTGAGGCCGTTGGATGGTCGCTGGAAGGGGACCATCCAACGGCAACTGCTCTTCTCCCTTGTCTGCGGCTGGCGGCGAGTTTGGAGCTCCGGCGAAGGCGCTCCAACTCCGCCACCTCCTCCCGAGCTCGGTTGAGATCTGCAGTCGCTCCTGAATGGTCGGAGATGGTCTCTAAAACACGACGAAGATGTTGAGCTCCTTAGAGAAGAATGGTTCCGCCTGGGCTCCAGAGGTGGCGCTCGAGAAATAGTCTCCGGTGATAGCTCCGGCCAGTGAGCATCTATGTACCTGCAATGTTAGAAGCATAGCCGAAGCGAGCTACTTGTGGGGCGTGCGTAGTGGAGGTGAAATGGGAGCTCGTCGGGGGCGAAGAAAGTGGAGAGCTCGGACCTCCTCCGCCGCGAGGGCAGAGGAGGTGGGTCGGAGGTAATACAAGGGTTTGGAGGAGGGAGAAGGTGAGCGGAAGAGTGCGCGTGAGAGAGGGAGTGATGGTGAAGCTAAGAGGGGGGTCATCGGAGCGGGAAAGGGGATTAAGCGAAAATCAAAGGAAATTAAGGGAAAATTTCATAGGAAGAAGAAGAGGACTTACCGGCGATGGGGCGGAGCAGAGCTTGGGGGCGAGCTCCAAGGAGGAACTCTGGTCGTCGCTGGACGTCGTCAGCTACTCGACGCAGCTCGGGCGGGCCTGGAGGCACCGCAACTCCGCCGTGAAGGTCGGAGGGTCTCACCGGGGAAGACAGTCGTCTTCGCTCGATCTCTCCGCCTCCCCCTGTCACAAGGAGGCGGAGGAGGGTGATAACCGTCTAAATGACTAAGGTAAAGGTATAGAAATGGTCGTTGCGACCTCAATCACTCAGAGGATAGGTATATCAAGAAAAATCAACCACTCAGAACATGTAAAATCAATCAAGCACAAAAGAGAGCGGTCTCGCTATGAGATTAACCTGGTATAGCACCCAGGGTCGAACACAAGGAGCACGGGTTGGCCTAGGGCCTACGAAGTAGTAAAAAGAAAATAAAATAAAAGAAAAGTATTTTTAGTGGTTTTTTAATAATTTTTATATTTTTTTTATTTTTAAAATGTATAGAAAATAAAAGGCAACAAAAACAAGCACACTTTATCAATTTATTTAACGCATCAAAAATCAAGCAAAAATTCAAGAAAAAAATATTTTTATGTTTTTTAGGTTTTTTAATGTTTTTGGTGAATTTTTGGGATTTTTATAAGGTGTATTTTATTTTCTAAAAATCAAACAGGACTAAACAGACAAGGTACTGTCCAGCCAGGACCAAAATCCAAAAATAAAATATTTAAGGATCTCAGAGGGACCTGGAGGTAATTTTCCTGTATACTAGAGAAAACAAGGAAAATTTGAGCACCAAAATTATTGTTTTTGGGTTTTTGATTTTTAAATTTTTATTTTGTTTTTAATAGTTTCTAAATATATACAAAATATGTACAATCATATTTTTGGGTGAGGAAAATATAATTTATTTATTTATAAGGATATTTACACTAGAGCCCCTATCTCCCTCTACTTTGACTTTTATGCGGTCAGGCCCATGCTGAGCCCACCCTTGGGTTAGGTTGCTCAATATTTATTCTAAATATTTCCCTCTTTTTCTTTTTTCATCTTTATTCTTTTATTTTTGCACAAAAACATGCTAATTATATGTTTTTACAAGATGCATGCTTTTGCTAATTATTCCTATTTACAAGTATCTACATGCATTTGCATAGGTTTTTGTAGCTAAAATATAAGAATAAAGAGTGATGAATGGGTATTCATCACCCCCCTATACTATACTTTGCTAGTCCCTTAGCAAACACTTATTTGAAAAAGAAGTGAAAGAGAAAGAAAGAAAAAGAAAAAGAGGATGTACACGGATCAAGGTTGATTATTAAACTTGCCTTCATTAAATTGAGGTATGGAGCTTAATCAGATCTTTGGATTATTGATGTGTCGGAACCTTATTTAGACTTAAGCTCAAAACCTAACAGCCTCTAAGTTCCACTAATCTCTAACCAAGACTCCTCAATGCTCCAGGTCAGAACAAGTCAACAATCACAAACCCTGAAGACCATGAATCTTTTCTTGTCCTGTGAATGTGAAGTCTAAGCTCTCCACCTCAGAAATGGCAACTTGACAACCCTCCCTAACAAGGCAACTCTATGACCTCAATCTGGCCACTCTTTCCTCAAGGAGCGGGGTATTCCCTTCTAAGTTCAAGTACAACCAGCTCAAGAAGAGGGGAAAGAAGAGAATGGGTCAAGGCCAGTGTAGCCAAGTACCCTTGGGAGCTTGACCAGTGTAGCCAAGTCTTCCTGCTGCAAGCTACAACAGGTGGATCATGAAACCAAGCTTTGCTTATTGCACTTATATACATACTCCGGTGGGATTATCATTTTCTCTCAGACCCACCACTTTTTTGGAGTTCTTTTCTTTTTGCACATTTTTTTTTCAAGTGCATATGTACAACATATACATGTGCAGCATATATACAAGGAGTTTTTCCTCTTGAGCCAGTAGACTATCCCTCTTTTGAAGCTTTATTGCAACCCACAACTCCCGTCGTTAGACCTCATGGCAACCAGACCAAGTTGAGACGCACTTCCTTCACTATAAGAAGAAGAGAGGTTCCGCCTAGAAGTACTACCCTCATATGCTACCCCAAGTCAAGGAAGACTGCCTCCTCACCACCTCATCCGTAGAGAGCTCGGTGCATAGTGTGGTTGTCCAAGTAAAGCCATAATCTATATGAGTCATGTGTTGTTGTTAAGTGCTCTACTTAGGCTCATTGAGATGACATGTGATCATAGCCTAGTGGACTCAAAGAATTAAGTCCCCATGGACCTGAAAAGCCTTAAACCTAAGTCCTATAAGGTTCCTCTTAGAATTAGGTTGATTAAGATCTTAATCAAGCTCCATTTCTCAATTTGATTCCAGGCTAGTTTAAATGTCAACTATCATCCAAGAAAAACTATATACATATGTACAAAAAGATGCATATTTAAACAATATTTTACAATCATGCAAAATTTTTGAAAAATGTTTTGAAATCATGAATGATGATGCATGAAGTGCAAGTTTTGCAAAAAGACATTTACACACATTTACACGAGATTTTTTTGCAAACTTTTTGATTTTCAAAACATTTTGGAAAGATTTTGTACTATATACATAATTTTGATACAAAAATATTTACACAAGCTTTACACAAAAGATTTTTGAAATCAATTTTACAAAAATAATTTGTACACTAGCTATGTATGTGCAAATAAAAGAAGATTATGTGCATGAAAATTTTTAATTTTTGTGGTTTTTAGCCAATTTTATTTATTAACCCACTCACACAAAGTACGAGTTATGGCTAAAGTATATATGAAATATATACACACCCCCCTATACTTAGCTCGAACGATGTCCTCAGAGTCAAGAGCGATGAAGAAGACATAACTCGTGCTATGTATAGGGAAGTGAAAAGGAAGGCTATACAGAAGGGAAATGAAAAGTCAAGAGGGACTCAGGTCTTCCCCCTATACTTAGGATCAAGTAATCCTAAGTATAGCAGGCTATATACGAAGGGAAAACCGAGTGGAGAATGTACAGGGTCTACCCCCCCTATACTTAGGGTGAAATGCCCCTAAGTATAGGCAGCAAAACAGGGGTAGACAGAAGCAAAAGAAATACCCGAAAGGTCTCACATCCCCCCTATACTTAGGGTAAAGTGCACCCTAAGTATAGCATAATCACAAGATGGAGAAAGGGATGTGGGACTAAAGAATGTGGTGATATGGACATCTGGATCTATATACAACGGAAGATCAGTGAAACTCAGGCGTGAGATGCATTAGATGTGAGTCAAAGACCACATCTCACGCAAAATGAATAGGGGCAATATCAACGACCCGCGGCTCATGATCTAGAAATGGCTTGAGCCGCTGGCCGTTCACTCGGAAGGTACTCTCAGAGGACAACTCAGATATGTCGATGCTACCGTTGTCGTGTACCTTCCGAACCAGATAAGGTCCTTTCCATTTGCTTTGTAGCTTCCCTGGAAATAGTCTAAGCCTCGCATCAAACAGCCATACTCTCTGTCCAATCTCAAAATGTTTGTGGCTGATATGAGAATCATGCCACTCCTTGACTTTCTCCTTATAATGTAGGCTGCTTGAGAAAGTTGCATCTCTAAGCTCCTCCAGGGCAGCTAGCTCTGCCCTCCTCTGGTCTCCTATACCATCTGGATCCATGATAATGTCTGTGATGCCCAAAGTGACTTGTGCCTCAGCTCAACAGGTAAATGGCATGGCTTGCCATATACGAGGCGAAAGGGAGATGTGCCCAAAGGTGTCTTGAAAGACGTCCTATATGCCCACAAGACCGAGTCCAAAAGCTGTGACCAATCCTTTCGGTCAGGGCGGACGACTTTCTGCAGAATAGTCTTAATCTCCCTATTCGACACTTCGGCTAGACCATTCGTCTGTGGATGGTACGGTGTAGCAACACGATGGTCTATGCCGAACTCGCTAGCAAGTGCCTTCACCTGGTCGTTGATGAAGTGAGATCCCCCATCAGAAATCAGAACTCGTGGAACCCCGAACCGCGTGATGATATGCTTCCTCAAAAATCTGCAAACTGTCCTCGCATCAGCGGCTCGGGCGGGGATAGCCTCCACCCAATGACTCACATAATCAACGGCCAGCAGAATGTACTCAAATCCCTGACTCTTAGGGAATGGACCCATGAAATCGATGCCCCATGCGTCAAAAACCTCACAGAAGTGAATGGGCTGCATCGGCATCATATCATGCTGTCCACAAGTGCCCATCCTCTGACAGTCAGTACACCTCTTCACGAACTCATCTGAGTCCTTGAAGAGGGTAGGCCACCACAAGCCGGATTGGAGCACTTTCTGTGCCGTTCTCCTCCCAGAATGATGTCCTCCTGCCTCAAGCTTGTGGCAGTAAGTGAGGACGCTATGGTGTTCCTCCTGAGGAATACACCGACGCCAGACGCTATCCCCTCCTTCGTGGTAAAGGATGGGATCCTCCCAATGGTAAGACTTGGCCTTCGCTAGGAAGGTCTCAAGACTCTGCCTGGGCCAATCTTGTGGGACTTTCCCAACAACGAGAAAGTTCACAATATCGGCGTAACATGGGAGTGAGGCGATAGCAAGGATCGCCTCATCTGGGAAGGTATCTCTAATGGGATCAATCTGCTCAGAATCCTCAGGCTGCTCTAATCGGGAGAGATGATCCGCCACCACATTCTTGACTCCAGGCTTATCCTTAATCTCAATGTCGAACTCCTGGAGTAGAAGGATCCATCGAGTCAGTCTGGCCTTGGCATCCTTCTTTGCCATGAGGTACCTGATGGCGGTGTGATCTGTAAACAAAGTCACTCTAGATCCAATGATATATGATCTGAACTTATCCAGGGCAAACACTACGGCTAGCATCTCCTTCTCTGTGACCGTATAATTCCGCTGGGCGGAATCCAATGTGCGGCTAGCATAGTGTATAGCAAATGGCACTCCATCCCTCCTCTGTCCCAGCACTGCCCCTACGGCAAAATCGGAGGCGTCCATCATGATCTCGAATGGGAGAGACCAATCAGGCGGCTGGAGGACAGGAGCCTCAATAACGCACTGCTGGAGAGTAGCAAACGACGAAAGACACTTGTCATCGACAAGGAACTCAGTGTCTTTCGTCAAGAGGTCGGTCAACGGTCGGGCAATCCTGCTAAAATCCTGAATGAATCTCCTGTAGAATCCAACATGCCCCAGAAATGACCGTAACTGCCTCAGATTGGACGGCGGTGCGAGTTTCCTAATGACATCAACCTTGGCCGGATCAACCTCCATGCCCCTGTTGGAGATGATGTGGCCAAGCACCGTCCCTTGAGTCACCATGAAGTGACTCTTCTCCCAAGATAGCACCAAATGATACTCAATACATCGCTGGAGTACTCGGTCTAGGCAGTCAAGACAGGAGTCGAATCCGTTGTCGTAGACCGAGAAATCGTCCATGAAGACCTCTAAGCAATCCCCTACCATGTCCGAGAAGATCGACAGCATGCACCTCTGAAAAGTCGCAGAGGCATTGCATAGCCCAAATGGCATGCGTCGAAAAGCATATGTGCCGAAGGGACAGGTAAAGGTGGTCTTCTCCTGGTCCTCAGGAGCGATGGCCACTTGGTTGTAGCCCGAGTACCCATCCAGGAAGCAATAATGGCTCTTCCCTGCCAGTCTCTCAATGATCTGGTCAATAAAAGGTAGGGGGAAATGGTCCTTCTTGGTGGCTTGGTTGAGTCTCTTGTAGTCAACACAAATCCTCCAAGAGGTGGGTACTCGTGTAGCGATCTCCTCTCCCGACTCACTGATCACAGTCGTGATGCCCGTCTTCTTGGGCACCACATGCAAGGGGCTGACCCACTTGGAGTCGGAAATGAGATAAATAAAACCTGCACCCCACCATTTGGATATTTCCTTCATGACAACCTCTCTCAGGTTGGGGTTCAGACGCCGCTGGAACTCACGCGACGGCTTCACCCCATCCTCGAGATAGATGTGGTGGGAGCACACTGATGGATCAATCCCATGGAGATCTGCTACGCTCCATCCGATCGCCTTGCGGTTCTTTTCAAGAACCCCCATCAAACGGGATTCCTGCTCTCCAGTCAACTCGGCGGAGATGATGACTGGGTACATCTCTGTATCGCCCGCAAGGAATCGATACTTCAGCGAAGTAGGGAGCGGCTTCAGCTCTGGAATACTGGGTGCCGGCAAATCTGGCTGTGGAAGAAACTGAGTGAAAGCTGCAAGGTCGGCCAAATCTGCCTGGGAAAGTGAAAGCGTACTCTCGCAAACTGGATCGGGAGAAGGCTGCTCAACTGCACTCTCTGCTCGGCTCTGCATCTACCTCCTCCTCATCTATAGGCTCAGATAGACTCAGGTCTGGCATCTGATCATAGCAATCGGCCCAATCAGACTCTGAATCCGAGGGATCTGTATCAGAAACGGTGGCATCAGTACCACCGGAGAACAAGGTGGCCTCAGCACCACCATCACTAATCATCGTGCTGCGATCAAGGACCGGCTCTGCTGCCTCAATGGTATCCTGAACCAGGTCTGTGCTCTCCAGACTCTCCTCTGCTATCCTCTCTGCATCAGCTGTGTCTGAAAGTGAGAGGGTGGTCTGTGTCTCAAGGTCTGCCCAAGCTGCCTCATCATCTGTGATCACAAAATCACAGTCCTGGTGGATGTCTGGCTCTACGTCTGTCAGCTACTCTGAATCAGTGCTCGCATCTGAGCGGGCTCTGAATCTGGCTCTATAGTCCTCGACCGTCTCTATTTGTATACTCTCACCCTGGACGCGAAAGTACACCTTCCCGCTATCATGATCAATCACCGCCTTGGCTGTGGCCAAGAACGGACGACCAAGTATGATGAGGGTATCGGCCACTGACTCAGGGATCTCCATGTCCAACACTACGAAGTCCACGGGGAATTGCAGGCCCTGAATAGTGACGATAACGTCTCGTAATAACCCCTTCGGCCTCTTGACAGATCGATCAGCGAACTGAAGGACTGTCCTGCTCTGTCGAAGAGTGCCCAACTCGAAGCGGTCGAGAAGGGCTGCCGGAAGAAGGTTGATCGACGATCCGCTATCTAGAAGAGTACGGTCGAACCACTGCTCGCTAATCTGGCATCTGACATACGGGGCCCCTGAATCTGGCCTCTTGGCTGGCAGTCGGTTCTGGATCGCAAAGCACGTGGCTTTGGTCAGCACATGGATCTCTGAAGTGTGGTTCCTCCTCCTCCTCCTGACTGTAGTCCTCTCTCTCAAAGATCGCTGGAGAAGGGGGATGTGCTGCAAAGCCTCCTGGAGGGTCAGCTGAATGTGGAATCGGTCAATCATGCTCTGGCTGAACTCCTCAAGTTCTCTCTTTTTGGTATTTTCTTTTTTCTTCCCCTTCCCCATCTGAAGAGCTCTAGGGAAGGGGATCACTGGGTCCTTCTCAGATGAAGGACTAGGAAAAGGTCTAGACGGTTCAAGGACCGGATCCACACATACATCATGCACCACAGTGGGACCAGAAGAAAGTAAACCTTTTCCTTTATTCACAGCAGAGTTCCGAGATACATGAACACGAGGAAAAACAACATCACTGTCTGTACACACACCGGTGGCCTCAGTACCGCCACGGGCTGGCTCTGCTGCTGCTGCTGCTGGTAGACGTCGTGCGGCATCAGTACCGCTGGCTGGCTCGGCTGAATGGGTGGCATCAGTACCACCTCCTAGATCTGGTGAAGCGGCGGCCTCAGTACCGCCGGTGGGATCAGCATCCTTGGTGGCCTCAGTACCACCGTCATCATCTGGAGCGGCCTCAGTACCGCTCTCCTCCTCCTCCTGTGGCGCCTCGGAATGGTGCTCAGATGAGGCGCCGCCGCCTGTTGGTGTCCTACCGCTCCTAAGTGTGACAAAATCAGCATCAAATAGATCCGAAGAAGTATCATCAAATGGGTCACAAGGAGTGGCTAACTCAGTAGGTACTACTTGCTCAGACTTCCTCTTGAGGCTGTTCGGATTGGGCTCTATCTGGGCTGGTATGGAGGCCTTCCCTCTCACCAGGTCCCGCATCTCCTGGCGGAACTCGTCCATCTCCCGTCGGAATGTAGCCTGCTGGTCCGTGAGGAGGCGGGCGATGTCATCCAAGGCGGGGCTCTCGTGGGAGCCCGACGGGTGGCCTCTCTGTGGGTGAGGCTGCTGGAACTGCTGTGGTGGGTAAGAGGGGTAGGATGGAGGGTGCTGCTGGTATCCCTGGTGAGCCTGCTGCTCACGTCTCCAAGACTGTCCCTGCTGCTGATAGGGACGAGGACCGTAGGATGACTGCTGCTGATACGCTGGGGGCTGCTGCTACGGCTGGTGCTGGTCTCTCTGATGGGAGTACTGCCCTCCCTGTCCTGACGGCTGCTGCTGGGGCTGGGCACCACCACTCCCCCACCTGAATCCGGGATGGTCCCGTCGGATCCCAGGCTGAGGGCGGTCGTACCAAATCCCGTTGACATCCATCAACGGCTCGGCATCAAAGGGGGCTGGCGGGAGTACTGCCAGAGGCTGGTCCGGCTGGTAGACCACCATCTGCATCTCTGGAGATGGTGGGGACTGGTAGGTGGGCTGCGGCTGCTGGTACGGCTCCGCCTGTACAAGGTGAACCTGTCTAGGCTGCACGGGAGTGCTGGAGCGCTGGGACGAGCTGCTGCTGCTGCTGGCGTCGCCTCGCGACTGAAGACGGGGCTGAGAAGCCGTCTGTGCCTCCTGGAGACACATGAGCTGTGTCTTCATGTCGCTCAAGACCTGTGCCATCTGCTCCATCTGCGTGATACTCTGGCACTGCTTCTTCTCGATCAGCTCCATGCGGTCCAACTTCTCGCTAATGATACCCATGTCTGCAGCTGACGACTCTGCCTGTGCTGCTGCGGCTACGGACAAACTGGATGGACCTGCATCTACCCGTGCTATCCGCTGGTACTGCACGGGTCCTGGCTGAAGTGGCTGGGTCTTCTGAGTATAGAGCTGGGTCTGGGACATCACCATATAGTTCTCTGCCATCTCCTCAAAAATGGCCCAGACCTGGTCGTGGTCCTTGGCGAAGTAGAACCTGCCACAAGAAGCATTCACCAGGCCCTGTAGCTCTGGTGATAACCCGCTGAAGAAGCTCTGCACAAGGTTCGGCTTCGTGATGTCGTGGTGCGGGCATCTGTCCAGGAGCTCTCTGAACCTCTCCCAAGCCTCGTGAAACTGCTCGTTGGGGAACATGGAGAAGTTGCTGATCAGGGCCCTCGCTGCATTCGTCCGCCCGAGTGGATAGTACTTGTTCAAGTACTCGGTGTGGAGCTGCTCCCAGGTGTAGACAAACCTCCCAAGGTGCTTCAGCCAGGTGGCTGCTCTATCTTCCAGTGAAAAGAGGAAGGCTATCATCCGGATCGTGTCCTGGTCCACATGGCGATCGTGGACAGTACTGCAAATCATCAGAAACTCCTGGAGGTGGAGGTGGGGCTCCTCTGTAGCAAGTCCATGGAACCGCGGAAGCATCTACAAGGTGTTCGGGGGGAACTTGAAGTCCCCCACGATAGCTGGAACCACCACCCAATGGTGCATCAGTGTAGATCCGGGGTTGTGCAACTCCCGCATCGGTCTAGGTGGTCCTGCTCCTCCCGCGGCTGCTGCCGCTGCGGCGGCGGCCGCGGCGGCTGCTGCTGCGGCTCGTGCCTGTGCATCATCGGGCTCCTCGGGCTCGCTCTGCTGGTCTCTCTCTGCTCTGAGCCTCTTCAACTCTCTCCTCATCTCAATCATAAATGCCCCCTGATCGCGGAGCTGCTGCTGGACTGTATCGAGTGATGCGATCAGGGTGGAGTTGATCGCTCCCTGGTCTAGTACAATGTGCTCTGGTCGACGGGAGTGATCGTCTGAACTGCCTGCTTCGGCCATATCGACGTCTGCAAAATCAAACGAGCCCAACTCAGGTGCTGTCAAATGTATCAATCTCTCCTCGGGCTCGTGTCTCTCAGGAAGGTCAGAAAGGGGATCGAGGGGGAACAGGGTGGAGTCGTACTCGGGCTCGGAGAGCGGGTCTGAGCTCTCGCGAGCCAACCTAGATGATGAGGTAGACGCGCCCGAAAGCGGTGCAGCCAGAGGCTGCCTAAGAGACCGTCTACCCATCATCTTGATCTGGCGAGTAGGGCGGATGAGATCTGGAAAAATTATGATCTGAAAACAAACCCCCGGTTCACCAACGCAACGCGAGCTGAAGACCGTAAAAGTTCGGTCAAATTATCTTGTCAATTTTATTTTGGTGAACACACAAATATCAGAGCGCTTACGTGACCTGTTGGGATATCCGCTGCTAACCCAACCGACTGGCCCGCACGGAAGAGTCGGTAATCAGTCGGGTTTAGCAACGGGGGGCTCTACCTAGTGTGCGGGTCACTCTCTCGCGCATACAAACCAAGCAATGAGGGGGTTGCTCTCCCCAAGACAAAATTTTTAGGGTGAGCGAGTTTTAAGGTCAATAATTTTAGCATTCCAATTTTATGGTTTCTCTTTTTAGTCTTTTTCAAAGCAAACAAATCGCCTAACGAATTTTTCGATTCTCCTGATTATTAAGTCAAAAACAGGGGGGAGAAGTCGAAAAAGCCGATGCACGAGAAATCAATGATGCATGCAAAGTCAGAAATGCGTACCTTGCTCCAGCTCTCTACATGCAATATGATCCGCGCATAAAATAAAGACAGAATTAAAACTAAGCTAAATGATGCAGCGGGAAAAGCCGAGTCCTAGACGAGCAACTTCCAGCGAAGAACCGTCTAACCGGTCACCGACCTCCAAGCCAAAGAGTCCGGTCTTGGCCCGTCCCTCCCCTACCCGACAAATCGGGGGTAGGAGTAAGCGCTTTACAGGACGGGCTACGGCACGTAGGCTACGGAGGCTAGCGAGTCGGTTATTTTTATTATTTATTTTAAGTAGGTCCAATTACGGTCTATAGTGCCATTAAGTGTGTGGATCCTACTAGTTACGGCACATTCACCAGAAAATCCTAAGTCTAGGGGCTCGAGCAAAAACCGCGAAAAACCGGAAAAGATAGAAATAAAAGAAAAATAAAACCGCGAAGAAAGCCGCGAAAAACCGCGCAAGTCCTAATGGGTCCCCCGAGCACACCGGTGCTCGGCGAAACAGACCCGCTACGGTCACAAGTCCAAACAGTCCAAGTTCCTGTATTATTACAATAATAATAATGAAATAAAAATCCTAAACTATCCTCACCCACTCGACTCTCTCTCTCGCTCTCTCCTACGGCTTCGTAGAGAAGGAAGCCGCCTCCAAGTTCCTCGGCTGCTCAGGCTCCTCGAAAGTCGCCTCCGCGGTCCTCGGGCCCTCGCAAGAAGAAGAGAAGAGTGGTCAGACCAGTAAAAATAATCAAATGAAAAGAAAAAGAAATGAAAATACAAGTCAGGGTATATATGCAAAAATGGAGAATAAAATAAACACAGAAGATAAAACAAAAATAAAAATAAAAATAAAAATAAAAGAAAATCAAAATAAAACAAAAAGAAAATAGATACAAAAGCCGCGAAAAGCCGCGAGCTCCGAAGAGCCGCGAAAAGCCGCGAAAACAAAAACGAAAATAAAAACAAAAATAACTACTAAGCCGTGCTCCCCGGCAACGGCGCCATTCTGATAACCGTCTAAATGACTAAGGTAAAGGTATAGAAATGGTCGTTGCGACCTCAATCACTCAGAGGATAGGTATATCAAGAAAAATCAACCACTCAGAACATGTAAAATCAATCAAGCACAAAAGAGAGCGGTCTCGCTATGAGATTAACCTGGTATAGCACCCAGGGCCGAATACAAGGAGCACGGGTTGGCCTAGGGCCTACGAAGTAGTAAAAAGAAAATAAAATAAAAGAAAAGTATTTTTAGTGGTTTTTTAATAATTTTTATATTTTTTTGGATTTTTAAAATGTATAGAAAATAAAAGGCAACAAAAACAAGCACACTTTATCAATTTATTTAACGCATCAAAAATCAAGCAAAAATTCAAGAAAAAAATGTTTTTATGTTTTTTAGGTTTTTTAATGTTTTTGGTGAATTTTTGGGATTTTTATAAGGTGTATTTTATTTTCTAAAAATCAAACAGGACTAAACAGACAAGGTACTGTCCAGCCAGGACCAAAATCCAAAAATAAAATATTTAAGGATCTCAGAGGGACCTGGAGGTAATTTTCCTGTATACTAGAGAAAATAAGGAAAATTTGAGCACCAAAATTATTGTTTTTGGGTTTTTTATTTTTAAATTTTTATTTTGTTTTTAATAGTTTCTAAATATATACAAAATATGTACAAGCATATTTTTGGGTGAGGAAAATATAATTTATTTATTTATAAGGATATTTACACTAGAGCCCCTATCTCCCTCTACTTTGACTTTTATGTGGTCAGGCCCATGCTGAGCCCTCCCTTGGGTTAGGTTGCTCAATATTTATTCTAAATATTTCCCTCTTTTTCTTTTTCATCTTTATTCTTTTATTTTTGCACAAAAACATGCTAATTATATGTTTTTACAAGATGCATGCTTTTGCTAATTATTCCTATTTACAAGTATCTACATGCATTTGCATAGGTTTTTGTAGCTAAAATATAAGAATAAAGAGTGATGAATGGGTATTCATCAGAGGGCTGGGCCACTCCCCACGTAAAGGTGGACAAGCTGATCGGAGGAAGGGGACGGCGTATTTAAGGAAGGGCGTCGGAGATGCAGGTGGTGATCGTAGTGGGTTTCGAGGGGATTATGGGGCGATAGGGAGGACGACTGGGTTCGTGGACTGGTGCGCGGGGAAGATGGAAGATGGGGGAACGCCGTGGGGTAGTTGGCGAGTGGAGGTAGTGGCTGGTGAGGGCAAGAAAATAGAAAGGGGGAGTGGTCTTCGAGCAGGATCGTGGGAGAGAGAGAGGCTGCTGGAGGTTGACGACGACACTCCGCCGTTGGATCTGGAGATCCAACGGTGGAGAAATGGGTGCAGAGCGACGGTTGAGATCAGATCGGGGGGCGGAGCGATCGGCGGGTCATGAAGCTGCCACGTGTCGTGGAGAGGCAGCGGCGCGAACGAACGGTTTGGATGAGGAGCTGAGGTTGATCGAAGGGATGAGGGCGCCAAAGGAAGGAGCGGTTGGGATCAGAGGATCGAGGCGTGATCGGAGGGTTCAGCACGGGCCACGTGGTGCGCTCCTGGTGAGGCGCAAGCGTGCGGTGATGATGGAGGCGGAGGAATGATCTGATGGCAGGGAATTGAGGCGACAATAGACGGCGGTGATCAGATGCGGGGATGATCAGACGGTTGAGGGAAAGCAACTGGCGTGGAGAGATGGGAGCCGTTGGATCTCAGGAGGAGATCTGACGGCTCAGATCGCAGGCGGGTGGGACAAGGTAAGCGAGCCACGTGGCTCACCCAGATTGGGCCACGTGGCCCAATCAGATTATTGCAGACTTCAAGATGAAATATGAAGGTCAAGATGGCCGAATTTAAAAAAACTCAAAACATGAAAGTTGTAGATCTCGATGAGATCTACAAGTTTCATGTTGACCACAACTGGAGATGAGACCAAACAAAGACCCGAAATATTCTAAAAATACCACGAATTTTTTTGTTTTGTTATTTTTTTGTGATTTTTAATTTATTTAGGACTCTGTTAATTACAGGACTTTAACTGGGCTTTATTGACACTCAGCTTAAGCAAGGGGGTTAATAATAGGAAATAAAGATGATGAAATCGAGTTTCACCAACCTTCTCCATAAAAGCCCTCACAAATCAACCTATATCTCGAACATATCTGGACCAACGAGCTCCATCCTCCACAGTACGTCAGAGTCTCATCGCCCATCCACTCCTCACAACTCCTAGCTACCATTTTGGACTGAGAGGCTTCGTCTCGAGCCTGTGGTCCCTTTTGTGCAGGTCCCGAGTTCTAAACACCACCTAGAACCGCGAGTCGAAGAGGAACATGCTTTCATGTCTCCTGAAGCTTGACCTCCTCCCAAATCCATGTCAACATCATCTGGACCTCACTGGACGCCACCAATATACACGGAGGCATGCCAAGAATCTGTCAAATTCAACAAGTACTTTCCTTTACTTAAAGGAGCAACCATCAAGAGTTGAAACAAAAATATTGAAGAAAAGAGCCACATAGACACCATTGCAAGTATCAAAAGAGGAAGGCACTTCAAGTTACTTGGGGCTCCTTCGTTCGACCCCTCCAACCCTTAAGAAGTGACTCAGACGTCTCTGATAAGGAATAAGCTATGCTTGGATTCATGGCGATTAATGATGAGGTAGCATTTGATGAATCCTCTGCATATGAATTACATGATGCTGTAAATAATTTGTAAAAAAGGAAAATAACTGCTAAAGTTGAAGGCGGGTCCTCTTGCAATTGGTTGAACCAATGGAGAGAAAGAGGGAGAGGCTCTTTTGAAGGCTATGGTTTGTGGTTTATATGGGAGGGTACGACCAAGATAAAAATATAGAGAACAATTCTTGTGATTTTTCTCCCCTTTATTCTTAAGACTTGAAGGTGTAAATTCTTTCAACTCAATTGAATTAAAACTGAAGACATGTCCCTTATTTTGTAGGGAATTGTACAATCATGCATGGACGTCCAAGATAGAGAGACCCCTTTTTCGCACCAATTGTGTCCTCGATCTAACTATGTAGATCTACAATTTGGGATCAGCTTCAATGATCTAACTCCTTGAATCAACTGTTGTATGATATCAAGATGGCTTTGATACATTCATACTAAGGACTTTTATTAAGTGTAAACATAGTTTTGGTTCAGATAATAAAATGAAAAACGATTGTTATTGTACTAATAAGTCGTTAAGGTCTTGCATGTCCAATACACATACTTAAAAGCAAAGATTTAAAAGCAAAACTGAGCATGAAACCACGCTACAATAAAATTGACATATGGCAATGAAAATATTGAATATTTATTGTCATATCTTCCAAATGCCCTATTCGTTTCAAAATCAGTTTTTTTCTTGTAATCAGCAAAGAATGTTCCATTCATTCCTAAAGGTCCATATAATGACACTTAATCTTTTATCTTATCTGTTAAAACTTTTATTAAAACTTAACAATGATTAGAAGAAAAACCCAATGAATAACCATTTTTATATGATTCATCGCTAAGAATATAGCAAGAAATACAATAATTGTTGCAAAGTTATACCTATAAGGAAATATTATTTGTTTTATATATTTGACGGTGGGAGATGTGGTAATGAATGTTAAATTATTCGTTGTTATGGGTCAATGATGTTGTATAACCAGTAATATGTCAATTTTGGATTTCCACGGTTAGGATAATTAGATTGATCAGTCGAACTAGTGAATACAATATAAATTTTTAAAATTGGAAGAAAAGAAATCTAAGTTACATTGTTAGATAGGTTCATATAGATTTGCTTGATATTTCATACAAGTGATTATGTATTATGCTACATCGTATATTTAAATATACTTGTAAACTTTATGTGAATACAACTTTATGAGGTTTAAAAGTAACTATTTTACAAAGACATGTTAAAACAGTAATGGATGTCAAGGGTTCCTAACATGCTTTTTGAAGTAGGACGATGAAAAGCTTCTTGACGTGGAGGCATCATTTGTCAATATTGGAAGGAATTATATCAAGCATAGACCTGGCCACTGGGTTGGGGGCCCGCCAGCTCAATCCTTTCATGGGACGGACTTGGGCTAAAAAATTTCATGAATGGGTCGGCCCGCCATGGTCATGTGCAACAAAATCCAACCCTCTCGTAAATATTAAAAAATATATTAAAAATTACATTTAATATAATATACTTCAAGCTTTTGTTATACATTATCAAAGTGACATCGTATTTTGTAGTTTATGTCAAGCAACGCATATTATGATTCCTTAAAATTAGAAAGTTTAGATGATACTCAAAAATTGTATTTATCTCTACAAATTATTTTAAAAATTTAAGAAAAACATAATTTACTTTCAACCCATAGGGCAAACTAGGTGGGACCTGGATGGGGGATTTTAGAACCCTACCCATAGCCCGATCCAACCCACACTTAGGCCTAGTCTAATCATGCATAAGATATTACAAAAGAAATGATGCTCCGGATAGAGGAGAGGCAATAATATTGGACCCTTGACCTGCGTGCTCTCAAAGTGAAACGGATGGAACCTTTGGAACAAATTTACAGGAACACAGGAAGAGCAGGAGGCTTATGACGAGGGAGACCTGAAAAGAGTACCGTGTTGAGATCCGAGATGTAACTAAACTACGAATAGTTTTTAAGAATTGCATTTTATATAACAATTAGGAATTATTTTTCGTAAAAAAATAGATTATTGAATCAGTGACTTGATTCAATTAGAGTTCAATTGAATTAGCGGATCGGTTTCTCGGTTTCTGTTCTGTGGGTGAATATCAGTTAGTGGGTCCATTTTTACTTTTGATTCGTCGTTGAACCGGTTGAACCCTATTCTACTTTTCTAGGAGGATGCCCCGAATGATGGTCATCGTTCCATTTGTTTCCGATCTCCTCCCCCTCTCGAAAGAGTGGTGCTGTAGTGCTGTAGCACGTCACAACCGCTCGATCAAGCTCGCTACAGCAAATCCGATCTCCTCCCCCTTTCGAAAGAGTGGTGTTGTAGTGTTGTAATGCACCACAACCGCTCGATCAAGCTTACTCCGGATACCTCGAAAGATAGAAGTCCATCCTCAGAAGTACAACATATGTCAACCGTCCATTTCTTTAGAAGATGGAAAAAAGGAGACCCTAACTATCTTTAGCCATTTTAAATTCGTCTCGTCCACCTTCTTCCTCCTCCTCGACGAGCACCGGTTATCCTCTCCCCACTTCGTTTTTATTCCTCCCAGGAACAGAAATGAAGTGGTGTTATCCGCGGCCTCCCGAAAGCTCTCGAGGGATATGGCTGGGCGACAGCCCCACCGATGGGGCAGCGTCCCTTCTCATGATCCAGATCTCCATTATCGTCCTCCTCTCCTACACCCTCCGCTTCCTCCTCCGTCCCCTCCATCAGCCCATCATTGTCTCGCAGATACTGGTATTCACCCTGTTCTTATTTTAGCTGTTGCCCTGTTGTGCCCATTATTTTTTGGGTGAGATTAAACAAAAGAACATTGTGATGTACTTTGGTATCCATTCATGTACGTGGAGTTATTCTAACTCGTGATTCGACAAACAGGCGGGAATAATTATCGGCCCTTCCTTCCTGGGGAAGTACGAGCTGTTCAGTAGGACGATATTCTCACGGAACAAGCAGCACAACCTGAGGGTGGTGGGACTCGTGGGACAGACATTCTTCAACTTCATGGTGGGGTTGAAGGCGGACGTGGGACAGCTGACCAAGACCGGCAAGAAGGCAGTAGTCATCGGCCTCGCCACGATGTGGCTGCCCTACTGCTTCTTCTACCCGCTCTTCTACTTCACCAGCTATGACAGCGGCATCAATAGTGAGCGCCAAACTTGGCTCCTCCCGGTGGGAAATGGACAGTTCTATTTTTTCAACTTCTGCGCCAACTTCTGGTCGTCAACCTCCATCGTCGTCGTCTCCGCCGTCCTTTCCGAGCTCAACCTCTCTAACTCCAAGCTCGGCCGCCTCGGCATGGCTTGCACCATGACGCAGATGATCGCTGAGACCATCAGCAGGGCCTACCACAACGTTAAATTTAACTTCACATTAGCCAATAGCACCTCCAATGCATGGGGTTCCGCCTTGTCCTTCTTGTTAATTATCGTGTTTATCATCTTCGTGCCGGGGCCCGTCGGTGCGTGGATCGCCAAGAAGACGCCCAAGGGGAGGGCCCTGAGCGATCTCAACTTCATCGCGATCATTGGCTTGGCGGTGGCGGGGGGGTTCCTATGCAGTGCCATTGGGCATAGTCTTGCGAGTGGGGCGTTCTACGTCGGTCTCGTGCTGCCGTCGGGGCCGCCTCTGGGATCGACGTTGGTGGACAGGCTGGAGGGTCTGGTGTCCATTCTATTCTTCCCGGTCTTCATAGCCATAGTCGGATTGCGCACAGACTTCTCCGCCCTGTTTGCTATCCTTCTTAACTGGAATGGCCTGCAGCTGATCAACTTGTTTGCCTGCGCGATTAGGGCTAGCGTCGTGGTGCTTACCGCTCTCTACAGCGGCTACTCAGTCCTCGAAGCCCTCACGCTCTCGGTCATCATGAGCCTAAGGGGAATGGGCGAGGTCGCTTTTATCGACAGTTGGATCGACAGCGAGGTGAGACTACATGCCATTCGATCTCCAACGGTTGGACGCATTTGAATCGGAGGAAACTAGTCCTACCTGGGTATTGTCGTCTTCAAAAACTTATACTCTAAAAAATGCTCAACAGATTCTTCCCAGAAATCCCAATGAACAAATGATCACACGGTTCATTCAATCAAGTTAAGCGCGTTTCTGTGCAATATATCATACTCTGTTTGATTACGGTTATCCCCATGGTGCAGTTTGCAAACTCAGACGTGTACACTATACAGATGTTGACAATCCTCATAGTGGCAGCGGTAACAAAGCCGCTGCTGGTGATGATGTACAACCCATCCCGGAGGTTCAGGGTGCACAGGAGGCGCACGGTCGAGAACTTCAAGGATCAGGGAGAGCTGCGCTTGCTTGCGTGCCTGCACAATGCCGAGAGCGCGCCGACGACCATCAACCTACTGGAGGCAATGTATAACTCGGTCTCCCCTCTGTGCACCTACGTCCTCCATCACATGCAGCTAATAGGCCGTGTCGACACCGTCCTCGTGCCGTACGAGATGGGGAAGAGGAACCTGAACGCCAACGCCGACACCGAGAAAATATGCAATGTCTTCCATACCTTCGAGACCAGGCATCGCCCCTCCGTCACGGTGCTCTATTTTGCTCTCATTCACTTGTATGATATTAGCAGTAAGATAATTTACCAAGCATTGGCCGTTAGAAAATAGGGTTCTCTAATAACATGTCCTGCAAAGGATGATCGAAGGCAGAACGATCCCCATGTGGGAATCAAGTACGATAATCGAATCACGATAATCAAGCAACCACAAAAGACATGAGAATTTTAACGTGGTAAAACCCTCCTCAACGTGAGAGAAGGGAAAAATCCACGTGGACGACCTGCAACAAATCCATTAGGTTGAAAATATTGAGCACAGTGTCTTCTCAGTATTTTATAGTTGTGGGCTCCTGAGGTTGGAACTACTGACTCCGTTAACAGGTACAACCGTACATCGGCATCTCGCCATACCGGAGCATGTACGAGGACATATGCTCGATGGCAATGGACATGAAGGTGTCGATGATCCTCCTCCCCTTCCACGTCATGGACGTTCATGGCACCGTGGCGTCAGACAGCCAGTCCCTCCGTTCCGTTAACCTCGACGTCCTCACGTATGCTCCGTGCTCCGCCGCCATCCTCATCGACCACGGCAAGATAAAGGACATCGACATGGCCCTGTCCAGCCTTATCCATCATGTGGCCATCTACTTCTTCGGCGGCCCCGACGACCGCGAGGCTCTCGCCGTGGGGATGCGGCTGGCGAGGAACGGCCGCGTGAGCGCGACGCTGGTGCACTTCGTCCCCGTGGACAGCCAGAGGGACATAGTTGACAGGTACGAGGAGAAGCTGGACGAGGACATAGTTCACGACTTCAAGGCGGAGAGCACGCACAACCGGATGTTAGTCTACAGGGAGGAGCGAGTGCATGACGGGGAGGAGATGTTCAGTGTCATCGTCGCCACATGCAACGCCTTCGATCTGCTCGTCGTCGGGAAGAACGCCGGGAGCAACTCCGCCCTCACGCATGGCCTGTCCACTTGGAGCGAGTTCCCGGAGCTCGGCGTCATCGGCGACTTCTTGGCGTCCAGAGACTCAGCCAAGAAAGTTCTCAGCCTTGTCGTGCAGCAGCAACCATCCTCTTTGAAGGAGCCCGATTTTGCCTAACGCATGTTTCTCTGCTGTTGTATCATCATCCAGATGTATTCATTGGCCATGTCTTTTGTATCTTGTCCACAAAGATAAGGAGGAATGGGTTGCGAGATAAGCAGGAATATATCAAGCGTGGCTTTTTCTTAAACCTTATTCTTATTTTAAGGGGTCTCCAAAATTCTTAACATATTTCTTGCCACTGTCTATTATTCCTGGGAGCAGATTCTAAAGCGCAGACCATCTGGTGTAATCCCAATTACAGACCTTATAACATATCTTCCAAATTTCACGTTAATCGGATATTATTTGCTATTTATCTTAATCTTTGAAGATCGGAGAAATATTTAAGCAACTTAAATTCCATTTAAAAAGATCCAGATCTTGGAATATTAAGATAAAATAGCAAACTTCCTATTAACGCAAATTTTGGAGGATATGTATAGCATTAACCCAAGATTCGATCTATAAGATTGGATTTTCGAATCACGAAAGAAACAAAAAGGAAATTATAGTAGGTCTGCTATAATTGGGATTACAGCAGACGATATGCTCTCGCAAATTCTCTGCTGGAGTTTAAACTACAGTAAGGATTGTACTTCTCTTCTTCTTTTGTGCAAAATCGCTTTAAAAATGTGCTATTTTCAGCTATTTTATCTTAATGGGCAAACAAAAGTCAACATTTAAATAACTTAAAATCCATTTAAGAAATGGACTCGATGTTTGAAAATTAAGATAAAAATAGCTAGAAATATCGAATTTGGATGAAACTTAACAAACATGCAGAACAATATTCACACATTCAACTTGTGGTTGGATTTTTAAAAACAATTTTGTAAAAAAAAAGGTTACAACAATCCCTACTGTAGTTTAAACTGCATCGAAGTATATGCTTTCATGTTTTTCCCACGGTAGAATTAAGTAATAATATCGTTACATTTTGTGCTATGAATGTAATCACATGGAGCAGATTCTATCTTACAGCCGGTAAGTTCTCCCACAGCAGGGCTTCTCTCTCTCTCAAAATTGTTATGAAAAACTATATATGATTTATTTCCTATGAAAGTTCATATAATCCAATGATTGTAACAATTGCACTTAAAGTCAGCATTCATCAATCAAATTTAAAATCCATTTTAAAATATCTTTTCTTTGGCTTCTAATATAAAATAATTACGAAAATCGAATGAAGTTAGATGTGTATAACAATATACATAGATAAAATTTATATGGTTGGATTTTTTTATAAAAAATGTAAACAAATATATAAACGAGAACGTAGAGCTTACGGTGGGGTAACCCAAAATAGAGAGTTGTTCTGCTCCAGTAATTCCATATTCCTAAAGGTATCCTATTATATACGGGTTCTTTACATTGATACCCTTGTAAACCTTGAACTTTTACATAAATATTTTATGTAAATGATTATTGATAAAAGCCCTTCACAAACGTATTTCATTAACAAAGACGCTCTTACGTTAACTAACCGTGTTGAACAATACATTTTTTTCGAATAAAAAGTAAAAATTTGGAGATACTTTGAACTTCTACACAATTATTTTATGTAAATAATTATTGGTAAAAATGCTTCATAATCTTATTCCATTCACAGAGACACCCTTATGTTAACTAATCGTGCTGAATCATACATTTTTCTGAATAAAAAATAAAACTTTGAAGACAATTGAAGTTGAATTGTATCTCTTATTCCATCTCTCTACTTCTTGTTAGACATGTAAGTCCTTAGCGAGCCATTTCACAATAAATGCTATTGCATATTTCCATAACTCCATATCTGAAATAAAATATCTTTTATGTTTCATTATTAAGGACCCTTAGTACGATTAGGGATACATGACGTGGCCACTTTGATTATCATATAATTGTTATCTAAATAGTTAGGTCATAAAACCTGACACGTAGTCAGCTGTCTATGAAGATAGATTGAGGGTACAACTTGCATCTCAAAGTTATAGCAAAAGGATCTCCAGTCTAAGAGGAGATGACAAGATCGAGAGCCAGTTCACTATCTCAAGTGTCGTGGCTTTGCTCACCGGAGCAGCGCCTGCAGGGTTGGGAGTCAGGTTGCTCTGATTTTGAGGATGTCGACGAGCCTGTTGGCGGGGGAAGGAGGCGGAAAGGAGGTTCTCTATAGGGGGACACCGGATGTGGGGATGGCGTCGGGGGGGGGGGGGGGGGGTTCCGGGGGATGTAGTCTTGGTCACACCGTGGCGGGTGTCGGCCCGAGGTCTTGATGGGGAAGAGGCGGAGGCTTTTGTTGCCAATGTCAAAATTGAGAAAATTGCTCATTCGATGGAGATCGGTGTGTGCTACTGACAACGTCCTCTTAACACGTATATTGTCCTTGGTGCGGGTGCGGGGGGTACTTTTTCTCTGGCGAAGTCTGAAGCGAGTGCAGGAGGTTCTCTCGGGGATTGCCAAAGTGTAGATATCGTCAACACAAGAGTCATTCCAGACAAGTGGCCCGAGCTCGTTATCTGGGTTCGGGAGCTTCATCCTCGGCAACTTGGTTGGTGGATGGCACGTTTGGAGGGATAGATCCTTCATGTGCAGCTGGCGACAGTCGGAGTTTCGACGTCTGGTTTGGAGCTTCGGGGGAAGCGTGGCGGAGGTGATTGTCTAGGATCCGACGTGGAACAGAGGCCAGAGATCGCAGCTGGTTACAAAAATGGCACCAGCTATCTCAGAAGGCAAAATGCATAACTTTCCACAAGGAGTGCGGTTTGGAGTATTCAAAGCGAGGGGTGTAATTACAGGGAATCTGAAATGGCCTGCCGCTTTGACTTCTACCGTTCCAAATTTCCAACGTGTGGTGTTTCCTCTTCAGGTGCCTCTTGTGGGAATTCCAAATGCACCCTCTCCGTCTTGATGTCTCTCGGATCCGGGGGTGGATCTTGGGGCATTGACATATGCCGTTTCAGATCTCCTACGTGCGGCCACTCCACTTCAGGCACCTCGAGTTGGTCTTCGGAGGCTCCCTCTCCCACTACTACAGGCCACTCTGATCAGGTCCTTGGTCCAGGGGTGGTCGCCCGACTCGACTCACGATGCATCCCATTGGTGCAAAATCGATGGAAAGAATCAAAGTGGGAGGTTCCTACCGTGGCAGATGTGAAGGATCCGGAATTAGCGAGTAAGGGGACTAGTTCGCTCTCGGCCCCGTCTCAATATTGCATGCCTGTAACGATAGTTGAGCTATCGAAGGACGACTACCAAACTAAGACATCGGGGGTCATAGAGGAGTCTGACCGAAACCGACGTCACATGGAAGAAGACCTGAGGTTAGAGGATGCGATGCTCGAGCCAGTGGAGGAGTTTGGGCATCATGCGTGCGACCCGTAGGTCGTGATCTCGGTGACTCCGCCTGTGGTGTCTATTCATGCTCATATGGAAGGGGTGGCCTCAACCAGGTTTGCATCGATGGGAGAGATTCTTAGCGGTGCTCCGGGTTGGCATTGAAGGTGCGTTTGATGTCGCAGGGGGAGGGGTCGCGGCAGGGGTGGAGGATGGAAGTCAAGGGGTGGGACCCAAGGGTGAGGGATTGGTGGCATTCCCAAAGGTTGGTTTGAGGGCTGGTGATGCGGAGGTCCCCACTACAAAAAAAGACGGGATTGGCATGCACTGCTCTGCGTGCACTGGGCGAGCACATGTGCTCGCTCAACACTGGGCGAGCACACGAGGAGCACATGTGCTCGCCCATGGGGGTCGCCCGTTTGAATTATGTGGAGCGGCTCGATTACCAATTTGGACGAGTACATGTGCTCGCTCACATGTGCTCGCCCACTTGAATTTCTTTGCGCGGATAACTTTAGCGTCTGGTAAATTTTGGGCGAGCACATGACGACTGCTTGGCGAGCACGCACTACAAACTGAACGTCCTTTGGGGACGCTTATTGGGGACGGTCAAGGAATAACCGTCCCCAATAACAGTATCGGGGACGGTCATTAGCGGACCGTCCCCTTTCTAATGTAATAGCGACGGTTCATATCGACCGTCGCCATTAGGTGACCTTTAGGGACGGTTCTTTACCCGTCCCTAACTAGGCTAGCTGTAGGGGACGGTTATAAACCGTCCCCATTACTCCACTGTACCCGTCTCCTATACAAAAGTATAGGGGACGGTTGAAACCGTCCCCGATAGTTGGTTATAGGGGACGGTTGCAAAACCGTCCACCGTCCCCTCTGCCCTACTAAAAGGGGACGGTTCACTTATAACCGTCCCCGATCATTCATATAGGGGACGGTTGTATGACCATCCCCGATGGTCATATACTCCTCCGGCGGTCGACTCCTCCTCATTTTCACCCGACTCGATCCTCTCCTCTCCCTACTCCTCGTCGTCACCGCCCCCTCCTCCCCTCGTCGTCGCCCTCCTGCTCCTCCTCCTCCCTCTCGCCGCCGCCCTCCTCCTCCTCCCTCTCGCCGACGCCCTCCTCCTCCTCCTCCCTCTCGCCGCCGCCCTCCTCCTCCTCATCCTCCCTCTCGTCGCCGCCCTCCTCCTCCTCCTCCCTCTCATCGCCGCCCTCCTCCTCGGCCTGAACTCGTGCCCGTCCGCCCGCCGCATTACTTGGTTGTAAGTTTTGTTATTATTTTTTATATATTCATCATGCTTATGATTGCATTTTTTTTAATATACTTATTAGTTTAGTCAAATGCTTAAGATAGTAGATTAAAAAATAGTGGATAAATGCCTAATTGTGAGAAATGCTTATTAGTGGTAAATGCTTATTAAAAATTGTTTAAGATAGTAGATTAATCTTGATTAAAATGCTAATTTAGGTAAATGCTTATTAGTGATAAATGCCTAATTGTGAGAAATGCTTATTAGTGATTAAAATGCTAATTTAGGTAAATGCTTGTAAGTATTGTTTTAAAACATGTATAGTTAGATTAGAAACATGGTACTGAAACATAGTTATTACCTTTGGATGTTACCTATAGGCAATGGACAAAAGTTGGATAAATAAAAGATTCGACAATTATCGGACATATAACCAAGGGGTTATGGGATTCTTGGACTGGCCATTTCGATATGATTCGCTCTATCATATTGTAGGAGGTGAAGGAGATAAGATACATTGTCCGTGCATAAGATGCAAGAACACTTTGACACAAAATCGAACCATGATTTACGATTATTTGATATTAAATGGTTTTTGGCTCCATTATACAAATTGGACGTATCATGGTGAAGGAATTATTATGGACGAAGATAATAATAACCAAGTTGATAATGAAAGAGATGTCTCTGAAAGACATGACTGTGATGCTATGTTTGAGCTGATAGATAACATTCGAGAACATGACACTGATGAACTAATAGATACACCTCCGGATTACTTACTTAAAAAAATAGAAGATGTAGAAAAGCCATTATGTGACGGAGTCAAAATGTCTCGGTTGCGTTTTCTTTTGGAAATGTTTAAGATAAAAGTGAAGAATCGGTGTACAGCGGTTACGATGACAGATGTCTTACAATTGATTAGGACATTATTAAATAATCCAGAAAATTTTCCAAAGGATTGGAAGGACGCTAAATAAAGATTTCGGGCACGTGGATTAAGCTACGAGAAAATTGACGCATGTCCGAATGACTGCATTTTATATTGGAAGGATTACTCAAATCTAGATACATGTCCCGACTGCAAAAGTAGCAAATATAAAAATTTGGGCCATGATTCGAAAAGGAAAAAATCGGAGAAGATTTTACGATTCTTTCCTTTGATTCCCATATTACAACGATTATATTCATATGAAAGAGCAGCTAAAATGATGATATGGCACAGTAATATCAAAAAGAAAGATATAACTGGTGTTATGCGACATCCGTCTGATTCAGAAGAGTGGTGGAAATTCGATAAAATGTATCCATCAATATCTTTCTTTCAGCTAGATTTACACATCTGCCTATTTGAGATGAGAATCCATCTGATACTCTAATTGATTTAATAAATTTGAGTATCTTATCTTTGTCAGCACCGGATAAAGTATACACTATTTCTGGAATTGTAATTCTAAAATTCTCTGACTCTATCGGATGTAGTTCGGGTCGGATACCCAACTGTATTCGATCACGTCTGGCTCGCAAACTGTCTTTCGCAGTACCAGAAATATTTAAAATCCCCAGAATATTTTCCATAACATTCTTCTCTATATGTATCACGTCCAAGTTATGACGGACCTGTAAGTATGCCAATAGGGTAGCTCCTAAAAGAATATACTCTGTTTTCGCCATCCAACGGATGTCTTCCTCTTAAATAATCGATATAGAGAGTGGTTGCCCAAATTTTGTTGTTCTATCCAAAATGCACTTTCTGATCGGCGAATCAGACTTAACCGACGTCCAAACGACTGTCCATCAAACTTGTAATTGTTTTCACTTCTTAACCATCTGATGACCGCCCGAATGACTAAGGTAAAGGTGTAGAAAAATAGGTCGTTGCGACCTCAATCACTCAGACTAAGTCAATCAAGAAAAATCAACCACTCAGGACATGTAAAACTAATCAAGCACAAAAGAGAGCGGTCTCGCTATGAGATTAACCTGGTATAGCACCCAGGGTCGAACACAAGGAGCACGGATTGGCCAAAGGCCTACGAAGTAGTCAAGATGAAATAAAACACAGAGAAGATATTTTTAGTGATTTTTAATGATTTTTATATTTTTTTGAATTTTTAATATGTGAAGAAAATAAAAGAAAGTAAATATCAACACACTTCTACAATTTATTTCACACACCAAAAATAAAGCAAAAATTCAAGAAAAAAGGTTTTTATGTTTTTTAAGTTTTTAAGTGTTTTTGGTGAATTTTTGGTAATTTTCTTTGGTATATTTTATTTTCTAAAAATCAAAAAGTGAGAGAAAGACAGGGTACTGTCCAGCCAGAACCAAAACCCTTAAATAAAATATCTAAGGATCACAAAAGGGTCTGGAGGTAATTTTCCTATATTCTAAATAAAATAAGGAAAATTTGGGCACCAGAATTATTGCTTTTGCATTTTTAGATTATTTATTATAATTTTTATGGGTTTTTAAGGGTTTTTAAGTTTTTAGGGTTTTTACGCAATGAAAAATAGCCAAAATAGGCTAGAAAATCAAACAACACACAAACAACAGTAACTAAAATTTTTAGAATTTTTGGGGGTGATTTTATATTTTTTGTGATTTTTCAAGTTAAACAGTAGCAAAAATAGGGGTTTTTGAATTTTTAAAAAATAGCAAATGAAATCAAAAATGTCCTCAAAAATTCATAAAAATTCTACACCATGGCAGGAGCCATGTGTCAAATTTTCATCGAATTTGGAGGTGATTTGATATTTTAATCAAAAATAAAGGAGGGGCACAGTGCACAAGGACCTAAGTGCAAATACCCAAAAGTTCTGGGGTCCTGGTGCAAAATACCCAAGAAATCACGCGCGTAGCACGTGCCTGGGGCACTCAGGGACCTAAATGTAAGAAAAATAAGTTCCGAGGGCTTATTGGTAACAAGTACCAAAAGTCCAGGGGCTTATCTGCAAAATACCCAAAATAAAACGCACATGGGGAATTAAATCACGCACAGGGGCATAAATGCAAATAAATAAAACTTTTTATTCAATCCGATAACATCCAGAACTACAGGGCTTAAGTCGCAAATAACCCAAAATATCACGTGTCGATGCACGTGTCTCACACAAACAGGGGCATAAATGCAAATACTGAAAAGCTCGAGGTCTAATGTGCAAATAACCCAACGTAAACAAAATACTCAAAATATTTACAGGACTGAAATGTAACACAAAAACTACGAGGGGGCCTAAGGTAATTTACCCCTTTTATTAAGTCGAACCGATGGATGAGCGCCACGTGGATAGATGGACGGCTGAGAAGGGGGTGGCGCCCAGGTCTCCGGTCCTCGACTGTGATCCGACGGTCCAGGTGCTGCCACGTTGCAGATCGAACGGTGGGCGGACGACGAGGCTGAGCTGCGCTGGATCGACGGTGGAGATCGACCCTCGGATGGATCTGGCGGTTGAAGCTGCTCCTCGAATGGACGTACGTGATTGGATCTGGAGCTCGGGGGTCAATCGGACGGCGGAGGAGGGTGATGGACGAACAGGGCTCCGGCGAACTTCGCCGGACTCGTGACGGCGCTGGTCTCCTCGTGGACGCTCGCTGAAGGTTGGAGAAGGAAGCCGCGATCCCTCCGCGTCTAATGGAGCCCTCCGATGGCCCAACCGATCCTCTGGGAGGTCCGGTGAGGTCGGCGGAGGTGGAGCAGCTGGTCCAAGTGGTCCAAGCCCTCAGATGGGCTTGGATAGACCTGCAAAGTATCCCAGCAAACTCGCGGGTCGAGGGCAAAGTGCCTCGACCCTGTTAGGCGTGGTGAAGGTGCATGGTGTGTCGGAATGGAGAGCTCCGGCGAAGGTGGTCGGCGGAGGAGCTCGATTCCCAGATCCTGTGCGATCTGGGTTGGGTGAATGGGTGAAGAAGATGCGGAGAAGTCTGGTGAAGATGATGGTCGGGTCGGAATGGCAGATGGGAGATCGGAGGTGGCTGGCGACGGCGGCGGAGCTACGCTACCAGTAAGCTAAAAATCGAAAGCTACGCTAATCTACGGCCTAAGAGATCTACCTGGGTGGTCGGAGAGACTGGGGAAGAGCAGGGGGTGCTCCTGGTCTTAGCCTCAAGGGTCGTCTCGGCCCGAGGCTCGGTGCTCACGCTAGTGGCGGAGCAACGGCGGCGACACACGCCGGATCAGTGGTTTCACCTCCTCGCCTCGCTGCAACAGGGGCGATCGCTTGCTGTCACTCTCACGGTGCCTCTGGAGTTCACTGGGAAGAAGGAGAAGGTCCAAAGATAAGGCGCGGAGGCGGCGGAGGTCGAGATATATATGGAGACAGGGCCGATTAGGGTTGGGTGGAGACGGCTATGGAAGGCGTGGATCCTTCGGCGAAGGATCTGGCGAGGATGTCGGATGATTGGCGAAGGATCCGGGCACGGGATTTGCGGAGGCGACAGGCTGGAGACGCGTGGAGAAATCGGCGAAGTCGGGTCGGGCGCGGGTCTCCCCAAAAGGAAAGAGTCCGCGGGGGAGTTGACCGGGGTCAACAATCCCCCGTGGACCATTCAGGAGCTGCCACGTATTTGATTTTTTTTGTTTATTTATTTTAAGGCAGAAAATGGCCGAATTAAGAAAAACTTAAAACATGAAATATTTTTCTTTTATTTTTTTCTATTTTTTGGTGATTTTTAATTAATTTTTGGAAATAAGAATAAGGTATGTACATTATAGGTCTATACATAGGTATATGTACAAGATGTTTTTGTATTTTTAATTTTGTAATTTTTATTTGATTTTTGTTTTGTTTCTTTTTATTTATTTTCTTTACAAAATATAATCTAGAATATTTACAAAAAGTTTTAGAAATAAATAAATTTATTTACAAGGTGAAATAGCTAAGGAAGGTGGTATATGTACATGGTAAAAAGATATTTTTGGATTTTGGATTTTTAATTTTTATTTTGTTTTTAATAGCTTTTACAAAATATATAGAAATATTTACAACATATTTTTGGGTGAGGAAAATATATAGTTTTATTTATTTACAAATATATACATATGTGAGCCCCTATCTCCCTCTACTTGGCTTTTATGCGGTCATGCCCATGCTGAGCCCTCCCTTGGGTTAGGTTGCTCAATATTTATTCTAAATATTTCCCTCTTTTTCTTTTTACTCTTTATTCTTTTATTTTTGCACAAAAACATGCTAATTATCTATTTTTACAAAGATGCATGCTTTTGCTAATTAATCCTATTTGCACATATCTACATGCATTTGCATAAGTTTTTGTAGCTAAAATATAAGAATAAAGAGTGATGAATGGGTATTCATCACCATCTATGACTTACGGGTAAGAAACGACGATGTCCCAAATAACATAGAGCGGTTGTTGTTAATTCCTCACCACCTCATCCGTAAAGAGCTCGGTGCATAGTGCGGTTGTCCAAGTAAAGCCATAATCTATATGAGTCATGTGTTGTTGTTAAGTGCTCTACTTAGGCTCATTGAGATGACATGTGATCATAGCCTAATGGACTCAAAGAATTAAGTCACCATGGACCTGAAAAGCCTTAAACCTAAGCCATGTAAGGTTCCTCTTAGAATTAGGTGGATTAAGATCTTAATCAAGCTCCATTTCTCAATTTGATTCCAGGCTAGTTTAAATATCAACTATCATCCAAAAAAAACTATATACATATGTACAAAAAGATGCTTATTTACACAAATTTTGCAACCATGCAAAATTTTTGAAAAATGTTTTGAAATCATGAGTGATGATGCATGAAGTGCAAGTTTTGCAAAAAGAAATTTACACACATTTACACAAGATTTTTGCAAACTTTTGAATTTCAAAACATTTTGGAAAAATTTTGTACTATATACATAGTTTTGATACAAAAATATTTACAAATTTTACACACAAAAGATTTTTGAAATCATTTTTACAAAAATAATTTGTACACTAGCTATGTATGTGCAAATAAAAGAAGATTATGTACATGAAAAATTTTTAATTTTTTTGTGGTTTTTAGCCATTTTTATTTATTAACACACTCACACAAAGTACGAGTTATGGCTAAAGTATATATGAAATATATACACACCCCCCTATACTTAGCTCGAACGATGTCCTCGGAGTCGAGAGCGATGAAGAAGACATAACTCGTGCTATGTATAGGGAAGTGAAAAGGAAGGCTATACAAAAGGAGAATGAAAAGTCAAAAGGTTCTCGGGTCTCCCCCCTATACTTAGGATCAAGTAATCCTAAGTATAGCAGGCTGTATACTAAGGGAGAACCGAGTGGAGAATGTACCGGGTCTACCCCCCCTATACTTAGGGTAAAATGCCCCTAAGTATAGGCAGCAAAACAGGGGTAAACAGAAACAAAAGAAATACCCAAAATGTCTCACATCCCCCCTATACTTAGGGTAAAGTACACCCTAAGTATAGCGTAATCATAAGATGAAGAAAGGGATGTGGGACTAAGGAATGTGATGATATGGACATCTGGATCTATGTACAGCGGAGGATCAGTAAAGCTCAGGCGTGAGATGCATTAGATGTGAGTCAAAGACCACATCTCACGCAAAATGGATAGGGGCAATATCAACGACCCGCGGCTCATGATCTAGAAATGGCTTGAGCCGCTGGCCGTTCACTCGGAAGGTACTCTCAGAAGACAACTCGGATATGTCGATGCTACCGTTGTCGTGTACCTTCCGAACCAGATAAGGTCCTTTCCATTTGCTTTGTAGCTTCCCTGGAAATAATCTAAGCCTCGCATCAAACAGCCATACTCTCTGTCCAATCTCAAAATGCTTGTGGCTGATATGAGAATCATGCCACTCCTTGACTTTCTCCTTATAATGTAGGCTGTTTGAGAAAGCTGTATCTCTAAGCTCTTCCAAGGCGGCTAACTCTGCCCTCCTCTGGTCTCCTTCACCATCTGGATCCATAAGAATATCTGTAACTGCCCAAAGTGACTTGTGCCTCAACTCAACAGGTAAATGGCACGGCTTGCCATATACGAGGCGAAAGGGAGATGTGCCCAAAGGTGTCTTGAAAGACGTCCTATATGCCCACAAGACCGAGTCCAATAGCTGTGACCAATCCTTTCGGTCAGGGCGGATGACTTTCTGCAGAATAGTCTTGATCTCCCTATTCGACACTTCGGCTAGACCATTCGTCTGTGGATGGTATGGTGTAGCAACACGATGGTCTATGCCGAACTCGCTAGCAAGTGCCTTCACCTGGTCGTTGATGAAGTGAGATCCCCCATCAGAAATCAGAACTCGTGGAACCCCGAACCGCGTGATGATATGCTTCCTCAAAAATCTGCAAACTGTCCTCGCATCAGCGGCTCGGGCGGGGATAGCCTCAACCCAACGACTAACATAATCTACGACCAACAGAATGTACTCAAATCCCTGACTCTTAGGGAATGGACCCATGAAATCGATGCCCCATGCGTCAAAAACCTCACAGAAGTGAATGGGCTGCATCGGCATCATACCACGCTGTCCACAAGTGCCCATCCTCTGACAGTCAGTACACCTCTTCACGAATTCATCAGAGTCCTTGAAGAGGGTAGGCCACCACAAGTCGGATTGGAGCACTTTCTGTGCCGTTCTCCTCCCAGAATGATGTCCTCCTGCCTCAAGCTTGTGGCAGTAAGTGAGGACACTATGATGTTCCTCCTGAGGAATACACCGACGCCAGACGCTGTCCCCTCCCTCGTGGTAAAGGATGGGATCCTCCCAATGGTAAGACTTGGCCTTCGCTAGGAAGGTCTCACGCCTCTGCCTGGGCCAATCTTGTGGGACTTTCCCAGCAACGAGAAAGTTCACAATATCGGCATACCACGGGAGTGAGGCGATAGCAAGGATCGCCTCATTTGGGAAGGTATCTCTAATGGGATCAATCTGCTCAGAATCCTCAGGTTGCTCTAATCGGGAGAGATGATCCGCCACCACATTCTTGACTCCAGGCTTATCCTTGATCTCAATGTCGAACTCCTGAAGTAGAAGGATCCATCTAGTAAGTCTGGCCTTGGCATCCTTCTTTGACATGAGGTACCGGATGGCGGTGTGGTCAGTATATAAAGTCACTCTAGATCCAATGATATACGATCTGAACTTATCTAGGGCAAACACTACTGCTAGCATCTCCTTCTCTGTGACCGTATAATTCCGCTGGGCGGAATCCAATGTGCGGCTAGCATAATGTATGGCAAATGGAACTCCATCCCTCCTCTGTCCCAGCACTGCCCCTACGGCAAAATCGGAGGCGTCCGTCATGATCTCGAAGGGAAGAGACCAATCGGGTGGCTGAAGGACAGGAGCCTCAATAACACACTGTTGGAGAGTCTCAAAGGACGAAAGACACTTATCATCGACAAGGAACTCGATGTCTTTCGTCAAGAGGTCAGTCAACGGTCGGGCAATCTTGCTGAAATCATGAATGAATCTCCTATAAAAACCAACGTGCCCCAGAAATGACCGTAGCTGCTTCAAATTGGACGGCGGTGCGAGTTTTCTAATGACGTCAACCTTGGCCGGATCAACCTCCATGCCCCTGTTGGAGATGATGTGGCCAAGCACCGTCCCTTGAGTCACCATGAAGTGACTCTTCTCCCAAGACAGAACCAAACGGGTAGCAATACATCGCTGGAGCACTCGGTCTAGGCAGTCAAGACAGGAATCGAATCCGTCGCCGTAAACCGAGAAATCGTCCATGAAGACCTCCAAACACTCCCCCACCATGTCCGAAAAGATCGACAGCATGCATCTCTGAAAAGTCGCAGGGGCGTTGCATAACCCAAATGGCATGCGTCGAAAGGCGTACGTACCAAAGGGACAGGTAAAGGTAGTCTTCTCCTGATCCTCAGGAGCGATGGCCACCTGATTGTAGCCCGAGTACCCATCCAGGAAGCAATAATGGCTCTTCCCTGCCAGTCTCTCTATGATCTGATCAATAAAAGGCAGGGGGAAATGGTCCTTCTTGGTGGCCTGGTTGAGTCTCCTGTAGTCAACGCAGACCCGCCAAGAGGTGGGTACTCGTGTAGCAATCTCCTCTCCCGACTCACTGATCACAGTCGTGATGCCCGTCTTCTTGGGCACCACATGCAAGGGGCTAACCCACTTGGAGTCGGAAATGGGATAAATAAAATCTGCACTCCACCATTTTGATATTTCCTTCATGACAACCTCTCTTAGGTTGGGGTTCAGTCGCCGCTGGAACTCACGCGACGGCTTTGCCCCTTCCTCGAGATAGATATGGTGGGAGCACAACGAGGGACTAATCCCGTGGAGATCTGCTACGCTCCATCCAATTGCCTTGCGGTTCTTTTCAAGAACCCCCATCAGACGGGATTCTTGTTCTCCAGTCAGATCGGCAGAGATGATGACTGGGTACATCTCAGACTCTCCCGCAAGGAATCGATACTTCAGCGAAGTAGGGAGCGGCTTTAGCTCTGGACAGCTGGGTGCTGGCAAATCTGGCTTCTGAAGAAGATGTGTGTATGCTGACAATTCTGCCAAATCTGCCTGGGAAAATGATAAAGAACTCTCACAAACTGAATCTGGAGAAGGCGGGTCCTCTGCATTGTCTCTGATCTGTTCTGCCTCTACCTCCTCCTCATCTGTAGGCTCAAGTGGATCCAGGTCTGGTATCTGATCATCACAATCTGCCCAATCAGATTCTGAATCCGAGGGATCTGTATCAACTGCGGTGGCATCAATACCACCGTAGATTAGGGTGGCCTCAGTACCACCATCACTGAAAATTGTGTCGCGATCAAGGTCCGACTCTGCTGACTCAATAGTATCCTGAACCAGGGCTGTGCTCTCCAGGCTATCCTCTGCTCTCATCTGTGCATCAGCTGTGTCTGAATATGAGAGGATGGTCTGTGCTGCAGGGTCTGCCCAAGCTGCCTCATCATCTGTGATCACAAAATCACAGTCCTGGTGAATGTCTGGCTCTGTATCTGTCAGATGTTCTGAATCTGTACTGCCCTCTGAGCGGGATCTATCTCTGGCTCTGTGATCCTTAACCGTCTCTATTTGTATATTCTCGCCCTGGACGCGAAAGAATACCTTCCCACTGTCATGGTCAGTCACCGCCTTGGCTGTGGCCAAGAACGGGCGACCGAGGATGATGGGGGAATCGGTCAACGAGTCAGGGGTCTCCATGTCCAGCACTACGAAGTCCACGGGGAATTGCAAACCCTGAATCGTGACGACAACGTCTCGCAACAACCCCTTTGGCCTCTTGACAGACCGATCAGCAAACTGAAGGTATGTCCTGCTCTGTCTAAGAGTGCCCAACTCTAAGTGGTTGAGAAGGGCTGCCGGAAGGAGGTTGATCGACGATCCGCTATCTAATAGAGTACGGTCGAACCTCTGCTCACTAATCTGACATCTGACATATGGGGCTCCTAAATCTGGCCTCTTGGTAGGCAGATGGTTCTGGATCGCGTAACACGTGGCTTTTGTCAACACATGAATCTCTGCGGTGTTGTTCCTCTTCTTCCTCCTGACTGTGGTCCTGTCTCTCAAGGATCGCTGAAGAAGAGGGATGTGCTGCAAAGCCTCATGGAGGGTCAGCTGGATGTGAAATCGGTCTATCATGCTCTGGCTGAACTCCTCCTGCTCTCTCTTTTTTGGATCTTTTTCTCTTTTCTTCCCCTTCCCTAACTCAAGGGCTCTAGGAAAGGGGATCATAGGGTCCTTCTCAGATGAAGGACTAGGAATAGGCCTAGACGGTTCGATGACCGGATCCTCACATACATCATTCACCACAGTGGGATCAGAAGAAACTAAACCTTTTCCTTTATTCAAAATAGAATCCTGAGATACATTCATACGAGGAAAGACAACATCTCCATCAAAATGAATAATGGTGGCCTCAGTACCACCTCTAGCTGGCTCTACAACTAGACGTCTTGCGGCCTCAGTACCGCGGGCTGGCTCGGCTCTGCTGGTGGCGTCAGTACCACCTCCTCGATATGGTGAAGCGGTGGCCTCAGTACCGCCGGTGGAATCAGCATCTCGGGTGGCATCAGTACCACCGTCATCATCATGTGCGGCTTCAGTACCGCTCTCCTCTTCCTCATCTGGCGCTCTGGATGGATCCTCGCGTTGTCGCTCAGATGAGGCGCCGCCTGCTGGTCTTCTACCGCTCCTAAGTGTAACAAAATCAGCATCAAATAGATCCGACGACATATCATCAAATGAGTCACTAGGAGTGGTAGGCTCAGTGTGAACTACCTGCTCAGACTTCCTCTTCAAGCTATTCGGATTAGGCTCGATCTGTGCAGGGATGGTGGCCTTCCCTCTCATCAGGTCCCGCATCTCCTGGCGGAACTCGTCCATCTCCCGTCTAAATGTAGCCTGCTGCTCTGTGAAGATGCGGGCTAGATCATCCAAGGCGGGGCTCTCATGGGAGCCCGACGGGTTGCCTCTCTGGTAATGAGGCTGCTGGACCTGGTGCTGCTGCGGCTGAGAGGGGTAAGAGGAAGGATGCTGCTGCTGGTGAGCTTGCTGCTCACGTCTCCAATTCTGTCCCTGCTGCTGGTAGGGACGAGGTACGAAGGATGATGGCTGGTGTGGCTGGTATGCTGGGGGTTGCTGGTGATCTCTCTGCTGGGAGTAATGCCCTCCCTGACCGGCTGGCTGCTGTTGGAACTGGTTACCCCCATTCCCCCACCTGAATCCGGGATGGTCTCGTCGGATTCCAGGTTGAGGACGGTTATACCAAATCCCGTTGACATCCATCAACGGCTCTGCATCGAAGGGGTCTGGCGGCAGTACTGCCAGAGGCTGATCCGGCTGATATACCACCATCTGTAAGTCTGGAGATGGTGGTGACTGGTAAGAGGGCTGCTGCTGCTGGTACGGCTCCGCCTGTACAAGGTGAACTTGTCTAGGCTGCTGCAAGGAGCTGGAGCGCTGGGACGAGCTGCGGCTGCCGCCGGAATCGCCTCGCGACTGAAGACGGGGCTGAGAAGCCGTCTGTGCCTCCTGAAGACACAAGAGATGGGTCTTCATGTCGCTCAGAGTTTGTGCCATCTGCTCCATCTGAGTTATGCCCTGGCACTGCTTCTTCTCTATTATTTCCATGCGGTCCAATTTCTCGCTGATAATCCCCATGTCCGCAGCGGCCGACTCTGCCTGTGTGGCTGCAACTGTGGACGAACTGGATGGACCTGCATCAACCCGTGCTATCCGCTGGTACTGCACGGGTCCTGGCGGCTGCTGAGATCTCTGTGTGTACAACCGAGTCTGTGACATCACCATGTAATTTTCGGCCATCTCCTCGTAAATGGCCCAGACTTGGTCGTGGTCCTTGGCAAAGTAGGACCCGCCGCAAGAAGCATTCACCAGACCCTGAAGCTCTGGCGTCATCCCACTAAAGAAGCTCTGAACTAGGTTCGGCTTGGAAATGTCGTGGTGTGGGCATCTATCCAGAAGCTCTCTAAACCTCTCCCATGCCTCGTGAAACTGCTCGTTAGGGAGCATGGAGAAGTTGTTGATCAGGGCCCTCGCTGCATTCGTCCGCCCGAGTGGATAGTACTTGTTCAAGTACTCGGTGCGGAGCTGCTCCCAGGTGTAAACAAACTTCCCTAAATGCTTCAGCCAGGCGGCTGCTCTATCTGCCAGTGAAAAAGGGAAGGCCATCATCCGAATCGTATCCTGGTCCACATGACGGTCGTGGACAGTGCTGCAGATCATCAAAAACTCCTGGAGATGGAGGTGGGGCTCCTCGGTGGCAAGTCCGTGAAAATGAGGAAGCATCTGCAGGGTGTTTGGAGGGAACTTGAAATCCCCCACGATGGCAGGTACCACCACCCAATGGTGCATCAGTGTAGATCCGGGGTTGTGTAACTCCCGCATCGGTCTCGGTGGTCCCGCTGCTGCGGCGGCTGCCGCTGCGGCAGCTGCTGCTGCGGCTGCTGCCTCGGCATCAGCATCAGGAATGTCCTCAGGCTCGCTCTGATCTCTCACTTCTCTGAGTCGCTCCAGCTCCCTTCTCATCTCAATCATGAAAGCTCCCTGATCGCGTAGCTGCTTCTGTACTGTCTCTAATGATGCGATCAGGGTGGAGTTGATCGCTCCCTGGTCTAGTACAAAATGTTCGGGTTGGCGATCATCTGAACTGCCGGCTCCGGTCATAGTGACGTCTGCAAAATCAGATGAGCCCAATTCAGGTTCTGTCAAATCAATTCGTCTTTCCTCGGGCTCATGTCTCTCAGTAGCAAAAGAAAGGGGATCGAGGGGGAACAGGGTGGAATCGTACTCGGGCCTGGAGAGCTGGTCTCGACTCTCACGGGCCAACCTAGACGGTGAAGTAGACGCGCCTGAAAGCGGTGCAGCCAAAGGCTGCCTAAGAGATCGTCTACCCATCATCTTGATCTGACGAGTTAGGCGGATGGGATCTGGAGAAAATATGATCGCAAAGCAAACCCCCGGTTCACCAACGCAACACAATCTGAAGACCGTGAAAGCTCGGTCAATTTATCTTGTCAATTTTATTTGGTGAACACACAGAATATCAGAGCGCTTACTGATCGCACGAAAATCAAGAGAGAAACCGAGGTGGAAAATAAATCACAATGTCGTTGTCCTCAGTCACTCAGAACGTGTCAATCCAGAAAAATAACCACTCAAATAAGATAAAATCAAGCAAGCACAAGAAAGAGCGGTCTGCTATAGGTTTAACCTGGTATAGCTCCCAGGGTCGAACACAAGGAGCACAGATTGGCCTTGCGGCCTACGATGTAGTCAAGAGTCCAGAAGAATCTTCTTTTTGGTTTTTATTTGTTTTTGTATTTTTTTTAGATTTTTTAATTAATGAGAAAATGAAAGAACGTGAATGCAAGGGGACTTCAACAATTTATACAACTCACAAAAATGATGCAAAAATTAAGGAAAATTGGTTTTTATGTTTTTTAGGTTTTTTACTGTTTTTGGTGAATTTTTGGAATTTTTCTAATGGGTAAATTAATTATTAAAAATCAAACAATGCAACAAAGAAGGGGTACTGTCCAGCAAGGTTAGAAACTCAAAAATAAAATATTTAAGAGCTTCAAACAACCCTGGAGGTAATTTTCCTATAATCTATGAAGAACAAGGAAAATTTAGGCACCCTAATTATTGTTTTTGGGTTTTTAATTTAATTACTACAATTTTTATGAGTTTTTAAGGGTTTTTCAATTTTTATGGGTTTTAAGCGATGAAAAGTAGCCAAAATTGGCTAGAAAATCAATCAGCAAGCAATAAACATTATCTAATTTTTTTGGAATTTTTGGTGGAGTTTTTATATTTTTTTGGTATTTTTAAAGTCAAACAGTAGCAAAAATAGGGGTTTTTGATTTTTTAAAAATAATAAATGAAATCCAAAATGTCCCCAAAAATCATAGAAATTCCTACACCATGGCAGGAGCCATGTGTCAAAATTTCATTGGATTTGGAGGTCGTTTGATATTTTATTCAAAAATAAAGGTGGGGCACTGTGCACAGGGACCTAAGTGCAAATACCCAAAAGTTCTGGGGTCCTGGTGTAATTTTCCCAAGAAGTCACGTGCCAAGCACGTGTCTGGGGCACAGAGGGACCTAAATGTAATAAAAATAAGTTCCGAGGGCTTATTGGTAACAAGTACCAAAAGTCCAGGGGCTTATATGCAATTTACCCAAAATAATTCGCACATGTGCAAAAACAATGCTCACAGGGGTATAATTGCAATTTCACAAAACATTTCATGCATTCATTAACATTCCAGAACTACAGGGCGAAAGATGCAAATAACCCAAACAAAACACGTGCCAAAGCACGTGGGTCTCTACTGGCAGGGGTATAAATGCGAAAGAAATTAAGTCCGAGGTCCTTGATGCAAATTATCCCAAAACTAAACAACTGAATTAAAAATTACAGGACTAAATCGAAACAAGACAAACAGAGGGGGGCCTATGAAATTTACCCCTTTATTAATAGCGACGGCCCAGATGATGACGCGTGGATGATCGGACGGCGGAGAACAAACGCGCCTTTAACGCTGGATGCGCTGGCCTGATCGAACGGTGGAGGGTCCGCCACGTGGAGATCGAACGGTCCGCGTGCGTGGTGGACGAACCCTCGGTGAATCAACGACTGAGATCACGCTGCGGCTGATCTGACGGTATCTGCTGCTCCCCGAACGAACGGTTGAGATCTGATCTGGAGCGCCACGGCTGATCTGACGGTCGGAGAGGGTGGTGGAAGAACAGGTGGCCGGCGAACTTCACCGGCCTCGTGAAGGTGTCTCCGCTCTCCTCAGCTGCGCCTGAAGGTCGGAGAAGCTCCGCTGAACGATCCCGCAGCTGCTGGTGGTGGCCAAGAGTCCGACCGAGCCCTGGAGGGGCTCCGGCGAGGCCTATGGCTCGAAGCTCCTGGCTGAACTGTGAAGGAGGCTCAGACGCCCCCTTTGGACCTGCAAAATGGTCAAGAAGCTTCGCGGGTCGAGGGCAAAGTGCCTCGACCCGGTTAGGTGGCGTGAAGGTGGACGGTGCGGCGTGGCGAACGAGCTCCGGCGAAGCGACGGCGAGGGAACTCGACTCCCAGATCCTGTGCGATCTGGGTTGTGCGAATGGGTGAAGAAGGTGCGTGGGGACACGGTGAAGGTGATAGTCGGGTCGGGGGGTCGAGATGTTACGAGAGACGGTCGGAATCGAAGATGTGCGTCGGAGATGTGAATTGGGCGTAATCGGAAATTAAGCTAAATGGAAGATCGAATCGGGTACCTGATGGCTGAAGTAGACTGTGCTGGAGCGTGGCTATCTCCGGGTCGTAGCTTCGAAGGGCGTCAAGGCCTGAAGCTCGGTGCTCGACGCTGGCGGCGGAGCAAAGGCGGCGAAGTTCGCCGGATCAGAGGAATCACCTTCTCACCTCACTGCTACAAAGGCAACGGCTTGCTGTCACTCTTGCGAGGCCAATGGAGGTCACGGGGAAGAAGGAGAGGGTCCAAAGATGCGGCGCGGAGGCGGCGGAGGGGAAGGATATATAGGAGTGACCGGGCGATTAGGGTTGCGTGAGGACAGCAAAGGAAGGCGTGGATTTGATGGCGGAGGATCCGGCGAGGGAGAGGGATGTGCGGCGAAGAATCTGGGCGCGGGGGTTGAGTGGGTGACAGCCTGGAGCGCGTGGGAAAAATCGGGGAAGGAGGCGCGGCGCGCATGGTCCAGAATAGGAAAGGGGTCGCGGGGGAGTTGACTGGGGTCAACATTCCCCCGTGGACCAACCAGCGTCTGCCACGTGTGTGCATTTTTTGTTTTATTTTTTTAGGGTAGAAATAGGTCGAATTAGATAAAACTCAAAACATGAAATATTTTTCTTTTATTTTTTTCTATTTTTTGGTGATTTTTATTTAATTTTTGGAAATAAAAATAGGTTAGCTCTATATATAGGTATATGTACACTATATGGATTTTTATTTTTGATTTTTTTATTTGTTATTTTTTTGTATTTTTATGCTCATTTTGTATTTTATTTATTTACAAGATGGAATAAAAGAATATTTTTATTTTATTTTTATCACTTATATACAAGGGTTAAATAAATAATTAAATACCTTTATATACATGGTATTAATACAATGTATTTTTGTATTTTCAATTTTGTGATTTTTATTTGATTTTTGTTTTGTTTCTTGTTATTTATTTTATTTACAATATGTAATATAGAATAATTACAAAAAGTTTAGAAAATAAATGAATTTATTTATAGGGTTAAATAAATACAAGGTGATGGATTATACACATGGTGAGGGAAGGGTATTTTTGACTTTTTGATTTTTATCTTTTTATTTTGTTTTTAATAGAATATATACACAATATGTACAAGTATATTTTTGGGTGAGGAAAATATAAAGTATTTACAAATATATACACATGTGAGCCCCTATCTCCCTCTACTTTGGCTTTTATGCGGTCAGGCCCATGCTGAGCCCTCCCTTGGGTTAGGTTGCTCAATATTTATTCTAAATATTTCCCTCTTTTTCTTTTTGCTCTTTATTCTTTTATTTTGTGCACAAAAACATGCTAATTATAGGTTTTTACACAATGCATGCTTTTGGTAATTATTTGTATTTACACATATCTACATGTATTTGCAAAGGGTTTTTGTAGCTAAAATAGAAGAATAAAGAGTGATGAATGGGTATTCATCACCCCCCTATGCTTAACTTTGCTAGTCCCTTAGCAAACACTTATTTGAAAAAGAAGTGAAAAAGAAAGAAAAAGAAAAAGAAAAAGAGGATGTACATGGATCAAGGTTGACTTATTAAATTTTCCTTCATTAATTTGAAATATGGAGCTCGATCAGATCTTTGGATTATTAATGTGTCGGAACCTTATTTGGACTTAAGCCTAAAACTCAACAGCCTCCAAGTTCCACCAATCTATGGGCAAGACTCCTCAATAAACCAGATCAGAACAAGTCTACATACACAAACTCTAATGACCATGAATCTTTTCCTTGCGGTGTAAGTGATATGTGGCTCCCCACCTCAGAAGTGACAAAGAAACAACCTCCCTCAACCTGGTAACTCTAATGCCTCAGTCTAGCAACTCTTTCCTCGAGAAGCGGGGTATTCCCTTCTAAGTTCAAGTGCAACCAGCTCAAGAAGAGGGGGTAGAAGTATAGAGTTTTGGAAGCCTAGCCAGTGTAGCTAAGTCTCCCGCTGCAAGCTTCATGAGATCTTTACACTCCGGTGGGGTTATTAAATTTTCAATCCGACCCACCACTTTTTTGGAGTTCTTTTTGCATTTTTGCATTTTTTTTTTTCAACAACTTCTGTACAACATATCTACATGGTGCAGCATATATAAGAAATTTCCCCTTGAGCCAGTAGACTATCCCTCTTTTGAAGCTTTATTGCAACCCACAGCTTCTGTCTTTAGCTTTCAACACCACTAGACCAAGTTGAGGTGCACTTCCTTCACTATAAGAAGAAGAGAGGTTCCGCCTAGAAGTACTACCCTCATATGCTACCCCAAGCCAAAGGAAACTGCCTCCTCACCACCTCATCCATGGAGAGCCATGTGTAAAGTGCAGGTGCAAGTTAAGCCATTGTCTCTGAGAGTCATGCGTGTGTTGTTAAGTGTTCTACTTAAGCTCATCAAGATGACATATGCTCATAGCCTAGTGGACTCAAAGAATTAAGTCCTTATGGACCTGAAAAGCCTTAAACCTAAATCCTACAAGGTTCCTCTTGAAGTTAAGTGAATTAAGATCTTATTCAAGCTCCATTTCTCAATTTAATTCCAGGCTTAATTTAAATGTCAACTCTCATCCAGGAAAAACTATATACATATATGTACACAAGATGCTATTTACAAATATTTTACAATCATGCAAAAAAATTTTGAAAAATGTTTTGAAATCATGAATGAATGATGCATGAAGTGCAAGTTTTGCAAAAAGATATTTACAAACATTTACACAAGATATTTGCAAACTTTTGATTTTCAAAACATTTTGAAAAAAAAATTTTTGTACTATATACATAATTTTGATACAAAATATTTTACACAAGCTTTACACAAAAGATTTTTGAAATCATTTTTACAAAAATACTTTGTACACTAGCTATGTATGTGCAAGAATAAAAGAGGTTTATGTACATGAAAAATTTTTTAATTTTTTGTGATTTTTAGCCATTTTATTTATTAACACACTCACACAAAGTACGAGTTATGGCTAAAGTATATATGAAATATATACACACCCCCCCTATACTTAGCTCGAACGATGTCCTCAGAGTGATCAAGAGCGATGAAGAAGACATAACTCGTGCTTAGTAAAAGGGAAGTGAAAAGCAATGGTATACTACAACGACGAATAAATGAATAGAATGAGAGGAACTCGGTGGTTTCCCCCTATACTTAGGATTAACTAATCCTAAGTATAGAAAGCTGTACATGAAGGGAAAGCCGAGTGAAGAATATACAGAATCTGCCCCCCCTATACTTAGGGTAAAATATCCCTAAGTATAGGCAGCAAAAACAAGAGCAGAACGAATGAAAAGAATACTCGCAGGTCCTACATCCCCCCTATACTTAGGGTAAAGTACACCCTAAGTATAGCATAATCATAAGATGAGAGACGGGATGTGGGACTAAAGAATAGAATGATATGGACAACTGGATCTATACAGGCGGAGGAACAGTGAAAATCGGGCGTGAGATGTAAAAGATGTGAGTCAAAGGACCACATCTCACGCAAAATGAATAGCAGCAATAATAACGTCCCGCGGCTCATGATCTAGAAATGGTTTGAGCCGCTGGCCGTTCACTCGGAAGGTACTCTCAGAAGATAACTCAGATATATCAATGCTACCGTTATCGTGTACCTTTCTGACCAAATAGGGTCCTTTCCATTTGCTCTGTAGCTTCCCTGGAAATAATCTAAGCCTTGCATCAAACAGCCATACTTTCTGTCCAATCTCAAAATGTTTGTGGCTGATATGAGAATCGTGCCACTCTTTGACTTTCTCCTTATAATGGAGGCTGTTTGAGAAAGCTGCATCTCTAAGCTCTTCCAAGGCGGCTAACTCTGCCCTCCTCTGGTCTCCTATACCATTTGGATCCATTAATATGTCTGTAACTGCCCAAAGTGACTTGTGCCTCAGCTCAACTGGTAGGTGACAGGGCTTGCCATAAACGAGGCGAAAGGGAGATGTACCCAATGGAGTCTTGAAAGAAGTCCGATATGCCCACAAGACCGAGTCCAAAAGCTGTGACCAATTCTTTCGGTCAGGGCGGACGACTTTCTGCAAAATATTCTTGATCTCCCTATTCGACACCTCAGCTAGACCATTTGTCTGTGGATGGTATGGTGTAGCAACACGATGGTCTATGCCGAACTCTCTAGCAAGTGCCTTCACCTGGTCGTTGATGAAATGAGACCCCCCATCAGAAATCAGAACTCGTGGAACCCCGAACCGCATGATGATGTTCTTCTTCAAAAATCTGCAAACTGTCTTCGCATCTGCGGCTCGGGCGGGGATAGCCTCAACCCAACGACTAACATAATCTACGGCCAACAGAATGTACTCAAATCCCTGACTCTTAGGGAATGGACCCATGAAATCGATGCCCCATGCGTCAAAAACCTCACAGAAGTGAATGGGCTGCATCGGCATCATATCACGTTGTCCACAAGTGCCCATCCTCTGACAGTCAGTACACCTCTTCACGAACTCATCAGAGTCCTTGAAGAGTGTAGGCCACCACAAGCCGGATTGGAGCACTTTCTGTGCCGTTCTCCTCCCAGAATGATGTCCTCCTGCCTCAAGCTTGTGGCAGTAAGTGAGGACACTATGATGCTCCTCCTGAGGAATACACCGACGCCAGATGCTATCCCCTCCTTCGTGGTAAAGGATGGGATCCTCCCAGTGGTAGGACTTTGCCTTCGCAAGGAAGGTCTCAATCTTCTGCTTGGGCCAATCTTGTGGGACTTTCCCAGCAACGAGAAAGTTCACAATATCGGCGTACCATGGGAGTGAGGCGATAGCAAGGATCGCCTCGTCTGGGAAGGTATCACAAATGGGATCAATCTGCTCTGTCTCCTCAGGCTGCTCTAATCGGGATAAATGGTCCGCCACCACATTCTTGACTCCAGGTTTATCTTTGATCTCAATGTCGAACTCCTGGAGTAGAAGGATCCATCTAGTAAGTCTGGCCTTGGCATCCTTCTTTGACATGAGGTACCTGATGGCGGTGTGATCTGTGTACAAGGTCACTCTAGATCCAATGATATATGATCTGAATTTATCTAGGGCAAACACTACTGCTAGCATCTCCTTCTCTGTGACTGTATAATTTCGCTGGGCGGAATCCAATGTGCGGCTAGCATAGTGTATGGCAAATGGTACTCCATCCCTCCTCTGTCCTAGCACGGCCCCTACGGCAAAATCAGAGGCGTCCGTCATGATCTCGAATGGGAGAGACCAATCAGGCGGCTGAAGGACAGGAGCCTCAATAACGCACTGCTGGAGAGTCTCAAAGGACGAAAGACACTTGTCATCAACAAGGAACTCGGTGTCTTTCGTCAAGAGGTCAGTTAACGGTCGGGCAATCTTGCTGAAATCATGAATGAATCTCCTATAAAAACCAACGTGCCCCAGAAATGACCGTAACTGCTTCAGATTGGACGGCGGTGTGAGTTTCCTAATGACATCGACCTTGGCCGGATCAACCTCCATGCCTCTGTTGGAGATGATGTGGCCAAGCACCGTCCCTTGAGTCACCATAAAGTGACTCTTCTCCCAAGACAGAACCAAGCGGGTAGCAATACATCGCTGGAGCACTCGGTCTAGGCACTCAAGACAGGAATCGAAACCGTCGCCGTAAACCGAGAAGTCGTCCATGAAGACCTCCAAGCACTCCCCTACCATGTCCGAAAAGATTGACAGCATGCATCTCTGAAAAGTCGCAGGGGCGTTACATAGCCCGAATGGCATGCGTCGAAAGGCGTAAGTACCGAAGGGACAGGTAAAGGTGGTCTTCTCCTGATCCTCAGGAGCGATGGCCACCTGGTTGTAGCCCGAGTACCCATCTAGGAAGCAGTAATGGCTCTTCCCTGCCAGTCTCTCTATGATCTGGTCAATAAAAGGCAGGGGGAAATGGTCCTTCTTGGTGGCCTGGTTGAGTCTCCTGTAGTCAACACAGACACGCCAAGAGGTGGGTACTCGTGTAGCAATCTCCTCTCCCGACTCACTGATCACAGTCGTGATGCCCGTCTTCTTGGGCACCACATGCAAGGGGCTGACCCACTTGGAGTCGGAAATGGGATAAATAAAATCTGCACTCCACCATTTGGATATTTCCTTCATAACAACCTCTCTTAGGTTGGGGTTCAGTCGCCGCTGGAACTCACGCGACGGCTTCGCCCCTTCCTCAAGATAGATATGGTGGGAGCACAATGAGGGACTGATCCCATGGAGATCTGCTACGCTCCATCCAATTGCCTTGCGGTTCTTTTCAAGAACCTCCATCAGACGGGATTCTTGTTCTCCAGTCAGATCTGCAGAGATGATGACTGGGTACATCTCAGACTTTCCCGCAAGGAATCTATACTTCAGCGAAGTAGGGAGCGGCTTTAGCTCTGGACAGCTGGGTGCTGGCAAATCTGGTTTCTGAAGAAGATGTGTGTATGCGGATAATTCTGCCAAATTTGCCTGGGAGAATGATAAAGAACTCTCACAAACTGGATCGGGGGAAGGCGGGTCCTCTACATTGTCTCTGGTCTGATCTGCCTCTACCTCCTCCTCATCTGTAGGCTCAAGTGGATCCAGATCTGGCATCTGATCATCACAATCTGCCCAATCAGATTCTGAATCCGAGGGATCTATCTCAGACTCAGTGGCATCAGTACCACTGGAGAACAAGGTGGCATCAGCACCACCATAGAGCAGGGTGGCCTCAGTACCACCATCACTGAAAATCGTGTCGCGATCAAGGTCCGATTCTGCTGACTCAATAGTATCCTGAACCAGGGCTGTGCTCTCCAGACTATCCTCTGCTATCATCTCTGTATCAGCTGTGGCTGAATATGAGAGGATGGTCTGTGCTGCAGGATCTGCCCAAGCTGCCTCATCATCTGTGATCACAAAATCACAGTCCTGGTGGATGTCTGGCTCTATGTCTGTCAGCTGCTCTGAATCTGTACTGCTATGTGAGCGGGATCTGGATCTGGCTCTGTGGTCCTTAACCGTCTCTATTTGTATACTCTCGCCCTGGACGCGAAAGTATACCTTCCCACTGTCATGGTCAGTCACTGCTTTGGCTGTGGCCAAGAACGGGCGACCGAGGATGATGGGGGAATCGGTCAACGAGTCAGGGGTCTCCATGTCCAGTACGACAAAGTCCACGGGGAATTGCAAACCCTGAATCGTGACGACAACGTCTCGCAACAACCCCTTTGGCCTCTTGACAGACCGATCAGCAAACTGAAGGTATGTCCTGCTCTGTACAAGAGTGCCCAACTCTAAGTGGTCGAGAAGGGCTGCCGGAAGAAGGTTGATCGACGATCCGCTATCTAATAGAGTGCGGTCGAACTTTTGCTCACTAATCTGACATCTGACATACGGGGCCCCTAAATCTGGCCTCTTAGTCGGCAGATGGTTCTGGATTGCGTAACACGTGGCCTTGGTTAGCACATGAATTTCTGCGGTCTTGTTCCTCTTCGTCCTCCTGACTGTGGTCCTATCTCTCAAGGACCGCTGAAGAAGAGGGATGTGCTGCAAAGCCTCATTGAGGGTCAGCTGTATGTGAAATCTGTCTATCATGCTATGGCTGAACTCCTCCTGCTCTCTCTTTTTTGGGTCTTTTTCTTTTTTCTTCCCTTTCCCTAACTCAAGGGCTCTAGGAAAGGGGATCACAGGGTCCTTCTCAGATGAAGGACTAGGAATAGGTCTAGATGATTCAATGACTGGATCCTCACAAACATCATTCACAACAGTGGGATCAGAGTAAACTAAACCTTTTCCTTTATTCAAATTTGAGTTCTGAGATACATTTATTCGAGGAAAGACAACATCTCTATCAAAATGAATACTGGTGGCCTCAGTACCACCTCTGGCTGGCTCTGCAACTAAACGTCTTGCGGCCTCAGTACCGCTGGCTGGCTCGGCTCTCCTGGTGGCGTCAGTACCACCTCCTCTATGTGGTGAAATGGCGGCCTCAGTACCGCCGGGTGAATCAGCATCTCGGGTGGCATCAGTACCACCCTCATCATGATGTGCGGCTTCAGTACCGCTCTCCTCTTCCTCATCTGGCGCTCTAGATGGATCCTCGAGTTGTCGCTCAGATGAGGCGCCTCCTGCTGGTCTTCTACCGCTCCTAAGTGTGACAAAATCAGCATCAAATAAATCCGACGAGATAACATCAAATGAGTCACTAGAAGTGGTAGGGTCAGTGTGAACTACCTGCTCAGATTTCCTCTTCAAATTATTCGGATTCGGCTCGATCTGTGCAGGAATGGCGGCCTTCCCTCTCATCAGGTCCCGCATCTCCTGGCGGAACTCGTCCATCTCCCGTCTAAATGTAGCCTGCTGCTCTGTGAAGAGGCGGGCTAAATCATCCATGGCGGGGCTCTCATGGGAGCCCGACGGGTTGCCTCTCTGGTAATGAGGCTGCTGGACCTGCTGCTGCAGGTGAGAGGGGTAAGAGGATGCATGCTGCTGCTGGTGAGCCTGCTGCTCACGTCTCCAATACTGTCCCTGCTGCTGATAGGGACGAGATACGAATGATGATGGCTGGTGTGCTGGGTGCTGCTGGTGATCCCTCTGCTGGGAGTACTGCCCTCCCTGACCGGCTGGCTGCTGTTGGGGTTGGTTACCCCCATTCCCCCACCTGAATCCGGGATGGTCTCGTCGGATTCCAGGTTGAGGCCGGTCATACCAAATACCGTTGACATCCATCAACGGTTCCGCATCATAAGGGGCGGGTGGGAGTACATCCAGAGGCTGATCCGGCTGATATACCACCATCTGCAAGTCTGGAGATGGTGGTGCCTGGTAAGAAGGCTGCTGCTGCTGGTATGGCTCCGCCTGTACAAGGTGAACTTGTCTAGGCTGCTGCAAGGAGCTGGAGCGCTGGGACGAGCTGCGGCTGCCACCGGAATCGCCTCGCGACAGAAGACGGGGCTGAGGAGCCGTCTGTGCCTCCTGAAGACACAAGAGCTGGGTCTTCATGTCGCTCAGAGTCTGTGCCATTTCTTCCATCTGAGTTATGCCCTGGCACTGCTTCTTCTCTATGATCTCCATGCGGTCCAACTTCTCACTAATAATCCCCATGTCCGCAGCGGCCGACTCTGCCTGTGCGGCTGCAACTGTGGACGAACTGGAAGGACCTGCATCAACTCGTGCTATCCGCTGATACTGCACGGGTCCTGGCGGCTGAACTCTCTGTGTGTACAACCGAGTCTGGGACATCACCATGTAATTCTCGGACATCTCCTCAAAGATGGCCCAGACTTGGTTGTGGTCCTTGGCAAAGTAGGACCCGCCGCAAGAAGCATTCACCAGTCCCTGAAGCTCTGGTGTCAGCCCACTGAAGAAGCTCTGAACTAGGTTCGGCTTCGAAATGTCGTGGTGTGGGCATCTGTCTAGAAGCTCTCTGAACCTCTCCCATGCCTCGTGAAATTGCTCGTTAGGGAGCATGGAGAAGTTGTTGATCAGGGACCTTGCTGCATTTGTCCGCCCGAGTGGATAGTACTTGTTCAAGTACTCGGTGCGGAGTTGATCCCAGGTGTACACAAACTTCCCTAGATGTTTCAGCCAGGAGGCTGCTCTATCTGCCAGTGAAAAAGGGAAGGCCATCATTCGAATCGTATCTTGGTCCACACGACGGTCGTGGACAGTGCTGCAGATCATCAGAAACTCCTGGAGATGGTGGTGGGGTTCCTCAGTGGCGAGTCCGTGAAAATGCGGAAGCATCTGCAGGGTGTTCGGAGGGAACTTGAAATCCCCCACGATAGCAGGAATCACCACCCATTGGTGCATCAGTGTAGATCCAGGGTTGTGAAGCTCCCGCATCGGTCGTGCTGCGGCGGCGGCTGCCGCTGCTGCGGCGGCTGCTGCTGCGGCTGCTGCCTCTGCATCAGCGTCAGGAATGTCCTCCGGCTCGCTCGGCTCTTCTCGCTCTCTTCGGAGTCTCTCCAACTCCCTCCTCATCTCGATCATGAAAGCTCCCTGATCGCGTAACTGGTTCTGGACTGTCTCTAAGGACGCGATCAGGGTGGAGTTAATCGCCCCCTGGTCTAAGACAAAATGTTCGGGTTGGCGATCGTCTGAACTTCCGGCTCCAGCCATAGGGATGTCTGCAAAATCAGAAGAGCCTAACTCAGGTTCAGTCAAATGAATTCGTCTCTCCTCGGGCTCATGTCTCTCAGTAGCAGAAGAAAGGGGATCGAGGGGGAACAGGGTGGATTCGAACTCGGGCCCGGAGAGCTGGTCTCGACTCTCACGGGCCAACCTAGATGATGGAGTAGACGCGCCTGAAAGCGGTGCAGCCAGAGGCTGCCTAAGAGATCGTCTACCCATCATCTTGATCTTGGCGAGTTGGGCGGATGGGATCTGGAGAAAATATGATCGCAAGCAAACCCCCGGTTCACCAACGCAACACAATGTGAAGACCGTGAAAGATCGGTCAATTTATCTTGTCAATTTTATTTGGTGAACATACAAGATATCAGAGCGCTTAATCGTGACCTGTTAGGATACCCGATACTCTCTCAACCGACTGTCCCGCACAGAAGAGTCGGTAATCAGTCGAGATGAGCACCGGAGGGCTTTACCTAGTGTTCGGGTCACTCTCTCGCACAATCAAACCAAACAATGAGGGGGTTGCTCTCCCCAAGACAAATTTTTAATTTGTGAGTGTCTTTTAGGGTCAATAATGTTATCCAGTCCCAATTTTTTTTGTGTTTTTCTTTTTAAATATTTTTTTCAAAATAAATACAAGCGGCCTAACGGTTTTTCCGGTTCTCCTGATGATTAAGTCAAAAACAGAGGGAGAAGACGAAAAAGCCGATGCGCGGAGAAATCAATGATGCATGCAGAGAAAGAAATGCGTACCTTGTCTCCAGCACTCTACATGCAAGTGATCCGCGCAGAATTTAAAGACAGAATGAAACTACCTAAATGGTGCAGCGGGAAAAACCGGCCTTAGACAAGCAATTTCTATTGATCGTGAAGAACAATAGTTAGCTAATCGAATTGAGTCCGGAGTCCGATCTTGGGAGTCACTCGGTGCCCGCCACAACGGGTCCTGCCAGCGCTGTATGTGACTCCTCACGGCACGTGGTCTCAAATTCAATTAAACTAACTTTTTCAATGAATTTTATTAAGGTCCAATTACGTTCTATAGGAACAGATATTCTATTAGGTGTTTGGCCTTAAAAATCTACGTCACAATCAATCAAAATTCCTATGTCTAGGGGCTAAAACCGCGAGAAACACCGGAAAAGGCAGCTAGCTATGAAAACCACGATAAAAGCCGCGAAAATCCAAATGGGTCCCCCGAGCACACCGGTGCTCAGCGAAACAGACCCGCTAAGTTACAAATGTCCAAGAATGTCCAAGAGTCCAAATCCTAAATTATTACAACAAGAATAATGTTCTCTCTCTCTCTGAAATGAAAATTTCTTCTCCTCTCTCTCTCTTCCTGCTCTTCTTCCCGTGCGGGTCCTCAAAAAGTGTACTCCAAGTTCTCCACGCAGTACCTCGCACAAAAATAGAAAGAGAGAGTGTCAGAAAACAGTGATAATATAGAGAGACAAAAATAGAAGAATGAAAACTGACTACAAAGCCGTGCTCCCCGGCAACGGCGCCATTCTGATCGCACGAAAATCAAGAGAGAAACCGAGGTGGAAAATAAATCACAATGTCGTTGTCCTCAGTCACTCAGAACGTGTCAATCCAGAAAAATAACCACTCAAATAAGATAAAATCAAGCAAGCACAAGAAAGAGCGGTCTGCTATAGGTTTAACCTGGTATAGCTCCCAGGGTCGAACACAAGGAGCACAGATTGGCCTTGCGGCCTACGATGTAGTCAAGAGTCCAGAAGAATCTTCTTTTTGGTTTTTATTTGTTTTTGTATTTTTTTTAGATTTTTTAATTAATGAGAAAATGAAAGAACGTGAATGCAAGGGGACTTCAACAATTTATACAACTCACAAAAATGATGCAAAAATTAAGGAAAATTGGTTTTTATGTTTTTTAGGTTTTTTACTGTTTTTGGTGAATTTTTGGAATTTTTCTAATGGGTAAATTAATTATTAAAAATCAAACAATGCAACAAAGAAGGGGTACTGTCCAGCAAGGTTAGAAACTCAAAAATAAAATATTTAAGAGCTTCAAACAACCCTGGAGGTAATTTTCCTATAATCTATGAAGAACAAGGAAAATTTAGGCACCCTAATTATTGTTTTTGGGTTTTTAATTTAATTACTACAATTTTTATGAGTTTTTAAGGGTTTTTCAATTTTTATGGGTTTTAAGCGATGAAAAGTAGCCAAAATTGGCTAGAAAATCAATCAGCAAGCAATAAACATTATCTAATTTTTTTGGAATTTTTGGTGGAGTTTTTATATTTTTTTGGTATTTTTAAAGTCAAACAGTAGCAAAAATAGGGGTTTTTGATTTTTTAAAAATAATAAATGAAATCCAAAATGTCCCCAAAAATCATAGAAATTCCTACACCATGGCAGGAGCCATGTGTCAAAATTTCATTGGATTTGGAGGTCGTTTGATATTTTATTCAAAAATAAAGGTGGGGCACTGTGCACAGGGACCTAAGTGCAAATACCCAAAAGTTCTGGGGTCCTGGTGTAATTTTCCCAAGAAGTCACGTGCCAAGCACGTGTCTGGGGCACAGAGGGACCTAAATGTAATAAAAATAAGTTCCGAGGGCTTATTGGTAACAAGTACCAAAAGTCCAGGGGCTTATATGCAATTTACCCAAAATAATTCGCACATGTGCAAAAACAATGCTCACAGGGGTATAATTGCAATTTCACAAAACATTTCATGCATTCATTAACATTCCAGAACTACAGGGCGAAAGATGCAAATAACCCAAACAAAACACGTGCCAAAGCACGTGGGTCTCTACTGGCAGGGGTATAAATGCGAAAGAAATTAAGTCCGAGGTCCTTGATGCAAATTATCCCAAAACTAAACAACTGAATTAAAAATTACAGGACTAAATCGAAACAAGACAAACAGAGGGGGGCCTATGAAATTTACCCCTTTATTAATAGCGACGGCCCAGATGATGACGCGTGGATGATCGGACGGCGGAGAACAAACGCGCCTTTAACGCTGGATGCGCTGGCCTGATCGAACGGTGGAGGGTCCGCCACGTGGAGATCGAACGGTCCGCGTGCGTGGTGGACGAACCCTCGGTGAATCAACGACTGAGATCACGCTGCGGCTGATCTGACGGTATCTGCTGCTCCCCGAACGAACGGTTGAGATCTGATCTGGAGCGCCACGGCTGATCTGACGGTCGGAGAGGGTGGTGGAAGAACAGGTGGCCGGCGAACTTCACCGGCCTCGTGAAGGTGTCTCCGCTCTCCTCAGCTGCGCCTGAAGGTCGGAGAAGCTCCGCTGAACGATCCCGCAGCTGCTGGTGGTGGCCAAGAGTCCGACCGAGCCCTGGAGGGGCTCCGGCGAGGCCTATGGCTCGAAGCTCCTGGCTGAACTGTGAAGGAGGCTCAGACGCCCCCTTTGGACCTGCAAAATGGTCAAGAAGCTTCGCGGGTCGAGGGCAAAGTGCCTCGACCCGGTTAGGTGGCGTGAAGGTGGACGGTGCGGCGTGGCGAACGAGCTCCGGCGAAGCGACGGCGAGGGAACTCGACTCCCAGATCCTGTGCGATCTGGGTTGTGCGAATGGGTGAAGAAGGTGCGTGGGGACACGGTGAAGGTGATAGTCGGGTCGGGGGGTCGAGATGTTACGAGAGACGGTCGGAATCGAAGATGTGCGTCGGAGATGTGAATTGGGCGTAATCGGAAATTAAGCTAAATGGAAGATCGAATCGGGTACCTGATGGCTGAAGTAGACTGTGCTGGAGCGTGGCTATCTCCGGGTCGTAGCTTCGAAGGGCGTCAAGGCCTGAAGCTCGGTGCTCGACGCTGGCGGCGGAGCAAAGGCGGCGAAGTTCGCCGGATCAGAGGAATCACCTTCTCACCTCACTGCTACAAAGGCAACGGCTTGCTGTCACTCTTGCGAGGCCAATGGAGGTCACGGGGAAGAAGGAGAGGGTCCAAAGATGCGGCGCGGAGGCGGCGGAGGGGAAGGATATATAGGAGTGACCGGGCGATTAGGGTTGCGTGAGGACAGCAAAGGAAGGCGTGGATTTGATGGCGGAGGATCCGGCGAGGGAGAGGGATGTGCGGCGAAGAATCTGGGCGCGGGGGTTGAGTGGGTGACAGCCTGGAGCGCGTGGGAAAAATCGGGGAAGGAGGCGCGGCGCGCATGGTCCAGAATAGGAAAGGGGTCGCGGGGGAGTTGACTGGGGTCAACATTCCCCCGTGGACCAACCAGCGTCTGCCACGTGTGTGCATTTTTTGTTTTATTTTTTTAGGGTAGAAATAGGTCGAATTAGATAAAACTCAAAACATGAAATATTTTTCTTTTATTTTTTTCTATTTTTTGGTGATTTTTATTTAATTTTTGGAAATAAAAATAGGTTAGCTCTATATATAGGTATATGTACACTATATGGATTTTTATTTTTGATTTTTTTATTTGTTATTTTTTTGTATTTTTATGCTCATTTTGTATTTTATTTATTTACAAGATGGAATAAAAGAATATTTTTATTTTATTTTTATCACTTATATACAAGGGTTAAATAAATAATTAAATACCTTTATATACATGGTATTAATACAATGTATTTTTGTATTTTCAATTTTGTGATTTTTATTTGATTTTTGTTTTGTTTCTTGTTATTTATTTTATTTACAATATGTAATATAGAATAATTACAAAAAGTTTAGAAAATAAATGAATTTATTTATAGGGTTAAATAAATACAAGGTGATGGATTATACACATGGTGAGGGAAGGGTATTTTTGACTTTTTGATTTTTATCTTTTTATTTTGTTTTTAATAGAATATATACACAATATGTACAAGTATATTTTTGGGTGAGGAAAATATAAAGTATTTACAAATATATACACATGTGAGCCCCTATCTCCCTCTACTTTGGCTTTTATGCGGTCAGGCCCATGCTGAGCCCTCCCTTGGGTTAGGTTGCTCAATATTTATTCTAAATATTTCCCTCTTTTTCTTTTTGCTCTTTATTCTTTTATTTTGTGCACAAAAACATGCTAATTATAGGTTTTTACACAATGCATGCTTTTGGTAATTATTTGTATTTACACATATCTACATGTATTTGCAAAGGGTTTTTGTAGCTAAAATAGAAGAATAAAGAGTGATGAATGGGTATTCATCACTTACGTGACCTGTTAGGATACCCGATGCTATTCCAACCGACTGGCCCGCACGGAAGAGTCGGTAGTCAGCTAGAAATAGCACCGGAGGGCTCTACCTAGGGTGCGGGTCACTCTTTCGCGCATCCAAACCATACAATGAGGGGGTTGCTCTCCCCAAGACAAAATTTTTTAATGTGAGTGTCTTTTAGGGTCAATAGTGTTATCCAGTCCCAATTTTTTTTATTTTTTTCTTTTTAATTTTTTTTCAAAATAAATACAAGCAGCCTAACGAATTTTCCGATTCTCCTGATTATTAAGTCAAAAACGGGGGAAGAAGTCGAAAAAGCCGATGCACGAGAAATCAATGATGCATGCAAAGTCAGAAAAGCGTACCTGCCTCCAGCTCTCTACATGCAGAGTGATCCGCGCATAAATTAAAGACAGAAAAGTAAACTAAGCTATATGATGCAACGGTAAAAAGCCGAGTCCTAAGACAAGCAACTTCTATTGATCGTGAAGAACAATAGTTAGTTAACCGAATCGAGTCCGGAGTCCGATCTTGGGAGTCACTCGGTGCCCGCCACAACGGGTCCTGCCAGCGCTGTATGTGACTCCTAACGGCACGTGGTCTCAAATCCAATTAAACTAACTTTTTTAGTGAATTTTAGTAAGGTCCAATTACGTTCTATAGGAACAGATATTCTATTAAGTGTTGGGCCTTAGAAATCTTACGTCACAACCAACAAAGATCCTATGTCTAGGGGCTCGAGCAAAAACCGCGAAAAACCCGGAAAATGACAGTAAGAAAGAAAAAAGAAAAGCCGCGAGAAAACCGCGAAAAACCGCAAGGTCCTAATGGGTCCCCCGAGCACACCGGTACTCGGCGAAACAGACCCGCTAAGTTACAAGTGTCCACAAATGTCCAAGTTCTAAATTATTACAAACAATATTGTTCTCTCTTAGAGAATAAAATTCTTCTTCTCTCTCCCTGCTCTTCTTCCCGTGCGGGTCCTCAAAAATAAACTCCAAGTTGTCCACGCAGTACCTCGCACAAAAATCAAAGAGAGAGAGTGTCAGAAAACAATGAAAATATAGAGAGACAATAGGGAAAAATGACTACAAAGCCGTGCTCCCCGGCAACGGCGCCATTCTAACACTCTCTCTCTTTGATTGACACTCGCACAAAAATGACATCAAAGAGAAAATATTTTCATTGTTTTCTGATACTCTCTCTCTTTGATTTTTGTGCGAGGTACTGCGTGGACAACTTGGAGTTTATTTTTGAGGACCCGCACGGGAAGAAGAGCAGGGAGAGAGAAGAAGAATTTTATTTTCTAAGAGAGAACAATATTGTTTGTAATAATTTAGAACTTGGACATTTGTGGACACTTGTAACTTAGCGGGTCTGTTTCGCCGAGTACCGGTGTGCTCGGGGGACCCATTCATTCTGATGACCGCCCGAATGACTAAGGTAAAGGTGTAGAAAAATAGGTCGTTGCGACCTCAATCACTCAGACTAAGTCAATCAAGAAAAATCAACCACTCGGGACATGTAAAACTAATCAAGCACAAAAGAGAGCGGTCTCGCTATGAGATTAACCTGGTATAGCACCCAGGGTCGAACACAAGGAGCACGGATTGGCCAAAGGCCTACGAAGTAGTCAAGATGAAATAAAACACAGAGAAGATATTTTTAGTGATTTTTAATGATTTTTATATTTTTTTGAATTTTTAATATGTGAAGAAAATAAAAGAAAGTAAATATCAACACACTTCTACAATTTATTTCACACACCAAAAATAAAGCAAAAATTCAAGAAAAAAGGTTTTTATGTTTTTTAAGTTTTTAAGTGTTTTTGGTGAATTTTTGGTAATTTTCTTTGGTATATTTTATTTTCTAAAAATCAAAAAGTGAGAGAAAGACAGGGTACTGTCCAGCCAGAACCAAAACCCTTAAATAAAATATCTAAGGATCACAAAAGGGTCTGGAGGTAATTTTCCTATATTCTAAATAAAATAAGGAAAATTTGGGCACCAGAATTATTGCTTTTGGATTTTTAGATTATTTATTATAATTTTTATGGGTTTTTAAGGGTTTTTAAGTTTTTAGGGTTTTTACGCAATGAAAAATAGCCAAAATAGGCTAGAAAATCAAACAACACACAAACAACAGTAACTAAAATTTTTAGAATTTTTGGGGGTGATTTTATATTTTTTGTGATTTTTCAAGTTAAACAGTAGCAAAAATAGGGGTTTTTGAATTTTTAAAAAATAGCAAATGAAATCAAAAATGTCCTCAAAAATTCATAAAAATTCTACACCATGGTAGGAGCCATGTGTCAAATTTTCATCGAATTTGGAGGTGATTTGATATTTTAATCAAAAATAAAGGAGGGGCACAGTGCACAGGGACCTAAGTGCAAATACCCAAAAGTTCTGGGGTCCTGGTGCAAAATACCCAAGAAATCACGCGCGTGGTGCGTGCCTGGGGCACTCAGGGACCTAAATGTAATAAAAATAAGTTCCGAGGGTTTATTGGTAACAAGTACCAAAAGTCCAGGGGCTTATCTGCAAAATACCCAAAATAAAACGCACATGGGGAATTAAATCACGCACAGGGGCATAAATGCAAATAAAGAAAACTTTTTATTCAATCCGATAACATCCAGAACTACAGGTCTTAAGTCGCAAATAACCCAAAATATCACGTGTCGATGCACGTGTCTCACACAAACAGGGGCATAAATGCAAATACTGAAAAGCTCGAGGTCTAATGTGCAAATAACCCAACGTAAACAAAATACTCAAAATATTTACAGGACTGAAATGTAACACAAAAACTACGAGGGGGCCTAAGGTAATTTACCCCTTTTATTAAGTCGAACCGATGGATGAGCGCCACGTGGATAGATGGACGGCTGAGAAGGGGGTGGTGCCCAGGTCTCCGGTCCTCGACTGTGATCCGACGGTCCAGGTGCTGCCACGTTGCAGATCGAACGGTGGGCGGACGACGAGGCTGAGCTGCGCTGGATCGACAGTGGAGATCGACCCTCGGATGGATCTGGCGGTTGAAGCTGCTCCTCGAATGGACGTACGTGATTGGATCTGGAGCTCGGGGGTCAATCGGACGGCGGAGGAGGGTGATGGACGAACAGGGCTCCGGCGAACTTCGCCGGACTCATGACGGCGCTGGTCTCCTCGTGGACGCTCACTGAAGGTTGGAGAAGGAAGCTGCGATCCCTCCGCGTCTAATGGAGCCCTCCGATGGCCCAACCGATCCTCTGGGAGGTCCGGTGAGGTCGGCGGAGGTGGAGCAGCTGGTCCAAGTGGTCCAAGCCCTCAGATGGGCTTGGATAGACCTGCAAAGTATCCCAGCAAACTCGCGGGTCGAGGGCAAAGTGCCTCGACCCTGTTAGGCGTGGTGAAGGTGCATGGTGCGTCGGAATGGAGAGCTCCGGCGAAGGTGGTCGGCGGAGGAGCTCGATTCCCAGATCCTGTGCGATCTGGGTTGGGTGAATGGGTGAAGAAGATGCGGAGAAGTCTGGTGAAGATGATGGTCGGGTCGGAATGGCAGATGGGAGATCGGAGGTGGCTGGCGACGGCGGCGGAGCTACGCTACCAGTAAGCTAAAAATCGAAAGCTACGCTAATCTACGGCCTAAGAGATCTACCTGGGTGGTCGGAGAGACTGGGGAAGAGCAGGGGGTGCTCCTGGTCTTAGCCTCAAGGGTCGTCTCGGCCCGAGGCTCGGTGCTCACGCTAGTGGCGGAGCAACGGCGGCGACACACGCCGGATCAGTGGTTTCACCTCCTCGCCTCGCTGCAACAGGGGCGATCGCTTGCTGTCACTCTCACGGTGCCTCTGGAGTTCACTGGGAAGAAGGAGAAGGTCCAAAGATAAGGCGCGGAGGCGGCGGAGGTCGAGATATATATGGAGACAGGGCCGATTAGGGTTGGGTGGAGACGGCTATGGAAGGCGTGGATCCTTCGGCGAAGGATCTGGCGAGGATGTCAGATGATTGGCGAAGGATCCGGGCACGGGATTTGCGGAGGCGACAGGCTGGAGACGCGTGGAGAAATCGGCGAAGTCGGGTCGGGCGCGGGTCTCCCCAAAAGGAAAGAGTCCGCGGGGGAGTTGACCGGGGTCAACAATCCCCCGTGGACCATTCAGGAGCTGCCACGTATTTGATTTTTTTTGTTTATTTATTTTAAGGCAGAAAATGGCCGAATTAAGAAAAACTTAAAACATGAAATATTTTTCTTTTATTTTTTTCTATTTTTTGGTGATTTTTAATTAATTTTTGGAAATAAGAATAAGGTATGTACATTATAGGTCTATACATAGGTATATGTACAAGATGTTTTTGTATTTTTAATTTTGTAATTTTTATTTGATTTTTGTTTTGTTTCTTTTTATTTATTTTCTTTACAAAATATAATCTAGAATATTTACAAAAAGTTTTAGAAATAAATAAATTTATTTACAAGGTGAAATAGCTAAGGAAGGTGGTATATGTACATGGTAAAAAGATATTTTTGGATTTTTGATTTTTAATTTTTATTTTGTTTTTAATAGCTTTTACAAAATATATACAAATATTTACAACATATTTTTGGGTGAGGAAAATATATAGTTTTATTTATTTACAAATATATACATATGTGAGCCCCTATCTCCCTCTACTTGGCTTTTATGCGGTCAGGCCCATGCTGAGCCCTCCCTTGGGTTAGGTTGCTCAATATTTATTCTAAATATTTCCCTCTTTTTCTTTTTACTCTTTATTCTTTTATTTTTGCACAAAAACATGCTAATTATCTATTTTTACAAAGATGCATGCTTTTGCTAATTAATCCTATTTGCACATATCTACATGCATTTGCATAAGTTTTTGTAGCTAAAATATAAGAATAAAGAGTGATGAATGGGTATTCATCACCATCTATGACTTACGGGTAAGAAACGACGATGTCCCAAATAACATAGTGCGGTTGTTGTTAATTCCTCACCACCTCATCCGTAAAGAGCTCGGTGCATAGTGCGGTTGTCCAAGTAAAGCCATAATCTATATGAGTCATGTGTTGTTGTTAAGTGCTCTACTTAGGCTCATTGAGATGACATGTGATCATAGCCTAATGGACTCAAAGAATTAAGTCACCATGGACCTGAAAAGCCTTAAACCTAAGCCCTGTAAGGTTCCTCTTAGAATTAGGTGGATTAAGATCTTAATCAAGCTCCATTTCTCAATTTGATTCCAGGCTAGTTTAAATATCAACTATCATCCAAAAAAACTATATACATATGTACAAAAAGATGCTTATTTACACAAATTTTGCAACCATGCAAAATTTTTGAAAAATGTTTTGAAATCATGAGTGATGATGCATGAAGTGCAAGTTTTGCAAAAAGAAATTTACACACATTTACACAAGATTTTTGCAAACTTTTGAATTTCAAAACATTTTGGAAAAATTTTGTACTATATACATAGTTTTGATACAAAAATATTTACAAATTTTACACACAAAAGATTTTTGAAATCATTTTTACAAAAATAATTTGTACACTAGCTATGTATGTGCAAATAAAAGAAGATTATGTACATGAAAAATTTTTAATTTTTTTGTGGTTTTTAGCCATTTTTATTTATTAACACACTCACACAAAGTACGAGTTATGGCTAAAGTATATATGAAATATATACACACCCCCCTATACTTAGCTCGAACGATGTCCTCGGAGTCGAGAGCGATGAAGAAGACATAACTCGTGCTATGTATAGGGAAGTGAAAAGGAAGGCTATACAAAAGGAGAATGAAAAGTCAAAAGGTTCTCGGGTCTCCCCCCTATACTTAGGATCAAGTAATCCTAAGTATAGCAGGCTGTATACTAAGGGAGAACCGAGTGGAGAATGTACCGGGTCTACCCCCCCTATACTTAGGGTAAAATGCCCCTAAGTATAGGCAGCAAAACAGGGGTAAACAGAAACAAAAGAAATACCCAAAATGTCTCACATCCCCCCTATACTTAGGGTAAAGTACACCCTAAGTATAGCGTAATCATAAGATGAAGAAAGGGATGTGGGACTAAGGAATGTGATGATATGGACATCTGGATCTATGTACAGCGGAGGATCAGTAAAGCTCAGGCGTGAGATGCATTAGATGTGAGTCAAAGACCACATCTCACGCAAAATGGATAGGGGCAATATCAACGACCCGCGGCTCATGATCTAGAAATGGCTTGAGCCGCTGGCCGTTCACTCGGAAGGTACTCTCAGAAGACAACTCGGATATGTCGATGCTACCGTTGTCGTGTACCTTCCGAACCAGATAAGGTCCTTTCCATTTGCTTTGTAGCTTCCCTGGAAATAATCTAAGCCTCGCATCAAACAGCCATACTCTCTGTCCAATCTCAAAATGCTTGTGGCTGATATGAGAATCATGCCACTCCTTGACTTTCTCCTTATAATGTAGGCTGTTTGAGAAAGCTGTATCTCTAAGCTCTTCCAAGGCGGCTAACTCTGCCCTCCTCTGGTCTCCTTCACCATCTGGATCCATAAGAATATCTGTAACTGCCCAAAGTGACTTGTGCCTCAACTCAACAGGTAAATGGCACGGCTTGCCATATACGAGGCGAAAGGGAGATGTGCCCAAATGTGTCTTGAAAGACGTCCTATATGCCCACAAGACCGAGTCCAATAGCTGTGACCAATCCTTTCGGTCAGGGCGGACGACTTTCTGCAGAATAGTCTTGATCTCCCTATTCGACACTTCGGCTAGACCATTCGTCTGTGGATGGTATGGTGTAGCAACACGATGGTCTATGCCGAACTCGCTAGCAAGTGCCTTCACCTGGTCGTTGATGAAGTGAGATCCCCCATCAGAAATCAGAACTCGTGGAACCCCGAACCACGTGATGATATGCTTCCTCAAAAATCTGCAAACTGTCCTCGCATCAGCGGCTCGGGCGGGGATAGCCTCAACCCAACGACTAACATAATCTACGGCCAACAGAATGTACTCAAATCCCTGACTCTTAGGGAATGGACCCATGAAATCGATGCCCCATGCGTCAAAAACCTCACAGAAGTGAATGGGCTGCATCGGCATCATACCACGCTGTCCACAAGTGCCCATCCTCTGACAGTCAGTACACCTCTTCACGAATTCATCAGAGTCCTTGAAGAGGGTAGGCCACCACAAGCCGGATTGGAGCACTTTCTGTGCCGTTCTCCTCCCAGAATGATGTCCTCCTGCCTCAAGCTTGTGGCAGTAAGTGAGGACACTATGATGTTCCTCCTGAGGAATACACCGACGCCAGACGCTGTCCCCTCCCTCGTGGTAAAGGATGGGATCCTCCCAATGGTAAGACTTGGCCTTCGCTAGGAAGGTCTCACGCCTCTGCCTGGGCCAATCTTGTGGGACTTTCCCAGCAACGAGAAAGTTCACAATATCGGCATACCACGGGAGTGAGGCGATAGCAAGGATCGCCTCATCTGGGAAGGTATCTCTAATGGGATCAATCTGCTCAGAATCCTCAGGTTGCTCTAATCGGGAGAGATGATCCGCCACCACATTCTTGACTCCAGGCTTATCCTTGATCTCAATGTCGAACTCCTGAAGTAGAAGGATCCATCTAGTAAGTCTGGCCTTGGCATCCTTCTTTGACATGAGGTACCGGATGGCGGTGTGGTCAGTATATAAAGTCACTCTAGATCCAATGATATACGATCTGAACTTATCTAGGGCAAACACTACTGCTAGCATCTCCTTCTCTGTGACCGTATAATTCCGCTGGGCGGAATCCAATGTGCGGCTAGCATAATGTATGGCAAATGGAACTCCATCCCTCCTCTGTCCCAGCACTGCCCCTACGGCAAAATCGGAGGCGTCCGTCATGATCTCGAAGGGAAGAGACCAATCGGGTGGCTGAAGGACAGGAGCCTCAATAACACACTGTTGGAGAGTCTCAAAGGACGAAAGACACTTATCATCGACAAGGAACTCGATGTCTTTCGTCAAGAGGTCAGTCAACGGTCGGGCAATCTTGCTGAAATCATGAATGAATCTCCTATAAAAACCAACGTGCCCCAGAAATGACCGTAGCTGCTTCAAATTGGACGGCGGTGCGAGTTTTCTAATGACGTCAACCTTGGCCGGATCAACCTCCATGCCCCTGTTGGAGATGATGTGGCCAAGCACCGTCCCTTGAGTCACCATGAAGTGACTCTTCTCCCAAGACAGAACCAAACGGGTAGCAATACATCGCTGGAGCACTCGGTCTAGGCAGTCAAGACAGGAATCGAATCCGTCGCCGTAAACCGAGAAATCGTCCATGAAGACCTCCAAACACTCCCCCACCATGTCCGAAAAGATCGACAGCATGCATCTCTGAAAAGTCGCAGGGGCGTTGCATAACCCAAATGGCATGCGTCGAAAGGCGTACGTACCAAAGGGACAGGTAAAGGTAGTCTTCTCCTGATCCTCAGGAGCGATGGCCACCTGATTGTAGCCCGAGTACCCATCCAGGAAGCAATAATGGCTCTTCCCTGCCAGTCTCTCTATGATCTGATCAATAAAAGGCAGGGGGAAATGGTCCTTCTTGGTGGCCTGGTTGAGTCTCCTGTAGTCAACGCAGACCCGCCAAGAGGTGGGTACTCGTGTAGCAATCTCCTCTCCCGACTCACTGATCACAGTCGTGATGCCCGTCTTCTTGGGCACCACATGCAAGGGGCTAACCCACTTGGAGTCGGAAATGGGATAAATAAAATCTGCACTCCACCATTTTGATATTTCCTTCATGACAACCTCTCTTAGGTTGGGGTTCAGTCGCCGCTGGAACTCACGCGACGGCTTTGCCCCTTCCTCGAGATAGATATGGTGGGAGCACAACGAGGGACTAATCCCGTGGAGATCTGCTACGCTCCATCCAATTGCCTTGCGGTTCTTTTCAAGAACCCCCATCAGACGGGATTCTTGTTCTCCAGTCAGATCGGCAGAGATGATGACTGGGTACATCTCAGACTCTCCCGCAAGGAATCGATACTTCAGCGAAGTAGGGAGCGGCTTTAGCTCTGGACAGCTGGGTGCTGGCAAATCTGGCTTCTGAAGAAGATGTGTGTATGCTGACAATTCTGCCAAATCTGCCTGGGAAAATGATAAAGAACTCTCACAAACTGAATCTGGAGAAGGCGGGTCCTCTGCATTGTCTCTGATCTGTTCTGCCTCTACCTCCTCCTCATCTGTAGGCTCAAGTGGATCCAGGTCTGGTATCTGATCATCACAATCTGCCCAATCAGATTCTGAATCCGAGGGATCTGTATCAACTGCGGTGGCATCAATACCACCGTAGATTAGGGTGGCCTCAGTACCACCATCACTGAAAATTGTGTCGCGATCAAGGTCCGACTCTGCTGACTCAATAGTATCCTGAACCAGGGCTGTGCTCTCCAGGCTATCCTCTGCTCTCATCTGTGCATCAGCTGTGTCTGAATATGAGAGGATGGTCTGTGCTGCAGGGTCTGCCCAAGCTGCCTCATCATCTGTGATCACAAAATCACAGTCCTGGTGAATGTCTGGCTCTGTATCTGTCAGATGTTCTGAATCTGTACTGCCCTCTGAGCGGGATCTATCTCTGGCTCTGTGATCCTTAACCGTCTCTATTTGTATATTCTCGCCCTGGACGCGAAAGAATACCTTCCCACTGTCATGGTCAGTCACCGCCTTGGCTGTGGCCAAGAACGGGCGACCGAGGATGATGGGGGAATCGGTCAACGAGTCAGGGGTCTCCATGTCCAGCACTACGAAGTCCACGGGGAATTGCAAACCCTGAATCGTGACGACAACGTCTCGCAACAACCCCTTTGGCCTCTTGACAGACCGATCAGCAAACTGAAGGTATGTCCTGCTCTGTCTAAGAGTGCCCAACTCTAAGTGGTTGAGAAGGGCTGCCGGAAGGAGGTTGATCGACGATCCGCTATCTAATAGAGTACGGTCGAACCTCTGCTCACTAATCTGACATCTGACATATGGGGCTCCTAAATCTGGCCTCTTGGTAGGCAGATGGTTCTGGATCGCGTAACACGTGGCTTTTGTCAACACATGAATCTCTGCGGTGTTGTTCCTCTTCTTCCTCCTGACTGTGGTCCTGTCTCTCAAGGATCGCTGAAGAAGAGGGATGTGCTGCAAAGCCTCATGGAGGGTCAGCTGGATGTGAAATCGGTCTATCATGCTCTGGCTGAACTCCTCCTGCTCTCTCTTTTTTGGATCTTTTTCTCTTTTCTTCCCCTTCCCTAACTCAAGGGCTCTAGGAAAGGGGATCATAGGGTCCTTCTCAGATGAAGGACTAGGAATAGGCCTAGACGGTTCGATGATCGGATCCTCACATACATCATTCACCACAGTGGGATCAGAAGAAACTAAATCTTTTCCTTTATTCAAAATAGAATCCTGAGATACATTCATACGAGGAAAGACAACATCTCCATCAAAATGAATAATGGTGGCCTCAGTACCACCTCTAGCTGGCTCTACAACTAGACGTCTTGCGGCCTCAGTACCGCGGGCTGGCTCGGCTCTGCTGGTGGCGTCAGTACCACCTCCTCGATATGGTGAAGCGGTGGCCTCAGTACCGCCGGTGGAATCAGCATCTCGGGTGGCATCAGTACCACCGTCATCATCATGTGCGGCTTCAGTACCGCTCTCCTCTTCCTCATCTGGCGCTCTGGATGGATCCTCGCGTTGTCGCTCAGATGAGGCGCCGCCTGCTGGTCTTCTACCGCTCCTAAGTGTAACAAAATCAGCATCAAATAGATCCGACGACATATCATCAAATGAGTCACTAGGAGTGGTAGGCTCAGTGTGAACTACCTGCTCAGACTTCCTCTTCAAGCTATTCGGATTAGGCTCGATCTGTGCAGGGATGGTGGCCTTCCCTCTCATCAGGTCCCGCATCTCCTGGCGGAACTCGTCCATCTCCCGTCTAAATGTAGCCTGCTGCTCTGTGAAGATGCGGGCTAGATCATCCAAGGCGGGGCTCTCATGGGAGCCCGACGGGTTGCCTCTCTGGTAATGAGGCTGCTGGACCTGGTGCTGCTGCGGCTGAGAGGGGTAAGAGGAAGGATGCTGCTGCTGGTGAGCTTGCTGCTCACGTCTCCAATTCTGTCCCTGCTGCTGGTAGGGACGAGGTACGAAGGATGATGGCTGGTGTGGCTGGTATGCTGGGGGTTGCTGGTGATCTCTCTGCTGGGAGTAATGCCCTCCCTGACCGGCTGGCTGCTGTTGGAACTGGTTACCCCCATTCCCCCACCTGAATCCGGGATGGTCTCGTCGGATTCCAGGTTGAGGACGGTTATACCAAATCCCGTTGACATCCATCAACGGCTCTGCATCGAAGGGGTCTGGCGGCAGTACTGCCAGAGGCTGATCCGGCTGATATACCACCATCTGTAAGTCTGGAGATGGTGGTGACTGGTAAGAGGGCTGCTGCTGCTGGTACGGCTCCGCCTATACAAGGTGAACTTGTCTAGGCTGCTGCAAGGAGCTGGAGCGCTGGGACGAGCTGCGGCTGCCGCCGGAATCGCCTCGCGACTGAAGACGGGGCTGAGAAGCCGTCTGTGCCTCCTGAAGACACAAGAGATGGGTCTTCATGTCGCTCAGAGTTTGTGCCATCTGCTCCATCTGAGTTATGCCCTGGCACTGCTTCTTCTCTATTATTTCCATGCGGTCCAATTTCTCGCTGATAATCCCCATGTCCGCAGCGGCCGACTCTGCCTGTGTGGCTGCAACTGTGGACGAACTGGATGGACCTGCATCAACCCGTGCTATCCGCTGGTACTGCACGGGTCCTGGCGGCTGCTGAGATCTCTGTGTGTACAACCGAGTCTGTGACATCACCATGTAATTTTCGGCCATCTCCTCGTAAATGGCCCAGACTTGGTCGTGGTCCTTGGCAAAGTAGGACCCGCCGCAAGAAGCATTCACCAGACCCTGAAGCTCTGGCGTCATCCCACTAAAGAAGCTCTGAACTAGGTTCGGCTTGGAAATGTCGTGGTGTGGGCATCTATCCAGAAGCTCTCTAAACCTCTCCCATGCCTCGTGAAACTGCTCGTTAGGGAGCATGGAGAAGTTGTTGATCAGGGCCCTCGCTGCATTCGTCCGCCCGAGTGGATAGTACTTGTTCAAGTACTCGGTGCGGAGCTGCTCCCAGGTGTAAACAAACTTCCCTAAATGCTTCAGCCAGGCGGCTGCTCTATCTGCCAGTGAAAAAGGGAAGGCCATCATCCGAATCGTATCCTGGTCCACATGACGGTCGTGGACAGTGCTGCAGATCATCAAAAACTCCTGGAGATGGAGGTGGGGCTCCTCGGTGGCAAGTCCGTGAAAATGAGGAAGCATCTGCAGGGTGTTTGGAGGGAACTTGAAATCCCCCACGATGGCAGGTACCACCACCCAATGGTGCATCAGTGTAGATCCGGGGTTGTGTAACTCCCGCATCGGTCTCGGTGGTCCCGCTGCTGCGGCGGCTGCCGCTGCGGCAGCTGCTGCTGCGGCTGCTGCCTCGGCATCAGCATCAGGAATGTCCTCAGGCTCGCTCTGATCTCTCACTTCTCTGAGTCGCTCCAGCTCCCTTCTCATCTCAATCATGAAAGCTCCCTGATCGCGTAGCTGCTTCTGTACTGTCTCTAATGATGCGATCAGGGTGGAGTTGATCGCTCCCTGGTCTAGTACAAAATGTTCGGGTTGGCGATCATCTGAACTGCCGGCTCCGGCCATAGTGACGTCTGCAAAATCAGATGAGCCCAATTCAGGTTCTGTCAAATCAATTCGTCTTTCCTCGGGCTCATGTCTCTCAGTAGCAAAAGAAAGGGGATCGAGGGGGAACAGGGTGGAATCGTACTCGGGCCTGGAGAGCTGGTCTCGACTCTCACGGGCCAACCTAGACGGTGAAGTAGACGCGCCTGAAAGCGGTGCAGCCAAAGGCTGCCTAAGAGATCGTCTACCCATCATCTTGATCTGACGAGTTAGGCGGATGGGATCTGGAGAAAATATGATCGCAAAGCAAACCCTCGGTTCACCAACGCAACACAATCTGAAGACCGTGAAAGCTCGGTCAATTTATCTTGTCAATTTTATTTGGTGAACACACAGAATATCAGAGCGCTTACGTGACCTGTTAGGATACCCGATGCTATTCCAACCGACTGGCCCGCACGGAAGAGTCGGTAGTCAGCTAGAAATAGCACCGGAGGGCTCTACCTAGGGTGCGGGTCACTCTTTCGCGCATCCAAACCATACAATGAGGGGGTTGCTCTCCCCAAGACAAAATTTTTTAATGTGAGTGTCTTTTAGGGTCAATAGTGTTATCCAGTCCCAATTTTTTTTATTTTTTTCTTTTTAATTTTTTTTTCAAAATAAATACAAGCAGCCTAACGAATTTTCCGATTCTCCTGATTATTAAGTCAAAAACAGGGGAAGAAGTCGAAAAAGCCGATGCACGAGAAATCAATGATGCATGCAAAGTCAGAAAAGCGTACCTGCCTCCAGCTCTCTACATGCAGAGTGATCCGCGCATAAATTAAAGACAGAAAAGTAAACTAAGCTATATGATGCAATGGTAAAAAGCCGAGTCCTAAGACAAGCAACTTCTATTGATCGTGAAGAACAATAGTTAGTTAACCGAATCGAGTCCGGAGTCCGATCTTGGGAGTCACTCGGTGCCCGCCACAACGGGTCCTGCCAGCGCTGTATGTGACTCCTAACGGCACGTGGTCTCAAATCCAATTAAACTAACTTTTTTAGTGAATTTTAGTAAGGTCCAATTACGTTCTATAGGAACAGATATTCTATTAAGTGTTGGGCCTTAGAAATCTTACGTCACAACCAACAAAGATCCTATGTCTAGGGGCTCGAGCAAAAACCGCGAAAAACCCGGAAAATGACAGTAAGAAAGAAAAAAGAAAAGCCGCGAGAAAACCGCGAAAAACCGCAAGGTCCTAATGGGTCCCCCGAGCACACCGGTACTCGGCGAAACAGACCCGCTAAGTTACAAGTGTCCACAAATGTCCAAGTTCTAAATTATTACAAACAATATTGTTCTCTCTTAGAAAATAAAATTCTTCTTCTCTCTCCCTGCTCTTCTTCCCGTGCGGGTCCTCAAAAATAAACTCCAAGTTGTCCACGCAGTACCTCGCACAAAAATCAAAGAGAGAGAGTGTCAGAAAACAATGAAAATATAGAGAGACAATAGGGAAAAATGACTACAAAGCCGTGCTCCCCGGCAACGGCGCCATTCTAACACTCTCTCTCTTTGATTGACACTCGCACAAAAATGACATCAAAGAGAAAATATTTTCATTGTTTTCTGACACTCTCTCTCTTTGATTTTTGTGCGAGGTACTGCGTGGACAACTTGGAGTTTATTTTTGAGGACCCGCACGGGAAGAAGAGCAGGGAGAGAGAAGAAGAATTTTATTTTCTAAGGGAGAACAATATTGTTTGTAATAATTTAGAACTTGGACATTTGTGGACACTTGTAACTTAGCGGGTTTGTTTCGCCGAGTACCGGTGTGCTCGGGGGACCCATTCATTCTGATGACCGCCCGAATGACTAAGGTAAAGGTGTAGAAAAATAGGTCGTTGCGACCTCAATCACTCAGACTAAGTCAATCAAGAAAAATCAACCACTCAGGACATGTAAAACTAATCAAGCACAAAAGAGAGCGGTCTCGCTATGAGATTAACCTGGTATAGCACCCAGGGTCGAACACAAGGAGCACGGATTGGCCAAAGGCCTACGAAGTAGTCAAGATGAAATAAAACACAGAGAAGATATTTTTAGTGATTTTTAATGATTTTTATATTTTTTTGAATTTTTAATATGTGAAGAAAATAAAAGAAAGTAAATATCAACACACTTCTACAATTTATTTCACACACCAAAAATAAAGCAAAAATTCAAGAAAAAAGGTTTTTATGTTTTTTAAGTTTTTAAGTGTTTTTGGTGAATTTTTGGTAATTTTCTTTGGTATATTTTATTTTCTAAAAATCAAAAAGTGAGAGAAAGACAAGGTACTGTCCAGCCAGAACCAAAACCCTTAAATAAAATATCTAAGGATCACAAAAGGGTCTGGAGGTAATTTTCCTATATTCTAAATAAAATAAGGAAAATTTGGGCACCAGAATTATTGCTTTTGGATTTTTAGATTATTTATTATAATTTTTATGGGTTTTTAAGGGTTTTTAAGTTTTTAGGGTTTTTACGCAATGAAAAATAGCCAAAATAGGCTAGAAAATCAAACAACACACAAACAACAGTAACTAAAATTTTTAGAATTTTTGGGGGTGATTTTATATTTTTTGTGATTTTTCAAGTTAAACAGTAGCAAAAATAGGGGTTTTTGAATTTTTAAAAAATAGCAAATGAAATCAAAAATGTCCTAAAAAATTCATAAAAATTCTACACCATGGTAGGAGCCATGTGTCAAATTTTCATCGAATTTGGAGGTGATTTGATATTTTAATCAAAAATAAAGGAGGGGCACAGTGCACAGGGACCTAAGTGCAAATACCCAAAAGTTCTGGGGTCCTGGTGCAAAATACCCAAGAAATCACGCGCGTGGTGCGTGCCTGGGGCACTCAGGGACCTAAATGTAAGAAAAATAAGTTCCGAGGGTTTATTGGTAACAAGTACCAAAAGTCCAGGGGCTTATCTGCAAAATACCCAAAATAAAACGCACATGGGGAATTAAATCACGCACAGGGGCATAAATGCAAATAAAGAAAACTTTTTATTCAATCCGATAACATCCAGAACTACAGGTCTTAAGTCGCAAATAACCCAAAATATCACGTGTCGATGCACGTGTCTCACACAAACAGGGGCATAAATGCAAATACTGAAAAGCTCGAGGTCTAATGTGCAAATAACCCAACGTAAACAAAATACTCAAAATATTTACAAGACTGAAATGTAACACAAAAACTACGAGGGGGCCTAAGGTAATTTACCCCTTTTATTAAGTCGAACCGATGGATGAGCGCCACGTGGATAGATGGACGGCTGAGAAGGGGGTGGTGCCCAGGTCTCCGGTCCTCGACTGTGATCCGACGGTCCAGGTGCTGCCACGTTGCAGATCGAACGGTGGGCGGACGACGAGGCTGAGCTGCGCTGGATCGACAGTGGAGATCGACCCTCGGATGGATCTGGCGGTTGAAGCTGCTCCTCGAATGGACGTACGTGATTGGATCTGGAGCTCGGGGGTCAATCGGACGGCGGAGGAGGGTGATGGACGAACAGGGCTCCGGCGAACTTCGCCGGACTCGTGACGGCGCTGGTCTCCTCGTGGACGCTCACTGAAGGTTGGAGAAGGAAGCTGCGATCCCTCCGCGTCTAATGGAGCCCTCCGATGGCCCAACCGATCCTCTGGGAGGTCCGGTGAGGTCGGCGGAGGTGGAGCAGCTGGTCCAAGTGGTCCAAGCCCTCAGATGGGCTTGGATAGACCTGCAAAGTATCCCAGCAAACTCGCGGGTCGAGGGCAAAGTGCCTCGACCCTGTTAGGCGTGGTGAAGGTGCATGGTGCGTCGGAATGGAGAGCTCCGGCGAAGGTGGTCGGCGGAGGAGCTCGATTCCCAGATCCTGTGCGATCTGGGTTGGGTGAATGGGTGAAGAAGATGCGGAGAAGTCTGGTGAAGATGATGGTCGGGTCGGAATGGCAGATGGGAGATCGGAGGTGGCTGGCGACGGCGGCGGAGCTACGCTACCAGTAAGCTAAAAATCGAAAGCTACGCTAATCTACGGCCTAAGAGATCTACTTGGGTGGTCGGAGAGACTGGGGAAGAGCAGGGGGTGCTCCTGGTCTTAGCCTCAAGGGTCGTCTCGGCCCGAGGCTCGGTGCTCACGCTAGTGGCGGAGCAACGGCGGCGACACACGCCGGATCAATGGTTTCACCTCCTCGCCTCGCTGCAACAGGGGCGATCGCTTGCTGTCACTCTCACGGTGCCTCTGGAGTTCACTGGGAAGAAGGAGAAGGTCCAAAGATAAGGCGCGGAGGCGGCGGAGGTCGAGATATATATGGAGACAGGGCCGATTAGGGTTGGGTGGAGACGGCTATGGAAGGCGTGGATCCTTCGGCGAAGGATCTGGCGAGGATGTCGGATGATTGGCGAAGGATCCGGGCACGGGATTTGCGGAGGCGACAGGCTGGAGACGCGTGGAGAAATCGGCGAAGTCGGGTCGGGCGCGGGTCTCCCCAAAAGGAAAGAGTCCGCGGGGGAGTTGACCGGGGTCAACAATCCCCCGTGGACCATTCAGGAGCTGCCACGTATTTGATTTTTTTTTTGTTTATTTATTTTAAGGCAGAAAATGGCTGAATTAAGAAAAACTTAAAACATGAAATATTTTTCTTTTATTTTTTTCTATTTTTTGGTGATTTTTAATTAATTTTTGGAAATAAGAATAAGGTATGTACATTATAGGTCTATACATAGGTATATGTACAAGATGTTTTTGTATTTTTAATTTTGTAATTTTTATTTGATTTTTGTTTTGTTTCTTTTTATTTATTTTCTTTACAAAATATAATCTAGAATATTTACAAAAAGTTTTAGAAATAAATAAATTTATTTACAAGGTGAAATAGCTAAGGAAGGTGGTATATGTACATGGTAAAAAGATATTTTTGGATTTTTGATTTTTAATTTTTATTTTGTTTTTAATAGCTTTTACAAAATATATACAAATATTTACAACATATTTTTGGGTGAGGAAAATATATAGTTTTATTTATTTACAAATATATACATATGTGAGCCCCTATCTCCCTCTACTTGGCTTTTATGCGGTCAGGCCCATGCTGAGCCCTCCCTTGGGTTAGGTTGCTCAATATTTATTCTAAATATTTCCCTCTTTTTCTTTTTACTCTTTATTCTTTTATTTTTGCACAAAAACATGCTAATTATCTATTTTTACAAAGATGCATGCTTTTGCTAATTAATCCTATTTGCACATATCTACATGCATTTGCATAAGTTTTTGTAGCTAAAATATAAGAATAAAGAGTGATGAATGGGTATTCATCACCATCTATGACTTACGGGTAAGAAACGACGATGTCCCAAATAACAATGCTTCATACTCGCACTTAGCCATGTCGAATTTGTTTTATTCATACAAACCGGACATGCGAGTTTACCCTTCGTACTCCATCCCGATAAATTGGTATACGCGGGAAAGTCATTAATTGTCCACAATAAAGAAGCACGCATGGTAAAGAACTCTTTCTTTACCGCGTCATACGTACGCACTCCAGAATTTCACAGAATCTTTAATTCATCAATCAACGGTTGCATATATGTATCTATCGCATTACCTGCCCCCTTTGGATCAGGTATCAATAACATCATCATCATAAAAGAAGATGCCATTGACATCCATGGTGGCAAATTATATGTAACAATTATCACTGGCCAAATATAGTAACTCGTACTCATATTTCTGAATGGATTAAAACTGTCGGAAGCAAGATCTAAACGTACGTTTCTTACTTCTTCAGATTAAAAAGTCACGATTGTCATGAATTGATGCAAGTTCATTTCCCGTTGGCTATTAGAGGAGTTGTACATCCTGATGTCTTGCAGCCATTAGTTGAACTCAGTAATTTTTTAAAATCTTGTGTTCGAAGATTTTAGATCCTGAAGTATTGTTCAGACTAGAGACAGATATTGTTATCACTTTATGTAAGCTGGAGCAGCTCTTTCCATCTAAATTTTTCGATATAATGGTACATCTTATTATTTATCTTGCTAGCGAAGCTAGAATATGTGGTCCTATCCAGTATCGTTGGATGTATCCAATTGAAAGATACTTACGGAAATTAAAGAATATGGTGTTTAACAAAGCCGTACCTGAAGTTTGCATTGCCGAGGGATATTTATGTGAAGAATGTATCATACTTTGTGACATGTATATGGATGACGGCAAGAGTATTAGATTCGATCGTTTTGAACGAAATGACGATGGTCAATTGTGGATAGAAGATCAAATAAACTTTGGATTTTTCAACGAAATGGACGAGCTATCTTAAAGAGTACTCGTCGTAGTATTTCCAACGATGAAAGAGACCTTATCCATTATTATATTTTGATGCAAGTAGACGAGGTTGATTCTTTCTTTGAAGAGTTTCAGTCAACAACCAGTACCAAGTCAGACTTTCTAAAATGGTTTGGGAATAATATTGAAATATTAAAAGTTACTAAAGATGAACGGTGGAACAGAAATCTCGATATAATCCACAAGAGTCCATACTCATTAGTAGCATCGCATTCCGGCTATATCGTGAATGGATTCAGATTTCGAAAAAAGTCAATTGATAGATGATGACAAAAAATCCGTGCTGTCGAGAGAGGTGTAAAATAATATGCAAAAATGTGTCGTCGTTCTCAACCACGGGATTCGATCATCGAGAAAAATAATTGAAACCACTTAAAAAAATATGAATCAAGAAAATGAATGTGTAAGCGGTCTTTCGCTATTCTTTTTACCTGGTATAGCGAACAGGGTCGAACACAAGGAGCACGATTTAAAAACTAAGTAGTCAAATTTCCAAATTAATTTTTGGTGGTTTTTGAATTTTTATTTTTTTTAATTTTTAAAAGAAGCACAAATGAAGAAAAGTGATAAAACAAAACACACACAATCTTTTTGTATTTTTCAAAATAATTAAAAATATACAGAAAAGTCCAAAGAAAATGTTTTTGTGATTTTTATATTTTAAAATGTTTTTGGTAAATTTTTCGCAACTTTCTGATGTTTTTGGAATTTTATAAAAATGAGACAATACAAAACAACGAGACTATTCACAACCAGGAGTATTTTTCAATTTAAAAGTTCCTTAAACGCTCAAAAATCCTGGAGATTATTTTTAAATGAAACTAGAAAGCAATATCTACAAATGGAGACTAAGATCACTATTTTTAGATTTTTCTACAATTTTCTACAATTTTTATAAGATTTTTCGTATTTTGCAATTTTTTTATTTTTTTATATATGGAAAAAGCACAAAAACTGGACAGAAATTAAAACAAGTCAAAACACAGCTACAAGAATTTTTGTGGGATTTTTAGGCAATTTTTATATTTTTATGAATTATCAAAAGGTATGCAAGCAAAAAGACACAAAATCACTATTTTTGATTTTTTTAAAAATATCAAATCAACTCAAAATGCTACGAAAATTTTATACAATGGCAAGCACTATAGCATGAGCATATGTGATTTTTTTGAGATTTTTTTCAAAATATAAAAAAACATTTATTCCAATGAAAAGAGCACACAAAATTTAAGTTCTGCAAGACAAGGGCTTCAACGCAAATACTTAAAGTTTCAGCCTTAAAATATAATAAAAATAAGTACAATGCCAGAATGTGTAAATTACCCAGTGGCACATGCCTTGCATGTGCTATGTTGGAGAGGGAGGCTCTTCTGCAAATTTGAAAAGCTCGGAGGGCTTAGATACAATCTTTCCAATATTTTAATTCCCCCTTAGGATTTCTTCTTCCTGGATATTCGTTTCTTTTCCCAAAGGGGCCAAGACTGCCGCCTCCCACCACCAAAGGGGGACACAGCCGTCGATGGGGGCCGAGGGCAGCGCGGCTTCGAGAAGGGCTCGCGGGGCTTGCACGCGTCACGCGCAGGAGGAGAAGGAGGTGGCGTGGGGCGGAGGCCGCTCGCCACGCACTGGGAGGCGCGGTTTGCGCAGCCGTAGTCGCGGGCGGAGGAGCGCCCCGCGCGCGGGGAGGTGCGCTGGGGGGTAGCGGAGCTCGACCTGCACGGGGGTTGTGGGGACAACGGTCTGGAAATAGGAGGCGCGGGAGGCGGTCACGGGGAGCAGTTGAGGTCCGACGCACGGGGTCCGCTGGCGGGAGGGAGACCTGGAGGCGCTGAGGGCTGGCGCACGGGGAGAAACCGCCCAGGTGGCGGTTGCGGAGGCGCGATGGAGACGCGCGGGCCTCGCGAGCAGCGGCTGGCCGGCGGAGCAAACATTTAACATTAAAAGTAGCTCTGCTTTGGACGATAAATGACTTCCCAGCATATGGAATGTTATCTGGATGAAGTACGCATGGACGTAAAAGTTGTCCATATTGTATGGAGAGTACTAAATCATTCCAGCTTCAACATGGTCAGAAACCATGTTTTTTTATTGTCACATTTAGTTTCTTCCAAATAATCATCCATATCGAAGACAGAAGCGGTCTTTTAAAAGGAACACAATTGATCTTTCAGATCCTCCACCATTTAAGACAGGTGATACGATATTATCAAATTTGGAACAATTAGAGAAATCAGCCTTAGAGAATGGAGATAAAACAAAAAATCTTCCTGTTTTGGTGACAGTCATAATTGAATTAAGAAGAGTATATTTTAAGAGTTACCATATTAGAGTAAGTTACTGATACTACAGAACTTAGATGTTATGCATATAGAGGAAAATGTATTTGATAACATTTTTTATACTGTTATGAATGTAACAGGTCGATCAAAAGATACAATAAAGTCTCATCGTGATTTACAAATCATATGCAATCGGCCAGAGTTGCATATAAAGGAACATGATAGTGGAAGGGTTGAAGTTCTCAAAGCGAAGTATACCTTAGATAGAAATCAAGTTAAGCTTGTTTGCGAATGGACAAGCAAATTGAAGTTTCCAGACGGATATGCATCAAATTTTTCCAATTTGGTCGATTGAAACGAAGTTTTCATTTAAGGGAATGAAAAGTCATCACTACCATGTTTTTATGGAAAGATTATTACCGTTAGTGTTCAGAGGATTGTTACCAAAAAAACGTTGTCGATGTTCTTTCAGATGTTAGCAGATTTTTCCAGGAGCTATGCTCGCCACGCATACACTGCATTGAGATGGATTATCTTAATAAAATATTCCTGTGATTATGTGTAACTTGGAGAATATATTTCCGCCTTCATTTTTTGATTCGATGGAGCATCTGATGATTCATATTCCATGGGAAGCAAAAGTAGGAGGGCCGGTAAAATATCATTGGATGTATCCATTTGAAAGGTAATTAAAAATATTATAATCTCCTTGCATTCTTTACTATTTCAACAAAATGTTAACCTATTTTCTTATAGGTTTATGTTCTTTCTTAAAAGAAAGGTCCGAAACAAAAGTAAAGTTGAAGGATCTATAAGTTCACAATATATATGAGGAAGTCGCAACATTCTGCATAAGGTATCTTCCAGAAGATGTGGAGACTATCCACAACAGATTTAGGAGGAATGAGACAATTTACTTTGAGGAAGAACCGTGTATCAGTATCTTTCGTCCATCCACTCATCTCATAGGAAAGGCAACTGAACGATTCTTATCGAAACATGAGAAGGATGTTGCAGAGTTATACGTATTAGACAACTGCGAGGAAATAATACCATATGTTCAGTAAGTATTTACATTACTTTATGTATATATTCAAGTTCAAGTAATTCGTATGTTTCTCTTACTAATTTTAGGTAATTTAGGAAGAAAATTATCGAGGAAAATCCTATGTATTCAGATGACGAAGTTCTGAGCGCATATAGGAATCAATTTCCATCTTGGTTTAAAGACCGCTCAAAACAGTTGGACGGTGGTGATTTTTATTCTCATATTTTAATAATTTTGGATAAGGACATGTTTATAAGGTCCAATCTTACAACTCTTGCTACAGCAATGGTTATCGTTTTCATACCTTAAATTCCGGTAAATATTTAACAACTCAGGGCATGAGGAAGAAAAAGGGGAGGAGGTCGGCAGAGCACACCTCAGGGGCTGAGGTAGGATGTCAGAAATCAATAGCGGGTATCATTGAATCGGCATATCCTATCGGACGCCCAAGTTATTTCAACCTGCTGGACAGAAGATTTGCTGGGAGCATGGGGATGTGGCTCCTACGAATAAGAAAAAAGAGTTCTTCTGAAGGCATTGTCCTGGAATGTGAGGGGTCTAGGCCATATCAAAAAAATGGCTAGGAGTGAGGAACCTTGTTTTTGAATTGCGGGTGTCGTGATTCTTCAAGATGAAGGTCTTAAGGGAAGGAGAAGCTTTGTGGTGTGAACTGGGGTGAGGGGATGCATTTGAGTTTGCACAGTGGAGGCATATGTAGCGGTGGGAGGCCTCCTAACGGGATGGAAGAAGACGGTGTTCCAGAAGGTGGGTGAGCATCGTTCACTGTTCTCGATCTCGGTGTATCTAAAGCGCCATCAAGACGGGGTTTTCTTAATGGTGACAAATGTGTATGGTCCCACTGGGAGTGAACGTGGCTCTCTCGCGACCGACCTAGACTAGGTGGGCTCGGTGTTGGAGGATGATGTTTGGCTCATTGGAGGTGATCTCAATATAACTCTTCTCCCGGAGGACTGACCTAGGAGCGGGGGTGGTCGTGACCCAGGTTCGGAGGCCTTTGTAAATCTTCACACGTCGGGGCTATCGATCGTGGATGCAGCAGGATGTGCTTACACTTGGCAGAATGTTAGATTGAGATCTTGTTTGGACAGATTTCTTTTTTCGCCTGAGGGGATGGAACTCTTCCCTATCTCTCGAGCTTGGGCATTGTCTCGGGCTCACTCGAACTATTCTTCTCTTTATTCTTTAATTTTGGCACTAAAAACCATGTTTTATGTGCAATTAATTCAATAAATAATGAATGTTATTTTGTACAAATAAATGATATTTAAAGGCATTAGCTAGGGTTTTTAAGGCTGAAATGATAGAATAAAGGTGATGAAATGGAGATTCATCAATAAGGTAGAAAATCAGCTTGTAATTCATATCCTTATTAAAGTAGGGTTTGAATTTATTTACAATGTATATGTTAGTATTTTTAGGATATGTTCATTATATTAAGTTAGTTATATGTCCACAATTGAGTTTGTTTCATGTAAAATGGACCTAACATGAAATTATTAAAAATCGATGAAAATTGTATGGTGTATACAAGTGAATGTGTACATGAATCAACTTCTTACTTAGCCCGCTTTTTTCTTGTATTTCATAGTTTACATTAACATGCAATAAGTCTATTTTTATTTTCATTGTTAGTTTTGTTCTTTTATGTGTTTTTATTTTATTTTTGTTGCGTAATTAAGGATAGAATTGTAATATAATGTAGATACATCTTATATCCAGCAGGCAAGCAATGGTGGCATAAATCAAGATGGTAGGTGGAGAGATTCACCATGTTAAGGGAGGTGGATCATTGCAATTTTACATGTTAGATGAGACACTATGAACTTCAAGAGGTATCAGACACATGCCCACAACCATAAAGAATCTGACTTCACTAGTAATTATCGTGTCTCGAGGGCATCGAGTCACTACTAGAGGACGAGGCCTCATAGAAAACAAGAGAGAAAATGTGGTGATATGAGGAACGAGGTTTCCAAACATATTGTACAAGCTCGAGGGATGGGTCATGATAGGTAATGGTGCGTCAATTATTTCAGGACAAGCAGTGCGACAAGAGAGTAGCAGGTTATCAACATATGCATTGTAGACGTGCATAGAAAAGAGAAACATGTGTTGTTCGCTTTACCAAAGGGCAATGACACACTCTCTAGTCACCAGAAATGTGTAGTGCCAAGTGAAAACGCATTATACTAAATTATATGAGTGTACCTACGTGGACACATGTCGAGGGTATCTATCGATGAGTGGAACAACCATAGGAAATAACAACTTATGAGAGGAGCTTGCAAATGTTGAGGATGGTCCAGTACGGATCAAAATAATGTGAAGATAGTAGAGAATTCAACTCAATGAGGAGATTAATAAGATTAGGATACTCGTAATATGGTAGAGTATGATTCCATGATATCCCTTAAGGAGATTTGATTAGATATTATCAAATCTCATTACCTTCTTGATTGATGGAGATTAATTCGATCTTGATTAATTGAGATTGATGAAAAAATTGATTGATTGTGACAATCAATCGGAGATTGTATTTGAGACTACATATGAGAGAGTGAACAGTAACATACCCTCACAATAACAAGAGAGACAACAAAAGAGAGAGGGAGGGAGAAAAAAGAGACGGGAGAGAGCAAGAGAACAAAGAGGAATTTACATGTTATCTTCTTCATAGTGATTTTTCTTCTCCAGTTGCAAGAAGAGATGATCGACCGATGTAATATTGATGTGTTTTCCTTCGTATGCTTTCTTAGGGGTGGTTAATTAGTTTCGAGTAAATATCTCCTAAAAAACGTTATCTCATTCATGAATAAATGAATAAAAGCACAAATCAATCAAAGTTGTAAGTGATCAAACGGCAGATTGATGTAAGATCTCTTTCCTCAAGAGTACAACTTATTTCAACCGTTCCTTTCTTTGGAAGACGGAAAAACAGAGACCCTGCCTATCTTTAGCCATATTAAATTCGTCTTCCTGCTCCTCGACGGGCACCGGTTCTCCTCTCCCCCTTCGTTTTTATTCCTCTCCGGGATAGAAATGAAGTGGTGTTATCCGCTGCCTCCCGAAAGCTCTCGAGGGATATGGTTGGGCGACAGCCCCACCGATGGGTCAGCGGCCCTTCTCATGATCCAGATCTCCATTATCGTCCTCATCTCCTACACACTCCGCTTCCTCCTCCGTCCCCTCCAGCAACCCATCATTGTCTCGCAGATACTGGTATACACCCTGTTCTTATTTAAGCTGTTGCCCCAGTTGTACCCATTGTTTTTTGGGCGAGATTTAATAAAAAAAAAACATTGTGGTGTACTTTGGTATCCATTCCTGTACGTGGAGTTGTTATTTTAACTCGTGATTTGACAAACAGACGGGGATAATTATCGGGCCTTCTTTCCTGGGGAAGTACGAGCTGTTTAGTAGGACGATATTCTCACGGAACAAGCAGCACAATCTGAAGGTGGTGGGACACGTCGGACACACATTCTACAGCTTAATGATGGGGTTGAAGACGGACGTGGGGCAGCTAACCAAGACCGGCAAGAAGGCCGTAGTCATCGGCCTCGCCGCGATGTGGCTGCCCTACTGTTTACTCTTCCCGTTCCAGTTGTTCGTTATCAAAGACTCCGGCGCCGGAAATAAGCCAAACAATTTCCAATCTACAGATCATCCGTTCTTCCCGGACGAAATGAGAAGCATCTATTATTTTGCGTCCTACGTCAACTTCTTGTCGGCGACCTCCGTCATCGTCGTCTTCGCTGTCCTTTCCGAGCTCAACCTGTCTAACTCTAAGCTCGGCCGCCTCGGCGTCGCTTGCGCCATGACGCAGATGATCTTTGAATCCATCAAAAGGGTCTTCAGCAACACCCAGTTTAACATCCAATTAGCCAATAGCATCTCCAACGCATGGGGTTCCGCCTTGTCCTTCTGGATCGTTATGGCGTTTATCATCTTCGGGTCGAGGCCCGTCGGCGCGTGGATCGTGAAGAAGACGCCCAAGGGGAGGCCCCTGAGCGATCTCAACTTCATCGTGGTCATTGGCTTGGCGGTGGCGGGTGGGTTCCTATTAAGCGCCATCGGGCACAGTTTGAATTCTGGGGTGTTCTACGTCGGGCTCGTGCTGCCGACGGGGCCGCCTCTGGGATCGACGTTCGTGGATAGGCTGGAGGGTCTCGTGTCCATTCTATTCTTCCCGGTCTTCGTAGCTGTAGTTGGGTTGGAGACAGACTTCTCAGCCATCTTTGCTATCCTTGCTGAATGGAGGGGCCTGCTGGTGATCAACTTGTGCGTCTGCGCGATTATGGCTGGCGTTGTGGTGCTTACCGCTCTCTACAGCGGCTTGTCACTCCACGAAGCCATCACGCTCTCGCTCATCATGAGCGTAAGGGGCATCGGCGAGATCGCCGTTCTCCACAGTTGGATCGACGCCGAGGTGAGACTGCACGCCAATTGATCTCCATCGGTTGGACGCGTCTGAATGGGAGGAAACTAGTCTTACCTAGCCTTTTCGTCTTTTAAAAATGCCCAATGGATGGATTCCTTCCAGAAATCCTATAAACAGAAACACCGTTCATTCACGTTAACCGCATTGTTGTGCAGTCCATCATCGATTGTTTGATCACGGTTATCCCCATGGTGCAGATCGGAGACGCACGCATGTACACCGTGCAGGTGTTGACCATCCTGTTACTGGCAGGGGCAACAAAGCCGCTGCTGGTTATGACGTACAATCCGTCACGGAGGTTTAGGGTGTACAGGAGGTGCACGGTCCAGAACTCCAAGGATCAGGGAGAGCTGCGCTTGCTTGCGTGCGTGCACAACGTCGAGAGCGTACCAACGACCATCAACCTGCTGGAGGCGATGTACACCTCGGTCTCCCCTCTGTGCACCTACGTCCTCCATCACATGCAGCTAATAGGCCGCGTCGACACCGTCCTCGTGCCGTACGAGATGGGGAAGAGGAACCTGCACGCCACCGCAGACACCGAACGCATATGCAACGCCTTCCATACCTTCGAGACCAGGCATCTTCCCTCCGTCGTGGTACACCTCTTTTGCTCTCATTTACTTGCATTTTAAAAATATGCAACATAATTCACACATATCGTCCTCTACTTCATGTGCTCCCCTATTCAGAAGTCGGCCTTTAACTCAAGCGAGAGATTCTCTGCAGTAAAACTGTGGATCTTTAGAGCTCCTCGATTTTGATCGATCGGTTCACACGGATTCATACTTCGTTCGATCAAAATCGAACGGCTCTAAAGATTATTGCATGGTCAGCAATACTGCAAACGATCCGCCTCCTTAACTCAAAGGGCTCGAGTTCAAACTCCATGGGTTACTAATTCTTTGAAACGCATAACAGATAGATTACAGTTTTGTATCGTTTAGCTTTTAGGCATTCTACCTCTACTTTTAAATTTGTCTATATACCATAACTTGGGCTTCTTGAATGGGAAGTACTGACTACGCCAACAGGTTCGACCGTACATCGCTATCTCCCCATACCGGAGCATGTACGAGGACATATGCTCGATGGCCATGGATATGAAGGTATCGATGATAATCCTCCCATTTCACGTCACGGAGGTGGAAGGAACAGTGGAGTCGGACAACCAGTCCCTCAGGTCCGTCAACCTCGACGTCCTTGCTTATGCGCCGTGCTCCGCCGCCATCCTCATCGACCATGGCAAAATAAAGGACATCGACATGGCCCTGTCCAGCCTTATCCACAACGTGGCTATCTACTTCTTCGGTGGTCCCGACGATCGCGAGGCTCTCGCTGTGGGGATGCGGCTGGCGAGCAATGACCGTATCTGCGCGACGCTGGTGCGTTTCATCCCGGGGGAGAGCCAGAAGGACATACGCGACAGGTACGAGGAGAAGTTGGATGAGGACATAATCCACGACTTCAAGGCGGAGAGTGTGCACAACCAGAGCTTGGTCTACAGGGAGGAGCTGGTGCAGGACGGGGAGGAGATGACCAATGTCATCGTCGCCACCTGCAGCGCCTTCGATCTGCTCGTCGTCGGGAAGAGTACTGGGAGCAACTCCGGCCTCACGCAGGGAATGTCCACTTGGAGCGAATACCCGGAACTCGGTGTCGTCGGTGACCTCTTGGCATCCAGCGACTCCGCCAAGAACGCCCTCACCCTCGTCGTGCAGCAGCAACCCTCTTCTAGGAAGGAACCCGATTTTGCCTGATATAATATGTTTTTGTATCATAATATTTGTACTTATTCAGATGTATTCATTAATTCAAGATCGCAATTTTGAGCTTAAATCCTCCGGCTAACACCCTAATGTCCTGTTTGGTGGGAGAATAGGCCCTGGAATAAGGGGTCAATTCTCCTTCCGACGCGGTTCTCAGTGGTACGACTATTCCCCATTATTCCATCTTATTTCACTCTTTTTCATATCTTTATCACATCTTACCTACCTTTATTTCACCTTATTTTCCTTATTCTTATCCTCCAGCCGAACGGAGAATAGACCCTTATTCTCCTTATTCTTCATCTTTATTCCTGTTTATTCTCCTACCGAACGGACCCTAAAAAATTACTAAAATCAAGTTTTTATTAAATGTGCTTGTATGAATGAAACCCTATTATTAACTCAACAATCTCAAACCAAATAAGAAATGACTATGGTGTTTATTTATTTCGCCTAATCTCGGAGACCCGGAAAGATTGACTGGTTAATAATATAAAGAGAGAAAAATTAAAAAAATCCGAAAAAATCATATCACATCTAAAAATCATTCACACACTTCACTAATTTCTAATAATTTCATATCAATTCCTGGTGTTGTATACTCATTTTTTAGGTAAAAGTATGCTGCATTTGCATATATAAAATCAACATTAGTTAGGAAAAGTTGCATGGACATTCTTCTCATTTCCCACACAAATTAAAAAGGGGAAAGAGGAGAGTCGATGATCCCATTCCTTGTCCCCTTTCCTTGTCTTGTGCCTTCTACTCAAACATGGAAAGAGAGGTAGAGGACTAGAGAAGAAGAGAGAGAAAGGGAGAAGAATAAGAGGAGAAGTTGAGGCACCTAGACGCCTTTTTATTTTGATTCTTCTTATTGACTAAAGTATATAAATGATTATGGATTCTTGATTTTGATTTGAGGTTGATTTTTTTTATGAAATGGAAGATAATAGTAGGAATTTCTCTTAGTGTTTATGTGTTGTTTATGCCCTTTTTTGAAAAAATGGTGTAATCCTAGAACAAAAATTTGTGGGAAAAGATTGATTTTTGGAATAACATGATTGACGGTGTTGGCGATTTGGATTTGACATTGCATGTAGGAGATATAATCAATGGTGTTGTGGACTGCATAACATTGGGTGGCTTCATGTTGATTTTTTCTCAACTTAATGTGTAACACCCCGTAATTTTCGGATTTTTTCTGAAATTTTTTTAAAACCTATTCAATATTATACTCAAAAGAAGCGTCTCGTCGCAAGCTTTCCAACGAGTCCAAAAACGCGTAATTCCGAGTTCGTATGTGGGAGATATGCCTGTTTTGGTGAAGAGGGGTCATGTTTTTTGAGGGGATTAATGGTTACGGGATTAGATAAGTTAAGTACGAATTAAGTACGAATGGGTTAGGGTTTCTAAAACTATGATTTTAATCTCCAACTATATAAAGACCCACACCCTTCATCTCCCCTCATCCCTACTCCTTTCCAAACCCTAACCCATTCTTTTCCTCCTCCCCAAGTCATTCTCTTATCCCTTTTTCCCTCTCCTCCTCTAGAGAACCAAAGAGAGATCGGTGCAAGCTCCGAGGCTTCGCGACAAAAGAAAAAGGAGGAGCATCATAACAAGGAAAAGTCATATCTCTCATCGGATTCTTGATCGAACAATCATGAACGCGGATTGGAGGCGTGCGCTAACATAGGTAACGGATCTTCGACTTTCTCCTCATTTTTTTCGGAGATTGTCTTTTAGAGTTGAATACTTATTTTCGATCCTAACTCCATGATCTCCTCTTGCTGTTGGTACTTATTGAATCAAATCAATTTTTACATCAATTGCTTGTATCATTATTTACAAAAAAAAGTGTGATTGAGGACTTGATCTATATCACGAATCAGATCTGAGAAAATCATTGTCGAGTGTTAAATTCGTGCAGATCCTTAGATCCGTTCTCTGTTTTAAAGTTATAGGATAATAGAGTATTATTAGTCTCACGTTTCTGATTTTGAAATCAACCTGGAATTTTCATACCATATGGAATCATCGCTAGTTTTTTTTGCACGAGATGGCTAGAAATCAATATCTTATGGTATGATTTCACACAATCAGTAAATTTTTTCCCTCAAGTACCATATGATTTCCTATAATGGAATTGTTTTTTTTTAATTCCAATATGTTGCCATATATTTTAAAACCATTATCTTTATCCTTATGATATCCTTTGAGTTATCTATACGAAATTGATGTTATCACATTTTCAAATTTTGAAAGGTTGGCTTTATCTCACCTTTTCTATGTTCCGTTAGGGCTAAAAATTTACGTAATAATTTTATATTATGGGAGAAATAAATAGGATATTAAAATATATTAGTGTCTTACATATATCAGGGTCCTTTCATCCATAGATCTGTCTCTTATTATGTAGGCATTGGGTACTCGTAGTTGACCTTTCCATCAGGTTTAATCATATATCTTCTATACATATATTATGTTTGACCTCCCTCACCAATATATTAATTGCATTGGATTATATAAAGATTTAAATTTGGAGAGTACCGGAGTGTTTATTCTCAGTTGTGCCTTACATATCTTGTTAATGATATGATTACACTATCTTGTAACGCATCATATGCTTATGTAAAAGGGATATGATATCTTTTGTAACCACCATCCATATGTTGAATAATATCTTGCACTAATTAAATTCTCAGGTGTTTTTTTTTCGAGTGTACAGACTAGTAGATAAAATGTACATAAACCATCCACCATAGTAAATACTTGCAGACGTGCAACCCTAGTATGATCAACCTCAATTGGGATATCCGAAGTCTCCTTACAATTTTTGGAATGCGTACGATAGACATGTCTTGGAAAGAACTGTGATAAGTGGATGATGGTGTAATTTGCGGAGACTGGTTTTTGTTTTATATATAATAAATAGCTTAAGGAAAGGAAACCGGGATGCACCTCTTAAGCCTATTACTATAATGATAACGTCAGCTTTATATTTTTATAATACTTTTGATACTAGAACTAGAGGGAAAATTTCGTCACGGTATTGGATGACGAGAATGTGACATTACAGACTATGATATGAATGCTTACGAGGTGGCTTGCGTTAACATATGTAGGGAACTAAATGAAAAGTAATTCCTACAAGGTAGGTGCACACCCTTGTAGTCCGGCTGAGCCGATAGTAAGTCATCCCCACTCGAGGGGCATCACAGAGTGGGGTGGTGGTAGGTACTCTGGTGGAATTGAGGTGGATGCACGCGTGCATCGCACCTACGGATCCGTTTTGTTGCACTTTTTAGGGAGCGAGCGAGACTCCTCCGGCAGACTCGTTTGACAGGGTTGAGACTCATTGGACATATATGCCCGTCTCGAGTGTCAGAGTACTATCAACTAGACTAGCTGAAGGATCGTGTTTGCGCACAGGTTTTGGGTTGCACTTTAAATGAAGTGTTGCAGACTTCATTTCTAGTGTAATCTTTCTCCTTTGACGGGCGAGTCCGGGATAAGTAAATGAAATTAAGGATTAAGTTATGTCAAGGAATTGATTTTTGGTTACGTAAAAGTTAAAGGCCTAAATTATATCTGATTGTATATTACTGGATGCTTTTATATTATTCTCCATTAAACTTGTTCAGTTACTGCATTTGCATTACCGACCTATATTCTTTTGATTTAATTTATTTTATCCTTACTGAGTCAGTTGACTCATGAGTTACATTCTTTGGAAATCCAACATGAAGTGTCGAACAAGAGACGGAGGCTCGCATTTTCGGTAGTGCATCTGTAGGGCATTGTTGAGGTTGAGGCTTAGTTCTATAGTTGCTTTATCTCCCTTTGTTTCGTCTAATTATGATGTAATAAAGAGACATCTGATATTTTATGTTCATTCTTATGTTGACGTTGGTGATCAATGGAAAATTTGATTTTCTTTCCTGTGTCCTTATTTTTGTATGAATGGTATATCATGCAGGTTGTTTATGACCGTTGTTGGGTAATTTTGAGAATGAGTGTGTAGATGCGCTCCTGCTGAGGCGGGGCGTTACATAATGGATATTATTAGTACAATAATGTGTTCTTCCAATTTCATTATGAGATTGTGATTGGGATGGGTGACTTTGTAACTGGAGTGCATAAAATAGTGGATAGTTTTTCTTTTAAGTGAGAAAAAGGTCGGGAAATGAATTGAAGAGATATTATGGTAAATGTCTATCTTATGAGGAGGAGAATGTGAAAAAAAATAAAGGATAAATGTGTGTGTGTGTGTGTGTGATTTTATTAGGTGGTTAAAAAAATTGGAATGAAGGCGACTAACTATGGATTGCACATGTAAGGATTTTGAGAGGATAAATTGATATTGAAGATTTTCCACCAATGTATATTTTTATTAAGGTTTTTATCAGTTGTGTCCCTCTGAGATATTGCAATATCAGTTATGCCCCTCCCTTTTGTGGAATATCAGTTGTACCCCTGACTTCTTCCACAATGATCACTTGTGCTCCTTAGGTTAGTTATCGTCAATCCTCATTCTAAACGGCCGGTAACTTTGGGGACACAAGAGTAATTAATTGAAAATTTAAGGATAAAAATATATTTTCTTCCCCCATTCCCTTCCGGGCATGCCTCTGTCGTCGTCCCTCCCCCTCCCGGGCCTCCTCTGCCGTCGCCCCTCCCCTTCCCGGCCCAGTCCATACTCCAGCACCTCCTCCGTCACTGTCGCCACCCCTCCTCCTCCGCCCCTGATGAATCTCGTATTCATCATGCTAAAAGCCACATATTAAAATCCTGCTTAATCAATCCAATAAAAATACCCTCTAATTCCTTATTTTTATCCTGTATTATATTGTATATAATTTACCATTTAATTTTTATTTTTAATTCCTCTTATTTTTCTTGTAATTATTTATATCTTCAAAAACCCCTAAAAATTAGATAGGATAATTGTCAATAAATCACTAACCACTAAAAGCACTAAAAAATACAAAAACAACTCAAAACCACAAAATCAGTATTTTTATTCCCCTAAAAATACCCCCAAAAATACGTTTTGTACAAATGACCTCTTTTAGCTTTTTGAAACATGAAAGTTGTAGATCTCGTAGAGACGAGCAACTTTCATGTTTTGACTTTTTCCTAATTCGGCCTCTAACTATTTCTTTTCTATTTTTCTTTGTATTTATATTTGAATTATTCTGATTGGGCCATGTGGCGCTCCCTGGGCCGCCCACGTGGCCCGCTTCTTCTCATGCCACCCGTCACCATTCCCGGCCATTGGATTGGCTCCAATCGCCCCCATCTCCGCTGTCCAAACCCACCTTAACCTCAGCCGTTAGATCTAACTAGCAGATCTAATCCCAACCGCTACCCAACGCCGCACCCATAACCGTCAGATCAACCTCCTCATCCACGGTCCTCCACCTGCCACGTCGCTTTAATCTTCACCGTCTGATCACCTCCTCATCCACAAATTGCATGATTTTAGTGTTGTTTTGATCCTTGTTTTGTCCTCTTCATCTTAGCATGCTTAATTGTCTCATTTGCTCCTGTTTTAATTAAAGTGAATTTTTGTGTGAAAAATGAGACCCTGCTCTCCTTGTCTTGCTTTGATCTGATGACCGATTTTTATTGATATGTTCAAATTGATTCTGATTTCATTTTATATTGTGTTGCTCACATTTTAGGGTATAATTGTAGCTTTTATTCATCATACTTATTCCCTTGCATATTTGCTCATACATGACTTTAACTTGCATAAAAATTAAATAAAAAAATAGCATCCATCATAGCTTTGCTTTGTAAATAGCATATTGCATCCTGTGGACCTGAAATTGGAATTAATTCATATTGTGCCTTCGTGAATCAAAATTCAATACTCACAGTAGGCAGTCGTGTCCCTGTATTTGACCTTGGTAAACTTACCAAGTAAAAATATTCCACAGCATTCAAAGACTGTGATTTATGCTGAACCAAATTCGCCTCCTATACTACGACTAATTCCACATTATTAAAGAGGTGAATTTGGCGTTCATCAAATGGCGCCGTTACCGGGGATACGGCTTTGCTTAATTATCGAATTTTGATTTTTTGTTGATTAATTTCATTTTTAGGACCTCATTTCATGCATCATATCTGCTGATTTAATTTCTCGGTGTGATTAACTTTTCTCTTTTGTGGCAGGGCCCATGGTGATCGAGGACGCTTGATCCTCATGGAGGCGTGAAGTCGGGAGCTTCCGCTGAAGAGGCCGCAAAAGAATTCGAGAAGAATTTTAGGAGTTTTAGATCAGTCAGCCTGCATTGCATGTTGTAAAAAAACTTGCATCTGCATATTTATTTTTAGTTTTGCATGTTGTAAAAAAACAAAAAAAAAGAAGAGTAGATCACTTGATGATCTACCCCCCCACACACACACGCACACACTTGCACATAACACTCACCTCACCCCATCTCCCTTCCCCCTATGTATCTCTCTCTCTATCTTTATCTCTCTCTCTCTCAGTGTGTTTATATTTCACGAACCCCCTCACCCTTGTATCATAGAACCCCCTCCCCCCCAACGCAGACCTTACTTAGGCTATTTGTAGCCTAAGTATAGGGGGACCTGCCTACTCTTCCCTCCCTCGTTCTGGCTTCTTGTACTTAGGCCGATTTTTGCCTAAGTATAGGGGACCCTCCTCCTCAGTTCTGCTATATCACCCTATATTTGAACAGAGCCTTGGCTTCATGGCACTTGTGCTATGAGGACATAGCAAAATTTAAGTGTAGGGGGGTATACCGTATATTATTGTATATGTACTTTAGCCTTAGCTCGTGTTTTTAAAACTTTTTAAATTTTATTTTTTGGGCTGGGTTTTGGTAAACTTGTGAACTAAGTAAAAAACCTGTTAAATAATGTTTATTAAAATTGAGGGATTAATTTTTGTAAATATTCTTGTTAAAAAAATTACAACAACAACAACAACAAAGCCTTTTCCCACAATTAAGTAGGGTCGGCTACATGGATTCTTCGCCTCCATTCAGATCTATCTTAAAAAAATTAAAAAAATAAAAATCTTTCTTGGAATTTGACTCTGACTACTAGGCTTAGTAGATATTTTCAATGAGGGAACCTCGGTCTCTCTTAGCAGAGTGGGTGGTTTAGAGGACATCGCATTTGGCCTCGTCCTCAAGTAACATAAGTCTCGACCCGTACTTACACCCATAATGGCTGAAAGTGGATACTTCTATTTGAGCCTAGGCCAGTCATTGTCTCTTCGAGGAATTAAAAAAAAATAAAATTAAAACCCATAAAAATCTGCAAAAGCCAAAAATCACACAAAATTCACTAATCTAAGGAGTTGGTGTATTCCTAACACATTCACACTCACGCAAGGCTTGAGGATTTTGAGGACACTAGATTTCTGTGATCTTGAGAGTCTGAGTTAACATGCCTTAGTCATTAGGGTTTTTAAGACTTAAATATCCACACTTCCCTGATTTGAAAGATTTGAGTGCTATATTGCACTCTTCATCTCCACCTTCAAGAAAATATGATCAGCGCAGTCACTTCCACAACTGCATGATTGATGAGCTGAGTTGAGATATCACTTGAGGAACTAGAACCAGAGATTTAAGTTTAGACCCGGTCTAATGATATTCGAGGATGGGATAAAGTTAATGAAGGCTTCAGAAAACCTGAGTGTCAGCAAAACCCTAGCCAGTATGTGAATAAGACTCATATGCTATCTCTTTGATATTTACCTATGTGCCAGGATGTGATGAAACTTAAAGGAATTTGTTGATCAGTGTGCGCCAACCTTTGGTAAAAGCAGTGGAGCTAGCCAACAAAAAGAAATGAAATGTCAAAGAAAAAGCTCTGAATATCAAAGTCAAAATACAAATGAGCTTCCACCAATGGCGAGCGCTCCCAAACATTTTCAAAGTGTCCACTTGGACCAAGAGCTAATTAGGACCAAGGAGTCGGGCTGACACCACAAAAAGGGCTCTGCATCGTAAGCGATACAAGTCTAGGTGTCGAAGGTATCTTAGATACTCAGAAAAGACACACCCCGGTGTACTCCCAGAAAAACAAGTGCAGACGACTCCAACTCTCTTGACAGACACATTGATCAACAAAATAATAATTTACATGTGTTGAGTAAAAGGCACACGAGAGGCCCCTTGTTCCAATGTGAGGGTGAGAAAAATAGACACAATCCCATTACCTCCATCATCTGACCGTCCATCAACATTTAAAGTCTGACAAACTAATGAGACGGTTGACTGAAGCAAGAGTAGACTTATTCCGTAGTATTGAGGATCAGGTCTAGAGGAGAGTCTTTGGGACCGGAACTTTTGAGTGATGCATCGACTCGGCTCTCATGAAATACAGTACACTAATTGTCATATCCTTATATTATATGTACAAAAAGAGATTCTGATAATCAGAGAAGTTGGATTCCTTCTGACTAAGGCTTGGATAAACCCGGAATTTTAGGATCACTTAGGTCAAGGGTCTTCGAAAGTTCAAGCCTTGAAAATTTCACGCGCACTGTCAGGAATTAATCCGACTCCTTCATTCTTTAGATGCTCGAGGACGAGCATGGTTTAATTATAGGGGTATGATGAATCTCATATTCATCATGCTAAAATCCACAGATTAAAACCCCTGCTTAATCAATCCAATAAAAATACCCTCTAATTCCTTGTTTTTATCATGTATTATATTGTATATAATATACCATTTAATTATTGTTTTTAATTCCTCTTATTTTTCTTATAATTATTTTTATCTTCAAAAACCCCTAAAAATTAGATAGGATAATTGTCAATAAATCACTATCCATTAAAAGCACTAAAATATAAAAACAATTCAAAACCACAAAATCAGTATTTTTATTCCCCTAAAAATACCCCCAAAAATACATTTTGTACAAATGACCTCTTTTGATTTTTTGACCAACATGAAAGTTGTAGATCTCGTCGAAACGAGCAACTTTCATGTTTTGACTTTTTCCTAATTCAGCCTCTAACTATTTCTTTTCTATTTTTCTTTGTATTTATATTTGAATTATTCTGATTGGGCCACGTGGCGCCCCCTGGGCCGCCCACGTGGCCCGCTTCTTCTCATGCCATCCATCACCATTCCCGGCCATTGGATTGGCTCCAATCGCCCCCATCTCCGCAGTCCAAACCCGCCTTAACCTCAGCCGTTAGATCTAACTAGCAGATCTAATCCCAACTGCTACCCAACGCCGCACCCTTAGCCGTCAGATCAACCTCCTCATCCACGGTCCTCCACCTGCCACGTCGCTTTAATCTTCATCGTCCGATCTCCTCCTCATCCATTGCATGTCAACGTGCAACGCACCCCCCCCCCTTTAACCACAGCCGTTAGATCTCACCCAACTTTCAATCCTAACCACCCGCCCCCGCCTATCTCCTAGCCACACGATCAGATCCTAAGGATCTGATCGTGGCCCTCCGCAAGCGATCCAATGGTCCTCAACTATCGTCAACCTCCGTAACCCCATCTTCCCCAGCTGTTTCACCTCGCGCACCCTCCGCCCCCTTCCATTTCTGGCCGACGCTCCAGCCTCCTTCCTCCTATCCTAACGCCTCCCCCACATAGCACGTTCCTCCGCCATCCTCGCGCCACCATCAACACCCCTCGCCATTACCCCCCTCACCATTAACACCCCGTTCAAAAACGCCTCGCACGATTGTAACCTCCGACTACCCTTTGCCTATTTAACCCTCTCCCCCGCCACCAGAATCGATGTCCACCATTTTGGGCCCTAGCCTAGTCTCCCCCGCCCCTCCGGTGACAGCGGAGAGGGCGGGGCGTCGAGGCAAAGACAGCTTGGGTCCGGTGTTGACCCGCGGCTCCTCTGCCGCGTATTGGGCGTCTATGGCATCCACCGAGCTCCCTGCCAAGGCCGGGCACGCTGGGCAACGACCCTGAGCTCATCGGAGCTCTCTCCCAGGTCATTCGCTTCCGCCAACACCTCGCTCCGGGGAGGTGATTTTTGCTCTTCTTTTCTCTTTATTTTTCCGACTGGAATCGTTACCATCACCCTCATCGGACCATCGCACAAGATCCACCCAACCACCCGCATCTTCGCCACCCATCTCCTTTTCTCCAGAACCCCTCACACTCCGATCACCTCCTTCGCCGCCTCGCCGGAGAAGAAGATCTCGGGCCCCCGCTTCCAGTCTCCCCACGGCCCCCATTTCACTCACCTCACTCATGCACCTCATGCACATCGCTTCGGCTATACTAACATTCGCAGGAACCTTCAATGGCCGGACTTCATGTCGGAGCACCTTCAAGCTCTCCTCCTCCGACAACCGTGCTTCGCCGAGCAGCTCCAGACACCTGTGGAGCTCCACACCTGCTCCGGGACCACCGCCATACCTCCTGCTATCTTCGTCGACCCTCAGACCAGCATCTGGAGCTCGGCGGAGCTCTTCGCGTGTCGCCGGAGTCCCGCCTCCTCCGGTGGCCCGCGGCGGATGAAGAAAGCACAGATGTTATCCGATCTCCGGGATCGGGCGGCTAGGATGAAGCCACGTGGTGGACCCGAGCCTCTTCCCCGACCTACAGGCTCGGGTCATCCGAGCCTCGCACCGAACCTTCAGAAGTGTCCACGTGGCACGAACTTGCAGAGCTGACCCGAGCCTAGCCCTCGCGTGTCTTGCACGTGAGGTGCTAGGTAAATTGCATAAAAGACCACGAAGTTTTCAAGAATTGCATTTTGGTCCCCAGGCACGTGCCTCACGTGTATGTCTGGATATTTTACAGGGAAGCCCTCTAGGTTTTTGGAAATTACAAAAATGCCCGTGCGCGCAAATGGTGAAATTGCACTTGGGCCCAGGCAGGTTTTGGTAATTGTATTTAGGTCCTTCCAGGGACCTAAATGCAATATTTATCCTTTATTTTTATTGCATTTTTATTACAATTATGCACCTGCATTGTTTTTAGCATAACTTGAGCATTGTTTGTCCAAATTGCATGATTTTAGTGTCGTTTTGATCCTTGTTTGTCCTCTTCATCTTAGCATGCTTAATTGTCTCATTTGCTCTTGTTTTAATTAAAGTGAATTTTTGTGTGAAAAATGGGACCCTGCTCTCCTTGTCTTGCTTTGATCTGATGACCGATTTTTATTGATGTGTTCAAATTGACTCTGATTTCATTTTATATTGTGTTGCTCACATTTTAGGATATAATTGTAGCCTTTTATTCATCATACTTATTCCCTTGCATATTTGCTCATGCATGACTTTAACTTGCATAAAAATTAAATAAAAAAATAGCATGCATCATAACTTTGATTTGTAAATAGCATATTGCATCCTGTGGACCTGAAATTGGAATTAATTCACATTGTGCCTTCGTGAATCAAAATTCAATACTCACATTAGGCAGTCGTGTCCCTGTGTTCGACATTGGTAAACTTACCAAGTAAAAATATTCCACAGCATTCAAAGACTGTGGTTTTTGCTGAACCAAATTCGCCTCCTATACTACGACTAATTCCTCATTATTAAAGAGGCGAATTTGACGTTCATCAGCCCCCTCCTCCACAGTCCTGCTCATCCTCCCCTACATCCTCCTCCTCCCCTATTGCTCCTGCCCCGCACGCTTCCCCCCGTGCCCCCTCCTCATCCTCCATATGTTTCTCCTCCACACAATCTAAGACTGTGGAGTAACTTTTGAATTAACTAAAGGTTGATTGATTAGATTATCATCTGATGTATGTCTGATGTAATCAGATCATATAAAGAATTGAGGAGTATCTTTTATCTCATTGCTCAAATTTAAGGGATTCTGGATCTGAGATTATGGAGTATTTTTTGATTGAGTTGCTTCTTTATAGAACATTGAATGTAGACATTAAATAAAATTGTTAAAGTTGAGAATGATTGTGTCTTTGCTTACTGGAAAGAGAGATTCCAGCATATTATCTTGACATGCTTCCGTGATTGTTCTGGACGTCTATTCAATTGAATCGAATGAGGTTTCATTTTCTAAGGGTAGTATCTTGATGGGGTTATTAGCCGAGGAACGATAGCCTCTGCCTCAGGGAGGAGGGGTTGAGGGAAAAGGAGGTCGAGGAAGTCAGGGTGGAGGGGATGAGGGAGAAGGAGGTCGAGGAACTCCAACCTACTGGAGGAGAAGGTATGGGTGGAAGGGTTGGGGAAGGAGGAGGTGATTGAACAATAATGTCCCTCTCAACCACATCATGGTTTGAAAAAACCATGGTTAAGTTCAACTCATTAACGGTTAAAGTAACAGAAGGGCACAAGTGATAGAACGGCAAGAAGTTGGGGGCATAATGGATATTCCCAAAAAGGGAGGGATATAACTGATATTGTAATATCTCAGAGGGGCACAACTGATAAAAACCCTTTTTATTATAGGAAGAGTATTACATGATGTGGAAATAAAGCATGGGAATAACTCTTATACATGTGGTGTAAGTCTTTGGAAAAAAGAATGATATAATGAGATAATTGGTTATATGAATTTTGATAAAGGAAAAGAATGAAAGAGAAGAATGTATCAAAGATAAATCTTTGTGCATAAATGTAAATGATGGCGAAGATTATTTAGGGTGAGTTGGGAAATAAAAAGATGAGAGGTGAACGTGAAAGTTGAATGATCAGACTGCATATGGAATTATTCATCACTAATCACTCTTTCTAAAACTTATAAATGATCCATTTTAATAATTATACTTGTGATAAAGGCAAACTCGGATGAATTCTTCGAGTGCTTGGATGAAAAACTGCACGTATCAAAGGAGAGGATTTTCTTTCTATAAATATATGTGCTTACCAAATCACTTGTTGAATGTATTGGTTTGTTATTAAGCGATTACACTGTAAGATCATGCAACAACTTGTGTGTTGAGTTAATATTAGGATACATGGGGAAAATTGTGAGAATCAGTTACATCAGAAGATGTAGTTGATTTTTAGGGTAGTGTATATGTGTTAAACTATAATATGAAGAAAATATGGAAAAAGAAAAAGAAAGAGAAATGATATTTTGAAACTTCTCTCCCTACTGGCTAGGGTAGATTCTTCAGATCAAAGTTTGTGGTAGAGCACCCAATGCAGTGAGCGATCAGATATTAATCTATGATAAGTCACAAGAAAATGATAGGCATGGAAATGAAAATGAGATGAGTGATTCAGAGAATAGTTTCCCAAGAAGTGAAGACTTTACACTATGTCTTCGTAATGAGCATGTGATATACACTCAAGCATTAATGAGTCAAAGGACCGTTAGTTGGTTAGGATACTTGCTAGCTATAAGGAATCTTAGCCACTAGAGGGGATTATTGAGAAGAGTTAACCAACAATGGCAACAACCATAAGAAAAATTAAAATGAAAACGATGATAACTGTGAAAAGATCTCAAATAAAAGAAGAACGAATGAATGATTAGAATTGAAAAAGAAGAAAAAAATTCCACCATCTATAGGATACATGATTTCTACAACGTATCCTATATATACTCGTTGAGTCTTTGCTCACATTCTTAGTTGGCAAAACCAACTTAGGTCATGGTCAAGACCTGCATTACCACACAAATGTCCACCTAGCCACCTTGAAGGTCACTCTACCTTTGTTCAGCACTGGCATACCTGATTCCTCCATCCACCATCATGTATGTGGCCCCTCGAGATGAAAGCGAGCGGAGCATCACCTCCCCGTAACATATCTAGGGGGATGAAGATAGAATACTCGCCATGCTTTTGGGAACTATAACAGTGATGACCGATCTAATATCGAGGTTGGAAGTAATGATCCATTATCGATGTCAACACCAACCAACTCCTGACGAGGAATAAATAGTAGAATATCAATTGTGATGACTTTTGGTGATTTTTGGAGGTTGACAAATGGGAATGTCCAATTTTTGTGACTTACTATGGTTATGGACCTACGATGTTGCGCTAGCCTTCAGTTGACAAAGTTGTATATCTAGTAGTCAATTTAGCTTAACTTTTGGAAGCACTTCTTTTTGTACAAATACAAAAGCTTGAAGGGAATAACTATGTTTTAATGAAAATCATGGGTATATGTTTAGTTTACATATCTTGTAATATACCTTTTAGTATATTAATGTTGTTTTGAATTGAATATATAGAGTATGGTTAGTTATCTTTTTTTGTATTTCTTTCCGTGGTTATTTGATCAGGTAACTGTTAAAATCATCATGTCCCGATACAACCTGGTTGTGTCAAGCATAGGGGATAACACACTTAACAAAAGCGTTGTCAGAGCTTGGCTGCCCTAAATAACCTACGAAATTAGAAAACATGAGAGTTCTTGTAATCTTGTATTCTCCAAAGTAACATTATTTCTACTTTACTATCTAAAAATTCTTAGGATTATCCTAATTTGGTAGATGAAATTTAAGAAAATATTGCTTAGTAGGAGATCGCAAAAATGTTAACGTTGGGGGTCATTGATGAATCCATGATTCAACATTTTATTCTTTTATTTTAGCTAAAATTCCTTGAAAAAATACCTGTAAATAATCATTAAATATCATTATTTATCATTCATATTGATTTGGTGATATTGTATATTTATCATTCTTTTACACCAAAATAAAAGAGTAAAGAAGAAAATAAAAAGAAAAAATAAAGAAGATGTATTTATGAAATAAATGCAGATTGACCCGAACCTTGAGAGAATGTCAAGACTTGACTTGATTGATAAAGAATAAATTAGGGGAAGATGGGGTCCATAACTTATAAAAAAATCAAGAAAACCAATTATTACTTGTACATATTCATCATTTTTTACCTTTTATATATTTTCACCTATTTTATTCATCAATAAAACAACCTCAACTAAAAATATTTCCTTCTTGAAAGTTGTTTGTTATAATATTCTTAATTATAAAAATATCAGAAAAATTATTTAACCAATACATAAATAATTACTATGAACCTAAAAAGCCATAAAGTCCAACTTCTCAGATTCATAACTATTTATAGAAAATTCTAAATGGACCAAACTCACTTTTAAACTTTGTTTTATAACTGATATTATTTATTAAAAATACCAAAAATTGTGGAATAAATCGTGTAAGTTTTGACATTTAGACCCCTTTGTCTATATATACATTATGTATATAAAACTTCTTTCTATTTATTTGTAATCCAATTAACTTAATTCTTTTTCAAAATTATTCATAAAAATCACTAGGAAAATACAAAAATATAATTTAAAAATAAATGTGAATAAATACCAATAAATCTCAAAATCTAAAAGCCGTAAAGCCTAACTTCTGAACCACATAACTTGATCATGTGAACTCTGATTTGGTTGTAATCACTTTTTAGTTCATTTTTGTGAAATTATCTATCAAATGAGAGCAGTTTCACTAAAATCAGAGCTAATATGCAAAAAGTAGATTTGGGATCCTATTGGTATACTTGTATATGTGTATAATTGTACATATTTTTATTTATTTATTTTCTTGTATAATCATGCACATATTGTATTTTTAAATATTTTGTATAGATGACTTCATAGCTAGACTCCAGGATATCATGCCTCCTGCTTCCTCACCGTCTCCAGGAGGTCATTCAGATGTAACAACCTCTGCATCTGCCAGTACGCTTGCTACGACTAGTACCTCAGGTAGTACTTTCGCTTTTACATCCTGTCACGGATCTAACATTATTGAATGGATTATGGATTCTGGGGCAACACATTATTTATGCATGTACAAAGATCAACTTACAACATATAGACAGGTTGCCCCAGGGAGAATTGTTGTGATTGCAGATGGGGCACATTCCCCAATCATTGGGCATGGGGAGATTTGTTTAACGCCTTCGATGCATCTATAGAATGTCTTACATGCTCCTGATTTCTTTATGAATTTGTTATCCATTAATCAGATCGCAAAGGATTTGCACTGTAGAGCTATTTATGACCCATCGTCTCTTGTTTTTCAGGACATTCTTACGGGCAGAATGATTGGGTGTGGCCGTGAGCAGGGTGGTCTTTATCTTCTGGTCCAAACTCCCTATGTTGGTGTATCCTCTTATACAACAGGACCAGTTTCTCCTTATACCTGGCACCTACACTTTAGTCACCTCTCCTCTCTAGAAGATGTGTCATATTTGCCGCAGATTTCACCAGGTTCTTCCTTCCAGTGCGAGGCATGTCAGTTGGGAAAGCATCATCGGTCTGCTTTTCCTAGTCGTCAGAGTCGGCGAAGTATCTCTCTTTTTGAGTTATTTCATGTTGACATTTAGGGGTCCGAGTCGAGTTCCTGATCACCAGGGACACATGTTTTATCTCGTTGTTGTGGATGGTTTTTCTTGTTTGTCATAGATGTCTCTTTTGAAAAATAAATCTGAAGCAGGGGATGCGATCAAAACTTTTATCAATGAAGTACGGAATGTTTTCTCTACTTTTGTAAAATTTATTCGGACTGATAATGCTTTGGAATTCTGTACTCGTGCTCTATCCCATTTTCTTTCATCTCATGGAATTATTCATCAAATATATTGTGCTTATACTTCTTAACAGAATGGTGTTGTAGAGAGAAAACATCGTCATCTATTTGATGTCACTCGGACTCTTCTCATTTAGAGTCATGCCCCACATTTGTTTTGGGATGATGCAGTTCTTACAACATGCTATTTGTGAATCGCATGCCATCGTCTGTCTTGGGTGAGAAAATTCCTTCCTCTATAGCTTTCCATGAGAAGGAGTTGTTCTCACTTACTCCTCATGTGTTTGGCTCTATTGCTCTTATTCACCAGTTGATTCCAAGTCTTGACAAGCTCTCTCCTAGAGTTGTCAAATGTGAGCTTGTTTGATACTCCAGGACCAAGAATGGACACCGATGTTATGATCCATTGCGCATGAAATATTTTGTCAGTGTTGATGTCATATTTTTGTGTCTGTAATGTATTTCTCTCCTACAGGTGACAGATTGTCTTCATCAGACTCAGATGATGAGGTTTACATGCCATAACCTCTTACGAGTCCGTCACCTCCTCCTCATGTGCATGTGGTTCCACCACCGCCACTACCACCACCACCACCACCACCCCTACTACCCAATTGTATGTGCCCACTATTCCACCATTACTAAATTCTATACCTTTCGGATTGCCTCTACTCACGGTCCTCGCCCCAGCATCCAGTATGCCCCATGTTTGTTCTAATAATATGGTTTCTAACGATAGGCCTGGAGATATATCTGTGTAGGAATCATTGTATGAGAATAGCCCACAGATGGAGGATGTTCCCAATGACATGGATATATTCATTGCAGTTCGAAAGCAGAAGCGGTCTTGTGCTTCCAACCCTCTTGCTTCTCATGTCTCTTTTCATCATCTGACAGGGGAATTTCCGATATTTGTAGTGGCTCTATCTGCCGTGGACATTCCACGGAATTATCAGGAGGCCTTGAAGGATAGTCGCTTGTTCTTGGTTATGGAGGAAGAAATGGTTACGTTGCAATAACGTGGTATCTAGAGTTTGGTGTCTGCTCTTCTGGGGACATTTGTTTCAGTTGCAAATGGGTGTTTAATGTTAAATATCATGCAGATGGGTGCCTTGATCGCTACAAAATATGATTAGTGGCACGAGGATTTACTCAAACCTATGGTGTGGATTACTTGGACACATTTTCTCCAACGGCTCGTCACTCTACTCTGCTTGTCCTACTTTTAGTAGCAGTGGTACATGATTGGCCTTTGTTTCAGTTGGATGTTAAAAATACATTTTTATATGGAGATTTACAGGAGGTAATTTACATGCAGCAACCTCCAGGATTTGTTGTTGAGGGGGAGTGTCAGCAGGTTTGTAGACTCCATAAGGCAATATATGGCCTTAAGCAAAGTCCAAGGCCCGTGGTTTCAGAATCTCTCGGATCTATTGAAAGGGAAGGGTTCAAGGGGTCAAATGCAGACCATTCACTCTTTGTGCAGAGAACATCTAGAGGTACAATTGTCATTATAGTCTATGTGGATGATATAATTGTTATATGATATGATGTGCAAGGGATCGAGATGGTAAAAAAAATTCTGGATCGCCAGTTTGTTACCAAAGATCGTGGTACCCTAAGATATTTCTTAGGGTTGAAATTTGCTAGGAATGCACAGGGGCTTGTGATGACCCAAAGGAAGTATGTTACAGACATGCTTGTTGAGACATGCATGATTGGGTGTCGACCATCTGCTACTCCTATGAACCCTAGCATGAATTTATATGATGATGATGCATAGGAGGTCAACAGAAGGAGATATAGAGAGATGGTGGGAAAGATCCTCTATATAGTATTACTAGACCTAATATCTCCTTTGCAGTGAGTCAGGTGATTCAGTTCATGGAGCAGCCTCGACAGGTTCACATGGATGCTATATACATGATTTGAGATATTTAAATCTTTTCCAAGTGCGGGGTTACTATTCAGGAAAGGAGAAACTCTTTCTGTGTCTGCATGTGCTGATGCAGACTCTGCAAGGATGTCCTAAGGATAGGAAATCTACTTTAGGCTTCGATGTGTTTGTTGGCAGTTCTCTTGTTTCTTGGAAAAACAAGAAACAAATGGTGGTGTCTAGATCAAGTGTCGAATCTGAGATATGGGCTATGGCCCAAGCAAGCACAAAAATGATGTGGGTTCGAGCAGTGTTAGCATATTTGCATATAAAGGTAGCTCTACCCATGCAGCTACAATGTCATAATCAGGATATTTTGTTTATTATGAATAATATTGTGTTCCATGAAAGAACTAAGCATATTAAGGTAGACTACCATTATACTAGAGATATGATTCAGAAGGGTTCGGTTTCTACCTCTCATGTCAGTTCAGGAGAGCAAACAACATATATCTTTACCAAGGCATTACTCAGGGGGCATTTCAGAAGTGTTCGTCCAAGCTGAGCATGATTGATATCTATGCTCCATCTTTGGGGGGTGTAGAGATATTTCTATGTTCCTATGCACCTTTTATATTATTTTATTTCTTTATGTCTATCTTATGTAATTTACTCACAACTCTCTCTTCTATATAAGAGAGCCTAGGGTTCCCAGGAATAAAGAACTCTCTTATTTTTCCCAACAAACAAGTAGGGAACTTTCAAAATATCTTGAGCACTGAACATATCAAGAAGGATCGAGAGCAACAACTTTCGGGGATGGAATCGAAACGGGCGTGACGTTCTCGCTTCCATCGTAGTTATGCAGCGTCCATTAACTATCCGTCGAGCCACCAAAAGTAGAGGTGCTAACCTCTTCCACCACCACTGGGAACATTGCCTTATTGATCTTAAGGCAGGTCAGCTCTCAACCCTAGCAGTCAACTTCACCCAAACATGTGTTATCGCCCTTTAGAAAGCATGTTTTTGAGGTCATAATTACCTTGTTGTATTCTCCAAGCAGTCCGTCACCGACTTGAGATCACATGCTCCTAGAGGTATGCCTTTCATCTGAATGACCTTGTAGAAGATGGCATGTGAAGACCCATCCCGAAGGGTGGGACATCTCCACTTCAGTGGTCCCTTCACAGACTTCGGTTCTGACTCCATTAGGTTATGGACCTCGTCATGAGAGATGCCCATGTGCAAATCAAGGCATTCTCTAGCAACACCACATTGCCTCCTAAAGAAGGATCAATTGTATTTCTAATGTCTGTCATTGTTGTTTGGAGTCAGTCTATTAGACTAGGACAGACACCGATAAGGACTCTCGATTGCACGTTCGTAAACTGACCAAGCTTTTACTTGGCTTCTCCAAATGCGGGCTACCTCCCCCGTACCACCATGCACCTCCGACGGACCAGTAACCCTCTGGCACCACCTAAGATGATAATCGATTCCATCGCACATGAAATGGGCAGGGTATGTGTTGAATCGATTGTACAAGTTCATGAAGAGCGTTGGACGAGTTGAACGAGGGACAACGACTGCAAAATCTTGGTGTCGCAATAGGGTCCGAAGCACCCTAAGCAAGCGAAGGAAGAGAGGAAGGGTTTATTCTATCTCTTTTTTTGCATTGATCAGATGTTCAGTCAAAGAAGACTTCTCGCGAAAGAAAGCTCTTAGTTTTGATTCAGACACATCTAATATTAATGGAATGAAACTTTGGTTTTTTTTATTTAAAAAAATTGAAGATTCCACCACCTAATTTTATTGATCTTAGGAACCTTCATTTTCTTTTCATTAGAATAAATTTAGAGAAAGGGAGATGAGTGCAATCAAAGAGATGGGTAAATAGTCTCGCATCCAACGATCCATTTACCCACTTATTACAACAACTCAACAATATTGTTGCTTTTTCAAAGTTAAAGCTTATTGACGATTCGCTCCTTGATCATATACCCAAGGAACAAGAGCTTTGTTGGGAAAACTCCTATACTTCGTTGTTACTAGTCTAGATGTTAGCTTTGTTGTTAGTCTTAACCTCCAGTAAGGGAGAAGCCTTGACATAGTCATTGACAAACTATATATCTTATCCTCAAGTAACTGAAAAGTTCTTCATACAAAGTGGTGACACGGATTTTGTTGCGGTCAAGACGTATAAACATTAAAAAAATATCACAATTGTTGTTGTTCTCAACCACTAGAATCGGTCAACGAGAAAAATAAATTTAACCACTTAATAAAAGATAAATCAATGAGAAGAAAATATAAGCGGTTTCGCTATTCTATTTACCTGGCATAATGATCAGGGTCGAACACAAGGAGCACGATTTAAAACCTCAGTAGTCAAATTTCTAAAATAATTTTTAGTGATTTTTGAATTTTTATTTATTTTTATTTTTTTTAAAACAAGCGCAAAGGAATCAAAACACACATCATCACACCTTTTTGTATTTTTCAGATTAATCAAAAGTACTCAGAAAATTAGAAAGAATATGTTTTTCTGTTTTATATGTCTTAAAAAAATTTAATAATTTTTTTCAAATTTTTCTGATGTTTTTGTGATTTTCGAAAAATCAAACAGTGGAAAATAAGGGAAACCGTACACAACCAAGAGTATTTTGAAACTTAAAAATACCTTAAGTGCCCAATACTCTTGGAAATTATTTTTATGCTAAAGATCAATTAAATATCTACAAACATAGACCAAGATTAAATTTTTCTACAATTTTCTACAATTCTTTAAGATTTTTCATTTTTCGTAATTTTTTTATTTTTATAAATGATTGAAGCACAAAAATTGGAAAGAAATTAAAAGACACCAAAATACACCTACAATGATTTTTTGGAATTTTTGGGCAACTTTTCGAATTTTTATGAATTTTCTAACTCCAGACAGGCAAAAACTCACTGTTTTTTATTTTTGAAATATATCAAATGATAACAAAAATTGATGAAAATTTATACAATGATAAAAACTACAGCAGGAACATACACAATTTTTTTCAGATTTTTTAGAACCATAAAAACATTTATTTTGATGAAAAGATCAAGATACAGTGGCTAAAGTACAAATAATTAAAGTTTCTACATGATAAAATAATAAGAAATAATTGCAGGATTAAGAATGCAATTTATCCAATTTATTTATCACAAAATCTTAGGGTTCCAGCTATCCCCTTCTTCGTTCAAGCAAAAAAAGGGGAATGGGTGCCGCCGCCCATGCAGCTTGGAAGATCAAAGGTCAGTGGGAGGCGTGGGCCACCGCGCGGACGACTAGGAGGCTGATGGCGTGCGCGTACGCCCGCGTGGCCGCAACACCGCGGAGGGGGTCGTCGGCGAGCGGGCCACGGAGGAGGGGCTGCACGCTGGCAGTGGCGGCGCGGCTGCTAGGCATGAGGAGTTGGTGGAGCAGGGGACGGAGTCGGGGCCGCGGAGTGGTGGTGCGGGCCAGCGTTGGGCAGAGCAGGGGCACTGCCGTCGATGGGCTGGAGTCTTTCCTGGAGGGGAAACGTGGAGGCTGTGCGGGGTGCGGGTGCGCCGCGGCCTGCGGCAGTAGCGGAGGGGCAGTTGGGGCGGTTGCTGGAACGAGGGTCGGGCGGATGCCGCTGCGGCATCGGTTGCAGAGGGGCCCGTGCGTGGAGGCGCGGGAGGATGGCTTGGCGACCGTCGTCGGCGGCGAAGCGGAGACATGCTTTGCTTTTTTATTTTGTTTTTATTTTTATGTACATAACTTATATAAAAAAATGTTTTTTAAATTCTTTTAAATCAGAAAATGTAAACAGAAAGAGAAAGAAAATTTTTTTATTTAGTTTTTTATTCTTATTTTGATTTTCCTGCAAAATGAAGGTTAGAAACAAAAACAATTATAATTCTTTTTTATTTATTTATAGACAAAGGGATTCGTGAATGGATATGGATCTTGATGAGATGAAAGAAGAGATCTGTAACTCCAGCCACCGTGCGTGGTCGGATGTGGATGAGCACGTGAGGTAGAACATGAAATGCGATGATCGAGATGTGAGATGACAAAAATTGATTCGGATGAAAAGTGTGTGGTGACAAATTTTTATGATTTTTAAGGATCTAAAGAGCAATAAAATAGGAGCAAAAATTAAACCTACGATTTATCTAAGAAAAATGACGAGAATTAAAATTGGATCTCACCTTGGGGTCGGAAATGTCGTGATGGCCTCGACGAAGGTCGGCGTGCTGTCACCGGACGGCTCGGAGGCTGGACACAATTCTTTAACAAGACGGCTCTCGGAGATCGGGCTCTTCTCCACCAAAGATTGATCAAAGAATGAAAGAAGGAGGAGGAACCCATTAAAAAGAGAAAAAAATCAAACAAGGAAAGAATGTACAAAAGGGGAAGGTGTTTATTGGGAGATTTAATAAAATAAATAAATAAATAAATAAAATATGAAATTCGGAATTAAATAAATTAAATAAATAAATTGCAAATTAATTATCCATCTTAATGGTGGCTATTTAAGGTATGGAATAATATCTTATATAAAAGGCATGTTTTTAAACCAAATAAATGAATTAAATAATTAAATATAAATACAAAATTCGTAATTGAATTAAAATAATAAATTAATGTTAGATATTTAATTTTTTGTGATTTTTATATAAGGAAGTTAGTTGTATACAAATATTATGTACATATAATACAATATACACATGTACAAATAAGGAAATATTTTTTATATCTTTTTTTAATTAATTTTTTCATTTATATTTTTTTCATTTTTATTTTTAATGAAAATAATATTTATAATTATATAACATTAAAAATAAATATGAATAATTATACAAATATGTAAGTGGTGAAACTGCATAAAACACTTCAGAAAATCGACTTTTTAACCGTAACTCCAAAAATTATGAAACACAACCATTTAAAAGATAATTTAATTTAGAGTATAATGGAAGTGATTTTGTTTCAATTTGAGTTCTTATGGAGCTGGAATTGGTATTTCAATTATTACTTTGCGACTTTTTCTGAGTGTGATTATTTGCAACATATACATTATTTTATTTTGCAATTATTTTTACTATTTACAACACGTTTTGATTTACAACTTTTGTTTACAAAAATAATTAATTTGAAGTTAATTTATGTGCAAATAAAATAGTACAAGTTTTATACAAATATACAGGGAGAAATATTTACAAAATATTTTTGGATTTTTGAATTGCAGACCCTATCTCCCCCTACTTTATTCCTGGTCGATCAGGTCAAGTCTTGACCTTCTCTCGGGGTTCGGGTCAGTCTGCATGTATTGCATAAATACAACCTTTATTTTTCTTTTCTTATTTATTCTTTTATTTATGTACAAAAAGTGTTAAAAATGCATATTTAACAAATACATGCAAAATGGTAAATTCATGAAATTAGTGGGTATTTACATGTGTTTGACTATGAAAATGAAACTAAAATAAAAGAATAAAGGCGATGAATCGTGGATTCATCACAAAGGGTTATATTTCAAGAGTACCATACATTTAGATCTCCCAACCTACTCTAATGTAGACTATGCTAGCTTATGCAGATAAAAATCCAATGATGGAAAATTCTATTTGGTAGAAGAAATTTAGAGAGGAGTGGAAGAGAAGAACGCGTTGGTTGCACATGGTCAACATGGTCAGAAACCATGGTCAGAAACCATGTTTTTTTATTGTCACATTTAGTTTCTTCCAAATAATCATCCATATCGAAGACAGAAGCGGTCTTTTAAAAGGAACACAATTGATCTTTCAGATCCTCCACCATTTAAGACAGGTGATACGATATTATCAAATTTGGAACAATTAGAGAAATCAGCCTTAGAGAATGGAGATAAAACAAAAAATCTTCCTGTTTTGGTGACAGTCATAATTGAATTAAGAAGAGTATATTTTAAGAGTTACCATATTAGAGTAAGTTACTGATACTACAGAACTTAGATGTTATGCATATAGAGGAAAATGTATTTGATAACATTTTTTATACTGTTATGAATGTAACAGGTCGATCAAAAGATACAATAAAGTCTCATCGTGATTTACAAATCATATGCAATCGGCCAGAGTTGCATATAAAGGAACATGATAGTGGAAGGGTTGAAGTTCTCAAAGCGAAGTATACCTTAGATAGAAATCAAGTTAAGCTTGTTTGCGAATGGACAAGCAAATTGAAGTTTCCAGACGGATATGCATCAAATTTTTCCAATTTGGTCGATTGAAACGAAGTTTTCATTTAAGGGAATGAAAAGTCATCACTACCATGTTTTTATGGAAAGATTATTACCGTTAGTGTTCAGAGGATTGTTACCAAAAAAACGTTGTCGATGTTCTTTCAGATGTTAGCAGATTTTTCCAGGAGCTATGCTCGCCACGCATACACTGCATTGAGATGGATTATCTTAATAAAATATTCCTGTGATTATGTGTAACTTGGAGAATATATTTCCGCCTTCATTTTTTGATTCGATGGAGCATCTGATGATTCATATTCCATGGGAAGCAAAAGTAGGAGGGCCGGTAAAATATCATTGGATGTATCCATTTGAAAGGTAATTAAAAATATTATAATCTCCTTGCATTCTTTACTATTTCAACAAAATGTTAACCTATTTTCTTATAGGTTTATGTTCTTTCTTAAAAGAAAGGTCCGAAACAAAAGTAAAGTTGAAGGATCTATAAGTTCACAATATATATGAGGAAGTCGCAACATTCTGCATAAGGTATCTTCCAGAAGATGTGGAGACTATCCACAACAGATTTAGGAGGAATGAGACAATTTACTTTGAGGAAGAACCGTGTATCAGTATCTTTCGTCCATCCACTCATCTCATAGGAAAGGCAACTGAACGATTCTTATCGAAACATGAGAAGGATGTTGCAGAGTTATACGTATTAGACAACTGCGAGGAAATAATACCATATGTTCAGTAAGTATTTACATTACTTTATGTATATATTCAAGTTCAAGTAATTCGTATGTTTCTCTTACTAATTTTAGGTAATTTAGGAAGAAAATTATCGAGGAAAATCCTATGTATTCAGATGACGAAGTTCTGAGCGCATATAGGAATCAATTTCCATCTTGGTTTAAAGACCGCTCAAAACAGTTGGACGGTGGTGATTTTTATTCTCATATTTTAATAATTTTGGATAAGGACATGTTTATAAGGTCCAATCTTACAACTCTTGCTACAGCAATGGTTATCGTTTTCATACCTTAAATTCCGGTAAATATTTAACAACTCAGGGCATGAGGAAGAAAAAGGGGAGGAGGTCGGCAGAGCACACCTCAGGGGCTGAGGTAGGATGTCAGAAATCAATAGCGGGTATCATTGAATCGGCATATCCTATCGGACGCCCAAGTTATTTCAACCTGCTGGACAGAAGATTTGCTGGGAGCATGGGGATGTGGCTCCTACGAATAAGAAAAAAGAGTTCTTCTGAAGGCATTGTCCTGGAATGTGAGGGGTCTAGGCCATATCAAAAAAATGGCTAGGAGTGAGGAACCTTGTTTTTGAATTGCGGGTGTCGTGATTCTTCAAGATGAAGGTCTTAAGGGAAGGAGAAGCTTTGTGGTGTGAACTGGGGTGAGGGGATGCATTTGAGTTTGCACAGTGGAGGCATATGTAGCGGTGGGAGGCCTCCTAACGGGATGGAAGAAGACGGTGTTCCAGAAGGTGGGTGAGCATCGTTCACTGTTCTCGATCTCGGTGTATCTAAAGCGCCATCAAGACGGGGTTTTCTTAATGGTGACAAATGTGTATGGTCCCACTGGGAGTGAACGTGGCTCTCTCGCGACCGACCTAGACTAGGTGGGCTCGGTGTTGGAGGATGATGTTTGGCTCATTGGAGGTGATCTCAATATAACTCTTCTCCCGGAGGACTGACCTAGGAGCGGGGGTGGTCGTGACCCAGGTTCGGAGGCCTTTGTAAATCTTCACACGTCGGGGCTATCGATCGTGGATGCAGCAGGATGTGCTTACACTTGGCAGAATGTTAGATTGAGATCTTGTTTGGACAGATTTCTTTTTTCGCCTGAGGGGATGGAACTCTTCCCTATCTCTCGAGCTTGGGCATTGTCTCGGGCTCACTCGAACTATTCTTCTCTTTATTCTTTAATTTTGGCACTAAAAACCATGTTTTATGTGCAATTAATTCAATAAATAATGAATGTTATTTTGTACAAATAAATGATATTTAAAGGCATTAGCTAGGGTTTTTAAGGCTGAAATGATAGAATAAAGGTGATGAAATGGAGATTCATCAATAAGGTAGAAAATCAGCTTGTAATTCATATCCTTATTAAAGTAGGGTTTGAATTTATTTACAATGTATATGTTAGTATTTTTAGGATATGTTCATTATATTAAGTTAGTTATATGTCCACAATTGAGTTTGTTTCATGTAAAATGGACCTAACATGAAATTATTAAAAATCGATGAAAATTGTATGGTGTATACAAGTGAATGTGTACATGAATCAACTTCTTACTTAGCCCGCTTTTTTCTTGTATTTCATAGTTTACATTAACATGCAATAAGTCTATTTTTATTTTCATTGTTAGTTTTGTTCTTTTATGTGTTTTTATTTTATTTTTGTTGCGTAATTAAGGATAGAATTGTAATATAATGTAGATACATCTTATATCCAGCAGGCAAGCAATGGTGGCATAAATCAAGATGGTAGGTGGAGAGATTCACCATGTTAAGGGAGGTGGATCATTGCAATTTTACATGTTAGATGAGACACTATGAACTTCAAGAGGTATCAGACACATGCCCACAACCATAAAGAATCTGACTTCACTAGTAATTATCGTGTCTCGAGGGCATCGAGTCACTACTAGAGGACGAGGCCTCATAGAAAACAAGAGAGAAAATGTGGTGATATGAGGAACGAGGTTTCCAAACATATTGTACAAGCTCGAGGGATGGGTCATGATAGGTAATGGTGCGTCAATTATTTCAGGACAAGCAGTGCGACAAGAGAGTAGCAGGTTATCAACATATGCATTGTAGACGTGCATAGAAAAGAGAAACATGTGTTGTTCGCTTTACCAAAGGGCAATGACACACTCTCTAGTCACCAGAAATGTGTAGTGCCAAGTGAAAACGCATTATACTAAATTATATGAGTGTACCTACGTGGACACATGTCGAGGGTATCTATCGATGAGTGGAACAACCATAGGAAATAACAACTTATGAGAGGAGCTTGCAAATGTTGAGGATGGTCCAGTACGGATCAAAATAATGTGAAGATAGTAGAGAATTCAACTCAATGAGGAGATTAATAAGATTAGGATACTCGTAATATGGTAGAGTATGATTCCATGATATCCCTTAAGGAGATTTGATTAGATATTATCAAATCTCATTACCTTCTTGATTGATGGAGATTAATTCGATCTTGATTAATTGAGATTGATGAAAAAATTGATTGATTGTGACAATCAATCGGAGATTGTATTTGAGACTACATATGAGAGAGTGAACAGTAACATACCCTCACAATAACAAGAGAGACAACAAAAGAGAGAGGGAGGGAGAAAAAAGAGACGGGAGAGAGCAAGAGAACAAAGAGGAATTTACATGTTATCTTCTTCATAGTGATTTTTCTTCTCCAGTTGCAAGAAGAGATGATCGACCGATGTAATATTGATGTGTTTTCCTTCGTATGCTTTCTTAGGGGTGGTTAATTAGTTTCGAGTAAATATCTCCTAAAAAACGTTATCTCATTCATGAATAAATGAATAAAAGCACAAATCAATCAAAGTTGTAAGTGATCAAACGGCAGATTGATGTAAGATCTCTTTCCTCAAGAGTACAACTTATTTCAACCGTTCCTTTCTTTGGAAGACGGAAAAACAGAGACCCTGCCTATCTTTAGCCATATTAAATTCGTCTTCCTGCTCCTCGACGGGCACCGGTTCTCCTCTCCCCCTTCGTTTTTATTCCTCTCCGGGATAGAAATGAAGTGGTGTTATCCGCTGCCTCCCGAAAGCTCTCGAGGGATATGGTTGGGCGACAGCCCCACCGATGGGTCAGCGGCCCTTCTCATGATCCAGATCTCCATTATCGTCCTCATCTCCTACACACTCCGCTTCCTCCTCCGTCCCCTCCAGCAACCCATCATTGTCTCGCAGATACTGGTATACACCCTGTTCTTATTTAAGCTGTTGCCCCAGTTGTACCCATTGTTTTTTGGGCGAGATTTAATAAAAAAAAAACATTGTGGTGTACTTTGGTATCCATTCCTGTACGTGGAGTTGTTATTTTAACTCGTGATTTGACAAACAGACGGGGATAATTATCGGGCCTTCTTTCCTGGGGAAGTACGAGCTGTTTAGTAGGACGATATTCTCACGGAACAAGCAGCACAATCTGAAGGTGGTGGGACACGTCGGACACACATTCTACAGCTTAATGATGGGGTTGAAGACGGACGTGGGGCAGCTAACCAAGACCGGCAAGAAGGCCGTAGTCATCGGCCTCGCCGCGATGTGGCTGCCCTACTGTTTACTCTTCCCGTTCCAGTTGTTCGTTATCAAAGACTCCGGCGCCGGAAATAAGCCAAACAATTTCCAATCTACAGATCATCCGTTCTTCCCGGACGAAATGAGAAGCATCTATTATTTTGCGTCCTACGTCAACTTCTTGTCGGCGACCTCCGTCATCGTCGTCTTCGCTGTCCTTTCCGAGCTCAACCTGTCTAACTCTAAGCTCGGCCGCCTCGGCGTCGCTTGCGCCATGACGCAGATGATCTTTGAATCCATCAAAAGGGTCTTCAGCAACACCCAGTTTAACATCCAATTAGCCAATAGCATCTCCAACGCATGGGGTTCCGCCTTGTCCTTCTGGATCGTTATGGCGTTTATCATCTTCGGGTCGAGGCCCGTCGGCGCGTGGATCGTGAAGAAGACGCCCAAGGGGAGGCCCCTGAGCGATCTCAACTTCATCGTGGTCATTGGCTTGGCGGTGGCGGGTGGGTTCCTATTAAGCGCCATCGGGCACAGTTTGAATTCTGGGGTGTTCTACGTCGGGCTCGTGCTGCCGACGGGGCCGCCTCTGGGATCGACGTTCGTGGATAGGCTGGAGGGTCTCGTGTCCATTCTATTCTTCCCGGTCTTCGTAGCTGTAGTTGGGTTGGAGACAGACTTCTCAGCCATCTTTGCTATCCTTGCTGAATGGAGGGGCCTGCTGGTGATCAACTTGTGCGTCTGCGCGATTATGGCTGGCGTTGTGGTGCTTACCGCTCTCTACAGCGGCTTGTCACTCCACGAAGCCATCACGCTCTCGCTCATCATGAGCGTAAGGGGCATCGGCGAGATCGCCGTTCTCCACAGTTGGATCGACGCCGAGGTGAGACTGCACGCCAATTGATCTCCATCGGTTGGACGCGTCTGAATGGGAGGAAACTAGTCTTACCTAGCCTTTTCGTCTTTTAAAAATGCCCAATGGATGGATTCCTTCCAGAAATCCTATAAACAGAAACACCGTTCATTCACGTTAACCGCATTGTTGTGCAGTCCATCATCGATTGTTTGATCACGGTTATCCCCATGGTGCAGATCGGAGACGCACGCATGTACACCGTGCAGGTGTTGACCATCCTGTTACTGGCAGGGGCAACAAAGCCGCTGCTGGTTATGACGTACAATCCGTCACGGAGGTTTAGGGTGTACAGGAGGTGCACGGTCCAGAACTCCAAGGATCAGGGAGAGCTGCGCTTGCTTGCGTGCGTGCACAACGTCGAGAGCGTACCAACGACCATCAACCTGCTGGAGGCGATGTACACCTCGGTCTCCCCTCTGTGCACCTACGTCCTCCATCACATGCAGCTAATAGGCCGCGTCGACACCGTCCTCGTGCCGTACGAGATGGGGAAGAGGAACCTGCACGCCACCGCAGACACCGAACGCATATGCAACGCCTTCCATACCTTCGAGACCAGGCATCTTCCCTCCGTCGTGGTACACCTCTTTTGCTCTCATTTACTTGCATTTTAAAAATATGCAACATAATTCACACATATCGTCCTCTACTTCATGTGCTCCCCTATTCAGAAGTCGGCCTTTAACTCAAGCGAGAGATTCTCTGCAGTAAAACTGTGGATCTTTAGAGCTCCTCGATTTTGATCGATCGGTTCACACGGATTCATACTTCGTTCGATCAAAATCGAACGGCTCTAAAGATTATTGCATGGTCAGCAATACTGCAAACGATCCGCCTCCTTAACTCAAAGGGCTCGAGTTCAAACTCCATGGGTTACTAATTCTTTGAAACGCATAACAGATAGATTACAGTTTTGTATCGTTTAGCTTTTAGGCATTCTACCTCTACTTTTAAATTTGTCTATATACCATAACTTGGGCTTCTTGAATGGGAAGTACTGACTACGCCAACAGGTTCGACCGTACATCGCTATCTCCCCATACCGGAGCATGTACGAGGACATATGCTCGATGGCCATGGATATGAAGGTATCGATGATAATCCTCCCATTTCACGTCACGGAGGTGGAAGGAACAGTGGAGTCGGACAACCAGTCCCTCAGGTCCGTCAACCTCGACGTCCTTGCTTATGCGCCGTGCTCCGCCGCCATCCTCATCGACCATGGCAAAATAAAGGACATCGACATGGCCCTGTCCAGCCTTATCCACAACGTGGCTATCTACTTCTTCGGTGGTCCCGACGATCGCGAGGCTCTCGCTGTGGGGATGCGGCTGGCGAGCAATGACCGTATCTGCGCGACGCTGGTGCGTTTCATCCCGGGGGAGAGCCAGAAGGACATACGCGACAGGTACGAGGAGAAGTTGGATGAGGACATAATCCACGACTTCAAGGCGGAGAGTGTGCACAACCAGAGCTTGGTCTACAGGGAGGAGCTGGTGCAGGACGGGGAGGAGATGACCAATGTCATCGTCGCCACCTGCAGCGCCTTCGATCTGCTCGTCGTCGGGAAGAGTACTGGGAGCAACTCCGGCCTCACGCAGGGAATGTCCACTTGGAGCGAATACCCGGAACTCGGTGTCGTCGGTGACCTCTTGGCATCCAGCGACTCCGCCAAGAACGCCCTCACCCTCGTCGTGCAGCAGCAACCCTCTTCTAGGAAGGAACCCGATTTTGCCTGATATAATATGTTTTTGTATCATAATATTTGTACTTATTCAGATGTATTCATTAATTCAAGATCGCAATTTTGAGCTTAAATCCTCCGGCTAACACCCTAATGTCCTGTTTGGTGGGAGAATAGGCCCTGGAATAAGGGGTCAATTCTCCTTCCGACGCGGTTCTCAGTGGTACGACTATTCCCCATTATTCCATCTTATTTCACTCTTTTTCATATCTTTATCACATCTTACCTACCTTTATTTCACCTTATTTTCCTTATTCTTATCCTCCAGCCGAACGAAGAATAGACCCTTATTCTCCTTATTCTTCATCTTTATTCCTGTTTATTCTCCTACCGAACGGACCCTAAAAAATTACTAAAATCAAGTTTTTATTAAATGTGCTTGTATGAATGAAACCCTATTATTAACTCAACAATCTCAAACCAAATAAGAAATGACTATGGTGTTTATTTATTTCGCCTAATCTCGGAGACCCGGAAAGATTGACTGGTTAATAATATAAAGAGAGAAAAATTAAAAAAATCCGAAAAAATCATATCACATCTAAAAATCATTCACACACTTCACTAATTTCTAATAATTTCATATCAATTCCTGGTGTTGTATACTCATTTTTTAGGTAAAAGTATGCTGCATTTGCATATATAAAATCAACATTAGTTAGGAAAAGTTGCATGGACATTCTTCTCATTTCCCACACAAATTAAAAAGGGGAAAGAGGAGAGTCGATGATCCCATTCCTTGTCCCCTTTCCTTGTCTTGTGCCTTCTACTCAAACATGGAAAGAGAGGTAGAGGACTAGAGAAGAAGAGAGAGAAAGGGAGAAGAATAAGAGGAGAAGTTGAGGCACCTAGACGCCTTTTTATTTTGATTCTTCTTATTGACTAAAGTATATAAATGATTATGGATTCTTGATTTTGATTTGAGGTTGATTTTTTTTATGAAATGGAAGATAATAGTAGGAATTTCTCTTAGTGTTTATGTGTTGTTTATGCCCTTTTTTTGAAAAAATGGTGTAATCCTAGAACAAAAATTTGTGGGAAAAGATTGATTTTTGGAATAACATGATTGACGGTGTTGGCGATTTGGATTTGACATTGCATGTAGGAGATATAATCAATGGTGTTGTGGACTGCATAACATTGGGTGGCTTCATGTTGATTTTTTCTCAACTTAATGTGTAACACCCCGTAATTTTCGGATTTTTTCTGAAATTTTTTTAAAACCTATTCAATATTATACTCAAAAGAAGCGTCTCGTCGCAAGCTTTCCAACGAGTCCAAAAACGCGTAATTCCGAGTTCGTATGTGGGAGATATGTCTGTTTTGGTGAAGAGGGGTCATGTTTTTTGAGGGGATTAATGGTTACGGGATTAGATAAGTTAAGTACGAATTAAGTACGAATGGGTTAGGGTTTCTAAAACTATGATTTTAATCTCCAACTATATAAAGACCCACACCCTTCATCTCCCCTCATCCCTACTCCTTTCCAAACCCTAACCCATTCTTTTCCTCCTCCCCAAGTCATTCTCTTATCCCTTTTTCCCTCTCCTCCTCTAGAGAACCAAAGAGAGATCGGTGCAAGCTCCGAGGCTTCGCGACAAAAGAAAAAGGAGGAGCATCATAACAAGGAAAAGTCATATCTCTCATCGGATTCTTGATCGAACAATCATGAACGCGGATTGGAGGCGTGCGCTAACATAGGTAACGGATCTTCGACTTTCTCCTCATTTTTTTCGGAGATTGTCTTTTAGAGTTGAATACTTATTTTCGATCCTAACTCCATGATCTCCTCTTGCTGTTGGTACTTATTGAATCAAATCAATTTTTACATCAATTGCTTGTATCATTATTTACAAAAAAAAGTGTGATTGAGGACTTGATCTATATCACGAATCAGATCTGAGAAAATCATTGTCGAGTGTTAAATTCGTGCAGATCCTTAGATCCGTTCTCTGTTTTAAAGTTATAGGATAATAGAGTATTATTAGTCTCACGTTTCTGATTTTGAAATCAACCTGGAATTTTCATACCATATGGAATCATCGCTAGTTTTTTTTGCACGAGATGGCTAGAAATCAATATCTTATGGTATGATTTCACACAATCAGTAAATTTTTTCCCTCAAGTACCATATGATTTCCTATAATGGAATTGTTTTTTTTTAATTCCAATATGTTGCCATATATTTTAAAACCATTATCTTTATCCTTATGATATCCTTTGAGTTATCTATACGAAATTGATGTTATCACATTTTCAAATTTTGAAAGGTTGGCTTTATCTCACCTTTTCTATGTTCCGTTAGGGCTAAAAATTTACGTAATAATTTTATATTATGGGAGAAATAAATAGGATATTAAAATATATTAGTGACTTACATATATCAGGGTCCTTTCATCCATAGATCTGTCTCTTATTATGTAGGCATTGGGTACTCGTAGTTGACCTTTCCATCAGGTTTAACCATATATCTTCTATACATATATTATGTTTGACCTCCCTCACCAATATATTAATTGCATTGGATTATATAAAGATTTAAATTTGGAGAGTACCGGAGTGTTTATTCTCAGTTGTGCCTTACATATCTTGTTAATGATATGATTACACTATCTTGTAACGCATCATATGCTTATGTAAAAGGGATATGATATCTTTTGTAACCACCATCCATATGTTGAATAATATCTTGCACTAATTAAATTCTCAGGTGTTTTTTTTCGAGTGTACAGACTAGTAGATAAAATGTACATAAACCATCCACCATAGTAAATACTTGCAGACGTGCAACCCTAGTATGATCAACCTCAATTGGGATATCCGAAGTCTCCTTACAATTTTTGGAATGCGTACGATAGACATGTCTTGGAAAGAACTGTGATAAGTGGATGATAGTGTAATTTGCGGAGACTGGTTTTTGTTTTATATATAATAAATAGCTTAAGGAAAGGAAACCGGGATGCACCTCTTAAGCCTATTACTATAATGATAACGTCAGCTTTATATTTTTATAATACTTTTGATACTAGAACTAGAGGGAAAATTTCGTCACGGTATTGGATGACGAGAATGTGACATTACAGACTATGATATGAATGCTTACGAGGTGGCTTGCGTTAACATATGTAGGGAACTAAATGAAAAGTAATTCCTACAAGGTAGGTGCACACCCTTGTAGTCCGGCTGAGCCGATAGTAAGTCATCCCCACTCGAGGGGCATCACAGAGTGGGGTGGTGGTAGGTACTCTGGTGGAATTGAGGTGGATGCACGCGTGCATCGCACCTACGGATCCGTTTTGTTGCACTTTTTAGGGAGCGAGCGAGACTCCTCCGGCAGACTCGTTTGACAGGGTTGAGACTCATTGGACATATATGCCCGTCTCGAGTGTCAGAGTACTATCAACTAGACTAGCTGAAGGATCGTGTTTGCGCACAGGTTTTGGGTTGCACTTTAAATGAAGTGTTGCAGACTTCATTTCTAGTGTAATCTTTCTCCTTTGACGGGCGAGTCCGGGATAAGTAAATGAAATTAAGGATTAAGTTATGTCAAGGAATTGATTTTTGGTTACGTAAAAGTTAAAGGCCTAAATTATATCTGATTGTATATTACTGGATGCTTTTATATTATTCTCCATTAAACTTGTTCAGTTACTGCATTTGCATTACCGACCTATATTCTTTTGATTTAATTTATTTTATCCTTACTGAGTCAGTTGACTCATGAGTTACATTCTTTGGAAATCCAACATGAAGTGTCGAACAAGAGACGGAGGCTCGCATTTTCGGTAGTGCATCTGTAGGGCATTGTTGAGGTTGAGGCTTAGTTCTATAGTTGCTTTATCTCCCTTTGTTTCGTCTAATTATGATGTAATAAAGAGACATCTGATATTTTATGTTCATTCTTATGTTGACGTTGGTGATCAATGGAAAAATTGATTTTCTTTCCTGTGTCCTTATTTTTGTATGAATGGTATATCATGCAGGTTGTTTATGACCGTTGTTGGGTAATTTTGAGAATGAGTGTGTAGATGCGCTCCTGCTGAGGCGGGGCGTTACATAATGGATATTATTAGTACAATAATGTGTTCTTCCAATTTCATTATGAGATTGTGATTGGGATGGGTGACTTTGTAACTGGAGTGCATAAAATAGTGGATAGTTTTTCTTTTAAGTGAGAAAAAGGTCGGGAAATGAATTGAAGAGATATTATGGTAAATGTCTATCTTATGAGGAGGAGAATGTGAAAAAAAATAAAGGATAAATGTGTGTGTGTGTGTGTGTGATTTTATTAGGTGGTTAAAAAAATTGGAATGAAGGTGACTAACTATGGATTGCACATGTAAGGATTTTGAGAGGATAAATTGATATTGAAGATTTTCCACCAATGTATATTTTTATTAAGGTTTTTATCAGTTGTGTCCCTCTGAGATATTGCAATATCAGTTATGCCCCTCCCTTTTGTGGAATATCAGTTGTACCCCTGACTTCTTCCACAATGATCACTTGTGCTCCTTAGGTTAGTTATCGTCAATCCTCATTCTAAACGGCCGGTAACTTTGGGGACACAAGAGTAATTAATTGAAAATTTAAGGATAAAAATATATTTTCTTCCCCCATTCCCTTCCGGGCATGCCTCTGTCGTCGTCCCTCCCCCTCCCGGGCCTCCTCTGCCGTCGCCCCTCCCCTTCCCGGCCCAGTCCATACTCCAGCACCTCCTCCGTCACTGTCGCCACCCCTCCTCCTCCGCCCCTGATGAATCTCGTATTCATCATGCTAAAAGCCACATATTAAAATCCTGCTTAATCAATCCAATAAAAATACCCTCTAATTCCTTATTTTTATCCTGTATTATATTGTATATAATTTACCATTTAATTTTTATTTTTAATTCCTCTTATTTTTCTTGTAATTATTTATATCTTCAAAAACCCCTAAAAATTAGATAGGATAATTGTCAATAAATCACTAACCACTAAAAGCACTAAAAAATACAAAAACAACTCAAAACCACAAAATCAGTATTTTTATTCCCCTAAAAATACCCCCAAAAATACGTTTTGTACAAATGACCTCTTTTAGCTTTTTGAAACATGAAAGTTGTAGATCTCGTAGAGACGAGCAACTTTCATGTTTTGACTTTTTCCTAATTCGGCCTCTAACTATTTCTTTTCTATTTTTCTTTGTATTTATATTTGAATTATTCTGATTGGGCCATGTGGCGCTCCCTGGGCCGCCCACGTGGCCCGCTTCTTCTCATGCCACCCGTCACCATTCCCGGCCATTGGATTGGCTCCAATCGCCCCCATCTCCGCTGTCCAAACCCACCTTAACCTCAGCCGTTAGATCTAACTAGCAGATCTAATCCCAACCGCTACCCAACGCCGCACCCATAACCGTCAGATCAACCTCCTCATCCACGGTCCTCCACCTGCCACGTCGCTTTAATCTTCACCGTCTGATCACCTCCTCATCCACAAATTGCATGATTTTAGTGTTGTTTTGATCCTTGTTTTGTCCTCTTCATCTTAGCATGCTTAATTGTCTCATTTGCTCCTGTTTTAATTAAAGTGAATTTTTGTGTGAAAAATGAGACCCTGCTCTCCTTGTCTTGCTTTGATCTGATGACCGATTTTTATTGATATGTTCAAATTGATTCTTATTTCATTTTATATTGTGTTGCTCACATTTTAGGGTATAATTGTAGCTTTTATTCATCATACTTATTCCCTTGCATATTTGCTCATACATGACTTTAACTTGCATAAAAATTAAATAAAAAAATAGCATCCATCATAGCTTTGCTTTGTAAATAGCATATTGCATCCTGTGGACCTGAAATTGGAATTAATTCATATTGTGCCTTCGTGAATCAAAATTCAATACTCACAGTAGGCAGTCGTGTCCCTGTATTTGACCTTGGTAAACTTACCAAGTAAAAATATTCCACAGCATTCAAAGACTGTGGTTTATGCTGAACCAAATTCGCCTCCTATACTACGACTAATTCCACATTATTAAAGAGGTGAATTTGGCGTTCATCAAATGGCGCCGTTACCGGGGATACGGCTTTGCTTAATTATCGAATTTTGATTTTTTGTTGATTAATTTCATTTTTAGGACCTCATTTCATGCATCATATCTGCTGATTTAATTTCTCGGTGTGATTAACTTTTCTCTTTTGTGGCAGGGCCCATGGTGATCGAGGACGCTTGATCCTCATGGAGGCGTGAAGTCGGGAGCTTCCGCTGAAGAGGCCGCAAAAGAATTCGAGAAGAATTTTAGGAGTTTTAGATCAGTCAGCCTGCATTGCATGTTGTAAAAAAACTTGCATCTGCATATTTATTTTTAGTTTTGCATGTTGTAAAAAAACAAAAAAAAAGAAGAGTAGATCACTTGATGATCTACCCCCCCACACACACACGCACACACTTGCACATAACACTCACCTCACCCCATCTCCCTTCCCCCTATGTATCTCTCTCTCTATCTTTATCTCTCTCTCTCTCTCAGTGTGTTTATATTTCACGAACCCCCTCACCCTTGTATCATAGAACCCCCTCCCCCCCAACGCAGACCTTACTTAGGCTATTTGTAGCCTAAGTATAGGGGGACCTGCCTACTCTTCCCTCCCTCGTTCTGGCTTCTTGTACTTAGGCCGATTTTTGCCTAAGTATAGGGGACCCTCCTCCTCAGTTCTGCTATATCACCCTATATTTGAACAGAGCCTTGGCTTCATGGCACTTGTGCTATGAGGACATAGCAAAATTTAAGTGTAGGGGGGTATACCGTATATTATTGTATATGTACTTTAGCCTTAGCTCGTGTTTTTAAAACTTTTTAAATTTTATTTTTTGGGCTGGGTTTTGGTAAACTTGTGAACTAAGTAAAAAACCTGTTAAATAATGTTTATTAAAATTGAGGGATTAATTTTTGTAAATATTCTTGTTAAAAAAATTACAACAACAACAACAACAACAAAGCCTTTTCCCACAATTAAGTAGGGTCGGCTACATGGATTCTTCGCCTCCATTCAGATCTATCTTAAAAAAATTAAAAAAATAAAAATCTTTCTTGGAATTTGACTCTGACTACTAGGCTTAGTAGATATTTTCAATGAGGGAACCTCGGTCTCTCTTAGCAGAGTGGGTGGTTTAGAGGACATCGCATTTGGCCTCGTCCTCAAGTAACATAAGTCTCGACCCGTACTTACACCCATAATGGCTGAAAGTGGATACTTCTATTTGAGCCTAGGCCAGTCATTGTCTCTTCGAGGAATTAAAAAAAATAAAATTAAAACCCATAAAAATCTGCAAAAGCCAAAAATCACACAAAATTCACTAATCTAAGGAGTTGGTGTATTCCTAACACATTCACACTCACGCAAGGCTTGAGGATTTTGAGGACACTAGATTTCTGTGATCTTGAGAGTCTGAGTTAACATGCCTTAGTCATTAGGGTTTTTAAGACTTAAATATCCACACTTCCCTGATTTGAAAGATTTGAGTGCTATATTGCACTCTTCATCTCCACCTTCAAGAAAATATGATCAGCGCAGTCACTTCCACAACTGCATGATTGATGAGCTGAGTTGAGATATCACTTGAGGAACTAGAACCAGAGATTTAAGTTTAGACCCGATCTAATGATATTCGAGGATGGGATAAAGTTAATGAAGGCTTCAGAAAACCTGAGTGTCAGCAAAACCCTAGCCAGTATGTGAATAAGACTCATATGCTATCTCTTTGATATTTACCTATGTGCCAGGATGTGATGAAACTTAAAGGAATTTGTTGATCAGTGTGCGCCAACCTTTGGTAAAAGCAGTGGAGCTAGCCAACAAAAAGAAATGAAATGTCAAAGAAAAAGCTCTGAATATCAAAGTCAAAATACAAATGAGCTTCCACCAATGGCGAGCGCTCCCAAACATTTTCAAAGTGTCCACTTGGACCAAGAGCTAATTAGGACCAAGGAGTCGGGCTGACACCACAAAAAGGGCTCTGCATCGTAAGCGATACAAGTCTAGGTGTCGAAGGTATCTTAGATACTCAGAAAAGACACACCCCGGTGTACTCCCAGAAAAATAAGTGCAGACGACTCCAACTCTCTTGACAGACACATTGATCAACAAAATAATAATTTACATGTGTTGAGTAAAAGGCACACGAGAGGCCCCTTGTTCCAATGTGAGGGTGAGAAAAATAGACACAATCCCATTACCTCCATCATCTGACCGTCCATCAACATTTAAAGTCTGACAAACTAATGAGACGGTTGACTGAAGCAAGAGTAGACTTATTCCGTAGTATTGAGGATCAGGTCTAGAGGAGAGTCTTTGGGACCGGAACTTTTGAGTGATGCATCGACTCGGCTCTCATGAAATACAGTACACTAATTGTCATATCCTTATATTATATGTACAAAAAGAGATTCTGATAATCAGAGAAGTTGGATTCCTTCTGACTAAGGCTTGGATAAACCCGGAATTTTAGGATCACTTAGGTCAAGGGTCTTCGAAAGTTCAAGCCTTGAAAATTTCACGCGCACTGTCAGGAATTAATCCGACTCCTTCATTCTTTAGATGCTCGAGGACGAGCATGGTTTAATTATAGGGGTATGATGAATCTCATATTCATCATGCTAAAATCCACAGATTAAAACCCCTGCTTAATCAATCCAATAAAAATACCCTCTAATTCCTTGTTTTTATCATGTATTATATTGTATATAATATACCATTTAATTATTGTTTTTAATTCCTCTTATTTTTCTTATAATTATTTTTATCTTCAAAAACCCCTAAAAATTAGATAGGATAATTGTCAATAAATCACTATCCATTAAAAGCACTAAAATATAAAAACAATTCAAAACCACAAAATCAGTATTTTTATTCCCCTAAAAATACCCCCAAAAATACATTTTGTACAAATGACCTCTTTTGATTTTTTGACCAACATGAAAGTTGTAGATCTCGTCGAAACGAGCAACTTTCATGTTTTGACTTTTTCCTAATTCAGCCTCTAACTATTTCTTTTCTATTTTTCTTTGTATTTATATTTGAATTATTCTGATTGGGCCACGTGGCGCCCCCTGGGCCGCCCACGTGGCCCGCTTCTTCTCATGCCATCCATCACCATTCCCGGCCATTGGATTGGCTCCAATCGCCCCCATCTCCGCAGTCCAAACCCGCCTTAACCTCAGCCGTTAGATCTAACTAGCAGATCTAATCCCAACTGCTACCCAACGCCGCACCCTTAGCCGTCAGATCAACCTCCTCATCCACGGTCCTCCACCTGCCACGTCGCTTTAATCTTCATCGTCCGATCACCTCCTCATCCATTGCATGTCAACGTGCAACGCACCCCCCCCCCCTTTAACCACAGCCGTTAGATCTCACCCAACTTTCAATCCTAACCACCCGCCCCCGCCTATCTCCTAGCCACACGATCAGATCCTAAGGATCTGATCGTGGCCCTCCGCAAGCGATCCAATGGTCCTCAACTATCGTCAACCTCCGTAACCCCATCTTCCCCAGCTGTTTCACCTCGCGCACCCTCCGCCCCCTTCCATTTCTGGCCGACGCTCCAGCCTCCTTCCTCCTATCCTAACGCCTCCCCCACATAGCACGTTCCTCCGCCATCCTCGCGCCACCATCAACACCCCTCGCCATTACCCCCCTCACCATTAACACCCCGTTCAAAAACGCCTCGCACGATTGTAACCTCCGACTACCCTTTGCCTATTTAACCCTCTCCCCCGCCACCAGAATCGATGTCCACCATTTTGGGCCCTAGCCTAGTCTCCCCCGCCCCTCCGGTGACAGCGGAGAGGGCGGGGCGTCGAGGCAAAGACAGCTTGGGTCCGGTGTTGACCCGCGGCTCCTCTGCCGCGTATTGGGCGTCTATGGCATCCACCGAGCTCCCTGCCAAGGCCGGGCACGCTGGGCAACGACCCTGAGCTCATCGGAGCTCTCTCCCAGGTCATTCGCTTCCGCCAACACCTCGCTCCGGGGAGGTGATTTTTGCTCTTCTTTTCTCTTTATTTTTCCGACTGGAATCGTTACCATCACCCTCATCGGACCATCGCACAAGATCCACCCAACCACCCGCATCTTCGCCACCCATCTCCTTTTCTCCAGAACCCCTCACACTCCGATCACCTCCTTCGCCGCCTCGCCGGAGAAGAAGATCTCGGGCCCCCGCTTCCAGTCTCCCCACGGCCCCCATTTCACTCACCTCACTCATGCACCTCATGCACATCGCTTCGGCTATACTAACATTCGCAGGAACCTTCAATGGCCGGACTTCATGTCGGAGCACCTTCAAGCTCTCCTCCTCCGACAACCGTGCTTCGCCGAGCAGCTCCAGACACCTGTGGAGCTCCACACCTGCTCCGGGACCACCGCCATACCTCCTGCTATCTTCGTCGACCCTCAGACCAGCATCTGGAGCTCGGCGGAGCTCTTCGCGTGTCGCCGGAGTCCCGCCTCCTCCGGTGGCCCGCGGCGGATGAAGAAAGCACAGATGTTATCCGATCTCCGGGATCGGGCGGCTAGGATGAAGCCACGTGGTGGACCCGAGCCTCTTCCCCGACCTACAGGCTCGGGTCATCCGAGCCTCGCACCGAACCTTCAGAAGTGTCCACGTGGCACGAACTTGCAGAGCTGACCCGAGCCTAGCCCTCGCGTGTCTTGCACGTGAGGTGCTAGGTAAATTGCATAAAAGACCACGAAGTTTTCAAGAATTGCATTTTGGTCCCCAGGCACGTGCCTCACGTGTATGTCTGGATATTTTACAGGGAAGCCCTCTAGGTTTTTGGAAATTACAAAAATGCCCGTGCGCGCAAATGGTGAAATTGCACTTGGGCCCAGGCAGGTTTTGGTAATTGTATTTAGGTCCTTCCAGGGACCTAAATGCAATATTTATCCTTTATTTTTATTGCATTTTTATTACAATTATGCACCTGCATTGTTTTTAGCATAACTTGAGCATTGTTTGTCCAAATTGCATGATTTTAGTGTCGTTTTGATCCTTGTTTGTCCTCTTCATCTTAGCATGCTTAATTGTCTCATTTGCTCTTGTTTTAATTAAAGTGAATTTTTGTGTGAAAAATGGGACCCTGCTCTCCTTGTCTTGCTTTGATCTGATGACCGATTTTTATTGATGTGTTCAAATTGACTCTGATTTCATTTTATATTGTGTTGCTCACATTTTAGGATATAATTGTAGCCTTTTATTCATCATACTTATTCCCTTGCATATTTGCTCATGCATGACTTTAACTTGCATAAAAATTAAATAAAAAAATAGCATGCATCATAACTTTGATTTGTAAATAGCATATTGCATCCTGTGGACCTGAAATTGGAATTAATTCACATTGTGCCTTCGTGAATCAAAATTCAATACTCACATTAGGCAGTCGTGTCCCTGTGTTCGACATTGGTAAACTTACCAAGTAAAAATATTCCACAGCATTCAAAGACTGTGGTTTTTGCTGAACCAAATTCGCCTCCTATACTACGACTAATTCCTCATTATTAAAGAGGCGAATTTGACGTTCATCAGCCCCCTCCTCCACAGTCCTGCTCATCCTCCCCTACATCCTCCTCCTCCCCTATTGCTCCTGCCCCGCACGCTTCCCCCCGTGCCCCCTCCTCATCCTCCATATGTTTCTCCTCCACACAATCTGAGACTGTGGAGTAACTTTTGAATTAACTAAAGGTTGATTGATTAGATTATCATCCGATGTATGTCTGATGTAATCAGATCATATAAAGAATTGAGGAGTATCTTTTATCTCATTGCTCAAATTTAAGGGATTCTGGATCTGAGATTATGGAGTATTTTTTGATTGAGTTGCTTCTTTATAGAACATTGAATGTAGACATTAAATAAAATTGTTAAAGTTGAGAATGATTGTGTCTTTGCTTACTGGAAAGAGAGATTCCAGCATATTATCTTGACATGCTTCCGTGATTGTTCTGGACGTCTATTCAATTGAATCGAATGAGGTTTCATTTTCTAAGGGTAGTATCTTGATGGGGTTATTAGCCGAGGAACGATAGCCTCTGCCTCAGGGAGGAGGGGTTGAGGGAAAAGGAGGTCGAGGAAGTCAGGGTGGAGGGGATGAGGGAGAAGGAGGTCGAGGAACTCCAACCTACTGGAGGAGAAGGTATGGGTGGAAGGGTTGGGGAAGGAGGAGGTGATTGAACAATAATGTCCCTCTCAACCACATCATGGTTTGAAAAAACCATGGTTAAGTTCAACTCATTAACGGTTAAAGTAACAGAAGGGCACAAGTGATAGAACGGCAAGAAGTTGGGGGCATAATGGATATTCCCAAAAAGGGAGGGATATAACTGATATTGTAATATCTCAGAGGGGCACAACTGATAAAAACCCTTTTTATTATAGGAAGAGTATTACATGATGTGGAAATAAAGCATGGGAATAACTCTTATACATGTGGTGTAAGTCTTTGGAAAAAAGAATGATATAATGAGATAATTGGTTATATGAATTTTGATAAAGGAAAAGAATGAAAGAGAAGAATGTATCAAAGATAAATCTTTGTGCATAAATGTAAATGATGGCGAAGATTATTTAGGGTGAGTTGGGAAATAAAAAGATGAGAGGTGAACGTGAAAGTTGAATGATCAGACTGCATATGGAATTATTCATCACTAATCACTCTTTCTAAAACTTATAAATGATCCATTTTAATAATTATACTTGTGATAAAGGCAAACTCGGATGAATTCTTCGAGTGCTTGGATGAAAAACTGCACGTATCAAAGGAGAGGATTTTCTTTCTATAAATATATGTGCTTACCAAATCACTTGTTGAATGTATTGGTTTGTTATTAAGCGATTACACTGTAAGATCATGCAACAACTTGTGTGTTGAGTTAATATTAGGATACATGGGGAAAATTGTGAGAATCAGTTACATCAGAAGATGTAGTTGATTTTTAGGGTAGTGTATATGTGTTAAACTATAATATGAAGAAAATATGGAAAAAGAAAAAGAAAGAGAAATGATATTTTGAAACTTCTCTCCCTACTGGCTAGGGTAGATTCTTCAGATCAAAGTTTGTGGTAGAGCACCCAATGCAGTGAGCGATCAGATATTAATCTATGATAAGTCACAAGAAAATGATAGGCATGGAAATGAAAATGAGATGAGTGATTCAGAGAATAGTTTCCCAAGAAGTGAAGACTTTACACTATGTCTTCGTAATGAGCATGTGATATACACTCAAGCATTAATGAGTCAAAGGACCGTTAGTTGGTTAGGATACTTGCTAGCTATAAGGAATCTTAGCCACTAGAGGGGATTATTGAGAAGAGTTAACCAACAATGGCAACAACCATAAGAAAAATTAAAATGAAAACGATGATAACTGTGAAAAGATCTCAAATAAAAGAAGAACGAATGAATGATTAGAATTGAAAAAGAAGAAAAAAATTCCACCATCTATAGGATACATGATTTCTACAACGTATCCTATATATACTCGTTGAGTCTTTGCTCACATTCTTAGTTGGCAAAACCAACTTAGGTCATGGTCAAGACCTGCATTACCACACAAATGTCCACCTAGCCACCTTGAAGGTCACTCTACCTTTGTTCAGCACTGGCATACCTGATTCCTCCATCCACCATCATGTATGTGGCCCCTCGAGATGAAAGCGAGCGGAGCATCACCTCCCCGTAACATATCTAGGGGGATGAAGATAGAATACTCGCCATGCTTTTGGGAACTATAACAGTGATGACCGATCTAATATCGAGGTTGGAAGTAATGATCCATTATCGATGTCAACACCAACCAACTCCTGACGAGGAATAAATAGTAGAATATCAATTGTGATGACTTTTGGTGATTTTTGGAGGTTGACAAATGGGAATGTCCAATTTTTGTGACTTACTATGGTTATGGACCTACGATGTTGCGCTAGCCTTCAGTTGACAAAGTTGTATATCTAGTAGTCAATTTAGCTTAACTTTTGGAAGCACTTCTTTTTGTACAAATACAAAAGCTTGAAGGGAATAACTATGTTTTAATGAAAATCATGGGTATATGTTTAGTTTACATATCTTGTAATATACCTTTTAGTATATTAATGTTGTTTTGAATTGAATATATAGAGTATGGTTAGTTATCTTTTTTTGTATTTCTTTCCGTGGTTATTTGATCAGGTAACTGTTAAAATCATCATGTCCCGATACAACCTGGTTGTGTCAAGCATAGGGGATAACACACTTAACAAAAGCGTTGTCAGAGCTTGGCTGCCCTAAATAACCTACGAAATTAGAAAACATGAGAGTTCTTGTAATCTTGTATTCTCCAAAGTAACATTATTTCTACTTTACTATCTAAAAATTCTTAGGATTATCCTAATTTGGTAGATGAAATTTAAGAAAATATTGCTTAGTAGGAGATCGCAAAAATGTTAACGTTGGGGGTCATTGATGAATCCATGATTCAACATTTTATTCTTTTATTTTAGCTAAAATTCCTTGAAAAAATACCTGTAAATAATCATTAAATATCATTATTTATCATTCATATTGATTTGGTGATATTGTATATTTATCATTCTTTTACACCAAAATAAAAGAGTAAAGAAGAAAATAAAAAGAAAAAATAAAGAAGATGTATTTATGAAATAAATGCAGATTGACCCGAACCTTAAGAGAATGTCAAGACTTGACTTGATTGATAAAGAATAAATTAGGGGAAGATGGGGTCCATAACTTATAAAAAAATCAAGAAAACCAATTATTACTTGTACATATTCATCATTTTTTACCTTTTATATATTTTCACCTATTTTATTCATCAATAAAACAACCTCAACTAAAAATATTTCCTTCTTGAAAGTTGTTTGTTATAATATTCTTAATTATAAAAATATCAGAAAAATTATTTAACCAATACATAAATAATTACTATGAACCTAAAAAGCCATAAAGTCCAACTTCTCAGATTCATAACTATTTATAGAAAATTCTAAATGGACCAAACTCACTTTTAAACTTTGTTTTATAACTGATATTATTTATTAAAAATACCAAAAATTGTGGAATAAATCGTGTAAGTTTTGACATTTAGACCCCTTTGTCTATATATACATTATGTATATAAAACTTCTTTCTATTTATTTGTAATCCAATTAACTTAATTCTTTTTCAAAATTATTCATAAAAATCACTAGGAAAATACAAAAATATAATTTAAAAATAAATGTGAATAAATACCAATAAATCTCAAAATCTAAAAGCCGTAAAGCCTAACTTCTGAACCACATAACTTGATCATGTGAACTCTGATTTGGTTGTAATCACTTTTTAGTTCATTTTTGTGAAATTATCTATCAAATGAGAGCAGTTTCACTAAAATCAGAGCTAATATGCAAAAAGTAGATTTGGGATCCTATTGGTATACTTGTATATGTGTATAATTGTACATATTTTTATTTATTTATTTTCTTGTATAATCATGCACATATTGTATTTTTAAATATTTTGTATAGATGACTTCATAGCTAGACTCCAGGATATCATGCCTCCTGCTTCCTCACCGTCTCCAGGAGGTCATTCAGATGTAACAACCTCTGCATCTGCCAGTACGCTTGCTACGACTAGTACCTCAGGTAGTACTTTCGCTTTTACATCCTGTCACGGATCTAACATTATTGAATGGATTATGGATTCTGGGGCAACACATTATTTATGCATGTACAAAGATCAACTTACAACATATAGACAGGTTGCCCCAGGGAGAATTGTTGTGATTGCAGATGGGGCACATTCCCCAATCATTGGGCATGGGGAGATTTGTTTAACGCCTTCGATGCATCTATAGAATGTCTTACATGCTCCTGATTTCTTTATGAATTTGTTATCCATTAATCAGATCGCAAAGGATTTGCACTGTAGAGCTATTTATGACCCATCGTCTCTTGTTTTTCAGGACATTCTTACGGGCAGAATGATTGGGTGTGGCCGTGAGCAGGGTGGTCTTTATCGTCTGGTCCAAACTCCCTATGTTGGTGTATCCTCTTATACAACAGGACCAGTTTCTCCTTATACCTGGCACCTACACTTTAGTCACCTCTCCTCTCTAGAAGATGTGTCATATTTGCCGCAGATTTCACCAGGTTCTTCCTTCCAGTGCGAGGCATGTCAGTTGGGAAAGCATCATCGGTCTGCTTTTCCTAGTCGTCAGAGTCGGCGAAGTATCTCTCTTTTTGAGTTATTTCATGTTGACATTTAGGGGTCCGAGTCGAGTTCCTGATCACCAGGGACACATGTTTTATCTCGTTGTTGTGGATGGTTTTTCTTGTTTGTCATAGATGTCTCTTTTGAAAAATAAATCTGAAGCAGGGGATGCGATCAAAACTTTTATCAATGAAGTACGGAATGTTTTCTCTACTTTTGTAAAATTTATTCGGACTGATAATGCTTTGGAATTCTGTACTCGTGCTCTATCCCATTTTCTTTCATCTCATGGAATTATTCATCAAATATATTGTGCTTATACTTCTTAACAGAATGGTGTTGTAGAGAGAAAACATCGTCATCTATTTGATGTCACTCGGACTCTTCTCATTTAGAGTCATGCCCCACATTTGTTTTGGGATGATGCAGTTCTTACAACATGCTATTTGTGAATCGCATGCCATCGTCTGTCTTGGGTGAGAAAATTCCTTCCTCTATAGCTTTCCATGAGAAGGAGTTGTTCTCACTTACTCCTCATGTGTTTGGCTCTATTGCTCTTATTCACCAGTTGATTCCAAGTCTTGACAAGCTCTCTCCTAGAGTTGTCAAATGTGAGCTTGTTTGATACTCCAGGACCAAGAATGGACACCGATGTTATGATCCATTGCGCATGAAATATTTTGTCAGTGTTGATGTCATATTTTTGTGTCTGTAATGTATTTCTCTCCTACAGGTGACAGATTGTCTTCATCAGACTCAGATGATGAGGTTTACATGCCATAACCTCTTACGAGTCCGTCACCTCCTCCTCATGTGCATGTGGTTCCACCACCGCCACTACCACCACCACCACCACCCCTACTACCCAATTGTATGTGCCCACTATTCCACCATTACTAAATTCTATACCTTTCGGATTGCCTCTACTCACGGTCCTCGCCCCAGCATCCAGTATGCCCCATGTTTGTTCTAATAATATGGTTTCTAACGATAGGCCTGGAGATATATCTGTGTAGGAATCATTGTATGAGAATAGCCCACAGATGGAGGATGTTCCCAATGACATGGATATATTCATTGCAGTTCGAAAGCAGAAGCGGTCTTGTGCTTCCAACCCTCTTGCTTCTCATGTCTCTTTTCATCATATGACAGGGGAATTTCCGATATTTGTAGTGGCTCTATCTGCCGTGGACATTCCACGGAATTATCAGGAGGCCTTGAAGGATAGTCGCTTGTTCTTGGTTATGGAGGAAGAAATGGTTACGTTGCAATAACGTGGTATCTAGAGTTTGGTGTCTGCTCTTCTGGGGACATTTGTTTCAGTTGCAAATGGGTGTTTAATGTTAAATATCATGCAGATGGGTGCCTTGATCGCTACAAAATATGATTAGTGGCACGAGGATTTACTCAAACCTATGGTGTGGATTACTTGGACACATTTTCTCCAACGGCTCGTCACTCTACTCTGCTTGTCCTACTTTTAGTAGCAGTGGTACATGATTGGCCTTTGTTTCAGTTGGATGTTAAAAATACATTTTTATATGGAGATTTACAGGAGGTAATTTACATGCAGCAACCTCCAGGATTTGTTGTTGAGGGGGAGTGTCAGCAGGTTTGTAGACTCCATAAGGCAATATATGGCCTTAAGCAAAGTCCAAGGCCGTGGTTTCAGAATCTCTCGGATCTGATTGAAAGGGAAGGGTTCAAGGGGTCAAATGCAGACCATTCACTCTTTGTGCAGAGAACATCTAGAGGTACAATTGTCATTATAGTCTATGTGGATGATATAATTGTTATATGATATGATGTGCAAGGGATCGAGATGGTAAAAAAAATTCTGGATCGCCAGTTTGTTACCAAAGATCGTGGTACCCTAAGATATTTCTTAGGGTTGAAATTTGCTAGGAATGCACAGGGGCTTGTGATGACCCAAAGGAAGTATGTTACAGACATGCTTGTTGAGACATGCATGATTGGGTGTCGACCATCTGCTACTCCTATGAACCCTAGCATGAAGTTATATGATGATGATGCATAGGAGGTCAACAGAAGGAGATATAGAGAGATGGTGGGAAAGATCCTCTATATAGTATTACTAGACCTAATATCTCCTTTGCAGTGAGTCAGGTGATTCAGTTCATGGAGCAGCCTCGACAGGTTCACATGGATGCTATATACATGATTTTGAGATATTTAAATCTTTTCCAAGTGCGGGGTTACTATTCAGGAAAGGAGAAACTCTTTCTGTGTCTGCATGTGCTGATGCAGACTATGCAGGATGTCCTAAGGATAGGAAATCTACTTTAGGCTTCGATGTGTTTGTTGGCAGTTCTCTTGTTTCTTGGAAAAACAAGAAACAAATGGTGGTGTCTAGATCAAGTGTCGAATCTGAGTATAGGGCTATGGCCCAAGCAAGCACAAAAATGATGTGGGTTCGAGCAGTGTTAGCATATTTGCATATAAAGGTAGCTCTACCCATGCAGCTACAATGTCATAATCAGGATATTTTGTTTATTATGAATAATATTGTGTTCCATGAAAGAACTAAGCATATTAAGGTAGACTACCATTATACTAGAGATATGATTCAGAAGGGTTCGGTTTCTACCTCTCATGTCAGTTCAGGAGAGCAAACAACATATATCTTTACCAAGGCATTACTCAGGGGGGCATTTCAGAAGTGTTCGTCCAAGCTGAGCATGATTGATATCTATGCTCCATCTTTGGGGGGTGTAGAGATATTTCTATGTTCCTATGCACCTTTTATATTATTTTATTTCTTTATGTCTATCTTATGTAATTTACTCACAACTCTCTCTTCTATATAAGAGAGCCTAGGGTTCCCAGGAATAAAGAACTCTCTTATTTTTCCCAACAAACAAGTAGGGAACTTTCAAAATATCTTGAGCACTGAACATATCAAGAAGGATCGAGAGCAACAACTTTCGGGGATGGAATCGAAACGGGCGTGACGTTCTCGCTTCCATCGTAGTTATGCAGCGTCCATTAACTATCCGTCGAGCCACCAAAAGTAGAGGTGCTAACCTCTTCCACCACCACTGGGAACATTGCCTTATTGATCTTAAGGCAGGTCAGCTCTCAACCCTAGCAGTCAACTTCACCCAAACATGTGTTATCGCCCTTTAGAAAGCATGTTTTTGAGGTCATAATTACCTTGTTGTATTCTCCAAGCAGTCCGTCACCGACTTGAGATCACATGCTCCTAGAGGTATGCCTTTCATCTGAATGACCTTGTAGAAGATGGCATGTGAAGACCCATCCCGAAGGGTGGGACATCTCCACTTCAGTGGTCCCTTCACAGACTTCGGTTCTGACTCCATTAGGTTATGGACCTCGTCATGAGAGATGCCCATGTGCAAATCAAGGCATTCTCTAGCAACACCACATTGCCTCCTAAAGAAGGATCAATTGTATTTCTAATGTCTGTCATTGTTGTTTGGAGTCAGTCTATTAGACTAGGACAGACACCGATAAGGACTCTCGATTGCACGTTCGTAAACTGACCAAGCTTTTACTTGGCTTCTCCAAATGCGGGCTACCTCCCCCGTACCACCATGCACCTCCGACGGACCAGTAACCCTCTGGCACCACCTAAGATGATAATCGATTCCATCGCACATGAAATGGGCAGGGTATGTGTTGAATCGATTGTACAAGTTCATGAAGAGCGTTGGACGAGTTGAACGAGGGACAACGACTGCAAAATCTTGGTGTCGCAATAGGGTCCGAAGCACCCTAAGCAAGCGAAGGAAGAGAGGAAGGGTTTATTCTATCTCTTTTTTTGCATTGATCAGATGTTCAGTCAAAGAAGACTTCTCGCGAAAGAAAGCTCTTAGTTTTGATTCAGACACATCTAATATTAATGGAATGAAACTTTGGTTTTTTTTATTTAAAAAAATTGAAGATTCCACCACCTAATTTTATTGATCTTAGGAACCTTCATTTTCTTTTCATTAGAATAAATTTAGAGAAAGGGAGATGAGTGCAATCAAAGAGATGGGTAAATAGTCTCGCATCCAACGATCCATTTACCCACTTATTACAACAACTCAACAATATTGTTGCTTTTTCAAAGTTAAAGCTTATTGACGATTCGCTCCTTGATCATATACCCAAGGAACAAGAGCTTTGTTGGGAAAACTCCTATACTTCGTTGTTACTAGTCTAGATGTTAGCTTTGTTGTTAGTCTTAACCTCCAGTAAGGGAGAAGCCTTGACATAGTCATTGACAAACTATATATCTTATCCTCAAGTAACTGAAAAGTTCTTCATACAAAGTGGTGACACGGATTTTGTTGCGGTCAAGACGTATAAACATTAAAAAAATATCACAATTGTTGTTGTTCTCAACCACTAGAATCGGTCAACGAGAAAAATAAATTTAACCACTTAATAAAAGATAAATCAATGAGAAGAAAATATAAGCGGTTTCGCTATTCTATTTACCTGGCATAATGATCAGGGTCGAACACAAGGAGCACGATTTAAAACCTCAGTAGTCAAATTTCTAAAATAATTTTTAGTGATTTTTGAATTTTTATTTATTTTTATTTTTTTTAAAACAAGCGCAAAGGAATCAAAACACACATCATCACACCTTTTTGTATTTTTCAGATTAATCAAAAGTACTCAGAAAATTAGAAAGAATATGTTTTTCTGTTTTATATGTCTTAAAAAAATTTAATAATTTTTTTCAAATTTTTCTGATGTTTTTGTGATTTTCGAAAAATCAAACAGTGGAAAATAAGGGAAACCGTACACAACCAAGAGTATTTTGAAACTTAAAAATACCTTAAGTGCCCAATACTCTTGGAAATTATTTTTATGCTAAAGATCAATTAAATATCTACAAACATAGACCAAGATTAAATTTTTCTACAATTTTCTACAATTCTTTAAGATTTTTCATTTTTCGTAATTTTTTTATTTTTATAAATGATTGAAGCACAAAAATTGGAAAGAAATTAAAAGACACCAAAATACACCTACAATGATTTTTTGGAATTTTTGGACAACTTTTCGAATTTTTATGAATTTTCTAACTCCAGACAGGCAAAAACTCACTGTTTTTTATTTTTGAAATATATCAAATGATAACAAAAATTGATGAAAATTTATACAATGATAAAAACTACAGCAGGAACATACACAATTTTTTTCAGATTTTTTAGAACCATAAAAACATTTATTTTGATGAAAAGATCAAGATACAGTGGCTAAAGTACAAATAATTAAAGTTTCTACATGATAAAATAATAAGAAATAATTGCAGGATTAAGAATGCAATTTATCCAATTTATTTATCACAAAATCTTAGGGTTCCAGCTATCCCCTTCTTCGTTCAAGCAAAAAAAGGGGAATGGGTGCCGCCGCCCATGCAGCTTGGAAGATCAAAGGTCAGTGGGAGGCGTGGGCCACCGCGCGGACGACTAGGAGGCTGATGGCGTGCGCGTACGCCCGCGTGGCCGCAACACCGCGGAGGGGGTCGTCGGCGAGCGGGCCACGGAGGAGGGGCTGCACGCTGGCAGTGGCGGCGCGGCTGCTAGGCATGAGGAGTTGGTGGAGCAGGGGACGGAGTCGGGGCCGCGGAGTGGTGGTGCGGGCCAGCGTTGGGCAGAGCAGGGGCACTGCCGTCGATGGGCTGGAGTCTTTCCTGGAGGGGAAACGTGGAGGCTGTGCGGGGTGCGGGTGCGCCGCGGCCTGCGGCAGTAGCGGAGGGGCAGTTGGGGCGGTTGCTGGAACGAGGGTCGGGCGGATGCCGCTGCGGCATCGGTTGCAGAGGCGCCCGTGCGTGGAGGCGCGGGAGGATGGCTTGGCGACCGTCGTCGGCGGCGAAGCGGAGACATGCTTTGCTTTTTTATTTTGTTTTTATTTTTATGTACATAACTTATATAAAAAAATGTTTTTTAAATTCTTTTAAATCAGAAAATGTAAACAGAAAGAGAAAGAAAATTTTTTTATTTAGTTTTTTATTCTTATTTTGATTTTCCTGCAAAATGAAGGTTAGAAACAAAAACAATTATAATTCTTTTTTATTTATTTATAGACAAAGGGATTCGTGAATGGATATGGATCTTGATGAGATGAAAGAAGAGATCTGTAACTCCAGCCACCGTGCGTGGTCGGATGTGGATGAGCACGTGAGGTAGAACATGAAATGCGATGATCGAGATGTGAGATGACAAAAATTGATTCGGATGAAAAGTGTGTGGTGACAAATTTTTATGATTTTTAAGGATCTAAAGAGCAATAAAATAGGAGCAAAAATTAAACCTACGTTTTATCTAAGAAAAATGACGAGAATTAAAATTGGATCTCACCTTGGGGTCGGAAATGTCGTGATGGCCTCGACGAAGGTCGGCGTGCTGTCACCGGACGGCTCGGAGGCTGGACACAATTCTTTAACAAGACGGCTCTCGGAGATCGGGCTCTTCTCCACCAAAGATTGATCAAAGAATGAAAGAAGGAGGAGGAACCCATTAAAAAGAGAAAAAAATCAAACAAGGAAAGAATGTACAAAAGGGGAAGGTGTTTATTGGGAGATTTAATAAAATAAATAAATAAATAAATAAAATATGAAATTCGGAATTAAATAAATTAAATAAATAAATTGCAAATTAATTATCCATCTTAATGGTGGCTATTTAAGGTATGGAATAATATCTTATATAAAAGGCATGTTTTTAAACCAAATAAATGAATTAAATAATTAAATATAAATACAAAATTCGTAATTGAATTAAAATAATAAATTAATGTTAGATATTTAATTTTTTGTGATTTTTATATAAGGAAGTTAGTTGTATACAAATATTATGTACATATAATACAATATACACATGTACAAATAAGGAAATATTTTTTATATCTTTTTTTAATTAATTTTTTCATTTATATTTTTTTCATTTTTATTTTTAATGAAAATAATATTTATAATTATATAACATTAAAAATAAATATGAATAATTATACAAATATGTAAGTGGTGAAACTGCATAAAACACTTCAGAAAATCGACTTTTTAACCGTAACTCCAAAAATTATGAAACACAACCATTTAAAAGATAATTTAATTTAGAGTATAATGGAAGTGATTTTGTTTCAATTTGAGTTCTTATGGAGCTGGAATTGGTATTTCAATTATTACTTTGCGACTTTTTCTGAGTGTGATTATTTGCAACATATACATTATTTTATTTTGCAATTATTTTTACTATTTACAACACGTTTTGATTTACAACTTTTGTTTACAAAAATAATTAATTTGAAGTTAATTTATGTGCAAATAAAATAGTACAAGTTTTATACAAATATACAGGGAGAAATATTTACAAAATATTTTTGGATTTTTGAATTGCAGACCCTATCTCCCCCTACTTTATTCCTGGTCGATCAGGTCAAGTCTTGACCTTCTCTCGGGGTTCGGGTCAGTCTGCATGTATTGCATAAATACAACCTTTATTTTTCTTTTCTTATTTATTCTTTTATTTATGTACAAAAAGTGTTAAAAATGCATATTTAACAAATACATGCAAAATGGTAAATTCATGAAATTAGTGGGTATTTACATGTGTTTGACTATGAAAATGAAACTAAAATAAAAGAATAAAGGCGATGAATCGTGGATTCATCACAAAGGGTTATATTTCAAGAGTACCATACATTTAGATCTCCCAACCTACTCTAATGTAGACTATGCTAGCTTATGCAGATAAAAATCCAATGATGGAAAATTCTATTTGGTAGAAGAAATTTAGAGAGGAGTGGAAGAGAAGAACGCGTTGGTTGCACAGGATTTTGGGGACAAATCACGGAGATCGCATGGAGAGTAAGAGAGAGTAAGAGATAAATCTCAATATGTTGTATATTATGAACTGCTTAAACAAAGGACTATCATACTATTTATTAGGAGATGTGACATTGCAAAAATAGAAAGAAGATAACATCAAATCAAATAAAATCATAATTGACTCTACTCGACTCTAATTAAATCACTAACTTCATTTAATAAACCATAAATATTGAGAGTACAATCAATCTCAACTTATTTAACGTAAATAAAAATAGATGACTAAATAAAATTGTGATCAATTAGGGAATGAAACCCTAATTTTGAAAATCCTCAAATCTGCAATTTGCTTCAATTTGATTCGACATGTCAATTTGAGAATAATTGCATCAATTCTCCACCGCTTGAAAAAATCGATTCCTGACGAATTGATTGATCTTTAGGGTCGAGACATGATGATTTTAATCCTAATTTTCCTGATTCCATGTTGAAAGAATATATGCGGAGTATACGGCGGGATCCGGGTGTCCTTGGTGCGGTGGTGGGAGATGTCAACTTCATGCTGGAAGAATATATGTGGTGCAAAAGGCGACGACTACAAAGATGTCGCTCCCATGATGTGATGCTTGAAATTTTGATGGGGCAACTTCATCTCTGGCACTACGGAATTTGAAGGCGAGAAAGAATGAATGTCACAAGTTTAATATGAGAGGATATGTAGGTAATGTATTAAACATAGGGTCCTAATATAGGTAATTCCCACATTCCAAATCCTAATTGGAGAAGGTGGTAGCTCCAATTTCTTTTTCTCAGCACTCTTCCGTAAATATTCTCGCTCTGTGGGGGTTGAAAGTGCAAATCTTCTGCTCCTTCAAATAAAGAAATTCCTCTTAAATCCCCCTTAACTTTAACCTTTACATAAAAGGTTTTGGATGGAGGTGTTCCCTTGCAAAACTCCCAAACAATCTCATATCCCTAATTTAAGGTATTCAAATTTTCTTGGAGGGCAACTCTCAATCACGGCTAGGATTCCTCTCCTCTTCAAGTAGCGGCGACATCGGCAGCAAGGTGGGGGATCGAGGAGCATGCGGTAATGTCTGCAATAATGGTTACGACTCCTGCAGCGTAAGGGGTGCCATGACTTGTAACCTCGATAGCGCAAAACGAAGAGAGGATAGCGATGGCAGGGTCTGCCAAGCTTGCTACAACGTGCGGGGTGGCAGTGCCAATGGGACTCAGGGTACCAACTCGAGTAACCCACCCGAGAAAGGCGTCACCGACAATGCTGAAGGTGGTCTTTACTCATATGAGGGGTTGCATGGTGGAGCTTGAAGTCAGTGCGGCGTGGGTACAGCCTTGCATAAAGTAGATGGTGACACTGGGAATATTTTCTTGTTAGGGTTTGGATCGTCCAAACGCAAAGATGGTAGCGGTGGAATTGACCATCACCACACTGCAGCTCGGACGTGCGATATCGAGGCCATTCGAGGGGAAGTTGGTGCAGGATTGTGCGTAGTACATGTGGAAGCGATGTTGGCAATAAACTAACATCCTCTTGGACAGAAGCTTCAGATGGTGGTGATGCAGGATTCGACGATGGCGGTGATGTAGACTCATGGACAACAACTTCTACTGCTAAAAATCAATGATTTCATATTCATTTTCTATACTTTCATCGAATATTGGTCACATGTCTTCGTTGTTTTGTTGTACAACAATTGTGACAATAATATCCTCTTTCGGACTGAAAATACCTTCATTGTCTGGATCAAAATCGTGATGTATCGAGGAAGCAACATCCTGATTTTTGTCGTTGACGAATGATTCTTCCTCAATATGTCGCGATTTTGATGCAGAAAATGAAGGTATTTTTGGTCCGGAAGAGGATTTTATTGTCACAACTGATGTACAACAAAACAATGAAGACATGGGAACCAATATTCAACAAAAGTACAGAATAAAAATATGAAATCATTGGTTTTTTAGCGGTCGAAGTTGCTATATAGGACAAAAAACGTGAAGAAAAAGAGGTCTTCTACGTTGAAAAATGTGAAGACCTAGATTTGGCCACTTCCAAAGTGGTGGTCCAAGAGGTTCCCATGTCACCTCTATCCTCGCTGCATGTCGTGGTTGCATAACCAGCACCAACACTACCCTGACACCCCCAGCACAGCAACCCTTGGTCGCAACACCGCCCAACGGTTGTGTAACCTCTTCCCACAAACCAACCTTGCGCCTCTGCCCCCAACAATGCCTCCAACTCGTTGATGCGAGCCTCGCCGCCTTCACGAGCTCTGCTGCTTGAAAAGTGCAACCTTCGAGGAGAGCTCCAAGCGAAAGGCGGTGCATAACGAGTCTCAAAGAACTTGTGGAGGAACCCGATGCCAACCTCTCCGTCGCAACACCCAATGTTGGCCTCCCTTCCCAGGATTGTCAAATCATAAGAACGTGCTAGTTGCACAGGATTTTGGAGAAGAATTGCGAAGATTGTGTAGAGGGAGAGGATAATAGGAGAGAGAAATCTCAATTTTCATATATTCTGCTTAAACAAAGGAGTGCCATCCTCTTTATACAGGAGTGTTGGCATTACAAAATAGAAGAAGATAACATCAAATAAAATTGTAATTGACTCTAACTGACTCACTAATTTAATTTAATCTATCATAAATATTGAGATTACAATCAATCTCAACTTATTTAACGTAAATAAAATAGATGAATAAATAAATTTGATCAATTAGAGACAGAAAACCTAATTTTGAAAATCTCCAAAACTGCGTTTTTCTTCAATTTGGCTTGACTTGTCAATTTAGGAATAATTGCGTCACTAGCTCGATCGAAGGCAGACTAAATATATATCTTGGTTTTTGCTCCCTTAGGGTAATTTGATCACTTGATGTAACAAGAAGCAATAAGTGTTTGCTAGATTAAGTGCAAAAGCTAACTATCATGCAATGACTCGTAGTACTTATGAGGCGGCATGAGTTGGGCCTCTCTTAACATGGGTCTTGGTGTTCAGACTATTGTCGTTGCGCTTATGTATTATGACAACAAGTCAACTATCTGCAATGCATCCAATCATGCGATTCATGAGAGGACAAAACAAATTGAGGTTGATGGTTATATCATTCACAATGTTGTCGCTGAAGGAAAGAATGTTGCCCCTTGCATCTTTTTTAACATCCGATTTGCAGGTATTTTCATCAGAAGGCTTCGTTAACAGGCATCATGATTTTTTATATGACAAGCGGGACAAGATTGATATCTATACTCCATCTTGAGGCATTCACAAGATTCTTTGTTTTATTATTGATATTCTATATTTTTCTTATTTTGATGTTATTCACAGCTACGTTTGGTTTTATTTCCTGAATTGAAGTCAGTCCTCTGACAATGGTCAATTCAGTCCTCCGACAATGGTATTTTGGCTGAAATCAGATATTGGGATTTTATTGCAATAGGAGGAAGTCCTTATTGGTCAGATATCATAAAATGTATGGTTGGGAGTGTCACAATGACATCAGGTTATGCAAAATCACATGTGATCGATGACACATTCATAATCAAACTAGCAGGATAAAAGGGATGTGTAGAATGAACCTTGTCAAAACATTTCATTTCTATCAGATGAATGAATGGGCCAGTGGGATCAGATATTCCATCCGTTTCCCTCTACATCAACATAAATCGGAGTTGGGAGCATGTTGGTGAGAGAAATGTCATCTCTCTTCTAGTGCTCCTTGCCATTTATGTTTGAGAAAAATGACACTATTTGCTACTATCTAGACATTGTTGTATGCCCGAGATTCCCATCTCATTCTTAAATTTGAAGTAATTGCAAACGTAGAGATGCCTTCTGTTGCGATTTTTGCGGAAAGTTATATGAGATTCTATAAGGAGTATTATGAAATATGGTGGTTTGTCTTTTTATTTGCAAAAACTGTCGCTGAAATTTCAGAAGGTTCCTGTAAGGATGTATATCAGGTGTAAATTTTGATGAGAACGATGATTCTGCATTGTCTGGCAGTTGTGAAATGCTAGTTGAAACTCTTGTTAATAAATGTCTCCGCATCTCGGAGATCGTATCCAACTTTAAAAAGATGATTGAGACGATGACTGAGTGAGAGATGATGCTATTTGGTTAATATCAGCAACTTCACTGTCTTAGTGACACGATTTGTAATATTATGCAGTACGCTCACTGATTGCCCTGCTCAAGGCTGATGCTTACAGCCATGCTATTTGCAAGAAGACAGGATTTGAAGAAACAGATTTCCATGACTTGCCCAACAGATATCTAAACTGAATCAACGAGATAAAAATCATGAGGATCACTCACATTCAGTGAAGTATAATGCAGGTGTAAGTGGCATTATTGTTGGGGGAGATGATACTTCCACTCAGATTTGTCGTAAAAAGGTACCATTAAGGTTCACATTGCAAAGACTGCTATTGCTTTATGCTCTGATGTTGAACGAGAAGTATGATCGGCAGCATGCATGCAAGCAATAATCTCATGGCGCAATCTTCCTTGGAAAAGCTATTGCTGTCGCTGATGTAGCTCCATCTTCCTTGGAATGGTTATTGGTATCGCTGGTGTAGCTTTTCCAAACTCAAATCCTACCTTTTTCCAATGCTAAAGTGCAGCAGCCACCTGAATGTGTACTTCTGGTATATTAATGTTTATATTAAGCGCTGAAATTAAAATTCCTGATTTACAATATATGTTAATTTCCATGTGTTGACTTTTTCCCTACTTCCTAAGATAACATTAGCTTGCACTCTCGATGTTCTTGTCTTGTTTTTCCCCATTGTCTGTTCTCTTATCTTGATCTCTGATTTTGTTACTTTCTCTTGAATGTTGATTAAATGTAACTCTTTAATGGAAAATCTCTTTGTTGTTAAGCTTTACTATGTACATCATTTGAGTATGTTAAAGACATTGATGCTGATCATAACCAGCCCATATGTTCAACTTGCAGATAATTGATGGAAGGCTTATCTTTGTAGAAGTTGCCAAGTCGTCTTATGACCACTCTTGACCTGTTCCTCCAACTATTTCTCTGCTCCAAGCCTGGCTTCAAAATACTTATGCGGCTCAACTTCATATGGAGTCGCCAGATGTTATTCTGTTATGATAATAGTAGTCAACTGTCCAGCAGAGTAGTTCAGATTGTTTTTTAAACGCAAATATCTTCATTCGAGTTTTAAGGTAGAAATACTACACGGTAGCAAGAGTTATTATCACGCGTGAAAAGGCAGTAGGGTGAAAGTAATCGATGCTAAGGAGAGGCAAGCTGAATCTTGGCCAATGGATGGTTTTCCCAGATGATTTTCTTGTTCATGTGCTATTCCTGTTTATTAAAATCGTCTATGATTGCTATGTTTAATAATGCTAACTAAGAGTGCTCTTCAGAAGAAATGCTATCCCTTGATGTAAACATATTGTTGAATCTTCCCACATGCAGATTGTTGATGTAACTTTGTTAATATAAGAGTGAGATCATGTCTAGTGGTGGGCTTTGATGATAAGTACGAGTGAGATTACGACTAATGCTGGACACTGATGATAGGTCCTGAGCCCCAGGGGAGTTCTCCTCATTTTTGGTTTATTGCATTAAACTCGAGAAGGACGAATCCCTTGTCTCAGTGGAACTTGGAGGACAGAAGCTGGATTCAGATCCCTTTCTGTGAAAGGAAACATACTTGGGCATATCTTAGTCGTTCACCCAAGATCCAATGGAGAAGGTTGTCCGAGTTAATAAACCACTCGCTTAAGAATGGAGCATCATCAGGTAAGGATGCACATCCAGTGATAAAACGGTGCGTATCATGTTCACTTGAAACCACCCCAAAAGAGTGAGTTAATGCTCCAATTACACCATTGATCCCTATAATCTTGGCAATTACGCCACACCCCTATAATCTTATTATATATATAGCATGTCGGGATAAAAATGTGGAAATATTTCAAATTGGATGTGGGTTCGGATATTCAAAAACTTGCTTCGGATAGTGTTGAAAAATAAATCGATGTGGATATGGATTTTCTTCTTCTGTTATTATTATACAAATATGCATGTACTTTGATTGATATGGATATGAATTTTCGTTTCAATTATTAGTATATAAATATGTGCATGTATATTGATTTATATGATGCTTCTTTTATTTTTTTAAATGATAAAAAGTTAAATAAAACTTTAACAATGTTTAGAAACCGAGTTCTATTTAGTGCAACCATCCACTTTGTTTTCATTGTCAAGCTTATACCTTGATAGTTGTAAACTATATTTGTCACAACATTTGTGTGCTCTTTATGATATAAAGTTGGTTTTCAACATCGAATATTTTTTATTATATAAAGTTGGTTTTCAACGTCAAATATTTTGGGTCTTAAACAAGTTAAGAGTGGCTTGTATAAATTCATGGATAATTTTTACCCGTTTGTTAAATATCCGTATCTGGATTGTATAAATTCATATTAGTATTTGATAATTGGAGTTTTTAATCTACATATTCATCTAATATCCATGTTCATAGCCATATTCGAATTTATAAATGAATAAGGATATGAATACCCTATATTCATACCCTTATCTAATTGTTATCATCCCTACGTATGGCTATGTCCAAACTCCATAGGGTTATGGTTTAAGAGCTAGTAGGGTTGAGTAATTTTACGAGGACCCTGGTGTAATTACAAAACTTATAGAGGTTGTGATGTAATTAAACAAGATTTAAGGGATCATGGTGTAAAAATCCCTCAATAGAAAATAAGAACCGCAAACTAGTAACAAATTGGATTGTCCAGAACAGATTTTTTGGTTGATTTTACAAGGATCGTGGGGTAACTACAAAAACTGTAGGGATTATGATGTAATTGGACAAGATTTAACTGGTCACATTGCAAAAATCCCTAAAATAGAAGGCCCTGAAAGTTCCAAGTTAAGGAAACTAACAACAGAGTCGATTGTCCATACAGATTTTCTAGTTGGATTTTATGCAGCAATTTCGATTTAATTTTCAACTTTTATAGACAGCTCTGATGGCCAGTGACATCTTCCTTGATGAAGAGCATGGATGAACAGAAGCTGTAACCAACAAGGAAACCATTGCCCGTCCATGATCCATCAACACGAATTATCATAACATCAACATGAGTTATCATAACGTATAATTTGTAATGAAGTTTTTCAGGTAAAGAACTGAATACCGGACAGTTAAAAAGGCAACAAGAAATCCATGAAAAAGGGTCTTAAGTTTGTAGGATCATTCTCATAATCATAGCACATATCATCAAACACTTGTGTGAATACCATGTCTCAATCCAACTTGCACCATCAAGTCCCTCCCATCTCCATCTTTACTATGGTAAGGTGATTGTCAAGGAAAAAGCAGATGCTTGTCTGCAGATCCATCAAAATTTAGGTGCATCTTTTCTCTCATTTGCGTAATAATGCACCCCAATTCTTCTCCCTTCAAGCCACTATACACAAAACAATATGAGATATATTGAAACCTCATATTAAATGACCCTGAAAATTTCTTACCTGCCCATTCATATGTTCAAGTGCCCTGGTAGACTGAGCTTCTGAAGCGAATTTAGTGAGCGCATATCTTCATGATTCCGCTGTACATCTATTGCATATGACCTTCACTGTCATGGAAATTTGGGCCACCACATTCTTCTGGTTGAGGTTTTAGAGTAGAAGGGTTGTTTTAGATGAAGATACCTTCAAGGAGTTCCCCGTGCTCTTCGAACGCATGTTTTAGGACCTCTTCATTTGTATCACGAGAAAGACCTGTAAAATATCACGATGTGATGAACATTTTTCAACCAATGTTCTTGAATGTGTTCGATATTTCATTGAAAAGGAACACTCTAACAAGAACATGGCTTGTAGAAGTGAAAAACAGATCAACAAAGAGGTCCAACAGAAACGAGGAATGAATTAGGAATATACAAATACATTTAAATTCTACTAAATGGCATTAACTATTACTTCTGATAAATTCCGAAGTGTTCAAATGAACGAAGATGGACCAATTACCATGGTCAAGAAAAACTTCAAGAAATGTGTGGGACTTGAAGTATATGCACTTCGATTGAATAAAGTCTAAGGAGGTGGAATCAGATGGAGAATGTGGAAAGCCACAAAAATATTCTCCAATTATATCAAGAAAATATATGAGAACAAGCAGGAAAAGATTTCCGATTCCAGCCTGAAGCAACAAAGAGTGGAACTCTTCAGGTACCCTTTCCAGTGTAGTGGGATTGTTGATGTTGGTCCAAAGACTAGATGCATTCCCCTCAATGGGATTTCTTTCACATAGAAATGTACAGCCTAACAAGTTGACAGATATCTCAAGGTAAAAGAACAAGTATACTTGGGATAATCAATATGTTGACACAACAAGGACTAATCATTGTTTATGCGCCATCGGGCATGCTTAGATTTCTCCTTCTCAGGATCACAAGGACATAACAATTCAGGAAAAAAAGAGCTTGAGATTCAAGAAGACGCTGTGGAAGGAGGAATCACTAGAATGGCAGAATCAGCTCCTTAACGAAAAACAGAGAATGTTGGTTAACATGTGATGAGTCCTCCAACATAAACAGTGACTGCCAGTACTTCAAACTTCTAACGTCCAAAGAACAAACTTCCAGCAGCAAACCTTCTCTTAGGCATTCAAGCAAACAGTTGGACCCAAGCTCAGCCAATAGAGCAATGAGTCGGGTTTAAGCTTAAAATCTCGACCCAAAATTATTTTGGACCGGACTCGGACTTTGCTCGGTCCAACCTCACATGACCTGAGGCCCGACCCGTTCAGTAGACCGAGAATTGGCCCGAGACTTGACCCGATGTAGGTCCGAGGAGCCGGCCCAAGTAGCCCGAGATCCGGCCCAAGACCCCTCCCCTTACTCAGCCCTCCGCGCTCGGTGCTCCCCATTTCTCCTGAAGTTCGGCATCATCGGCGACCTCCCTCTCCCTCGTGCTCCTCCAATTCCCAAAACCACCGCGCCTTCGATCCCCCCCTCCTCAGCCTCCTCCCACCTTGCGCCTGCCCGCAAAACCCCCTTCCACCTTGCCGCTGCGGCGGCGCAACCCCTCCAGCTACAAGGCCAGGCTTCCCTGACAGCTGATAGGGCCTAGATCTACTGGTCTGCCTCCCTCCTCGACGGTGTAGCAACTTGAGAAGGAAGAGCTTGCTATCTTTACCACCCACGAACAACCTGTTGGAAGGCTGCGCTGTTGAAAGACTCCTCCCTGCGAGCGCGGCAGCAAAATAGGGTATCCTGCAACATCTACGCTGCAACATGTTCTCGCAGGAGAAGCAATGGTGTTGCATCATCTATGGTATGGCATCATTTTGAACCTTCAGAGCGAGCGTGTGCAGGCGAGACGCACAGAGAAGAACGAAAGAGAGAGCCCTCGTGTATTGGTAGGCCTTCTTTATTTTGAAGGTTTGGTGCGTGCAAGTTTGCTTCCCCAACTTTATTTAATTTTTGTGTTGTTTTTTTAAAACAATTGTAGGATTTTAGATCACCTACTATCAAAGTTTTCATTAAAAAATCAAATTACTTCGAAATTCTTATTCCATTAATCAAACCTATCAGTTTTTTATTAAATTTGAATAATTATTTCTTCTTATTAATCTAAATTAATCCTACTAAGTGTTTTAAAAGAAATACCATAAAAAGGTTTAAAAAAAGGTGGTGGAAGCTATCTTGGGACTCCCCGGGGTAGCCTCGTTTTACATGTGTGCGTGTGTTTATATACGAGGAAAGGGTTGCAGCTATCTAAAGAAGGCAGTCTATCTGTTGTGCATGTCTCATCCATCCGATCCATCTCATTCATCCTCATATTACTCATGCTATTCTCCTTCCTCGCCTACCTACTCCTTCACTAGCGAGCCACGACATCCACATGCACTCCCCTCCTCCTTGTAGCAGCACACGCACATAGCCTTACCAACGACGCTCGCATGCTCTCCCCATGCGCTCCATTCCTCCCTCAGCAGCACATGCACAAGACCATGACCTTACCGACAAGCTCTCCTCTTCCCTCGAGCCGCGCGCATACAAGACCATACCTTATCAGCGACACTCCCCTCTTACCAGGACCTTACCAGCAATACTCCCATCCTCCCTCCAGTTGCACACACACAAAACCAAAACCTTACTGGCGATGCTCCCCTCCTTTGATGAAGGCCTCATCAACGACACTTCCCTCCTCTCTCCAACCGCACACACAGTAGATGCGGCCCTCATTAGCGACACTCCCTTCCTCCATCATGTCACACGCACACAACACAAAGATGAAGCCCTCACCGGCATGCCCACATGAGACAGGCATCCTCACCATGCTCAAGTCTAGAGGTGGTCCTCTTTATCTCCTCCTGTTGTGTTCAACATTTCCCCTTGCAATGGGAACTTTAAGCGCAAGCATTATTATGATCTGTTTAATTCAATATTTATTTGGTTCGGAAACTAAAAATTGAGGAAAAATATCCATTACAAGGAGAATTGTTTGCAGAAACATTTGGCATTTATTTAACTGAATATCATCGATACACTTCCTCTGAATAAGTAAGTTTGAGAATGGGTTGTCTGATTTTTAATTGAACCTCATCGCAAAATTCACCGAAAACAAAAATATCCATGAATACTATCTAAGGTGCTTAATTGAAAATCCTTTTGATTATTCAATCTAGTTTAATATTCAATTAGTCTAGATTTATTATAACTATTTTTTTATTATTTTATGTGATTTTATTGGTGTTTTTTCTTCGGAATTAAGATAAAATTTTAATATTAAGAAGATGAATCATATATTCCTCGTCCTCGAGAAATGTTAGCAAATATGATACCCTCAACATGATCATTTACAACCTTCTCTCCGATTGAAGGGTTGCATCATCTTTTTATCCGATTAGATGCTTTCCAACCCTGTTTTCTTATTTCATATGGCTTTTGTTGCATGGAAAGATCATCACACAAGATATGTTATATAAGATAAAAGTTCTGACTAGCCTCTTTTGTGCAAAAATGATGTGGAAAATACTACACATTTATTTGAAGATATTGTTTCACCAAAAAAATTATTCTCTACATTTGGTATTTCCAATGATTCCTTGGTTTTAAAAAGTTTTACTCTTCGGCTTTGATCGGGCCCAATAGGGAAACACACTAACAACTATGGTGCTTTGAAGGAATCTATATGGTGGTTGATTTGGAAAGCTTGTTGCCTCCATGCTTTTCAGGATATCTTTATATCTGTTGACAATGTTGTTCATGATATTAAGTTCTTTTGGTTAGCCTTAATGGCGTGAAACCTTCCATCGAGCATCCTTAGATTATGAAGATGATGTTGTATAAAATATGCATTGTCACCAATTACTAACATGTATACACTTTATATTTTATACATAAATATTTATTTTCAAGACATTTCATACCGACACTCAAATTGTTGGTGAACACTCCCTTGGTGGCATTCCAAAGGCTTTACAAAGAAGTTCACTTCTATTAAGCCTCTGAAAGGACCTTTAGTATAGACCATGACGTGACCTAGATTGAAATTATTAGCACCTCTCCATTTTGAACAGCGACGGATCATATGAATAGCTGATACATGTTTATTGCAAAATTTTTGTTTGTCGTAGAACATTTTCTCTTTTTGGATGCTTATTTTCTCGGCTCAAGTGTAGGCTTCTCTTAAATCCATGCGAGCATGTACTTAGGTTACTCTTTATTTTTTGCTTATGATGAATTAATACCGATCTTTAAGAAAAACATCTTATGAATAAAAATATCTTTTTAACCGTTAGAAAAATAGAATAAAGGAAGAGAAGAAGAAGAAACACGGTAAATTGTAAACATGTACAGATTGCCCCCCCCCCCAAACCTAGAGTCCATATCAAGACTGGCTTATGTAAGTACATACACGAATGTGTGTGTATGCCTGCATGTGCATGTATGCATGTGCGAGCATATGCTTGTATTTGAGTGCATTGCTTTCTTACAAAGAGATGTTTTAGAATAAAACTTATAGATCGAACATGAAGTTGTAGGATTGTCAAAAGAAATTCATTTGATAAACCAAACATAGGTGGTGTATAATTATTTTTAAATAAAGGGTACACATAGAATAAATTACTTGCAACGCATGGTACTCAACTGCTTTTGGTCATATTGCATGGCTAGAGATATTATTAGGTATATGAAGGCATGAAGGGGGATAAATTAAGATCGAATCAAGATGGCTTGCACCTTAATTCACAAACAAAAAAAGTAAGCGTTATACAAACTTTTAGATTCAATAAAACAGGTCCTCGAGAATGGTTTGAATACCTGATACAAAAATATAGATGAGAATTGTCTTATAGCATTTGGAAGCGAGTGAGACAACATGTCGAAACATAATCTAACTTAATGCAACCTTCAATCTCAGAGTGTCTATAACTTTGGAGTCCATGGCAGATGAAAAGATATTGTAGCATGGATTAATTCCTAACAATAAACAGTTTCGATATGACCAAATGGAAATAGAATAAATGAAAAAGATAAACATATTGGATTTTTTTTAGTAGGAAAGGAGAAAATAATTTTGTAACACTTGTTTCCTAGTAACATAATGGTAGGATTCGATGATAAAAAATTGTAGTCTTGACAAAAAGTAATGATCCTTCATTCTCAAAACAATAGTAGCACACTAAGTGCAAGGTAAAACCTCCAATAAACAAAGCTCATACCTATTCGCTAGCAACAACGAACTAAACTAGACACTTTTAGTGCTGCTTTTCTGTGCCAAAAAACTATATATAATTCTTAAACAACTTTCAAAGGCAATACGTACGCTAAAGGTTTTTTCCCAAGCACGATAACAAACCAATGTGAATTAGTCAAAATAATGATTAAAATCATTAAAAAAGTTTTCATCCATACCAAGGAAATGAAGGTTTACTTTCGACCTTTATGGTCGTTTGGTTGCTGGGTTTTCCAACAAAACCCCATGTTTACAAGGAAAAACCACGGGTTTTCATCCGAATTCCCCTAAAACCCCCCATTTCCACCCTCGTGGGTCTTGCGATCCTATTTTATTCCCTCTTGTGTGGGCCCCATTCGAAAGCCACACTCTCTCTCTCATTTATTACATCAAATAACTTGTTTTTCTTTCATCTATTCCAACAAAAAATAATATAGCTAGCATCAAGGTTCGAAATCTCGATTTCGATCTTGTTTCGATGACCTGGAATACCGAAATCTTGCCAAAATTTCAGGAAATTTTGACGATTTCAGTGGAAAAGTCGGAAAAGGCTCAAAAATCTGATTTTTCCCCCCAATTTTATTGTAAATTTCGATATTCCAAGTTATTAGAACAATAAATAACATAGAAATACACAATTATTTCACACATTTTGGTCATCTATACCCCTTATATAGACATATCAGTCATATCGGTCATATTGTAACATTGTTAGATATTGCAAATGGACTTCAAACAATGAAACAAACAATAGTTGTACACCTATAGGCTTACAGCATACATTATACATATCAATCATCTTATCATGTATGACTATGACGGTATGTCACAGTCACACACCATATCGAACATATCGTTGTTACTTGTTAATAATTGATACATAATAACAGGGTAATAGTCTTACAAACTACAATAAGTGAAAATTAGAACATGCACATTAATGATCAATGCAATCAAAGATTAAAAATTTAAAATATATTACCTGGTGATATGCTTGGTTTAGAACCAAGAGTTCCACGGTGGATCTGAATGGCCCCCCCTTCCTTGTTGTCTCTCATAACGCATCGCAGATTCAATGAACTCGTAGTAGTTCTCCCATGTCATGTACGAGTACATGGCCTTGTAATCCGTCACATACTGCATGTATTGGTGGTCATCGATGCCTATGAGTATCCCGAGACGAGGATAAGTAGCACTGGATCCGGTATCACGAGTGGCACGACGAGGCTGCTACGAACTACTGGCCTGAGATCCTCGGGATGACGACGACGGAGTAGGAGAAGATCTTTGCGGAGGAGGAGGAGAAACTGGCGTGTACTCAGAGAAAAAACCGTAACTGTCACCCCCAAAGAAGTTGCCCTGGCTCTGCTCAGGTTGGCTACTTTGGTAGTTGTCTCCGTTGTAGCTATTGTATCCCCCATACCCACTGTAACCATATGAATATGATGGAGGTGCATACTGAGGAGGAGGAGGAGGTCCTGGAGGAGGAGCATGAAAGTATTCCGGGAAGACGCCAAATGATCTCTCATCGTGCGACGATCCATATCCGCCTAAAGGACTTGGTGTTCCTCCGCGATATGGGCTGTCAATATCCATGCAACTCAAAGAACCTACAGATGATATCAAATCGTCCATGTAGCTGTCGGTTGGACGATGGCCTCGACCGTACTCGTAATCCATAGGTCCTGGACTCGGACTTGGAACAAACTATCCGTGTGTGTTCCTTTGTCGCTACATATATTCACCTCTTGCTTGTAGCCCTTCCTCAAATTTGGTATGTTGTGGTCCACGACCACCCCGTCCTGACCCACCTGAGTTTGTTTCCCCACCATCACCAGCTCCATCATGACCAACATCATCATCACCATCTCCATTGTTATCCTTTGACTTCGATTTGGATTTGGAGCTACTGGAGAGAATTTCATCAACAGTCGCGTCAATCTCGCCCTCCAACCCTCCAACAAGGTCTGTAATCCGTCCGGATCTTGCCAAATAGTCCCCTACGTCTGCTCCCATTTGCTGGCTTATATTTTCATTTGGTCTTCCACCTGGTTGATCGAGAACGGGAGCACCATTGGAATCCATCCACCTCTGGAGAACGTCTTCATCAGCATCACCATTGTGCATCTTGAAAATGTATGCAAGATCAATAGGGTCCGTGTAGTCCTCTTTGTCTTGTCCCTCCCTTGCATGTTTCAACTTCAGCCTCAAGTTGTAATGCACGTAGACAAGGTCATTGAGCTTCTTTTCTCCCAACTTGTTCCGTCTCTTGGAATGGATCAAATTGAACGCGCTCCAGTTCCTCTCACAACCACCAGAAGATGCGGTTTGAGCCAACACTTTCACTGCCACACTTTGAAGGTTGGGAGCTTCCATCCCGTATAACAACCACCACTCGGCTGCAAAAAATACAACGAGAGAAATCAATAGTAGGAATAAGTGAACACACAATCAATTGTTTTATTTGTCTTCGTCCCTACCAGGAAGAGTATTGCCCCGTCCATTTACCACAGTAATCCGACCGAAGGAACCCAATGCATCCCGAAAATACTTAACTTGCACACATAGGTTTAAGTCGTAATCCTTCTTAACGATTTTTTGTGACTCCTAATTTAGCTAGAAATTGAGGATTACCTCGTTCATGCACAAAATATGTATCTTCTCGTCCTTGACGAGCTTCTCCACAACAATTTGCACGGCTGCTAGAAGATCAGCATTTGTACCAAGTCCATTCTTGTACTTGTACTTAGGATTGAAGTAATAAGCTGAACAAAAAGTCATGAATTAGTTCTATAAAATTTATTTGTATATAATACATACCGACCTTGTGAAGAGGATGTGAGAGCATCTTGGACCATCGCTCGTCTATGATGTCCAACCATGCTTTGGATCCCTTACCAACCGCTTCTCTGACCTTCTCTCATGCAACGCATTGCCTCGTAGATGACTCCCATGGTGGGCTTCTTATCGCCATCCACGATCTGCAATGCAGAAACAACTGAATCCATGATCCTTGTGACCCGAGTCACGTCATCCCAAAAGGAGATATCATTGATCAATATCTCCACCTTCCATCCTCCTTCAGTTCGAGCTTCAGGTATCTCGAACCACTCACCTTGGCAACATATGTTTTTCAAACCTGTCTTATGTTGTTTGAGGCTTTGAAACGCTATAAAATTGGTTGCAAAGCATGTGACGCCAGGCCTCACCAGCTCCCAATTGCACATTCGCCTCATCAGTGCCAGCACTTTGCCGTGGTTACAAATGAATGTGGTGATCATTCGTGCTTTCTCGACTACCCTTGAGACGAGCTTCCTCTTGCTGAAATCCTTGAGGATCAAATCAATGCAATGCGCAGCACACGGTGTCCAAAAAATTCCGTAGCTGCTCGACTTCATTATTGTTTCACCCGCCTTCTTGAAGTTGCTGCCGTTATCCGTCACAATATGCACAATGTGATCTTTCCCAACCTCCTTTATAACGTCCTTCATCAACTTCAGCATGTTCTTGTGGTCCTTCACAAGCTCAGATGCATCAACCGATTTCAAAAAGATCGTCTTTCCATTGCAGTACACAAGGAAGTTGATGATCTGCTTCCTCGTGTAGCTCGTCCACCCATCGCACATCAATGTCACCCCGTACTCTGGCCATCTCCTCTTCAGCTCGGTGATGTACTCATTCATCTCCTCCTTCTCCATCTCCAGATATTTGTTCATGATCTTGTACGATGTAGGAGCCTTCACTCACGTTCCTGCTGCAGCGATCTCATCAATGGCATGCTGCAGAAATGGCCCGCCTGCAATGTTGGCAGGAATGCTCTCCCCAAAGAAGAGCTTGATGATGGCTTTTCCCACCCTTTCTCGTGCATTGGTGAACATTTCCTTCACCGTTTTCTGCCTCGGATCCTTGCTTGCATTGTATTGCATGGATCCACTCCTCGTCAAGAAGGGCTCAATTCCCTTCCCCTTGTGTTTCTTGGTGGGTGGTGGTACTGGTGCGCCTCCAGAACCACTCTCACTCCCACCTGCACCATAGAAGCCGTCCCGTGCACCACCGAGTTCTCTCCTCTCGAACTCGCTCCTCAATGAATCTTGTGTAGCCTTTCTGTATGCCCTCCTCTCCGTTGCAGTCTGAATGTCGGCAGGGTAAACAAAATCATCATCATCTGAATCAGAAAGGACGTTGAATTCTTTCTCGAACATGAACTCCTTCATTTGTTCTTCCCTTCATACCCTCTCTGTGTCCCTTTACTTCTTTTCGTCCAAGCTGGCCTTCACCTTGTCCCTCACATCTTGGGGACAATGCATGCACTTGGTAATATTCTTGTTATTGCCAACAAGATGTTGCTTCATTCTTGTGATCCCACCTCCTCCCAACTTCTTTCCACAGAAATTGCATTGTGGCTTCGCCTTATTTCCATCAGGAGCGAAGGCATACCTCCTGCCAATGTCTCCACTGAAATCGCCCCTCTGATCATCAGAACTGTCAGATCCAAATCCGGAACCAGAATGTGCCATGATAATGATCGTCAAAATATGCGAGGCAATTCAAGAATAATCATTAAGTAGGCATACAATACGACCGCTTATGAATATGCAAATCATTTTATGTTTTAAATTTCAAAATTATTATATATTTAATTTCTCTAAGGCCTAATATTCAGATTTTCAGAAAAACAACCTTAGATCTATACATTAGGGTCTTAGATCTACCAATTAGGGGACCATTTTCAAGAAAGACTACCTAAGCGACACAAAATATGTACAAAAACCTAAATATTTAACATATTATTTTCGGTTTTTCTTATTTTTTAAATTTTATTAATCAAAAAAAATTCCGGATTATGATTTCTACTTCCATAACTTAAGATCCGAATTTATAATAACCCAACTCATTATCGTTCCACATTAAACCTCAAAAGCCCCAATTTCCTCTTACATAGATCTAACAAAATGTTCTCAAACTATGTTTTAGTTCATGTTAACTTCAGATCCGAGATACCATGTTCATATCTACCACTATTGTGCAATCAAAACACAAAAGCCCTAACTTTCGTCTCCAAATTTAAAGCTATATTTCGGAAATCTCTCAAAATAAACACCATACCAAGCTATATCAACATCCTAAGAGTGAAACCCCTAAAAAATTTATGAATTTGATGAAGAATTAGCCTAATTTGGCTTACCTCGAAGGAAGAAGAGCTTGGAAGAAGTTGGAGAGAAGCCTGCCTGAGCTCGGTCGAAATGGGGTGCTTTCGACCGAAATTTCGACATATATCGACATCTCCTTGATTTTTTTAAAGCAAGATTCCATCTGTCGGCCGATATCTCGAGTTGAGTCGACATCTCACCGAGATCTTGCGATATTTCACTCGAAATCGTGGATATATATATATATAGCAGTTTCGAAAGTCCAAACTCGTTGAAACCGATATTTCGACGAAATTTCATCGAAATATCGTGAAATTTGATTCCATGGCTAGAGTCTATTGTACTTTATAGTTACTTCAGGCTAATTGAGCCTTTGTATACCATTTTTGAGTGAAATACAAAATTTACTTATAAAAAAATATAGCTAGCATCATGTCATCTAAAAATCATAAAATACTCAACTTCTAACCACTTTTCCAAACTTTAATACAATTACATCATAACAAACCCCTCAAGTATAACTCTTTTTTTAGGAGGGTTATCGTCTACAAGATAACCCTCTATCCAATAGTGCTTTAGCTGAAGAAAAGCATGCATCATCTAATACTAAAAGAAAGAGCATTGTCAATCGTCATGTTCTTGTTATTAGAAGTAAATTTTTAGAATTAGAAATAAAATGTAGCAAGACGACTGTAGAATGAAATAAAGCCGAATCCGTATCCTTTTCTTCTCCGATCTATGGGCCATGAGTCAAGATGGCATCATCACTCCCGTAATCCAACCAATTAAACACGGATTATCCAAATCGCCTAATGACTACAATAAGCAGCCAACCATATTGCAAATATCTTAGAACCCGCCACGTGTTCACCATCCCGTCCTACCAGGGATGAAAACGGTCGAATACGGATATGAATATAGGTATAATCATATCCTTATCCATTTTAAAATACGAATACGAATGCGGATACGAATATTTACGAATGTGAAAAATGTGTTATCATATCCTTAAAAACGAATACGAATGTAAAACGAATATGAATCGGATATGAATAATAACAGAAATATTTTACAGATTAACTAAAATATGCATGTTTATGATGGTTTAAACATAAAATAGATATACCAGATATTGTAAATTCATAACAACTATATCATTAATGGTGAATGCAATCATAAAATATTGTTATGCAAATTTATAAATAAATCAATTACTATACTTATGTTCGAAAACAGATATACGAATACGAATGCAAATATTTGTGAACATCAAAGTGATATTCACATCCATTTTATTTCCAGTACAAATGCGAATATCAAAATACATATAAAAGGAATACGACAATTGGATAACATATATTCACATTCGTTTTATCGCTACCTCTACCCTTCCTCACACGAAGTCCGCACACGACCCGCTCATCGAGACCTCTGTATAAATACAAACCTCTTCCCACTCCCTTCTTATCCCCCTTCCGTCCCCTTTGTCCAGACGGTCGTTTCCCCCAAACCTCTCCTCTTCTCCGTCGAATGGGCTAATCCCTGTTTGAATTCGCGAAGGAGAGAGAGAGAGAGAGCGCACGCACCTTCCTCCCAAATCTAGGGTTTTGATCGCTCTTTGTTCTTCTTGGATCTCGATCTCTGAGGGCGATCTGATCGACTTCGGTGGATCTGCGTGGGGAATCTCTGTGAGCATCGACGATGTCTTCGGTGCTCGGGGTTTTCCTTCTCAGGCGTGATCTCGCGACGATCCCTTCGACCACTTCCTCCCGTGTTGGATCTTGCTCCCATCGTCGGAAACAGCTCGAAAAATGGAATCGTCGTAGTAATCTTAGTTGACGTTTGCTCAAAATCCCCGGATTTGATGGTGATACCTGCAATATAGGGTTTGCTGTCTTCTTTTTCCTTCTTCTGTTTCCTCTGATTTCTTGGATTCAAGCAAGCTGCCCGTGAATCCGCTCGCCCGATAATATGCTTTTCTGGATTTGTCGTGATTGATTGATCTGGAGGTGTTGCATTTCTGGTCGACGAGGAACCTGGGTGTGAATAATTTCGGTCAGTTTCTGTGTTGGTAGCGTTTGTGGTAATTTCTCCATCTTATTCGCTGCTACTTTTTTATGCTTCTACATCTAATTTCTGGGTGTAAATGTAAATGTAGACTGATATACTAGTTTAGATATTTCTCTTTGTCTGCATGTGCTGAAGTGACTAAAGGCACACGATATTGATTGTGTTTTGTTTTGACTCTTCGAATGGCTGCAAATGCAAATTGATTGGATAAGTATATATAATTTAGAAGTTTCCATTTACATAGTTACTTATATTTTTGAGGGGCAAGCTTTATAGGAAGGGGGATTCCATTACTGTATCCATAGAGCATGCCTTGAATATAATGACCGGATATGCCTGTTGTAAGGATTCTGGAATCTTAAATACAAATAGTTTATAGTGGACTTGAAATTATGTAGCGCAATTTTGCAAAGCAAAAATCTTCTAGTGGGATATAATAAATATGTGACAGGTACTCATATTCTTGTTCAAACTGATGCAGATATGAAAACATAAATACATTTCACCAGTTTTATATGAAAAAAAAGATATTGCACGGTTTTCTGCATTTATTTGTTATTATAAATTGGTTTACATTTTTTAGTCATGCTATTGCATTTTAATAGCCTCCCAATTCTAAAACAACTATAGAATTAGTGTTCTTGCGATCACTTTATTTTTAATATTCAATAACTTAATAGATAGTTGGCAGTTCCCAACTATGTGTAGGTGTATTTGGAGCACTTTGATGGCACTGTCTTGACTTGTTTTAAAATAGGCTCACTGAAGTTGCATCGTATCCTGTTTTGTCTTCTATTGTTGTTTTGACAATCAGGAGATTATGAAAACATAATTTGGAGCACTGTGATGGTATTATCTTAAAGAATGGACTCACTGAAGTTGCAACTTACCCTATTTGGTCCATTTGAGTATCGAAGACCTAGGAGGGTTAGGAATATAACATTCTTTAAAGAGTGTTCACAGCTGGATAAAACAATGATTTTGACCAATGATTATTCCCTATTAATGCCATCAGCTAGAATTATTTGAAAGGAATGGGGAGAGGGAAGCAAAAGGGCAGATCTTTCCTATCTGCTTAATTGTTGGATGACATTCAAAAGTCATTTGATGCAATCCTTGGTGACCATGAGGTTTTTTAAACTAGTAAGCTTGATCTTTGGGGTTCTGGTCATCAAACGAATATTTTAAAAAGGTGCTTTTCATGGGGTATACATGTATAACAAAAAGACTTACAAAGATTCAGAGGGAACCATAAGGATGGGTTCTGAGTCTTAGACGTTTTGTTCACACTACACATAAGTTCTATTTGGAAGTTCGGAGGTGCCTCTTTGGGAGGTGATAAAGCTCCCCATGTTGGATGTGACTGTGCTACAACATGGGCTCCTTTGTTTTCCCAAGGCCCTATCTACCGGTGCTGGTGGTGGGTATGATGAATTGACCTGTGTGATTGAGTTCATGTAGATATCATTGCAATGACAGAAAACACAGTATGAAAAAGCGTAAAGAACATGAAAATGATAAGAACATTAGGAAATAGGGCATGTCACAGATAAAAACAAATGAGAAATAAGACTTGGGATTATGTAAATTCTGTGTAGAAAATGTGGGAAAAGATCAGTAAGAACATTAGGAGACATATCATAGACTTCAAGTTGACAATGTGAAAAGAGATGTTATAGTAGAGGACAAATTTGTAATTTCTCTGTTAAATTATGTATATAATGTTTTCCAAATGAAGGGCAATGCAATCATTCTCACCCGGAACCATAAACAAAAACAAATGAGAAAACTTAACACTTGGGTTTCTGTAAATTCTATCTCATATCCTAAATGACCCTCACGAAAACCATTTCGATTCAACAAAAGCTTTAATATTTGGGTTTAGTGAATTGCTCTTTCTTGAGATAATATATCTGGAGAGCCAACCTACCAGAAAGAGTTAGACACCGCTCTCCTAAAAAGAGGTTAGTGAGCTCGATACTCCTAAAAAGAGTCTAGCCAACTACTATGTACCTCCATCTTGACTCTTGAGTATGTTTTTCCCAATTATTGCTAGCGTGGACATCACATTCGCATTATAATTCTGACACCCAAAGCAGGGAAAGGCTTATCTTGCCTCTACGTCTCCTTGTGTGGGAAAGATCTTGATGGATCAAGGAGTAACCTCTGCTGACTTTGCTTGGATAGAATGATTTCCCTGAATAGCCAAAGCTTATATATAGTTAGTTGAGATATTTCAATTTTCAGCCATTCAGACTTTGCCGGTTCCGATGCAAGCTAGATATCTTCTTCATTTTTTTCATCCCCTTCGATCATCAAACTAGATCATTTTTTAGAAGCCACAGGATGATCACGAATTATTAATTGTCATCCATCCATCGAATGTATTAATTAAAGTAGCAAGTGGTCGCATGAGTTCTTAATTTTACAATATTTAAGTCTATTGTCTTTGAACTTGTGAATTTCAGTAGTAGAGAAAACGAAAGGCTGCATAAATTTCGATAATATTTTCTCAACAAATATCGTAACTATGTAATAATACTTTGTCAATTACAATGAAAGTTACCTTGTAAAAGATATAAACAGCTCTAAAACTGTTTTGTGGCCTAAAAAAGAAAATGTGAAATGCTCCTGTTAGATTGTGCAGACCCTTTCTTAATTAGTGTAAGGCTATTTACTCCTAATAATTAAGGAAGAAATGCCTTGGAATGTTTTGATGCAGTTAACATTTTATTTTGGTCAGCACTAGTATGGAAGATGTCTTCAACATGCGCATAAGCCAAAAGGGCTTCATGGGAATTCACAACATTTCCTTAGACTTGCTACTTCAGTCCTTAGTGGATAGCTATTTGCTTATTTTCTAAGCCGTCTTTAAATATCCAATGGTGTAACTCTACATGTCATACATCAGGCATTTACTGTGGGTTTAATCCTCATTATTTACGCTTTGTGCTGAATTACATCAATTTAGTTTGCTTGATGTCTTCCATAATTAGTTTTGCATGCTGATATTAATGCGAAAGGTAGCTTCTAAAGAATTTTTCTAAATTTACTTGTCTTATATATATATATCCAACTGTGTATCGGCTGCATGAGTTGATTCATTAAGACTCTGCATTTTTACAATAGTATGCACAAATGATAATGTCTTCAAACAGTGCACCTTTTAGAAGCTAAATAGAATTTTCTTTCAACATGAATATTTTTATTCTTCCAAATATTCCTACTATTATTGCATGCTCAATCCTTTTTTTTTATATTGTTCGTAGTCCTTTGAGTAAAATGAAAACATTCTATGCTTATTGATGCAGGAAAAAGGCATTTTAAAGGTTCTAGCTAGTTTACATCAGGGATCAAGCATCGACTTAAATTTGGCTGAAAGTTGGTCTTTATACACCCATACTGTAACACTGGTTTTCCTGCAGTTTGCTTCTATTGTAGCACTTAAATGGATTACTGCAACAGCTCTATTTGTGAAGATGATGCCTACAGTTTGCATGTAAATAGTCCTTGCCTCAATCCTGAACTATGGTGTACGAGGACGAATGGATGTTCTGATGACAAGACTACATTTACATCCTTATTATCCACTTTAGACCACCATCCAGAATTGGGAACATTTGAGGAAGGCAGTGCAATGTTTGAAGAAGTTTCTATAGCTTTTGCGAAAATGTTGCATATTCGAGTCTCCGAGGAACTATTATCCAGGAAGAGTGTCATCCCAAGTCAGTGTGAAGTAATCAGTATAAATGATGGAGAAGAATGCCAAGAGGTGAACTTCAACGAGTTTGATATTGCCGGTTCCTTAAAGAAAAGATTGGAGAGATCCGCTACATTTCCATATTCAGTAGACATGAAATCTGCTGATGCACCTGTTTCAACCGTAAATATTTCATTTGCATCATCCGAGGAAAGTCAGAATTGTCAATATTTTATAGGATCTGGTTCAGTTAAAACTGAGAAAGCTGCCTGCAGTAGATCTGTGTCATTGCCAGTAAGTTTCTTTGCCTGTCACTGTTGCATTTCTATTACAGTAGGTACTTATTTTTCTAGATTTTTCTGCAAGCTAGTGGTGTATACAATAGTTGATACGTGGGCTAAATTGGGTTTGATCATGTTTTATCCTAAAGTTGTTGAATGTTTGATGCAAATGGAAAAATAGTAAGATGAGAAGAGAGGAGAGAATCACGGCGTGCTTCGCGTGGTTGAGAGAGGATCGAACCCTAGAATTTGGGAGAAAGGGGGATAATGGTGGATGCTCTCTCCAAATCAAAACTCCCAAATTTTAACTCATAACATGATCTCCTTACAATTAACTAGTGCCACCCTTTATATAGAGAGGGGATCTAGTTACAATTAAATAAAATCTTAATTGGACTCTAATTAACTCACTAACTAAACTAATCTACCATAAATATTGAAATTACAATCAATCTCAATTCTATTTAACGTAAATAAAATTAACCAACCAACTAATTTCGGAAGAAAGATCCTAAATTTAAATAATCTCCAAATTCGTGATGGGTTCAATCTGATTCGATCCGTCAATTTGAGAAGTATTGCATCAATTCTCCACCTCTTGCAAAGAATCTGTCCCCTAACGAATTACTTGATCTTCGACTCGTCGTTGAAGAATTCAATCTGAAATAGTAGGTTCAATCTTCTCAATTTGAGCAACATTTCCTTCCTTTCAGTGTCATTTTTATATTTTTTTCCACCATGGTGCATGGCTGCAATTTTTCTAACCCCTCAATAAAAATTTCTCTTCTTAAGTTCCCACTAAGTTTCATCTTGGAATAAAATGTTCCTAGAGGAGGGGCTCCATTTAAAATACCCCAAGTCAATCCCTAATCTTTGATTTGATGGGATGTGTATTGGGAGAGATCTCCTTTTCTTAAGGAAACCCTTGCTTGGATTTCGTTTCCCCTCAAGTGACGGCAGCGGCGACATGGTGATCGTAGATTCGTAGGAGAGGGAGGCATCGATGGGGAGGCTCCAAGTCAACACAGTTGTGACGACGATAAGGGAGGCGCCGAAGAGTGGGCCTCATTACCGAACGGTGGAGTCGCAACGAGGGAGGCGAACGGGGGTCGCAGAGGTCAGTGTTGCATGTTGCTGCTCCAACGGTGGGGCTTGGGAGAGAGGAAGCAACAATGGCGGTGGTTACTGCAGACGCACTATGCGTAGTGGCTGCGGTGGCTTGTCTTGCAATGAACTGCGGCGGTTGTGGCCGGTACCTCGAATGCCTCCATATCGATGGCTTCACAAGGAGGTTGTGGGGGTTAAAGCCCTCGTGTAAATCAATTGTGATGGCATCCGGATCTATGATATCTTGCTTGTTATCTAGTTTATCTTCGTCATATATAGGATGCTTTTCTTCATGTTTGTGTTCTTGAACAACAACTTCCACCGTTAAAAAAATGATGATTTTATATTCTTCATACGCACATTCGTCGAATATTAGCCACATATCTTAATTGTTTTATTGTGCAACAGTTGTATCAATAACATCTTCTTCGGGATTGAGAATACCTTCATTTTCTTGATTAAAATCGAGTTGCACAGAAGATGCAATGATCTGATTTTTGTTGTTGACGAATGATTCTTCCTCGATTAACGTGTCTGACCATCCTTGAACCGTGAAACTTGCTAGGAGACAATTCTTGAACTTTTATTGACGTGAATGCGAACCACAAGAGAGGCGATCGAATTTCAAGCGCCAATATGCGACAGGATCATCAAATCGTAAGAAGGTTTTGGTTTCCATGCTCTAATACCAAATGATGCGAACGGAAAAACAATAGGATGAGAAGAGAGAAGAGGATCGTGACGTGCTTCACGTGGTTGAGAGGAGAAACCCTAGAATTTGGCGGAAAGGGGGAATAATGGTGGAGGCTCTTTCCAAACCAAAATTCTCGAATTTTAATTCATAACATGATCTCCTTACAATGGACTAGTGCCCCTTTATATATAGAGGGGGGTCTAATTATAAAATGGGATTCTTACCCGGCAGACCTTATAAACTTTTTAAATTACCTCTACGACCTTTTGCACAATGTAATTACCCCCATCGACCCTGTAAATTACCCCAAGAAGCCTCACGAGCTTCAGACAGATTAGCCGCAGGGTTCATGGGGTAAGAGTTGACAAGATTACGGGGTCGAGGAGGGAATTATGTTATTTCAAAGGTCGTGGAGGTAATTGGCAAAGTTTATAGGGTCTGCCGGGTAAAAATCCCTTATAAAATTGATTAAAATATGATGAAATCTTCACTCACTTTAAGTAGTGTCGGCTATATGGTTTCTTGCTCAAATCCATGTTGAAAGATCCAACTATTTTTTATGATGGTTGTCATCTACCTAACGCAATCCTCACAAGGAGGGATTTGAACCCTAGTCTTTTGGGTGGTAGGAACACTGCACTACCACCGTACCATTGAAGTCAGTACTAATTACAAAATTGATAACGGAATAAAATTACAATTAAATAAAATCATAATTGGACTTTAACTCACTAATTAAATTAATCTACAATAAAATTTGAGATTACAATCAAATCTCAACCCATTTAACGTAAATAAAAATTAACCAACTAGCTAAATTCGGATGAAAGATCCTAATTTTAAATAACCTTCAAATTTGTGATGGATGCAATCCGATTCGACTCGTCAATTTGAGAAATATTGCTTCAATGTTTCATATGTGATTTCAGCTTACTTGTAACTATTGTGCTTGACCTTCCTTTTCTGTTGTGCTTGACCTTGTGGTAATTCGACTATCTATGTCACTCAACCATCTACTTCGCATTAGATGCTATTGTGGTTTAGATCCTTCATACGGGTTGTGTTCTAGTAGTTGGGCTTGTGAGGGATTCTCATTGGTCCATAGATGTTACATTATGAGGTCTCTTCATGGATTGTAGCACTCTGAAGGAAGCTGGCCATTTTCCATGCATTTGGATGCATGTTAGAGGAAGTTGGATTAACATGGGACATGGAAAAACATGCGTAAGTTGTGATGCAAGATATTATCATTTTTGTTGTTGCTATATCGTAAAGCTGTTGTAATTATAACTTGATTTCTGAATAGATAGCAAAATTAAATACTATCTATTTTTTAGGGTAGATAGAGAGATGTTGATTCTTACCAACATGATGTGGAGAGATTGCAGGGTTTGCGATTATTCAGTATGAACAACGTTGCATTGATGTGTGATCTGACATGCCTAAAGAGTTATTTTTTTATTTTAACCATTGGGATTCATGGGTGATGATGACACATGAAGGATGCTTTGAAAGACCACTAAGAATTGCTACAAACCTGCCTATGTGACTTTGACAATTACACTTTAACTTCGTTAAGTTACAAATTACTCTATAATCTATATTTGTTCTTTTGTTGTGCGTAGTGCAATGGGGGTTTAGTGGAGAACTATTGTTGGATGGAATTCATGGATGCCGAGCAGCTCTGAAAGTGTTTTATGACCATGGAAGGCCGTATCTATATCGATATCGTTTAGGTTCGCCCGGAAATGGATATATCGGGATATATCGACGATATCGGCGGAAATGTCGAAAATGGCTCAAAAAAGCCATTTTTTTTGGCATTTTTCAGAAATTAAGATCATCCAAGATATTAGAACAACAAATAACCTACGAATACACACTTATATCACACATCAGTCATTTATAGACCATATATCGCACATATCGGTCATCATATAGAACATATCGTTGTTTAATGTTTATTCCTGACCTTTAGATATTGAAAATGGATTCCATTCAAGTTCTTATAACATTAAATAACTTAAAAATATACACTTAGATGACACATATAGATCATTTGTGAAGACTATGATCCTTATATTGCACATATTGATCATATCGAAATATCACTGGTACTGTTAGTTGTTGACCTATATATATTGAAAATGGAGTTCATCCAAGTTCTTAGATCACTAAATAGCTTACAAATATACTCTTAGATCACACATATCGATCAATCTATGAAGCTTATATCGTATACATCGATCATTTCGAATATATCGATATTAATGTTTGATTCTTGACTTATATATATTTTGTATTTGAAGAATTGACTTATAGATATTGGAAATCGATTTCATTCAAGTCTTACAACATGAATAACTTGTAAACATACACCAAGGTGAAGAACCATTATATGCACCCTCCTGTCGCACCATACCCTACTAGTACGGGGGTCTCGCTGCTCGGTCAGCGAGCCTGGGGGGGCTAGGGGGCAGAGGTTGCCCCCCCCCTTGTGGGGGTGCGGGGGCAGCACCCCCGACCCGAAACAAAATATATATAAACCATTGTGTGTTTTAATACAAGGTGTAGCTAAATATATGTGTTTTAATACTAGGTGTTGAATCAATCTTCCATGAATAATAGCATTGATATATAGAGATATCGACGAAATATCGACGATATCGATCGATATCCGGGATTTTTTCTACTGAAACCAATCATTTTTTTACCGATATGAGCCGATATGGCGATATATCGCCGCTCGCCGATATCCCTGTAAAAGAAGATACTGGGTAATATCGAAACCCCGACCCTGTCGAAACCGATATATCGGCGATATATCGCCGATACGGCCTTCCATGTTTATGACCAACACAATGGCTTAAGAGTTGAGAGGACTGATTCTTTGGATATTATGTGGACCATTTGGCTCGCATGGAATATCTTTATTTTTTGAGAGGAGACGCATTATTTTGAGAGTATTGTACCACAGAATGTCAAAATTCCTGTGATTTTTTAGTCTGTATATAATGTCAAAATTCTTGTGATTATTCCTGTGAGTTTTCATCTAGCTAGGGTGAAAACCCTTTTTTTCAGAAAAAAAAAGTATATGCACCAATCATTAGTTTTACACCATAATATCTATCAATATCGAGATAATCCAACTAACCTTAGTCGAGACTGAAGGAAGTAACTAAACCTTTTATGAACTTCCACATCATGGAAACATGAAAAAAGAGAGCTGACTATTTGTAAAACTTTGTGTGTTCTTCGTATGAACAAGCAAATTCAACATGATGATTTTGTACTTTACGAAATCATTAATTTAGAGAAACACTTCTTATAAGATGGTTTCCTATATTCTAATGAATATGGGGAAGAGATTAGGGTTACCTCTTGAAGCATGAGTTTATAAAGCAAGAGACCTCTCAAATGAAGCATGATCCGAGGACTCTCCTCTCACAGGCACGATAATGAGTCGCGTTGTTTCCCACGAACTTTTATATCTACCTCTTGAAGTTGTCCACCCAACGATGAGACCAAGAAATCTCAAGCTTCTGATTTCGTATCACGAAATCAAGTCCTCTTGCACGTACGTGGAGCATGATGAAGAAGACGATCTTCTCTCTCACTGGGTCACGCCTATGAAGGAAAAAAATGCAGGTTGATGGATGTGTAGGGTTGTAGATAGAGGGGGAGGGGGACGTGTATTAGAGAGTTATATTCTCGAAACTTCTTTCTCAATGATCAATGCTACTTAGACACTTTAAAAGGCAAATGCTTTCATCTATTTCATGTATTTTCAAGAGAGAAGCATGCCTTCTCTTTTATACTCATGGTAGATGCCCCGTAGAGTCTTACTCTAAGAGGCACTACTATAAAGATGGCCTTTGGATGAACAACCAAGGGTTGGGATCATATCCTAGTCTTAATTAGGAATGACAGACAAATTGTCTCTCAATTATCATCAAGAATAAACAACAAAATAAAAATAAAAGGGATATTTACCCAGCAGACCCTAAAATCTTTCGAAATTACCTCTACGACCTTTGAAACATCATAATTCCTCCTACGACCCCGTAAACTTGCTCCATCTTATCCCACGAACCCTACCGTTAAATTGGCACATCTTGAGTTAACTTCATTGAGTTAAAAATGAGTTAATCTAGGCTAGAATCAACCAAAAGCCTCTTCCATCTCTCCTCCCTCAACGAGGGCATTTGCCTGGCCGTAGGAGGTGTGCGTGAGGGGGCGTGGCACTTCGGCTCGACCTGAGCTGGGGCTGGGCTGGAGGAAGTTCATGGAAGGGAGGAGGTTGGCGACGGCCTGGAGGGAGGTGGGGGGCTTCGAGAAGGAGAGGCGAACGGGTTGGTGGGGGAGGGGGGGACTTTGAGCGGCTGCCGGAAGGGGGGGGAGGATCAAGCGCGGAAGGCAGGGGCGCTTCGAGTGGGGGGGGGGGCTTCAAGCGGCCGCCGGGGGGGCTCGAGCGGCAGGGGGAAAGGGCACTTCGAGCGGCGGGGGGGGGGGTCGTCTTCGAGCACTGGGGCCTTCAAGCGGACCGCGCGCCTGGAGGGGGGGCTCCAGTGGCAGGGGGCAAGGGTGCTTCAAGCGGCAGGGGGGGTTACTTCGAGCGCTGGGGGCTTCAAGCGGACCGCCGAAAGGGGGGGCTCGAGCGGCAGGGGGCAAGGGTGCTTCGAGCGGCGGGTCGAGCGCTGGGAGTACGGGGGGCTTTGAGAGGCCGCCGGGAGGGGAGTAGCTTCAAGCACTGGGGGTGCGGGGGGGGGGGGGGGGGGCTTTCGAGCGCTGAAGGTGTGGGGAGCTTCGAGCGGCCGTTGGGAGGGGGGCCAGGAGGTGTTGGGTGGTGGGGAAAGGAGGCGGCGGGAGGAGGGGGTGCCGAGGGTGAGGGTAGAGTCGGGAACGAGGAGGAGGCGGAGGTCGGGGAGGAGGGCCATGGAGGGAGGAGGTGTTGGATGGTGGGGAAAAGGAGGAGGGTGAGAGGGAGTGGCAGTTAAGGTAAATTCGATAAATAAAATAGGCATAAGATAAAAGAATTTAACGGAATCTGGTTAGTTTTAACGGGTAAATGGATGGGGGTTAACCACAGGGTTTATTGGGTAAGGGTTAGCAAGTTTACAGGGTCGAGGGAAGAATTACGATGTTTCAAAGGTCGTAGAGGTAATTTCGAAAGATTTTAGGGTCTGCTGGGTAAATATCCCAAAATAAAATTAGGAGAATCCTAATCAAATTAAGACTCATGGTAGACAACCACCTTGTACTAATTGATGTCTTATTTGGTTATTGCATTATCTTCATGATAATTCGATTATTATATTTGAGAAATTTATGAGAGTTACCTCACAACAAAATGTAAATCCAATTTACATTTAATTTCCAATGTGAATCCAATTCACATTTATGCCTTGAAATAATATATGAATCATATTCATATACACGTATATATTAATTATTATGAATCTATATTCATATTAATTAAATATATATGATGTGGATCATATTCACAAAACTCTAGATATACATATATACATGATAATAACAATTATTGTCATTTTATTGATATCATTAAGTATGAGTCCTAATCCAATAAGAACTTGTGAGCAGAAATCTCGGATTTGGAGAAAATGTTGGGAGATCATACTATCCGTGTATGGTGACTTGAAATTTGGATAACTATCTAATTGTAGGCTTTACACCATTTTTAGCAAAATTGAGTCATGAATGTTGAGCTCGAGCTGAAATAATTCACTCTAAGTGAGCTCAACGAATGGTAGACAACCACCTTGTCCTAATTGATGTCTTATTTGGTTATTGCATTATCTTCATGATAATTCAATTATTATATTTGAGAAATTTATGAGAGTTACCTCACAACAAAATGTAAATCCAATTTACATTTAATTTTCAATGTGAATCCAATTCACATTTATGCCTTGAAATAATATATGAAACATATTCATATACACGTATATATTAATTAATATGAATCTATATTCATATTAATTAAATATATATGATGTGGATCATATTCACAAAACTCTAGATATACATATATACATGATAATAACAATTATTGTCATTTTATTGATATCATTAAGTATGAGTCCTAATCCAATAAGAACTTATGAACAGAAATCTCGGATTTGGAGAAAATGTTGGGGAGATCATACTATCCGTGTATGGTGACTTGAAATTTGGATAACTATCTAATTGTAGGCTTTACACCATTTTTAGCAAAATTGAGTCATGAATGTTGAGCTCGAGCTGAAATAATTCACTCTAAGTGAGCTCAATGAAACACATTACACTCTCCATGAGCTGGAAAATGCATCACTGAGCTGAACAAAGCTTTCTTGACCATTTCTAATCATAGTCCCAATCATTTGGAGTTTAGAAATGAGCTCAAGGAGTGTATTTATTTCTATTTTCATCACCATTTCTTTTTCCAATATCTGGACATTGGATTCAAATGAGATGAGACTTATTTCAATTAACTCTCAAATCATTAAGCTAAGAAATGGAGCCACTGAAATCCATCCGGTTTCATCATTTCCTCGGAATGGAAGTGTCATGGTAGATGATATATTAAGATAGATTTAATCTTGAGTACTCTCAAATGTCATGCATCCTACATATTGGAAGACTTGATTTATCCGAAGTTCAAACCCTAGTTTTATTGTCTTCCTCGGAATATATCGATAGATTTCTTATTTGATAATTGTGCGACAATATTAATCATATACTTTTCAAAAGCATATATTAATATCTTGAATTCGTGTCTTATTTCATAAACAAGACGGCTATGCATGGAAATCTTAATGACCCCAAATTATCTCATGAGCAAGCTCTGTCTCTCGGTTCATCAAGTATGAACATGTATGACTCCTTTGAGAGATCACACTTCTCACATGTCTTCGTATGCACACCAATTCACCGGTATATGGACCTTGGTTAGGTCACCAACCTATTAGTCTGTCAAATGTGCACACTCATGCATATAGATGTATATTTGTCTCATGCCAAAGGATGTGTGCTTGATCATGACAGTTACTATTCATGTTTTTGTTTATCTCGAACTCATTTAGTCAACTCTTTGACTTTACTATTTTGGCACCTTCAAATCACAATTTCTATGCAAAGGACATGCATCAATAAGTCAGTCAGAAATCGGTCTTCACGGAAAGATTGCCATCTTTTTCTCAGACTGGAGATCAATATTGAATAACACATGTTAAGTCAGTTGTGTCCTCCCAACTGCATGGTATTCAATATGGCCACGATACATAACCCTAATCAAACTTGTAAAAATTGATCGACTAGGTCGACTAGTCGGCCTGATTAATTGACTCGGTGGCCTGACCGACTCGACTAGGGATAGTCGACCCTTAGTCGAGCAGAGCGACTAGTCGAGCCGACTAGTTGGCTTAGTCGGTCGACTAATCGGACGAGTTTTGCAAGTGGATCCGGATACCTGATTGGTGAGGATTTAGGTTACTGTCTGCCTCTTCGAAATCTCATGCTCTTTTCAAAACCCAATACCTAGCAACCCTCTTCGAAACCCTCTCCAGGCGATCGTCGCACCTCCTCCGATCTCCACACATCCTTCGGTCACTCCAGCCAACGTCGCGATCCTCTTCGCCCGCTCCAGCCACATTGACGTTCCTCTCCTTGCGTTCCAGGTAGTGTTGCCGACATAAAAGGTTAGGGTTTCCAATTTTGCAAATTTTTTATAATATTGCGGAGCATAACTTGATAGAAATGTTTTTTTTCCAATCACTACATGCTGTGTTTGGTGAACTCTTCAAAATTCAATGAAGACAATAAAGATCTCATTCTTTAGGACTCTACTTTGTTTATTTGTAATGCATATGTCTACATGAATAGATCTTCCTTTTGATCTTATAACATACACATATGCCTAGTCAATATCAGTTAAACAAAGTCATCAATTACCGTCCATTTGGTAGGATCAAAATCTCTTTATTTGGCTTCTGGACTGCATGATCTGTAGCATCTGAAGGTTTAAAAATGACGAGCACCTATAGTGGAAAATTCAAATAACTCCATATATTTAGGCCTAGAAGGCAATTAAGATCTATATTTTAAGAGTTTGTTCAAATACTTCATGTATTCAAATATTCTTAACTAATCCCTCCATTTGATTCTTTTAGCATGAAATGGAGCTAACATTGGCTCGTGGTATGTAGCTAACATTTGTTCTTAACTTGGTTCTTTTTTTATTCTTTTCCTTCAATTGCTTCTTTTTTAGATATTATAAACTTGAAAATGCTAAATCTATGCAAATTATGAGTATATGTATAACAAATAATATATATTTAAAATAATAAAAAATTTAAAACCGACTAATGCCCATCTAAATCCGATTAGTCGTCCGATTGCTGACTAATCCTTAATTAGTGACCTGGCCGACCGAGTATCGACTACCGACTTCTGCAACCTTGACCCTAATTGTACAAAGGGACCTTGATATTAATATTAAGTGCATTCACAGTCGTTCATTTCATATGGACAAAATAAAACAATAAGATTTATTGCATTAATGGGTCGCCAAAGACTTACAAGTTCAACGGATACATCTTGAAGATAATCAATGGTGTACTCTTCCTACTTTCCTTGCTGGACAAATACTAGATGCTGCTCTCTTCCCGTTATTTTTCCCTTTGAGAACATGAACTTCATCTTGAAGATAATCAACGGTGTACTCTTCCTACTTTCCTTGCTGGACAAATACTAGATGCTGCTCTCTTCCCGTTATTTTTCCCTTTGAGAACATGAACTTCTTAGAAATATACTCTGAGAGCTTTAATAATTCTAATTTAACCCTTATACGATAAAAAATTACCACGTAATATTTGTAAGCTTTCTCCTATCAAGTATATGCACTGATCATCAGTTTCACACCATATGTTTAGGTAATTTGAGCTAATCTAACTAACCTTAGTTAAGACATATTGAAATCCCATATGGTTAGGTAATTTGAGTTAATTTAACTAACCTCAGTTAACACATTAAAATCCCATATGATTAGATAATTTGAGTTAATCTAACTAACCTTAGTTAACACATTAAAATCCAATGATGGACTCTCTCCTCTTTCTATAATGGACAAGTTCGAGTTGTTACTCTCTTCTCATGTTTTTCGATGATTTACTTGTTTTGCTAGCAAAGAGTATCTCTTTGGGTCAAATTTGTTGCACAAATCAATGGACTATGGCTTAACATTTTAGCCCTTTGTGGCGTCCACTGGATGAGATATGAGTTATTTAGCTCATCTTGCTCACAATGTCCATACCTTTGATTTGGTCTATGGAGGAGAGAGTACGTTCGAAGGGGTACAAAGGACTTAAATATTTAGGTACGCACGTATACTTTAGTTTTTTAAACTAGAGGAGAAGCTATCTTTGAAGTTGATGCTTTAGTCTTCAAAGTCTTTAGAGTGCAAGGTTTAACATGCACAATGCAATATTCATTCGGTCTGGCAGTTGAAAGTGATTAAGTGGATACCGAGGAGTAGACACATCTATAAAAGGACTATACAATTTGTAATATATTGATTAAAACTATTAAAAATAGGGATAATTGCACCCATAACCCTGAGTAATTTCGCAATAACATTCATAACCCTACATAATCGCGAATTACGCTCAAAACCCTCAATAAGTGTGTCGTCTTACATCCATAACCTTCTGTTACTTGACTTCGCTAACTCAACCAGATATTTAGTTAATCTAACCAATCAAACATCCAACGGTTAGGATTAACTTAAATAAAAAATTATCCCATTTGATACTCTCTCCAGGAGAAGGAAAATACTTCGAGCAGGGGAGGCGCAGAGCTCCGAGCTCCTCGACGGCGGCTTTTCTGGGCGGTGGCGGGTGGGTCTTGGGGGCGGGGGGAGGGAGGTTTCTCTGGGCGGTCGCCGGGGGCGCCCTCCCGCGCACTACCCTGGCTCTCCCGCATGCCCCCATCCCTTGCGCCTCCGCCCCTCGTGCCCCCCGTCTCCTTGCGCCACCCCCTCCCCTGTGCTTCCCCTGCTCCCCCACATGCCCCCTCCCTTGCGCCTCCGCCCCCCTCGCCTCCCCCCAACCCTCACCCGCTGTGGCGGCATGCAAGCTCCAGCAACCCCCTCCCCCGCCCTCCCCCCGGCCTTCCCCTCCCCTTCCCCGTGCCCCCTCCCCCACGCATGCGAGGCTCCAGCACTCCCCCCTCCCCCGCGCCTCCCACGGTCGCTCCTCTGCCCCGTGTCCTCCAGGCACCCCCGATCGCTCCTCTGCGACTCTTGTCTTTGCTCCCCGGCCATCGCAGTCTGCTGCACTCACCTCCTCCTGCTTTGCGTCAACTGCTACTTCGATTCCCACCGCCTCCCGACCAGAGGTGGACACGTGAGGAGGCCTGTCGAGCCCTTCTCTGGGTGCCCCAAAGCTGTGGAGCTCATGGGTCTCTTGGGATTGAAGGGGACGAGAAGAGCACTGGTGAAAGCTCGGCACGCGGGGGTTGGGGGGGGGATGGGGCTTGGGTTTGGGGATTGTGGAAGCTCCTTGGGGACGGGAGAAGCTCGGGGGGAGGAGGGGGCGGACAGGGGGGTGTTGGGTTTGGGGACCGTGGAAGCTCGAACCGCGGGAGGAGGAGGCTCCAGGATGGGGAAGCTCGGCCTGCGGGAGGGGGGGGGTCATGGCCTGGAGGAGGATGTAGGGGGAGAGGAGAAGAATGGTATATTTTGTAAATAAGAATGGGATTAGGGGTAGTATTGTATTTTTTTTAACGGAAACCGTCAAACATAACACCCATTTCAAACGGAACATGACACAGGGTTATGTCATGTAAGAGTTAAGCATTACTCAGGGTTTCTCATGTAATTCGCGATTATATAGGGTTATGAATGTTATTGCGAAATTACTCAGGGTTATGGGTGTAATTATCCCTTAAAAATACAATAATAAAACATGCCATTGGAGGTTTATTTTATGGTTGATTTAATACAATCCAAAAATAAAAGTTTCAAATTAGATTTTGTGATATATAATCTTACCATCTCATATTCAGATCCATGAACGATCCATACAAGTGGTATATTCACTGCATATATATAGATATATGCACCGCATATACGATATGCGGCCACCATATCGAAACTTTGCTAAGAGTATTTGGATTTTGTTATGTTTGCCATCTTTGAAGACACATTCTTCTCCATGAGGGCAGTTGTGGCGGCAAAGTTACTATTGGACCAATGAAAAAGAGTAGCATGTAAGTGTCGACTGGGTTAGGGGGTCAGTGTTTCAAAGGGAGATAGATTGGGCATAAGTAGTTGGAAGGATGGAGTAGAAGTGACTACTGCTAGGTTGGGTGGATTAGGGCAAATGGAACTAATGCAAATAGATACGAATACTCTATCTATTGTATTCTTTTTATATTAATTTTGACATCTGTGTCTTTATCTGCTTCAAAATGGATGGATATGGACATCACTTTAATATTTGTATTTGTTATGCATCCATCAATCCATTATTTAGATAGATATAAAAAAGGTGAAGCCTTCTCCCACTATAAGTAGGGTTGGCTACATGAATTCTTGCTCAAATCCATGTTAGATTCGACTATTTTTTATGCTGGTTGTCGGCAACCTAACGCAACCGGCACAAGGTGGGATTTGAACCATGTTCTTTTGGATGGTAGGTACACTGCACTACCACCAAACCATTTAAGTGGGTATTTAGATAGATATAAATATAAATTTATTTATAATTATATTTGTCAACATTCTATTCCTTATATAATCATATTTGATATAATTATTTTATAATAACTTTGGATATCAAACATATACATATATACATATATGTTTAAGATAATATACAATTTTTTTCTTCTACTATCGTATTCGATATGCATACATGTTTTTATAGGTATAGTAGCACACTTTTCGTATATATCAATAACTAAATTGATATCTATATCTTTGTTTTAAAATTGACAAGGGTGTTCTAACTCATACTTGTATTTGTGTCTCTGTTTGCATCTCCAACCAGATGGGTTTGTCGTAAGAGGCCTAGACATTGGTTTGACCAGGGCAAGAGTTCTGGGGATGTAGGAGGTGGTTGATTGCATTTATATATCTGAGGTGGTGGCTAAAGGCCCTAGAGGGTCTATACTTGCCGAGACTGTGGATTAGAAATGGTTCTATTTGAGGATTCTAATTATAGCATAGTATTCTTATAGGATTGGAAGCATGTCACAGAAATGGCATATTATTGACCTCGGCCATTTTATGCTGCAGCTAAAGGTGTTTTCGAATGGGTGCTTGTTGTTGGGCTGTAGCAATTGCTGGTATTGGAATGATCGTGTCGCGATGATGTTAGCAGGGATTATGATGTAATTATGAACTTTCAAGGTTATGCATGCGAAATTCCTTTAAAACACAGTGGTGATTATAAACCCCCTGGTAAGATAGCTAAGGTATGGAATGTTTGCGATATGTTTGAACCATAGTGTAATGATAGTCAGGGTTCGATATATCATGATATCGCCGATATATCGGTATCGATACATCGGTCACATATCGATACCAATATATTTTTTCTTTCAAAAAATATATCAACTTGGGACCGATATATCAAGCGATATGGCGATATATGCCATTGGAAAGGTCTTTCCTTCACAAATGGTCGTCAATATGGGCAAATATTTAGGTGATATATGGGCGATATTTCGATGATATATCCAAATATCGTATGGACATGGGACCGATATAGACTCCAATATTGACATTTAAAACTTTGATGATAGTGTAGGAGAGGGGTTAGATCTGTTTGAACCCTAATGTAATGACAGTGTAGGAGAGGGATGGTCACAAAGGATTTATTTCATGTTGATAAACCTTGAATAGTGGGGATTTAATGAGACGTAACTAACATAAAACGATCATTTAAATTTTGACCCTTATCACCGTAACTTCGGATTACTTGATTAGTTGATCTCATATGCTTCCTTGTTCGTTCTACATAGATTTCATATGTTTATCTAGGTATGTTTATGTAGGTAAGATCTTGAGACATGCATGTTTTGTTCTCAAGTTCTTATAAGATGCGTATGCTTTTTAAATTGGCTTTTTGGTTTCCTATCTTGTGTTTTTTGGAGTGTAGAGATTTTAGTATACAATTTTAGTTATTTATTTGGCTTTACTAGATCCTAATAGTTGTTGCTTCATCATTATCCCATCACTGTTGGCATATAGAACACAATACACGCATTGATGTTTTTTGAGAAGTAGATCACATGCATTGATTGCAGGGTGTAGGTAAGGACTTGCTAGTTCAGAAGAAAAAAATAGATGGGACAAATTGCCAAGCACACATACAAAGCACATAGGATAATTTTTAGTATGTCCAATAGGGAAAGAAGGTGTACGTCCTGGTGAGGGGTTCTTTTTAATGGACTATGTTTGGTGTTGGCTGTAAACACTCATTGGGTGGTGCAACTGGACATGGAAAATTCATATCCGTCCTCAACAATATGCATTTATTCAAGGAAGCAAACATGTATGTTCGTTTGAAAATTTAAACAAATATAAATATTATAATTTCTGATGGATATGGATACGATTTTATATTTTTTAATGATATAGATATGGTTCTAAATTTTAGATAGATATGAATGTGGGTGTTAAAAATTGAGATACTCACACTCCTATTATAATTACATCCTGTTAATATTTACAACCTCACCCCCGTAAAGTTAACACCCATTACATAAGATGCCCATGTATTATGTTGTGTCCATGGAAGAGATAATTTGTGTTGTTGGACCAAAATGTTTGGAGGAGGTAACTGTCGTATTGTTGGACCAAAATGCCTTCGCTGATAAGTACTTAGATGCATTATGGTAGAGAAAGAAGCAACCCTCCAAAATAACAACCACCATAACACCCCCCCCCCATTTTTTTTATGCCATCTCTCATTTTGTGCAGAGAATGGCAAGTGCAGAAATGAAAATGCTAAGGTGCATGTGTGGATATACACGTAAAGTCCGGATTCGGAATGATGCAATCGGAAGGAAAGTGGATGTAGCTCCGATCGAGGATAAGATGCGAGAAACCCGCTTAAGGTGGTTTGGCCATTTGCAAAAAAGATTGGGTGATGCACTAGTTAAGAGATGCGGGTGTTGGGATGTTGAGCCGGCTAAGAGAGGGCGTGGAAGGCCCAAGAAAGTGTTGGAATTAGATTATCCGAAAGGATCTTAGTTTTTTGGATCTAAGCTCGAGAATGACCCAAGATAGATCTAAATTGAGGCAAAGAGTTCATGTATTGTAGCCGACCCTACTTGATGAGGGGAAAGGCTTTGTTGTTGTTGTTGCTGCTGCTGCTGCTGCATCTCTCATTTTGTATTCCTTTCCCCTATCACCTGATCTTTTTCTACCATCTTTAGTGGAGTATTCACCTCCCACTAACAACCCTCACAATGGCATCAATGAGACCAAACCTACTGATTGGGGGTTAGGATTCGTATTAGAAACCTTTACGAGGTTATATGCATCATTCATATGAAGATTTGTACATGAGATAGCTAGGGACCTTTCAAACATTAGCATAAGTTTTTATGACAACTAAAGCCAACAATGTTTGCAGTAAACTACTATACAACTTCCGTGATCATATGTGTATAATAAAGTTTTCTGTGAGACTTAGTTGCAAACAGGGAATCCATGTGAACTCCATAAAGATTGATCCCTTGAGCTGATGGTGGGAAGAATTAGTTGATATTGATAGATATTGAATGGTGGAGGTGATTGAATGACATGGATCGTTGATTATGTATTAGGTAGACCAGCCTTCCAAACATCTTCCATTAAACATTTCTGACAAAAATTGAGTCAAAGGATGTTTTTGTCGACCCCTGCAACCTCAACGCGAGTGGCATGTGATTGGGATCAAGCCATGTGTGTGAAACTCGGTTGTAGTTGGAACTCTGATGTTGGAAAGTATCGGAAGATATTGATAGTTGCCTATGGTGAAGGTGAATGGGATCTATATAAACAATAGGTTTTTAATTGATTAATGAATTCCAATCTCGTAGGCTCGTAGATGGAGATCCAACGAAGCATGGACATGCAGATTCTACTAAAATGGCACTCAGTAATAGTGACGATGGTTTGGTCTTTCTCTAAGTAGATTTTTCAATCTAGAACCTCCTTGCAGGCAGAGTGCAGATTCAGCTAAGAATCCACCATAATAGGTTTTATCACAGAGCTCCCATGAAATCTACCGAAGCAAATTCCCTTCTAATCTTTTATATTAACTTTTTAGGAATTTCCTAACATTGTAACCTTACTGTGTATTAGCTGGGAGTGCCATTACAGTGTTTCTTGGTTTGCAATGGACTGAGTGCAAATGTGGTTTATGCGACTGATAGCTCATGCCTTATGTGAATTTCCTCACAATGTATATAACAACTGACCTCGAATAATGTGGAACCTTTAAGCATTTAATTCTCCATTTTTTATTAATGGAATTGCTTCACCAAGCGTAAATTGGATACTAAAGTTGCGGCTGATGAGATTGAAATAATGAATGAATTATAAATCGAGTTTAGGTTCGAATACGGTAAATATGATCTTCCTAAGATGGATGAGATTTCATATAATGATAGATAAATGAAACTTGTGTATTCATTAACTGAAATTAGTAAATTACTATTTATAAGAATTAAGTCGGTAGAGGGACAAATGATTTTTCTTCTTAATTGCTGGGTATTATGTTGATTATCGTCAGAAGCTAAATAAGCATTCTACTATATAATGGACGACACTTTTTTGGAGATCAACATTCTGTTTAGGTCTCATACGATGGCTGGAAAGTTTTTAATCTGGTGTTCTGATTACATAGATTGGTGATTAAATATGTATCTGCATAATCTAATATTACATGAACTATTTTAGCTAGCCAGTGGCAAAATGGAAAAGTTTCCTGCTATAATTGCAGTACCTAAGAACAATAGACTCCTGTTATATTGCAAATGCCATCTACTGTATCGCTATTTTTTGAAAGGAAATTTTAGTGCCACGGCCACCCTGATTTTTCTTCTGTCGGTTCTTTTACTTCTTCCAGTCTGCTTTGAAGCTTGTTTCTGCCATGAAAGGTGGTCGGGAAAGGCAGGGGACTCCAAAGGAGAAGCTGCATGTTAAGTGGGCACCTGATGTTTACGATCCACCTGCTACCTCCATGTCGCATACTGTCAAGAGCCATCAGAAGCGCCCAAAGGCCAAGAGAAAGGACAAGCACAAACACAAGCAAAAGGGCAGCAGATCCACAAGAGGAAGTGCCAGCGAAAGGCAGCAGTCAAGTCGAATCTATTCCACAACTTATGATACTTTTAACCAGATAAGGTAAAGATTTCATCAGATCCTTGTCTCGTGATTTCATGGCCTTTTTCGACTTGCAGTTATTGATGTCCTTATGTATCTTACTCTAGGTCGCGACCTCCAGCTGATCAGACACTTTTAGATGGCTTTTCTGCTGCTGCCGTGGAGATGGAGTATGCAACTGGCGGCAATGAATCAAAGTGTGGAAGCAGTTAGGACCTGCAGTCCTAGCGTCTGCACCTGCTTGTCTGTGTTTCCGACACTCTGTGTTTGTAAGTAAATAAATTTGCAGGTTGGGGAACGGAAAACTTGCAGAAAAGGATGATCCCTGCCCTTTCAGATGGGAGTTTGTGTTGGGTTTTTGCAATCCATGCAGGCTTGCTGGATTTGTCTTTCCTGATGCGTGTCTATGGTTGGGGCCCCCCCTTGGCTTGGATGGCATAGATTGAAACTTCCTGCTCTGGGCAGTGGGTTCTACCAGGGTTACCATGGAATTCTGAGAAACTATTATGTTCTGAAGCTTGATGTCATTACTTGTCTATTAGTAACAGGGGTCCTGGCAAAAGATGGCTTTGTTGGTACTTAATATTTATATATGAGCACGTTTGTGGTAGCGGGGATGAAATGCTATTCAAAAGCCTGGATGCTCTAGTGAAGATGAAGTTACACTGCAAATACCCGGACCATATTAATGTTGGTATCTGTATGCCAATCGAAATCTGGCATAAATTGTTGCTGAAACCGGGGTCCTAACATTTGATTGATTTGATAAATTTACGGTAGAAATTGTTGGTACCATGTATTTGATGATTTATTGTCAATGGCGTGCACATCTCACAAGATTTATCGACAGTGAGTATAAATTTCATTGTATGGTTATATATTTAATAATTGATTATATAGTGCATGTATAAAATTTAGGGTCCCTTATCTTTGTCACTGATGCGACGGGTTCCATATTCATAATATTTACTCTGCAATTCCTACAAATATTTGCCGTTTTTAGATCATGAACTTTGCCTCAAATTTAACTCTTCCTAGTTAGTATCTTGGGTTGCTTTTGAGTTGATCAAATCATATTCACCTTCCGATGGTATGGCCATTTTCTTCCCATCCACCTCTACCTTAGATTCTGCCTTGTTGTCACTACCAATGATGGTTTCGTCGCCACCATTGATGCTCGAGTTGGCAAGGTTGAGGGAGTTGACGGCCTTCTTTCTCTTCCTCACAGTTTGAGTACCCCTCTGGCAACATCAACTTTGTCGACACATCACAATATGCCACCACTGTCAGATTACCATGTTGATTGCTAGAGAACGAGGATTGTACATTGAAATCTCTCCATGGCCCTGTCCCATCGATGAGGTCGTTAACGGACATGGTGGGCGTAATTGTGCTCAGCCGTCTACCCTTTACCTTGTGTTTCTCTATGGTTGTTTCGAGGGTGACACCATATGAGGTCAAGTCATTTGGTGAAGGCGATCTGTTGTGGAGAAGAGAGTGATGGAGAGGAGAGGGTTGTGGGTAGGGATGCAAACGGACGGATACATATATAGGAATTACCGTATCTTTGTCCATTTTTTAATATGAATACGGATGCGGATACGGATAGTGATGGATATTAAAACTATCTTACCATATCTTTTAAAACCGGATACGGATGTAAAATGGATACTATATGTTAGAAATATTCTATAGAATCGACTTAAATATATGTGAATTGGATGGAAAACACATGATATAAATTTACTAAATGTGTTTGTATCATAAAAATCATACAAATATGGTACAAAGAAGGTATAGAAATATGTTATGTAAGGTTAAAAATAAATCCATGATTATATTTATATATGAAAACAGATATACAGAAATAGACGTTTGCGGATATCATAATGATATCCATATATGTATCTATTTTAAAACGGATTCGGATGTCAAAAAACTGTATAAAACGGATACGGTGACGGGTCGGATACGGATATATCCGTAACCATTTGCATCCCTAGTTGTGGGGCGTATGGTTGAGGAGGGAGGCAACGACATTAGAGAGGGGAGGGGATGGTGTAAGGGAGGGGAGGGTGCGATGAGGGGGACACAACAACGTAGCCACACGGGAGTGGGGGCGACTAGGAGGAGAGGGAGGTGGTTGTGCATATATGTTGTGGAGGGGAGGGGCGATGCGAGGGAGGAGAGGGGGAGGCGGCAATGCTGTCATCCATGGAAGGGGATGGGGTGGCGAAGGGGAGAGGAAGGGAGGTGGTTGTGTAGATGCACAAAGGGGATAGGTGGAAGTGACGACACAACTGTACAAATGCACAAGTCTAATGTACCGGTGCACAGGCTTGATGTGCAAGTGCATATGTGCCACTGTGCTGGTTGGTCCATCAATGCATATACCGATGCATTGATTCTGTGCACGAGTGCAATAGTGGCCAAAACGCCCCATAGCTGGAACCGTTCCTTCTATCAATCCACCGATCAATAACATGTTTTGTGTTCGTTAAAATGATTATATACGTAAGAAGGAAGAAGGCTAGATTTAAGAAAAAGAGCCCAATACGGGAAGAACAATTTCTGCAAGGAAATGGCACTACGTTGAGGATGGATTTTAGGATGAAAAGAATATTTCATTAAATTTCCTCAAAAAAATCCATCATCTGGGGCATAAAGTGCTGTTTTTTCTTGAGGAAATGGCCATTTGTATGGTTTCAAACTTTCAATACGATCAAGACAAGTTGTTAAGAAAAGACTCTATTTCAAATTACATAAAATAAGTCCCCAAAACTTATATTAGTGATGTGAAAGTGAGGAAAGCCCGCAGCTACAGTGTATATAAAGTCAACGTTGGGATCTTGAAAAAAATGTGATATTTTAGTGCATATCTTTTCAACACTATAGCATTTTGCAAAAAAAAAAAGGATTAAGATAATTTTTTATACATACTCCAAATTTTGGGATAATTTATGAAATGTAATCCTTAACATTTTTTTCTTGAAAGTTCCTTCCCCTTTCTTGTATTATCTTCAATCTTATTCTTTCCCCCCACCCACCAAATCTAAAGGAAAATGTATATTAAGCTCTATCTACATACTGGAATATCACGTTAAAGAAAAACAGTTGGTATTTTTTATATCCATCTTTTGTCAAACTGTTGACTTCTAACAAATATTCATTGATTACTCAATGAAGTCGAAACCTATGTACATATCTTAAAAGTCACAAACGTTGGCTTGATAAATTAAATTAAACCATTTAGATCTCTCGCTTTCAAACACAAGTTATAAAGGCGTATATTTATGTGCTGTTGAGATCCGTTAAAAACCCTAAACCTTAAATACCAAGAACACATCCCTAGGAATGACCATTAAATGTTGAGATCAATTCCATAGCATGTCTTGCAATCCACAAGGTTGTTGGGATTTTATGTTCGGAACATTGTATTGAAAATTGTACCAGACAGATGCGATCGATTAGATTGGTAAATCGATCTGGAATGATCTCGTTAACCGTTTTTATCGGTTCGGTTAAAAAGTTTATATTTAGATCAAACCATCGATTTAATGATTATTTCAACCCGATTTAACCTAGTTCTGTTGAAATTGAACTACAATTTAATTTTAAATTAATTAAACAATGACAAAGTTAGTGGAGTTGAATCAATGACCTTTGGTTTCTTATCGCAAACTCCCAGCCAACTATTCCACAACCTCTTTACAACATGGATTTTAAATATTATTAGATATTATTATTGTGTAGAGTTTTAAATTAAATATTATATATCTATATTAAATATTTGATGTGCATATCAAAAATATTTTATGTATATTATCATATACATAAATTCATAATCTATTCTAGTATATTCGAGTGTTATTTACATATGTTTTGTTTTATTCCGATTTGATTTGACAGTTCAATCACATTTTTTCCATAGACTCGATTTAATTTGATTTTAGAGAATGATGATGCCATCATCAAGTCAAACTAATTGATTCCATCATTTAACCCGATCCTATCTTTTCAGTAAGGTTTCCGATTCAGATTCAAAAACATTAGGTAGGACACTATAATATAATCTAAATAGATGCATGGATGAGCAAACATCAATATGGAGAAGTCCACAAGAAGTGGGATGATTATTTCATATGATGTTCAACAATTTAGTCTATAAATACAATTTCTTAGAAGTCAATCAAAGGTGTGAACCAAGAATAAAAGTTGGGCTATGCATTTATATACAAAGTCGAATTCTTGATATTTTTTAATTTAGTTAATCATTTATATAAAATATATAAAAAATGTATACATATATAATAGATAATTATATTTTGTTGTAAGTTCTAAAGGCACCATAATTGTTAATTTTGATTAAGAGCATTAACCATGGAAATTGCTTTTACAACTGAATGAGAGTTATAATTAAGCATGAAAGAAGTTTTTATCAATGAGGAATCAATATCAAGTTAGACGAGTCAGTGATGGTGCGAGAGAGAGAAGCACGATGAACCGCAACACTTGATGGAAAGAAGGCAAGGGTGAAATGGTTAGTGGTAGCACTCGAGCCTCAATAAAAAGGAGATGGATATGGTTCTTAGAGTTCGACAATGTTTGAAAAAGAGAAAGCAATTATCATTAAGTGAAAGAGGTGATTGCTAATATTAGAAAAATGATGGATACAAGAGATAAGGTAATAGTGGTGAGTAGGCATGAAATGACTGTCATGATTCTTAGCATATAATGAGGGGAGTCGAGCACATAAAAGATGGAAGCTAGGCCTAATCCAAGGTGGCCTAATTGGTTCGCTGGAGGATAGATGTGAAGGAGGGAACTGAGTGCATTACAATATTGGATATTGGAGAGAGCGGTAGATGTGTCTGCCTTAGACGTATGTAGGTCCACCCATGTCCCTACCCAATACTTCCCTTCATCATACTACTCACAAGTTATCCCCATCATTGTCATCGCTCGTTATATTAACTGTTACAGGGGTAATATCTCAACACCGATTTTGAGATTAATCTATGCGACATTAGCTTCTCGCAGCTAGCCCTCCCTTATGTGTGTAGATGTACACAGACACTCTGAATAACCACACCGCTTGAACACCTCGAACACGAAAGCACACAAGAACACAATAGCAATGGTAATAACTTGTCTTTATTATTAGCAAGAGACTCTCTTAAGTGTGATGTTTACATATGAGCTCTACCCCTCCATATATACATAAAGCCTAGGGTAAACGAAGGGACACCATTATTACATGCACAATGAATGCAAGGACTTTTTATCTTCTGAGATGACTCTTTACTTGCCCTTGCTCTTCAACTTTCATGCAATCTCTTTGCCTTTTGTAACTGATGTCACGTCACTTGCTCAATCAACATGCCATGTTGTCTGCCATGTCAGCACGTCATGTCATATTGACACGTCATCAATGGCTTGCACACTCCTATGTAGGATGTTGCAGCTTTACTCTATCAAGTGTCATCATCGAACAGTTGTGTTGTACCATAGGGAATTCACGGTCTTAGGACTTCCGTGCGTAAATCCCATCCTTAGTTGCCATACGCTAAGGCAAAGTCCTCCAGAACTTCGTTATGTGGCCACCAAACCACACGGCATGTGATAACCGATCTCGTGCGATATTCTCATACCTCGGGACTTGGTGGTGTAATATGCCTCCCCCACCTGATCCATTAGTCGTCTGCGATTGATTCTACATCTTTGAGAAATCCTCGATGAGGTCTTTGAACTGTTATAGAATTGTATCACGTTCCCAACTTGCCTCCTTCGGAAGTCCCTTCCACTTGACAAGAAAAAAGATCCTCGTGTTCTTCTTGCTCTGGACCTCCACGTACCAACCAAGAATCTTCCCAACTACCTTTGTTTGATGAATCCAGACATTAGGAGGGGCACATCTCGATGCCCTCCTAGTGCTATCTTCTTTGTCTTCATGGTACTCCTTCAGAAAGTTGACATGGAACATGGGATGTTGATTCAATCTCTTCGGAAGATGTAGTTGATAAGCGAGCAGTCCTACACATCAAACTATCTCAAAGGGTCCATCGTAATGAAAAATGAGACCCTTGTATGTTGTATTCCTCAGTATCTTCTTCCAAATTTGAAGAGTTAGCTTCAACGTCACCTTCTCCCCAATATGGAACTTGACCGACCTACAACTCATGTTTGTCGCCTTCTTCTTCCTGTGTTGCGCGTGAGACAAAACATCCTTCACTTCCTCTAACTGATCATGCCTCTCCACTACGAAATGGTATGCAGTAGGACACCGTCCTTGGCTATACTGCTTAGCCACATCGTGCGACATCACAGGTTGCCTGCCCATCACGATCTCACATGGACTCTGACATGTAGTGAAGGTTTGCTGTAGATTATTGCAAAATTGGGCAGTATTCAGTAATCTCATCCAATTGTGTTGATCGATCGTCATATAGTGCCTCAAGTATTCTTCTAGTAGGGCATTGATTCGCTCCATCAAACCGTCCGTCTGCGGGTGATTGCTGGTGAAAAATTTGAGATCGTATCCCATCATCAAACAAAGGTGTCCAAAATCAACTTGTGAATCGTGCATCGTGATCGCTCACAATGTCCATCGGTATGCCCCATTGCTTCACCATCTTCTGAAAGAACAACTTTGTAGTGGTCTCTGTTTTGCACTCTTGGGATGTTGGTGCGAAGATCGCGTATTTTGAGAAGCAATCGACTACCACAATCACCACATTATTCCCATCCACCTTAGGGAATCTAGTGATGAAGTCCATGGAGATGATCTCCCACAAATATGAAGGAATGTGTAGGGGCTCCAGAAGTCCTGTCGTCTTCTTCTTCTTTGTCTTGTCTTGTTGGCATACAAGACATGCATGCACTTAGACTTCCACGTCTTCTTCCATCTTCGACCAGAAGTAGCTCGAGAAGAGGAGTGTCAGCGTACGTTCCACCCCAGACGACTATCCCACTATGCATCATGTGCATCCTTCAGCAAAATCTTTCTCAAGCCACCGCTCGAGGGAACATATTGCCTCTTGCCCTTCGTGCAGAGGATACCTTCCTCTACCTAGAATCTACGTACTTATCCATCTTTCACGCGCTGCACCAAGTGTGATGTGATCGGGTCCTCCTGTGTTTCCTCCTGGATGTGCTCGAGCATATCTCCAGACACACGGGTAACTGATGCAATCATCACGACCTTCAGCTCTCTGGGTTTGCTCTTCCCTGAGAGAGTGTCTCGTACTGGTTGGTCCGTCCAGGCCTGTAGTGTCTTGGTATCATCTTTTACTTATATTTATAATTTTCCATGTATTTTTATTGATTGGTGAATAAAGATATATAACTTATTTGTAAGTAAAAAACAAAATTTTAAAATTTACATAATTCTAGACAAAGTGTATATTTGTCTTTTTGTATGTGTCTTTTATGTCTCCTTATTTTTCCTACGTGTTATTTGGTCAATTGAAGCTTAAGACATCTGATCTTTGAGTGAGTGTCAGGTTTCATACTTTGGAGGTCCTCCTCTTAGTTTATTGGATAGTTTGCATTCACGAGTAGTAGTACTCATGTCTCATGTCTTTTTCTTTATTTCTTGTACATATTTTAATAATTTTGGTTGATAAAAGTGCAACTTATAACATATGCATGCTCATAATGAATTCTACTCAATTTTCAATTCTTAAAGACGAAACATGCATTTCCTTGCGTTACCTTCGGGGTCCTTGGTTTCTAGTTTATATTTGAGGAATCCTTGCAAAAAAGGGAGAAAATGCCAAGAATACATATGCAATTATCATCATAATAAACTATTCTCATTTGAAGAGAAACCACTCCGAGAGAGACACACGAGGTAACCCTAGCGCCGCCATGGCAACGTCCCGTCCCCCCGATCCCCCCTCCTTCCTACTAGCCCACCTCTACCCCCTCCTCCGCTCACTTTCTGGAGGATTGCCCTCAAATAACGACCCTCCCTTCTAACAACCAGGTTACACCACCTCCTAATGGTTCCCCACTCTTTGGAAGCGCCCATCCTTTGCCTTCCTGGCGGTAGATTTGCGGTGATCCCCCGGTCGTTGCGCCCCCATCGTGCCGCATGTCCTTCTCCCTCCTGACAGTCATCAACGGCGAGGAGGTTGCCTTCGTATCTGTTGAAGATGTTGCCCTCCTTGACAAGACGTGGGAAAATACCCTTGTCTTCTATGTCCTTGGCAAGAGGCCCTACAGGAAGATGCTCGATGCCTTCGTCCAGAAGGTATGGAAACCCACCGGGGTCTATAAGCTCTTCCCTAGACCAATGGCTTCTACTTCTTGCAGCTCTCTTCCGACGCCGATTGTCAACGTGTTCTTGCTGGAGGCCCGTGGCTCTTCCAGGGTCGTTTCATGGTTATCAAGCGGTGGGAGGCGGGTTTGTGCCTTGAACGTGACCTCCTAACGGAAGTCCCGCTCTGGATGCGCTTCCACGGCTTAAGTCTGGGTCATTACTCGGTTGGTATACTCAATAAGTTCGCCAGCCTTCTAGGTATGCCCCTTTTCATGGATGCACCTACGGCCTCGGGCTCGTGCGAGGGATATGCGAGGTGTTGCATCTCCATCCATGCAACCAAGGTTATTCCGAAGGCCTTACCCCTCATCTTCTTTACGGAAAAGCGGCAAATGATTGAGGTGGAATTAGAGTGGAATCCCCCACGCTGTGCAGGATGCGCATCCTTTGGACATTTTCCAAACAACTGCCCGTATGCTTTAACTAATACGGATATTGTCAGGGAAGATGGCCCCGTTGCTCTTGGAGCTAACCCCAGCCCACCTTTGGGGGTCCCCGCGTCAACTGCGGGCATAGAAGCTCCAACGACTCGGCTTCCATAGGGCCCCGATCCAACCGCTACCATTGCCTCCTCGGGGCCCCAGGCCTCTTTACCCCATGAGGAAGGACCTTCTAACTGCGGTAATTCTCAATCGGGTTATGGATCATCCTCTGGAGAGTGCACTGACCGCTCATTGAACAAGTCCCACAAGCGTGCTCCCTCCGTGGTTAAATATTACCCCTCCTTCCCGTTGGGACCTAGGGGCCTTCTACAACGGAGGCTTACGTCCGTTAAAAAACTTCCGGCTCGCCCAGGGGGGGCCAACGGGGAAGTCGTCCCGGACCTCAATCGCCCTTCCAAAGAAAATATTCACGACACGGTTCTACACCAGATTCCTGTGTGCGATATGTAGCCAGACAACTATGTACCAGCAATATTCACGGTCTCAAACTCGTCCTAGACCATCGCCACCCACAAAAAAAAGAAGGGACCCAAGGGCTCCCACAAGAACCCCGTGTCTATGGCACCCTCTCAACAATAACCATAATGCTTGTTGCAGTCTGCAACACTAGGGGGCTTAACAAGCCACGGAAGTTGCTACGGGATATCCAATCTAAGGATGTGGAAATAATAGGTCTGGTGGAAACTAAGATACGCCAAGATAATCGGGAGTAGCTCACAAGGATGATTCCTAGTGGGTGGTCCTTGATGAATCCACATTTCATCATCTTTATTCTATCATTTTGGCACCAAAAATCCTAGCAAATGCCTGTAAATAGCCTTAAATCAAGCATCTTAGCATTCATGCATGTGCATCTCAACAGTGTATAAATTACTGTAATTAAGGCCAAAATTATAGAATAAATAAAGAAAAGAAAAAGAATAAAATATTGTAAATATTTTATGACCCAAAACCCCCGAGACCTAGGCATCTTGATGAATAGGTCGACAAGGAATAAAGTAGGGGGAGATAAGGTCAGAAATACAGTCAAAATACCTATTCATTCTATTCATTCTTTATTCATTTTGGGACCCATTTTTGGTTCCACTTTTTATTCATCAAATAAAGAAACTTTATACATGAAAGTTGTAGATAAATTTATAAAGAAAAATACAAAATTGACTTCACAGAAAAATAATGTACAGATAAAAAGTTATGGTCTGAATAAAAATCCAGAATGCCAACTTCCCAGACCCGTATCTCACAACTGACAACTCCAAATGTAGCAAACTCACCTTTAATTGTATATAGAATAAAATAATCTATCCAATGGTGGTGGTTTCGCATTTGGCGGAGCTACGGTCTGAAAGTTGAGTTTTGGACCCCTATTGTATACTTGTACTGAATAAAATATTCAATTTATTCTTTATTCATTATTTATTCATTTTTATATTTTTAATAATTTTGTAAATATTACTTATAATATATATGTGCATTAAAATTGAAATAACATGCAAAGAAAAATAAAAATAAAAATACTTGTATAAAGACTACATAGGTATTACACATACACGTATACCTATATACAATACACTTGTATTTTATTAAATGTACAAAACAAATCAGAAAAATAAAATAAAAATATATTTATGTATATAAAAGTATGTTATAATTTTATAAAATACTAAATAAAAATAATAAGAATAAAATACCTAAATAAAAATAAAATATCAAGATACATAGGTATTATACCTATATAGGGTTAAAAAGGTAACTTGTAAAAATATAAGTCATAAAAATAAATAAAAATCAGAATAAAATACTACATAAAATTTTGAACATTTTTTATTTTATAACTTTTATTTAATTCGGCCATTTATTATTTTAAATTGAATTAACAAAACAATAATTCAGGGTTTTTCCTGGTTGGTCCACGTGGACCAACCAGGCGCAAACCCTAGTTGACCTTGGTCAACTAGGTGACCTACCCCCTGTGGCCTTGTCAGAGGCTTATTTTTGGGTCGATTTCTCGGTTTTTTTGAGGGCGCTAGGCACCTCATTTCGTGCTAGCGCCTTCTTGACTTTTGATCATCGATGATCGAGGAGGCTCGCCCATATCTAACATCGGTTTGTGGATCACTGAATCGCTCCAGAGATCTTGGTCTTTGGACCCCTGTCACCACAAGTCAAACCACTTAAAACCAACTCCTCCTCTTCCAATTCGAGTTCGAGTCCCCTTGGTCCACTCTTCAGCGCCACCTCCGTGCTCCTGAACTCCGTGGAGGTGACAGCTCCATCGCCAGCCCTTCAGCCAAGGCGCGCGAAGTCGAGGGAGTCTCCATCACCTCCGCCAACAGCCGGCGTCGAGGTACCCTCTTTCCTCTGGCTCCGGCCATCGAGGGCATCCCCCCGCTTATTTCTTTCTTGCATTTAGTTCCTGTTAGCTTAAGCTTCAAAAACCCCAAAAAAAATTATACGTTCCATCGCTTATTTCGCTCATCCAAGCATCCTCGCCGGAGCGCACCTCCGGCCACCGACGATCACCTTCCCTCGCGTATCGATTAGGTTCTCCGCGAGGCCCAGGCAATTTTCCCTGGGCCTTTTCACCACTTTTTGCAGGTCAAAGACCCTTGAACGCACCTGGAGGGCCATTTTGATTCCTCGCCGGAGATATCTGGAGCGCAAAGCTCCGCCGCCTTCGCGCCAGCACCTCGACGCTCCTCCGGCGAATCCGAGCCATCCAGTCCATAGAAGGACCTTCCAGGAGCCTGCAGCTCCATTTTGGAGCCCATCCATCGCCTGAGGAGCGAGATCGGAGTCGGGGAAGTTCGCCTCCGCCGGCCTTCTTCCCTGTTCTTCCTCCTCGCTTCTCCACCGTCCGATTGAGCCGCAGCTCCAGTTGCTCCACCGACCGTCCGATCAAGCCGCCTCAGCAGCCGTCGATCTCCTCGCGGAGATCTAATCCGAGGCGTCGGATCTGAAGGGGTATCGCGGACCCAGGACACGCCACGTGGATAAGTGGGATTCATTCCACCGTCCGATCTTCCGCCAGCGAGGGTATTTTGCATCCTATCCCTCGCAATTTTTGTATTTATTTTTTAGTATTTAAACTTTCGTCTGTAGTGTAAAAATTTTGTAATATTTGCATAGAGACCCCCGAACTTTGCTTATTTGCACTTAGGTCCTCCGCCACGTCACCTCACGTGACCTGTACACGTGAGGTGTGGGCATTTTGCAGAAGGACCCTCGGGCTTTTGTGTATTTCGTTTCAGTACAAAAATTTTAGTATCAAGTGTAAACTTTTTGGGCATTTTGCAATTAGGCCCCCAGGGTTTCGACATATTGCATTTTAGTCCTTCCCAGGCGCGTGCAAGTCACGCGCCCTGGTGGGTAAATTGTTTGCGTGCCCAGGCGGTTTTTGTAATTAATGTTTGGGTCTAAAAATTGAATATACAGTGTATATTTTTGTGGAAAATTGCATGTATGCCCCTGGATGTTTTAGATATTGCACATATACCCCTGCCAGGCCTGATTATTAATTGGATGCTTGTTGTATTTATTTGAATGATCATTTCAAGCCCAAAAATTCCACAAAAATAGACTTAAGCATCTGGACATGTGTACTTTCACGCCACCAAGTTAGTTTTTGATTTTATTTTATTTTCATATTTATTAAAAATCAAAAACTTGCTTTTTGTGCACTGTCTAGCTTAGAAAATACCAAAAAAATATTAAAACACCTCTAAAAATTCCAAAAAAAATACCTAGTGTCTATTTTCTCCTATTTTAGTGTCAGTCAAAAAATCATTAAAAATTTCAAAGGAAAAACACTAAAAATTCAAAAACAATCAAAAACTTCAAAAAAATTATATAAAATAGTAGAAAAACCCAAAAATCACAAACTCAACTTCTGTTTGTTCTTTATTTTATGCTTTTTATTTGAAAAATAGTGTGAAGAGTTTTAGCTACTGGTTGGTATTTTTAAATTTCATTTTACTCATAGCCAGCCTTATTTGCACTGATTTGCCTTATTTCAGTATTTAAAAAATACCAAAAACACTTTGAAAAATCCCTAAAAATCACAAAAACAGTAAAAAATCTTAAAAAGACTAAAAACATTTTATCTCTGAATTTTTGAGTATTTTTGCACCTTTTATAAATATTTTAGCTTGCCTTCTATTATATTGTCCTTACTTTCCAATATTGAAAAAGAAATAAAAAAAATATAAAATATAAAATCTAAAAATCAGAAAATTAAAAATCAAAATACAAAATTAAAAATTAAATAAAAATTAAAAAAATAAAAATTAAAAACCCACAAAATTTATTTGCTTGCTTGCTTAGTGTAGACACATCACACACACACACACACACTTTAGCACTTGCTTGAACTACCCTGCTTGCTCCCTGTGTTCGAACTCTCTGCATACTTGACACTATACACCATTTGTGTAGAGTTAAAAATAAATTTTAACTCCACATTATTTCTAATTTGTTGATCTTTAGTGTGGGTTAATTGTTGATTAAATACGGATTTTGATTGGTCGACACTTCGACTGAGTTCACGCTTTGTGTTGAACTTAAGACCATCGATTTTCGCGTTTATCAAATGGAGCCGTTGCCGGGGAGCAACAGCGAATAGTTCACATTTTGTCTGATTGTGTGATTGTTTACCATAGCATCATTCTCCATCTCTTACATTTTGATATATCTTGTTGAGCTATCTGACCACTCTTCTTTGTCTTCTTGCGAGGGACCGCGGAGCGAGGCGGATCGCCTAGGCGACCCGACGCAACCTTGGGACGTGGAGCCGGCTATTCCCTAGCCCAGCCGGCAGGAGAGAGCAAGGAGAGCGAGAGAGAGTGACTAGCTTAGATTTTCTTTTATTTTTAGTGAGAGAGTGATTTATTTAATTTGTAATAATACAGGTACACTTGGACTTGGACACTCAGACTTTCGGGCCTAATTTCCGGGTGTTTGTTCACCCGGGGGCTCACCGCGGATTTCATCGAGTTTTTATCGCTCTCATTTTCCGGTTTTGTTTCCATTTTTCACTTTCTTTTGTGGATTGAGCTCTTAGTTCTAGGTTCTGCTTGATTCGATTAGAATAGATCCAAACACCTAATTATATTTGCATGCTCCTATAGATTCGTATTTGGACTTAGAATAATCAAACAGTTAGCTAGTAGCTTCCAAATCCACGCGCCGCGAGCTCACACCCGAACAAGCGCTTTCTCCTACCCCAAATGTGTTGGGCAGAGGAGGGGTGAGCCTAGACCGGACACTCGGATTAGGAGTTACTAGTTAGCTTGTGGTTTTCACGCTAGCAGCTGCCTGTTCTAGGACGATTTCCGCTTGCATATCGCCATATAGCTTAGGTTTAAAAATTCTGCTTTGCATCCCGCATGGAGAGAGCTGGGATTCGCTGTAAGTCTTCTTACTTTGCACGCATCATCTAGGCACAAAGGTGAGATTTCCACCTTGGTGTCGACTTGCACGGCTTTTCCGACTCTATTCTCCCTCTGTTTTTGGAACAAAGTAGGATAAAGGAAAAATACAAAAACCGTTAGGCGCTTGTTTGAATTTACTCAAAAGAAGCGATAACACCAAAAAAATTAAAAAAGGGACTGCTAAAGAAAACTTGACCAAAATAAAATTGGTAATTGGATTCATTGCTTGGGGAGAGTAATACCCTCACTTGTCTTCAGGTTGCATGGGAAGGTTTCCTTCCAAGTGAGGTGAGCGCTTCGTAAGGATTAGAGCCCAAAACCCAACTTGTGGCTGCCTTGTGTATCGCCTGGATTTCCGAAGTATTGGCGCTACTATCGTACGTAGTCGAGTAGGACTTGGTCGCCATTGGTGACTCTCTATTGTGAGAGCACCGACCTTGTCCGAAGTACCGAGCTTAGGCCACGCCTTCACGGGTGTGTCTGTCTCACCGGCTGCGTCCGAGTAGGATCTTGCACGCTCACGGGTGATTCCGTTGCGAGCGAGGTCCGAAGTATCGGTTTCGCCTATCGGCTTCCTCCCTCTATTTCTTTGGCTGAGTAGGGATCCAGGAAGGGTTACAAGGACCTCAAAAAGCGCAAGTTACATGTTACATAGGAGGAGGACAAGTACGGGGACACTTTCCTGGCAGTACTCTCGCTCCTATAGGCGTAGCGCTCTAAGGACTCGTGAAAAGATAAATACCTGAAAACAAGCTAAAACTGACAAGATAAAAGCCGATCCTTCACGGCTTCACGAGTTGAGTTGGTGAACTTACCCTTGCTTTGCGTTTGATTGTTAGATTTATTTAGGTCAAGATCAAAAACATCGCACAATTGTGCACAATTTTGTTGCATCTCATCTTCTTCTTCTCTTGCAGTTATCCTGCTCTTCCCGAATAATCAAGATGATGGGACGGAGATCTCTTAGGCCGACCTTGTCGGCACCGCTATCTAGCACTCCTCCTTACTCATCTAGGAATGCCTCGGAGAGTCCGCTCTCCGAGCCCGAGTTTACATCCACCCTGTTCCCCCTCGACCACCCTTCCCATTCTCCTTCCCTCAGTCCAATTGTGTCAGAATTCAGTGCATCACAGAGTTCAGCTCATTCAACAGCACCTGAAATGGCCTCTTTTGCATTTTCAGAGCATCCAGCAATGGCAGACAGAGGCGAGCACCCAGATGACCACGACCATCCTCCGTTCATTATTGACCAAGTGGCCATCAACAATTCCTTGCTAGCGTCCCTGGAGACTATGCAGAGGCAGATCCGAGACCAGGGCACTTTCATGGGTGACCTTATGAGAGAGATCGCACAGCTGAGAGAGAACCGACCTGGAGGAGGCGGTGGCGGAGAAGGAGGAGGACCCGATGCAGGAGGCGATCCGGATGGTGAGCGACCGCCACAGACTATCATGAGGGAACTGCACAACCCAGCTGCATCCCTCACTCACCGGTGGATCAGACTCCCACCAATCCACGGAGACTTCGAGCTGCGGCCCCATACGATTCAGCTTCTTCCCAAGTTCCATGGGTTGCCGACCGAAGAACCGCACCTCCATCTCCAAGAGTTCGAAATGATTTGCAGCACCATCCACGATCGGCTGATGACCGAGGACACCATCAAGATGATCGCCTTCCCATTCTCTTTGGTTGATAGAGCCGCATATTGGCTCAAGCATCTAGGGCGATTCGTCGATACTTGGGCAGATCTCCGGTCCGCATATTTGAAGAAGTACTATCCTCTAGGCCGGACCAACGCAGCTCAAGCTATGATCAGCAACTTCGTCATGATCCCAAATGAACAGTTCCACGAAGCATGGGATCGATTCAGAGAGCTCATAGACCGGTGTCCACATCACGATATTTCCAAGCCCAATCTGGTGCAGAGTTTCTTCTGTGGGCTGACACCGGAGCTGCAGGGGCTTGTGAACGCCTCTTGCGGTGGATCATATTTCTCCAAGGGAGAAGACGACGTCTGGGCCATCTATGAAGGCATGGCAGAAAATTCCACAGTGATGACCCAGGCCCGAGTCTATACACAGCAGAAGCCCCCGCAAGGAGCGGGATCATTTCAGAGGATCGCCCGCATCGATGCCGGTCCCAGCACAACGTCGGTAGCCGCAGCACAAGCCGAGTCAGCAGCAGCCGACATGGGCATTATCAGTGAAAAGCTGGACCGCATGGAGATCCTCGAGAAGAAACAGAACCAAGGTCTAGCCCAGATGGACCTTCTCACCAAGACAATGAGTGACCTGAAGACTCAAATTCTCTGTATTCAGGAGGCACAAGCTCACGCCCAACAGCCTCCCAGGTCACAGGTTGCGTCCAGCAGCAGCAATCCCAACCAGGCCTCTACCTCATACCGCCGGGTGAACCATATCCAGGCGGAGCCGGTTCCATTGCTGCAGTACCATCCAGAGCAACCGCCATCTCAGGAGACGCAGATGGTGGTGTATCAGCCGGAGCAGCCACTGGCAGTTCTTCCTCCGCCCTCCTTCGAGCAGGAACCGTTGATGGAAGTCAACGGAATTTGGTATGACCGATACCCTCAGCCCGCAATCCGTAGGGATCACCCAGGATTCCGTTGGGGCAATGGTGGTTCCTCATCCCAACAGCATCCCCCTGCTCAAGGACAGCAGAGCAGCCAGCCACATCAGTACAACCAGCAATCCCAGTATGCCCAGCCACAACAATACCAGAGTGGTCCTCGTCCCGCCTATCAGGGACAGCAGTGGAGGCAACGCCAGCTGCCTCAGCAATCTTATCACCAGCCTCCCCCCCAGTACCAGCAGCAACACCAGCAGCAGCAGCCCCATTTCCAGCAGGGACAGACGTCCGGTTCTCAGGGTCCAGCCTTCGAGAACCCTGCTCTTGATGATCTTGCCCGCTTGCTATCTGAACAGCGAGCATCTTTCAGGCAAGAAATGGATGAATTCTGGCAGGAGATGAGGGATTTCATCAAAGGCAAGGCCGCCATACCCGCTCAGATTGAACCTAATCCAAATAACTTAAAAAGAAAATCTGAGCAGGTAGAGTTCACAGAGGATACCTCTCCTAGTGATTATCTGAGTGACATGTCTTATTCCTATTATGATGTTGATTTTGTTACTACTAGGAGCGGTAGGATGCCAGCCGGCGGCGCCTCTTCTGAGCGACAGCCAGATGCAGAATCAGGAGCGCCAGAGGAGCAGAGGAGCGGTGCTGATGCCGCTACAGATGATGTTGAAGACGGTGGTGCTGATGCCACCAATGATGGAGTCCAGGACAACGGTGCTGATGCCGTTGTGATACCAGATGCAGACGGTGGTGCTGAAGCCACCCTTTTGGGAGAAGAACCAGAGCGCGGTGCTGATGCCGCAAAGACAGGTGCTAGTGGTGGTGCTGAGGCCACCACATCTACTTCTGTTGAGCCACCCGCTGTGATATCACCACATTTTGTATCTATAGACTGTGGGAAGAAAAACAAAAACAAAAATATGAATAAAGGAAAGGCTCCTGTTCAAATTGCGGATCCATATGTGGTGAGTGATGATTATTGTATGGATTCTCCTTCTTCACAGGCACAGGGACCGATTCCTAGTCCTCCATCTGAGGAGGCCCCTACCATCCCCTTCCCCGAGGCACTCCGCCGAGCGAAGGGGAATAAAAAAGAAAATCCAAAAAAGAGCCAACAGGTAGAGTTCGGCAACGAGATGATTGACAGATTTCATATTCAGCTGACTCTACGAGAAGCATTTGAGCATATCCCCTTCTTCAAGAAGAATTTGAAAGAAACAACTAATGTCCGAAGGAAGAAGAGGCACAGAGATCAAATCCATATGCTCACTCATAACACTTGCTGCGCCATTCAGAACACATTGCCAGCCAAGCGACCAGACGCAGGAGCTCCCTATGTCAGATGCGAGATTCAGGAGCAGCAGTTTGATCGTACTCTATTAGACAGCGGCTCTTCAATTAACCTCCTCCCGGCAGCCTTACTCAAGCAATTCGAGTTTGGCCCTCTTCTTCGAAGCAGAACCGTCCTTCAGTTTGCTGATAGGTCGATTAAGAGGCCGAAGGGGTTATTGAAAGACGTGGTCATTACCATTCAGGGCCTGAAATTCCCCGTGGACTTCGTTGTGTTGGACATGGAGATCCCTGAGTCGGTAACTGATGCCCCCATCATTCTCGGACGTCCATTCTTGGCCACAGCCAAGGCGGTGACTGATCATGACAGTGGGAAGGTATGCTTTCGCGTAGAGGGCGAAACCATACAAATAGAGACGATCGAAGAGATCAGAGCCAGAGAGGCAGAATGCTCCGAGCAGTTCAGCGAAGCCGAGCAGATGACAGAGGAGGAGCTAGACATCCACCAGGTTCGTGACTTTGAGATGTCTGATGATGAATCCAGTTGGAAAGATCCCGCAGCACCGACCCTCGCCTTGCCTATAGATTCACTATATCTCAAGCTCATGGCAGTCGAGAGCCGGGAAATCACATTCCTGGATGAGGATATATCTGAAGCTGACAGTGTTGTAATGAGTGGTGCTGAAGAATTTCAATCTTGCTCATCGTCTTCTGATCCCTCGGATTCAGACATTGACTGGGACGACTTTGATGATTATTTGCCTTGTCTGATTCCTTCTGAGCCAGCAGCCATGACAGAGTGCGAGCCAGTGCAGTTTATTGATGATCCATCAGGCCGCCCTTCGTCAGAAATTCATGCAGAGCGAGAGTTCTCCCATGCAGACCTGGTAGCATTTACACAGACATATCAGAAGCCAGATCTGCCACCTCCCAGTTGTCCAGAACGAAAACCTCTGCCGCAGTCAATGAAGTACAGATTCCTTGCTGGAGAGCCAGAAATGCACCCAGTCATTATCTCAGCAGATTTGACTGGAGAACAAGAATCTCGTCTGATGGAGGTTCTTGAAAGAAACCGCAAGGCAATCGGTTGGAGTATAGCTGATCTCCAAGGGTTGAGCCCTAATCTTTGCTCCACCATATCTATCTCTAAGACAACGCTAAGCCGTCGCGTGAGTTTCAACGACGGCTGAACCCGAATCTTCGAGACGTAGTCATGAAAGAAATTTCCAAGTGGTGGAGTGTCGATTTCATCTATCCCATCTCCGACTCCAAATGGGTAAGTCCGTTACATGTGGTACCCAAGAAGACGGGTATCACTACAGTTGTTAATGAGTCTGGAGAGGAGATCGCTACCAGAGTACCAACTTCTTGGAGGGTCTGTGTGGACTACAGACGATTGAATGAGGCCACCAAGAAGGATCACTTCCCGCTACCATTCATTGATCAGATTATCGAGCGGCTAGCAGGGAAGAGTCATTATTGCTTTCTTGATGGGTACTCTGGATACAATCAAGTGGCCATTGCGCCCGAAGACCAGGAGAAAACGACATTCACCTGTCCGTTTGGGACCTATGCTTTCAGATGAATGCCCTTTGGTCTATGTAACGCTCCGGCAACATTCCAAAGGTGCATGTTGTCCATCTTCTCGGACATGGTGGGTGACTGTTTAGAGGTCTTCATGGATGACTTCTCGGTCTATGGCGACGGGTTTGACGCTTGTCTTGACTGCCTAGACCGTGTGCTGAAGCGCTGCATTGAGGTCAATCTTGTCTTATCCTGGGAGAAGAGTCATTTCATGATGACTCAAGGGACGGTCCTTGGTCATATCGTCTCCAACAGGGGCATGGAGGTCGACCCGGCTAAGGTGGATATCATCAGAAAACTCAATCCGCCGTCCAACTTGCGTCAGTTACGGTCTTTTCTGGGGCATGTCGGTTTCTACCGACGGTTCATTCAGGACTTCAGTCGAATTGCCCAACCGCTTACTGACCTGCTGACCAAAGACACCGAGTTTATTGTTAATGATAAGTGTCTTGAAGCATTTGGGACTCTCAAGAATATGGTTGTCTCGGCTCCTGTCCTTCAGCCACCCGATTGGTCTCTTCCATTCGAGATCATGACGGATGCTTCAGATTTTGCCGTTGGGGCTGTGCTTGGACAGAGGAGGGATGGTTTACCGTTTGCCATTCACTACGCCAGCCGGACTTTGGATGCCGCGCAGCGGAATTACACTGTAACTGAGAAAGAGATGCTGGCCGTAGTCTTCGCTCTTGATAAGTATCGATCATATATTCTCGGATCTAGAGTGACCATTTACACTGATCATACCGCCATCCGGTACTTAATGGCTAAGAAGAATGCCAAAGCACGTCTCACCAGATGGATCCTTCTACTCCAGGAATTTGATATTGAAATTAAGGATAAGCCTGGAGTCAAGAATGTGGTGGCGGATCATCTCTCCAGATTGGAGAATCTTGAGGAATCTGAGCCCAGCGCACCTATCACAGAAACATTTCCAGATGAGGCGATCTTGGCTGTCACCTCACTCCCATGGTATGCTGACTTTGTAAACTATCTTGTTGCCAAGACAGTCCCTCAGGGTAGGCCCAGGCAGAAACTTGAGACCTTCCTAACTAAGGCCAAGTTTTACCATTGGGAGGATCCCGTCCTTTATCATGAAGGAGGAGATAGTATCTGGAGGAGGTGCATTCCTCAGGAAGAGCAACATAGCGTCCTCACATACTACCACAAGCTTGAGGCAGGAGGACATCATTCTGGAAAAAGGACAGCACAGAAGGTGCTTCAATCCGGCCTATGGTGGCCTACTCTCTTCAAGGATTCTGATGAGTTCGTGAAGATATGTACTGACTGTCAGAAAATGGGAACCTGCGGACAGAGAGACATGATGCCCATGCAACCTATTCACTTCTGTGAGGTTTTTGATGCATGGGGAATTGATTTCATGGGCCCATTTCCTAAGAGTCAGGGATTCGAGCATATTTTGCTCGCTGTGGATTATGTCAGCCGATGGGTTGAGGCCATCCCCGCCCGAGCCGCAGATGCTAAAACCGTATGCAAATTTTTGAGGAGAAATATCATTTCACGGTTCGGAGTACCTAGAGTCTTGATTTCAGACGGGGGGTCTCACTTTATCAATGACAAAGTCAGGGCCCTTGCAGACGAGTTCGGCATTGACCATCGGGTTGCCACTCCTTATCACCCTCAGACTAATGGTCTTGCCGAAGTATCGAATAGGGAGATAAAGACAATCTTGCAGAAAGTTGTCCGCCCAGACCGAAAGGATTGGTCACAGCTTTTGGACTCGGTCTTGTGGGCTTATCGGACATCATTCAAGAATCCATTGGGAACATCTCCCTTTCGTCTCGTCTATGGCAAGCCGTGCCATTTGCCAGTGGAGATCAAGCATAAATCTTTTTGGGCAGTTACTGAGTTGCTTTTAGATCCCGAGAGTATAGGAGACCAAATAAGAGCAGAATTGGCAGCCCTGGAAGAATTGAGAGACACAACCTTCTCCAACAGCCTACAGTACAAGGAAAAAGTGAAGACATGGCATGATTCACATATCAGCCATAAACAGTTTGAGCCAGATCAGAGAGTATGGTTGTTTGATTCCAGGCTGAAATTATTCCCAGGGAAATTGCAGAGCAAGTGGAAAGGACCGTATGTGGTCAGGAAGGTACACGACAATGGCAGCATCGACATATCCGAACCGTCATCTTCCTCTACCTTCCGCGTCAATGGTCAACGCTTGAAATTATATCTTGATCATGATCCGCCGACCATTGACGTTGCCCCCATTCTTCTGGTATGAGATGTGTCTTTTGACTCGCATCATCTGCATCTCATACATGGTGATCAATTCCATCTTCCGCTGTACAAATCCATTTGTTCATATCACTCTGTTGTCTGTTGATTTATTTTCTTATTTTCTTCTTTTCCTTTTCTATTTTCTGTATCTATCAAAAAGGTGCCGCCCTTGTAGACAGTTTTCCATACTTAGGACGTACTTTGTCCTAAGTACAGGGGGGTGTGCACCCCGAGTTATTCTATTCCTCTCGATCCTCTCCATTGTCTCCTCTTCTTGTCTATACTTAGGGATATCCTACCCTAAGTATAGGGGGAGACAATCTGAGTACGATCTGTTCATTCCCACCCTTGACCCTCCCTGCGTTGTGTACAGTCTGCTATACTTAGGATTATTTGATCCTAAGTATAGGGGGGACGGTCAACTTCTCATTTATTGATTCATTCATTTATTTCTTTATTCTTTAGGCTTGTCTATACTTAGTACGAGTTATGTCTTCTCTTTTCTCTCCGATCTATGAGGACATAGCTCAAGCTAAGTATAGGGGGGTCGTATATACTACGTATATACTTTAGCCATAACTCGTACTTTCGTATTTTCTTAATAATATGGCTAAAAATTCTTTAAAATCCATTAAAAATCCTTAATAAAAAGATGTGATTATTCCTCAAATTCTTTCTGTATTTACTGATTAATAAATCAGGTGAAAATGTTTTTTGCAAAATGTTTGAAAAATAGTTTGAAAATCTTTGTGAACATCTCTTGAAAACTATTTTGAAAATATTTTGTTTCGTGTTTTCAACCTGTGTAAAATGCGTGGTTTGTAAAATTTCTTTTCTTTGTGTGAAATAAAATGTTTGAAAAATGATTTGCAAATGGTTTGAAAAATGGTTGCAAAAATATTTGAAAAACCTATATATACTGTTTTGAAAGCCTTTGCAAAATGATTTTCAAATATGTGTAAAATGTTTGTAAAAACTATTTTGGACTATAGTTTTCAAAAATTGTGTGTAAATTGTTTTCAAATAAGTTTGAGGAATATACACATCACACCACAATCCATCTTATGTATACATGTATAAAATTGACCACTTACCCTTGTAAATTCTTAGAATCCACTTCTTGTATATATAAAGAAGCACTCCCGTGTACATATTTTCACCTAGTTTTTAGCCAAAACTTTTTGTTTTCAAAAATTCCCAAAAACATTTGCAAAACTAAAAATCCAAAAACATTTGAAAAATCTTTTTGAAAAATACAAAAAAAATGCATATGCATCATCATCATCTTTTCAAAAATCCATAAAAAGTTCAAAATCTTTGAAAATTGCATCACAAAAATATTTTCTGCATCACATTGCATAGCATGAGCATTTTTCGGATTGAGTTTGATAGTTGAACAAGTCTAAGTAAAATTCGGAGATTGGAGCTTGATTGGACCTTCAAATCTACCTAATAACAGGAACCTTATAGGAACTGGATTTGAGGTACTTCAGGTCTAGTTGACTTAATTCTTTGAGGATCACGGGACTTGGTTCAATGGATTCTTGACTGCCTAAGTAGAATATTTCAGAGCACAGGCACGATTCTTGTTGATAATGACCTAACTTGGACACCTGCACCTTTCACATGGCTCAACTCAGTTGGAGTGGTGAGGGGATTGGATTTGCCGGTATGAGACGCACAGAAGTGGAAACACTTGTCCTCCTCTAGGGAGGGAAGTGCACCCCAACCCGTCCAGTGATTAGGAAGTCTAAAGACAGGAGGCTGTGGGTTGCGATAAAGCTTCAAAAGAGGGATAGTCTACTGGCTCAAGAGGAAAAACTCCTTATGTAAATGCTGCTGTGAATAGTATTCAAAAAAAAATGTTCAGGCATGTACAAAAATAAAAAGCCTGCAAAATATGTACAAAGTCAATAAGCAAGCTTGAGTTCCAAAGTCATATCATGTGAGCCTGCAGCAGGATGACTTGACTACACTGGTCTTGCATCCAAGGATAGGTAGCTACACTGGCTACCGTCCATTCTTCTCTTCACCCCCTCCTCTTGAGCTGGTTGCCACTTGAACTTAGAAGGGAATACCCCGCTCCTCGAGGATGGAGTTGCTGGATTGGGGAATCACTGGGTTGTCGTACTGGAGAAGTTAGTTTCTTTGTCATTCTAGTTGGGGAGAGCCACCATCACTTACACTGAACAAGTCAGATTCATAGTCGTAAGAGTTTGCGTATGAGTTGAGATATTTTTGACCTGGCTATTGAGGAGACTTGAGCAGAGTTTTGGGATTCTCAGGGACTGTTGGATTTCAAACACGGTTCTCAATAAGGTTCCGCCCGCACTAAAATTCCAAAGGTCCGACTTAAGCTCCAAACTTTGATTTTGCGAAGACAAGTTTGATAGTTAGACTTAATCCATCTTTCTTCTTTTTCTTTTCTTTCTTTTCTTTCTGCACTTATTGCATAAGTGTTTGCTAGGCACTAGCAAAGGTAAAGTATAGGGGGATGATGAATCCACGTTTCATCATCTTTATTCTATCATTTTGGCACCAAAAATCCTAGCAAATGCCTGTAAATAGCCTTAAATCAAGCATCTTAGCATTCATGCATGTGCATCTCAACAGTGTATAAATTACTGTAATTAAGGCCAAAATTATAGAATAAATAAAGAAAAGAAAAAGAATAAAATATTGTAAATATTTTATGACCCAAAACCCCCGAGACCTAGGCATCTTGATGAATGGGTCGACAAGGAATAAAGTAGGGGGAGATAAGGTCAGAAATACAGTCAAAATACCTATTCATTCTATTCATTCTTTATTCATTTTGGGACCCATTTTTGGTTCCACTTTTTATTCATCAAATAAAGAAACTTTGTACATGAAAGTTGTAGATAAATTTATAAAGAAAAATACAAAATTGACTTCACAGAAAAATAATGTACAGATAAAAAGTTATGGTCTGAATAAAAATCCAGAATGCCAACTTCCCAGACCCGTATCTCACAACTGACAACTCCAAATGTAGAAAACTCACCTTTAATTGTATATATAATAAAATAATCTATCCAATGGTGGTGGTTTCGCATTTGGCGGAGCTACGGTCTGAAAGTTGAGTTTTGGACCCCTATTGTATACTTGTACTGAATAAAATATTCAATTTATTCTTTATTCATTATTTATTCATTTTTATATTTTTAATAATTTTGTAAATATTACTTATAATATATATGTGCATTAAAATTGAAATAACATGCAAAGAAAAATAAAAATAAAAATACTTGTATAAAGACTACATAGGTATTACACATACATGTATACCTATATACAATACACTTGTATTTTATTAAATTTACAAAACAAATCAGAAAAATAAAATAAAAATATATTTATGTATATAAAAGTATGTTATAATTTTATAAAATACTAAATAAAAATAATAAGAATAAAATACCTAAATAAAAATAAAATATCAAGATACATAGGTATTATACCTATATAGGGTTAAAAAGGTAACTTGTAAAAATATAAGTCATAAAAATAAATAAAAATCAGAAAAAAAATACTACATAAAATTTTGAACATTTTTTATTTTATAACTTTTATTTAATTCGGCCATTTATTATTTTAAATTGAATTAACAAAACAATAATTCAGGGTTTTTCCTGGTTGGTCCACGTGGACCAACCAGGCGCAAACCCTAGTTGACCTTGGTCAACTAGGTGACCTACCCCCTGTGGCCATGTCAGAGGCTTATTTTTGGGTCGATTTCTTGGTTTTTTCGAGGGCGCTAGGCACCTCATTTCGTGCTAGCGCCTTCTTGACTTTTGATCATCGATGATCGAGGAGGCTCGCCCATATCTAACATCGGTTTGTGGATCACTGAATCGCTCCAGAGATCTTGGTCTTTGGACCCCTGTCACCACGAGTCAAACCACTTAAAACCAACTCCTCCTCTTCCAATTCGAGTTCGAGTCCCCTTGGTCCACTCTTCAGCGCCACCTCCGTGCTCCTGAGCTCCGTGGAGGTGACAGCTCCATCGCCAGCCCTTCAGCCAAGGCGCGCGAAGTCGAGGGAGTCTCCATCACCTCCGCCAACAGCCGGCGTCGAGGTACCCTCTTTCCTCTGGCTCCGGCCATCGAGGGCATCCCCCCGCTTATTTCTTTCTTGCATTTAGTTCCTGTTAGCTTAAGCTTCAAAACCCCAAAAAAATTATACGTTCCATCGCTTATTTCGCTCATCCAAGCATCCTCGCCGGAGCGCACCTCCGGCCACCGACGATCACCTTCCCTCGCGTATCGATTAGGTTCTCCGCGAGGCCCAGGCAATTTTCCCTGGGCCTTTTCACCACTTTTTGCAGGTCAAAGACCCTTGAACGCACCTGGAGGGCCATTTTGATTCCTCGCCGGAGATATCTGGAGCGCAAAGCTCCGCCGCCTTCGCGCCAGCACCTCGACGCTCCTCCGGCGAATCCGAGCCATCCAGTCCATAGAAGGACCTTCCAGGAGCCTGCAGCTCCATTTTGGAGCCCATCCATCGCCTGAGGAGCGAGATCGGAGTCGGGGAAGTTCGCCTCCGCCGGCCTTCTTCCCTGTTCTTCCTCCTCGCTTCTCCACCGTCCGATTGAGCCGCAGCTCCAGTTGCTCCACCGACCGTCCGATCAAGCCGCCTCAGCAGCCGTCGATCTCCTCGCGGAGATCTAATCCGAGGCGTCGGATCTGAAGGGGTATCGCGGACCCAGGACACGCCACGTGGATAAGTGGGATTCATTCCACCGTCCGATCTTCCGCCAGCGAGGGTATTTTGCATCCTATCCCTCGCAATTTTTGTATTTATTTTTTAGTATTTAAACTTTCGTCTGTAGTGTAAAAATTTTGTAATATTTGCATAGAGACCCCCGAACTTTGCTTATTTGCACTTAGGTCCTCCGCCACGTCACCTCACGTGACCTGTACACGTGAGGTGTGGGCATTTTGCAGAAGGACCCTCGGGCTTTTGTGTATTTCGTTTCAGTACACAAATTTTAGTATCAAGTGTAAACTTTTTGGGCATTTTGCAATTAGGCCCCCAGGGTTTCGACATATTGCATTTTAGTCCTTCCCAGGCGCGTGCAAGTCACGCGCCCTGGTGGGTAAATTGTTTGCGTGCCCAGGCGGTTTTTGTAATTAATGTTTGGGTCTAAAAATTGAATATAAAGTGTATATTTTTGTGTAAAATTGCATGTATGCCCCTGGATGTTTTAGATATTGCACATATACCCCTGCTAGGCCTGATTATTAATTGGATGCTTGTTGTATTTATTCGAATGATCATTTCAAGCCCAAAAATTCCACAAAAATAGACTTAAGCATCTGGACATGTGTACTTTCACGCCACCAAGTTAGTTTTTGATTTTATTTTATTTTCATATTTATTAAAAATCAAAAACTTGCTTTTTGTGCACTGTCTAGCTTAGAAAATACCAAAAAAATATTAAAACACCTCTAAAAATTCCAAAAAAATTACCTAGTGTCTATTTTCTCCTATTTTAGTGTCAGTCCAAAAATCATTAAAAATTTCAAAGGAAAAACACTAAAAATTCAAAAACAATCAAAAACTTCAAAAAAATTATATAAAATAGTAGAAAAACCCAAAAATCACAAACTCAACTTCTGTTTGTTCTTTATTTTATGCTTTTTATTTGAAAAATAGTGTGAAGAGTTTTAGCTACTGGTTGGTATTTTTAAATTTCATTTTACTCATAGCCAGCCTTATTTGCACTGATTTGCCTTATTTCAGTATTTAAAAATACCAAAAACACTTTGAAAAATCCCCAAAAATCACAAAAACAGTAAAAAAATCATAAAAAGACTAAAAAAAATTTATCTCTGAATTTTTGAGTATTTTTGCACCTTTTATAAATATTTTAGCTTGCCTTCTATTATATTGTCCTTACTTTCCAATATTGAAAAAGAAATAAAAAAATATAAAATCTAAAATCTAAAAATCAGAAAATTAAAAATCAAAATACAAAATTAAAAATTAAATAAAAATAAAAAAATTAAAAATTAAAAACCCACAAAATTTATTTGCTTGCTTGCTTAGTGTAGACACATCACACACACACACACACTTTAGCACTTGCTTGAACTACCCTGCTTGCTCCCTGATGAATCCACATTTCATCATCTTTATTCTATCATTTTGGCACCAAAAACCCTAGCAAATACTTGTAAATAGCCTTAAATCAAGCATCTTAGCATTCATGCATGTGCATCCAAACAGTGTATAAATTACTGTAATTAAGGCCAAAATTATAGAATAAATAAAGAAAAGAAAAAGAATAAAATATTGTAAATATTTTATGACCCAAAACCCCCGAGACCTAGGCATCTTGATGAATAGGTCGACAAGGAATAAAGTAGGGGGAGATAAGGTCAGAAACACAGATATAATACCTATACTTCCTGTTCATTCTTTATTCATTTTGGGACCTATCTTTGGTTCCACTTTTTGTACATCAAATAAAGAAACTTTGTGCATGAAAGTTGTGGATAATTTCATAAAGAAAAATACAAAATTGACTTCACATAAAAATCATGTACAGACAAAAAGATATGGTCTGAATAAGAATCCAAAATCCCAACTTTCCAGACCCGTATCTCACAACTGACAACTCCAAATGTAGCAAACTCACCTTTAATTGTATATAGAATAAAATAATCTATCCAATGGCGGTGGTTTCGCATTTGGCGGAGCTACGGTTTGAAAGTTGAGTTTTGGACCCCTGTTGTATACTTGTACTGAATAAAATATTCAATTTATTCTTTATTCATTATTTATTCATTTTTATATTTTTATAATTTTGTGAATATTACTTATAATACATATGTGCATTAAAATTGAAATAAAATGCAAAGAAAAATAAAAATAAAAATACCTATATAAAGAATACATAGGCATACTGCACATACTTATACCTGTATAGAATACACTTGTATTTTATTAAATATACAAAACATAACAGAAAAATACAATAAAAATATATTTATGTATATAAAAGTATGTTACAATTTTATAAAATACTAAATAAAAAATAATGAAAATAAAATACCTAAATAAAAATAAAATATCAAAATACATAGGTATTATACCTATATAGGGTTAAAAAAAGGCAACTTGTAAAAATATAAGTCATAAAAATAAATAAAAATCAGAATAAAATACTACATAAAATTTTGAACATTTTTTATTTTATAACTTTTATCTAATTCGGCCATTTAGCATTTTAAATAGAATTATTAAAATATTTTTCCAGGGTTTTTCCTGGTTGGTCCACGTGGACCAACCAGGAGGCCAGGACTGTTGACCTAGGTCAACAGTCTGACCTACCCCCTGTAGCTCCTGACAACCTCGGTTTCGACCCAATTTCATGGATTTTTCGTGGCCGAGACTTTCATCTTTTTGTGTTGCAACCTTCTGCAACATTATTCCTCGATCCTCCCTCTAGCTCGCCCATGCTTAACCTTGGTCGTCGGACCCAAGATTCGCAAGATAGGCCTTGATCTTTGGACCCCTGTCACCTCGGGTCAAACCACTTAAAACCAACTCCCCCTCTTCCATTTCGAATTTGAGTCCCCTTGGTCCACCCTTCAGCGCCATCATCGTGCTCCTGAGCTTCGTGGAGGTGACAGCTCCATCGCCAGCCCTTCAGCCAAGGCGCGCGAAGTCAAGGGAGCCTCCACCACCTCCCGCGAAGTCGCTGGTCGAGGTACCTATTTTCCCTCTGGCTCCGGCCATCGAGGGCTCGCCCCGCTTATTTATTTCTTGCATTTAACTCCTGCTAGCCTTAGGATCAATATCCCCCAAAAAATTCGAAGTTCCATCATCTGAATCGCTCGATCACCCACTTTGGCCGGAGCGCACCTCCGGCCGTTCGCCGCCACCTCGTAGCACACATCCCCGCACCTCCGCGAGGCCCAGGCAATTTGCCCTGGGCCTTTTCACAACTTTTTGCAGGTCAAAGACCCTTGAAAGCACCTGGAGGGCCATTTTGATTCCTCGCCGGAAATATCTGGAGCGCAAAGCTCCGCCGCCTTCGCGCCAGCACCTCGACGCTCCTCCGGCGAATCCGAGCCATCCAGTCCATAGAAGGACCTTCCAGGAGCCTGCAGCTCCATTTTGGAGCCCGTCCAACGCCTGAGGAGCGAGATCGGAGTCGGGGAAGTTCGCCTCCGCCGGCCTTCTTCCCTGTTCTTCCTCCTCGCCTCTCCACCGTCCGATTGAGCCGCAGCTCCAGATCGCGTGTCGACCGTCCGATCTGCCACGCCCAGCCACCGTTGGATATCTTTACGAGATCTAATCTCAGACGTCGGTGCGAACCGTCATCGGCCGTTCCCAAGCTGCCACGTGGATTAGTGGCTCGTTCCCAGCCGCTGGATCGCGCTTCGCCACTAGCCGTTGGATTCGAGCCACGTGTCGTCATCGGAGCGCCCGAGCGAGGGTATTTTGCATCCCAACCCTCGCACTTTTTGTATTTATTTATTAGTCTTTAAACTTGTGTCTGTAGTGTAAAAGTTTTGTAATATTTGCATAGAGACCCCCAGACTTTCAGTATTTGCATTTAGGTCCTCAGCCACGTCACCTCACGTGACCTGTACACGTGAGGTGTGGGCATTTTGCAGAGGAACCCCCGTACGTTTGTGTATTTTGTTTTAGTCCTAAAACTATTGCAGCACGTGTAAACTTTTTGGTTATTTTGCAAGTAGGCCCCCAGGGTTTCGTAATATTACAGTTTAGTCCTCGCCAGGCGCGTGCAAGTCACGCGCCCTGGTGGGAAAATTTCTAAGAGGCCCAGGCGGCTTTTGTAATTGCTTTTTGGTATTAAAAATTGAATATTCAGTGTAAAGTTTTGTGGAAATTTGCATGTATGCCCCTGGATGTTTCGGATATTGCACATATACCCCTGCCAGGACTGTTTAATGTTTGGATGTTTGCTCTAATTATTTAGCCTATCATTTTAACTCCAAAAATTTCACAAAAATAGATTTAAGTATCTGGACACGTGTACTTTGACGCCATCTATTTAGTTTTTGACTTTATTCTATTTTTATATTTATTAAAAATCAAAAACATCTATTTTGTGTACTGTCTAGCTTAGAAAATACCAAAAAAATATTAAAACACCTCCAAAAATTCGAAAAAATTCACCTAGCGTATATTTTATTCTATTTTAGTGTCAATCCAAAAATCATTAAAAATCTCAAAAGAAAAACACTAAAAATTGAAAAACACTCAAAAACTTCAAAAAAATATATAAAATAGTAGAAAAATCCAAAAATAGCAAACTCAGTTCCTGTTTGTTCTTTATTTTGTCCTTTTTATTTGAAAAATAGTGTGAAAATTTGTTGTTGCTGTTTGCTATTTTTAATTCTCATTTTTATCACAGCCAGCATTATTTCCACTGTTTTCCTTTATTTCAGTGATTAAAAATTCCAAAAACATTCTTAAAAATCCCCAAAAATCACAAAAACAGTAAAAAAACCCTGAAAAGACTAAAAACAATTTATTTCTGAATTTTTGTTAATTTTTACTTAGTTTTATAAATATTTTAGCTTGCCTTGTATTATATTGTCTTTATTCTCCAATATTGAAAAAGAAATAAAAAAAATATAAAATATAAAATATAAAAATCAGAAAATTAAAAATCAAAATACAAAATTAAAAATTAAATTAAAAAAATTAAAAATTAAAAACCCACAAAAATTCATTTGCTTGTTTGCTTAGTGTAGACACTCCACACATCACACACACACACTTAGCATTTTTGCTTGAACTACCCTGCTTGTTCCCTGTGTTCGAACTCTCTACATACTTGCACCTATACATCTTTTATGTAGAGTTAAAAATAAATTTTAACTCCACATTATTTCTAATTTGTTGATCTTAGTGTGGGTTAATTGTTGATTAAACACGGATTTTGATTGGTCGACACTTCGACTGAGTTCACGCTTTGTGTTGAACTTAAGACCATCGATTTCCGCGTTTATCAAATGGCGCCGTTGCCGGGGAGCAGCAGCGAGTAGTTCATATTTTATTTGTTTGATTGTGTGATTGTTTACCATAGCATCATTTTCCATCTCTTACATTTTGATATATCTTGTTGAGCTACCTGACCACTCTTCTTTGTCTTCTTGCGAGGGACCGCGGAGCGAGGCGGATCGCCTAGGTGACCTGACGCATCCTTGGGAAGTGGAGCCGGCTATTCTTAGCCAAGCCGGCAGGAGAGAGCAAGGAGTGAGAGAGAGAGTGATTAGATTAGTTTTCATTTATTTTTGGTGAGAGAGTGATTCATTTAATTTGTAATAATACAGGTACACTTGGACTTGGACACTTAGACATTCGGTCCTAATTTCCGGGTGTTTGTTCACCCGGGGGCTCACCGCGGATTTTTATCGCGTTTTTATCGCCGTCATTTTCCGGTTTTGTTTTCATTTTTCACTTTCTTTTGTGGATTGAGCTCTTAGTTCTAGGTCTGCTTGACTCGATTAGAATAGGTCCAAACACCTAATTATATTTGCATGCTCCTATAGATTCGTATTTGGACTTAGACTAATTAAACAGTTAGCTAGTAGCTTCCAAATCCACGCGCCGCGAGCTCACACCCGAACAAGCGCTTTCTCCTACCCCAAATGTGTTGGGCAGAGGAGGGGTGAGCCTAGACCGGACACTCGGATTAGGAGTTATTAGTTAGCTTGTGGTTCTTCACGCTAGCAGCTGCCTGTTCTAGGACGATTTCCGCTTGCATTTCGCCATATAGCTTAGATTTAAAAATTCTGCTTTGCATCCCGCATGGAGAGAGCTGGGATTCGCTGTAAGTCCTCTTACTTTGCATGCATCATCTAGGCACAAAGGTGAGATTTCCACCTTGGTGTCGACTTGCACGGCTTTTCCGACTCTATTCTCCCTCTGTTTTTGGAACAAAGTAGGATAAAGGAAAAACACAAAGACCGTTAGGCGCTTGTTTGAATTGACTCAAAAGAAGCGATAACACCAAAAAAATTAAAAAAGGGACTGCTAAAGAAAACTTGACCAAAATAAAATTGGTAATTGGATTCATTGCTTGGGGAGAGTAATACCCTCACTTGTCTTCAGGTTGCATGGGAAGGTTTCCTTCCAAGTGAGGTGAGCGCTTCGTAAGGATTAGAGCCCAAAACCCAACTTGTGGCTGCCTTGTGTATCGCCTGGATTTCCGAAGTATTGGCGCTACTATCGTACGTAGTCGAGTAGGACTTGGTCGCCATTGGTGACTCTCTATTGTGAGAGCACCGACCTTGTCCGAAGTACCGAGCTTGGGCCACGCCTTCACGGGTGTGTCTGTCTCACCGGCTGCGTCCGAGTAGGACCTTGTACGCTCACGGGTGATTCCGTTGCGAGCGAGGTCCGAAGTATCGGTTTCGCCTATCGGCTTCCTCCCTCTATTTCTTTGGCTGAGTAGGGATCCAGGAAGGGTTACAAGGACCTCAAAAAGCGCAAGTTACAGGTTACACAGGAGGAGGACAAGTACGGGGACACTTTCCTGACAGTACTCTCGCTCCTATAGGCGTAGCGCTCTAAGGACTCGTGAAAAGATAAATACCTGAAAACAAGCTAAAACTGACAAGATAAAAGCCGATCCTTCACGGCTTCACGAGTTGAGTTGGTGAACTTACCCTTGCTTTGTGTTTGATTGTTAGATTTATTAAGGTCAAGATCAAAAACACCGCACGATTGTGCACAATTTTGTTGCATCTCATCTTCTTCTTCCCTTGCATTTATCCTGCTCTTCCCGAATAATCAAGATGATGGGACGGAGATCTCTTAGGCCGACCTTGTCGGCACCGCTATCTAGCACTCCTCCTTACTCATCTAGGAATGCCTCGGAGAGTCCGCTCTCCGAGCCCGAGTTTACATCCACCCTGTTCCCCCTCGACCACCCTTCCCATTCTCCTTCCCTCAGTCCGATTGTGTCAGAATTCAGTGCATCACAGAGTTCAGCTCATTAAACAGCACCTGAAATGGCCTCTTTTGCATTTTCAGAGAATCCAGTAATGGCAGACAGAGGCGAGCACCCAGATGACCACGACCATCCTCCGTTCATTATTGACCAAGTGGCCATCAACAATTCCTTGCTAGCGTCCCTGGAGACTATGCAGAGGCAGATCCGAGACCAGGGCACTTTCATGGGTGACCTTATGAGAGAGATCGCACAGCTGAGAGAGAACCGACCTGGAGGAGGCGGTGGCGGAGAAGGAGGAGGACCTGATGCAGGAGGAGGCGATCCAGACGGTGAGCGACCGCCACAGACCATCATGAGGGAACTGCATAACCCAGCTTCGTCCCTCACTCACCGGTGGATCAGACTCCCGCCAATCCACGGAGACTTCGAGCTTCGGCACCACACGATTCAGCTTCTTCCCAAGTTCCATGGGCTGCCGACCGAAGAGCCGCACCTCCATCTCCAAGAGTTCGAAATGATATGCAGCACTATCCACGATCGGTTGTTGACCGAGGACACTATCAGGATGATCGCCTTCCCGTTCTCATTGGTTGATCGAGCCGCATATTGGCTCAAGCATCTAGGGCGATTCGTCGATACTTGGGGAGATCTCCGATCCGTATATTTGAAGAAATACTATCCTCTCGGCCGGACCAACGCAGCTTGAGCCATGATCAGCAACTTCGTCATGATCCCAAATGAACAGTTCCATGAAGCATGGGATCGATTCAGAGAGCTCATAAACCGGTGTCCACATCACGATATCTCCAAGCCCCACCTGGTGCAGAGTTTCTTCTGTGGGATGACACCGGAGCTGCAGGGGCTTGTGAACGCCTCTTGCGGTGGATCATATTTCTCTAAAGGTGAAGACGATGTATGGGACATCTACGAAGGTATGGCAGAGAACTCCACAGTGATGACCCAGGCCAGAGTCTACAATCAGCAGAAGCCCCCGCAAGGAGCGGGATCATTTCAGAGGATCGCTCGCATCGATGCCGGTCCCAGCACAACGTCGGTAGCCGCAGCACAAGCCGAGTTAGCAGCAGCCGACATGGGCATTATCAGTGAAAAGCTGGACCGCATGGAGATCCTCGAAAAGAAACAGAACCAAGGTCTAGCCCAGATGGACCTTCTCACCAAAACAATGAGTGACCTGAAGACTCAAATTCTCTGTATTCAGGAGGCACAAGCCCATTCCCAACAGCCTCCCAGGTCACAGGTTGCTTCCAGCAGCAACAATCCCAACCAGGCCTCCACCTCATACCGCCAGGTGAACCATATCCAGGCGGAGCCGGTTCCATTGTTGCAGTACCATCCAGAGCAACCGCCATCTCAAGAGACGTAGATGGTGGTGTATCAGCCGGAGCAGCCGCTGGCAGTTCTTCCTCCACCTTCCTTCGAGCAGGAACCGTTGATGGAAGTCAACGGGATTTGGTATGACCGATACCCTCAGCCCGCAATTCGTAGGGATCATCCCGGATTCCGTTGGGGTAATGGTGGTTCCTCATCCCAACAGCATCCCCCTGCTCAAGGACAGCAGAGCAGCCAGCCACATCAGTACAACCAGCAGCCCCAGTATGCCCAGCCACAACAATACCAGAGTGGTCCTCGTCCCGCCTATCAGGGACAACAGTGGAGGCAGCGTCAGCCGCCTCAGCATTCTTATCACCAGCCTTCCCCCCAGTTTCAGCAACAACACCAGCAGCAGCAGCCCCATTTCCAGCAGGGACAGACGTCCGGTTCTCAGGGTCCAGCCTTCGAGAACCCTGCTCTTGATGATCTTGCCCGCTTGCTATCTGAACAGCGAGCATCTTTCAGGCAAGAAATGGATGAGTTCCGGCAGGAAATGCGGGACATCATCAAAGGCAAAGCCGCCATACCCGCTCAGATCGAACCAAACCCTAATAATTTAAAAAGAAAATCTGAGCAGGTAGAGTCCACAGAGGATACCTCTCCTAGTAATTATTTGAGTGACATGTCTTATTCCTATTATGATGCTGATTTTGTTACTACTAGGAGCGGTAGGATGCCAGCCGGCGGCGCCTCTTCTGAGCGACAGCCAGATGCAGAATCAGGAGCGCCAGAGGAGCAGAGGAGCGGTGCTGATGCCGCTACAGATGATGTTGCAGACGGTGGTGCTGATGCCACCAATGATGGAGACCAGGACGACGGTACTGATGCCGTTGTGATACCAGATGCAGACGGTGGTGCTGATGCCACCATTTTGGATGCTGAACTAGAGCGCGGTGCTGATGCCGCGAAGACAGGTGCTAGTGGCGGTACTGAGGCCACCACATCCACTTTTGTTGAGCCATCTGTGATGTTGCCACATTTTGTATCTAGAGACTGTGGGAACAAAAACAAAAACAAAAATATGAATAAAGGAAAGGTTTCTGTTCAAATTACGGATCCATATGTGGCGAATGATGATTATCGTATGGATTCTCCGTCTTCACAGGCACAGGGACCGATTCCTAGTCCTCCATCTGAGGAGGACCCTACAATCCCCTTCCCTAAGGCACTCCGCCGAGCGAAGGGGAGTAAAAAAGAAAATCCAAAAAAGAGTCAACAGGTAGAGTTCGGCAACGAGATGATTGACAGATTTCATATTCAGCTGACTCTACGAGAAGCATTTGAGCATATCCCCTTCTTCAAGAAGAATTTGAAAGAAACAACCACTGTCCGAAGGAAGAAGAGGCACAGAGATCAAATCCATATGCTCACTCATAACACTTGCTGCGCCATTCAGAACACATTGCCAGCCAAGCGACCAGACGCAGGAGCTCCCTATGTCAGATGCGAGATTCAGGAGCAGCAGTTTGATTGTACTCTATTAGACAGTGGCTCTTCAATTAACCTCCTTCCGGCAGCCTTACTCAAGCAGTTCGAGTTTGGCCCTCTTCTTCGAAGCAGAACCGTCCTTCAGTTTGCTGATAGGTCGATTAAGAGGCCGAAGGGGTTATTGAAAGACGTGGTCGTTGCCATTCAGGGCCTGCAATTCCCCGTGGACTTCGTTGTGTTGGACATGGAGATCCCTAAGTCGGTAACTGATGCCCCCATCATTCTCGGACGTCCATTCTTGGCCACAGCCAAGGCGGTGACCGACCACGATAGCGGGAAGGTATGTTTTCGCGTAGAGGGCGAAACCATACAAATAGAGACGATCGAAGAGATCAGGGCCAGAGAGGCAGAATGCTTAGAATAGTCCAGCGAAGCCGAGCAGATGACATAGGAGGAGCTAGACATCCACCAGGTTTGTGATTTTGAGATGACTGATGATGAATCCAACTGGAAAGATCCCGTAGCACCGACCCTCGCCTTGCCTACAGATTCATTGTATCTCAAGCTCATGGCAGTCGAGAGCCGGGAGAGCACATCCCTGGATGAGGATATCTCTGAGGCTGACAGTGTTGTGATGAGTGGTGCTGAAGAATTTCAATCTTGCTCATCGTCTTCTGATCCCTCGGATTCAGACATAGACTGGGATGACTTTGATGATTATTTGCCTTGTCTGATTCCTTCTGAGCCAGCAGCCATGACAGAGTGCGAGCCAGTGCAGTTTATTGATGATCCATCAGGCCGCCTTTCGTCAGAAATTCATGCAGAGCGAGAGTTCTCACATGCAGACCTGGTAGCATTTACACAGACATATCAGAAACCAGATCTGTCACCTCCCAGTTGTCCAGAACGGAAACCTCTGCCGCAGTCAATGAAGTACAGATTCCTTGCTGGAGAGCCAGAAATGCACCCAGTCATTATCTCAGCAGATTTGACTGGAGAACAAGAATCTCGTCTGATGGAGGTTCTTGAAAGAAATCGCAAGGCAGTCGGTTGGAGTATAGCTGATCTCCAGGGGCTGAGCCCAAATCTTTGCTCTCACCACATTTATCTTGAGGATAACGCTAAGCCGTCGCGTGAGTTCCAACGACGACTGAACCCGAATCTTCGAGACGTAGTCATGAAAGAAATTTCCAAGTGGTGGAGCGCCGATTTTATCTATCCCATCTCCGACTCCAAATGGGTAAGTCCGCTACATGTGGTACCCAAGAAGACGGGTATCACTACAGTTGTTAATGAGTCTGGAGAGGAGATCGCCACCAGAGTACCGACTTCTTGGAGGGTCTGTGTGGACTACAGACGATTGAATGAGGCCACCAAGAAGGATCACTTCCCGCTACCTTTTATTGATCAGATTATCGAGCGGTTAGCCGGGAAGAGTCATTACTGCTTTCTTGATGGGTACTCTGGATATAATCAAGTGGCCATTGCGCCCGAAGACCAGGAGAAAACGACATTCACCTGTCCGTTTGGGACTTATGCTTTCAGACGGATGCCCTTTGGTCTATGTAACGCTCCGGCGACATTCCAAAGGTGCATGTTGTCCATCTTCTCGGACATGGTGGGTGACTGTTTAGAGGTCTTCATGGATGACTTCTCGGTCTATGGCGACGGGTTCGACGCTTGTCTTGACTGCCTAGACCGTGTGCTGAAGCGCTGCATTGAGGTTAATCTTGTCTTATCCTGGGAGAAGAGTCATTTCATGATGACTCAGGGGACGGTCCTTGGTCATATCGTCTCCAACAGGGGCATGGAGGTCGATCCGGATAAGGTGGATATCATCAGAAAACTCAATCCACCGTCCAATTTGCGTCAGTTACGGTCTTTTCTGGGGCATGTCGGTTTCTACCGACGGTTCATTCAGGACTTCAGTCGAATTGCCCGACCGCTTACTGACTTGCTCACCAAAGACACCGAGTTTATTGTTAATGATAAGTGTCTTGAATCATTTGAGACTCTCAAGAATATGGTTGTCTCAGCTCCTGTCCTTCAGCCGTCCGATTGGTCTCTCCCATTCGAGATCATGACGGATGCTTCAGATTTTGCCGTTGGGGCTGTGCTTGGACAGAGGAGGGATGGTTTACCGTTCGCCATTCACTACGCCAGCCGGACTTTGGATGCCGCGCAGCGGAATTACACTATGACTGAGAAAGAGATGATGGTCGTAGTCTTCGCTCTTGATAAGTATCGATCATATATTCTCGGATCTAGAGTGACCATTTATACTGATCATACCGCCATCCGGTATTTAATGGCTAAGAAGGATGCCAAAGCACGTCTCACCAGATGGATCCTTCTACTCTAGGAATTTGATATTGAAATTAAGGACAAGCCTGGAGTCAAGAATGTGGTGGCGGATCATCTCTCCAGATTGGAGAATCTTGAGGAATCTGAGCCCAGCGCACCTATCACTGAGACATTTCCAGATGAGGCGATCTTGGCTGTCACCTCACTCCCGTGGTATGCTGACTTTGTAAACTATCTTGTTGCCAAGACAGTCCCTCAGGGTTGGCCCAGGCAGAAACTTGAGACCTTACTAGCTAAGGCCAAGTTTTACCATTGGGAGGATCCCGTCCTTTATCATGAGGGAGGGGATAGTATCTGGAGGAGGTGCATTCCTCAAGAAGAGCAGCATAGCGTCCTCACATACTGCCACAAGCTTGAGGCAGGAGGACATCATTCTGGAAAAAGAACAGCACAGAAGGTGCTTCAATCCGGTCTATGGTGGCCTACTCTCTTCAAGGATTCTGATGAGTTCGTGAAGAGATGTACTGACTGTCAGAAAATGGGAACCTGCGGACAGAGAGACATGATGCCCATGCAACCCATTCACTTCTGTGAGGTTTTTGGTGCATGGGGGATTGATTTCATGGGCCCATTTCCTAAGAGTCAGGGATTCGAGCATATTTTGCTCGCTGTAGATTATGTCAGCCGATGGGTTGAGGCTATCCCCGCCCGAGCCGCAGATGCTAAAACCGTTTGCAAATTTTTGAGGAAAAATATCATTTCACGGTTCGGTGTACCTAGAGTCTTGATTTCAGATGGGGGTCTCACTTCATCAATGACAAAGTCAGGGCCCTTGCAGACGAGTTCGGCATTGACCATCGGGTTGCCACTCCTTATCACCCTCAGACTAATGGTCTGGCCGAAGTATCGAACAGGGAGATAAAGACTATCTTGCAGAAAGTTGTCCGCCCAGACCGAAAGGATTGGTCACAGCTTTTGGACTCGGTCTTGTGGGCTTATCGGACCTCTTTCAAGAATCCATTGGGAATGTCTCCCTTTCGTCTCGTCTATGGCAAGCCGTGCCATTTGCCAGTGGAAATCAAGCACAAATCTTTTTGGGCAGTTACAGAATTGCTTCTAGATCCCGAGAGTATAGGAGACCAAAGAAGAGCAGAATTGGCAGCCCTGGAAGAATTGAGAGATACAGCCTTTTCCAACAGCCTACAGTACAAGGAAAAAGTGAAGACATGGCATGATTCGCATATCATCCATAAACAGTTTGAGCCAGATCAGAGAGTATGGTTGTTTGATTCCAGGCTGAAATTATTCCCAGGAAAGTTGCAGAGCAAGTGGAAAGGACCGTATGTGGTCAGGAAGGTACATGACAATGGCAGCATCGACATATCCGAACCGTCATCTTCCTCTACCTTCCGCGTCAATGGTCAACGCTTGAAGCTATATCTTGATCATGATCCGCCGACCATTGACGTTGCCCCCATTCTTCTGGTATGAGATGTGTCTTTTGACTCGCATCATCTGCATCTCATACATGGTGATCAATTCCATCTTCCGCTGTACAAATCCATTTGTTCATATCACCCTGTTGTCTGTCGATTTATTTTCTTATTTTCTTCTTTCCTTCTTTTCCTCTTCTATCTTCTTCATCTACCGAAAAGGTGCCGCTCTTGTAGACAGTTTTCCATACTTAGGACGTACCTTGTCCTAAGTATAGGGGGGTTGGCACCCCGAGTTTTTTTTATCCTCTCCATTGTCTCCTCTTCTTGTCTATACTTAGGGATATCTTACCCTAAGTATAGGGGGAAACAACCCGAGTACGATATGTTCATTCCCACCCTTGACCCTCCCTGCCTTGTGTACAGTCTGCTATACTTAGGATTATTTGATCCTAAGTATAGGGGGGACGGTCAACTTCTCATTGATTCATTCATCCATTCTTTAGACTTGCCTATACTTAGTACGAGTTATGTCTTCTCTTTTCTCTCCGATCTATGAGGACATATCTCAAGCTAAGTATAGGGGGGTCGTATATACTACGTATATACTTTAGCCATAACTCGTACTTTCGTATTTTCTTAATAATATGGCTAAAAATTCTTTAAAATTCATTAAAAATTCTTAATAAAAAGATGTGGTTATTCCTTAAATTCTTTTTGTATTTACTGATTAATAAATCAGGTGAAAATATTTTTTGCAAAATGTTTGAAAAATAGTTTGAAAATCTTTGTGAACATCTATTGAAAACTATTTTGAAAATATTTTGTTATATGTTTTCAACCTTTGTAAAAATGTGTGGTTTGTAAAATTTATTTTCTTTGTGTGAAATAAAAATGTTTGAAAAATGATTTGCAAATGGTTTGAAAAATGGTTGCAAAAATGTTTTGAAAAACCGATATATACTGTTTGAAAAACCTTTGCAAAATGATTTTCAAATGTGTGTAAAATGTTTGTAAAAACTATTTTGGACTATAGTTTTCAAAAATTGTGTGTAAATTGTTTTCAAATAAGTTTGAGGAATATACACATCACATCAAAATCCATCTTATGTATATATGTATAAAATTGATCACTTACCCTTGTAAATTTTAAAATCCACTTCTTGTATATATAAAGAAGCACTCCCGTGTACATATTTTCACCTAGTTTTTAGCCAAAACTTTTTGTTTTCAAAAATTCCCAAAAACATTTGCAAAATTAAAATCCAAAAACATTTGAAAAATCTATCTGAAAAATACAAAAAAATGCATATGCATAAGCATGCATCATCTTTTCAAAAATCCATAAAAAGTTCAAAAATTCTTGAAAATTGCATCACAAAAATATTTTCTGCATTGCATTACATAGCATTCGCATTTTTCGGATTGAGTTTGATAGTTGAACAAGTCTAAGTAAAATCCAAAGATTGGAGCTTGATTGGACCTTATAATCTATCTAATAACAGGAACCTTATAGGAACTTGGTTTGAGGTACATCAGGTCTAGTTGACTTAATTTTTTGAGGATCACGGGACTTGGTTCAATGGATTCTTGACTGCCTAAGTAGAGTATTTCGGAGCACACGCACGACTCTTGTTGATAATGACCTAACTTGGACACCTGCACCTTTCACATGGCTCAACTCAGTTGGAGTGGTGAGGGGATTGGATTTGCCGGTATGAGACGCACACAAGTGGAAACATTTGTCCTCCTCTAGGGAGGGAAGTGCACCCCAACCCGTCCAGTGATTAGGAAGTCTAAAGACAGGAGGCTGTGGGTTGCGATAAAGCTTCAAAAGAGGGATAGTCTACTGGCTCAAGAGGAAAAACTCCTTATGTAAATGCTGCTGTGAATAGTATTCAAAAAAAATGTGTGTTCAGGCATGTACAAAAATAAAAAAGCCTGCAAGTATGTACAAAGTCAATAAGCAAGCTTGAGTTCCAAAGTCCAATATGTGAGCCTGCAGCAGGATGACTTGACTACACTGGTCTTGCATCCCGGGATAGGTAGCTACACTGGCTACCGTCCATTCTTCTCTTCACCCCCTCCTCTTGAGCTGGTTGCCACTTGAACTTAGAAGGGAATACCCCGCTCCTCGAGGATGGAGTTGCTGGATTGGGGAATCATTGGGTTGTCGTATGGAGAAGTCAGTTTCTTTGTCATTCTAGTTGGGGAGAGCCACCATCACTTACACTGTACAAGTCAGATTCATAGTCGTAAGAGTTTGCGTATGAGTGAGATATTTCTGACCTGGCTATTGAGGAGACTTGGACAGAGTTTTGGGATTCTCAAGGACTGTTGGACTTCAAACACGGTTCTCACTAAGGTTCCGCCCGCACTAAAATTCCAAAGGTCCGACTTAAGCTCCAAACTTTGATTTTGCGAAGACAAGTTTGATCATCAAAATTAAATCCAAGTTCTTCTTTTTCTTTTCTTTGTTTTTCTTTTTGCACTTATTGCATAAGTGTTTGCTAGGGACTAGCAAAGGTAAAGTATAGGGGGATGATGAATCCACATATCATCATCTTTATTCTATCATTTTGGCACCAAAAACCCTAGCAAATACCTGTAAATAGCCTTAAATCAAGCATCTTAGCATTCATGCATGTGCATCCAAACAGTGTATAAATTACTGTAATTAAGGCCAAAATTATAGAATAAATAAAGAAAAGAAAAAGAATAAAATATTGTAAATATTTTATGACCCAAAGCCCCGAGACCTAGGCATCTTGATGAATAGGTCGACAAGGAATAAAGTAGGGGGAGATAAGGTCAGAAACACAGATATAATACCTATACTTCCTGTTCATTCTTTATTCATTTTGGGACCTATCTTTGGTTCCACTTTTTGTACATCAAATAAAGAAACTTTGTGCATGAAAGTTGTGGATAATTTCATAAAGAAAAATACAAAATTGACTTCACATAAAAATCATGTACAGACAAAAAGATATGGTCTGAATAAGAATCCAAAATCCCAACTTTCCAGACCCGTATCTCACAACTGACAACTCCAAATGTAGCAAACTCACCTTTAATTGTATATAGAATAAAATAATCTATCCAATGGCGGTGGTTTCGCATTTGGCGGAGCTACGGTTTGAAAGTTGAGTTTTGGACCCTGTTGTATACTTGTACTGAATAAAATATTCAATTTATTCTTTATTCATTATTTATTCATTTTTATATTTTTATAATTTTGTGAATATTACTTATAATACATATGTGCATTAAAATTGAAATAAAATGCAAAGAAAAATAAAAATAAAAATACCTATATAAAGAATACATAGGCATACTGCACATACTTATACCTGTATAGAATACACTTGTATTTTATTAAATATACAAAACATAACAGAAAAATACAATAAAAATATATTTATGTATATAAAAGTATGTTACAATTTTATAAAATACTAAATAAAAAATAATGAAATAAAATACCTAAATAAAAATAAAATATCAAAATACATAGGTATTATACCTATATAGGGTTAAAAAAAGGCAACTTGTAAAAATATAAGTCATAAAAATAAATAAAAATCAGAATAAAATACTACATAAAATTTTGAACATTTTTATTTTATAACTTTTATCTAATTCGGCCATTTAGCATTTTAAATAGAATTATTAAAATATTTTTCCAGGGTTTTTCCTGGTTGGTCCACGTGGACCAACCAGGAGGCCAGGACTGTTGACCTAGGTCAACAGTCTGACCTACCCCCTGTAGCTCCTGACAACCTCGGTTTCGACCCAATTTCATGGATTTTTCGTGGGCCGAGACTTTCATCTTTTTGTGTTGCAACCTTCTGCAACATTATTCCTCGATCCTCCCTCTAGCTCGCCCATGCTTAACCTTGGTCGTCGGACCCAAGATTCGCAAGATAGGCCTTGATCTTTGGACCCCTGTCACCTCGGGTCAAACCACTTAAAACCAACTCCCCCTCTTCCATTTCGAATTTGAGTCCCCTTGGTCCACCCTTCAGCGCCATCATCGTGCTCCTGAGCTTCGTGGAGGTGACAGCTCCATCGCCAGCCCTTCAGCCAAGGCGCGCGAAGTCAAGGGAGCCTCCACCACCTCCCGCGAAGTCGCCGGTCGAGGTACCTATTTTCCCTCTGGCTCCGGCCATCGAGGGCTCGCCCCGCTTATTTATTTCTTGCATTTAACTCCTGCTAGCCTTAGGATCAATATCCCCCAAAAAATTCGAAGTTCCATCATCTGAATCGCTCGATCACCCACTTTGGCCGGAGCGCACCTCCGGCCGTTCGCCGCCACCTCGTAGCACACATCCCCGCACCTCCGCGAGGCCCAGGCAATTGCCCTGGGCCTTTTCACAACTTTTTGCAGGTCAAAGACCCTTGAAAGCACCTGGAGGGCCATTTTGATTCCTCGCCGGAGATATCTGGAGCGCAAAGCTCCGCCGCCTTCGCGCCAGCACCTCGACGCTCCTCCGGCGAATCCGAGCCATCCAGTCCATAGAAGGACCTTCCAGGAGCCTGCAGCTCCATTTTGGAGCCCGTCCAACGCCTGAGGAGCGAGATCGGAGTCGGGGAAGTTCGCCTCCGCCGGCCCTTCTTCCCTGTTCTTCCTCCTCGCCTCTCCACCGTCCGATTGAGCCGCAGCTCCAGATCGCGTGTCGACCGTCCGATCTGCCACGCCCAGCCACCGTTGGATATCTTTACGAGATCTAATCTCAGACGTCGGTGCGAACCGTCATCGGCCGTTCCCAAGCTGCCACGTGGATTAGTGGCTCGTTCCCAGCCGCTGGATCGCGCTTCGCCACCAGCCGTTGGATTCGAGCCACGTGTCGTCATCGGAGCGCCCGAGCGAGGGTATTTTGCATCCCAACCCTCGCACTTTTTGTATTTATTTATTAGTCTTTTAAACTTGTGTCTGTAGTGTAAAAGTTTTGTAATATTTGCATAGAGACCCCCATACTTTCAGTATTTGCATTTAGGTCCTCAGCCACGTCACCACACGTGACCTGTACACGTGAGGTGTGGGCATTTTGCAGAGGAACCCCCGTACGTTTGTGTATTTTGTTTTAGTCCTAAAACTATTGCAGCACGTGTAAACTTTTTGGTTATTTTGCAAGTAGGCCCCCAGGGTTTCGTAATATTACAGTTTAGTCCTCGCCAGGCGCGTGCAAGTCACGCGCCCTGGTGGGAAAATTTCTAAGAGGCCCAGGCGGCTTTTGTAATTGCTTTTTGGTATTAAAATTGAATATTCAGTGTAAAGTTTTGTGGAAAATTGCATGTATGCCCCTGGATGTTTCGGATATTGCACATATACCCCTGCCAGGACTGTTTAATATTTGGATGTTTGCTCTAATTATTTAGCCTATCATTTTAACTCCAAAAATTTCACAAAAATAGATTTAAGTATCTGGACACGTGTACTTTGACGCCATCTATTTAGTTTTTGACTTTATTCTATTTTTATATTTATTAAAAATCAAAACATCTATTTTGTGTACTGTCTAGCTTAGAAAATACCAAAAAAATATTAAAACACCTCCAAAAATTCCAAAAAATTCACCTAGTGTCTATTTTATTCTATTTTAGTGTCAGTCCAAAAATCATTAAAAATCTCAAAAGAAAAACACTAAAAATTGAAAACACTCAAAACTTCAAAAAAATATATAAAATAGTAGAAAAATCCAAAAATAGCAAACTCAGTTCCTGTTTGTTCTTTATTTTGTCCTTTTTATTTGAAAAATAGTGTGAAAATTTGTTGTTGCTGTTTGCTATTTTTAATTCTCATTTTTATCACAGCCAGCATTATTTCCACTGTTTTCCTTTATTTCAGTGATTAAAAATTCCAAAAACATTCTTAAAAATCCCCAAAAATCACAAAAACAGTAAAAAACCCTGAAAAGACTAAAAACAATTTATTTCTGAATTTTTGGTAATTTTTACTTAGTTTTATAAATATTTTAGCTTGCCTTGTATTATATTGTCTTTATTCTCCAATATTGAAAAAAAAATAAAAAAAATAAAAATATAAAATATAAAATCAGAAAATTAAAAATCAAAATACAAAATTAAAAATTAAATAAAAAAAATTAAAAATTAAAAACCCACAAAAATTCATTTGCTTGTTTGCTTAGTGTAGACACTCCACACATCACACACACACTTAGCATTTTTGCTTGAACTACCCTGCTTGTTCCCTGTGTTCGAACTCTCTACATACTTGCACCTATACATCTTTTATGTAGAGTTAAAAATAAATTTTAACTCCACATTATTTCTAATTTGTTGATCTTAGTGTGGGTTAATTGTTGATTAAACACGGATTTTGATTGGTCGACACTTCGACTGAGTTCACGCTTTGTGTTGAACTTAAGACCATCGATTTCCGCGTTTATCACTCCCTGTGTTCGAACTCTCTGCATACTTGACACTATACACCATTTGTGCAGAGTTAAAAATAAATTTTAACTCCACATTATTTCTAATTTGTTGATCTTTAGTGTGGGTTAATTGTTGATTAAATACGGATTTTGATTGGTCGACACTTCGACTGAGTTCACACTTTGTGTTGAACTTAAGACCATCGATTTTCGCGTTTATCAGTCCTCTATACATAACAATACCACATTGGGAAGACTATATTTCCTTTGGAACTCTAATACCTGGAACTGCTCCCCACTGGATATCAGCTCACAAGTTATCTCCATGGAGTGCTCCAACCAAGGAGGGTTTAAATTCATTATTTCAGTTGTTTATGGCGAGAACTGCCCTGTGCTCCGTTCGGATCTCTGGGATCACCTCCAACGACAATCATCCACTATTGACGCTCCTTGGCTGGTCCTGGGTGATTTCAACGTCGTGCGCTTCGTGACGGAAAAGATGGGTGGTCGTGCTCCCCTCGCAAAGCGATGGAAGACTTCAACCGCTGCATTGATGAATGTGGCTTCTATGACATGGAATCGGTAGGTAATGCTTGGTCCTGGTCCAATTCGTCGGTTGGCCCAACGAGAATCGTGGCTCGGCTCGATCGTGCACTGGTAAATACTACCTGGATATCCACCCTCCCAAACGAAGTTATCATACTCTCCCTTGCATTCGAGTGATCACCAACTACTCACGGTGGAGCTTTCTCGTGACGCCAAACGCCTGAAACCATTCATGTATTTTGATTATTGGGCAGCCAGACCGGGCTACTTGGAGGCTGTGGAGAAGGCATGGGCCATACCTATTAACGGGAACCCTCTATTCATCCTTGCCTGCAAGCTACGTAACATTAATGCGTCTCTTAAGAAGTGGGCCTCTCAGGAGGCTAACGTTTTCTCAAAGGTTAGGCTGGCTAAGAATTTTTGGAAAGCATCAATCATGCCTTGGCACTGGATCCCTTCCTTGCACAGCTCGAGATGGAGACAAAATCACACATTGATGGGCTAGATGTGGACATGGAATGGGCTTGGAAGCAGAAAGAGTCGGATTAGTTGGTTAAAGCTTGGTCATCATAACACTAGATTCTTTCACCTCTCTGCTAATGCGAGGGTTGCCAGGAACCACATTAACTCCCTCATTGACACGCAGGGGAAGACTGTTGATAGACCGATTGAGGTCTTTAAAGCAACCCTGGATCACTACTCCGCGTTGCTGGGCCCGGAGCTGCCTCGCCCCTGCTTGGACCCCCCCAGCGCCAAAGAGGGTTCTCTCCGAACAGGCCAGGTCTTGGTTAGTCAGGCCCTTCTCTATCGACGAAATTTGGGATGCGGTACGTTCTATTCCTTCCTCTAGGGTGCCAGGCCCCGATGGGTTCAATGGAGCCTTCTTTAAGCGACACTGGGCCTCCATTTAAGGCGACATATGTTCTGCGATCTCGTTCCTCCAAAGGGGTGGGGGTATGGTGCGGCAAGTCTACCACACATTCTTGACCTTGGTCCCGAAGGTGCAAACCCCAAATGGGACTGGCGATTTTCGCCCAATCTCTTGTTGCAATGTGATATATAAAATATTTTCTAAATTGATTGCAACTAGGCTCGGGGCAGTTCTCCCGCAACTCATTTCGCTGAACCAATCTGCTTTCATTAAAGGGTGCTCCATCAGTGACAACATTCGTCTGGCACAAGAAATTTTACATGGTTTTGATAGACGGTCGAGCTCTAACAAGGCTTGTCACAAGGTGGACTTGTCCAAGGCTTTTGATTCCATCGAGCACTCGTTCATCCTCGACTCACTGAAGTCTATGGGTTTCTACAATAAATGGATCTATTGGATCGGCCCTGCATTACAACGGCTTCATTCTCGGTTTTGGTGAATGGCTCTCCTCATGGTCTCTTCAAGGGGACGCGTGGTCTGCGACAAGGTGACCCGCTTAGCCCTTAATGTTCACTCTGGGCATGGAGGCACTCTCTTGCTTGGTAGACAGGGCTGTGGCTGCCGGCCATCTTAAGCCCTTGGGCAGAGGTTGCACCACGACCCCTACTCACCTCATATACACAGATGATCTACTATTCTTCTCCAAAGGCAACCTCCGTTTCCTTTTGGCCATAAAAGATGTCCTCGACTCATTTCACAATATTTCGGGGCTAAAGCCTAACGCAAGGAAGTCCTGTATCTTTCGGCCCAAATCCTTATGTGACGACTTCTCCTCAACTCTCAGGCTTGACTTTCTGAGCCGCTCTCTGCCCACCCAATACATGGGGCTGCCGCATGGCTCTTCTAATGGGAGAAGAAATGACTACCAGAGTCTGGAGGACAAGGTGAGGGCCTTGCTTGGGGGCTGGAAAACAAAGGCCCTGTCCTTCGCCGACCGTATCCAGCTTCTGAATTCTGTCATTCGGGGGGTCATCCTCTACTGGGTCGCTGGCATCTACATCCCAGTTGGCATTTACAAGATGATTGATAAACTGTGTGTGGAATTCCTATGGGGCCACACAAGACATGACGTTGCTTGGGCCACTGTATGTCTGCCCAGGTCGGAAGGTGGCCTTGGCCCTTGTGACTTTCCCTCTCTCCGTGCCGCCATGGTGGCCTCTTGGTCGTGGAGGGTGATATCCTCGGATTCTTCTATTTGGACGCAGTACATGAGGAATAAATACTTGCATTCTCTCACTTTTTGGGACCTCCAGTATTCCTCTTCCAACACGTGAATTTGGAGGGCTTTCCTCAGGAGTAGGGAGTCTCTTCAGCCTGCTATCGGGGGGGGGGGGGGGTTCCCCTCCGTACCGTTGGAACCGCTCCCCGAGGGGCTTCTCCTTCCCGGATGCTTATGATCTATTACGCCCCAGGGCTGAACTGCAATCTTGGGCGACCGTTGTTTGGGCGAAAGGGACTCCGCCTAAATACTCGTGTACGCTCTATAGGGAGATTCTGCAACGTCTACCGACCACTGACAGACTGGCTTCCTGGGGTGTCTGCGAGCCTAGGAATTGCTATCTCTGTTCTAATGGACCGGAAAGCCATGGACATCTCTTCTTCAACTGCCCCATGGACTCGTCCCTATGGATTGATGTATGCACAACCTGTGGCTTGCCTGCGCCACCTATACTTCTGCTAGTGGAAACTACCGCTTGGATCTCCGCTACTCCCGACCGGATCCAACACAATATCCTGGCATCACTGTTGGCTATGGTTGTGTGGGGCCTATGGAATGAAAGGAACAACAGATGGACGATGAAAGGCTCCTGAATCTGTATTATCTTGAGATTTTGCTCCCTTAGGATATACTTATCTTCCCACACACAATACTGCTTCTGATCTCCTATAATTTTCCCTTTTTTGGAACATTTTGGGCAACTTATGCCTTTGTACAACTTTTGGTTTTTTTTGGAATATACTGAATACTTACTTACCAAAAAAATTATCATCGTAATAGAGGGACATCAATGCAATACCCAAAAGTGAAACCACAGAAATAAAGCGTAGGGTCCACGAAGCGGAAGAAGAAACAGCATCGTCACCGTCAGAGAGAGAGAGGGAGGGAGGGAGAGAGAGAGAGATCTCCGTCTCCGCCTCCTCCGCCTCTCCTCAGTAGAAGACCAGATCTGATCCACCGCGCGATGGCCGCCGCCGCTGCCTCCGCCTCCCGGCGCCTCCGCGAGCTCCAGGCTCAGCAGGGCAACAAGACCTGCGTGGACTGCCCGCAGAAGAACCCGCAGTGGGCATCCGTCTCCTACGGCGTCTTCATGTGCCTCGAGTGCTCCGGAAAGCACCGCGGCCTCGGCGTCCACATAAGCTTCGTTCGCTCTGTCACCATGGACTCCTGGTCCGAGATCCAGCTCCGAAAGATGGAGTCCGGCGGCAACGACCGCCTCAACGCCTTCCTCTCCCAGTACTCCATCCCCAAGGACACTGACATCACTGCCAAGTACAACTCCCGTGCCGCCGCCGTCTACCGCGACCGCATCCAGGCCCTCGCCGAAGGCCGTGCCTGGACCGACCCCCCTGTCCAGAAGGAAGCCCCTTCCAAGAAGCCTCCCCTCGCCCAGTCCAAGGGAAGTAGCGGTGGATGGGACAGCTGGGGTGACGATGAGGGCTTCGCTGGCTCGGACATCAGGAGGAACCAGTCCGTTGGTGATTTCCGGGGAGCCGGTGGGCGGACCGGGCCCCAGCCGGCTCGCTCCCGGTCCACCGAGGATATATACACGAGGGCGCAGCTCGAGGCGTCCGCTGCCGGCAAGGAGAGTTTCTTCGCCAGGAGGATGGCCGAGAATGAGTCGCGCCCGGAGGGGATCCCTCCCTCGCAGGGCGGAAAATATGTAGGGTTTGGGTCTTCGCCTGCGCCAATGGCGCCGAGAAGGAGCGCCACCGGGATGCAGGGGGATGTGCTTAGCGTGGTTTCCCAGGTGAGAGGATCTGGTTGATGGATTCATGTGACTTTTGGTTAATTAGCAGCTTTTATGCCACCGGGTATTCACAGAATGTTAAAATTTGGTTTTTGCGCTCTGATGAGTAAACGAATCTGGAGTAAATGCGGCTTTTTCATCCATCGGGATCTAAATCTATCAAGTTGTTGTTTGATGATTTTCCTTGAATGGATCTGATCTCTGGTGTGCTTGATAAATTTGTGAATTTTGCTTATTTAGTGTTTCTAGGCTGTTGCTTTCGGATTGTTTTCCATTGAAGAGCAAGTTGTCATTTTTATTGTAAGTGATCTGAATTTAGCTGTGGGTTTGTATGCCTATCGATTATGTAACCGAATTGTATGTTAAAAATCACAAACTGGTGTCTTCGGACGTGATTTTGACTCTGAAGATCAATTTGTTAACGAGTTTCGAGATATATGTTATGCTTGATACATTTATTGTTAACTATCCTAAAATCATTTGAATAATATTGATAAAAGTGATGATTTGTCTTATTGAACTCATTTTCACTTGCACTAGGTGATGACTTCCATCCTCAGATTTTCTTGTACTTCTGTTAGATTTCTGTCCATGTATCAATAGGAGATGCTTATGCTCATTGCAGGTTTTGTTCAGTTCTGGTTTACCAGGTATACTTGAATCTTTTGTTATTACTTTTCCCAATAAAGTATGGGTTTATTCTATATGACGTTGGTATAGAATCCATCCTTATTGCCATGCGAATATGTTGATATGCCTTGAATCCTAACCATCTGACCCAGGTTGAAGAACTGCATATGCATCCCCCTGCCGTACCATACCCCAACAAGACGGGGGTCTCGCTGTATGGGAGTGCTATATAAACTCCTTAGGGTTAGGGTTTTAAGTATTCTCTGTATTCATTCTTTTCTCCACATAGTGAAACCGATCGCCGCCGCCCAAGGACGTAGCCCAGTTACGGGTGAACCTTGTAAATCCGTGTGTTTGCGTTCTTGCTTGTTTGATCGTGTTTGTGCGTGTTCGCTTCCGCGATTCGCAAACAGAATACATTCAAGAGCCTAGTTTGTTTTGTTGCAAAAAAAACTATAACCAAAAGTTTTTTTGATGTAGAAAAAGGTAAGACGTCGAGAAGACGCCTGCCCTGTAACTTGTATATATTTATGTAAAGCTAGAACATTTACATGTATCAAAAAGTATGTAATCTTTTTGCATGCTCAATTACATACAATCATCCCCTCAGAATATAGAACCATTCTGAGTCAGCCACAAGGACCAAAGAATGGCAGCCACCCAAAATTTGTCGGACTGTCTCCACTACCAAGTGCGTATATGGAGTCCCAGAAATCACCCCACATTATTGCCGCAACTCTCTCCACGTTTTCCTTAGCCCATACCTCCCTAGCAACTGGGCATGCAAAGAAAACATGCTCCACACTCTCCTCTGCCCCTTTGCACCGCGCACAAGTGCCGTCACAAATAGTAAAGAACCACACTCTTCTATCTCCCGTCATAAGACGCTTTCATCGCAACAATTAAATGAAACTCCGGATTGACAATGGAACCTCTGACATGGAATCTTAAGATGCAATACACCATTTGACATGGCAAGCATAAGCATAAGATATAATAGAAATGCTGAGCAAACAGCAAAGTTTTTAAAGGTGGTTATTAGAAAAAGCAAGTATATCTTTCAACATGAGAAAGTATAGAATTTGATTTTGTGATTGGTTGTTCCAAAGAAAATCTTGAATCTTTGATGAAATAGCATTTCGGTTAGTCTGTTTGAAGCTTGATATCGAGCAATATGTCTGGTTGTTTAAATTTGCTGCCATCAGCTACTTGGTTTTTTATCTCAGCATTCTTCCATCTTAGATGAGATCGGAATCTTTCAGATATTTAGTGGTGAACACATACTAATAACGTTTTGTCGGGTAATTGGATGGGTCTGATTAAGTGGTATCTCTCTAATTGTTTCTCTCTGACTAAATTATTAGGGTCTTGGGCGATTATCTGTTGTGGCTGCCTCAGCTGCACAATCTGCTGCTACCGTTGTCCAAGCAGGGACCAAGGAGATAACTTCCAAGGTACGTTTACACTGCATTAAATTCTGAGAATGTTACATGCTGCTTTATGCTAAATAGTAGCCAAAGAGAATAAACTTGTTGTGATGGATGGCATTTTCATTTTATGACTTCATGTCGGAGCAAGACATTATTATAATAAAACAGGATTAGCAATAAAGTATTTCTTTTCATTTCCCTTTTCTCATGAATCGAAAGTTTGTTGTGTGTCATGGGTCGTATTCATAAGAATGTCCTCTTATACCCTGTTGCTCTTTCTTGGAAGTTGGAAGATCATACTGTCCAAGGTTCCTTCTTGATAGAGGGAAAATCTCTCTATGTTACCTTGTCAGAATTATGTAGTAAGTTCCCAAAAAGTTTATATGGTTCTTCTGGATTTATGCTTAACTTCATTTTTGGCACCTGTAACCCGTTCGCAACTTACCATATTAATAGCATTGTTAAATAGTGATCGGCAAGAATGTGATTAGTAAAGATTAAGACGGCGGACACTCTTGGATTCTCTGATGGAGCTTAGGCTCTAATAGAAGGATAAACTGTGATAGTGTTGTATTTATTTTGTGATAGATTCTCTTTATCATATCAAATAAAAGAGAGAGGCTTGAATACTTTTTTATCTTTTAGAAAATGAAAAGGCTGACCACAATGTTATAGATTCGATATCGTATCAGTAAAGTCTGTAAAGCGATATATTGCGATAAATTGACGATATCGGTGGGAATTTTGGAATGACTAAAAAACAATTATTTCACAAGTTAAGGTTATCCTAGCTTTTTTTATACTTGGTAATATACTATTACAATATTATATACAAGATGGAGGTGTATTTAGCACATTAATATATATATGTATATTATATTGCACATATCATATACATAATACCCTGTTGAATGCTGATTGCTGAGAGATATCAGAAAAGAAATAATAAAATTCATGTAATAACAACTTATATATATATATATATATATATAGGATTTAATGGGGCTGCCCCCTGGGGGTATCAAACATGGCTGCCCCGCCCCCTATTTCGGCGTCTTTTTTATTTTTTTTGAAAAATATCATTATGTATATTCACCCCTATATCCCTCCTATATGCCATTCCAATTTCGTCAGAAACAGAGACTCCTACAGCCTCCATCGAGATAGTGTCGATTTAAAAAAATCCCGCGACCGTTAAAAAATGACTGTCTGGATAGAGGCAGTAGGAGTCTCTGTTTCTGACGAAATTCGAATGGCATATATGGGGGATATAGGGATGAATATACATGGCGATATTTAAAAAAAAAAACACCGAAAATGGTGCGGGGCAGCCCCATTAACCTCATATATATATATATATATATATATATATGAGGGTTGATCATGTGAGAGCCAAAAACTATGAGAGCATGATAGAGCAGTATGGACCACTAGATCATGTCATCTCTCTCCTGATTGATTGTAAGAGGAGGAGAGAGATTAGCAGAGTCTAGTGGTCCAGATTCACTGCTCTCATGCTCTCACAGGATCAAACCCTCTCTATATATAAATGAAGTGTGTTTAGCACATTGACAATATATTACATAAAATACCATGTATAAAAGAAAGCCCAATCTATATTAGAAAACAATCAAACATGCAATTGTGTAGAATTATATATAATTATAAATTACATCATTGAAAGAAAGAAGATAATTAAAATAGATTAGAATCTAAACTTTCTACTTGAAATAAAGGTAATCAACACGAACTGTATCTCAACCTGGATATATATCACTAGATTGCTAATACGACTATTTAATATTAGTATAGTAGCATGTATAATATATTTATGTGGATTTCTTCGATCAATTTTAGAATTATTTGATCTCCATTGCCAAAAAGGGACGTGAAGTCCCCCGTTCAAAAAATGGGAGTCTCGTTGCATGGCGTGCGAGCCTTGGGTTGGGAGGGGGTACGTGGGAGCAGGTGTGCTCCCCTTACAAGGGTTTAGGGGAAACACCCTCGAAACAAAATCATAAATCCTACTGTTAGTTAGATAGGTTTATATTCGATTGCTTTCATAGTGGGATTAGGTAGCCAGAATTATGAACAAATCGACCTTTAAAAGATTAAAAAATAAAATTGAGCTTCTTTTATCATGTAAACAAGAAGCGAAGTTATGTAGCCAGAATTATGAACAAATCGACCTTTAAAAGATTAAAAAATAAAATTGAGCTTCTTTTATCATGTAAACAAGAAGCGAAGTTATGTTATATATTATATCGATGATAAAATACTAATATCAGCATTATATTGATGGTATCGGTCAAAATGGTGGAATTTCTACACTGAAAACTTCATATTTTCGTTGCTATCGTTGATACAAGATGACATATTGTCAATATATCTGTTGATATCTTGGAAAAGGATATGTTCGATACCCATACTTCGTTGATATCCAACAATATATCACGATATTTTGAAGCATGGGTGACTAATATATATTTCTCATCATTCATAACTTGTCTTAAAAGTAAAATTAAGTAGGGCAAGTTGCATTACATAAAACACCTCTTGCGGCTACTACAATGCCCTAAAAGTATGTAAAACATAAGACCTTTCGTTGTATGAGCATCAAATATTGGAGGGTTGATATTAGAATGAGGTTGATGGAGAGAAAGATGGAGAGCAATCTAAAGGTGGGGACGAGGGCTTTATTTTTCGTTAAATTAAGTTGGGGTCAAGTAATTATGTTTAGTCCGTTGTAATTTATTTTAAATAAAGGAATTGCATGTGATATCGATTTAATTAATTAATCGGTTATATTGGGTAGTTAGTCGGTTAGAGTCAATTAGGATAAGTTAGATTTGAATTTGAATTTTATTTCTATTTTTATAATCTCGCCCCTTTTATATAAAGGGGATAGTGGTCCTTTATTTAATTCAAGAAGAGTCAATTAATTTTGAGGTTTTATCTCCTATCTCTCACTTTCCCTTCTCCCTCGACGTGGTCTACGTAGTTCTTTCTCGGATCTCGTGCAACTAGCGTGCTTTCTCTTCTCCCTCCCTCTGATTTCTTCCACCAAATGAATTTCCACTGTCAAATTTATGTATTCCACCGTTGCAAATTCTCATCTGCATCAATTAGTATTAGAAAATGGCTACATATTGTCCTCACGATCTGATGATCCGTCCTAGAGAAAGCGGTTCTGACAAGCCGAAGATCCTGTCGATTTTCGAAGAATCTCGCTCAACTTGAGTCGTCGCCATGGATTATGTTCACGACAAGAGAGGTACAAACATCGTCTCCAGTCAAGCATCAAGATACACCATTGATTGGATTCATGGTTCAATATAGGTATTTTTATGGTAGAAGTAGAAGAAACCCATGTTGCACACGAAAAGATATGGTTCGATGGGAAATTATTCATTTCAGAACAAGTTGCAGACCACAATACAAAAACACAATATGATGCCGACAATAACAATGAAGAAAAAGTTGTCTGAGGACAAAAAATGGCGAAGAAAAAGAGCATATAATCGACGAGAATCCTAAAGATGAAGAATATAAACCCTTCGATTTATTTGAGGTCAAAGCCGTGGTGCATGAAACCCCTCTAGCACCGTCGCTGGGTAATCCCTCCCCGTGTTTGTCTCAAGATCCACCGCCCCGCCCCCTCCACCTCACCACTACGCCACCGCCATCTCTTTCCCCCACCCTCTTCCCCCACTGCCAACGTCTCCACCCTCCCCCTCCCCTCTCTACCCGACACCGCCGCCCCCTCCATCTCACCCATCTACCACCACCACTCCGGCTCGCTCCAACCTCATTGCCGCCCCTCCACCATCGTCTGTGCCGCCTGCCCCCTATGAGCCATCGTCGTCGCCGTTGGGGGACCACATGTTGCTGCACATGCTTGACCGAGCGTTGCCAGTCTTGTCCGACACGCGTCACCATTTCCTTGGGAGAAAGCAAACTCTAACAAGGGTTTTCTTACGAAAGGGAGGTGGCACCCGATCGAAAGTTGAATCCCGTAATTGTTGGGATGTTGGATTGACATGGGTATTTTATAAAAAGGTCCCACCATCCAAAGTTCTTTATAAAAGGTGAAGCTTATGTGGAATGAAGGGGTACGAAAATTTTACTCCACCCCCTGGTGGTGGAATATTTAAAAAGAAGTGCTGAAAGAAAGAAATTGGGGTTGTTATCTTATCCAATTAGGATTAGGAATGTGGGTTTCACCTATTTAAAGACCCTATGGTCCTAGTTCATTACCCACATCCCCTCCCCTCCTCAATTTGTGCCATTCATTTGCTATCGGTTCTCCAAAGGCCGTGAAGCTCGATATGAAGATGCCCCATCAATTTTTCGAGCACCACATCGAGGGGGTGAAATCCACATGGGCGTCGACATTTGCGCCACATATGCTCTTCCAGCATGAAATTAACGGCTCCAACCACCACACCAAGTACACTTGGATTCCGCCGTTTGCTCCACATCTGTTCTTCCGAAATGTGATCGAGAACGCTGAATAAAAATAGTCAAGCTTCAAGCCGGAAGATCATGCAATTCGTCAGGAGCCGAATTTTTCAAATAGAGGAGAACTGATGCAGCGCAAAATAAAAAAATCGGGCTTTATTTTTTGTTAAATTAAATTGCGGTCAAGTAATTATGCTTAGTCTGTTGCAATTTTATTTTAAATAAAGGGATTGCATGCGATCTCGATTTAATTAATTAGTCGGTTATATTAGGTAGTTAGTCGGTCAGAGTCAATTAGGATAAATTAGATTTGAATTTAATTTTTGTTTCTATTTTTGTAATCGCGTCCATCTTATACAAAGGGGATAGTGATCCTTTGTTTAATTCAAGAAGAGTCAATTAGTTTTGAGATTTTATCTCCTATCTCTCCCTCTCCCTTCTCCCTCGACGCGATCTACGAGGTTCTTTCTCAGATCTCGAGTAATCAGCGTGCTTTTTCTTCTCCTTCCCTCCGATTTCTTCCACCAAACGGATTTCCACCGTCAAATTTATTTATTCCACTGTTGTAGATTCTCATATGCATCAGATTGTCATAACCTAGTTTGGTGCATGGAGTGCTAGGAAGTCGGCCATTGTTGGTTGCGTTGTTGAAACATCTCGGTAGGAGAATAAGCAGGAATAAGGATGGAGAATAAGGGGGAATAAGGGTCTATTCTTCGTTCGTCTGGAGGATAAGAATAAGGAGAATAAGGTGAAATAAATGTATGTAAGGTGGGATAAAGATAGGAATAAGAGTGAAATAAGATGGAATAATAGGGAATAGTCGTACCACTGGGAACCGTGTCAGGAGGAGAATTGACCCCTTATTCCAGGGCCTATTCTGCAACCAAACATGGCCTGTTTTGGTTAATGAACAAAAAGACTTAATTTACTATTATAAAAAATATTCAGATAATTGTTTCATGCAAGAGCGACTATGATGCATATACAACACATCATTTGTAAAACTAAATCAAAAGAAGAAAATTAATGTCTCTGGATCGAAATTAGAGCAGTTGTCGTGCACAAGCTATTGATGTTGATACCTTACGACAAAGCATCATCAAAGTGCGTCTTTTACTTTACTATCAAGTCAATCAGCTTGTAGTAATATATAGATTATAGCTATTATTGCCATTAAAGCAAAAGACACTCACATATTTTATTTATTGCTATAGTGGTACAAGTCCTTGTGGATCAGGATACGTTGGACTACATAATTATCGCATGATTTACTTATTGTTGCAATGGTACATGCCATTGTGCATCGATACAAAGTCACTTATGTGTTGCAGTCACTCATGCACATCGGTACATATCCCAATGTTTATCTTTTGAACTTAGCCATGTCAACGAGCCTATTTTCATAATTGTTGATGCACCTGTATATTTTATGTACTGGGTACATACTAGTCGTTGAATCTTATTTGATAGTGTGTTTTGCCTTGATGTATTGGTATACACCTTTATGTAATGGTAAACTGTTAAGCTGTACTCTTCAGCTGTTTTAAGTTGACTTATTTTGATTGTTTCTATTCTAAGTGCTCACTTAAGCTTATAAAAAGGCCATACACTCAACCATTTCAATACACATACTAAGAGCACAAGTTCTTTACTCACTACTACAATTCTCTCTACTCTTGTGAGATATTCTTATATGCTCAAATGAAGATATAGTGATGCAATCTGGCCCAATTTTAGGGGTCAAGTAGAATTTTTCCATAATTTAAAGAAGTACAGGTCTCCTTCCATCACGGATTTGGGGATTTTGATAAATTAGGGGTTTTTGTCCCTAATTGGTTAATTTAATTTGTCGTAGAATTTTGATTTGGAGAGTGCCACCACCATAAACCCCCCCCCCAGAATCTGTCCTCTCAATTTGTCTTCTCCCTTTCATCTGCGAGGCACATTACACATCTTTCTCTCCTTTCTCATCCTTTTGATTTCCTAACTGCATCAATTGGTATCTTAACATGGAAACTGGATCATTCCTACGATTTGACGATCCAGTTGAATATTGATGGACGAAGTTCGATCTGAGTTATCTTGGCCATGGTTCACGTTCATGACAACAAAAGTTCAAGACTCGTCTCCAGTCAAGTATTAAGGCATAATCATGGTTTGATTCACCGTTAGCGAAAGAATCACTCGTCAACAAAAAAAGTTTAAATCATCGTATCTCCTATGCATCCAGATTTTGATGATGCAAATCAAGAAACCAAAGATATATTCACCCAAGACAAAGATTTCATTGTTACAATACTCATACAAGAAGACATAGAAGATACATAACCCATCTATGATAAAAGTTTAGGAGATGAAGATCTCGCAATTATCAATCTATTGGCATCCATAGTTGCTGTCCAGGAGGCACATAAGTCGCCACTACCCCTACCACCAACCACGACGGCACCACCAGCAGCAGCAGCATCACCACTACCACCGACGCAGCACCCCCTCTGCCAACCTTTCCTCTGGCGTCACAACCACTGCGGACATCCTTCCTCCAATGCCACTGTCACCTCCATTGATCCGATGTTGCCCCAACCCTTCAAGCACACATCGCCACCTCGCGTGTTGCTCGCATAGCCATTGTTGCCTCGCGTGCGGCAAGTGTGATCCGCACCATCTCGTGGACCACTTCTAGTGTGGCCATCGCTGTCGCCAAGTATGCTGCGCGCATGGTAACAACCTCTGCCATGGCTTGATGCGCTGCTGCCAGCGCTGCCACCTTCCTCTCCTATTCTGCCGTCGTTGTTCCTTCCCAACATGTCGTTGCAGCCCTCGATGCTGGAACCACAGCCATTGTCTGAGCCCTAAATCAGGAATTGGTATTTGTTGTTGGAAGGAAATAGAAGGAAACATTGTGGTTCACGTCATTGGGTATTTTCCAGGAAGCTCTTGTTCTAAAATCCTTTTATCTAAAGTTAAAAAATGGGTATGCATACGAGTAAGATTTTATTTAAGTGAAGGGATAGAAAAAAAATGCTTTTTTGCCGTCTAGTGGAAAAACTTGTAACCGTAATGTTGACAGGAAAGAAAAATGGCTCAAATTAGGATTGAACCAATGATTTCAAATGAAATTCTGTGACAACGGATTGAAGATCAAGCAATTCGTCAGGAGATAATTTTTTTCAACCGGAGAATTGATGCAATCATACTTAATTTGAGTGGTCAAGTAGAATTTTACCATAATTTAAAGAAGCAACATGTGCTGCCTAGCAATCACGGATCGGGTATTTTGATAAATTAGGATTTTCCATCCCTAATTGATTAATTTAATTTAGTCATCTATTTTTATTTACATTAAATAAATTGAGATTGATCTCAATTTCACAGTAGATAATGTTTGTTAGAGTCATTTTAGGTAGTCAACTATCATCAGAAGTTGTTTAGAATTTTAGTTAGTTTATTATGTTATTATTTTGGTAATTAGACCCCTTCTTATACAAAGGGGACAGTAGTCCATTGTGAAGTCGGGCTAAGTTAGGAATTGAGAATTTTGGTTTGGAGAAGTTAGGCTAAGTTATGATACAAGTGCATTAAACACCATCAAAGACCCTAAAAACATCATGCTATTTTAGCAATCAAATGCATGTTCATGAAATGGTGTCATGTATATGTATTATACAATGACATTATAATGTATTATTTGCATTTTATGTTCAATAATTGACCGTTTTGTCATTAAACACCAGTAGACCATGACATCATTTGGGGGGGGGTAAGTGGTAGTTATGTGGGTTAGGTAGTGGAGAAGGGGGGATAAATGGTTGTTATTATTTAAAACGAGAATGAAAAGGGTAGGAGGGCAATAAGAGGTTAAAGTGAGAAGGAAAATGGGAAGATGGTGAGATAGTTGTCCCGGAATAATGAGATTTCAGTTTAATTCCTCTTCGCTTGAGATAAATTGCTTATCTCTTGAAAGAACAGTTAGAGCAATCTTAATTAGGGTGGTATGCTTATATTTTTAAGTCAAAACGTAATCTTAAAGTGATCATTCGGCATTTGATATATGATGCATTTAATACTGGATGAACTCGTAAACCTACACATGCAAGGTATTCTTCCAAAACAACACCAGACACACGGTTCTTTATTTTGCTGAAGGATAAAAAGCTAAGAATGTTATGTTTGTGGTGCAACATCTCTAGGAGTACCATATTGCCTGACATTTAAATCTCTGGTATTTTGTTGGGATTAGATCATTAGATGTATTTCTCATTATAAAATGAATAGTTGCAAAAAGACATCCAAAGAGTTGATATTGCACTTTATTATAAAGTAAACCACAGGTGCTTATTACAATGGAAGGTAAAACTTGTTACCTAGCCCTAATCTGGACACATCTTCACAGAAAATAATGCTATATTGCAGCCGCAATCCATGCAGGTCCTAGTGAGTATGGAATTTCATGGGAGAAGATGTGGCACCGACTAACATGTTGTCTGGACTGTATAGCAGAATGTTGGGCGATTGATAACATAAAAGAATTTGAACCAAGTGCTTTTTTAATTGTCGGGTACAGACCTTGTGGGTATTCTTTGGAAACCTGGAGTGCAAGAAGCGAAAGAGGTTATTTCTCAAGATGCTGACTGCATTGCTTCTTTAATAATGATTCTCTTTTCATGTGATCATCTAAAACAATAATGGCAGTCAGCTGATAATGACAGATATTGATTGTAGGAGAAGAGATATATTATCGAGTTTTTTCCCAAGGATTTTTTGCTTGTGGAAGAATAATAATCGGGCCTATAGTTTCAATATTGCAAAGTGGAGATCCTTTCTTTGTTTTTTTTTCTGAAATTCATGCAAGCAATGAGCTGCTTTCAAGCTGGATGCTTGGTTAATTGCCGACTCATTGTCCTGATATAGAGTAGGAAACAGTGGCATTTTGCTGTATGTAAGATACACCAATATTTTTGCAGGTGAAAGAGGGAGGATACGATCAAAAGGTCAACGAAACCGTTACTGTAGTGGCTGCAAAAACCACCGAAATAGGGCAGATGACATGGGGTATCATGAAAGGCGTCATGGCTATGGCATCGCAGAAAGTAGAGGAATATACGAGAGAAGGCGGTTCTGGTTGGAAAAATGATACCTGGCATGACAACAATGGGCGCTATCAAGAGTTTCAACAAGAGAACCATAATTGGAACTCCTCTGGCGATGATTCCTCGAGCAAAAACCGCAAGAGCGCAAGCTCCTGGGATGACTGGGATGACAAAGGAAAGAAGCAGGAGCCAGCGAAAGCATCTCAGGCCGGCGATGTCTGGGCAGGGTGGGATGATGATAAAGAGGACACCTACGGTGGCTACCAGAGTGCGAGCAAGAATGCCGGCCATGCTGGTCAGAATGGCAATGGCAAGGCTGGGTCGTGGACGGATGGTGGTTTCTTGTAAGTTGGCATTACCGGTCGTCTTAGTTTATATGCTAAAATTGAGGATTTTGTGTGTTTTAATTTATACCGATATTATTGTGTATAATGGGCAAAGTGCGCCATTTATTGTAGTGTTCGACATACTTCGTAAAGGGAACTTTTTTTTTGGCATTTTAAATAGCACTGTATTTTATGTAGTATACCTGATTCCAGCTGAATTCCTAATCATTCTAAATGGAGCTGAAGTCTTCCATGTTTCGACGTCCTGCCTTATGCGGCTCGTGCTGGATATAATGCGTTTTCTCTGATTCAGCTGACTGAATAGTAATTGATTATTCGTGGATAATCGACTAATTTTCTATCAGACGGCCATTTTTACTGATAATTCACATTAGTGGTTGTTGGTCATCAGGTAGTTCCTTTATTTTCTTCTATGCGAACTAGGGCGATGTTGATTTCTGCTTGCATCTCCATGAAGTCTGTGTGTCTAGTTGAGTAGTAGTTGAAGGTGGATCTCAACTTGTTTGATTTGTCCCCACTCCATTCTTTTGCTATTTTTACTAATGATGTCTTTTAAAACTTTGTTTTCCTTATTTTGTGTTTTTTTATTTTTTCTTCCTTTTTGTGCATGTGATATAGACTTGAAGCCATGTGACTTGCGAGCACTTGATTTATCAAATAAAGAGAAAAATAACCGACTACTTCCTACATGGAAGGATTAACTAGATCTTCTAGTCGGCTACTATTCTTTACAAAAGTAAACTTATGAGAAGTTGGTTGACCCCTAGTACTAACTTAACATTATTTGAACCGACCAGTCTACATCACAAACCATTTTTCCTGTCCACGCGTTGATTTCGTTTCTTTATTTTATTACTTTATTTTCTGGAATTTTCTTACCTTTTTTTAATCAAATTGTACTTTTTGTTTATTTTAAATGTATGTTAAGTACTTAATTTGGTTGTCAAGCTCTTACATTTATTCCTTTTTTAGTAACTATTTAGCTTGCATTTTCGTATACTTTGACCGTCCAATTTCGAATCCTCTTAAAAAGGTCAAAAAAATGAAAATGCTTTAAAAAGCTTAAAATATGATTAACGATACTTCAGCATAATCATATCATCCAGTGGACTCGTTAATGATTCCGTTATACTTCACTTTTTATTTTGTAAACGAATGATAGTAACTAAATCTTAAGCATTATGAGTTTCATTGTTCATGTACAATGACATATGAACATTAAAATCATTTACTTAATGAATCGCATAGCCCAACAAGTTGTTAGGATCATTTTTTCTTGATAACGGGTCGAAGACCTAAGCTCGTGATGTTACATATAATCTGGACATATTCAAGACTTATGGATGTCACACCTCCCATAAAAGTATATACAAGAATAAATGAAAGAAATAATCTATTAACCAACGCTTTATAAGGTTCTCTAATTGAAAGTACTTATTTTTGTGATTGTTTGACGTTTAAGTATATAAACATTGGGTGTTGGCTTATCATTTCGGCACTTTCGCAAAATAAGGCAAGCAAAGTGTTCATGTTAGGATTAGGAATTATAATGGGGTGCGACTCCTAATCCTAATAATAGTTGAGTTGTATTATATTTATAGTCTTAATGGAAATATGACTAGAGGGTGGTAATTGAATTATATATAGAAGAGGTTTAAGACATTGCCTCAACACTACCACAAGAACAAGGGTGCACACAATTTTACATAGGGTGTAACTATATATTTCAATAATCGGGTTGGGAGGGGAGATGGATGTGACCATGGGTACACACAATTTTATAATCCCAATTATAATTTGAATATTTTTATATTGATTGTTGTCATTGGAGTTCTATGACTTATCCATCAAGTGATGTAGAATTTATTTCATAAGAGTCGTTGACTGCAGGGTTTAAAAAACCGGATTGGACCGACCGATCGGATCAGTTGGACTAGGAATCGACCTCGACTCCGTCGGTTCGACTGGTCCATGTAATTTATTTTTTAAAAAAAGGAAAATAAAAAATCAGGTCCTACCGGTTGTCGGACTGGGTTGATCCGAGGGGTCGGGCCGGGTTGACCCGGATTGACCCAACTTTGATGGTTTGGTAAATCTTCAAAAAAATAAAAATTTAAATAATGAAATAATAGGGATTTTTATCACTTGTACCCTTCTTAACTTCTGCAATATCAATTATGTCCCTCTCTTTTTTCAAATATAAGTTGTGCCACTACTTTCTTAGAGTAATTTTGTAAAAGCAACTATAAATAAATGGTTACGATATTGTGTTAATACATAATACTAGAAAATATGACTAAATTTTGTAGATTTTTACTTGAAATAGACAATCATGTTATTCTATTGAAAGATTTGACATTTTAAACACTTATTTCATTGTTATATAAGTACATACATACATATATGTATCTGATTTATCAGTTCAAAAAACCGGTTCGATCGATCGGACCAGTAAATTAAGTCCGATCCGATTTTTTTCGAGTCGATGGGAATGATGATGTCATGTGACATCATCACATGTCCAATCGGTTTGGACCAACAGTCCGATCCGATTGGACCAAACCGAAGACTGACCGGTTGAACATCCGGTTCGATTTTTAAAACCTTGGTTGATTGCTTATTGTTACACGATACTGGTTAAACTAGAAATTTGACATTTCTAAGATTATTTGACTCTAAGGGCATGTTTGGTTGATGGGATGGACTGTGTTGGGTTGGGGTACACCGGTGTACCCCTCCTTCCAACCCTCTCAATCCTCTTCACAGTTTACTATTCACAGGGGTACAGTTTACTATTCACAGGGGTACCCCTACCCAACCCAACCCAGTCCAACCCAGCAACCAAACAGGCGCTAAGTGTTTCGGGCCCTCACAAATTTAGATATTTTGGACCATACTACAACTATGCACTAGTTGTGGTTATAAAAGATATAACCACTGCCACAAACTGCTCATTACCCATATTCGTTTGTTTCCTCGGCGTACACTGACGCTTTTTTGTTAATAATATCTTTGAAAAAATAATAGTTGTATTTTTTAACATGAAAAAAGGGTGAGGCAAAACGAAAAATGATGTCTAAGCTAAAAAAATAGCAAATATTTAAAATGGCTCCGCCAGGACTCGAACCGAAGACCTTCAGTGTGTTAGACTGACGTGATAACCAACTACACCACGAAACCTACTGATAATGCAAATTACTTATTCCTGTATATTAACTCGAAGTTATAATCCATCCGTTAATATTATGAACATTAGTTTCATGGAGCCAAATTTCCTATCAAAAGTGGTCTAGAGGTTAACTCAAAATCTATCTTTGACATCAACGACTCGATTCGCTTTATTATAGGTTTGTTACGAATTTCCCTGTTGATTCTACAAAGCCATCCTTCCAAACTTAATTTCTCTTTGACTAACAATGTTCTTCCATCACAACAAAATCTGATGATTACTATGTTATATGCCAACATTCTCCCAACAAACCGTCTCCTATTGTGGAGATACCAACCCATGTAATTGTAGGTCATTCTCATTCCGTTGGGTAAATATCAATTCTATCACTAACTAACTCCATGCCATCTATTCTGCAATGTGTGTGTGCCATGCTTGTCTCTCCCGTCCATGTCCACCTTTCCTCACAAATCGATGGCTTCGGGTATGTCCTCACACCCAAAAAACTTTCGCATTACTCGATCCAAGTAGTAATGTTCAACAATGTGAAACTAGATTAGTGGCACATGTGCCCTCCACATCTGCATGAAAAATTAGCATTTTACACAAACATCAATCATATACATGAAAAGTAAATATTCATCCACATCTTGCATGTTAAAAGTATTTTTCTATGGTTGGACTACATGTGTAGGTTGTCGACAATGCTAGCAGTGTCCTAATGGCTTTCACTTATAATCGAAGTAATGTGTTGAAAAAATATTGCCACACCAATAGCTATATGAGGATGACTAATCTTCCATTTTGCTTCATATCCATATATGAGGCATGGTAGCGATACATATGCAAAATTGCATGTGTGGTCGATCCTCAACCAAGATTGCATGCATAGTCAAAATCTTCTAACAAAGGAAGTGCAATAACTGAAATCAATGTAGACTTTCTGTCAAAGAACACCACCCAAAATCTGAAGGATATATATAGGGTCCAAAAAATTATGCATAGCAATGTTATGGTTCCTCGGTCTATGGATATTGTGTTTCGAAGAATTGGATTTGCCATCCAAAAGGGATTGGCGGCGCAGCTTGTTGCCTGTCTCCCAACAGTCTCTCTATAAGACTTAAATTATCTATAATGTAGAGAGTCAATATAATACATACATACATACATACATACATACATATATATAGAGGAGTGATCCTATGAGATGAGATTTTGTGAGATGGTGAGATGGGACATTCTGGACCACAAGTTGCTGTATTCTCTCTCCTGCCTTTCTCTCTCCTGGTTGGAACTAGTGGTCCAGAATGCCCCATCTCACCATCTCACCAAATTCCCATCTCATAGGATCGCCCCTCTATATATATATATATATGAGCAAGCACATATATGTGGTATCTACAACAAAGGAAATGAAAAATCATTTAGCAAATACACGATCAGGATCCAATTATCTCCATCTTCGAAGGCTCACACCAAGCAACTTACTACTACTAGACTTCTTCCCACCTAAACCCTTGTTGTCGTCGTCCTTGTCACTGCTAGCCCATTGATCCATAAAACTATCAAGGTCATCGCATCCTTAATATTGAAGGGGGGATCTCTACTCTACGTGATGCCAACATTCCATTAAAGAGGCAATGAGATGCCAATCCAAAAAGATGAAATCTAGTTATGTTATGTAATCTATTCCAAATCTCTATCCTATATCGACGAGGAACGATTATCATATATGTACCACTATCAAAAGGTTATTATTCACTTAATGCTAGCACACCTCAAAATTAGATTGTTGTCACCGTGCTTAGTAATAAGTTCTTCTATTGAGGGCATCTGCTACCACTTTTTCCTTACTTGGGTGTTAAGAGATTGTGTAATCATAGTCCTTTAATAATTTCAGCCATCGTCTCTGTCTCATGTTTAGATCCTTTTTGTCAAATAGGTATTTTAAACTCTTATTATCAGTGAAAATCTCAAAAGTAATGGCATAAAGATGGTGTCTCCATGTCTTCAAAGCAAAGACAACAACAATACGTTCAACGACATGAAGGATAGTTATGCTTATATGTCTTCACTTGTCAAGATGCATAAATTAGTACCTTTCCATGTTGCATGAGCACTGCCCCAAGTCCTTAGATGCATCGGTATATACAATGAAGCCCTTGGTGCCAGAAGGTAAAGGATAGGTGTTGTGGTTAAATGCTCTTTCAATATGTGCGAGCTAGTTTCACAAGTATCAGATCATACAAATGATACCTCTTTTTGAGTTAACCTAGTCAAAGGTAAGGCAATTCATGAAAAATCGTTCACGAACCTTCTATAGTACCCAGCTTGCCCCGACAAAGATTGTATTTCTATTACAGTTTTCAGACACTACCATGATCCTTGGATGAATCAAGGTAATAGATTAGTTCTTATTCTACCTACTATGATGTACATTATAGACACTAATTTATGAATGATAATATTTTTGCAGTAAAATATTAAGACTGGAGAATCTTAATATATAATTTATTTCTGAAATACCTCCAACACCTATTAATTACTGAATAAGCTACTAGAGTAACTGGGTTTTGATACCATTCTGTCATGACCTCATTTCTAGGTCATCGGATCCTCCCATTTACTGGATCTGCTTACTAAGCAATATCTTTATCCAATAATAACAGCTAACATTCGGAAACAAACTGCAATAAAAATGCTAAATAAAGAGCATCATTCGTAAAATAAGGCTGACATAGAAACATGCCCCATCTTATTCTTCTACATATACATCAAGTTGAAAGAAAAGAACTTAAAAGAATTACAAACTACCTTATATTATAAGCTACTACTGTTGGTTGATTGGCTGGTTAAGGTCCTTGCGATGGCTCACTGACACATGTTTGGTTTCTAGAGATCGTAGGGTGAAGATTATAGTGTGCAAAGTAACAAAGAATAGAAATGTAAATAAGTAGTGTAGTTTAGCAAAATTTAATATACCAAAAAGTTTCATTTCTGCTTATTAGATTAAGTCATATTCATTCTATTTCATGTTGGAGATTAGTCCAGGTGGTTTTCCTCATCTTTCATGTCCTCCGAAGCTGTGGATACTTTAGGATTGGAGATTACGTTGATCTAATGAGATTATGTCGCCGTACGTTGCCTCAAACAATCCTTCAATGCTACCTTGACAATTTTCTTTTTTCTTTTTCATTATCCAAAGTTACAAACCCTCATCATGACAAACAAAGAATCATATCATCCTCGAGAACTTGGTAGCTTAAAATCACATGTTAGTTATAATCACATATACTAGTGGCTTTAAATAAATGTTATCCTAACCCATTCGCTATTAAACGACCCGCACCTCTACATGGCACGACCACATCTTCAGTCAGTCAATCTGCCTAGTGGTAGTCGAATAACATATATTGGAAATAATTTATTTCACGTGCTCAACATATCTGGTCAATCATGTACCACCTAGTTATGGCCTACCAATACGGATGCTCTTTTGACAAACCTGCAGGTTGCATGCCTGACCCGTAGTATCTACTCCAAGTCATACTTATCATAAAAGATGGTACAAAATCGTAATTGGATCCCATTTATGTCATATCAATTTTCACCTAATATCAATATAGCACATCAATAGTCGTAGCTAGAAGGATGAATCATTACATCAACTCTATTTTAGCAAATAATTTAGAGTAATCATGAAGCAAGCATGTGAATATTCTTCATAACAAAGAACACAATAAACAATAATTTTTATCCCGTTTAAATTGAAAATCCAACAACAAAAGACAAGATTTCGTTATCTAATGCGTTAACTTTTGTGTATGCTGCAACCTACTTTGGCTCATATTCAATTAATAATGATTAACGACTCTTGAAGTAATATGAAAATATTTTTGCTTAAAAAACACGAGGAACGAACGAAGAACACGAAGAACGAACAAAGAGCACGATAAACATAATTTTTTTAATTTCGGTAGAGTTTCCCCTTACATCGGGTGATATTAAAGGAAAATTTCAGCAGAGTTTCTCCTTACATCGGGTGATATTCCAAGGAAACTTTTGATAGAGTTTCCTCTTAGAAAATGCTATTTGAACGAAAATGAGACTTGACAATACGAATCAAAAGAAAAAATGATGCATAACCGACACACATCTCATCATGGGTGGGTGACACATACGTTCACCGATGGCCCAGCCGTTAACACCCAAATAGGATCAGCTAGTCTCTACATCATATAATAACACTATTAACATATAACGAAGGATCAGCTAGTCTCATGACATGGGCGAGTGAAGCATGCTCACTAACGACACAGCCACCCGTACCAAAGCCAGGATATGCTCAGATATCTCCCTTATATGCCAATACTAACATATGAAAGGAAGAGAACTTGAAAGAACTTGAAAGCCTAGCCCAAGATGGACTTGCATACCTTCTACTCGAAACCGTTAAGGAGAGGAGCGTACCGTTCTCTTTCTCCTCTTCTTCTCGGCAACACTTAGCTAGTGCTTCTTCCATGCCTCTCCCTTTTCTCTCAGCCTCTTGATCCTGACCACAGGGGTGGTGGTAGACGAAATGAAAGTTGTAGAGAATGGAGGGGTGGGGGTATTTATATGCTCCCAACCCTTGAAAATCATGGATTCGAATCCATGATTTTGACCCATGATTTTGTCCAAAACCATGGTTTCTGTTAATACTGTGATTTCAAAGCCCATGGTTTCTTGTCCATGATTTTGCCTATGCTTATCACGAAGTCCATGGTTTCACTAATGACTCTTCATTAGTGCTAATCATGATTAATTAGTATTGATCGTGATTAATTATTCTTAACTATGATTAATATCTATTAGTACATAATTAATAATGCTTAACCATGATTAGTAAGCTTAATGACCATTTATATTATTTATCAAGATTTATTAGTACTAATGATGTTGATTAAGAGCTAATGACGACTTAACTGACGTCGACCTCATTTGCTTCCAAAATTCATAACTATTAGAAACGACTTCCGATCAAAACAAAACAAGTTCCATTGGATTCATCTCGTCAGATTGTATCTAATATCCATACATATTGTAAGATCCGAATAGGTTGATTTTCAGGGCGTTACATCGCTCTTCTGGGATTCCACCATAGCCACCCTCGACACAAGCATGGCATCAGACAAACCATCCCCTTCGTTGGAGCAGCTTGTGGTTGAGGACGTTATACCTCGAGCCTTGATCTTTAGCTAGGCACAACAACAACGTCAGAAATTTCCATTCTTTCCCAGCTCCACCGACCTGTTGCAAACGAAGAAAGGAGGGGAGGCCGACCTTACAACCACTGTCCGATTCAAAGACGACCTCTTTTCTGATCCATCATAATATACAGAGGGAGGTGGGGGGCAGGGGAGAAGGGGCGGAGGAGAAAGAGGTTGTCGGATGAGGAGGTGGAGGGAGGAAGAGTGAAGGACATATGTACTCAAGTTAGTCAATTTAATTACCTTTGCGTCCTAAAATTTAACGTCCGTTTGAGATGCATATAACAACAAGTAATCAGAGGGGCACAAGTGATAAACATGAAAGAAGTCAGGGGCACAAGTGATATTCCAAAAGAGAGGCATAACTGATATTGCAATATCTCAGAGGGGCACAAATGATAAAAAAAAACCCAATTTATAATATGTTTGTTCTATAAGAGAAGTGGTAGAAAAACACTTAGGGCACATTCGGTTCGGGAATAAGCAGGTATAAGGATGGAGAATAAGGAGAATAAGGGTCTATTCTTTATTCGGCTGCAGGATAGGAATAAGGAGAATAAGGTGAAATAAAGGTAGGTAAGGTGGGATAAAGATAGGAATAAGAGTGAAATAAGAAGGAATAATGAGGAATAGTCGTACCACTGGGAACCGTGTCGGGAGGAGAATTGGCCCCTTATTCCAGAGCTTATTCTCCAACCAAACAAGGCCTTAGCATCTTTTTAAAATGACATATAAAATAGCTTTTACTAAGATTTACTATCGCTTAACTTAATCCTAAATCCACCATAATATGTCAATGTTCTCTACTCCTTCGTACATCTATATGTTGTAAACAATCTACACGCGCTTTAAACATAATTGAAGTTTTCTCAATCTGCCGTGTACAAAGCCTCCATTCTGCACATGATGGTCGAAATCTTGCATCATCAGCATTATAGCTCCTAAATGCGGATTAGGTATCAAACATATCGAACCTTCGTGCATCCCCACAATCTTGGCACATAAAAAGTGTAAGAAACCACTTTCACAATGGTCTGGATTTTTCATCCACTATTGTGAATGTAAGAGGGACATTGTGTTACCTTCCAACCACGGATAGGCTTGCCAACTTCAATATATGCATGCCATCCTTGTGTTACCTATGCTCTATAGAGCCCGAATCTCACCATCACCTCTCTTCAACTGCCAATTGACGGCTGCTTATTGGGGGGGGGGGGGGGGGGGGTGCTTGCTCACGCATTGGCTTGCCTTTGCCGCCTATGGGCTCTCTCAATACTTTGGTGTGGATTAGTGCAATTCATGCATCGAAATTACGTGAAAGAATGTCTTGCCTTCTTGCTACGATTGTCTGGTACATCTGGTATGAAAGGAATTATAGGTGGATACAAGGTTCTAGCCGGTCGATCGACAAGGTGGCATCCTTGATTGTAAATACGTTCCTGCTTCTGGGGATGTAATCCTTGGCCCCAGTTTTTGATAACCTGGAGTCTGGCAAACACCAGCCGTTCTCATGCTTGGTGGATTTTTTCACTTTTCAGTAACTGGATTTTGCCTATTGTAATCCTTACAGTTAATACATGATTTACTTACTAGCTAAAAAAAAGAGGGACATTGTGAGACGCATCATTTTCTGTTTATATTTGTTGTATGAACGAGTGTTGCTAATATTATCAATAGCCTACAGTACTTACGCCTTAATATTTTCTGATCTCCTAATTATTTAAGGTCAAAACTGAAAGTTTACATCGAAGCCGAAGGCAAGCGGGCAACAAGCTGCGCCGCTAGACCTTTTTGAATTGCAAAGCCAATTCTTTTAAACACTACATCCATAGATCTATGGTCTATCACATTGTTGTTCATCACTTTTTGGATCCTCTTTAAAAGCTCAATAGCTTCTGGTGCTAAGAAGCCAAAGGTGTCAAAACCAAAGGGGATGAAGGCATGTTGATTCTCCGTGCAGGCTTTCTCGTGCTTAATATATGGTCCAAATGACAAAAAACACGAGGGTTTCAATCCCACAATCCCACCCTCCCCCTTGAAAAAACATAATAGTTATATGTTTGGTAGAGAGGATCCTCTGTTGTAGGGTCTGCTGCAGTAGACTCTGCAGTAGACCTTTGGACTGTCCGATCACCTATCCCCAGCCTCGAGATACAAGTCAACTATCCCGACCTCCTATGGGGGTCATCGGATCCTCATCTGACGTTCCTCATGCATTATAACACCTGTTGTAAATGCCATTTTCAGCAGACTATCAGTTCCCATATGTTTGGCATACATGAGACCACAGTGTAGAAACATTCAAAATGCATGCATGGGACCATGCTCAACACGAACTGAGCCAACAAACTCAATTAGTTATTTGTATTCCTTCTTCCTATTAAATCTTAATTATTATTTTGAAAAATCTCTATTAAATGCTTTTAAAATCCATAAAGCACTAACAAATCCTAAAGTTTTACCAAACACGAGAGGAAGAAAGAGAGAGATCCGGTGGCAATAGTCTTCTGTCGCCACCGTTTTTGAATCACCGATTTTTGATCCGGCAAAGTTGGGGGCAAGTCAACTTGGTTAAGAATAGTTTGAACAGCGAAGTCGAGTTGTCTTCGTAGGCGAATTTATCGTACCATGAATGTATGTGCCAAGCCATTCGACTTCCTGCCAGGTAATATCATTTCACATTGCAGAATTAAATTGAAGTTCATTGCTGCAGACGGTACTACCGTGCTCATATATCTCAAACCACAATTTATATTAGTACATGCACTTATTATTGTAAGATGATTTATTGACATCCTTAATTAAAGTTGAATAATATAAGTTCGTTCTAGATAAACAGATTCCTTGACAAACGTTTAACAATGGGAACGGATTAAGATCGATGCATGATCATTACTTCATTAATTATGGATATTATTCTCTCGCTGATTGTTAAATTACGTTTTATTTTATGAATGATTTCCATCCGAATAATATTATTGACTTCAATGTGATTATTATTGTATAATCCCCATATAATGCATATTTTCAAAGTATGATGAGGGTTACCTTCCACTCGAATGTTCATTACAGAGAGCTGAGTATATTATTTGAACATTTAAATCTATTTAAAAATATCATTAATTCAATATTTTTTTAGTTTTGACACACATGGTATACTTGATCCCTTGATGAAATCCTTGGTTCTGCCCATGACCTTGACTATGAATGTTGGAATGGCAGGGTAGACATGTAAAACACAGAGTAGTTTAGCATGAGTTGTAGCACAAGAGTGACAGACCATAGTGTTAATACCACATCTCGCAGGAGCATGTTTGGAAGAAAGAAAAGAATCCAAAATTAAAACCGTGCTTACCCATTTCTCACATCAGGATCTACTTTTGCAGAAACGCATCTTCCTGACGATCTGTAATCACAGGGTTTAATCTGCAGAGTGAGCATAGCAAGATCCTTTACACTGTTACATTCTCTAACTCAAATAATGCAAGGCCACGAATTATGAGATTCTTCTTGAGGTAAAAAGACATAAGTGGATATAAAGCCTAAGCATCCCAAACAAGGATTCATGTATGCTCTAAGCTTAGATGTACACGTTGGTTTACATCACCTGAGGAAGCTACTGCAAATAGGAAGGTGGATCTTGCCAATACATGCAGGCTTCAAATTTGGCTGGAGCAGGACCTGTATGCACATGCAGTGGATGGGGACTTGTGCAGGCATGCACCACACAGATGCATGCATGCAACTATCAGGGGGATGGCGAAGCTGCATCCTGGCTGGTGAACACAACTACTTGAAGACCCCCAAGCAGCAATAAGGCTTGGTACTCGACAACGATATGCATCCAGCTTACCAACCCATCAGTGTTTTCCTTACAGTGTCAACGATTCGATTCCTGGCCTTTTCATTTGACAGCGGCAATTCCGGTGATTCATCCAAGAGGAATCTGTAGACTTCCCACTGTCTGTCTGGTGTTGAATGTCTGCCAATTTCCGCCTGCAATCTCAACAAAATGTCACTATCTTCAGAGGCATCTCAAAATTACTGGCAGGAAGAGAGAATTGCATCGAAGTTGCTTACAGAGAAAATGCAAACACCCAGGTGTTTGAGAGCAAGTGTAACATCATAGAACACACGGTGGCCTTCCTTTTCCACAAAATTCTACAGGGTTTGCAACTAAAAGTTCAGTATCAGGCCCACGGTTGACAATCATCACACGTAATGGGTGCAGCATCTCCATTCTCAAACGAGAACATATAGCTTCCTGCTTTTCAGGCTCCAAAATTTTCTTTCCGTCGTTTTGCTGAACGAAGAGGTCCACATCTCGACTGCCCTTCATGTCCGAGAGGAACCGGCCATACGAGATCTGAATAAAGACAAAGAACTGTGAACCAGAAGTAAGGAACCTCACCGTGTACAATCAGAGGTTTGATTGAAGCCATGGATAATGGCAAAAGACAATCTAAAGCAATATACCTCCACTATATCAAAATAAACCTTAGGCTGTAGATGAGCTCCTGTGTAATGAAAGATAAGTGGAACAACTGAACCATACCCCCAGAGTTGAGCGATGGGAAGTTGGCCAATAATGCTAATTTTTTAACTCTGAGGCGTTCAAGATGTGTTAAGTAAATTACAATAAAGGTCCTAAAATTTGGCGTAGATATAAAAAAGTGTTCTAACAAAAAAATTATTGTGGCTTTCCATACAGAGATAGCTGTATTTGTTGAGTTTTTCAGTTAATCGTCTGTTAATGATCCTAGTAGCGTAGATTAGAGATAAAGATCAGCTGCGACAAATATTCTCTCTTTGTTGACAGTTGGCAGTGCAAACAAAAAGGTTTAAATATGATGAGAACTGATTAAAACTTGAAAAAAAGTAATCAATCATTATAAATCAAAGAGTTAAGAGGTGTTTTTTGATATGGATATTTTAACCATTTCGAAAATAAAGTATAATGGCATTAATAGAGTCACTAATATGTTCCTATAGCATTGAAATGACAGGTTTAAAATGAGATTCTTTTCTTTCAAGACCCTTCTTAATGTATACCTCAAATTTGGAGACCCTCAGTGTAATTCATTATCTTTTTCTTATTTTGCTCTGAAAGTATGTTCTTCGTAAAACACTATTGACAACATGCCAACAAGCTAACACTTAATTACATCTTAAAAAATGCCATATCAGGTTACCTAGGTGTAGGTAGCAAAGATATTCTAAATAAGAAACATTCTTCTCTACGCTCTATAGTCAATTAAAACAATGTCAATATATGCATCGAATAAGGAAAGATCTAACATGCACCCTGTATCAAGCAAGTCTCAAAAATACCTGTGTATTACAATCCTTGAGCGTCCTTAGAATGTCATAAAGAAGGCCTTTTTGATCAGCACTTCGTATCTGCAGCAATGTGTGTCCAGGACTCATGGAATTGTCTATATTAATACTGGCTTTCTTTATCCTGGCTAGATCAGGACCAATTGTCTTTAAACATGTCTCGATTTTTGACATCTCACAACTGCATAAGTCGTCAAGTATAGTTGAATAGAATGAAGACAAGCCCTGCTGAAATGTCTCATATTTTGGCCAAGCTACTTGAAGCTCACAACGTTCGCAGGAATCACCTAAAAGGGCATTCAATCGCGAACATGTTTCATCTTGTCTCTCTCTTGTATGCATGAGCTCCCTAGAAAGGCGATTAAGAATACAAAATATAAAAGAGTGAGGTCACAAACACTTGGACAATATTGAATAGAACTCAGAATTATCCTTGATGTGTAGAAATCAAACATGAATGGACCAGGAAGACTTCACACAACACAGAGATTTACATTGGAAATCCTCAAGAGAGGAAAAAACCATGGTGGCATAAGAAATCCTCAAGAGAGGAAAAAACCATGGTGGCATAAGAACCCTAATCTCCCTCTCGAGTACGACACACCACTATAATAATTGAAATCAGAGGGATGAGTGCAATTTATAAGAGAAAGGGTAAACATGCCCTCATTCATGGACCCGTTTATCCATCTAAACAAAGACAACTCAACATTCCCTCTTAAGTTCGGCATACATGTCTCCTATGCCAACTTACCTACATTCAGCTCGAATTGCACCACAGGCAACTTTTCATGAACAATCTGGTCACCAGATTTCACGTAGGGAAGACACCTCTCCGACATCAATTTCCTCACGAATAAAATGTATGTTTAATTTCACATGCTCCATCCTATCATACATAACCGGTTATTTGCCAAGTTTATCGCAACTTTGTTGTCAAAAAGCATCTTCATTGGCATATCAACTTTGATGCCTAAATCATGTAATAGATTTTCAGTCATTGGATTTCAGTAATGCCATTTGCAAGGGCTTGATATTTAACTTCAGCGCTCGATCTTAAAACAACATTATGTTTATTACATCGTCAAATAACAAGATTTCCACACACACGCCATATAACCCAAAGTAGATTTTCTAACATCAAGAGAATTAGCCCCATCGGTATCAGTGTAGCCTTCAATGGTCACGTCATGATTTCTCTTGAACATAAGATCTTTTCCATGTGATCTTTTTATGTATCTCAGCGGTTCGCATTAACATGAGAGGCAGTGGAAGCATGCGTTGAATTGGCGTACCATACTCACAGCATAGATATGTAACATCTGGTCTAGTAGAAGTAAGATCAAATTTCAATCATTTTTGATACCTTCCTCTTCATGCATCATCAAAAAGCTTATCATCTTTCCTTAGTTTATGATTTTCCTCCATAAGGGTAGTGGATGACTTGCATCCCAACATGCCTGAGTCTTTCAGCAACTCTAAAGCATATTTACGTTGGCTTAAGCAAATACCATTTAAAAATTGAGTCATCTCAATACCTAGGAAGTACTTCAACTTCCCCGGATCTTTTAGTTCAAATTCAGTTGCAAGAATTTTCTTTATGCTGGAAATTACACCTTCCTCACTTGTACAAATCATGTCATCAACATGTACTAGAAGAATACATATTTTTTCACCATTCTTCCTTATAAATAGACTATGGTTTCCATTAATTTGAGTATACATGCATTTTTGTTTATGACTACACGGAGTCATTCAAACCAAGCTCTTGGAGTCTACACGGAGTCATTCAAACCAAGCTCTTGGAGTCTTCTTTGGCCCATACAACACCCTCTTTAATTTTCAGCATCTATCCTTCTTCTCTATCAACCACATTCTTGGGTACAATATTAGAATCCAGAGACATGAGAAACATTTATACAAAGTAGTCAAGTTAGAGTAAGAAATGTCGTTCAATGGTCTACTTAGTGCATCGGTGTATCTTGTCGGGAGTTTGATGACCGTCTTACCCTTCCTTTGAGCAATGCTATCATCCAATTGTTCCAAGTATATATCATGTATGTCATTATCAATCTCATCAAGAAAAATAGGAGTATTAATCGATGCTTGTTCTAACTTTGTATCTTGCATGTCATTGTTAATCCTGTCAAGAATATTAGGAATGCTAACAGAAGCTTCCAAACTTGGGCTATTCGAGAAGGAATACGAAGGATTAGAATTGTTTTATCCAGCTTCTCTGTTAAGACATACTTTTAAGGGATTTTTACACCCATAACCTTGAGTAATTTTGCAATAACATTCATAACCCTGGATAATAACGAATTACGCTCAGGACCCTGAATAACTATGCCGTATTACACCTATAACCTTCCGTTACTTTATTTCTTAACTCAACCAGATGATTGAGTTAATCTAACCAATTAACGATCTAACGGCTGAAATTTAATCCAAGTAAAAAAGTAACTATCTTGTCTCTTTGTCTGGAGCCAACCCCTGCATGCATAATCCATGCGGTCGGAAGGGAGATCAACCAAAAGACATTGTAAACACGATGGAGCCAACCCCTGCAGCGGCATGGTGGACGGTTGCGGCGAGCCTGCAACCGGGTGCAGAGGAACGATGGAGGGAATCAACAGGACTGGGGGGGAGGGGGGCTTCGGTCGGGGTGGGGGGTCTGTCTGCTGGGAGGCTTCAGTCGGTTGTGGGGGGGGGGGGGGTCGGTCGGGGCGGGGGAGGGAGATGGGGGGTCTGGCAGGCGGGCTTCAGATGGGGGGATCGACCACGGGGGAGCGGTTGGCGCCGGGGGGGAGGGGGCGGGGATGGAGGTCGGTTGACGCGGGGGGGGTTTCGGGCGGGCGGGGGAGGGAGGTGGAGGGGGGCTACTGCGGCGCTTCTGCGGTCGGCGAGCAGCCAGTAGCTTTGGGGTTCAGCAGGAGCATGCGGCTTCGACAGAGGAGCATGGGGTTCGACAGGAGCGTTGGTTCAGCAGAGGACGGCTTCGGCAGGAGCATGGGGTTCGGCAGAGGAGCATGCGGGTAGAGGAGGGCTTCTGCAGGCGATGAGCAGCCAACAGCTTTGGGGTTCGGCAGGAGCATGCGAGTTCGGCAGAGGAGGGCTTCGGTAAGAGCATGGGGTTTTGCGAGCAGAGGAGGGCTTCGGCAGGAGCTCGATCGGCGAGTGGGGTGACAGGGGGCTTCGGGACAGGTCGGGACAGGGGCGCAGGGGGCTTGGGGACAGGTGAAGCTCGGCCTCGTCGAGGGGTGTTTCGGGAGAAGCTGGGGATCGGTTGTAGAGGTGCTCGGTGGTGGGGAGGGATGCATGGCATGGAGGAGCTCGATGCATGGCCTGGAGGAGGAGGTGGTGCCGGTCGGCAGGGGGAGAGGAGAAGGATGGCATGTTTTGTAAATAAGAATGGATATTAGGGACAGTTCTGTATTTTTTTAACGAAACCGTCATACATAACGGCCATCCCAAACGGAACATGAAACAAGGTTATGTTATGTTATGTAAGAGTTAAGCATTACTCAGGGTTTCTCATGTAATTCGCGATTATGCAGAGTTATGAATGTTATTGCGAAATTACTCAGGGTTATGGGTGTAAAAATCCTTACTTTTAATTAGATTGAATCTCCATATGTAAAAAGTGTCATCCTAGAATTGAAGCCATGAAAGTCTTCTCACTTTCAATAACCAGAAGTGGAATTAAAACACTAATAGCATTTTATGTCGTGGAGTAACCAAGAGAGAATCCTTTTAGCATGAAGAGTCCGGCTTCTTTACTCCTATCATTTGCATGCAGAAAACAAACACAACCAGACACCTTAGGCAGCAGAGAGTGGTGCTTGACCCAGATAAATACATATAAACGGAGATTCACCATTTAAAAATTACGATGGCATTTTGTTCATCAAGAAAGCACCGATAAAAATAGTTTCTCCCCAAAATTTCTTGGGAACATTTGGTCAAAAGAGAACAACTCAAATAATATCTAAAATGTGCATATTCTTCTCCTCGACAACAACATTCTATTGTGGATTGTAGGTGTATGAGGTTTCATGGATATCTAGCATTGTCTGAACAAATTTTTCTAATCTTGGCATGGTATTGTTATTCCGTAAGAAAACCAAACTCGCTAGAAATATCAAGAACTTCACTCATGTTCTTTGCAAGAGAGATAGTGGAATGTCTTGACCAATCGTCAACAAAGATGATGAACTAACGATATTTGGGAAGCAATAGAGAAAGGTCAAAGCACATTTCTCGACATTTTCATAACAATAAGAAATGCTATTAAAATATGGTTCTTGGAGACTCAAAAGCTATCTTAAATTTCTGTGCATTGCCTTCTCATTACTCACTTCCAGTAAGGCATGTCATACTCTAACCCCTTATCATTTTAGTTGTAGCACTTCCAAGCAATCAACACTTGCGAGCTCCCTTTGCACCTCAGACCCAAGGAGCTAGCTTGTGAGGTTAAGCCATGTCTTCACCTTTCGGTCGAGAAGCTCCTAGGACCAGATCCAGTTCATACCTTGATAGGGGAACGGCGTGAGGATCAACTAGAGCTCAGGGAACTTTGGCACCTCAAGTAAACTTTCATATTGTATTATTGAGAAGAGAAAGATAAGGGGCTCCAGCTGAAAGCTGAGGCACATCTGACTGAGGGATCTTCAAATGAATGCACATATACCTCTGCCTGCCAACTCGACATATTGCAAGGGCTCCACACACCAGAATGTACTAGCTAAAAGGATGAGTGGATTTACTAGTAAAGATCGGAATTGTGTTTCGCATTTGTTTGCAAATTTACACACCTTACACTACACTACAACCTCAAACAATCCAAAGAAAACAACCTCAGACACCTCATCCCGTTCCTTGGGAAATAGGGTTCCACGTAAATAGGAGGTTTTATTTTTGTTCTTGCTTCTGTGTATTCTCTTTTATATTTCCACATGGTATCACAGTGGATCATTCTTGAATTTATTTATCAATTTCGAGATTAGCTTCTTATGTCATTTGTTCTTGAAGAAAGTGTTGCGTGATTTTTTTTCCTTTCATCAATCCTTCCCAACAACAACCAAAGGCGATTGCAACATCGCAGCGACCAAAGGCCTAGGCACAGTCGTGCCTTGTGGGGCTCCCAGCACTGCTGCATCACCATTGTGCCTTGAGGAAAGCCAAGTCTCTTTCCAGCAGCCCCATCACTCATTTACACATGGTGCTGCTTCAGCTTAGGATTCCCATGTAAACCTTATTCCAGACAGCTCCATTGGATTCAATGAGAATGTCTTCCTAGTGATGCCCTTAGGAGAAAGAAGCCCTTTTTTCTCCACGGTGCAAATAACAAGGTGTACAACGATGGACCCTCTACAAAGATGTTATGGCACGCAAGCAAGTATATCAGGCGGCGACGACGAAAGGACGAAAAACACAAGGTCAATCAACTCAAGAAAATGGCGCTAGGGATGAGCATTGGGTTGTGCCGGCCCGACCCTATCCACAAGCCCGACCCAAAACCCAATCTAATTTATATCAAGTCAGGCTCGAGCCGAAAATTTAGCCTATTAAGTAAATGGTCTAGGCTTGGGCTGACCTCGACCCAAACCCATTAGTCCACCAGCCCAATCCGATAAGGGCTCAATAATATGTCTCATATAATAATCCATAAATTCAAATTATTATAGTACAATTGTATATATTCTCACCAATATTTACTACCTGCATACACATATATGTCCACTCTCTTCTCTTAACACACTCATGGATAAGTTTTTCTCATTATCTTAATCATAACATCTTCTCATTATATGATGAGTATCACTTTTCTCATTATTTCTCCTATGTGTATCTCGTACGATACACTATTTTATTCTAAAATTGTTAGTTTCGAATAATACGTTATGTTGAGAGTTGTATTGTTAGCTCTAATTTTAGGGGCATTCTGGACAACTCACTATCTAGGAGTCGTCCCTTTATGTAGCCTAACCCTAGGTCTCCATCTATATAAGGAGCCCTAGGGACTACTGTAAAGTATGATGATTTTAAGATACATCAAGTCTTCTCCTGGGAAAGGCCTACTCGTCACCAAAGGCAACAACTTAGACCTTATGGCCTATTCAGACGTTGGTTATGGAGGATGCATGATAGACAGAAAATCTACTACAGGTTTCTGCACTTACTTAGCAGGAAACCTTATCACATGGAGAAGCAAGAAACAATCAGTAGTCACGCTCAAGTGCTGAGAGTGAATACAGAGCCATGGCTCAGGCCGCTGCAGAACTAGTATGGATCCGGTCCGTACCTACAGATCTTCATGTCACTCCCAGCAATACCATGTAACTTAGATGCAACAACCGTGCGGCAATGCATATAGCCAACAACCCTATGTTCCACGAACGCACCAAGCATGTGGAGATTGACTACCACTACACTCGAGACCTGATACAGAGAGGGTTCGTAGCGTACCATCTACTGAGCAAACTGCAGACATGTTCACCAAGCCACTAGCATGCACGCAATTTGAGAAATGTTGTAACAAGCTGAGCATGATTGATATATATATATATGCTGCAGCTTGAAAGGGAGTGTTGAGAGTTGTATTGTTAGCCCTAATTTTAGGGGCATTCTGAACAACTCACTATCTAGGAGTCGTCCCTTTCTATAACCCTAACCCTACGTCTCCATCTATATAAGGAGCCCTAGGGACTGCTGTAAAGTATAAGAAAAAGGGAGATACCTATTTTTCTACTCTTTATATATCAATAATCCATGTATGTTCATCCATCCTATTTGTTCCATCAATAGCAAAGGTACTTTCAATCACCTGTTTTCCTTCTCCATCCTCCCACTCAATTTTTTTAATGGATCATCCTGATCCAAACCCGAGTCCATATTAATCGAGTCGAGCCGGGCTGTGTGCCGAGTGGGAGAAAAAATTTCGAGCCTCGGTCCAGCCTCAATCACCTTGGACCCGAAGAGGCTCGGTCGGATGCTCATCCAAGGTGGTGGCCTTTGATGATGATGGCATGGCTCCATGGGGTTCTTTTGGAACCCTTTGCAGCAGAGAACATGGAGATGAGGCAGCAATGTTACATGTGGCACTAGCAGCTATAAACAAAGACTATTGAGTGGTGTTGCCTGTACATACGAAGAGAATCGACGTTGGCATCTGTCATCCAAAACAACATCCATTGCACCTCCCACACTGTGTGATACGGCGACATTGAGAAAAGGGTTTCCCCAATTGGTAACACAAATATAATGAGAAGGCCCAATGCCCTTCCCCCTTGTTGGATTTATTTTAAAAGTTTATCTTTCATTATTCATGCATAATTGGCCACGAGGTTATAAGCAACAAATGATGACGAAAGAATACAATGGGCACAAATAGGGGGGGTTGTGGTTGTTCAAAAAATGAAGTTTCGGTGTGAAAGAAAATGGAGCTGAAAAAGAACAATTCAAAAAATGTGTCGCTTTATTCTATTTTAGGCCCAATGGGCCATATTATTAAAAAAGAGGAGAGCAGAAAAGAAGAGAAGATAACAGAAGAAAACAATAAAATGAAGGATGGAGTTATAGAAGCAAAATAAGAAAAAACGAAAAGAATTTTGTTTACCTCGTTTGTCCTCCCAGCTTGGTCAATACTTCTGACAAGTACGGGAGACAGAGGGAGTGAAAGAATAGTGCACTATTTATTCTTCTACTTGCGATTATGCCTAACAGAAAGTTATCTCGTATCCATCATTCTCTACTCATGGCCTCCAGAATGAGATCTCCTCTTTGATGTTCATATGTGTAAGAATCCACTTCTTGACGACCATATATGAGAGACCCGTACTTTGAGATCCCTACATGAGAGAAGCAATGATAACCTCCGCATAGGAAACCTTATCTTAGAGTTTCTGTACATGAGAGGCTCATTCTCAAGACCTTCATTTGGGAGAGAATCACTTTACTTCTGAACGTCAACTATTTTAGTTGGACTTCTACTACTGTTGTTTGGGATCATCTCACACTACTGATGCGCATTATATGATTGCATAGATTAACACTCCAAACCATCTATTGCCTCCTAGTCATCTTCACCAAGCATCCATTCTAGGCATGAATTTCCTCCCAATGATATATCCTTTATGTGGGTCTCCTCCTAATAGGAGTCTACTTTGAGTAAAGCCACCTCCCGGCTCCTTAGAACATCTATCATGTGAAAATGAGTTGAGTATTTTCTATTGTAACAAGCTACAACTTTTTCAACTCCAGCTTGAGGGAGAGTATCAAAATATGACTTAGATAGGCAATTGGATCTCTCATGATCCAATTATATTACTTTCTACTTTAGTCCCATATTGACTACCGGTGGGACATTGGTGTGTGGGTGGGGCTATATATAGAGCCCCGCATCTATTGTAATCCTTGAGAAACATAATGAAAAATCAATCCCTTTGTAGCTCTTCCCTTGTGGTTTCATCCCACTGCTCAGGGAGTAGGGTTCCACGTAAATCAAAGTTTTCCATCTTGTTGTTGATTCCGCATAGCACAACCATAAGGCTCTTCAAAAATTTCAAATAGTGAGCTTCCATAGCATTTCTCGCTATTTAACACTATTAAACCCATATATAGAGGATGGAAGTTGATACAACTACTGTAAATTATCAAAACTATTTAACATGGATTCATGTAATGTTCTTTTTGCATTAGGGCTTTCCTACCAAGTGATGTGTTGCATTGCCCATATGTAATGGAAGTTGGCAAAGCTTACTACATCATAACCTAGGTATATCACACTATTCAAAGGTTCTTGTATGAAAGATACATGTGGATAAAGTATATCAATGCATGTAAAGACCTCAAAAAAGATAAGGATCTCACCAAGAAGTATACAAATGTAAGTTGCAGATTGGGACGTGGAACAAAGGTAAGTCCATTAGCGAATTTATAAACATGTACCTATACCTCACGATATTATGGACTTTCCTATGTAGGATGACAGTGTGTGCTTAATTAAGAATATAAGTCTTAGGGATGCATCTGGATATGGATATTGTGTATTCAATCCGTCATGTATCCGTTTTATACATATTTTGACATTCATATCCATATTTGTTCTAAAATGGATATGAATATGGACACCGCTTTGATATCCGTAAATATACGTCTCAGTATCCATATCTTCGTTTATATATATATAAATGTAGTTGTAAATTTATTTTTAGTTGTATGTAACATTATTGTATACCTTCTTTCACCATAATTGATATAATCTTTATGAAATGAATACATTTATTATAGGTAAATCATGTGTAAGTTATCCAATACATGTATATTTCGGATAATCTATCGAGTATTTTCGATATTGTCTGTATTCGATCCAAATCCATTTTACATCAGTTTCTATTGTTAAAGGATATGGTAACATAGTTTTCGTCTTCGTCAATTTATGTATCAGTATCTATATTTATATTTAAAAATGCATACGAATATGGTAACACATGTTGGTATACGTTTCCGGAGGTTTGCATCCCTATCGCGTACCCCCTTCTCAAACTCAGCAAAGTCTTTACATGAGGTAATTCCCAAACCTGAGATTGGTGGAGGGGTGAAATTGACGTGATGAGATACGTGGGCAGAAATTAAAAAAAATCGTAAAAAAAGGGAGATCAATTGACGTGAAAAATTGGAGGAGGGTTGTTAAAAAAACGTGAATGAATGGTGGTTGGGTCTGTGTGAAAAAGAAAAGGTGAGTTGCCATGTAAAAAGAAAGAAAGAAAGAAACGATGAGTAGCTAAAAAAAATAGAGATTGCGTCTAATGTTCAATCGAAAAATGGCATGACGAGAAAGCTTTGGACAAAAGAGGGGCAAATATGTGAAAAAGAACGAGATTGGAAAAAAAGATGAAAATTTGAGATGTGGTGAAAAAAATGTGAAAAAAATGAGATTGAAAAACAAAAATAAGAGTGATGAATGTTTGTGAATGTAGAAAAATAGAATGCGGAAGCGGAATCGGAAATAAAGATAGAACAATAAGAACAAAGATTTTAACGTGGAACCCTACTCCAGAAGGAGCGGGATGAAACCACGGGAGAAGCCCCTGAATTGGGCATTTCTTCTATTGAAGTTCTCAATGAGTACAGGGGGTGTGGGGCTCCTTATATAGCCCCACGGACAGACCCAATAGTGACCGCTCCCCATGTGGTACTAAACACATGGGTGGGCTCTTTTCTTTTCCAACACTCCCCCTCAAGTTGGTAGCTGGGACAGCTGCAACTTGCAATAATAAAGAAAAATATACATCATTACATCTTCACTTGAAATCACCACAATAAACGTATGTATCCGCAACTGGTAGACAAACCCGCTTGCTGACGGGTATATCAGGTCACCGAAACGTATCTCTGTCGTGCCTGGAAGGTCACCGGACTGTCTCTGTCGTGCCTGCATGGTCACCGGATCTCTGTCTCAGTCGTGCCTGCAGGTCACCGGACTTTGTCTCCGTCGTGCCTTGAAGAAAACAAATCCAGTGCGGAGTCGATGTCGAGGATAGAGACACCACGACAAAGATCGATGCACAGTGAAGATGGCTTGATATTCTGTGAAATCCGAAGTGTTTGGTCTGTCAATCAACGATGTAGGATGCATATGGCTTTTATTCCTCCTTTCTCCCAAACTTGTGAGAATAATGAAAATAATAGACAAGTTGGGAGAAGCAAACATGAATCACATTTTTTTTGTGCGTACGACTTTTTTCTTGTACGCGACTTTTTTTCCTTTTTTTCGATTTTTTTTGTTTGCATATGCGTACGGTTTTTTCTTGTACGCGCCTCTTTTCTCTTTTTTTTCTTTTTTTAATATTTTTTTGATATACACGGCCAAAAATGGCCCAACAACAACACCCTCCTTTTTTTTGCTGGGGCCCAACGAGTCATAAAGAAAAATTTCTTTTCCTTCTTTTTTTTATATAACGGGCCTTTGGGTCCGCTTGGGAAAGGTGCCCTCTTTTAGGGTTCCCACTTGTGGGAACCCATCGATTTCTTGAACAGCCTGGAGCAATAAAGAGGAAGGGACGCCGCAACTTGGGTTGGGGAGGAGCGCACGACGCCGCCTGGGAGATCGAGCCGCCTGAGGTGGGCTGCCATCGAGCCGCCTGCACTTGAGGATTTGTGGCTCTGCACTTGGGCTAAGGGTCTGCAAGGAAGGGCGGCGCCGTCTGTGGGAAGGCTGCTGGCCACGAAGACGCGAGGACGCGACGACGCGAGGGAGATGAGCGGCTCCGCCTTGAGGGTTGAGGCCTCTGAGAAATGCTAGGAGGGCGCGCTAAGTTGCGGTGCGCGCGGATCTGAAGATGTGTTGCGCCGCCGCTTCGTGAATCTCCGCCGCCAAGGATCACAGGCTTGAATGCTTCGCGTGGGGCTCGTCGCTGCCACCTGCGCTCGCGGGGCTCGCGGGTTGCCTAGCGGTGCCTGGGCTCGCGGGTGAAGATCGGAGCGGCTGCACGCCTGGAGGGGCTTCGCCTGGGTGCCTGGAGCCGCGTGAAGGTCGCAGCAGCTGCGCGCTCGGAGGAGTTCTGCGCAGGCATCTGGGAGGGGGGTCGCTCGCGCCGCTCGGAATGACGGCGGTGCCGCCAGTACGATGGGCATCTGCACCTCCGCCTGCGGAAAAATGTCGCCATCTGGAAGATGATGCGCCGCGCGCGCGAGATCTGGATGCGCGAAGGAGGGTTTAAGGGAGGAGAGCTTCTTGACTGGGAGTCGCGCGTGACTGGGAAGAGGTGCGGCGGGGATTTCTGAACCGATGTCGCCTGGGAAGGGCGGCGCTTATGGGGACTCCGCCTGAGTCCTGTTGAGGAGGCACGCCGCCTCTGGAGTATCAGCCGCCGCAGGGGGTTCATGGGAACCCTAGCGCTCAGATCTGGAGATCACAGCTTCTTGATTAGGGTTTCGTAACCCTAGGACCTGGCTCCTTCATTGATGCAGAAAAAAAAATCTCCAACGATAAACACAAATCAAATCTTCTCTCAAAATGATTCTCGAATCATAAACAAAGAATATAATGAAAAATCCGAGAATCGAACCCGCTCTGATACCATGTAGAAAAATAGAATGCGGAAGCGGAATCGGAAATAAAGATAGAACAATAAGAACAAAGATTTTAACGTGGAACCCAAGGAGCGGGATGAAACCATGGGAGAAGCCCCTGAATTGGAAATTTCTTCTATTGAAGTTCTCAATGAGTACAGGGGGTGTGGGGCTCCTTATATAGCCCCACGGACAGACCCAATAGTGACCGCTCCCCCATGTGGTACTAAACACATGGGTGGGCTCTTTTCTTTTCCAACAGTGAAAAATCCAGTCCAAAAAAATGTGTTGGGACTACAGATAAATATTGTTGATCCTTCATTGTTCTCCCAACTTGGTCGTTTCCGACAAGCTTGAGAGAAAGGGGGAGTGAGAGGGTAGAGCATTTCTTGCTCTACCATTGTTGGGTAGTGGAGTCTTCCCTACCATTGTTTGAATTGTTGGGTAGTGGTTATCATGCCCTACCATTGGTTGAGGCACTCTATTTGAGTGACCTATTGTGGGGTAGTGGTTTCTGAGCCCTATCATTGTTTGAGGTGCTCTATTTGAGTACCTATGTTCTGTGGAGTTCTCCAGAGGGAGACTCATTGCTTGAGGTGCTCTATTTGAGTACCTATGTTTTGTGGAGTTCTCCAGAGGGAGACTCATTGTTTGAGGTGCTCTATTTGAGTACCTATGTTTTATTGAGTTCTCCAGTGGGAGACTCACTGTTGGCTTCATTCTCTAGCGGTCGTGAACTCCACTATGTATGGATATTCCTATGGATGTCTTCATAGCCGTGAACTCCACTATGTATGGATATTCCCACGGCATGTTTTCATGGCCATGAACTCTACTATGTATGGATATTCCCACGGTATGTTTTCATGGCCGTGAACTCCACTATATATGGATATTCCCACGACGTTCTTGTTGGCCCTTCGGAGTAGTGGAGTAGTCTTCTGTGAAAACACGTTGTGGGCAGAAATACTCCATGATGAAGACTCAATTGCTGATCAGATATGTCTGCAAATCATTGTTCACCTCCAATCTCCAATTCCTCATCACCAGAATGACATGAGAAGCAGCGTCCTCAACGACAACCAACAACGTGCATTGAGTTGATATTATCTGTAGTGTCATGTACTTTGTATGTGGGTGAGTACATGCTTTCTATTTTTTCAAGCTTCGCATTGCATGCTTAGCTTGAGGGGGAGTGTTGAAGAATGGTCTTGGTGGGCAGTGTTTAGTACCACATCTTGGAGTGGTGACTTTTGGTCACATTGGTGGGGCTATATTAAGAGCTCCACACCCATTGTAACCTTCGAGAAAAATGAATACAAAATCAGCCCTTTGAGGCGGTTCTCCCGTGGTTTCATCCCGCTCCTCACGGAGTAGGGTTCCACGTAAAATCAAAGTCTTCATTTATCTTGTTCTTGCTTTGATTCGCTTCCGCATTTCATATTTTAACACAGATATAATATCTAATAGCATAGGAACATACGAAGAGACAGAGAGTGCATAAAAGCTTACTCTTTTGATTTCTTTAAGGAAGATGCCTCACAGTTGCACATTGCACCAAGATAATGTCCTCCGCTCACCAAAAAGTCAGGTACACTTAGTTTGCAGAGGATTATCGATAGTATATATCTACTTTTCTCATAGCCAAGGTCTTCTTTAGCTCTAGTTGAAGGGGGCCATGGAGGAGGAAGTTTGCGGCTCTTATATCTATGGGGACCTAGACTATGGTGGACTTATATGCTAGCTATAGGGTTATTAAATCCAAGTGGGTCTTCAGAGTGAAACACAATCCATACAGATCCATTGGTATGCATAAGACCATATTGGATACCACAAAGTTCACCCAGAGACATAGGTGGATTTATTTTTTCTCTTAAGCGGCTTGTATGACGAATCTCATGAATCTCCTTTTCATTCATGTACACGTTGATTGATCTTTATGTCGGCTACATGTAAAAAAAGCGATCATATACAGAGATATACTTGAATTGATATAAATGTATCAATCCCAGGCTTTAAACTTCAGGACTGTCAAGGTCTATTTGGTGAAGAAGTCCATGTATGGCTTTAAGAAGAGTTTTGAAACATTGGTTTTAGAAGCTCTTAGAGTTACTATAGAGCAAGGGTTTTGTCAAGTTGTAGGTAGGATAGGTTGCGGTACAGTTGACATGATGCTCTATGTGGGTGACATTACTCTAACATGATAATGAGCAGGAGATTACAATGATGAAGAAATTGCTAGTTAACTACTTCATGATCAAGGATCTAGGCTACTTGAAGTACTAGAGGCAAATTCTTTAGTAGTGTCCCGATATTACAAAAATCCATGGGTATTGTGCATTCTTTTTTTTTACATTAGTAATATACATGTATCGCACGGTCTGAATGCGACATCAGATGTCACAATTTATGAATGCGACATACGCTTGTCACGTGACTCAAATGCGACATGCGCCTAATCTCCTAGAAATTTAAGTCCATTCTATGCGGGACTTCTCCACATCATTCTGCTCACTCACGCACAATAGGTCTTCGAGCTAGACAACCGATGCTCCCTCTCGTTGTGCGCTGCCACCTCGCTTCCCTCTCGCCGACCCTATGTCTCCAGGCCTCCGGAGACATTTGATGCCTTCCTTCCATGTTGTGCATCCACTGTTGGTGCTCCCCGAGCTTTCTCCAAGCCAGAGATTCTGACATTCCAATGGAGGAGGAGATAGAGAGAGGAAACTTGTAATGTAAAGTTCATTTTTTTATGAAAGGCGCGTTGAGAGTAGTGGCTTTTTGTGTGTCGAACATGTGTAACTATATTGTAGTTTCAATATACATAATGTTTTGTTTATGTGTCTCTTGATGGATTTAATTCAATTAGGGTGATGTTTATATATTTGCATACTAATAACATATAAATTTGCCACACAAATTTTCCGGTAGAAACTTTGACTTCCAGTTATTTCAAATCAAGCAAGGCAAGAATTAGAATGGTAATAGACATTCTGTTTTCCAGGATATCCAGCCAATATCGCATCTCGTAAATGTGACATAAGTGTAGCCCTGCGTTTTGCATTCCGGGAACTATTCCCCATGTCGCATATTTAACATGTGATATATATAGATGTCGCATTTCCGCCATGTGACAAGCGTATGTCGCATTCATAAATTGTGACATCTGGTGTCGAATTCAAGCCATGCAATACACGTAAATTACTAATGTAAAAAGAATGTGCAGTATCCTAGGACACTACTAAGGAATTTGCCTCTGAAGTACTACCTCAGGGTAGAGGTAACTTATAGCAGAAGAGAATTTGTTGTCTCAAAGGAAGTATATAATTGACCTACTAAAGAAGGATTGCATGTTAGGTGTCAAACAAGCTCATATGCCTATAGATTCTAATGCTCAGCTATATGAGGAGGACAAGTTGGTTAATGAGGTGAGAAGTGTTTGGAAAGTCCGTCCAGGCGGCAGCATATGTGGAGTCGATCCCCCTACCACACCGAGTATGCCAAACGCGCTCAATATGTCGGTTACAACTTACAAGGTATATACGGTTGAGTATACCACATATGCGGGCTGCATATGTATTAGACTTTGAACTCGGTAACCCGATTAAACCCGATTAGCTGAAGCACCTTTCTATGAAAACCATTGTGCCCCCTATACCTTTGATTACTATGCTATTGTCATTAACTTATTTGGCCTCCATCTCTTTATTGGGTTGAGATTGAACATGATATGAGTCATATGACCATGCATCTAATTGAATGTGAACTAAATGTTTGCATGTTAAATGTTTGCATGAATTGGTTATGAAATTTTCACCAATCATATAGTCGGATAAATACAAGGGAAGTCATTTATCACGCTATGTTGTAAACCCAAAGAAATACATGATAACTACAACTGACATATAATTGAGGGAAAGAGCATTCTTCTTGAGATAACGAATACGGGATGAACATTTACAAGCAACCCTTTCTCACCAGTAAAGCCTAAAGACAATTAGGATGGAAGAAGCCAAAGAAAAGTTGAAGTTTCCTCCCCTGTTTTCTAATTGAGGCGACACTTCTTTGTTATTTTTTTTTGAAACATAAATATCTAATATTTGAATAGATTATTATATTTTTATTTATTTAAAATTAAAATATTACAAACCGCATAATCCGCATATAATTCCACCTATCTATTTACTCGCTTTAGACCACCTGACAGAATGAATACCGAATACCGACTTTCTGAACCATGGAAGGGAGGTATCAACTAGAAGAGTAGCTTCTTTACCTTATCATCATCAAACTTCGTATTTCCCTCGTAGTGGCAAAGCTTGGTCAGCCCATGTCATCAACATGCCTATTGAGTGGAATGCCAATATGATGGTATTAAGGTACATTAAGGAATCCAAGGAACAGGTTCTTTGCTAAAGGTTCATTTGTAGACATTATTGCATACTAAGATGTGAAGCTTGAATTCTGCCACTAGTTTTTATATATATCAATGGGGGAACTTTATCACCTGAAGAAGCACAAAACAAGCAACAATATCTCACTCGAGTGTAGAGAGCGAAGCATGACAATCGCACTAGTCAACACAGAGACACATTGGATCCATATTGCTATCACCAAATTGCACATCTTCATAGGTAAGTAACTGAGATAAGATGTGAAAATACATCCCACTATGCATATAGAGGACAATCTATATTCTACGTGCACACTAAGCATAAGGAGGTCAACTGTCACTTCATTAGACCTATCCAAAAAGGTCTTCTCTAGACTTCTAGTGTCTCTTCAGCAGATTAGATGGTAGACATGTTCTCCAAGGCACTTTATGTGTGGTACTACGTAATTTTACTTTCTTTCGTATTCACCCTAACCCGAACCTCTCCATAAATAGAGAGGGTTATGACACTCTTTTCAATATATCAAAATGTTCAGTTCCATTTACATGCAGATGGATCGATGTTTAAATGATATCTACTTAATAATTAGTATTTATATTAGCTTATAATTATAACATCATATATGTATCCAAATTTGCCAAAATTTTGAAACAAATACCAATATCCTAAAAAAATTAAGAATGTGTCTATGTATCCTTTAAAAAAAGGACTCAATATTTGCATCCCTAGATCCAAGTCAACCAAAGTGGACAGGAAAGCATAATTCCTCCCCAATATAATTCTGCTTCAGGTGATCACCATTTTCCCCTGGAAATTCTCGAACATGAACCTTACGGGATAATTTCTAGATCTGAGATGCAACTATGACCTCAAATTGACCATGTCTGTCCAAAATAACTTCTTTCAAAGCATATATCTCATCTTTTAATTGAAAGACCAACCAATCATAGAGCTAAGCTTTGACTTCTCATCCAAAATCTAGTATTATACACAAATGGTTAATGCCCTACTTTCAGTAAACTACCATCCTCTTTATATATTCTATCGTAACCTTTTTTTTGAAGTCAAAGAAGGGGGAGACACTCAAAGGTGTTCACCCCATATCGTAACCTTATAGTTGAACATATTGACAATAACCACTACCCGTACGAGGAATTCATTGGTATTCAACATGTTTAACTTCTTTAAAATTTTATAAAGTACTACTCCATTATGGTTTCTATCTTCAACAACATCCTCATTCCCTTCCCTACCATGCGCGTTGACCATTGCTAGTGATTCTCAAGACTTGTCTCCTATTCATCACCATGATCGACTACTTTCAACCTACATAGCATAAATAAAGATGTAATTCATTAAATAACTACATGAAGATTCAAATATTATATTAATTTTAATGTGAATTGGATTCACATTCACTATATGATTTACATTCTGTCTTGGATTAATGAATTGAATTCATCTATTCAAAAGATGATTTGCTAATTATCCTAAAGAGATGATTGACGATGATTATCAAGAGATAATTCCACAATTATCAAAGATCAAGTCCAAGTGAGATTTGAAATTGAAATTGATAGAGATAATTATCCACTATATTTCAAAGTGGGTGTCCACTTTCATTGTCTCTCGTGCTTTGAGAGAAGTCATTATCACAAATTAAAGTAGTCATCCCCTACTGTCTTCCTCTACATCTCCCCTTAGCCATCCCCTTGCCTAGCTCTACTCTCCCTGTTGGCAGCCACACAAGAGGAAGAGGAGGAGCCTTCTTCTCTGAATCTCCATGCTCAAGGAGACAATCAGGATTTCGTGAGATGAAGTCCATGGTGAGGAGATTTCGGTGATCAGATCACTATTGGCATGGAGAAGAAAAACAAGAGTTCTACTCATAGATTCACGGGAGGTTCCAGACTCATCATCGTGCATACGAGTGCAGCATCTGACAGATCCAATCTAATTAAGAAGGTCTCTTGCTTTAGAGACCACACACATACCCAAGGTATAATCCATGACCTCATGTGATTCCCCGTTGCAAAATAAATTCTATGATTGCTATATTTGCCCATACGATGGGAACTTTGATTTTTGGATTTCATCCTTTCTTTCAGCGTTTTCACAATGTGTGGGATCAAACCTCGCTTCAATTTAAACCCCATTAAACTTATTTGAAGAGTAAGTAAAATGAGATTAAACCATGATAGAAACAACCTAAGCATGCAAAAGATAAATTATTTTTTTAGTCAAAAAGATAAAAATACTTATTACTTGAAAGAAAGTAGGACGATGGTGCAAACAATGTCATACTATAAAAAAGATAGAAGTACCTTGAAGAATAATGAAAAAAATTAACGAGAAACCATTTTTATACTCCATTGGTGCAAGCAAGGCAAGGCCTTTGGTTATTTTTTTATAACAGGATGTATAGAAAATTTATGGTTTGGGGAAATACTCTCAATTTGTGATTGATATTCTAGGATAGAGATAAGGAACATATTGAAATATTTCTAGAAGTAACCATCCTTAAGTAATCACCCTTTGCTTTCCTCTAAAAAGGGACAAGGAATATACAAACTCACACTAAGCAAAAGTACAACAGCCAAACTAGTGATTACGAGGATTCAAACCACAGCTTTAAACTCACATTTCATCAGTCACATAAAAGAGGTCGACAACCCTGCCATCCGGAGTAGTTGATACCTTCACTCTGTGGATCAAGAGGTCAAGTTCACACAACACATGAGTAACATCTGCAACAGCCAACTAAAACTAAATCAACCCCAACTAGAAAAGCCATCCCAAAGTGAAGAAGGTAGCCAATCAATTAGCATCAGCCACTTACCATGTAACAACCCCTTCCTGTCTCTGCATAAAAACTTGAGCAGATAAACAGGCTTCTCTTTAGGTTGAGGACCCAAGCTGAAGTAATACAAGATCGAGCTCGACGGGCACAGCGAAAGAAGCCTACTTTTAAGCCCATCCCACCTCACATTGATCGACGGCGAACGGGGAATCACCCAAAGAACCACGTAGCACCACTTCCCATCGGTCGATAGATCTTGAAGCAAGAACCAACGCAGTCAGACATGTGCGTCAAAACAAGCCAAAGAATCAGAAAAAAAATACACATTTACAGAAATTCGGCCAACCTAACTAAATCACACATCATCACTCGCATTCTAAAATAAAGGGATCTTTCGTTCTGGAATATTAAACACGGTAGTGATGACGATAGAGCAATCACATTCACAGCTATATTAAAAAAAAAAAGAGGATCGTTGTGGAAGGGGAAACCTCCACGGGTAATGCGGAGGCCGAACTCGAGGATGATGCGGCAGATGTCGCAGCCGAGGCCGGTCTGATCGGGGCAATTGACGGTGATGAGGCTCGGATCGCCGGCATTCTTCCCCAGCTGGATGAGAACCACGTCGTCGCTCGAAACCCCCATTAGCTTCGCCTTCACCCCGCGATCTCGATGTCACGGAGGCCTTCCCCTCCCCCCCCCCCCCCCTCTATCTTCTCTCTCTCTATCTCTGCGGTGCTCCTTTCTCCCTCTGTCTATATGTTGTATATGGAAAAGGAGAGTGAGGAATGGGGACCCGTCCGTCGCGGGATACACGTCAGCAGTGAACACGTGGTGTCTGTGAAGCGCTCGACGTGTTGGAGTCGGATCGCCTTCGCGGGACCCGCCTTTCGTCTCTCTCCCTCTCTGTGTTGTGGTGGTGGGCGGCTGAGCTGAGAGTACCCACTGCTGCTCCCAGTTCTCACTTGGTTTTTTCTTATCAAATTACATTGAAGGTCCTAAATTATATACCTAATTTTGATGGCATACTTGGACTTGATCCTTCTTCCAATGGAGCTTGATAGTTGAATATAGGGATTTTTACACTTGAGCCCTTCCGGGTTTTTTAATCTGTTATGTTCTTCTTCTTTTTTGAATTACACTTGTAACAATATATTCTTTCGAGAATAGTGTATGTTATTACACTTTAGCTTCTATATTACGATAATATTGTGACTTTTTTTAAGAATACAAGTGTAATTGCTAAAATATTAGAGGTATTAGTATTATTGGAAAAACACATAAAGACACAATCGTAAAAATCACTTGAATCTAATGTTGTACCCTTTACGGAAAGAGAATAAGTTGGACTAGTGATCCTTTTTTCTCTTCCACGGTTATTTCCCTTCATATTTATCTTTCTTTTTAAAAAAACTGATTACAAATTATCTCTCATTCACACGGTTTATTCCACAACTATTAGCACTATGTCCGCAATAATTATGCTTGTTCTAGAGTAATCTCACTCAATCTACTCACTTTTTTCTACTAAAATAAGATCTCTCACAAAAATAGAATAATGAATAAACGTTTTTATAAGGAATGAATATCTCTATTCGTTACTTTCCCTTCTTACTAAAAAGATGGTGGATAAGGAATAGAAATAACTCACACTTATCCCATTTCACGTGCTAATCAACATTAATCCCAAATCATATTGAATCAAATCTGGAAAATCATGATGATACAACATTGTTCATTTTAAAGTTCAGTCCATTTACCATATTGAGTGTTTGTTTTAGCAATTTCGATAGCTGAATTAATAAACCATTCTACTCAGGCGCTATTATACCAATCAAGTATACCTTCTTTTGGGAAATAAGGAATAAATGGATTTATTCTTGACTTCTTGAGAGAGATTCCCTTGTTGTTTTCATAAGTGTGGGATAAGCATTAGTAATTATGAAATAAGATATGTTTATCGTCAAATAACTCATGTTTGGGATATAAATTGCAATTATTGTAAAGGGTGGTGATAGGAAACAATAGAATAGTTGTGGAATAGAAAAGGTAATAATTATTGGGAGAACAAGGAAAATTTGTTTGGACAATAGATTCACTAGCTATCTAAGTCCTAGAAACCTTTCTTTGGTGGTATTGGTATAATAATCAAAAGGTTCTAGATACTAAAAAATGTAAGAACAAAGCTACAAGTCCCCATGAGAGAATACCTCCATCATCCAAAGGTCTAATCATTGATTACCTAACATGTCATGTATATAGTGGAGTCAGGTTGGCATCCATCTATCAACATGCCCCATTGTTGTACTTTCTATCCCAATTCCCAACACACATGCTCCCGATGGCATTGCTAGCCTTGTTTAAAAAAGAAATAATTTGGATTTCTCCCCCATCCTTTGGAAACTAGGGATGCCGATGTGACATTAAATATCATAAAAGAAAATGATAGATGAAGGATAATGAATCATTATTCTTGACTTTGAAGGATGAGGAAGAAAAATATCATGGATAAAAGGATAATGAATGATACAATTATGATGTGATCATTTTATCATTTGATATCTTATTTTGATCGTTATTCAACATTTAAATAGAACCTTGTCTGTCTAATCAATATCATTGTTGTTGAAATTGACTCTTATTGTTTGATTAAAGCGGCGATGTCTATCTCGTGGGCGTGGAAAATCCTGAACGTAGGCTTCTCTTTGTGGGCCTCTTTCATGAACGCCAAGTATCTACATTCAAGCTCCTTCTTTGATGCGGTGCCTGTTGCTTCGGCCTCCCCCACGTGGAAACTTATTCTCTCCTCACGCCCACCTCTTCGCGCTTCGATTGGGGGATCTCTTCCCCCATTTGTGTGGTTACCCGCTGGCTCTTCCTTCTCATTCTCTGCTGCCGTGGATATTGTTCGCCCGAGGCGAGATCCCGTGCCTTGGGCTGATGTGGTTTGGATGAAGGGGGCGGCCCCCAAGCATTGTTGCACCCTCTACATGGCCGTCCTTGGTCGCTTGCCCACTATTGACAGGCTTGCGAGACTCGGTATTTCGGCTCACACCCCTTGTTACCTTTGCAACAGCGCCATGGAGTCCCAGAGCCACATCTTCTTTGACTGCCAGTTCTCTTACGAAATCTGATCCAAGATCTGTTTCGCCTCTGGGGTACTTACAACTGCACCTCGAAGCCTTGTTGAGGCCTTGGATTGGATTAAATCCACTCACTCCGCCAATACTCGGCAACGTTTTGGAATAACTCTCCCTGCGACGACCTGGAAAATCTGGAAAGAAAGGAACGGACGATGGGCATCTGGTAGGATCTCTGCCCCTGCTACCATTGTAAAGTATGTGCTAACAAACTCTACTATACTCAAATGTTAACTATGAACCCGGGATTTTGTGCTGCATGGGCTCCATCACTTCCCCCCTTTTTTGTAACTAAGGCCCTGTGCCCCTCTTCTGTTTTTTTACATCTTTACATAGAAATATAGAGAAAACTTTCCAAAAAACTTGAACACACTTCGATTGAAACGACTGCGCAAAAATCAATCGAACCAAATTCAAGTGAGTTGTTTTTTTCTACAAAATAGATCGGGTCACGGTTTGAACTTATGACTCTTTAGTTACTAATTTCGAGTGTTGACTAACTAATATACTATGCTACCTCAGATAAATGCTTCCTAAAAATTAAAATTTTATTATATAGAAATTTATTTTTTTAAAATGTACTTTCCATACATGTATAGATATAATTTAACATCTTGTGCTGCAAAAACATGTTATTTGTCTATTTAAATATATGCAGGGTAGAACTTTATATATGGTTGATACATCATATTAGTAATGTGTTATTACATGTTTGCATATACACGTCTATGTTTATTCGATTTATTTGTGTATTAGTATACATATCTACATATAAACGTGTTTGTTTGTATATATGTATTTGTATGCATTATTTTGTTTCTATATGAAGTTGTGTGTATTGATATTTTAATTGGTGCATAAGTTCAAATTGATTTTTCAACTGATTCAATCATTTTTATTTACCGGTTTAATTTAATCTAGTAAAGATTATCTATAGCATCATCATTATCACCCATGAACTGGTTGACCACTATGTCCAAACCAACATGACATGTCTAATCCAATTTTCGATTCTCCCATTATAAATTGTTGATGGATAATGACTTAACTACATATGGACATATAATCCCTGAATTTATAATCTTAAGTTTGATAGGATTAGAGTTAAGTTAGGATTAGGAATCCTAATGGGATTGAACTCCTAATCTTAAGAGTAGTTGAGTTGTATTCTATTTATAGTTCTATTGGGAATAGGGGTGGAGGCATTGCCTCTACACTGCAACAATAGGGAATATGAGAAGAGGACAGAGAGAGAAGAAAAGAGAGAGGGGGTGAGAGAGCGAGGTAACGAAGAGAGTTGTACTCGTTCTAATTATAGTAATCTTTCTTCTTCGGTGGTTGCGAGAGGTGACCGACCACCGTAATATCTGATTGTTCTTTTCTCCACATGCTTCAGTATAAGGTGGTAGTATCCCAACAATAGATATCCGAGTACAGACAATACCAGCAGGTCATGTCCCATCAAAGTTTTCTATATTTCTTTTATGGAAGCTATTATTATTTTTAGTTCCTATGCAACAACCGAGACAAGATTTAAGGAAAATTTGGCACAAACGAAAAACCAAACCAACCATTGTAAATGTTTATTCCCTATTTGAGATGCACGAGAACCTTTGGGCCTACATATAACATATATAGGGATATTTACATGTATGGTCATGTATAATTCCATAATAATCTTATCCCTTCATTGTCCATACATGCATGCAAACTCGTTAGAAAATGGTTCATCTATTCTCATATGCGCCAATACCAAGTAGAGACGAACATTGGGTTGCTACATTTGACAAACTGATGTTGCATGTGTTCACGGTCACTTTAAAAATTGTCTAAGGAATTTTTGGATCCATACCCTTGTAGCTTTTCAAAATTGCATGGCAATCCTTGTACTCTTCGTAAATACATCGTGACCGTTGTACTCGTGCTCCAATTTATATGGATTAACCTCATACCATAAAAAGGGTTATAAAACGGATAGTTTGAAGACTAACTATATATCAACAGTTTCTAAAATATGTATTGTTGTCGACCCATTTCGTCGCCAGCTTCGCTTCCTCCCTTCCCCCACCTAAACTAGTGTCTGCCCTGACGACATCACTTCTTCCTCGCTCCTACCTCTTCCTAAACCCATCCCCATGGATGCCTTCCTCATACCTACAGACCATGCTAGCCATCGCTACTCCACCATAGTCCTCTTATAGGTACCCCCTAGTTACAATGTTTGGATGCAGGAGTCCCAAGGGACTACTATCTCAAGATAAATAGTCATATCATGATTATATGATCCAACATGTCCATGTCAACAATATCTATCTCTTTTCTATCATTCAAACCAATCAAGCAAGAACGAGGGATGAACATCACTTATAACTTATCCCACCTCTATCAATCCCCACTGGAGTTGTTGGATTCGAAGGTGGAGGAAGCATTATAGAATGAAGAAATACGAGATTATGTCCAAAAAAATAAGAGTTTTTAAGAAGGTATTTTTTTATAAAAAGATTTGTGTTACCTTTGAGTTGTTACAGCAAACTTGATGGTTTCACCGACAAACTAAGCAGTACGAGAGAACTATGTAATGTGAACTATAACTGCATAAATCATGATATAATTACGATTATTATAAGAGTTGTCCTGTAACTTATAAAAGGTGGAAACATAGATGTAAAGCCAATATAGAAATGTTCAAATTGAACCAACTTACAACAGCTTAGGAAAACTTGCATAGATGAGAAAAGGACCAAGAAAAAAGACCCTTATTTAGGATTTTTTTACACGGATGCACAGTAAAAATTCGTTAATGCATAGGTGCTAATATATAATCAATATGGCAGAATAAGTACCTCTTTAAATATTTATACACCTACGTATGACCTTAACAAGAAGCTAGTCCTCAACAGCCTTTTCACCTTAATCTCGAACCTCCTCACCCAAACAAGGAGAATATGTACCAAAATACGAGAACAACTAGCATTAGATCTCTCACCTCATCCTTGCATCCTCCAGGATGAGACTCAACACTACCCTAGTAGTTGTCTTTTTCTATTCAAGAGGGCCATTAGTGAGAGATTCCACCACCACTAGTTGTTCGGACTAAGGTGGAAAGTGGGTCTCGGGATTCTAGACGAGGGAGGTTTTTTTAGAATACAATAGTTGTCTATCCACCACACCTATAATTGTTGTATTTCCATAGACTAACCATAGCCCTCGCTCGACAGATTGAAAGAAGAGGATTCAACGGGTCGGATTTGATCAGATTGGAAATGAGACTATTGATACAGGAAACCAATATGTTGTGTCAATTGATAAATAATGTTCAGAAAAGGAACACCTTCCATGATTGGTGCTAATGGAGACACCCATATCTCCAACATTTCAAGTGTATGATCCTGTGGCCCATTCTTTAATTCTGGACCATCTCACAGAAAGGATGTTGTACGTATCAACAGTTCCAAACATCCTCCTCTACTGTACAGAAACCCAGTAGTCCCCTGCAGTGCTGTCACAATGGCATGCAGTGCTGTCACAATAGAAATCCCTATCTTCATGTTGCAATATCTATAAAATCATATTTAGTTCTTGGGGATCAACATTGAAATGAAATGGCAATTCCAAAGTCAATAGAAAGCTCCATTTCCGTTCATTTCAGTTGAAATGAACAATCAGTTTGTTCAGCAGTATTTTCATATTATGGTAGAGAAATTATAATAGTCAATTGATCTGGATAATTACCAATCCAAAAAAAGGAAAGGAAAATTATTTTCTTTTCATTCTTTCTTCAATTTCTTTCCCAAATTTATTCCATTTCATTCCTTAGATACATTCCAAAATACCAAATATGACCTACGGTTTAGGTTGTAGGACCTTTTTTCTTTCATCTGTTTCATATAATTCACCATCGTTATTTTATCTTCACCATGTAGACCCCCTGATAATTATCACATTTTCATTCCACATCATCAACATTTCGAGGGGATCATCTTCTGGCCAAAGTGGGATGATAGATCTGTTTCGATGAGGGCTAAGGGGTAATGAATAAATAGATATGAAAAATAAGTGAGATTTATCTATCATTCTTGTTTTCTTAGTTTTAGAGATAAGGGGTAAATAATGTAGAAATAGACCTAAGGAACAATGTAATCATGATGTAACAGTTCTCTAAACGCAAGAGAATGAAACTTTATCCCCCATCTAATGCAAGACAAAAAAAAAGGAAAGGTTCGTTATGAGACAAATATTTGACCTTGGAAACATATTTCTTTAAACATAGTTCTTTTAATCAACAAGATTGGCATGGATGAGGTTACGGTTACATGGACTTTCTATTTTCTGTATCTGCTGATCAATGTCTAATCATCTTCCCCAAGATAATTACGCTGGGTAAGAAACTTCACACCTTCCGACAGTCATGTGCAACAAAATCACAAGGATAAATTTGGGTCTACTTTACGTTTTCCATCTTCAAAAGCTTAGTCCCACATCTCCAAAAGTATCATTACACTGCGACATTATCTGTTTCATACAGCATCAGAGTAATAATAACATGGTGGTGAAAGATCCATCAAATCCCCACATATATGGGCATGTCGACATGCTCAAAGAAGTGTAATAATGGGTAACAGAACATTTTCCCCCGACAACCCAGAAAGGATTCCAAATTCTGTATACAGCTCAAGATAAGAATTGATTGCATATAATTATCCAGTATGACAAAAATGATGTTCTCTGTCTAGAAATTCAAGGGAAACAACTCAGATATTTAGGGTCAGCCATGACATGGTGATAGGTAATGACCAGAACAAATATGAAGATGCCAAGGAAATTGGCGAAGAATCCCAGAGCCTGGTCATCAATCATCTGCAGCAACAAACCAAAAGAATAGCTTAAAAATTCACACATCTTAAGCAAGTGGAAAATTAGGTACAGATATCAAAGATGGTTCTGCTAAGAAGGGCAACCCAATGCATCAATTCCAACTACGTGCAGTGTAAAGAGGTCAGAGCATTACTAGGTCTAAAATATAAGGCATTGCCTGGCCTTGGGGGGTTTGGGAAATGTAAACGCTCTCTTGGAATGTGAGGGGGTTGAGAGAGGGAATGTATCTAGTGAATGAAAGCAAGGAGAACAATAAAGAAGAGAGCATAGGACACAACTCCATGCTCGGAGATATAGCGCAGTATAGCAGCATGCGTGTCAAAGGAATTTTCACAAGAGTGAGCTCTATCGGGACTCTGATCATGAGTCGAACTGAATAATATCCATCACAGATTTTCAGCATTTCTTATAAGATCAAGGGTAGAGGTCACAGGGAAGGTATATTTCAGAATGGGTGATTGACTTGGTTCTTCTACAGGATTCACATCTGGATTCACGTAGCATGGGAATGTGGCAACAGATTGGAATGGACTTGCACGGTTTCCTGATATAGGGTACTGCATAGTTTGGGATGCTACTGGGATGGAATAAGAATGTTTTTGATCTCAGCTCCCAGGAGGGGAGTTGGCTGGTTGCAACTTGCTATTTAGGGTGGTGGGAGTGTATGGGCCAATGATGGCAGGGGAAGGAAGCAAACGCGACCACACAATGCAGGGATGCAGATATATGTGGACAAGCGCAGCCTCAGGATCGAACATTGGCAGGTTCTTGGTGACAATTACAAATGTGATTGTGGGGGCTTTCACGGTGTCTTCAATCTCATTTAAGGCCTTTTGTGGATCACACAATGCTTAAGTGGCCTTTTTATATATTGTTAGCTCCTGGGAGGGGAGTGGGGTAGCTGCAGCTCAACTGAGGAGAATGGTTGATTACTTGCTATTTTGGGTAGTTTGGGGTGCATAATCCTATTGATGGCTGGAGAAGAGAAAAGCTTTAAAGGACTTGAGTAGGTTAATGAATAAGGTATGAAAATGTTTTTTTTAGTAATGGTACATGATCCTATTAATGGCAGGAGCAAAGAAAAACTTTAGAAGGACTGGTTCGGTGGTTGGGTTTTTAAATTTAGGGAGGTTGATGAGTTGTGACCAATGGACTACCCAATGCAATGGTGCATGTGTATGTGGTGTGCGGCCTCAAGATTAAAAATTGACAAGTTCTTGGGATTGGTGGAGTTTCGGAGTCTTCGCGGATGAGGACTTCGTTATGTAGGTTGGTGTTGTGTCGCCACACCAAATGCCCAACTCATGGAAGTGGATGAAAGAGGTTTCTCCATCGCTAGGGCCTATGAGCACTGAGGTCACTCGGCAGCCTTGGACTTTGACTTTGTGATGGACAGCAAATTGCTTTAGATGTCAAAGGCACCACTGAAGGCTTAGTGAAGTGAAAGAGGATTGCTATTAATGGTGCTCATAAACAAGTAGGTCCAGAGAGAGTTTGATAAAAACTTATCTGGTTTGTGACGGTGGGGAGAATGTAGATCAAGTTTTCTTCCATTACACATATGCAATGGAAGATGATGAAGATCATGTGGATCGACCAAGTGAGTTAAACGCTAATTAGGCGAGCTTCTGGTATGGCTGGAGGAAGTTTGTTGTACAGGTGACATCAAGATCAGGGCAGGTTGTTTGCGATTCTTAGGACCATGTGAGGCAAGCAAAATGTCGCGGTCTTTCGAGCTGGGAGGTACTACGTTGAAAATGTGGTCCGCATCGCAAAGTATGTGTATGTGTCGCAAAGAACTTGTAAGGTATAAACAAGGTTTTAAAAAATAGGAGGCGAATCAAGGTGATTTTCCATCATCGAGGCCAGACGAGGCCTAAGCCTCAAGATGATTGGGCATAAGCCACAATTTGTATGTGGAAAAAATAAAACTATAGAATTTTGTCCTAAAAATCTAGAAATGGGAACACATGATTCATGCATGTTGCGACATTAAGTAACATGTTAAGACATTTTCATGTCTCCTTTTATAGAATTATTTTTATATTTCTGATTTTTCTTGTTGTTTTACACAACACTTGACTATATGTTTTCGAAATTCATACAAATCATACAAGTATTAAGTTGTTAAGTGTGTGTGTATAATTAATCAGAAATCTCGATTCTCAATAACAAGTTAAGAAAACAGATATGTGATATATCACATTATAGACTTGCCTTGCATGAATAGAAGCTATAGAATTATATAAAGCAAAATGAGCAAATGCAAACATGCACCACAACAGAAGGTTCAACAACATTAAAATAAAGGTCTTTTATCACTTGTGCCCTTCGTATTTTCTGCAATATCAGTTATGCCCCCTCTTTTTTTAAATATCAATTGTGCTTCTTATTTCTTGCAAAGTTCACAGTTTCGACCTTCCGTTAAGGTAAAGTAGGGGTATAACTGATATTATAAAATGGTAGAACCGTGAATTTTGTAAGAACTCAAGGGCACAACTTATATTACAAAAAAAGGAGGGGCATAATTGACATTACAGAAGTTAGAAAGGACACAAGTGATAAAAATCCAAAAAAGACACGCCAATATAGAGTGGAGTGGCACCCCATACCGGACGAGCAGGTTTTCACCGACGTCACAATAGAGAAGGAAGGCGGCACAAGCAATCAGAAAGTGAAAGGTGATGAGAGCTTTGGCACTGGAAGTGTCTCACTACGGAGAAGAAGAAGCGCGAGTAGAGCGGCAGTGCATATGATTTTAGGTTTTTTTTGTACAAAGAAAGAAGAAGAATGTAAGTTGCAAGTTCTGCCCCGCAACTAGTATCTTAAGTTTCTTCTCTTAATAATTTTTTGTATGACATCCTGTGTTGGATGTCAACCTTTGGTTGCACAAAATAAAAACATCCTCATTTTATCATTCTTCCACTACTTACTAGAGATTTTAAATCTATAGTTCACAAGCACGTTGCCTCATTATGGTGTATCACCTTATCAACTTCCAATGACACATCACATTAAGCTTCAGCATGGTGATGTTTAATGAAGACTCCCAAATTTTGTCAATCAGAATTAACAACTTGCTGGTGTTGTTTAAATTTCTTTCGAAAGAATGTGCATTTGATAATATGCCCTTGCATCAATCAAATTTGAGGAAGGAGATGTTGGGGATAATGGACAACCAATCGACCAAGAGTATCCCCCTAAAACTATCCTGCAGTAAAGATGTCACAACAAGAATATATGTTCCCCACACAGGAACTCAATGGCAACAATATGACAAGCAACCACAAGAAGCAATCACCACAAGAGACAAGGATTTTACGTGGAAACCCTTACTCGATGTGAGTAAGGGAAAAACCACGGGACAAGACTGGCAACGATTCCACTACGGTCAAAATGGAGCCAATGTTCTTCCCGGTCTTGTTGCCCACAAAACCGAGGTACAAACCACAAACACAATAGGCAGTTCTTCACCAAGTAACTAATATCTAAAATACCAAATAACATGCTCAAAACAAGATAGATGGATTGACTCCCCTTGTGTGCTCTCGGATGGATACCCAAACTCGGCTCTTGAGGTCGTTCCCAACGATCTCCTTGCTGCAGCTCCTCTCGAGCTCGCTCCAACGACTCCTCCCTCGAATCCGCAGCCCTAGCAGCACCTTGACCAACTGGAGAAGAAGAGCAAAGCCACCGGCTGCTCTTTCTCTCTCACTCTTGGTCTCTCTCTCTCGTGGAGGAAGAAGATGGGTCGCGTAAAACCCCCTTTGTCGCTGCTCTCTGGATGTTGTTGGAATCAGCTGGAATGGGAGGGACGAATGGGGGTTGCTCTCGTGCTTCCTGGAATTGGGAAAGATGCCACACAATTGGGGTTCCCTGGAATGGGACATCAATTCCCGGGTGAATTGCAAAAGATGCCCCTGCAAAAGTCACAAATAGTTGTACCCATCGGAGCCCAAGTTGGGACTGGAATGAAAATTACCCAACAACCTTCCCTTCTAGCCCCAACGGGGAGGTGTTGTCTGATGAATACCCATTCATCACTCTTTATTCTTTTATTTTAGCTACAAAACCTTTATCAAACACATGTAGATTTATGTAAATATCAATAATTATCATTTGACATGCATTGTGTAAAATTTAATAATTAGCATGTTTTTGTGCATAAATAAAAGAATAAAGAGACAAAAGAAAAAGAGGGACATATTTAGAATAAATATTGAGCGACCTAATCCCAAGGGAGGGCTCAACATGGGCCTGACCGCATAAAAGCCAAAGTAGAGAGAGATAAGGAAGCTCATGTGTGTAAATATACATGTAAATAGAATAATAATATTTTCCTCTAAAAATAAAAATAAAATTGGTTGTATTTGTAAATATTTGTATATATTTGTAAATACAAAATCAAAATAAAAATAAGAAAAACAAAAAAGAAAATAAAACCCCTCATCTATTGTATATACACCTTGTATATAGAATCGCCTCTTATATTTATTTCACCTTGTAAATAAATAAATAAAATTCCATAAAAATTTGTATAGATTCCATATTCCATAATGTAAATAAATAAAATAAAAATCACAAAACCAAAAATAAAATAAAAAGAACAAAAATAAAAATCAAAATAAATATTATATATAAACCATGTACATACTTGTATATATCTATTTATTTAGCCCTTGTAAATAAATAATGAAAATAAAAAAAACACCAAAATATTCCAAATTTTATCTTGTAAATAAATAAAATATAAAATTGGAATAAAAATGCATAAAAATAATTAATTAAAAATCAAAAATTAAAAATCTATATTGTATATACCTATGTATATAGTACTATATTGTAAATACATAATTTTTATTTCAAAAAAAATAAATAAAAATCACAAAAAAATAGTTTAAAATAAAAGAAATATTTTTAATGTTTTGAATTTTTCTTAATTTGGCCAATTGCTATTTTATTTTTAATTTCAAATTTTTTACACGTGGCCGCTTTCCATTGGTCCACGGGGGATGTTGACCCCCCGGTCTACTCCCCCCCCGGACCACTGTCCCCCGGATCTGCACACCCGACCTGATTTCTCCCATTTCTCGCATCACGATCCGATCACTAAACCCCTTAACCCCGGGTCCTATTTCTTCCTGATTCATCTCTGATCCACGCCCGGGGTGTGTTTAAGGGGTCCGAGCTCCGATAAGCTCGCCCGACTCTCTCTTAGCCGGACCCCTAGGACTATATAGTCCGAGCTCCACCCGCACTTTCACTCATCTTTGGCTCCACTCTTTCTATCCCAGGACCTCCACCATCATCGCCTGAGTGACAACAAGCGATTGGCGGTGTCGCAGCGAGGAGGAGGAGTCCCGACCATCGATCCGGTAGCCTTGCGCCGCCGTGCGCCGCCACCAGCGTGGTGCTCGAGCCTTGGGCATCGACGACCCTCGAGGCTAGGACCAGGAGCTCCAGTAGCTTCTTCCCAGTCAACCTCGACCATCCGGTGAGCTTGAATCTTCCTAATTTTTGCTAATTTCCGTTTACCCCCAAATCGCCCATTCGCAGTCGACCCTCGATTCTGACCACCCCCGTCCACATCTCGACCATCGGACTCGACCTTCACCTTCGCCTCACTCCTCTGCACATTCTTCGCTCCTTCATCCAACCCAGTTCGCCTACTCCATACCATCCACAGACGAATGGTCTAGCCGAAGTGTCGAACAGGGAGATCAAGACTATTTTGCAGAAAGTCGTCCGCCCTGACCGAAAGGATTGGTCACATCTTTTGGACTCGGTCTTGTGGGCATATAGGATGTCTTTCAAGACACCTTTGGGCACATCTCCCTTTCGCCTCGTTTATGGCAAGCCATGTCATTTACCAGTTGAGTTGAGACACAGGTCACTTTGGGCAGTCACATATATACTTTTGGATCCAGATAGTGTAGGAGACCAGAGGAGGGCAGAGTTACCAGCCTTGGAAGAGCTTCGTGATACCGCCTTCTCAAACAGCCTACAGTACAAGGAGAGAGTGAAGGAGTGGCATGATTCTCACATCAGCCACAAGCATTTTGAGCCTGGACAGAGAGTATGGCTGTTTGATGCTAGGCTTCGTCTATTTCCAGGGAAGCTACAGAGAAAATGGAAGGAACCTTATCTTGTGAGAAAGGTACACGACAATGGGAGTATTGATATATCTGAGTTGTCTTCTGAGAGTACCTTTCGAGTGAACGGCCAGCGGCTCAAGCTATTTCTAGATCATGAGATGCGGGTCGTTGATGTTGCCCCTATTCACTTTGCGTGAGATGTGGTCTCTTGACTCACATCTATTGCATCTCACACCTAATTATCACTGTCATCCCGACCTGTATAGATCCAGATGTCCATATCATTCCATTCTTTAGTCCCACATCCTTTTTCTCATCCTTTGATTATGCTATACTTAGAGTGCACTTTACCCTAAGTATAGGGGGGATGTAGGTCTCTTGGGTATTTCTTTTGATCCATTTTACCCATGTTTTTGCTGCCTATACTTAGGGATATTTTACCCTAAGTATGGGGGGGTAGACCCTGTACATTCTTCACTCGGTTTTCCCTATGTGTACAACTAGCTATACTTAGGATTATTTGATCCTAAGTATAAGGGGATAATTCGAGACCCTCTTGATTTTATATTCATTCATTCGTATTTGTATATAGCCTTCCTTTTCACTTCCCTATACAAAGCACGAGTTATGTCTTCTTCATCGCTCTTGACTCTGAGGACATCATTCGAGCTAAGTATAGGGGGTGTGTATATATTTCATATATACTTTAGCCATAACTCGAACTTTGTGTGAGTGTGTTAATAAATAAAAATGGCTAAACACCAAAAATCCATAAAAATTAAAATTTTTCCCTGTAAATGAACATTCTTTTATTGCACATACATAGCTATTGTACAAATTATTTTTGTAAAAATGTTTTCAAAAACTTTTTGTGTAAAGTTTATGTAAATATGTGCATATCAAAATTATGTATATAGTACAAAATTTTCCAAAATGTTTTGAAAATCAAAAGTTTGCAAAAAATCTTGTGTAAATTTGTGTAAATATTTTGCAAAACTTGCATTCATGCATACATCCATGATTTCAAAACATTTTTCAAAAATTTTGCATGGTTGTAAATATTGTGTAAATAGCATCTTTGTATATACTTGTATAGTTTTTCCCGGATTATAGTTGATATTTAAACTAGCCTGGAATTAAATTGGGAAATGGAACTTTATTAATATCTTAATCCACCTAATTCTACGAGGAACCTTATAGGGCTTAGGGTTAAGGCTTTCGGGTCCATGGTGACTTAATTCTTTGAGTCCACTAGGCTATGATCACATATCATCTCAACGAGCCTAAGTAGAGCATTTAACAACACACACATGACTCATATAGACAATGGCTTTACTTGGACACCGCACTAAGCACCGAGCTCTCTACGGATGAGGTGGTGAGGAGGCAGTCTTCCTTGACTTGGGGTAGCATATGAGGGTAGTACTTCTAGGCGGAACCTCTCTTCTTCTTTTAGTGAAGGAAGTGCGTCTCAACTTGGTCTGGTTGCCATGAGGTCTAACGACAGGAGTTGTGGGTTGCAATAACGCTTCAAAAGAGGGATAGTCTACCGGCTCAAGAGGAAAAACTCCTTGTATATATGCTGCACGTGTATATGTTGTATAGATGCACTTGAAAAAAAATGAAAAAAGAAAATAACTCTAAAAAAGTGGTGGGTCTGATAGAAAATGATAATCCCACCGGAGTATGTATATAGTGCAAATAAGCAAAGCTTGAGATTCATGTCCTACCTTATGTAGCTTGCAGCAGGGAGACTTAGCTACACTGGTTGAGCTCCCAAGGATACATTGCTACACTTGCCATGGTCTATTCTCTTCTTCCCCCTCTTCTTGAGCCGGTTAAACTTGAATTTAGAAGGGAATACCCCGCTCCTCGAGGAAAGAGTGGCCAGATTGAGGTCATAGAGTTACCTTGTTGGGGAGGGTTGTCAAGTTGCCACTTCTGAGGTGGAGAGCTATACTTCACATTCACAGTACAAGGAAAGATTCATAGTCTTCAGGGTTTGTGTATGACGACTTGTTCTGATCTGGATTGTTGAGGAGTCTTGATTATAGATTAGTGGATCTTAGAGGCTGTTGAGTTTTAAACTTAAGTCCAATTAAGGTTCCGACACATTAATAATCCAAAGATCTGATCGAGCTCCATATTTCAATTTAATAAAGGCAAGTTTAATAATCAACCTTGATCCATGCATATTCTCCTCTTTTTCTTTTTCTTTTTCTTTTTCACTTCTTTTTCAAATAAGTGTTTGCTAAGGGACTAGCAAAGTTAAGTATAGGGGGGTGATGAATACCCATTCATCACTCTTTATTCTTTTATTTTAGCTACAAAACCTTTGTCAAACACATGTAGATTTATGTAAATATCAATAATTATCATTTGACATGCATTGTGTAAAATTTAATAATTAGTCTGTTTTTGTGCATAAATAAAAGAATAAAGAGACAAAAGAAAAAGAGGGAGATATTTAGAATAAATATTGAGCGACCTAATCCCAAGGGAGGGCTCAGCATGGGCCTGACCGCATAAAAGCCAAAGTAGAGAGAGATAAGGAAGCTCATGTGTGTAAATATACCTGTAAATAGAATAATAATATTTTCCTCTAAAAATAAAAATAAAATGGGCTGTATTTGTAAATATTGTAAATATTTGTAAATACAAAATCAAAATAAAAATAAGAAAAACAAAAAAGAAAATAAAACCCCTCATCTATTGTACATACACCTTGTATATAGAACCACCTCTTATATTTATTTCACCTTGTAAATAAATAAATAAAATTCCATAAAAATTTGTATAGATTCCATATTCCATAATGTAAATAAATAAAATGAAAATCACAAAACCAAAAATAAAATAAAAAGAACAAAAATAAAAATCAAAATAAATATTGTATATAGACCATGTACATACTTGTATATATCTATTTATTTAGCCCTTGTAAATAAATAATGAAAATAAAATAAAAACACCAAAATATTCCAAATTTTGTCTTGTAAATAAATAAAATATAAAATTGGAATAAAAATGCACAAAAAAATTAATTAAAAATCAAAAATTAAAAATCTATATTGTATATACCTATGTATATAGTACTATATTGTAAATACCTAATTTTTATTTCAAAAAAATAAATAAAAATCACAAAAAATAGTTTAAAATAAAAGGAATATTTTTCGTGTTTTGAGTTTTTCTTAATTTAGCCAATTGCTATTTTATTTTTAATTTCCAAATCTTTTACATGTGGCCAATTTCCATTGGTCCACGAGAGATGTTGACCCCCCGGTCAACTCCCCCCCTGGACCACTGTCCCCCGGATCTGCACGCCCGACCCGATTTCTCCCATTTCTCGCGTCACGATCCGATCACTAAACCCCTTAACCCCGGGTCTTATTTCTTCATGATTCATCTCTGATCCACGCCCGGGGTGTGTTTAAGGGGTCCGAGCTCCGATAAGCTCGCCCGACTCTCTCTTAGCCGAACCCCTAGGACTATATAGTCCGAGCTCCGCCCGCACTTTCACTCATATTTGGCTCCGCTCTTTCCATCCCAAGACCTCCACCATCATCGCCTGAGTGACAGCAAGCGATTGGCGGTATCACAGCGAGGAGGAGGAGTCCCGACCATCGATCCGGTAGCCTTGCGCCGCCGTGCGCCGCCACCAGCGTGGTGCTCGAGCCTCGGGCATCGACGTCCCTCGAGGCTAGGACCAGGAGCTCCAGTAGCTTCTTCCCAGTTGACCTCGACCATCCGGTGAGCATGAATCATCCTATTTTTCGCTAATTTCCGTTTACCCCCAAATCGCCCATTCGCAGTCAACCCTCGATTCCGACCACCCCCGTCCACATCTCGACCATCGGACTCGACCTTCACCTTCGCCTTACTCCTCCGCACATTCTTCGCTCCTTCATCCAACCCAGTTCGCACAGGAACTGGGATTGGAGCTCCACCGCCGTCTCTTCGCCGGAGCTCCCCCATCTCGACGCACCGTCCACATACTTCGTACCTAAGCGGGTCAAGGCAGTTTGCCCTCGACCCAGGAGTATATCTGTGCCACTTTGCAGGTCAGAGGAGGACCATCTGAGGTTCCCCATATTCAGCACAAGAGCTTGAGCTCCGTCGTCATCACCTGGGCTTCTCAGAGCCCCTTGGCGCCATCGGAAGGGCCCTTCAGACGCGGGAGGCTCCGACGATTCTTCTTCGACCATCAGCAGCCCCTGTAGACGTCCAGCGTGCTCACATTCCTCCGGCGAAGTTCGCCGGCGAGGAGTTCCTCCAGGTCCCTCCTCTGTCGACCATTCGACCCCGGAGTGCCAGATTGAATCTGGACCGTCCACTGATACGAAGAGGCGTCCCGCACCAGCACCGTTAGATCACCACGTGGCACCATCTGCACCGTCCGTGGCAGAGGAGAGGCGAGCCTTGATCAGAGCCGCACGATCAGACACGTGGCAAGCCCTCCACCGTTGGATCCACGCCGAGGTCTCTTCGTTGAGGCACCACCACTTCCAGTCGTTCGATCAGCTACGTGGCAGCCTCTCAGCCCTCGGATCAGAATAAGGGGTAATATCCCTTAGGCCCTTAGCTTTTTAGTTTTTAATATTTAGTCTTGTAAATATTTAGTTAAGTTATTTTTATTTTGGACTTTTTGCATAGTGGACCTTGTCGTTTCTATTATTTGCTTTTATACCCCTGTACCTTGTGGGACACGTGCTTCGTCACGTGCTTTTTGTGGTAAATTGCATGTAAGGGCATGTGATATATGTTTGTTCATGGAATGAAATCTACTTTTGGTTAATTACATTTATGCCCCTGTGAATGGTTTAATTCCACATGTGCCGAATTTCTTGGGTAATTTGCATTTAAGCTCCTATATTTTTAGCACCGGTTGTTGATAGGTCCAGGAACTTAAAATATTTACATTTGGGTCCCTGAGTGCCCCAGACACGTGCCTTACACATGCAAATCTGGGAATTTTGCACCTGAACCCCCTGAGCTTCCAGTTTTGTTACTTTTCGGCCCTTGAAAGATATTTTTATTACGATCAGGTCCCTATGACTGTGGGCTCTTGATTATTTTGAATAAAATATTAAATCTACTCCAAATCAAGTGAAAATTTGATACGTGGCTCCTGCCACTATGTAGAATTTTCACTGATTTTTGGGAAATTTTTGGAGCTTTTTTATTATTTTTAAAAATTCAAAAACATCCATTTTTCAGCCTGCTCATATTTAAAATTCATAAAAAAATATTAAAACATCTTCAAAAATTCTAAAAAAAATAGATTTTGTTTTTTTAGTGTGTTTGATTTTCTGACCAATTTTGGTCATTTTTGGATTTATAAAAATTAAAAAAAATTAAAAAACATTGAGAAACTTAAAAAAATTTTAATAAATCATAGAAAAATTGAAAATTAATAAACTCAGTCTCTGAATTTTCCTTCTTGCCTCTAGTTTATAGGAAAAATACCTTCAGGCTTAGTTAGGGCCATTTTTTATTTTATTTTGGCCCTCCAAGCCTGACTGGACGGCAGCAGTGTTTTTCAGCCTTCTTTTATTTTTATAAAATTCCCTAAAAATCAAAAAATACCAAAAATTAACCAAAAATATAAAAAATACAAAAACTCTAAAAATATTTTTGTTTGAATTTTTGGATTAATTTTGAGTGATTAAATAATTGTGTGAAGTTGCTTGTTTTGCTTGTTTTCCTATTTTCTTTATAATTTAAAAATCCAAAAAAATTATAAAAATATTAAAAACCCACCAAAAATAATTTTCTTTTATTTGTTTTTACTTTTGACTACTTCGTAGGCCGCAAGGCCAACCCGTGCTCCTAGAGTTCGACCCTGGTCGCTATACCAGGTTAATCCAATGGCGACACCGCTACCTTGAGTTTTATCGTGTTTTAATCTTTATTTGGTGGTCTGAATTTTTCTTGTTGAGCTTTGAGTCCCGAGCGACTGAGGTCGCAACGACCGCAGATATACCTGATTTACCTTGCTCGCTCGGCTCGCTCATCAGAATGGCGCAGTTGCTGGGGAGCACGGCTTAGTAGTCTTTATTTTTCATTTTATTTTTGTTTCCTTTTTCACGGCTTTCTGCGGTTCTTTCTGAGTTCGTTGGCTTTTCGCGGCTTTTATTTTTCTTTTATTTTATTTTTATTTCTTTTCTTTTATTTTTTGTTTTTGTTTGTTTATTTTTATTTTACATTTTTGCACATATATCCCTGTTTCATTTCACTTGTTTGACATGCTTTATTTACTTTATTTTATCTGGTCTGTGACACTTGGTTGTATTCTTGCGAGGGTCCGAGGACCAAGGCGGCAACTTTCGAGGAGCCGGCGCAATCGCAGTGTTCGGAGGTGGCTCCCTTCTGCGGAGTCGCAGGAGAGAGCGAGGAGACAACCGTGTGCGGCTTTTAGTTTAGTTTAGTTAGACTTTATTTTCAGAACCATTTGAATTATTGTTATAATACAGGGACATTACACTTGGACTTGAGAGACTCTCGGGGTCTGTTTCGCCGAGCACCGATGTGCTCGGGGGACCCCTCAGATTTCTTCGCGGCTTTTTACGCAGTTTTGTTTTCTTTACTACCTTTTCCGATTTCTCACGGTTTCTCGAGCCCCTAGCCTTAGGATTTTCTACTTGATTGTGACGTAACTAATAGGATCCAAACACCCTAATACATTTGCATGTTCCTATAGTTCGGTAATTGGACCTATAATAAAAGATTAATAAAATAGTTGATTCACTTCCTTCGAGCTTACGTACCGCAACCCACCCTGCCAAGCGCTGCTCCTGAACCTGATTTGTCGGGAGGAGGAGGGGTGGACCGAGACCGGACCCTTTGGATCGGAGGCTGGTGGTCAACTAGTTGTTCTTTCGAGTAGACCTACTGTTTAGGGACTCGGTTTTCCGCCTGCACCATTTAGGTAGTTTATTTTCTGTCTTTTAATTCTACGCGGATCATTTTGCATGTAGATTGCTGGAGTCAGGTACGCATTTCTTACTCTGCATGCATCATTGATTTCATCGTGCATCGGCTTTTTCGACTTCTCCCCCCTGATTTTTGGACTTAATAACCAGGAGAACCGAAAAATTCGTTAGGCAATTTCTTTTTATTTGAAAAATATCTAAAAAGAAAAATAATAAAATTTGGGACTTCTAACTCTATCGACCGTAAAAGACACCTCACCTAAAAAAATTGTCTTGGGGAGAGCAACCCCCTCATTGTCTGGTATGCTTGCGCGAGAGAGTGACCCCGCACACTAGGTAGAGCCCTCCGATATTCTTCTCGACTGATTATCGGCTCTTTCTGTACGGGACAGTCGGTTGAGAAAATATAGGGTTACCCAACAGGTCACGTAATCGCTCTGCTATCCTGACTGATCACCAAATAAAATTGACAAGATAACTTGACCGAGCCTTTACGGTCTTCAGCTTGCGTTGCGTTGGTGAATCGAGGGTTTGCTTGTGATCATAGTTGTTACCAGATCTCATCCGCCTTACTCGCCACATCAAGATGATGGGCAGACGGTCTCTTAGGCAGCCTCTGGCTGCACCGCTTTTGGGCACGTCTACTCGCTCATCTAGGTTGGTTCGCGAGAGCCGAGACCCGCTCTCCGAACCCGAGTACGACTCCACCCTGTTCCCCCTCGATCCCTCTTCTTCTGAGTCCGAGATACCAGTGCCAGAGGAGAGACAGACAGATGATTTATTGGCACCTGAGTTTGGATGCTTTGATTTTGCAGAGACTATGGCCGGCAGTAGTGACGACCGCACCCGAGGTCCTCAGCACGATCATACTTTCATTATGGACCAGGGTGTGATCAACTCCACCCTGATCGCCTCCCTCGAGACAGTTCAGCAGCAGTTGAGGGATCGGGGAGTATTCATGTTGGACATGAGGCGAGAGATGGAGCAGTTGAGAGCCGCTCGCGACCAGCGCGGGCCCCAGGACGGGCCGAGGATACCCGACGATGCGGCAGCCGCCGTAGCAGCCGTAGCAGTAGCAGCAGAGGCACCAAGGCCGATGCGGGAGTTACACAACCCCGGGTCGACCTTGATGCATCATTGGGTTGTGCTTCCAGCTATCGTGGGGGACTTCAAATTCCCCCTGAACACTTTGCAGCTCCTCCTCCGGTTCCATGGGCTCGCCACTGAGGAGCCCCATCTCCACCTCCAGGAGTTTCTGATGATCTGCAACACAGTCTACGACCGTCAGGTAGACCATGATACCATACGGATGATTGCCTTCCCATTCTCCTTAGTAGACAGAACAGCCACCTGGATGAAGCATCTGGGGAAGTTCGTCTACACCTGGGAGCAGCTCCGCACCGAGTACTTGCATAAGTACTATCTACTCGGGCGGACGAACGCCGCTAGAGCCCTGATCAGCAACTTCTCCATTCTCCCCAACGAGCAGTTTCACGAGGCATGGGAGAGGTTCAGAGAGCTGACTGACAGATGCCCGCACCATGATATTTCCAAGCCGAACCTTGTTCAGAGCTTTTTCAGCAGGCTGACACCAGAGCTTCAGGGCTTGGTGAATGCTTCTTGTGGCGGGTCCTATTTCGCCAAGGACCACGATCAGGTCTGGGCCATCTAAGAGGAGATGGCCGAGAACTATATGGTGATGTCCCAGACCTGATTTTACACTCAGGGACGAGCGCAGCCACAGACCGTGCAGTACTAGAGGATAGCACAGGTCGACGCCGGTCCTTCCAGTTCGTCCGCGGCAGTACCACAGGTAGAGAGTTCAGCCGCAGACATGGGGATCATCAGCGAGAAGCTGGACCGGATGGAGATCATTGAGAAGAAGCAGTGTCAGGGCATCACGCAGATGGAGCAGATGGCACGGACTCTAAGTGACCTGAAGACACAGCTCATGTGTCTCCAGGAGGCACAGACAGCTTCCCAGCCCCGTCTTCAGGTACGAGGCGATCCGAGTAGCTCCGGCAGCTCGTCCCAACGCTCCAGCTCCCACCAGCAGCCTAGACAGGTTCACCTTGTACAGGCGGGGCCGTACCAGCAGCCGCAGCCCACCTACCAATCACCGCCATCTCCATACATGCAGATGGTGATATACCAGCCGGATCAGCCTCTGGCAGTGCTCCCGCCACCCCAGTACGAGTCAGAGCCGTTGATGGATGTCAACGGGATTTGGTACGACCGCCCCCAGCCCGGTATCCGATGAGACCATCCCGGATTCCGTTGGGCGGCCGGAGGTGCCCAGCCCCAGCAGCAGCCGTCAGGTCAGGGTGGCCAGTACAGCCATCAGAGGGATCACCAGCAGCAGCAGCCCCCAGTGTACCCACAGCAGCAGCCACAGCAGTCACAGTAGTATGGTCCTCGTCCCTATCAGCAGGGACAGTCTTGGAGACGTGATCAGCCTCATCAGCCGCAGCAGCATCCACAGACTTACCCCTCTCACCCACAGCAGCAGCCTCACTTCTAGAGAGGCTACCCGTCAAGTTCTCACGGGCCATCCTATGAGAACCCCGCCTTGGATGACATAGCCCGCCTCCTCACAGATCAGCAGGCTACCTTTCGACGGGAGATGGATGAGTTCTGCCAGGAGATGCGGGACATGGTGAGAGGGAAGGCCGCCATCCCTGCCCAGATTGAGCCGAATCCCAACAACCTCAAGAGGAAGTCTGAGCAGGTAGTTTGTACTGAGTATGCCACTCCTAGTGATACATTTAGAGATATGTCTGCATATTTGTTTGATACTGATTTTGTCAAACTTAGGAGCGGTAGGATGCCAACAGGCGGTGACTCATCTGAGCGACACCTGGAGGATACATCCAAAGCGCCAGACAAGGAGGAGAGCGGTACTGAGGCCGCTAGAGATGATGACGGTGGTACTGATGCCACCACGGATGCTGATCCCACCAGCGGTACTGAGGTCGTTGTTTCATCAGTTGGAGGAGGTGGTACTGAGGCCACCCATGTTGTCGAGCCAGAGAGCGGTATTGAGGCCGCTAGTCTTCTAGCCGAGGGTGGTGCTGATGCCATTGTGTCTTCTGAGAGTCCTGTAGTTTTTCCTTTTGCTGATGTATCTCGGAACACTTCTGGAAATAAAGGAAAGGGTTTGTTTTCTTCTGGTCCCACTATGGTGCATGATGTATGTGTGGATCCTGCCGTCGAGCAGCTCAGACCCATTCCTAGTCCTTCATCGGAGAAGGACCCTGTGATCCCCTTCCCTAGAGCTCTTCAGATGGGAAAGGGGAAGAAAATTAAAAATCCCAAAAAGAGACAGCAGGAAGAGTTCAGCCAGCAGATGATAGATCGTTTCCACATTCAGCTGACTCTTCAGGAGGCTTTGTAGCACGTTTCTCTACTCCAGTGTTCGCTTAGAGACAGGACTACAGTTAGGAGGAAGAGGAGGAACCACCATTCAGAGATCCATGTGCTGACCAGAGCTACTTGTTTCGTGATCCAGAACCGTCTGCCGGCCGAGAGGCCATATTCTGGAGCCCCGTATGTTAGATGCCACATCAGAGAGCAGAGGTTCGACCGTACTCTATTAGACAGTGGATCGTCGATCAACCTACTTCCGGCAGCCCTTCTCGACCGCTTCGAGTTGGGTACTCTTCGACAGAGCAGGACAATCCTTCAGTTTGCTGATCGATCTGTCAAGAGGCTGAAGGGGTTGCTTAGAGACGTTGTCGTCACTATTCAAGGTCTGCAATTCCCCGTGGACTTCGTAGTGTTGGACATGGAGATCCCTGAGTCAGTGACCGATACCCCCATCATTCTCGGTCGCCCATTCTTGGCCACAGCCAAGGCAGTGACCGACCATGATAGCGGGAAGGTATACTTTCGCGTCAAGGGCGAAAGTGTACAAATAGAGACGGTCGAGGACAGCATAGCCAGAGACAGAGCATGCTCAGAGACTACTTCAGATACAGAGCAGATGACAGATGCCGGGCCAGACATCCACCAGGACTGTGACTTTGTGATCACAGATGACGAGGCAGTTTGGGCAGACCCAGCAGCACAGGTCATCCTCTCACATTCAGATTCCGCTGATGCAGATACGCCAGCAGAGGAGATCTTGGAGAGCACATTCCTGGTCCAGGGTACTTTTGAGGCAGCAGAGCCAGTTCTCGATCGCGATACTGATTTGTTTTGTGATGATGGTGGTACTGAGGCCACCTTGGACGATACAGATCCCTCGGAGTCAGTTTTTGACTGGGCAGATTTTAATGATTACATACCAGATCTGACTTCCACTGAGCCTGCAGCTAGGGAGGAGGTAGATGCCGAGCAGAGCAGAGACAGTCCATCAGGACAGCCTTCTCCAGATTCAGAGAGTGACAGAGAGTTTCAGTTCTCCCATGCGGATTTGACAGCCTTCACGCAGAGTTTTCAGAGGCCAGATCCACCAGCACCCAGTTGTCCAGAGCTTAAGCCACTTCCTACGTCGCTGAAGTATAGGTTCCTTGCGGGTGAGCATGAGATGTACCCAATCATCATCTCCGTCGATTTGACTGGAGAGCAGGAATCTCGTTTGATGGGGGTTCTTGAAAAGAACCGCAAGGCGATAGGATGGAGCGTAGCAGATCTCCAGGGGATAAGTCCGGCCCTGTGCTCCCACTATATCTATCTCGAGGATGAGGCGAAGCCGTCGCGTGAGTTCCAGCGGCGGCTGAACCCAAATCTGAGAGAGGTTGTCATGAAGGAGATTTCGAAATGGTAGAGCGCCGATTTTATCTACCCCATCTCTGAATCCAAGTGGGTCAGCCCTTTGCATGTGGTGCCCAAGAAGACGGGCATCACTACAGTGGTCAGTGAGTCTGGAGAGGAGATTGCTACACGGGTACCCACTTCTTGGTGAGTCTGCGTAGATTACAGACGACTCAACCAGGCAACCAAGAAGGATCATTTCCCCCTGCCCTTTATAGATCATATCATTGAGAGACTAGCAGGGAAGAGCCACTACTGTTTTCTAGATGGGTACTCGGGCTACAACCAGGTGGCCATCGCTCCTGAGGACCAGGACAAGACTACCTTTACCTGTCCCTTCACCACATATGCCTTCCGACGCATGCCATTTGGGCTATGTAATGCCCCTGCGACTTTTCAGAGATGCATGTTGTCGATCTTTTCGGACATGGTAGGGGAGTGCTTGGAGGTCTTCACAGATGATTTCTCGGTTTACGGCGACATATTCGACTCATGTCTTGACTGCCTAGACTGAGTCCTTCAGCGATGCATAGAGGTTAACTTGGTGCTATCTTGGGAGAAAAGTCACTTCATGGTGACTCAAGGGACGGTGCTTGGCTACATCATCGCCAACAGGGCATGGAGGTTGATCGGCCAAGGTAGATATCATTAGAAAACTCGCGCCGCCGTCTAATTTGCGACAGTTAGGGTCATTCCTGGGGCACGTCGGCTTCTACCGGCGATTTATTCATGATTTCAGCAGGATTGCCTGGTCGTTGACTGACCTGCTGACGAAAGACACCGAGTTCCTTGTCGATGACAAGTGTCTTTCGTCCTTCGAGACTCTCAAGCGATGTATTGTTGAGGCTCCTGTTCTCCAACCACCTGATTGGTCTCTCCCATTCGAGATCATGACGGATGCCTCCGATTTTGCCGTAGGGGCCGTGCTGGGTGATGAATCTCGGATTCACCATTCTAAGTCTCATTAATTAGGCTCAAGTCCCTCAAAATCAACTGCATTTCTGCATTTATTTCGCATAATTAGCATTCAGGCATGATTGCATAAGAATTGCATTTTAGCAGTAATTTCTGCATAAAATAAGAAGCCAAAAATCCAAGCCAAAAATGACCTGTAAATAGCCCAACTTCCCCTATTTTTAACTCCTTCATGCTAACTCCGAATGCCGCAAACTCACCTCCACTGTGTACATATCACTAACAAGAATAAATAAAAAATACAAAAAAATCACTAACCCTGTTAAGTGGACCAAAAACCCAAACCCTAGTTTCAGGATTTTCGGACTAAAAGCCCCATATCTTCTCCATCAAGTGTCCGATTTGATCCTACTCACTTTTGAACAAATACACATTCAATTACCTTCAAAACAAGACCAAGTTCAAGTGAATCGGAGCTCGTATGTGAAAGTTAGGTTTTGGGCCTCTTTTGTACATTGTATATTTTCGCGGCTTTTCTGACCTCTATTTTATGTACTTATTTTCTTCATTAATAAAAATCCAAAAAAAATAGATTAAGGTCTCTTGTATTTATCTTTGAGTTTTCCATATTTTTCCAGATTTTTATCTTATTTTAAAAATGACAAAAAAATTAAAAAACCCAAAAATCAAGGTATTCTATGTACATGGGATACCCCAAAAATTCACTTTTTACATTTGACCGAATTTGGCTTTGATGTCTTCATGAAAGTTGTAGATCTCGTCGAGACGAGCATTTTTTGTGAAGGAACTTTTTCGATCCGAAGTCATTTGCTATTTTTTATCGATTTTACAAATAATTTAATTTCAGATTTTTCTGGAGCTGACACGTGGCAGCCCCAGAGGCCGCCACGTGTCATTGATTTTTAGCATTTTTAAATCTCGTTTTTATTATAAAAAAATTTAAAACCAGGCACGTGCAGCGCACGTGCCACCCCCGCACGTGCCCTGCACGTGCGCTCCCGGGGCCTCTCCTTTGACCGCCACGTGTCGCGTCCTCGGCCATTCGATCCCGAAACCTCCGCCGCTCCTCTCGCGCGCGCCAACAGCCACACCGTTGACCCCCTCCCTCGCAACCACCGGTCGACATCCCCGCACCGACCAACCCTCCTTCGTAAACCTTGCAACGGCTGCCTCTTCCCCGTAACCCTCACCGACCCTATCCTATTTAAGAGACCCAGCCGCCCCCGGTCCAACCCATTCGCCGATCACATATCCAAGAGCAGCGCGCGCGGTGGTGACAGCATCTGCTAGCCTGCATCTCCGGTGAGATCCGGCTTCCCAGCGGCCGTCGCAGCATAGTCGAGCTCCTTCTCGAATCGCTGCCAGCTCCGGCCGATCGTTGCCATCGAGCCATCCTCCTCATGTACTTCCCCCTTCCTCTCTCTCTCTCTCTCTCTACATCTCTCTCTCGCTCCACCTCTAAGCTCGTCGCTCCGCTCGGAGCTGTGCCCATCGTCCCCGTTCCGACTCCATCGCTACCCACCACTACTCCGTCGAACGCCCTCTCCCCTTCGCCTTCGACCGGTCAGGAGCCGAGCCCCCACAGCACCGTCGTCGGCCGCCCATCAACAACAACTTCATCGCCTCCAACATCGCCTCGGTCATCTTCCCCGACTTTAGCACACCAACGTCGCCGGCTTCATCTACTTCCGGCTCCGCCAACCACCGCTTCACCGGCGACCCCCGGCCGTGTGTCGGCAGACGACGACGGCCAACGTCTCCGCCAGGTATCGACCCTCAACTCCAGAGCTCCACGCGTTCCTCCGACATTCTTCATCGGCCCCTTCGCAGCAGTCTCAACGCCATCCTCATCGCCAACAGTCAACTCCACGCACCTCTGCCCCCCTCGCCTTGGCCGACTCGCAGCACCACCGGAGCTCCGCCAGCCGGGCGCATCATCACCGACGCGCCAGCCCAGCCTCCCCTCCATCCCTCCTCCGCACCGCCGGCCGGGTCCAGCCCGAGGCCCCCTGCGCACGTGCGAGGCACGTGCGTCGTGGGGGAACGACAGCAGAGCCTTCCCAGGGGTCACGTGCTACTGATGAATACCCATTCATCACTCTTTATTCTTATATTTTAGCTACAAAAACCTATGCAAATGCATGTAGATATGTGTAAATAGGAAAAGTTAGCAAAAGCATGCATGTTTGTAAATATAGATAATTAGCATGTTTTTGTGCAAAAATAAAAGAATAAAGATGAAAAAGAAAAAGAGGGAAATATTTAGAATAAATATTGAGCAACCTAACCCAAGGGAGGGCTCAGCATGGGCCTGACCGCATAAAAGCCAAGTAGAGGGAGATAGGGGCTCACATATGTACATATTTGTAAATAAATAAATAATATTTTCCTCATCCAAAAATATGTTGTAAATATGTGTATATATCTTGTACATAAGCTACTAAAAACAAAATAAAAATCTTAAAAATCAAAAATACAACAATACCCTTACACCTTGTATATAGACCATCATCCCTTAGTTATTTCACCTTGTAAATAAATTTATTTATTGCTAAAACTTTTTGTAAATATTCTATGTATATATTGTACATAAAATAAATAAAAAGAATTAAAACAAAAATCAAATAAAAATTACAAAATTAAAAATGCAAAAATATATTGTATATATACCATGTATATAGTGTATATAAATAATTATTTAACCTATGTATATAAATAATAAAAATAAAATAAAAATAGCCTTTTATTCCTCATTTTATCCTATAAATAAATAAAATATAAAATAGGAATAAAAATGTATAAAAATAAATAATTAAAAATCAAAAATCAAAAATCAATATAGTGTATATATACCTATGTATAGCTATATTATATAGACCTTATTTTTATTTCCAAAAATTAATTAAAAATCACAAAAAAAATAGAAAAAAATAAAATAAAAATATTTTGTGTTTTAAGTTTTTGCAAATTCGGCCATTTAAGGCCCCAAAAAAATCAAATAAAAACTCAAGCCTTGGCGGGCTCTGATTGGTCCACGGGGGATTGTTGACCCCCGGTCAACACCTCCCCCTGGACCACAGAGTCGCGGACCTGTTCGCGGACCCGACTTCGCCCAATTATCCCCACCAAACCCGATCACTATTTCACCTAATCTAGGATCCTAATTGTTCCCCAGGCATCCGGGAATCTCGCCCGACATTCCTCCTTGGGATCCGCGCTTCAGCTCGCCCTACCCGATCGATCCTTCCCGGACCTGCACCCATATAAAACCCGAGCTCAGCCGCCTCCCCATTCCATCTTTGGCTCTCCACCTCTACTCCCGTGACCTCCATTGCATTCAGCAAGGTGACAGCTTCCGTCTGCCGTGTTGCAGCGAGGAGGAGGTGCTTGGACCATCGATCCGGCAGCCGCGCGCCGCCGTGCTCCGCCACCTAGCTGGAGCTCGAGCCTCAGGCAGTGACGACCTTCGAGGCGACGATCGGGAGTTAGCCACACTCCAGCACAGTCTCCCGCATCATCCAGGTAGCCGATTAGTCCTTTCTTTTCGCTTAATTTGTAGTTTCGCCCAAATCGGCTCTCCGACGTGTTCCCTTGATTCCGGCCATCTCGCGTAATATCTCGATCATCGGAACCCCCACACACCTTCGCCATCCTCCGACGCACGTTCTACGCCCACTCATCCAACCCAGCTCGCCCCGGAGCTGGGAGTCGAGCTCCACCACCTACCGCTCGCCGGAGCTCATCCGTTCCGACCCCCAGTTCACCTTCACCCCGCTTCTTTGGGTCGAGGCACTTTGCCCTCGACCCGCGAAGCTTTTGGTTCGCTTTGCAGGTCAAGAGGGAGGCATCTGAGCCCCCTTACATTCAAGCCAGGAGCTTTGCGCCGCCAGCCTCGCCGGAGCCCCTCCAGGGCTCGGCTGGGCCATCGGACACCTTCACCAGCTGCGGGACGACTCCGCGGACCTGCTCCGATACTTAGCAGCAGCTGAGGAGGAGGACGGCAGGCGCACGAGGCCGGCGAAGCTCGCCGGCGGAGTGTTCTTCCAGCATCCCCCTTTACCGTCCGATCAGCCCCACCGTTCCAGATTCAATCACGGCCGTCCATTCATCGAAGAGCCAGTGCCGTTGATCACTTTGAGGAGCTGATCGCGACCGTTCGCGCGAGGAGAGAGGCACCTGCATCGCCAGCCTTCAGATCATCCACGTGGCCTCCCTCGCACCGTCGATCGGGCCCAAGAGCTGAAGAAGAGACGCGCCACCCAATCTGAGCCGACCGATCCTCCACGTGGCGCGCATCGAGCCGTCGGCGAATAAAGGGGTAATTTACTTAGGGCCCCCTCTTAGTTTGTCTTTTTATTTCTAGTCCTGTAAATATTTTAGAACTTTTATTTACGTAGGGCAAATTGCATTGTGGACCCTGTGCTTAGTTTTATTTGCATGTATGCCCCCGTGTGTATGAGACCACGTGCTTCGCCACGTGCTGAGTCGGGCTTTTTACATCTTTGATCCTGTAGTTCTGGGTTGTTATTGAATGAAGAAATATTTTCTGGTATTTGCAGTTGTGCCCCTGTGAGCATTTTTATTTCTACATGTGCGTGTATTAGTGGGTAAATTGCAACCGAGTCCCTGGGTTTTTGGTACGAGTTATCAAAAGCCCCTGGAACTTGGTTTTTCTTACCAAAAGGCCCCTGAGTGCCCCAGGCACGCGCCACGCGCGTGACTTGCTGGGATTTTTGCACCTTGGCCCCCAGACTTTAGGGTATTTGCACTTACGTCCCTGTGCACTGTGCCCCCTCTTTGATTTTTGAATAAATATCAAATCACCTCCAAATTCGATGAAAATTTGACACATGGCTCCTGCCATGTTGTTGGATTTTTTAGAATTTTTTAGGACATTTTTGATTTTATTTAGTATTTTTAAAAATTCAAAAACCTCCTTTTTAGCTACTGTCTAGATATAAAAATACCAAAAAAATATAAAATCACTTATAAAAATTCTAAAAATTTTAGTGACTGTTTCTTGCTTGTTGTTTGATTTTCTAGCCAATTTTGGCTATTTTTCATTGCTTAGAAACCCTAAAAACCTAAAAACCCTTAAAAACTTACAAAAATTATAATAAATAATTTAAAAATCCAAAAACAATAATTAGGGTGCCTAAATTTTCCTTATCCTTTCTAGATTACAGGAAAATTACCTCCAAGGCCTGTTGAGACTCTTAAATATTTTATTTTTGAGTTCTAGGCCTTGCTGGACAGTACCTAGGATTTTTAGCACTGTTTGATTTTTAGAAAATAATTTACCCATTAGAAAAATATCAAAAATTCACCAAAAATACTTAAAAACCTAAAAAACATAAAAACACTTTTTCCTGAATTTTTGCTTTATTTTTGGTGTGTTAAATAATTTGCCTAAGTGTGTTGATATTTGTTTCCTTTTATTTTCTTTATCTTTTAAAAATCCAAAAAAATATAAAAATTATTAAAAACCACTAAAAAACACTTTTCTTTTATTTTATTTTCTTTTTACTACTTCGTAGGCCCTAGGCCAATCCGTGCTCCTTGTGTTCGACCCTGGGAGCTATACCAGGTTAATCCCATAGCTAGGCCGCTCTTCTTTGTTTTGAGTGATTTGATCTATTCTGAGGGGTTATTTTTCTTGATATTCTCCGTCTGAGTGATTGAGGTCGCAACGACCACTTCCAGACCTTTGCCTTGATCATTTATTCGGGTTATCAGAATGGCGCCGTTGCCGGGGAGCACGGCTTAGTAGTGTTTTTATTTTCGTTTTTGTTTTCGCGGTTTTTCGCGGCTCTCCGGAGCCCGCGGCTTTTCGCGGCTTTTGTTCATAGTTCCTTTTTGATTTATTTCGTTTTATTTTGATTTTCTTTTCTTTTTATTTTTGTTTTATTTTGTGTGATTATTTTGTTTCCATTTTTGCACATATACCCTTGTTTTTATTTTCATTTATTATTTGATTATTGTTTATTGGTCTGACCACTTTTCCTGTCTTCTTGCGAGGGCCCGAGGACCGCGGAGGCGACTTTCGAGGAGCCGGTGCAGCCGCGAGACTTGGAGGCGGCTTCTTTCTCTACGAAGCCGCAGGAGAGAGCGAGAGGAGAGAGTTGAGTGGGTGAGGCAGTAGGATAGTTTTTATTTCATTTATTCATTCTTAATTGTAATAATACAGGGACAGGCCTTTGTGAGACTCTTAGACACTTAGACCGTAGCGTGTCTGTTTCGCCGAGCACCGGCGTGCTCGGGGGACTGATGAATCTGTGATTCATCACATCAAAAGTCAAAAATAGAGCCTTGTTCCCGAGAAAATAGAAGCATATTTCCTTTTATCTTGCATAAATAACACTCATGCATGCATCCATAATTCATGCATTTTAGCAGCTCATCTGCATTTAAATAAGAATGCCAAAAATCCCTTGTAAAATACATCTTCATCAAATAACCTCTTCTCTATAATATATATGTATATACTCCTTAATACCATAGGGAAGAATGCCTAAAATCACCCTTGTAAAATAGCCCAAATATCCTGAGAACCCTTGTACATTAAAACACACATAAAGCCCTCATACAAACCCCTAATTAGGTCTACTCACTCTTAGAATACTACACATTAAAAGACCTTCAAAATGAGACTGATTTCATCGAAATTGGAGCTTGTATGAGAAACTTGGGTTTTTGGGTCATTTTATATACTACATATGTATATTTATGTATCTTTGTATTTATGTATTATATGTGACCTCATCTCCGTTTTTGGTCAACATGAAACTTGTAGATCTCATCAAGATCTACAACTTTCATGTTTTGAGTTTTTCCAAATTCGGCTTCCTTTTCTCTCTACACGCATTTCTTCCTCCAGCCACTCACAGCAGGCCACGTGGCGCCCTCTGATTGCGCCACGCGGCCCGCTATCCTTAGCCTTATCCGCCCGCGCCCCCCACCGTTGGATCGAGCTTCAGATCCAACGGTCCCTCTGTGACCACGTGCGCGCACTCCCTCAGCCGTCTGATCATCCCACACTCATCATCTCCGCCATCCATTAGCGCCCCGCCCACAGTGCACCACGCGTCACCTCTTGAGCCCTTCGATCACATTCTCAGCCTTTCCATCTGAGCCGTTGGCTCCCCAATAATCGCAACCGACCGATCGATCGCCAAGGACTGATCTGGGCCGTCCCTTAGCGCCGCGCTCTCAGCGAGCCACGTGGCGACATCTACGCCGCTCGATCACGCCCCCGATCCTCTCATCACAGCCGCCCACCTTCCAGCGAATCTTGACCCTTAGATCACGTCACCTAGACCCGATCCTAGCCGCTTGCTCACACTTCGCCCAGCTCACGCCACGTGTCGCCATCACAACCTCAGATCATCTCACCCAGATCTAATCAGACCCGCTCCTTTGCGCTTCGATCTGGCCGTTGGATCACAAGATCCAACGGCCAGGGCTTCGTCCCCTACCTCGGGCACCCCCTCTCTCCCACGATCTCCGCCTTGCGGGAGGGGCTGCCCCTTCCTATTCTTGGCCGCACTCCAGCCACCTTCTTCGACCACCATCACCCCCACGACACACCCCACTCATCCATCTCCCTCGCCAGCTCCCTCGCACACCACCATCTCCGCCACACTCGCCCCACGACAGCCATGAACTTCGCCCCATCACCAGCTCTGCCGAGACTTCCATCCTATAAATACTCGCCCTCCGGCCACCTTCATCCACATCCGCCACTCCAGGAGAAACCCCCGAGCTCAGAGCTCTCAATTGGTGACAGCAATTGGCCGTCTCTTCGAGCGAAGACAGGCGTCTTCTCCGGCGAGATCCACGGCATCTCCGCCGTGTCGCAGCTGCCTTCCGTGACGCTGCACGAGCTCGGGCGATCACCGGCCCTCGAGCGACGACCTGGCCTTCGAGCAGGAGGACCAATTCCCAGGTGAAACTCCCTCCATCTCTTCTCCGATCTCGTTCTTCTTTTTCTTTAATTTTCTCCGATCTTATTCTCCGTCCACGACCATTTTCACGCCTCACCTCCACTCCGACGAGCTTCGCGATGGAGCTCTGATCATCGCCGGCATCTCTCCGCCTTCAGTCACCCAACTCCACTATCCACCGATCTCCAGCTCCGCCACTTGGCCGGAGCAACATCGCCCGACCACCTCAAGCCACCTTAGGCCTCGCCAACCAGCACCGCTTCTCCACAATCGCACGAACCAGCTTCGGCTATACAGTTAACGCTTGCAGGTACATCTTTGATCATTCGCCGGAGCCTCGCCGGAGCCTTCCTCGAGCTTCATCGACTCAGAGCTCCAATCCTCCTCCAGTCATCCAGAGACCACCGGAAGACGCCCTGTGCTCTTCTGCTTCTTCCGAGCTAGGTGGGAGCTGACGAAGCTCATCACCGGAGCTTGGCGACAGAGGCGGAGCTCAGCAGCCTTCACCGGAGCGCAGCCATCTCCTCCGCAGGCGGCGGAGGCCCGTTGAAGGAGAAGAAGCAGCAGCCGTTCGATCCTCTGATCGAACGGACCTCGCCTCGCCACGCGTCTCTTCGCCGCCCTCGTCCTCGACCGTCGATTACACCTCGGATCGGACGCCTCACCAGCTGCCACGCATCTTCACCGACACCCCTTGGATCCATCTTGATCCAAGGGCCTTCAGGCCGCCACGTCGTCTTATCCGAGCCTCGGCCTCCCAAGCCTAGGCTCGGGTAACCCGAAGCTGCTCCGAGGCTAGCCCGAGCCTCCAGAAGACCCGAGCCCCACTCCGAGCCTCCGACGCCCTCCGAACCTAGGCCGCCCCACGTGAGGAGCACGTGCGGCCTGGGTTATTTGCACCGACGCCCCTGGAGCTTTCACAAATTGCAAAAAGGCCCCTGTGAAGCAGACCCCACGTGAGGAGCACGTGGTTCGTGGAGAAATTGCATCCAAGTCCTGCATACTATTGGTAATTGCATTTTAGTCCCTGTCAGCACGTTTACTTATTGAAATTTTATTTTCCAGTATTGCATTTATACCCTTGTGTTTGCACGTGTCCATAGCATGCATTTTTCATCATTTTGAAATTCTAAAAATTGCAAGTTGTTGAGAATTTTGTCCTCTATCAGTTTGTATACGTGTTTGATTTTTGTTGGCTTAATTGAATTATCAATGAATTAATTGGTTCATTTGTGTCATATTTTGCCCAGTGATGCCTTTTGATTTTTAATTAAATATCAGTGCCTTCAAAAATCACCAAAAATTCACAGTAGCTTAAGGACACCATTTTCAACACTCCATAAAAATTTCATGTCATTTGCACGCATAACGAGGCCTCAATAAATAGTTTAGTGATTTTCTTTAATTAATTTTAATTAATTCATTTCACAGTGAATTTAAGTTCTGTCAATTTTCCTAGGTCCCTGATCATTAGACCTTCCTAGGATAATTTTAGTTCTTGGAGAAATTGTGGTTTGATATTTATTAAAAATTAAACACTGAAAATCACTCTGTCTGTTTAGTTAATTCACAGAAAATTTATTTTGAGTCGAAAAATTCCAAAAAAATTAGTGTAGGTCATTTTCCTCATAAATAATCTTCTGGCCAATTTTCATTATTTTTGGACTTAGTTTGATACATCAATTAAATTTGACTTTAAATTGGCTAAGAATTGTCTGCATACGTCTGCATAGGAATTAAAAATACCAAAAAAATTGTTCCCCGAATATCAAACACTTGTAAATTGTTGTAATCAACCTAAGGAGACAGTTGCCTCCCTGAGATCGACCTTGGACTCCACCAAGTAAAAAAAAATAAATATCACCGCTTAAATTGACCAACATCTGACTTAAGTGGTTTTTGATCAACCTCCCGCATCCGACTGCAACGAACACTTAAAATTAATTTGGACCATTAATTTGATCGAATTAACTAAGGGTACGGGAGCGCTCATCAAAATGGCGCCGTTGCCGGGGATGACCGTATATCCTATCCTTAAAATGGCGCTCATTCTTCCTGTATTATCCTATCCTTACCTTCACGATTCTAGTAGCCCGTCCCCATATCATCGAATCATTATCTCGGACTGTACTTAGGATGACCAGATCCTAAGTATAGGGGGAAGGGGTCACCCGAGTCGATTCACTGTACATTCTCCACATCACATTGGTCCTTATACTCATTTCCTACCGATACTTAGGCTGACCTAAGCCTAAGTATAGGGGGGACCGATGCCCGCACTGATACTCCTTCATTTCTCCTCTTAACCTCGTCCGCCCCATTTCTGATCTTCTTCTACACTTAGGCTGCCAGAGCCTAAGTATAGGGGGGCGAGACGACTTCTATACTTACTATTTCTTTTTGGCTCTCCTACGCTTAGCACGAGCTATGTCTTTTCCTTGCTCTTTGTGCTCTGAGGACATAGCACACGCTAAGTATAGGGGGGCGTGTATATATTACATATATACTTTACCCATAGCTCGTATTTTCGCGTATTGTTGTATATATTTTGCAATAATTACGGGTGGGTAAAAATGAAAAAAAAAAAAACTTTTTGTATACTTGTATAATACTTGTATAAAAAGTTGTAAAATTCTTGTAAAACATACTTTTGGAAATAATTGTTGTATACCAGAAAAATAAAACAAAAATAAAGGCTTCTTATTTACTCTTGCATATCATCCCTGCATAAAAAAATAATAAAAAGAGTCCTGCATTTTCATAGCATGACATCTCATCTCATCTGCATATTTCTGCATATGCAAAGTGAAAAGCTAGTGGGTTCTGAACCAAGTTATGAGTAGATATTGAGGATGGACTTGATTTGACCTTAATCCACCTAATTTCAGAGGAACTTTATAGGAACTGGAGTTAAGATTTCTCAGGTCAAGAGACTTAATTCTTTGAGTCCGCAAGTCTATGTTCACATGTCATCTTGACTAGTCTAAGTAGAATATCTCGTGCATACGCAGGATTCTTTTAGATAATGACCTAACTTGGACAAACACTATGCACGTAGCTCTTCATTGATGAGGTGGTAAGGAGGTAATTTCCTTTGACTTGGGGTAGCATATGAGGGTAGTACTTCTAGGCGGAACCTCTCTTCTTCTTATAGTGAAGGAAGTGCGTCTCAACTTGGTCTAGTGGTGATGAAGGCTAAGGACAGGATGCTGTGGGTTGCAATAATGCTTCAAAGAGGGATGGTCTACTGGCTCAAGAGGAAAAACTCCTGATGTATATGCTGCACCTTGAATATAGTTCCAAAAAAAAAATGCAAGAAAGAACTCCAAAAAAATCAGACAGGTCCAAGAAAAAGAATAATACCTGTTGGAGTATGTATATTAGCAAGGAAAATGCAGCTGGATGACTTGGCTACACTGGTTAGGCATCCCGGGAAGGGGCTACACTGGCCACTGTCCATTCTTTTCTCTACCCCCTCCTCTTGGGTTGGTCGCACTTGAACTTAGAAGGAATACCCCGCTCCTCGAGGAAGAGTTACTGGACCAGGTTATTGAGTTACCTTGTTAGAGGAGGCTGGTTCCGAGTCATTTCTGATATGGAGAGCTATATCTCACTTACACAGTACAAGTAAGAATCATAGTCATCAGAAATTTGCGTTTGAGGAATTATTCTGACCTGACTGTTAAGGCGTCTTGAATAGAAGACTTGTGGAACTTGAAGTCTGTTAGGTCTTAAGTTCAGGTCCCAATAAGGTTCCGCCACACAATTAATCCAAAGGTCGAGTCAGGCTCCATTTTCAACTTTTGTTCATGACCTTGGCATGGAACCCAAAATCATTTTCACTCTTGCATTTCATTTAGTTGCTCGGGGACGAGCAAGGTTTAAGTATAGGGGTTGATGAATCTGTGATTCATCACATCAAAAGTCAAAAATAGAGCCTTGTTCCCGAGAAAATAGAAGCATATTTCCTTTTATCTTGCATAAATAACACTCATGCATGCATCCATAATTCATGCATTTTAGCAGCTCATCTGCATTTAAATAAGAATGCCAAAAATCCCTTGTAAAATACATCTTCATCAAATAACCTCTTCTCTATAATATATATGTATATACTCCTTAATACCATAGGGAAGAATGCCTAAAATCACCCTTGTAAAATAGCCCAAATATCCTGAGAACCCTTGTACATTAAAACACACATAAAGCCCTCATACAAACCCCTAATTAGGTCTACTCACTCTTAGAATACTACACATTAAAAGACCTTCAAAATGAGACTGATTCATCGAAATTGGAGCTTGTATGAGAAACTTGGGTTTTTGGGTCATTTTATATACTACATATGTATATTTATGTATCTTTGTATTTATGTATTATATGTGACCTCATCTCCGTTTTTGGTCAACATGAAACTTGTAGATCTCATCAAGATCTACAACTTTCATGTTTTGAGTTTTTCCAAATTCGGCTTCCTTTTCTCTCTACACGCATTTCTTCCTCCAGCCACTCACAGCAGGCCACGTGGCGCCCTCTGATTGCGCCACGCGGCCCGCTATCCTTAGCCTTATCCGCCCGCGCCCCCCACCGTTGGATCGAGCTTCAGATCCAACGGTCCCTCTGTGACCACGTGCGCGCACTCCCTCAGCCGTCTGATCATCCCACACTCATCATCTCCGCCATCCATTAGCGCCCCGCCCACAGTGCACCACGCGTCACCTCTTGAGCCCTTCGATCACATTCTCAGCCTTTCCATCTGAGCCGTTGGCTCCCCAATAATCGCAACCGACCGATCGATCGCCAAGGACTGATCTGGGCCGTCCCTTAGCGCCGCGCTCTCAGCGAGCCACGTGGCGACATCTACGCCGCTCGATCACGCCCCCGATCCTCTCATCACAGCCGCCCACCTTCCAGCGAATCTTGACCCTTAGATCACGTCACCTAGACCCGATCCTAGCCGCTTGCTACACTTCGCCCAGCTCACGCCACGTGTCGCCATCACAACCTCAGATCATCTCACCCAGATCTAATCAGACCCGCTCCTTTGCGCTTCGATCTGGCCGTTGGATCACAAGATCCAACGGCCAGGGCTTCGTCCCCTACCTCGGGCACCCCCTCTCTCCCACGATCTCCGCCTTGCGGGAGGGGCTGCCCCTTCCTATTCTTGGCCGCACTCCAGCCACCTTCTTCGACCACCATCACCCCCACGACACACCCCACTCATCCATCTCCCTCGCCAGCTCCCTCGCACACCACCATCTCCGCCACACTCGCCCCACGACAGCCATGAACTTCGCCCCATCACCAGCTCTGCCGAGACTTCCATCCTATAAATACTCGCCCTCCGGCCACCTTCATCCACATCCGCCACTCCAGGAGAAACCCCCCGAGCTCAGAGCTCTCAATTGGTGACAGCAATTGGCCGTCTCTTCGAGCGAAGACAGGCGTCTTCTCCGGCGAGATCCACGGCATCTCCGCCGTGTCGCAGCTGCCTTCCGTGACGCTGCACGAGCTCGGGCGATCACCGGCCCCCGAGCGACGACCTGGCCTTCGAGCAGGAGGACCAATTCCCAGGTGAAACTCCCTCCATCTCTTCTCCGATCTCGTTCTTCTTTTTCTTTAATTTCTCCGATCTTATTCTCCGTCCACGACCATTTTCACGCCTCACCTCCACTCCGACGAGCTTCGCGATGGAGCTCTGATCATCGCCGGCATCTCTCCGCCTTCAGTCACCCAACTCCACTATCCACCGATCTCCAGCTCCGCCACTTGGCCGGAGCAACATCGCCCGACCACCTCAAGCCACCTTAGGCCTCGCCAACCAGCACCGCTTCTCCACAATCGCACGAACCAGCTTCGGCTATACAGTTAACGCTTGCAGGTACATCTTTGATCATTCGCCGGAGCCTCGCCGGAGCCTTCCTCGAGCTTCATCGACTCAGAGCTCCAATCCTCCTCCAGTCATCCAGAGACCACCGGAAGACGCCCTGTGCTCTTCTGCTTCTTCCGAGCTAGGTGGGAGCTGACGAAGCTCATCACCGGAGCTTGGCGACAGAGGCGGAGCTCAGCAGCCTTCACCGGAGCGCAGCCATCTCCTCCGCAGGCGGCGGAGGCCCGTTGAAGGAGAAGAAGCAGCAGCCGTTCGATCCTCTGATCGAACGGACCTCGCCTCGCCACGCGTCTCTTCGCCGCCCTCGTCCTCGACCGTCGATTACACCTCGGATCGGACGCCTCACCAGCTGCCACGCATCTTCACCGACACCCCTTGGATCCATCTTGATCCAAGGGCCTTCAGGCCGCCACGTCGTCTTATCCGAGCCTCGGCCTCCCAAGCCTAGGCTCGGGTAACCCGAAGCTGCTCCGAGGCTAGCCCGAGCCTCCAGAAGACCCGAGCCCCACTCCGAGCCTCCGACGCCCTCCGAACCTAGGCCGCCCCACGTGAGGAGCACGTGCGGCCTGGGTTATTTGCACCGACGCCCCTGGAGCTTTCACAAATTGCAAAAAGGGCCCCTGTGAAGCAGACCCCACGTGAGGAGCACGTGGTTCGTGGAGAAATTGCATCCAAGTCCTGCATACTATTGGTAATTGCATTTTAGTCCCTGTCAGCACGTTTACTTATTGAAATTTTATTTTCCAGTATTGCATTTATACCCTTGTGTTTGCACGTGTCCATAGCATGCATTTTTCATCATTTTGAAATTCTAAAAATTGCAAGTTGTTGAGAATTTTGTCCTCTATCAGTTTGTATACGTGTTTGATTTTTGTTGGCTTAATTGAATTATCAATGAATTAATTGGTTCATTTGTGTCATATTTTGCCCAGTGATGCCTTTTGATTTTTAATTAAATATCAGTGCCTTCAAAAATCACCAAAATTCACAGTAGCTTAAGGACACCATTTTCAACACTCCATAAAAATTTCATGTCATTTGCACGCATAACGAGGCCTCAATAAATAGTTTAGTGATTTTCTTTAATTAATTTTAATTAATTCATTTCACAGTGAATTTAAGTTCTGTCAATTTTCCTAGGTCCCTGATCATTAGACCTTCCTAGGATAATTTTAGTTCTTGGAGAAATTGTGGTTTGATATTTATTAAAAATTAAACACTGAAAATCACTCTGTCTGTTTAGTTAATTCACAGAAAATTTATTTTGAGTCGAAAAATTCCAAAAAAATTAGTGTAGGTCATTTTCCTCATAAATAATCTTCTGGCCAATTTTCATTATTTTTGGACTTAGTTTGATACATCAATTAAATTTGACTTTAAATTGGCTAAGAATTGTCTGCATACGTCTGCATAGGAATTAAAAATACCAAAAAAATTGTTCCCCGAATATCAAACACTTGTAAATTGTTGTAATCAACCTAAGGAGACAGTTGCCTCCCTGAGATCGACCTTGGACTCCACCAAGTAAAAAAAAAAATATCACCGCTTAAAATTGACCAACATCTGACTTAAGTGGTTTTTGATCAACCTCCCGCATCCGACTGCAACGAACACTTAAAATTAATTTGGACCATTAATTTGATCGAATTAACTAAGGGTACGGGAGCGCTCATCAGGGACCCATTAGGACCTCTCGGTTTTTCGCAGCTTTTTACGCGGCTTTTCTTTTTCTTTCTTACTGTCAGTTGCCGGTTTTTCGCGGTTTTTGCTCGAGCCCCTAGATTTAGGACTTTGTGGTGATTGTGCCGTAGCTGAGTAGGATCCAAACACCTTAAGGCTTATCTGTTCCTATAGAACGTAATTGGACCTACTTAAAATAAATAATAAAAATAACCGACTCGCTAGCCTCCGTAGCCTACGCGCCGAGAGCCCGTCCTGTAAAGCGCACTCCTACCCCCGATTTGTCGGGCAGGGGAGGGACGGGCCAAGACCGGACCCTTTGGCTTGGAGGTCGGTGACCGGTTAGACGGTTCATCGCTAGAAAGTGCTCGTTTAGGACTCGGCTTTTTACCGTTGCATCATATAGCTTAGTTTACATTTCTGTCTTTATTTTATGCGTGGATCACTCTGCATGTAGAGAGCTGGAGGCAGGTACGCTTTTCTGACTTTGCATGCATCATTGATTTCTCGTGCATCGGCTTTTTCGACTTCTCCCCCCGTTTTTGACTTAATAATCAGGAGAATCGAAAAATTCGTTAGGCGTTTTTGTTTGATTTGAAAAATACCTAAAAAGAGAAATCATAAAATTGGGACTGTTTAAAATTATCGACCTTAAAACTCGCTCACCCTAAAAATTTTGTATTGGGGAGAGCAACCCCCTCATTGCTTGGTTTGCATGTGCGAGAGAGTGACCCGAACACTAGCTAGAGCCCCCCGTTGCTATACTTGACTGACTACCGACTCTTCCGTGCGGGCCAGTCGGTTGGGTTAGCAGCGGATATCCCAACAGGTCACGTAATCGCTCTGATATTTGTGTGTTCACCAAATAAAACAGACAAGATAATTGGACCGAACTTTCACGGTCTTCAGCTCGCGTTGCGTTGGTGAACCGGGGGTTTGTTTTCAGATCATAGTTTTTCCAGATCCCATCCGCCCTACTCGCCAGATCAAGATGATGGGTAGACGGTCTCTTAGGCAGCCTCTGGCTGCACCGCTTTCGGGCGCGTCTACCTCATCATCTAGGTTGGCTCGCGAGAGCTCAGACCCGCTCTCCGAGCCCGAGTACGACTCCACCCTGTTCCCCCTCGACCCCCTTTCTGATCTACCCGAGAGACATGAGCCCGAGGAGAGATTGATTCATTTGACAGCACCTGAGTTGGGCTCCTTCGATTTTGCAGACGTCGAGATGGCAGGCGCAGGCAGTTCTGACGATCACTCCCGTCCCGAGCACTTTGTCCTAGACCAGGGAGCGATCAACTCCACCCTGATCGCACAGTTAGAGACAGTCCAGCAGCAGCTCCGCGATCAGGGAGCTTTTATGATAGAGATGAGGCGTGAGATGGAGAGGCTCAGAGCAGAGAGAGATGCACAGAGCGAGCCCGAGGAGATCCCCGATGAGGCACAGGCACGAGCCGCAGCAGCAGCAGCAGCGGCCGCGGCCGCCGCCGCAGCGGCAGCAGCCGCAGGAGGAGCAGGACCACCTAGACCTATGCGGGAGTTGCACAACCCCGGATCTACTTTGATGCACCATTGGGTTGTGGTTCCAGCCATCGTGGGGGACTTCAAGTTCCCCCCGAACACCTTGCAGATGCTTCCCCCCATCTCCACCTACAGAGTTTCTCATGATTTGCAGTACTGTCCACGACAGGCATGTGGACCAGGATACCATACGGATGATTGCCTTCCCCTTCTCACTGGCAGATAGAGCAGCCACCTGGCTGAAGCATTTGGGGAGATTCGTGTACACCTGGGAGCAGCTCCGCACCGAGTACTTGAACAAGTACTATCCACTCGGGCGGACGAACGCAGCGAGGGCCCTGATCAGCAACTTCTCCATGTTCCCCAACGAGCAGTTCCATGAGGCTTGGGAGAGGTTTAGAGAGCTTTTGGACAGATGCCCACACCACGATATCACGAAGCTGAACCTAGTTCAGAGTTTTTTTCAGTGGGTTGTCACCAGAGCTACAGGGCCTGGTGAATGCTTCTTGTGGCGGGTCCTACTTCGCCAAGGACCATGACCAGGTCTGGGCTATTTTTGAGGAGATGGCAGAGAATTACATGGTGATGTCCCAGACCCGTCTCTACACCCAGAAGACCCAGCCACATCAGCCAGGACCCGTGCAGTACCAGAGGATAGCACGGGTAGATGCAGGGTCCATCTAGTTCGTCCGCAGCCACAGCAGCAGCACAGTTAGAGTCGTCAGCTGCGGACATGGGCATCATCAGCGAGAAGCTGGACCGCATGGAGCTGATAGAGAAGAAGCAGTGCCAGAGCATAGCACAGATGGATCAGATGGCACAGGTCTTGAGCGACCTGAAGACACAGCTCATGTGTCTCCAGGAGACACAGACGGCTTCTCAGCCCCGTCTTCAGTCGCGAGGCGACGCCGGCAGCAGCAGCAGCAGCTCGTCCCAGCGCTCCAGCACCCAGTGCAGCCTAGACAGGTTCACCTTGTACAGGCGGAGCTGTACCAGCAGCCGCAGCCCACTTTGCAGTCACCACCATCTCCAGAGATGCAGATGGTGGTCTACCAGCCGGATCAGCCGTTGGCAGTACTACCCCCAGCCCCCTTTGATGCAGAGCTGTTGATGGATGTCAACGGGATCTGGTACGACCGTCCCCAGCCTGGGATCCGATGAGATCATCCCGGATTCAGGTGGGGAGTGGTGGTGCCCAGCCCCAGCAGCAGCCGTCAGCACAGGGAGGGCAGTACTCCCAGTCGAGGGACCATCATCAGCCGCAGCAGCAGCCCCCAGTCTACCAGCAGCAGTCGTCCTACGTTCCTCGTCCCTATCAGCAGCAGGGACAGCCTTGGAGACAGGCTCACCAGGGATACCAGCACCAGCAGCACCCTCCTTCCTACCCCTCTTACCCTTACCAGCAGTCACAGCCTCATCCACAGAGAGGCCACCCGTCGGGCTCCCACGAGAGCCCCGCTTTGGATGATATCACCCGCCTCCTCACGGACCAGTAGGCGACATTTCGACGGGGAGATGGACGAGTTCCGCCAGGAGTTGCGGGACCTGGTGAGAGGGAAGGCCGCCATACCCGCCCAGATAGAGCCGAACCCGAACAATCTCAAGCGGAAGTCTGAGCAGGTAGTACATACTGAGTTAGCCACTCCTAGCGATCCATTTGATGATACTTCTTCAGATCTTTTTGATGTTGATTTTGCCACGCTTAGGAGCGGTAGGACCCCAGCCGGCGGCGGCGCCTCAGCTGAGCACCATCCCGAGGCGCCACAGGAGGGGGAGGAGAACGGTACTGAGGCCGCTCCAGATGATGACGGTGGTACTGAGGCCACCAAGGATGCTGATCCCACAGGCGGTACTGAGGCCGCCACTTCACCAGATCTAGGAGGTGGTACTGATGCCACCCATGCAGCCGAGCCAGCACGCGGTACTGATGCCGCGAGACGTCTACCTTCAGCAGCAGCAGCAGAGCAGCCCGCCCGTGGTGGTACTGAGGCCACCGGTGTTTGTACAGATAGTGGTGTTGTTTTTCCTCATGGTCATGTATCTCGGAACTCTGCTATGAATAAAGGAAAAGGTTTATTTTCTTCTGGTCCCACTGTGGTGCGTGATGTATGTGTGGATCCGGTCCTTGAACCGCTTAGACCTTTTCCTAGTCCTTCATCTGAGAAGGACCCAGTGATCCCCTTCCCTAGAGCCCTTCAGATGGGGAAGGGGAAGAAAATTGATCCAAAAAAGAGAGAGCTTGAGGAGTTCAGCCAGAGCATGATAGATCGGTTTCACATCCAGCTGACCCTCCAGGAGGCTTTGCAGCACATCCCCCTTCTCCAGAGATCTTTGAGAGAGAGGACTACAGTCAGGAGGAGGAGGAGGAACCACACTTCAGAGATACATGTGCTGACCAAAGCCACGTGCTTTGCGATCCAGAACCGACTGCCAGCCAAGAGGCCAGATTCAGGGGCCCCGTATGTCAGATGCCAGATTAGTGAGCAGTGGTTCGACCGTACTCTTTTAGATAGCGGATCGTCGATCAACCTACTTCCGGCAACCCTTCTCGACCGCTTCGAGTTGGGCACTCTTTGACAGAGCAGGACAGTCCTTCAGTTCGCTGATCGATCTGTCAAGAGGCCGAAGGGGTTATTACGAGACGTTATCGTCACGATTCAGGGTCTGCAATTCCCCGTGGACTTCATAGTGTTGGACATGGAGACCCCTGAGTCAGTGACCGATACCCCCATCATACTAGGTCGTCCGTTCTTGGCCACAGCCAAGGCGGTGACTGATCATGATAGCGGGAAGGTGTACTTTCGCGTCCAGGGCGAGAGTGTACAAATAGAGACGGTCGAGGACTATAGAGCCAGATTCAGATCCCGCTCAGATGCGAGTACCGATTCAGAGCAGCTGACAGACGCAGAGCCAGACATCCACCAGGACTGTGATTTTGTGATCACAGATGATGAGGCAGCTTGGGCAGACCTTGAGGCACAGACCACCCTCTCACTTTCAGACACAGCTGAGGCAGAGATGATAGCAGAGGAGAGTCTGGAGAGCACAGACCTGGTTCAGGATACCATTGCGGCAGCAGAGCCGGTCCTTGATCGCAGCACGATGATTTGTGATGGTGGTGCTGATGCCACCTTGTTTTCCGGTGGTGCTGATGCCACCGTTTCTGATGCAGATCCCTCGGATTCAGAGTCTGATTGGGCCGATTGCTATGATCAGATGCCAGACTTGAGTCCAGTTGAGCCTATAGATGAGGAGGAGGTAGAGGCAGAGCCGAGCAGAGACAGTGCAGTTGAGCCGCCTTCTCCCGATCCAGTTTGCGAGAGTACACTTTCACTTTCCCAGGCAGATTTGGCAGACCTTGCAGCGTTCACTCGGTTTCTTCCACAGCCAGATTTGCCGGCACCCAGCATTCCAGAGCTGAAGCCGCTCCCTACTTCGCTGAAGTATCGATTCCTTGCGGGCGATCCAGAGATGTACCCAGTCATCATCTCCGCTGAGTTGACTGGAGAGCAGGAATCCCGTTTGATGGGGGTTCTTGAAAAGAACCGCAAGGCTATCGGATGGAGCGTAGCAGATCTCCATGGGATTAGTCCATCAGTGTGCTCCCACCACATCTATCTCGAGGATGGGGCGAAGCCGTCGCGTGAGTTCCAGCGGCGTCTGAACCCCAACCTGAGAGAGGTTGTCATGAAGGAAATATCGAAGTGGTGGGGTGCAGGTTTTATTTATCCCATTTCCGACTCCAAGTGGGTCAGCCCCTTGCATGTGGTGCCCAAGAAGACGGGCATCACGACTGTGATCAGTGAGTCGGGAGAGGAGATTGCTACACGAGTACCCACCTCTTGGAGGGTTTGTGTTGACTACAGGAGACTCAACCAAGCCACCAAGAAGGACCATTTCCCCCTGCCTTTTATTGACCAGATCATTGAGAGACTGGCAGGGAAGAGCCATTATTGCTTCCTGGATGGGTATTCGGGCTACAACCAAGTGGCCATCGCTCCTGAGGATCAGGAGAAGACCACCTTTACCTGTCCCTTCGGCACATACGCTTTTCGACGCATGCCATTTGGGCTATGCAATGCCCCTGCGACTTTTCAGAGGTGCATGCTGTCGATCTTTTCGGACATGGTAGGGGAGTGCCTTGAGGTCTTCATGGATGATTTCTCGATCTACGGCGACGGATTTGATTCTTGTCTTGACTGCCTAGATCGAGTACTTCAGCGATGTATTGAGTATCACTTGGTGCTATCTTGGGAGAAGAGTCACTTCATGGTGACTCAAGGGACGGTGCTTGGCCACATCATCTCCAACAGGGGCATGGAGGTTGATCCGGCCAAGGTTGATGTCATTAGGAAACTCACACCGCCGTCCAATCTGAGGCAGTTACGGTCATTTCTGGGGCACGTTGGATTTTACAGGAGATTCATTCAGGATTTTAGCAGGATTGCCCGACCGTTGACCGACCTCTTGACGAAAGACACCGAGTTCCTTGTCGATGACAAGTGTCTTTCGTCGTTTGCTACTCTCCAGCAGTGCGTGATTGAGGCTCCTGTCCTCCAGCCACCTGATTGGTCTCTCCCATTCGAGATCATGACGGACGCCTCCGATTTTGCCGTAGGGGCAGTGCTGGGACAGAGGAGGGATGGAGTACCATTTGCTATACACTATGCTAGCCGCACATTAGATTCCGTCCAGCGGAATTATACAGTCACAGAGAAGGAGATGCTAGCAGTAGTGTTTGCCCTGGATAAGTTTAGATCATATATCATTGGATCTAGAGTGACTTTGTTTACAGATCATACCGCCATCAGGTACCTCATGGCAAAGAAGGATGCCAAGGCCAGACTAACCAGATGGATCCTTCTACTCCAGGAGTTCGACATTGAGATCAAGGATAAGCCTGGAGTCAAGAATGTGGTGGCGGATCATCTCTCCCGATTAGAGCAGCCTGAGGATTCTGAGCAGATTGATCCTATTAGAGATACCTTCCCAGATGAGGCGATCCTTGCTATCGCCTCACTCCCATGGTATGCCGCTATTGTGAACTTTCTCGTTGCTGGGAAAGTCCCACAAGATTGGCCCAGGCAGAGGCTTGAGACCTTCCTAGCGAAGGCCAAGTCTTACCATTGGGAGGATCCCATCCTTTACCACGAAGGAGGGGATAGCGTCTGGCGTCGGTGTATTCCTCAGGAGGAACACCATAGCGTCCTCACTTACTGCCACAAGCTTGAGGCAGGAGGACATCATTCTGGGAGGAGAACGGCACAGAAAGTGCTCCAATCCGGCTTGTGGTGGCCTACCCTCTTCAAGGACTCAGATGAGTTCGTGAAGAGGTGTACTGACTGTCAGAGGATGGGCACTTGTGGACAGCGTGATATGATGCCGATGCAGCCCATTCACTTCTGTGAGATTTTTGACGCATGCGGCATCGATTTCATGGGTCCATTCCCTAAAAGTCAGGGATTCGAGTACATTCTGTTGGCCGTAGATTATGTGAGTCGTTGGGTGGAGGCTATCCCCGCCCGAGCCGCTGATGCGAGGACAGTTTGCAGATTGTTGAGGAAGCATATCATCACGCGGTTCGGGGTTCCACGAGTTCTTATTTCTGATGGGGGATCTCACTTCATCAACGACCAGGTGAAGGCACTTGCTAGCGAGTTCGGTATAGACCATCGTGTTGCTACACCGTACCATCCACAGACGAATGGTCTAGTCGAAGTGTCGAATAGGGAGATCAAGACTATTCTGCAGAAAGTCGTCCACCCTGACCGAAAGGATTGGTCACAGCTATTGGACTCGGTCTTGTGGGCATATAGGACGTCTTTTAAGGCACCTTTGGGCACATCTCCCTTTCGCCTCGTATATGGCAAGCCATGCCACCTACCTGTTGAGCTGAGGCACAAGTCACTTTGGGCAGTTACAGATATACTTATGGATCCAGATGGTATAGGAGACCAGAGGAGGGCAGAGCTAGCTGCCCTGGAGGAGCTTAGAGATGCAGCTTTCTCAAGCAGCCTACATTACAAGGAGAGAGTCAAGGAGTGGCATGATTCTCATATCAGCCACAAGCATTTTGAGATTGGACAGAGAGTATGGCTGTTTGATGCGAGGCTTAGATTATTTCCAGGGAAGCTACAGAGCAAATGGAAAGGACCTTATCTGGTTCGGAAGGTACACGACAACGGTAGCATCGATATATCTGAGTTGTCTTCTGAGAGTACCTTCCGAGTGAACGGCCAGCGGCTCAAGCCATTTCTAGATCATGAGCCGCGGGTCGTTGATATTGCCCCTATTCATTTTGCGTGAGATGTGGTCTTTGACTCACATCTAATGCATCTCACGCCTGAGCTTTACTGATCCTCCGCTGTACATAGATCCAGATGTCCATATCAGCACATTCTTTAGTCCCACATCCCTTTCTCCATCTTGTGATTATGCTATACTTAGGGTTGCACTTTACCCTAAGTATAGGGGGGATGTGAGACATTTTGGGTATTTCTTTTGTTTCTGTCTACCCCTGTTTTGCTGCCTATACTTAGGGACATCTTACCCTAAGTATAGGGGGGGTAGACCCTGTACATTCTCCACTCGGTTTTCCCTTAGTATACAGCCTGCTATACTTAGGATTACTTGATCCTAAGTACAGGGGGAGGACCCGAGTCCCTTTTGACTTTTCATCTCCTTTTGTATAGCTTTCCTTTTCACTTCCCTATACATAGCACGAGTTATGTCTTCTTCATCGCTCTTGACTCTGAGGACATCGTTCGAGCTAAGTATAGGGTGGTGTGTATATATTTCATATATACTTTAGCCATAACTCTTACTTTGTGTGAGTGTGTTAATAAATAAAAATGGCTAAAAACCACAAAAATTAAAAAAATTTTCATGTACATAATCTTCTTTTATTTGCACATACATAGCTAGTGTACAAATTATTTTTGTAAAAATGATTTCAAAATCTTTTTGTAAAGCTTGTGTAAATATTTTCTGTATCAAAATTATGTATATAGTACAAAATTTTTCCAAAATGTTTTGAAAAATCAAAAGTTTGCAAAAATCTTGTGTAAATGTGTGTAAATATCTTTTTGCAAAACTTGCACTTCATGCATCATCATTCATGATTTCAAAACATTTTTCAAAAATTTTGCATGATTGTAAAATTTGTGTAAATATGCATCTTTTTGTACATATGTATATAGCTTTTCTGGATGATAGTTGACATTTACACTAAGCCGGGAATCAAATTGAGAAATGGAGCTTGATTAAGATCTTAATCCACCTAATTCTAAGAGGAACCTTATAGGGCTTAGGTTTAAGACTTTTCAGGTCCATGGTGACTTAATTCTTTGAGTCCACTAGGCTATGATCACATGTCATCTCAATGAGCCTAAGTAGAGCACTTAACAACAACACATGACTCATATAGATTATGGCTTTACTTGGACAACCGCACTATGCACCGAGCTCTCTACGGATGAGGTGGTGAGGAGGCAGTCTTCCTTGGCTTGGGGTAGCATATGAGGGTAGTACTTCTAGGCGGAACCTCTCTTCTTCATTTAGTGAAGGAAGTGCATCTCAACTTGGTCTGGTTGCCATGAAGTCTAACGACGGGAGTTGTGGGTTGCAATAAAGCTTCAAAAGAGGGATAGTCTACTGGCTCAAGAGGAAAAACTCCTTGTATATATGCTGCACATGTACATGTTGTATGGATGCACTCGAAAAAAAATGCAAAAAGAAAAGAACTCCAAAAAAGTGGTGGGTCTGAGAGAAAATGATAATCCCACCGGAGTATGTATATAAGTGCAATAAGCAAAGCTTGGTTTCATGATCCACCTGTTGTAGCTTGCAACAGGGAGACTTGGCTACACTGGTCAAGCTCCCAAGGGTACTTGGCTACACTGGCCTTGACCCATTCTCTTCTTCCCCCTCTTCTTGAGCCGGTTGTACTTGAACTTAGAAGGGAATACCCCGCTCCTCGAGGAAAGAGTGGCCAGATTGAGGTCATAGAGTTACCTTGTTAGGGAGGGTTGTCAAGTTGCCATTTCTGAGGTGGAGAGCTTAGACCTCACTTTCACAGGACAAGAAAAGATTCATGGTCTTCAGGGTTTGTGATTGATGACTTGTTCTGATCTGAAGCATTGAGGAGTCTTGGTGATAGAATAGTGGAACTTAGAGGCTGTTAGGTTTTAAGCTTAAGTCTGAATAAGGTTCCGACACATTAATAATCCAAAGATCTGATTAAGCTCCATACCTCAATTTAATGAAGGCGAGTTTAATAATCAACCTTGATCCATGTACATTCTCTTTTTCTTTTTCTTTTTCTTTCTTTTTCACTTCTTTTTCAAATAAGTGTTTGCTAAGGGACTAGCAAAGTATAGTATAGGGGGGTAATGAATACCCATTCATCACTCTTTATTCTTATATTTTAGCTACAAAAACCTATGCAAATGCATGTAGATATGTGTAAATAGGAAAAGTTAGCAAAAGCATGCATGTTTGTAAATATAGATAATTAGCATGTTTTTGTGCAAAAATAAAAGAATAAAGATGAAAAAGAAAAAGAGGGAAATATTTAGAATAAATATTGAGCAACCTAACCCAAGGGAGGGCTCAGCATGGGCCTGACCGCATAAAAGCCAAGTAGAGGGAGATAGGGGCTCACATATGTACATATTTGTAAATAAATAAATAATATTTTCCTCATCCAAAAATATGTTGTAAATATGTGTATATATCTTGTACATAAGCTACTAAAAACAAAATAAAAATCTTAAAAATCAAAAATACAACAATACCCTTACACCTTGTATATAGACCATCATCCCTTAGTTATTTCACCTTGTAAATAAATTTATTTATTGCTAAAACTTTTTGTAAATATTCTATGTATATATTGTACATAAAATAAATAAAAAGAATTAAAACAAAAATCAAATAAAAATTACAAAATTAAAAATGCAAAAATATATTGTATATATACCATGTATATAGTGTATATAAATAATTATTTAACCTATGTATATAAATAATAAAAATAAAATAAAAATAGCCTTTTATTCCTCATTTTATCCTATAAATAAATAAAATATAAAATAGGAATAAAAATGTATAAAAATAAATAATTAAAAATCAAAAATCAAAAATCAATATAGTGTATATATACCTATGTATAGCTATATTATATAGACCTTATTTTTATTTCAAAAAATTAATTAAAAATCACAAAAAAATAGAAAAAAATAAAATAAAAATATTTTGTGTTTTAAGTTTTTGCAAATTCGGCCATTTAAGGCCCCAAAAAAAATCAAATAAAAACTCAAGCCTTGGCGGGCTCTGATTGGTCCACGGGGGATTGTTGACCCCCGGTCAACACCTCCCCCTGGACCACAGAGTCGCGGACCTGTTCGCGGACCCGACTTCGCCCAATTATCCCCACCAAACCCGATCACTATTTCACCTAATCTAGGATCCTAATTGTTCCCCAGGCATCCGGGAATCTCGCCCGACATTCCTCCTTGGGATCCGCGCTTCAGCTCGCCCTACCCGATCGATCCTTCCCGGACCTGCACCCATATAAAACCCGAGCTCAGCCGCCTCCCCATTCCATCTTTGGCTCTCCACCTCTACTCCCGTGACCTCCATTGCATTCAGCAAGGTGACAGCTTCCGTCTGCCGTGTTGCAGCGAGGAGGAGGTGCTTGGACCATCGATCCGGCAACCGCGCGCCGCCGTGCTCCGCCACCTAGCTGGAGCTCGAGCCTCAGGCAGTGACGACCTTCGAGGCGACGACCGGGAGTTAGCCACACTCCAGCACAGTCTCCCGCATCATCCAGGTAGCCGATTAGTCCTTTCTTTTCGCTTAATTTGTAGTTTCGCCCAAATCGGCTCTCCGACGTGTTCCCTTGATTCCGGCCATCTCGCGTAATATCTCGATCATCGGAACCCCCACACACCTTCGCCATCCTCCGACGCACGTTCTACGCCCACTCATCCAACCCAGCTCGCCCCGGAGCTGGGAGTCGAGCTCCACCACCTACCGCTCGCCGGAGCTCATCCGTTCCGACCCCCAGTTCACCTTCACCCCGCTTCTTTGGGTCGAGGCACTTTGCCCTCGACCCGCGAAGCTTTTGGTTCGCTTTGCAGGTCAAGAGGGAGGCATCTGAGCCCCCTTACATTCAAGCCAGGAGCTTTGCGCCGCCAGCCTCGCCGGAGCCCCTCCAGGGCTCGGCTGGGCCATCGGACACCTTCACCAGCTGCGGGACGACTCCGCGGACCTGCTCCGATACTTAGCAGCAGCTGAGGAGGACGACGGCAGGCGCACGAGGCCGGCGAAGCTCGCCGGCGGAGTGTTCTTCCAGCATCCCCCTTTACCGTCCGATCAGCCCCACCGTTCCAGATTCAATCACGGCCGTCCATTCATCGAAAAGCCAGTGCCGTTGATCACTTTGAGGAGCTGATCGCGACCGTTCGCGCGAGGAGAGAGGCACCTGCATCGCCAGCCTTCAGATCATCCACGTGGCCTCCCTCGCACCGTCGATCGGGCCCAAGAGCTGAAGAAGAGACGCGCCACCCAATCTGAGCCGACCGATCCTCCACGTGGCGCGCATCGAGCCGTCGGCGAATAAAGGGGTAATTTACTTAGGGCCCCCTCTTAGTTTGTCTTTTTATTTCTAGTCCTGTAAATATTTTAGAACTTTTATTTACGTAGGGCAAATTGCATTGTGGACCCTGTGCTTAGTTTTATTTGCATGTATGCCCCCGTGTGTATGAGACCACGTGCTTCGCCACGTGCTGAGTCGGGCTTTTTACATCTTTGATCCTGTAGTTCTGGGTTGTTATTGAATGAAGAAATATTTTCTGGTATTTGCAGTTGTGCCCCTGTGAGCATTTTTATTTCTACATGTGCGTGTATTAGTGGGTAAATTGCAACCGAGTCCCTGGGTTTTTGGTACGAGTTATCAAAAGCCCCTGGAACTTGGTTTTTCTTACCAAAAGGCCCCTGAGTGCCCCAGGCACGCGCCACGCGCGTGACTTGCTGGGATTTTTGCACCTTGGCCCCCAGACTTTAGGGTATTTGCACTTACGTCCCTGTGCACTGTGCCCCCTCTTTGATTTTTGAATAAATATCAAATCACCTCCAAATTCGATGAAAATTTGACACATGGCTCCTGCCATGTTGTTGGATTTTTGAGAATTTTTGAGGACATTTTTGATTTTATTTAGTATTTTTAAAAATTCAAAAACCTCCTTTTTAGCTACTGTCTAGATATAAAAATACCAAAAAAATATAAAATAACTTCTAAAAATTCTAAAAATTTTAGTGACTGTTTCTTGCTTGTTGTTTGATTTTCTAGCCAATTTTGGCTATTTTTCATTGCTTAAAAACCCTAAAAACCTAAAAACCCTTAAAAACTTACAAAAATTATAATAAATAATTTAAAAATCCAAAAACAATAATTAGGGTGCCTAAATTTTCCTTATCCTTTCTAGATTACAGGAAAATTACCTCCAAGGCCTGTTGAGACTCTTAAATATTTTATTTTTGAGTTCTAGGCCTTGCTGGAGAGTACCTAGGATTTTTAGCACTGTTTGATTTTTAGAAAATAATTTACCCATTAGAAAAATATCAAAAATTCACCAAAACACTTAAAAACCTAAAAAACATAAAAACACTTTTTCCTGAATTTTTGCTTTATTTTTGGTGTGTTAAATAATTTGCCTAAGTGTGTTGATATTTATTTCCTTTTATTTTCTTTATCTTTTAAAAATCCAAAAAAATATAAAATTATTAAAAACCACTAAAAAACACTTTCTTTTATTTTATTTTCTTCTTACTACTTCGTAGGCCCTAGGCCAATCCGTGCTCCTTGTGTTCGACCCTGGGAGCTATACCAGGTTAATCCCATAGCTAGGCCACTCTTCTTTGTTTTGAGTGATTTGATCTATTCTGAGTGGTTATTTTTCTTGATATTCTCCGTCTGAGTGATTGAGGTCGCAACGACCACTTCCAGACCTTTGCCTTGATCATTTATTCGGGTTATCAGCTACGCACGTGCCCCTTGGGCAAATTGGAGAAGACCCCCGGAGGATTCCCTATTCACGCTCCAGCCCTCCATTCCAAGAGGGCACGTGCTTGGGAAAATTGCATATTCGCCCCTCATTTTGTAGGTAATTAACAGTAGGTCCCCCTGCATTATTTTTATTTATTTTTTTATTTATTCTATTTGCATCTGTACCCCTGTCTTTGTAATCCATTATATACCTCTACATTGCATCATTTTATTTATTCAAACATAGCATTTTGTTCATCTTTTAATTCTCTACATTTTGACATGTCATGGACATTTTTGTGATGATCGGTTGATTAATAATTAATTATTCTGTGGAAATTACCATATTTTGCCCAGTTTGTGCTCTTCAAATTTTATTTAATTAACTGTGACTCTAAAAATTCCCCAAAAATCAAATATCGTAGAGATTACTTTGATTAACAATGTGCCCAAAAATCTTTGCATTTGCATGCATACTTTGCTCTGTAAAAATCATTTTGCATATTTCACTATTTAATTTTTAATAGGTATTAGACCCCACATTTTTGAGATTTAGGATTTTTCTGAGATCCATCACCTAGTGATAGATCTTAGATAATTTTATCTCTCGAAAATAAGTAGGTTTAATATTTATTATAATTAAATATTGAAAATCATTCTGTTTGCATTTAAAAATTCATAAAAAAATCATATTGCATCCAAAAATTCCAAAAAAATTATAGTGCATTCATCTTGTCGTATAAATCATCTCGACCAAGTTTCATATTTTTCGGACATCATTTGAATGTATTTGACATTTTAGCCCCTAAAATAGGCCGCATTTGCACTTTGCATCCCTTATTGCATTGAAAAATTCCAAAAAAAGACCGCCTCGAAAACCGAACACTAAATTGGATTGACACAACTCTAGGTTGTTCCTTTGCCTCCTTGTGATCGACCTTGGGACTTGCCCAAGTAAAATAAACAAAGAAAACCACTTGCTTGAAATTGATTAAAAATTGTGGTTATTTCTTGACTGTTTCCGATCGCCGCCTACAACGAACGACGCATCATTATTAACACGAACAAAGATTAAAAACAACTTCTTAACTTGGCATTTTCGGACTCGTCAGATGGCGCCGTTGCCGGCGAGGCAAACGGCTTAGTTTTTTGTTTTGAAAATTTTTTGTTCGGTTTTTCGAATTCGGGTAGTCTGACCCCCGAATTTTTCACTGTAAATCTCATTTTATTTCTTGTGTTTATTTTTCAGCATTTATTTCATTTATTTTATTTTTGATTATTTTCTGAGTCACTCTCTTACATTCTCTCTCTTATTTTTCTTGCGAGGTACCCGGCGCACGTGGAGCGGTTTTTCAAGAAACCGACGCATCTTCACCGACACCCGAAGAAACCGCAATTAAATTAAGATCGAGTCGAGTCGTGAGAGAGAGAGTAGAGTCTAGGTTTTTAATTTCTGCACTTTTATTTTCTGCTCATTTATAGCGGTGTCCGTTTGGACTCTCGCGTGTGTAAAAATACTCTGAACTCTATTTGTGGTGTGTCGTGGCCTGTTTCACTCTCCGGAGAGGGTGGGACCCGACTTGAATGGCGATTAGGATAGACCTGCACATACGGCTCTTAGAGCATTTTATTTTTGATTGTGCTCGTAGGATCTTAAGCCACACTACACTTTAACTGAGATGCACGTAGATCGTTCAACTTAGCCAAATTTAATTCAATTCTTCCCCGCTAATAGAACTTTCTGCTTAGGTGCGGTTTTCATCGGCTTGCACGCATTTAGTATAAATTTTTCAATTCTGTATTGCATCCCACATGGAGATTGCGAGGAGGCACTGTAAGTCTTCTAACTGAGCATTCATCATAGTTTTCCGCGTGCATCAGCTTTTCCCGAAATCCTCTCTCTTGCTTTATCACATAAATCTAAAGGAAATTGGGACTGGACGGCAGACGTGTATTTGTGTCATATAAATTCTTCAGTAATCACCTCATTAAAATTGGGACTGCTAAATATAGCCGATTTCAAAATAACCCATAAAATCAAGAATTTTTGCGGGAGAGCAACCCCGACATTGTTTGATTTTATCTTGCAGCGAGGAGAGAGACGCACACTAGGATAGAGCCCAGCTCCAAACCTAACATCTCGTTTAAACGGCTTGCAAGATTGAATTTATCACCAACTAAAATTGAAAAGATAATAGCCGAACTCTTACGGCTTCATTGTGTGAGTTGGTGAACCCGGGGTTTGAATTATGTTTGCATTGGTGTGCGTGAACCGATTTCAAGATCAATAGCCGCACATTCGATAAAAATTCTCATGACTATCCCGTGCAATCATCTCTTCCCTCTCTTGATTTAAACCTCATAATGGAACTCTTGTCCAAAAACTCTCACAGATCCAACTCCCCATTCCTCTCAAAAATGACCGAACACCCATCAGAGCTATACTATGAAAATGAATTTGTTTCGGTTAGGCCCAAATCAACTCAATCCCCTTCTTTCGATAATCCTCCAACATTTGCGGGAGGCTTTCACCCGCAGATAAATTCAGCCTCCTCATTAAATTTCTATTCGAACCACCCAACCGCAAATGACCACCTACCATCTTGGACTGAATCACCTTATTCTCAGTTTCTCGCCAATAGAACTTTTCAAGATCAAGATCCCTTCAAATCTCATGACTGGCAAAGAAACCAAACTCAGATGGATAAACATGTACTGAATAATCATCGACATTGGATTGACCATGACAGACCCCTCGTCAGACATGATACTCATACAGAGGACTGGACTGACCGCTTAGAAACACATAAACCCTGTATGTTGACTCCACAATATCAAGGTCTGACCAATCAACGACACATGTCTGAACCATATGAACAGCCTCCTTCCATTATTTTTGAGGAGAAATTTTCAGAAAATAATGATCATATTTCGGATATTCCAAGAAGCTCTCCTCTAAGCACAAAGGGAAAAATGGAAGATGAAATTATCGAACATACACCTACTGCTCCCATAATTAATCATGAACCAAATCTTGAGGAGGATATTTCGAGGATAAATAAGAAATTCAATTCAATAGAGGAGAGATTTCAAAAATTTACCGATCGATTCATCGCATTCTATGGTGCTCGGACAGTAAAATGAATGAGGAAATAACTGGATCTGAGATTGAAAATTCTGAGGATATTCAGGGACCTATGGATAATTCTGAAAATGATTATGCTGCTGACCCTCACCATGAACACCAGAGCCCCTCTTCGTCTGAGGAACACACCGCACCCCCACACCACCCAGAAAATACCAAAAAAATGGAAATATTTGAAAACCACAAAAAAATTGAAAATTCAGAAAATTTTATAAAAATTAAAACTGAAGATGATCTGCGAAATTTGGATCCGACTATACGGGAAGCAGTGGAAAAACGCTTGATGTTTGAACTTCCCTTTATACAGGCCATTGAACACTTCCCTGACCTTAAAAGATTTATAACAGATAAATTAATGAACAAAAAGTCGGGCAGGATACGAACAAAGACTGAAAGACATATCTTGTCAATGGCCTCCTCCTTGGTGTCGAGGAGAAAAACCAAGAGCCGCATAGTGAAGCGGTTGCCCAGATTTGACTGTGAAATCAAAGTCAAAATTTTCACCCATGCTCGGATTGATGATGATTCACCAATTAATATCCTCCCGACCTCTGTATTCCATGAACTCAAACTCGGATCGATTCGGAAGATACGAAAGATTGTACAATTAGCGGACCGATCGATAAAGCGGCTGAGAGGAATTATTTCTATCATCATGAAATTCCAAGGTGCTCCGCTCAAAGTAGAATTCACGATCATTGATATTGAGCATCAAGGAGAATTCACCCAGTCTCCAATCATTCTCGGGAAGCCATTCTTGGCATTGGCCAAGGCGAGTATTAATTGTGAGACTTTGGAGATCAATTTCACAGCATTGGAAGCACTTAAATCCGACCCTATCTTTGAGGAACCACGATCTTCTGAGACAACTCACGAAGTCCCCGACAACAGTAACCATGAAACGGTAGAAGAGCCCTACCCTGCAGCCAGCTCGGAGATAACGGTTGTTGACGAGACTACTGGTTTAGAGAATCTCCCTCCTGCTCCATTCCCAGTCGCTCTCACCATGGAGAATCATGTATATGAATCATACGATCCGGAGACTTATGCATGGTCACACCCTGGGTCAACCTACTCTGATTACATGGATTACATCAACTCGACACAGGAATGTGCCAACATCAAATCAATTGAGAAAGAACATGCAGAGACTCTCCCCAATATTCAAATCCCCGAGGATCTCAAAATAGACAAATCTTTCTACTACGATCCTGAGACATATGCATGGTCACACCCTGGAGCAACATTCTCTGAATATCTTGACCAAATCATGCCAAATCGAGAGTGTTCAAACATTCGGGAGACTAAGAGCAAGCACACAGACCAAACAATGACCAAGGAAAATTCTAATGGCTATTCATCTGGATATTCGAGTGAACCGGTACCTTCACGACGAAATAAAAAGAGAGCCACCTTTGACATTTCGGAAGAGGAAGCGACTGATGATCCCTCATCAGGTCCGGAAAAGATGGTCTATGACAACGCGAAAAGCCGAACGACAGAGGTAGAAGGTACAGAAAATAGGTCGTTGCGACCTCAGTCACTCGAATGCGTGTATCAAGAAAAATCAACCACTCACAGAGATAAAATCAATCAAAACAAAATGGAGCGGTCTAGCTATGTGATTAACCTGGTATAGCTCCCAGGGTCGAACACAAGGAGCACAGATTGGCTAAATAGCCTACGATGTAGTCAGAAATCCGAGGGAATCTTTTTTAGTGGTTTTTATTTGTTTTTATATTTTTTTAGATTTTTTAAATTATAAAGAAAATGAAAGAAAGGAAAAACAAGGCAACTTCCACAATTTATTAAACACACCAAAAATCAAACAAAAATTCCAGAAAATTGGTTTTTAGGTTTTTTAAGTTTTTTACTGTTTTTGGTGAATTTTTGGAATTTTTCTAATGGGTAAATTATTTATTAAAAATCAAACAATGCAACCAAGAAGAGGTACTGTCCAGCAAGGTTAGAAACTCAAAAATAAAATATTTAAGAGTTTCAATCAACCCTGAAGGTAATTTTCCTGTGAACTATGAAGAATAAGGAAAATTTAGGCACCCTAATTATTATTTTTGGATTTTTAATTTAATTCTTATAATTTTTATGAGTTTTTGAGGGGTTTTTCAATTTTTAAGGTTTTTAAGTGATGAAAAATAGCCAAAATTGGCTAGAAAATCAAACAACAAGCAAGAAACAGTATCTAATTTTTTTAGAATTTTTGGGATGATTTTATATTTTTTTGGTATTTTCAAAGTCAAACAGTGGCAAAAATAGGGGTTTTTGAATTTTTAAAAATAGCAAATGAAATCAAAAATGTCCTCAAAAATCACAGAAATTCCTACACCATGGCAGGAGCCATGTGTCAAAATCTCATTGGATTTGGAGGTCGTTTGATATTTTATTCAAAAATAACAAGGGGGCACTGTGCACAGGGACCTAAGTGCAAATACCCAAAAGTTCTGGGGTCCTGGTGCAAAATACCCAGCAAAACACGTGCCAAGCACGTGCCTGGGGCACACAGGGACCAAATGGTAATAAAAATAAGTTCCGAGGGCTTATTGGTAACAAGTACCAAAAGTCCAGGGGCTTATCTGCAAATAACCCAAAATAAAACGCACATGTGCAAATAAAACATTCACAGGGGTATATATGCAATTACTCAAAAAGTTTTATTCATTTCATAACAACCAGAACTACAGGATTAATTATGCAAAATTCCCAAAATAACACGTGACGAAGCACGTGGCTCTCAACTGGCAGGGGTATAAATGCAAATAAAAATAAGCACGAGGGTCGCTATGCAAATATCCCAGAAAATAAACAACTGACTCGACAACTTACAGGACTGAAACGAAATAAAGCAAAGATAAGGGCCTAAGGGTAAATTACCCTTTATTAAATGGAGTCGTTGGATGCGCGCCACGTGTAGATCGGACGGCTGCAGAGGGTGGGCGCTCCAGATGGTGTCTCCTCGGATCGGACGGTGGAAGCTACTCCTCGATCGGACGGCCAAGATCTGATCTGGAGCGATGAGGACGATCGGACGGCGATGGAGGGTCCTCGAAGAACAGGTCCCCGGCGAGACTCGCCGGGCTCGTGCGTGCGCTAGGGTCCTCCGGTGAGCCTCCTGAAGGTCGGAGAAGAATCGCGGAAGGCTCCCGCGTCTGCCGGTGGTCTCCGACGGGCAATCCGAGCTCCGAGGAGCTCGAGCAAGGCCGGCGGAGCTGGGTCTCCTGGCTGGATGGCGAAGGGCCTCAGACGCCCTCGTTTCGACCTGAAAAACGAACCAGAAGACTCGCGGGTCGAGGGCAAAGTACCTCGACCCGGTTAGGCGGCGTGAAGGTGAAGTGTGAGTCGGAATGGCGAGCTCCGACGAGGGTGGTCGGTGAAGGAGCTCGGTTCCCAGATCCTGTGCGATCTGGGTTGTGTGGAGGGGTGAAGAAGGTGCGGAGAGGTCTGGCGGAGATGATGGCGGTGTCGGAATGGAAGATGGGTGGTCGGAGGTGCTGGGGAAGAGCAGGGGGTGCTCCTGGTCGTAGCCTCGAGGGTCGTCTCGGCCCGAGGCTCGATGCTCGACGCTGGTGGCGGAGCAGCGGCGGCGAAGAACGCCGGATCAGTGGATTCGCCTCCTCGCCTCGCTGCAACAAGGGCAAACGCTTGCTGTCACTCTCGCGGTGCCTATGGAGGTCACTGGGAAGAAGGAGAAGGTCCAAAGATGAGGCGCGGAGGCGGCGGAGGTCGGGATATATATGGTGACAGGTGCGATTAGGGTTGGGTGGAGACAGCGATGGAAGGCGTGGATTTTGTGGCGAAAGATCGGGCGAGGATGAGGGATGATCGGCGAAGAATCCGGGCATGGGGTTCGCGTGGGAGACAGCCTGGAGATGCGTGGAAAAATCGGCGAAGGCGGGGCGGCACGCATCTTCCAGAAAAGGAAGGAGTCCGCGGGGGAGTTGACCGGGGTCAACAATCCCCCGTGGACCAATCAGGAGCTGCCACGTTTACTCGATTTTTGTTTATTTATTTTAGGGTAGAAATAGGCCGAATTAAAGAAAACTCAAAACATGAAATATTTTTCTTTTATTTTTTTCTATTTTTTGGTGATTTTTAATTAATTTTTGGAAATAAAAATAGGGTAGCTATGTATATAGGTATATGTACACTATATGGATTTTTATTTTTGATTTTTTATTTGTTATTTTTATGTATTTTTATGCTCATTTTGTATTTTATTTATTTACATCATAAAATATGGAATAAAATGGTATTTTTATTTTATTTTAATTATTTATACACAAGGGTGAAATAAATAGTTGTATACATTTATATACATGGTATCTATACAGTGTATTTTTGTATTTTTAATTTTGTAATTTTTATTTGATTTTTGTTTTGTTTCTTGTTATTTTATGTATTTACAATATGTAACATAGAATATTTACAAAAAGTTTAGAAAATAATTTTATTTATTTATAGGGTTAAATAAATAAAGGATGATGGTCTATACACATGGTGAAAGGGCATTTTTGAATTTTTGATTTTTAAATTTTTATTTTGTTTTTAATAAAATATACACACAATATGTACAAGCATATTTTTGGGTGAGGAAAATATAATTTTATGTATTTACAGAAGTATATACACATGAGCTCCTATCTCCCTCTACTTTGGCTTTTATGCGGTCAGGCCCATGCTGAGCCCTCCCTTGGGTTAGGTTGCTCAATATTTATTCTAAATATTTCCCTCTTTTTCTTTTTGCTCTTTATTCTTTTATTTTGTGCACAAAAACATGCTAATTATAGGTTTTTACACAATGCATGCTTTTGGTAATTATTTGTATTTACACATATCTACATGTATTTGCAAAGGTTTTTGTAGCTAAAATAGAAGAATAAAGAGTGATGAATGGGTATTCATCAGTCTACATGAGTGAAGTCTGTTCGGCAGCCCTAAAGCCATATCTTCGCAAGGATCCAAAATTCAATTCTCGTTGGACAACTCCCGTTCCTAACTACTACTCATCCAAAGCTGATGCTCCTGCATTCTTCAAGTACACTGGAATTATTTCGTATGAGCGGACTGAGACCGGTGCTTCTGAGTACTCATCTGAGGACAAACCGACTGACCCCAAGAAGGAACGAAGTCTGAGGAAACAATTGAAGAAACAAAAAGACCAGAATACTTGGAGTATGTCCACTTTCAAATACTACTCCTCTGAGGATAACTCTGATGATGGATATCTTTCATCTGACTCGAACACTCATCTATCCATCATGATTTTTCTGAGGATGACACTGATCATAGTTGGGAATCGTATGCCTCATCTCCATCTCATCATTACGATCTCCTACCGCAGGCTCACAAAAAGATCAGCCGAAAACCGCCTTAATCATCGGCTACCCACCCTCCCTCCCGACCACATCGGTCTCCTTGTATAGCTTCTTCTTCTATTCAGGCCAATGCCTAAGTATAGGGGGGACCGATGCCATCTGTATATATCATTCTTCTCCTAACTTCCGATCACTACATTTACACCCTTCTTCCATACTTAGGCTGATCAGAGCCTAAGTATAGGGGGAACCGACATCCACCTGTATATACTCTCTTCATTCACATATCCCGATCGCTTCTTTTTTTCTTTTAATTTTTTTCACTCCCTTAAGCTTAGCCCGAGCTATGTCTTCTTTACGCTTCTTGTGCTCTGAGGACACAACACTCGCTAAGTATAGGGGGGTCTGTATATATACTTTGTATATATTTTACCCATATCTCGTACTTTCGCGTAAGTCTATATGTATTTACGGGGTGGATACTAACTTGAAAAAAAAGAGAGTTTTACAACTAACACTGACCTGTCCAAAATTTTTGAAAAAAAAGGGAGAAGGCTTCTTATTCCATTTTCTGCATAAAAAAAACTCCCTTGCGTAAAATGTGAAAAAAAAATCAAAAAAATGTGTGTCGGCATTTCACACCTGCACTTCATCCAGCATCACATGCATCTGCATCTGTGAAAAGTCATTGGGTTCTGAACCGAGTTATGAACAGAAACCGAGAGTGGTCTGGGCTTGACCTTAATCCACCTAATTTTCAGAGGAACTTCACCGAGAAATAGGATTTTAAGAGCTTCAGGTCTTTTTGACTTAATTCCTTAAGTTCCACGTGACAATGTCCAGCGTTTGACTCTGAGTGTCTAACCTGGTCTCTTCATTCTGGGTACAACTTTGGGATAGAGAATTAATTTGTACTCTCGCACTATGCACTTAGCTCAACCCAGGCGGGATGTTGGAAGACTGTGTGAGTCTCTTTTCTGGTAGCGTGGAAATCTAAAGACCGGAGTACGGGTTGAAATAAAGCTTCGGAAAAGGGATGGACGGCTGGGCATAATTTTTTCTAAGACCCCAAAAAATGTACGGAACAAAAAGATTCTATATCCGTAGGGGCACAACAAGATCCAAGCAGAACCACCAAAAATTCCAAATCCAAAGAAGCATTCTACCAAATAAAAATTCGACCAAAAAGGTCCAAGCTTCAAAGAACCTGCAGATCTTGGTGGAGACTCAGCTACACTGGCCATCTTCACAAGGAGAGGTGACTACACTGGCCACCCTCCAGTTCTTTTCTCTTTCTTCTATCTTCTCCCTCATTCGATTGTGAACACAGCACGACAGACCTTAGAAGGAAATACCTGACTCCCCGAGGACGAGTTACTGGAGAAGAGAGGAGCATGGTAGTCCGGCATTCTGGATGGGAAGAGCTAAAACCCTCCACACACGTGAGTCGGTTATTCAATATTCATAGGGTATACTTTGAGAAGAGGATTGATCTAAGATGACTTCTGAGCCAAAACTGTGACAATGATGTGTAGAACTTGAGGGCTGTTGATTTTAAAATCCTGTCTCATAGAAGTTCCGACACACTATTAATCCAAAGGTCGAGTTTAGTCTCACTTTCACCTTCAGTTCATGGTCTTGGTACGGAACCCAGTCTCATTTCACTTCATGGTATTTCTTTTTGATGCTCAGGGACGAGCATGGTTTAAGTATAGGGGGATGATGAATCTCGAATTCACCATTCTAAGTCTCATTAATTAGGCTCAATCCCTCAAAATCAACTGCATTTCTGCATTTATTTTGCATAATTAGCATTCAGGCATGATTGCATAAGAATTGCATTTTAGAAGTAATTTCTGCATAAAATAAGAAGCCAAAAATCCAAGCCAAAAATGACCTGTAAATAGCCTAACTTCCTCTATTTTTAACTCCTTCATGCTAACTCCGAATGCCACAAAATCACCTCCACTGTGTACATATCACTAACAAGACTAAATAAAAAATACAAAAAAAATCACTAACCCTGTTAAGTGGACCAAAAACCCAAACCCTAGTTTCAGGATTTTCGGACTAAAAGCCCCATATCTTCTCCATCCAGTGTCCGATTTGATCCTACTCACTTTTGAACAAATACACATTCAATTACCTTCAAAACAAGACAAGTTCAAGTGAATCGGAGCTCGTATGTGAAAGTTAGGTTTTGGGTCTCTTTTGTACATTGTATATTTTCGCGGCTTTTCTGACCTCTATTTTATGTACTTATTTTCTTCATTAATAAAAATCCAAAAAAATAGATTAAGGTCTCTTGTATTTATCTTTGAGTTTTCCATATTTTTCCGGATTTTTATCTTGTTTTAAAAATGACAAAAAAATTAGAAAACCCAAAAATCAAGGTATTCTATGTACATGGGATACCCCAAAATTCACTTTTTACATTTGACCGAATTTAGCTTTGATGTCTTCATGAAAGTTGTAGATCTCGTCGAGACGAGCATTTTTTGTGAAGTAACTTTTTCGATCCGAGGTCATTTGCTATTTTTTTATCGATTTTACAAATAACTTAATTTCGGATTTTTCTGGAGCTGACACGTGGCAGCCCCAGAGGCCGCCACGTGTCATTGATTTTTAGCATTTTTAAATCTCGTTTTTATTATTTAAAAAAAATTAAAACCAGGCACGTGCAGCGCACGTGCCACCCCCGCACGCGCCCTGCACGTGCGCTCCCGGGGCCTCTCCTTTGACCGCCACGTGTCGCGTCCTCGGCCTTTCGATCTCGGTCGATCGAACGGCCGAGGACTTTCGTCTACCTCCCAACGGCTGCCCCGAAACCTCCGCCGCTCCTCTCGCGCGCGCCAACAGCCACGCCGTTGACCCTCTCCCTCGCAACCACCGGTCGACATCCCCGCGCCGACCAACCCTCCTCCGTAAACCTCGCAACGGCCGCCTCTTCCCCGTAACCCTCGCCGACCCTATCCTATTTAAGAGACTCGTCCGCCCCCAGTCCAACCCATCCGCCGATCACATATCCAAGAGCAGCGCACGCGGTGGTGACAGCATCTGCTAGCCTGCATCTCCGGTGAGATCCGGCCTCCCAGCGGCCGTCGTAGCATAGCCGAGCTCCTTCTCGAATCGCTGCCAGCTCCGGCCGATCGTTGCCGTCGAGCCATCCTCCTCAGGTACTTCCCCCTTCCTCTCTCTCTCTCTACATCTCTCTCTCGCTCCACCTCCGAGCTCGTCGCTCCGCTCGGAGTTGTGCCCATCATCCCCGTTCCGACTCCATCGCTACCCACCACTACTCCGTCGAACGCCCTCTCCCCTTCGCCTCCGACCGGTCAGGAGCCGAGATCCCACAGCACCGTCGCCGGTCGCCCATCAACAACAGCTTCATCGCCTCCAGCAGCGCCTCGGTCATCTTCCCCGACTTTAGCACACCAACGTCGCCGGCTTCATCTACTTCCGGCTCCGCCAACCACCGCTTCACCGACGACCCCCGGCCGTGTGTCGGCCGACGACGACGGCCAACGTCTCCGCCAGGTGTCGACCCTCAACTCCAGAGCTCCACGCGCTCCTCCGACGTTCTTCATCGGCCCCTCCGCAGCAGTCTCAACGCCATCCTCATCGCCAACAGTCAACTCCACGCACCTCTGCCCCCCTCGCCTTGGCCGACTCGCAGCACCACCGGAGCTCCGCCACCCGGGCGCATCATCACCGACGCGCCAGCCCAGCCTCCCCTCCATCCCTCCTCCGCACCGCCGGCCGGGTCCAGCCCGAGGCCCCCCACGCACGTGCGAGGCACGTGCGTCGTGGGGGAACGACAGCAGAGCCTTCCCAGGGGTCACGTGCTACGCACGTGCCCCTTGGGCAAATTGCGAGAAGACCTCCGGAGGATTCCCTATTCACGCTCCAGCCCTCCATTCCAAGAGGGCACGTGCGCAGCACGTGCCCCCTTGGGAAAATTGCATATCTGCCCCTCATTTTATAGGTAATTAACAGTAGGTCCCCCCTGCATTATTTTTATTTATTTTTTTTATTTATTCTGTTTGCATCTGTACCCCTGTCTTTGTCATCCATTATAGACCTCTACATTACATCATTTTATTTATTCAAACATAGCATTTCGTTCATCTTTTAATTCTCTACATTTTGACATGTCATGGACATTTTTGTGATGATCGGTTGATTAATAATTAATTATTCTGTGGAAATTACCATATTTTGCCCAGTCCGTGCTCTTCAAATTTTATTTAATTAACCGTGACTCTAAAAATTTCCCAAAAATCAAATATCGTAGAGATTACTTTGATTAACATTGTGCCCAAAAATCTTTGCATTTGCGTGCATACTTTGCTCTGTAAAAATCATTTTGCATATTTCACTATTTAATTTTTAATAGGTATTAGACCCCACATTTTTGAGATTTAGGATTTTTCTGAGATCCATCACCTAGTGATAGATCTTAGATAATTTTATCTCTCGAAAATAAGTAGGTTTAATATTTATTATAATTAAATATTGAAAATCATTCTGTTTGCATTTAAAAATTCATAAAAAAATCATATTGCATCCAAAAATTCCAAAAAATACAGTGCATTCATCTTGTCGTATAAATCATCTCGGCCAAGTTTCATATTTTTCGGACATCATTTGAACGTATTTGACATTTTAGTCCCTAAAATAGGCCGCATTTGCACTTTGCATCCCTTATTGCATTGAAAAATTCCAAAAAAAGACCGCCTCGAAAACCGAACACTAAATTGGATTGACACAACTCTAGGTTGTTCCTTTGCCTCCTTGTGATCGACCTTGGGACTTGCCCAAGTAAAATAAACAAAGAAAACCACTTGCTTGAAATTGATTAAAAATTGTGGTTATTTCTTGACTGTTTCTGATCGTCGCGTACAATGAACGACACATCATTATTAACACGAACAAAGATTAAAGACAACTTCTTAACTTGGCATTTTCGGACTCGTCACTGGGACAAAGGAGGGATGGAGTTCCATTTGCTATTCACTACGCTAGCCGCACATTGGATTTCGCGCAACGGAACTACACAGTCACAGAGAAGGAGATGCTAGCCGTAGTCTTCGCCCTAGATAAGTTTAGACCGTACATTATTGGATCTAGAGTAACCTTGTATACTGATCATACCGCCATCAGGTACCTCATGGCAAAGAAGGATGCCAAAGCCAGACTGACTAGATGGATCCTTCTACTTCCGGCTCCGCCAACCACCGCTTCACCGGCGACCCCCGGCCGTGTGTCGGCCGACGACGACGGCCAACGTCTCCGCCAGGTGTCGACCCTCAACTCCAGAGCTCCACGCGCTCCTCCGACGTTCTTCATCGGCCCCTCCGCAGCAGTCTCAACGCCATCCTCATCGCCAACAGTCAACTCCACGCACCTCTGCCCCCCTCGCCTTGGCCGACTCGCAGCACCACCGGAGCTCCGCCAGCCGGGCGCATCATCACAGACGTGCCAGCCCAGCCTCCCCTCCATCCCTCCTCCGCACCGCCGGCCGGGTCCAGCCCGAGGCCCCCCACACACGTGCGAGGCACGTGCGTCGTGGGGGAACGACAGCAGAGCCTTCCCAGGGGTCACGTGCTACGCACGTGCCCCTTGGGCAAATTGCGAGAAGACCCCCGGAGGATTCCCTATTCACGCTCCAGCCCTCCATTCCAAGAGGGCACGTGCGCAACACGTGCCCCCTTGGGAAAATTGCATATTCACCCTTCATTTTATAGGTAATTAACAGTAGGTCCCCCCTGCATTATTTTTATTTATTTATTTTATTTATTCTGTTTGCATCTGTACCCCTGTCTTTGTCATCCATTATAGACCTCTACATTGCATCATTTTATTTATTCAAACATAGCATTTCGTTCATCTTTTAATTCTCTACATTTTGACATGTCATGGACATTTTTGTGATGATCGGTTGATTAATAATTAATTATTCTGTGGAAATTACCATATTTTGCCCAGTCTGTGCTCTTCAAATTTTATTTAATTAACCGTGACTCTAAAAATTTCCCAAAAATCAAATATCGTAGAGATTACTTTGATTAACATTGTGCCCAAAAATCTTTGCATTTGCATGCATACTTTGCTCTGTAAAAATCATTTTGCATATTTCACTGTTTAATTTTTAATAGGTATTAGACCCCACATTTTTGAGATTTAGGATTTTTCTGAGATCCATCACCTAGTGATAGATCTTAGATAATTTTATCTCTCGAAAATAAGTAGGTTTAATATTTATTATAATTAAATATTGAAAATCATTCTGTTTGCATTTAAAAATTCATAAAAAAATTCATATTACATCCAAAAATTCCAAAAAAATACAGTGCATTCATCTTGTCGTATAAATCATCTCGGCCAAGTTTCATATTTTTCGGACATCATTTGAACGTATTTGATATTTTAGTCCCTAAAATATGCCGCATTTGCACTTTGCATCCCTTATTGCATTGAAAAATTCCAAAAAAAGACCGCCTCGAAAACCGAACACTAAATTGGATTGACACAACTCTAGGTTGTTCCTTTGCCTCCTTGTGATCGACCTTGGGACTTGCCCAAGTAAAATAAACAAAGAAAACCACTTGCTTGAAATTGATTAAAAATTGTGGTTATTTCTTGACTGTTTCTGATCGTCGCGTACAATGAACGACACATCATTATTAACACGAACAAAGATTAAAGACAACTTCTTAACTTGGCATTTTCGGACTCGTCACTGGGACAAAGGAGGGATGGAGTTCCATTTGCTATTCACTACGCTAGCCGCACATTGGATTTCGCGCAACGGAACTACACAGTCACAGAGAAGGAGATGCTAGCCGTAGTCTTCGCCCTAGATAAGTTTAGACCGTACATTATTGGATCTAGAGTAACCTTGTATACTGATCATACCGCCATCAGGTACCTCATGGCAAAGAAGGATGCCAAAGCCAGACTGACTAGATGGATCCTTCTACTTCCGGCTCCGCCAACCACCGCTTCACCGGCGACCCCCGGCCGTGTGTCGGCCGACGACGACGGCCAACGTCTCCGCCAGGTGTCGACCCTCAACTCCAGAGCTCCACGCGCTCCTCCGACGTTCTTCATCGGCCCCTCCGCAGCAGTCTCAACGCCATCCTCATCGCCAACAGTCAACTCCACGCACCTCTGCCCCCCTCGCCTTGGCCGACTCGCAGCACCACCGGAGCTCCGCCAGCCGGGCGCATCATCACAGACGTGCCAGCCCAGCCTCCCCTCCATCCCTCCTCCGCACCGCCGGCCGGGTCCAGCCCGAGGCCCCCCACACACGTGCGAGGCACGTGCGTCGTGGGGGAACGACAACAGAGCCTTCCCAGGGGTCACGTGCTACGCACGTGCCCCTTGGGCAAATTGCGAGAAGACCCCCGGAGGATTCCCTATTCACGCTCCAGCCCTCCATTCCAAGAGGGCACGTGCGCAACACGTGCCCCCTTGGGAAAATTGCATATTCACCCTTCATTTTATAGGTAATTAACAGTAGGTCCCCCCTGCATTATTTTTATTTATTTTTTTTATTTATTCTGTTTGCATCTGTACCCCTGTCTTTGTCATCCATTATAGACCTCTACATTGCATCATTTTATTTATTCAAACATAGCATTTCGTTCATCTTTTAATTCTCTACATTTTGACATGTCATGGACATTTTTGTGATGATCGGTTGATTAATAATTAATTATTCTGTGGAAATTACCATATTTTGCCCAGTCTGTGCTCTTCAAATTTTATTTAATTAACCGTGACTCTAAAAATTTCCCAAAAATCAAATATCGTAGAGATTACTTTGATTAACATTGTGCCCAAAAATCTTTGCATTTGCATGCATACTTTGCTCTGTAAAAATCATTTTGCATATTTCACTGTTTAATTTTTAATAGGTATTAGACCCCACATTTTTGAGATTTAGGATTTTTCTGAGATCCATCACCTAGTGATAGATCTTAGATAATTTTATCTCTCGAAAATAAGTAGGTTTAATATTTATTATAATTAAATATTGAAAATCATTCTGTTTGCATTTAAAAATTCATAAAAAAATTCATATTACATCCAAAAATTCCAAAAAAATACAGTGCATTCATCTTGTCGTATAAATCATCTCGGCCAAGTTTCATATTTTTCGGACATCATTTGAACGTATTTGACATTTTAGTCCCTAAAATATGCCGCATTTGCACTTTGCATCCCTTATTGCATTGAAAAATTCCAAAAAAAGACCGCCTCGAAAACCGAACACTAAATTGGATTGACACAACTCTAGGTTGTTCCTTTGCCTCCTTGTGATCGACCTTGGGACTTGCCCAAGTAAAATAAACAAAGAAAACCACTTGCTTGAAATTGATTAAAAATTGTGGTTATTTCTTGACTGTTTCCGATCGCCGCCTACAATGAACGACACATCATTATTAACACGAACAAAGATTAAAAACAACTTCTTAACTTGGCATTTTCGGACTCGTCACTGGGACAGAGGAGGGATGGAGTTCCATTTGCTATTCACTACGCTAGCCGCACATTGGATTCCGCGCAACGGAACTACACAGTCACAGAGAAGGAGATGCTAGCCGTAGTCTTCGCCCTAGATAAGTTTAGACCGTACATTATTGGATCTAGAGTAACCTTGTATACTGATCATACCGCCATCAGGTACCTCATGGCAAAGAAGGATGCCAAAGCCAGACTGACTAGATGGATCCTTCTACTCCAGGAGTTTGACATAGAGATTAAGGATAAGCCTGGAGTCAAGAATGTGGTGGCGGATTATCTCTCCCGATTAGAGCATCTTGAGGATTCTGAGCAGATTGACCCTATTTGTGAGACCTTCCCAGATGAGGCGATCCTTGCTATCGCCTCTTTCCCATGGTACGCCGATATTGTGAACTTTCTTGTTGCTAATAAAGTCCCGCAAGATTGGCCCAGGCAGAGGCTTGAGACCTTCCTCGTGATGGCCAAGTCTTACCATTGGGAGGATCCCATCCTTTACCACGAAGGAGGGGATAGCGTCTGGCGTAGGTGCATTCCTCAGGAGGAGCACCATAGCGTCCTCACTTACTGCCACAAGCTTGAACAGGAGGACATCACTCTGGGAGGAGAACGACACAGAAAGTGCTCCAATTCGGCCTATGGTGGCCTACCCTCTTCAAGGACTCTGATGAGTTCATGAAGAGGTGTACTGACTGTCAGAGGATGGGCACTTGTGGACAACGTGATATGATGCCGATGGAGCCCATTCACTTCTGTGAGGTTTTTGACGCATGGGGCATCGATTTCATAGGTCCATTCCCTAAGAGTCAGGGATTTGAGTATATTCTGTTGGCCGTTGATTATGTGAGTCGTTGGGTTGAGGCCATCCCTGCCCGAACCGCAGATGCCAGGACAGTTTGCAGATTTTTGAGGAAGCACATCATTACACGGTTCGGGGTACCTCGAGTGTTGATTTCTGACGGGGGGTCTCATTTCATCAACGACCAGGTGAAGGCCCTTGCTAGCGAGTTCGACATAGACCATCGAGTTGCTACTCCATACCATCCGCAGACGAATGGTCTAGCTGAAGTATCGAACAGGGAGATCAAGACTATTTTGCAGAAAGTCGTCCGCCCTGACCGAAAGGATTGGTCACAGCTTTTGGACTCGGTCTTGTGGGCATATAGGACGTCTTTCAAGACACCTTTGGGCACATCTCCCTTTCGCCTCGTTTATGGCAAGCCGTGTCATTTACCAGTTGAGTTGAGACACAGGTCACTTTGGACAGTCACAGATATACTTTTGGATCCAGATAGTGTAGGAGACCAGAGGAGGGCAGAGTTAGCAGCCTTTGAAGAGCTTCGTGATACCGCCTTCTCAAACAACCTACAGTACAAGGAGAGAGTGAAGGAGTGGCATGATTCTCACATCAGCCACAAGCATTTTGAGCCTGGACAGAGAGTATGGCTGTTTGATGCTAGGCTTCGTCTATTTCCAGGGAAGCTACAGAGCAAATGGAAGGGACCTTATCTTGTGAGAAAGGTACACGACAATGGGAGTATTGATATATCTGAGTTGTCTTCTGAGAGTACCTTTCGAGTGAACGGCCAGCGGCTCAAGCTATTTCTAGATCATGAGATGCGGGTCGTTGATGTTGCCCCTATTCACTTTGCATGAGATGTGGTCTCTTGACTCACATCTATTGCATCTCACACCTGATTATCACTGTTCTCCCGACCTGTATAGATCCGGATGTCCATATCATTCCATTCTTTAGTCCCACATCCCTTTTCTCATCCTTTGATTATGCTATACTTAGAGTGCACTTTACCCTAAGTATAGGGGGGACGTAGGTCTCTTGGGTATTTCTTTTGATCCATTTTACCCCTGTTTTTGCTGCCTATACTTAGGGATATTTTACCCTAAGTATGGGGGGTAGACCCTGTACATTCTTCACTCGGTTTTCCCTTTGTGTACGGCTAGCTATACTTATGATTATTTGATCCTAAGTATAAGGGGAAAAGTCGAGACCCTCTTGATTTTCTATTCATTCATTCGTATTTGTATATAGCCTTCCTTTTCACTTCACTATACAAAGCACGAGTTATGTCTTCTTCATCGCTCTTGACTCTGAGGACATCATTCGAGCTAAGTATAGGGTCGTGTGTATATATTTCATATATACTTTAGCCATAACTCGTACTTTGTGTGAGTGTGTTAATAAATAAAAATGGCTAAACACCAAAAATCCATAAAAATTAAAATTTTTCCTGTAAATGAACATTCTTTTATTGCACATACATAGCTATTGTACAAATTATTTTTGTAAAAATGTTTTCAAAAACTTTTTGTGTAAAGTTTATGTAAATATGTGCATATCAAAATTATGTATATAGTACAAAATTTTTCCAAAATGTTTTGAAAATCAAAAGTTTGCAAAAATCTTGTGTAAATTTGTGTAAATATTTTGCAAAACTTGCATTCATGCATACATACATGATTTCAAAACATTTTTCAAAAATTTGGCATGGTTGTAAATATTGTGTAAATAGCATCTTTGTATACACTTGTGTAGTTTTTCCCGGATTATAGTTGATATTTAAACTAGCCTGGAATTAAATTGGGAAATGAAGCTTGATTAATATCTTAATCCACCTAATTCTAAGAGGAATCTTATAGGGCTTAGGGTTAAGGCTTTTCGGGTCCATGGTGACTTAATTCTTTGAGTCCACTAGGCTATGATCACATGTCATCTCAATGGGCCTAAGTAGAGCACTTAACAACACACACATGACTCATATAGACAATGGCTTTACTTGGACACCGCACTTAGAACCGAGCTCTCTACGGATGAGGTGGTGAGGAGGCAGTCTTCCTTGACTTGGGGTAGCATATGAGGGTAGTACTTCTAGGCGGAACCTCTCTTCTTCTTTTAGTGAAGGAAGTGCGTCTCAACTTGGTCTGATTGCCATGAGGTCTAACGACAGGAGTTGTGGGTTGCAATAACGCTTCAAAAGAGGGATAGTATATCGGCTCAAGAGGAAAAACTCCTTGTATATATGCTGCACGTGTATATGTTGTATAGATGCACTTGAAAAAAATGCAAAAAGAAAAAACTCCAAAAAAGTGGTGGGTCTGATAGAAAATGATAATCCCACCGGAGTATGTATATAGTGCAAATAAGCAAAGCTTGAGATTCATGTCCTACCTTATGTAGCTTGCAGCAGGGAGACTTAGCTACACTGGTTGAGCTCCCAAGGATACATGGCTACACTTGCCATGGTCTATTCTCTTCTTCCCCCTCTTCTTGAGCCGGTTAAACTTGAACTTAGAAGGGAATACCCCGCTCCTCGAGGAAAGAGTGGCCAGATTGAGGTCATAGAGTTACCTTGTTGGGGAGGGTTGTCAAGTTGCCACTTCTGAGGTGGAGAGCTATACTTCACATTTACAGTACAAGGAAAGATTCATAGTCTTCAGGGTTTGTGTATGACGACTTGTTCTGATCTGGATTGTTGAGGAGTCTTGATTATATATTAGTGGATCTTAGAGGCTGTTGAGTTTTAAACTTAAGTCCAATTAAGGTTCCGACACATTAATAATCCAAAGATCTGATCGAGCTCCACATTTCAATTTAATAAAGGCAAGTTTAATAATCAACCTTGATCCATGCATATTCTCCTCTTTTTCTTTTTCTTTTTCTTTTTCACTTCTTTTTCAAATAAGTGTTTGCTAAGGGACTAGCAAAGTTAAGTATAGGGGGGTGATGAATACCCATTCATCACTCTTTATTCTTTTATTTTAGCTACAAAACCTTTGTCAAACACATGTAGATTTATGTAAATATCAATAATTTATCATTTGACATGCATTGTGTAAAATTTAATAATTAGCATGTTTTTGTGCATAAATAAAAGAATAAAGAGACAAAAGAAAAAGAGGGAGATATTTAGAATAAATATTGAGCGACCTAATCCCAAGGGAGGGCTCAGCATGGGCCTGACCGCATAAAAGCCAAAGTAGAGAGAGATAAGGAAGCTCATGTGTGTAAATATACCTGTAAATAGAATAATAATATTTTCCTCTAAAAATAAAAATAAAATGGGTTGTATTTGTAAATATTTGTATATATTTGTAAATACAAAATCAAAATAAAAATAAGAAAAACAAAAAAGAAAATAAAACCCCTCATCTATTGTACATACACCTTGTAAATAGAACCACCTCTTATATTTATTTCGCCTTGTAAATAAAGAAATAAAATTCCATAAAAATTTGTATAGATTCCATATTCCATAATGTAAATAAATAAAATGAAAATCACAAAACCAAAAATAAAATAAAAAGAACAAAAATAAAAATCAAAATAAATATTGTATATAGACCATGTACATACTTGTATATATCTATTTATTTAGCCCTTGTAAATAAATAATGAAAATAAAATAAAAACACCAAAATATTCCAAATTTTATCTTGTAAATAAATAAAATATAAAATTGGAATAAAAATGCACAAAAAATTAATTAAAAATCAAAAATTAAAAATCTATATTGTATATACCTATGTATATAGTACTATATTGTAAATACCTAATTTTTATTTCAAAAAAATAAATAAAAATCACAAAAAAATAGTTTAAAATAAAAGAAATATTTTTCATGTTTTGAGATTTTCTTAATTCAGCCAATTGCTATTTTATTTTTAATTTCCAAATCTTTTACATGTGGCCAATTTCCATTGGTCCACGAGGGATGTTGACCCCCCGGTCAACTCCCCCCTGGACCACTGTCCCCCGGATCTGCACGCTTGACCCGATTTCTCGCGTCACGATCCGATCACTAAACCCCTTAACCCCGGGTCCTATTTCTTCCTGATTCATCTCTGATCCACGCCCAGGGTGGGTTTAAGGGGTCCGAGCTCCGATAAGCTCGCCCGACCCTCTCTTAGCCGGACCCCTAGGACTATATAGTCCGAGCTCCGCCCGCACTTTCACTCATCTTTAGCTCCGCTCTTTCCATCCCAGGACCCCCACCATCATCGCCTGAGTGACAGCAAGCGATTGACGGTGTCGTAGCGAGGAGGAGGAGTCTCGACCATCGATCCGGTAGCCTTGCGCCGCCGTGCGCCGCCACCAGCGTGGTGCTCGAGCCTCGGGCATCGATGGCCCTCGAGGCTAGGACCAGGAGCTCCAGTAGCTTCTTCCCAGTCGACCTCAACCATCCGGTGAGCTTGAATCTTCCTATTTTTTGCTAATTTCCGTTTACCCCCAAATCGCCCATTCGCCGTCGACCCTCGATTCCGACCACCCCCCTCCACATCTCGACCATCGGACTCGACCTTCACCTTCGCCTCACTCCTCCGCACATTCTTCGCCCCTTCATCCAACCCAGTTCACACAGGAACTGGGATTGGAGCTCCACCATCGTCGCTTCGCCGGAGCTCCCCCATCTCGACGCACCGTCCACATACTTCGCACCTAACCGGGTCGAGGCAGTTTGCCCTCGACCCAGGAGTCTATCTGTGCCACTTTGCAGGTCAGAGGAGGACCATCTGAGGTCCCCCATATTCAGCACAGGAGCTTGAGCTCCGCCGTCGTCGCCTAGGCTTCTCGGAGCCCCTTGGCGCCATCGGAAGGGCCCTTCAGACGCGGGAGGCTCCGACGATTCTTCTCCGACCATCAGTAGCCCCTGCAGACGTCCAGCATGCTCACATTCCTCCGGCGAAGTTCGCCGGCGAGGAGTTCCTCCAGGTCCCTCCTCTACCGTCAATTCGACCCCGGAGTGCCAGATTGAATCTGGACCGTCCACTGATACGAAGAGGCGTCCCGCACCAGCACCGTTAGATCACCACGTGGCGCCATCTGCACCGTCTGTGGCAGAGGAGAGGTGAGCCTTGATCAGAGCCACACGATCAGACACGTGGCGAGCCCTCCACCGTTGGATCCGTGTCGAGGTCTCTTCGTTGAGGCACCACCACTTCCAGCCGTTCGATCAGCTACGTGGCAGCCTCTCAGCCCTCGGATCAGAATAAGGGGTAATATCCCTCAGGCCCTTAGCTTTTTAGGTTTTTAATATTTAGTCTTGTAACTATTTAGTTAAGTTGTTTTTATTTTGGACTTTTTGCTTAGTGGACCTTGTCGTTTATGTTATTTGCTTTTATACCCCTGTACGTTGTGGGACACGTGCTTCGTCACGTGCTTTTTGTGGTAAATTGCATGTAAGGCCCTGTGATATATGTTTGTTCATGGAATGAAATCTACTTTTGGTTAATTGCATTTATGCCCCTGTGAATAGTTTAATTCCACATGTGCCGAATTTCTTGGGTAATTTGCATTTAAGCTCCTGTACTTTTAGCACATGTTGCTAATAGGTTCAGGAACTTAAAATATTTACATTTGGGTCCCTGAGTGCCCCAGACACGTGCCTTGCACGTGCAAATCTGGGAATTTTGCACATGAACCTCTGAGCTTCCAGTTTTGTTACTTTTCGGCCCTCGAAAGATATTTTTATTACGATCAGGTCTCTATGACTGTGGGCTCTTGATTATTTTGAATAAAATATCAAATCTACTCCAAATCAAGTGAAAATTTGTCACCTGGCTCCTGCCACTATGTAGAATTTTTACCGATTTTTGGAAAATTTTTAGAGCCTTTTTATTATTTTTAAAAATTCAAAAACATCCATTTTCAGCCTGCTCATATTTAAAATTCATAAAAAATATTAAAACATCTTCAAAAATTCTAAAAAAACAGATTTTGTTTATTTTAGTGTGTTTGATTTTCTGACCAATTTTGATTATTTTTGGATTTATAAAAATTAAAAAATTAAAAAACATTGAGAAACTTATAAAAATTCTAATAAATCATAGAAAAATTGAAAATTAATAAACTCAGTCTCTGAATTTTCTTTTTTGCCTCTAGTTTATAGGAAAAATACATTCAGGCATAGTTAGGGCCATTTTTTATTCTATTTTGGCCCTCCAAGTCTGACTGGACAACAACAATGTTTTTCAACCTTCTTTTATTTTTATAAAATTCCCTAAAAATCAGAAAAATACCAAAAATTAACCAAAAATATAAAAAATACAAAAACTCTAAAAATATTTTTGTTTGAATTTTTGGATTAATTTTGAATGATTAAATAATTGTGTGAAGTTGCTTGTTTTGCTTGTTTTCCTATTTTCTTTATAATTTAAAAATCCAAAAAAAATTATAAAAATATTAAAAACCCACCAAAAATAATTTTCTTTTATTTGTTTTTACTTTGACTACTTCGTAGGTTGCAAGGCCAACCCGTGCTCCTTGAGTTCGACCCTGGTCGCTATACTAGGTTAATCCAATAGCGAGACCGCTACCTTGAGTTTTATCGTGTTTTGATCTTTATTTGGTGGTCTGAATTTTTCTTATTGAGCTTTGAGTCCCGAGCGATTGAGGTCGCAACGATCGCAGATATACCTGATTTACCTTGCTCGCTCGGCTCGCTCATCATTGTCCAAAGATGGAGATCAACAAGAAGTGACACCGCTCAGCTCTCTACAGAGCTGAAGCTTGTCACGCGTGACTACCTTAGTCAACATGTCTGAGGGGTTCTCATCAGTGTGGATCTTCTTTAACATGAGTTGCTTCTGTTCAATTGCATCCCTCAACCAATGGTATCTCACATCAATGTACTTTGTGCGAGCATGGTGCATGGTACTATTGCTCAAGTCTATAGCGCTCTGACTATCACAAAACACGACTGGCTCACTGTCACCCAATCCAAACTCACCAAGGAAGCGTTGTAGCCACAACACTTCTTTCCCAGGCTCTGCTGCTGCAATGTATTCTGCCTCGGTAGTCGAGAAAGCAACACTTTTCTGTAGCTTGGATTGCCATGATATGTCTCCCCTTGCAAAAGTGAAAATGAAGCATGAGGTAGACTTTCTTTGGTCCATGTCTCCTGCCATATCTGCATCAGTGTAGCCACAAAGTTTGGGATCTGACCTCCCAAAAACAAGACACACACTTGAGATCCTTCTCAAGTATCTCAAGATCCACTTCACTGCCTCCCAATGGTCATTGCTTAGGTTAGACATGAATCTGCTCACCACGCCCACTGCATGGGCTATGTCTGGTGTAGTGCAAATCATGGCGTACATTAGGCTCCCAACTGCGGATTGGTATGGGATCTTGGCCATCTCTGCTTTCTCTCAGAAGTAGAAGGACATGACTCTTTGGTTAGTTTGAAATGAGAGGCAAAGGGCGTGCTGACAGGCTTGGCATTCTTCATGTTGAACCGCTCCAACACGCGTTCAACATAGATTTCTTGTGACAACCACATCATGTGCTTCTTCCTGTCCCCTGTAATCTGCATCCCAAGGATGTGACTAGCCTTGCTCAAATCTTTCATCTCAAACTCTTTGAAGAGTTCCCTCTTGAGCTTTGCAATCATGTTGGAATCATGACCTGCAATCAACATGTCATCCACATATATCAAAAGAATGACGAACCTGTCATTGGGAAGATGGCGAACATATACACATAGGTTAGCTGTTGTCCTCTTGAAGCCCTACTTTCCCATGAAAGCATCAAACTTCAAGTACCACTGTCTTGAGGCTTGCTTCAAGCCATAAAGACTCTTTCTCAACCTGCAGACCATGCGCTCTTTCCCTCGCTCTTGAAATCCCTGTGGCTGCTCTATGTAGATCTCTTCCTTTAAATCACCGTGAAGAAACGCCGTCTTCACATCTATCTGCTCCAGCTCAAGGTCCATGCTAGCAACAAGTCTTAGCACCATTCTCACTGAATTCATCTTCACCACTGGGGAGAAGATCTCATCATAGTCCACTCCTTCCTTCTGGCTGAACCCTTTCACCACCAATCTAGCCTTGTACTTAACCTGCTTCTCGCTGTCATATGACTTTAACTTGTAAACCCACTTGTTCTTCAAGGCTCTCTTGCCTTTGGGAAGCTCAACAAGATCATAAAGATCTGGTGGCTCGTAATGAAAATCACTGAATTGAGAATTAGAGAGCCAATGTCTCAACTTTCCAACATGCGAATGTTCTCTACAGTCAGAGATAAAGGAAGAAGAAAAGATAAAGAAAGAATCATCATCGTCTTATCGACATCGACATTACCTGCACGGTTTACTTCATAGTTGTGATGGAAGGAGGTAACTCATTAATTATTTCACATTTATTTTCATATACTATTATGCTCCTCTTAAAATTTCTGACAACAATTAGGCCCTATTTGGTTGGAGAATAAGCCCTGGAATAAGGGGCCAATTCTCCTCCAAACACGGTTCCCAGTGGTACGACTATTCTCCATTATCCCATCTTATTTCACTCTTATTCCTATCTTTATCCTATCTTACCTACCTTTATTTCACCTTATTATCCTTATTCCTATCCTCCAACTGAACAAAAAATAGACCGTTATTTTCCTTATTCCCTATCCTTATTCATGCTTATTCCCGAACCGAACGGACCCTTGATATGGGACCATTTTCTTTATTTCAAAATAAAAAAACTATCAAGCATTCAAACAAGAACTCATGTACGCCAATTAACGGGGACATGCATGGGGAAGATACCCTTGACAAACTATCCAAAACATTGAAACCAAACGGATCCGAGTAAGCAAAGCCGATACATACAAACTTGGGTTCGGCCCAATGTTTAATTCGGCCCGAACCGATTGCTGAAGGGTCCGCACAACCCAGTCGTTTGTATATAAAAGCCTACCCTGGCCACCTTCCCACCATTCCAGCGGCGCTGCGCGGCGCGAACCCTAACCCTAGATTTCTCTCCCTAGGCGAAGATGCAGATCTTCGTGAAGACCCTGACGGGGAAGACGATAACCCTGGAGGTGGAGTCGTCGGACACCATCGACAACGTCAAGGCGAAGATTCAGGACAAGGAGGGCATCCCCCCGGACCAGCAGAGGCTCATCTTCGCCGGCAAGCAGCTCGAGGACGGCCGCACCCTCGCCGACTACAACATCCAGAAGGAGTCCACCCTCCACCTCGTCCTCCGCCTCCGCGGTGGCGCCAAGAAGCGCAAGAAGAAGACCTACACCAAACCCAAGAAGATCAAGCACAAGAAGAAGAAGGTCAAGCTCCCCATCCTCCAGTTCTACAAGGTTGACGACTCCGGGAAGGTCGTCCGACTCCGCAAGGAGTGCCCCAACGCCGAGTGCGGCGCCGGGACCTTCATGGCCAACCACTTCGACAGGCACTACTGCGGCAAGTGTGGCCTCACCTATGTCTACTCTAAGGCACAAGGTGAGTGAGCGAGGAGTATAGTCTTGATTTTATAATCGTCATCATCTATTGCGTCCTTTTTAAGTTTTTGATATTCGATAGATTATGGGCTCGGTAGTAGTTTCTTCTGCTGTTAAAGCTTTATTGGACCTCTGTTGCAGTTTTGTGTTCTGAAGACTCTTATTTGTTAATCCTGTTCTTGTAGTGGTGGAAAAATTTGACCTTTTGTTTATTTGCGATGCAACTTTCTGGTTGGTCAATCTAAGGGGATCATTTTTCTCGTTACGTTGTCGCTTCTGTCTATTGCTATTCATTAGATTCTTTTTGATCTTTGAGATGGTTTCGGGAGTATGATAGGAGCTTTATCTTTTAGTTTTCAGAATATGCAGACATTGAAAACGTAAAGCCAAATCATTATAATCAGCATGAAAATTCTACCGATGATCAGTCTTTTTTGAGTGTTTGCCTCACTAGTTTTTTAATCGTGTACGCCAAAGCTCTTTTTATCCCCTAATTAGGAAATTTGCATTTCTTTATAGTTTTCTTTACATTTAACATTATTTATACCTAGTGTTAATGTGAAGTTGCGCCAATATCTATCATGAAAGTACAGTTATTAATGTTGTATGAATTTTACACATATTAGATTCAAACATATTAATTGTGTTTCTTCAATATAATCCATGTCAATGGGATTGGGTAGGTAGATAGTATATTCTCTCATTGCATACATTAATGGGAAGGGTATTCAGTCTCAAACACAATATTCACATGCTCATGCATGGTGATATATTTCTGTATGATTGGATAGTTAGCTTAGATATTCTCTATGACATGCTTGTTTGCCCGAGAATAAGCCTTTTTCCTTTTACTGGTTAATGGGTAATGTCTTAAAATGTAATATTGCAATGCAGGTTGCAAAATTTGTATAAACATCTTTCATAGGAAAAATATGAAAATTGTGTTATTTTCCCTCCCCATGCTTTCTAATCACTGGTGTTCCACCCACTTATCTTTTAATCTCCTACTAAACATCTTAGTTCTCTGGTCATAATTTATGTCACTACCTTCTATTAACCCACTCCCCACTAAATATTTATGTGCTTAATGCAGTGCGCATTCGTTGTTGTCATGCTTGCAAATCATCCATTTCCATGGAAAAATACTCTTATCTATTTGGAAGAACTGATAAGGGGCCGTTCGGATTGATGGGGGGGGAGTTTTCCCCATCTCCCCCACCCTACTTCTTCTCACTCCTAGTGAGCCCCACCTTTTATCTTTTAAAAAAAAATAAATAAATCTATTTTACATCATCAATCCTATCAAAAAATTATTATATTATACCATCATATCATATAAAAATTTTATACTACTCCACTTCTACTCACTTTTCCAAACTTCAATACAATCACATCACAATAACTATACACTTTTTCAAACTTCAATACAATCACATCACAACAAACCCACTTCTAACCCACCCCCAGTTTAACCCTCTATCCAAACACCGAAACCAAAAAAATAGGTTAAGCCTCTACCAGTTAACTCTCCTTAACCCGCTAACCAAACACACCCTAAGGGTGTGTTTGGTATGTGGGTTATCTGAGGGAGGACAATCTGATGCAGCGTGAACGGGAGATATGGGGCTGCATTTATTTAATTTTATCCGTTAATTTTATTTACGTTTATTTGAGTTGTCGTAATTTTAATTAAATAAACGGGATCGCTTGTGATCTCGATTAGTTAGATATTTGAATTTCAAATTAGTCGGTTAATCGATTAGAGTCAATTTAGGATAATTATTTGAATTTCTATGTTTGTAATCTCATCCCTCCTATATAAAGGGATGATAGGCTAGTTATGGAGACAGTTCAGCGATTTATAAAGATTGAGATTCAATCTCCATCTCCCTCTCTCGTCTCTCTTTCTCCCACGCGATCTACGCGTTTCTTCTTTCTTAAATCTCTCGTTCTCTGACGAGCTTCTTCTCCTCAACCCCTCCAATTCTTCTCCACCGAAATTCCACTGATCAAAATATTTTTTTCCTATCGTCGTTGATCTTAATCCACATCAATTGTTATCAAAGCATGGCCTACAGATCGTCCTCACGATCTGACGATCTGTCCAGACGTTCGCGCCGACATCCAACGAAAGATTATCATTCGTCGGAGCGTAAACGATGAGCCAACGACGCCTACAGTAGGGAGATACTGGGCATACGTGATGCACTACTTGATTTCCAGTCAAAATGTCGAGCTTTGATGACTGACTTTGAGATCCTATGCGTCGCCAAATCAAAGTCTCCAACCACCGAGGTCGATTTTGATGAAGAAAAAATGAAAAAGAGAGCGTAGACGACGAAACGCCCGCTGTCCAGCCCATTTCAGAGGAAAAAGAGGCCGTCGCGAATGATTTATTCGCTGTCCAGCCCGTCCCGGAAGAAAAAACGTCAAGTCGATCCCTATCCAGGTATATTTAGATTCACAGCAGCCGCCAGAATTGACCATATGCCCCCCCGCGACCCTCTCGTGTTCCCCCCCATCCCTTGAAGTCTCCACGGCACCCCTGCTGCCAGCCCTGTGGGCGCCACCAACCCCCTCGCACACCCCCACAAACTCGTTGCAGCCTCCTCCCGTCCTCTCAACACAGCCGCCGCCACCGCCGTATCCCGCTGTCTCCTACCCCGATTCTCCGCCTCTTTCCACGCCACCTCTACTGCACAAGCCCCCGCCCCCGCGCCCTCTCCTATACCCTCTCCAACCCCTGAGGCACCGTCCCTAAACCCTGTGTTCCCTCCTGCAACCACCCACTCGGCCCCACCCTTGCAACAACTCCCTCCCACCCCTCCTTGGCCCACCGCAGTGCATTCCCCAATCCCCATGCCCCTTCCAGCAACCCCAGACCCGTCGCTGCCACCCTTGGTGCCATCGCCCATACCCCATGCCCCCACCCCGTCAACCCTCCCCACCACCCTAGACCCATCGCGATACACCCCCACCCCTGATTCCCCTCCCGACGCCACCCTTGCACCGCACGATCCACCACCGACACCCCCGCCCGCCACTGCTACTCGCCATCGCCCCCTCCCCGCCTTTGCTGTCGCCCTCCCAAACCGATTCCCCCAGCACCGCCTTTACTTGAAATCCCGTCGACGAAGCCGCAAGAACCTTTGGCGTAGGTTTCGGCTCTGTTTCCATCTGGGGAAAGGAGACCGAGTCCCTCGGACTCGTGGAGTGCTTCCCAAGAAGCATTCCCGTGATGTCAGCGACTTAGGGAGAAATTGCAAAAGAATACTCCCTAAAAAACCTATTTGCAAAAAGACCAAAGTTGAATAGATTTTAAGAAGGAATGAAGGGGTACGAAATTTGCACTTCAACCCCCTGGGGCAGAAATGTTTTAAGAAAAGCTTTGAAAAGAGGAAATCTTGAAAATCCCCTTATCCTATTAGGATTAGGACCATGGGTTTCACTTCACCTATGTAAAGGCCCCATGGCTTCATTCATTGGACACATCTCCTCTTCTACTCTCCTTGTGCTATTGCTTTGCTATGGATTCTCCAAAGGCCTAGTTGATCATCATGAAAATGCCCCATCAGTTCGTCGTGCACCATGTCAACGAGATGAAATCCGGATGGACGCTTGCCTGTGCGCCACACCTGCTCTTCTGCCATGAAGCCCACATCGCCAATGTCCGCGTCGCGCATGTATGGATCCCGTCATTTGCTCCACACCAATTCTTCCATGGGATGATCGAGAACGCGGATTCAAATTTATCAACTTCCAAGCCTGTAGATCCAGCAATTCGTCGGGAGACGAATTTTTTAAGCGGAGGAGAGTTGATGCAGTGTGAACTGGAGATATAGGGCTGCATTTATTTAATTTTATCAGTTAATTTTATTTACGTTTATTTGAGTTGTCATAATTTTAATTAAATAAACGAGATCGCCTGTGATCTCGGTTAGTTAGAGATTTGAATTTCAAATTAGTCGGTTAATCGGTTAGAGTCAATTTAGGATAATTAGCTGAATTTCTATTTTTGTAATCTCATCCCTCCTATATAAAGGGATGATAGACTAGTTATGGAGACAACTCAATGATTTATAAAGATTGAGATTCAATCTCTATCTCCCTCTCTCGTCTCTCTTTCTCCCACGCGATCTACGCGTTTCTTCTTCCTTAAATCTCTCGTTCTCCGACGAGCTTCTTCTCCTCAACCCCTCCAATTCTTCTCCACCGAAATTCCACCGATCAAAATATTTTATTTCCCGCTTTCGCCGATCTTAATCCGCATCACAATCCGTTTTTGTGTTTTGGTGTTTGTTTGGTGGGTTTTAAGTTGAGAGGGTTTGCCGTTTGTGCGATGTGATTGTATTGAAATTTGAAAAGTGGGTAGTTATTATGATATGATTGTATTGAAATTTAAAAAAGTGGGTAGTTCTTGTGATTTGATTGTGTTGAAGTTTGGAATAGTGAGTAGAAGTTGAGTATTTTTATATTTTTTGGATGATATGATGGTATAATATAATCTACTTATGGAGAGAGTGGGCCCTACTAGGGTTAGAGGTATGGGTTTTGGTGGGGGAGAGTGGGCCCCAAAACGAACGTCTTCCGTTGTTGCCTCACTAGTTCTTTGTCATAGTAATTATGGACTCTAGGATAGTGTAATGAAGACCGACTGTTATGCTTATGAGAGTAGTAAAATGGATCTGCAAAACATAGTGTTAATAGTGTAATTTGTGTTTGTTGAGGGTGATTTATGTGTCCGCTATATTTATTTCAACTTTTACTTCTATTCTCTGGATTTTTCAATTAAACAGATGCATGCAAGGTCCTGGTTGATTTTTATTGGAGGTGTAGATATTTTAGGTTTGCAGGTGTGACATGTTAATCATATATCATGCTTACATTCCATCTCTGCATGTTTTAGAAATAGATTTTACGGGCTAATTCTTCCTGGGATGTTATTGAAGTAAATTGTCATGATTCATGGAAAGAACCTAACCCATAAGGCCGACCAAAACCCCAACCTTATTGTGTACACAGAGACCTTTCCCTTTAAACTTATTCAGGGATCAAGTTTCTTTTCCTTCTGCATTATCAGTTACATCCCTCTTTTTTTGTAATGTCTGTTGTACCTTTGATTTGTTATATGAAATTTACATCTGCGCCCTTTTGTAATGTCAACTATGCCCTCCCTTAACGACAGGACAGAATTGAGAATTTGTAAATTAGGGGTGTGGCTCATTTCGAAAAAGAGAGGAGCACAACTGATATTGTTAAAATAAGAACAAGGGACAAAAACTCTAAAAATAAAAGCCGCATTATAATCTAATCATCTTTCTTTAGTGAGCATTCTGCATCTATGATGGAGACATGTTGGATCCAAACATCATTGCTTTAGTGAACCCTCTATGTATGACATTGAATAACAAGTTAGATCCAAGTGAATAGCCGAATAGTATGATGCCATTTGTTTTGTTGATTTGAGTTGATGTAGGTTTGAGTCATGTGATATCCATGCAGTGCTGTGGTAGGTATCTGCTTGTTTGGTTTTGAGATAGGAAATGGGGATAACTTGCTGGGGGGGGGATAAATGAGACGGTAGATTTGATTGCGATTTCCATCTGTTTTGTCAGGATTTCAGTTCATGTGATATATTCAAGATATTACGCCTTCACCGTTTGATGGTTTTTTGGATGCGATGCAAGTGCTAGTTGTAGGTTATGGACATTAATCTTCTTTTTATCATGATATAAGTTAGATCCAACAACCGATCTTTCCATAATTTACTATAGCTACTCTTTCTTATTACTACCACGGCATCTTTCTTCTTTTTATCATGATATAAGTTAGGACCAACAACCCGTCTTTCCATAATTTACTATAGCTAACGGTCGATGCTCATGCCATTGCTTGTTCTTGCCTCAACGATATTGAGAAGATTACTCGTGAAACATGTTATGTCATGGGTATGTGGGATAAATGCCTGAAAGGTTTAACCTGATATCATCAGATCAAATTGGCTCAATCAGATGACTACATCCTTAGCGACAAGTGCGTCTATAGTTTATATTATAAGAAAACTTGACAAGCAATTGTCTAAGAGGATGTTGATGCCAAAGTAAAGGGACTACCGTAGGAATTCATGTGATTTTCAATGAATGTAAGAGCCTAAAGGGACTTACGGTACCCTCAACTGTAAAATGAGGGAAAATACTCAATTTGAAATTAGAATAGAGAGATCAATAGCCATTGTTACAATGCTTGATCATTACAAACTTTTTGAAATCTACACGCACAGAGATGTGAACAATGCGTAAAAAGTTTGATTAGGGCAAAGGGACACGAGTATAAAAAGCACAAAATGAATTAAATAAAAGAAATGAAACTTGTATTTGAAATTAGGGCTTAAAAGAACTAAGAATGACTTGATAGTGAATCAAAATGCAAATGCTATTGGGTTAAAAATGTAAAAGACGTGTTGGATTATAAAGGCTAAAATAGGTTAATCGGTGGAAAAAAACTTGAAGTACATTAACGACAAGTCGATAATTGAGGAGAAATCACAAAAGAAAACTCTCTTTTTTGAGGTGGTCTTCGTGATGGAGCACTCGTCGAGGGTTGGGATTTTAGACACCTCAGTAAATATCGCGAACGCCACGTCGGCCGAGCTTGATGCACCACACGGATGAAGAATGGAACGGCCACAGTGTACTTAGTACATAAGATATTGAGCATTCAAATGAAACTAACTAAAAATCAATGGCAGATATTTAGAGAAATCCATGTCATAACAGACTATAATAAAGAAGAAATGTAACGAGGAAGGAAAGTTGGTCAGATCAAACTCCAAGGGCTTGGAGCTCAGTTAGGACTCATTTTTTTCAGTTGAGAAATTGATTCTTTTCATGGGAGGACACTGGTTCCAGCTGTGCTCCTTGTTTCTCAATGGAGATTTGTCCCTCTTCATGAGAGGAATTGTAACGTCTCGAGCTTAGGTTTCTGGTTCGTTATCGAGGAAAATTGGTCTTGACGACTTGTTGGTTATGAGTACAAATGGACCCGTTAACAATCATCCAAAATGTTTAATTTCAAGTTGTCAAATAGTAGTCCCCACTACTTATAACCTTCACCCGCACTTCGTTAGTTTTAGAGGTGGGACTGTGTTTGGGGTGTTACCAGAATGCATGGTGTTTTATTGTCGATGATTGGTCTATCGTGCCTAAGAAAAGGAGAAATAGTGGTGGCGTTAACATGATAGACATGATATATAATACACAATAATTTTTCAGATCTATAAGAATCAAGATAAATGCATTAGATATTAATAGAAGATCTGGAATTGCCAATATTTTATTTACTTAGAACCAGATCTGGAATGTATAAAAAAGCATCACAGAAATGACAGAACTGGTAAACAAAACGAGTAGTTAATCTATCCTTCTCCAAGACATGGAAATGGAGGAAGATCACCTCATTACAACTTGGTTTTTCTGAAAAGAAAAAACGAAAAAAAATTATTTTTTCTTTATAATGGATAATCACTATGATTGGTTAGGAAGCACACATACTTAACCAGGTGATCATTTAAAAGGATTTAAAAATATAGATTATAGATATTTCATTCTGAGATTTTGACCTCTGTCTGCAAACGTTCAGCAGCACGTTTCGCATCTGGAGCCCTCAACAGCAGATAGACCTTCTCCACATCCGGTTGAACCCTTAGCACCTTCTCCACAAAAACTTTACCAGAAGAAGAAGCAAATGGAGGATAAGAAACATGCACATAATCAATAGTAACTTGTCACGTACGTAGTATGAATATAAAAATACGAGAAGCTCTACATACTCTTGGCCAAGAAGCCAGTAGAACCTGTGACCAGAATGCATTTTCCCTTGAGTGTTTCCATGACTCTCATTCCCACCTCCATGAGTATGAAAGCAGTGTGCACTTAATCACACACAGACTTATATGATCAGTGGCTATCTCTATATGTGTGTAAAAATGGCCGAGAGAGAAGGAAGGAGATTGTGTCTGCTATTGGATGAAGTACATGAAGGATTCCATCCTATTTATACTAATATCATGGCAGGTGCAGATTATTGGTGGGACAACAAGGAAGGATAAACATTTAAACTACTAGTCTGAAAAAGTGGATGGACCTGAATTTCAACCATGTTAGGCCTTTAGGGGAAAATGACATCCTACCATGCCTAACTTATTGGAACATACGCTTAAAGAATTTTCCCTCCAAATGGTATCATATGTATGAATGACTTTTGCCATGGAGACACTTATGACATGAAAAGGGTGACACATTGCCATTTAGTCACCCGGAAAATTGGTACTCAATACATTGCGATGAGTTGACATCCACTTACTAATATATTAGCAAAGAATAAGAAAGCTATAGTTGCTTCAACGATCTCAACAGGAAACATAAACAATAGTAAAGATAAGAGAAGACCTGTAATAGAAAACTATGGGATGAAGGAGAACAGCTCACATGATGTGTGATGCTGCACATACGGACATACATGAATGGTTCTGATTCCTGGACATATCTCTAAAATTAATAAAAAGCATCACATCTATGATATACACTACTTTTTGTAAAAAAAAGCGAGTGGGTTGTGCCGTTGGGTTTGACTGAACTGTCTGCATTTACCGAAATCGAGCAAAAAAACAGGAATGCGAGGGTAAATCAGAAATAAGGAATATTAGATGAAGACACAAAGGTTAACATGGAAACCCTCTAGGGCTACTACCAGATTGATCTCAACCAAAAACTAGGGTTACAAAAATAGGGCAAGGGAAATGGAGTTGAGTACCTCAAGATCTAGCCGCTGAGAAGGACGAAAAAAGACAGACCAGATGATGGTGGATCTTCTCGATGGAGGCGATCAGACGTCGATGGGAATCGTCGCAGATCGTCGGTGCAGAGAGGGCCTCGAGAATCGTTGCAGATCGTTGAGATCTGGTGGCCTTGAGAGTGCGTCGCAGATCTAGCGGATCGTCGAGATCTGGCGGCCTCGAGATCGTCGCAGATCGCCGGTGCGGAGAGTACCTAGAGAAATCGTCACAGATCTGGCCTCGAGAATGCGTCTCGAGTACGAGATCGAGAATGGGGAGGGAGAGAGATCGGGAATGTGGAGACGGCGTATAAGAACGGTGGAGCCAATGGGAGGGGGGGGGTACTTTCGGAGCCAGTGAGAATAGGGTTTTGGAAAGAAGGGAGAATGGGGTTTCTCAAAACCAAAAAGGAGGGCGGGGTAATTTTGTTGTCCAAGGAATATATGGATGACGATTTGTCTGTGGCCCCCTTTTCTGCCGTCTTATCACTGTCGCCATATATCATGTTTGTTGTAGTGAGAGCACTTGCATTTCCAATTCATAACCCGATTACAGAATGAAAATAGGAACCGATTTTGTATGCAATTACAACATGTTAAGGCAAATAAGGACAGAACAATAAAGCATATACGACAAACAAAAAGCTAAATAGGTTAGTTTAGAGATCACCAAAGCATTTATATAATAGAATGTCCTTAGAGAAGATATCACCCCCGTGATACCGGTGTGTAAGGTTTGGTGATCTGCTTCTAAGATACGACGGTTGATGGTCGATTTCGACACATACCAAATATACTATCCTCAAAAGTACGTCAGAAAAATGTAGCCGAGAGAAGGGAAAAGAGAGCTTTCACGGTGAGGACAAGAGAGAGTGCTCTCTCTCTCTCAACAGATTGGCATTTGGGGATATAGTTTTTGAAGACCACTTGCGTCTCTACAATTTCGTAACCGCCCTATCAACAGGATTTGAATATGAGCAGTTGGATGGACTAAAATTCCCACAATTAAGTCTCCCGAGATGAAGCAGAACGGAGCGCGCGCACACACACACTCACGTGGTGCTCCATTCCTCATCTCTATTATTGCTATAGGAGCTTAATATGAGAACTCATATATAAGTCCATAGTTTTAGCTTAGCTAGATATGATATTAAAACTCCACCCCAACTCACCTTGTTTCAAATTTGAAAAATTCCCAACTTTCCCTTCGAACCAATTGGCTTCCAACTTGAAACAACTCTGGTTCTCCAATGTAACTGTGTAGGTTTACTAAGTTAAAATCTAGTTACATTGCCATTAAAATACAACATGTTGTGCTTGAAGATGTTAGAGACTTGGAGAAAAAGAGGGGTTAGCCGCACTGCCTGTATTTGCTGGAACCTCTCTCAAGGCCAAGGTTGGAAAAGTTGGTAGTCGGTACTCGGTCGGTTGGGTCACTGACTAAGGATTAATCGGCAGTCGGGCGACTAATCGGATTTAGTCGGACTTTAATTGGCTTTGAATTTTATGATTATTTTAAATACACAGCTGATTTTATACATATATTTACATAGATTTTGTACATTTTTGTACTATCATAATAAAATAAAAGAAGTAATTGAATTTAAATAAAATAGTAAGCATATTATAATAAGTTTGCTTATAAAAAAAGTGAAACATAAAAAGATGGTATCTCCAAGCAAAAATTGGTCGATTAGTGTGCCTAGTCAGAATTAGTCGGTATTCGGTCGGCCACCGAACTGACTAGACTAGTCGGACCTACTAGTCGGGCCAGTCGGGTGACTTTTACAACACTGCTCGAGGCTGCTCTGCAAATGGTTGTGGTTGGTGGGGGCGACGACGATTAACCCGAATAACAAAAGATATCAAAGCATGCTAATCCAGCTAGATAAAGTTGGGCAAAGTATGTCCTCGTCTATAAAATATTTACACATATTCTTTAATAATAAAAAATCAAAACATGATAATCGAGCTCATATGTATTTGTTAGTAAGTAGTTGTCAAAAAATATTGTATATATTATATGGAGATACTGGTAAAAGATTGTGATTGCTCACTTATTTTCTCAAAACAACAATATATTAATCATAGGTTACATAAGATTGCAAGCATGAGTTGGCGCTCGACGTTCGCTGACCAAATCACATATCTCACTCACAACTAAACACCACGACCTACCCAAAGAAGGTAAACCTGAAATCTTTCCAAAATCGAAGACGAATACATGAAATATGAAACATATTGATGATGTGCCAACCCTCGGATGTGCTGCTAAACCATACCGAAAGAGGGAAAATCTATAATCTATCCAAAAATGAAATGTTTCGAGGGGTGGTCTCAATAGTGATTTCAGATGGGCTCTTGCGTGGTTGCTCGATGAATCTCCTTACCAAATACCAAACAAACATATCAGTGGCTCTGTAGACCAATCCTTGGAAGAGTTGTCATCCCAGTGTCCTCTATTGCCAGCAATCTTATGATTCTCGCAGTTGGAATCGACTAAACCCGTCTCGGGTGGAGACAAAGAGGGGCTTTGGGCCAATCCATGTCGGCGGAGTACCAGATAGAGGAAGTTTACGATTTAGGAATTCACCATAAAGAAGAATCTCGAACAAATCGAACAAACAAAGACGTACATCGATGATAGAGCACCTTAGAGGAGTTGTCAAGATGTACATTGGTGATAAATGACCTTATAGGAGTTGCCAGCCCGAGCTCTCCGATAGGCCACCATCTTATGAATCTCGTAGGTGCTCCAAGTAATGTCGTCACTGGTGGCGGTGAAGAGAAGCGATAGGTCAGTTCCGACGAAAAATCAAATGGAAGTTTAGGTTTTAAGATTTTAAAAGAGAGGACGAGAAGACCAAGTAACCCTCGTTTTTTGATCCACTGCAATCTATTACTAATGTGTCAGTATTAAAAAAGGTACATAGCACGTGTCAGAGGAAGCATATGATATGGCATCTCCAGAAAATTTCCATCGCAGCACATGATAAGAACATCATGTTTATATTGAAATAAAACATACAAAATATCAACCAACCACTGGGGATGAAAACATGTCAGATACGGATATGATTCGAATATGCATTAAGGAAACTATATCCTTAAAAATACGGTTATGAATTCGAATAGGATATTTATTGAATCCGAATATATATCAAAGAAAAAGAGAACCCAAATATGGATCAAATAAAGAGCCAATCAAAATATGAATCGAGTAAAAAGTGAATACAAATATGGATTCAATAAACATAAACTCTTAATACGGATAAAATAAAAATAACATACGAATATGAATTGATTTTTTTTATCAAAGTTCATAATGATTTTTTAAAAAAAGCATTGAAATATAAATAAGTTGCATCACAATAAAAGGGAGCGTCGAGATGACACGTTTCTTTATCTGAGCAAAAAGAGGGATATGGTTTCGTAATTTTTGTTCGTACCCATCGTCAAACAAAAGAAAGTATATTAATATCATTAATATATTGTATTATATAATATATAATACTAATATAATAACATAAGTTGTGCCTTATATTACATTAACTAATATATAAAATAATATTTAATGTTGTACTTGGATATCCGGATCTGGTTCCAGATATTCAAGCCATTACCATATATGTGTCTGTATCAGGAAAATCTTTATAACTCATATCCATATTCGATTCGTATTCGATTAATATTCGGATACTGATATCCCTATTCATTTTCATCCCCACCAATCACTCATGTGAGGTTAATGGTACATAATATATAATCGAATATATATATATATATATAAACAATATTCAATATGTACAAAAATAATGCTATAGGCCTGTGAACAGTGCCATGTCCACGTCCCTTAATATATTGTATGGAGGTGTAGACACTCATTGCCTTGTCTGATCTCTCTCTCTCTCTCGTTCTATATGCTAAGGTTCATCATCTTCACGGAGGCATATATAGAATAGGATTTCCAGACGAGAAACTCTATACCTGTTGGCAGTTGTATTCCTTGTGAAGTTGGCCATTTTGGGATGCTTGCAGTTGCTTTTATCTTGGTGGATCACCGTCACATCCTCCTCTTGATAAATCTCATACAAATCCTCGAATTAAAGAAAACAATACTCAGCATGCACTTCAAGAACTAAGTATTAATGACACGATTAAAAATCTTGAAATCGATGAACAAATCCAAGAAAGACTTGCTCTAATACTTCGTGGAAATGCAAAATATCGAATTCGGACTTGTACCAGCAGGAAAACAAAATTTTACATCGAACTCTGCTCCACGGGGAGTGGGATATAACCATTAGGGATGCAAACGGATACGGATATATCCGTATCCGATCCGTCACCGAATCCGTTTTATACAGATTTTGACATCCGTATCCCTATTCGTTTTAAAATGGATACGGATATGGATATTGTTTTGATATCCGCAAACATCTGTATCCGTATCCGTATATCCGTTTTCGTATATAAATATAGTCATAGATTTATTTTTAACCATATATAACATAATTTTCTACCTCCTTTCACCATATTTATATAATTTTTATGATACAAACACATATAGTAAATTAATATCATGTGTTTTCCATCTAGTTCTTATATATTTAAGTCAATTCCATAGAGTATTTCTAACATTTCTCGTGTGCGATCAGTATCCGTTTTACATCCGTATCCGTTTTTTTAAGGATATGGTAAGATAATTTTAATATCCGTCAATATCCGTATCTGCATCCGTATTCGTATAAAAAAACGGATAAGGATATGCTAATACCTATATCCGTATCCGTATCCGACCGTTTGCATCCCTAATAACCATGAAAGAAAGCCACTAAAGGGCCAGTTCTTTTATTGCATTTTTTCAAGGAATTCAGGAAGTGTGGGGCTTGTTATGTAATTCCTCCAATATAACAAACTCTCATTGCTTATCAAAGTGGGATTAAACAACTCCTACACAGATATCCCACTAACATAATTCTCTCAACACCTCTTTTGAAGATGTCATTGTAGGAGAAAGAAGGGGGGGTCGAGCAGTCCACTAAGAATTGAGATGCGAGCTATTTATTAAAATATAAAAAACGCTATAGTTTTGAGCTTAGGCTTAAATGGATATAATAAGAAAGGGGATTTTAGGCTATCAAGTTGAATGCAGGAGAATGATTTTTGAGTTCTGTGTTGAGGACAAAATCACGTTTTCGACCAAAGAATGGAATGTTTGGGGTTGTAATAAAACCAGGAAATTAAAATAAACTAAAAAAAACTTTTCTTTGTGGCGTAAAAGCATAGCAATTTCTTTTGTAAAATGAAAAGTAACGAGAAAAATAAATCCGAAATAGCGACAAATTTTTGTATGGTTAAAGAAAATAAAAAAAAACGAGAATATATATAAATTATCCATGAGTAACTTATCTATAAATATATGTAAAGGCGTTGGGTGAATGTTGTATATTTGTATGCATGCATGCAGCTAATGATCTACATACGATGTATGCCACTACAAGAAAAATGAGTTGTGGTCACGGAAAGTTGCTACGGAAACTTGTGGCCACGATAATTCCGTGACCACTAGTTTCTCGTAGTTACCATTCCGTGGCTAAAGCTTCATACAAGAGTCGTGGCCACGACAAGTTCTGTGGTCACTTGTAGTGGCCACGACATATTCGTGGTTAGAGAACTCTCGCGACGAGATTTTTAGCTACAGCTACTGGGCCACGACATGTCATGGCCAGAACCCAATTCTGTAGTCACAAGTCCCATATCTGTGGGCATAATTCTTTAGTCACAACTTGTTTTTCTTGTAGTGTGTGCTCGTACATGTAAGTGATTCACATAATTGTTTGGTATAAATGCAAGCGAGAGGGGCGGAGAGTGGAGCTAGGGAGGGAGAGAGAGAGAGAGCGTGGGAGGGAGGAGGAGTACAAAAACTTTCCTTCAGATTGCATTATATGTCGCACCCAACTTTAGTCCCGTTAATTCCGACCCTTCACTTTTCCTTTAAATAAAAATGCCATTGATCAAAATTGGGTTCATAAATTCGAAAAACCTTCAAATATAGATTTTGTATTTATGTGCAAAGTAGGGGGACCTCTGCTACATCTGCTGTACGATTCATACATCATGAACATTAAATTTGAAGTGTTGATCAGAGCCATGTTTCTCCATGTAATCGTGCATTTTTTGCCTTGATTTCAAGCTCCCAATTGCATTCTTTAGAAGCCCTTTAGTTATTTGTTGATCCAACAATTTGAACTTGCGAATTTAGCGTGAGAATGCAACGTAGCACATACATCTGCTTCTACTACAGCTACATCCTACACCATGGTGACAGCCTGGTTTTAAATTCAGTTTCTGGCTTTGTTTCTCTGTAGATTTACAAAGCTATTGGTTTACTCTATACATATTTATGTCAGCTTCAAGATTCGTGAAGGATATACATCGATTTGGTATTTTTTTTCATATTGATACATGGGTCCAAAGTAGACCTCTAGCTTGCATACAGATAATTCTGCAAGAGCAGGTGCTCCACTCAAGTCCTGAGCATGGGGGGCGAAGGCAGACCGCGTCGGGCCAACCCCGATCACCACAGGTTTGGGCTAGGCTTGGCCTGAGATTAAAATTTGGGTTCATTGGAGGTCCAGAACCGACTCATATTAAATTGGGTCCAGGTCGGGTCTAGGCTTTTGCGTGTCAGTTCAGGACGAGGCCGACCCAATGCTACACCCTATATTCCTAATGAGCACATGGTTCATTAGATTCCTAATAAGCACTCATTTCTAACCATTCATCTTTACTTGATCAAGTCAATTCATTATTAGAGGAAGTTTGAGGATTTCTAAGTTCGATGACGTTGTGAATGACTCGTTAGTTTCTAAAATTACTGATTTCATTCTCGCAAGCATTCCAAATGAGCCCAAAATGGTTACGAGCACGAAAGGAATGGGGATTCTTTTTTCAGTACTATATAATTCTGCAGATCCAGATTTCATGAAGAGGAGAAGAATAAACTTGCATTAGTTTATAACGATTCTGGGGGATTTACTATCTAAGTTGTTTTTTTATTTGTTTTTAAAAATGATTTTTCACTAGGGATAACACATTTAGATTTTAACGTTACAGATCATAGAATATATCACAAAACGGTGGACAAAATTGAGTCCACTGAACAAGTTGAGATCACAGATGTAGAAATCCTCAACAGTATCAACCAGGCTTGGAAAGTGAAACGAAATGTAGAGAAAATTAAAATGAATTGTTGTTGCTTATTTATATTTGATAAATTATTCATCAACATGTCATTTTAATTAAAAACAATACATATTCTTCTAACAATGAAAACTGTACAATTACAAATTATTAGCAAAATAATGGGAAATAGAATTACAAATCAATTTGGCCTGGTTACAACTTCATCAAAAATAGTTATAATAAAATGGTGAAATACTAAAACTTTTGGTGCTAGTGTGTAAGGATATTTACATCCATAACCCAGAGTTATTTCATATTTTCTCGATAATCCACAATTACACGAGAAACCCTGAATAGTCACTCCATCTCACACTCAAACCCTCTGTTACTTTATTGATCCATTAACTCAATCGGAACATTTAGTTAATCTACCTATGTTCTATCCAAGGACTATTTATAAAATCCAAAAAAGAAAAAACACCAACCCCATCCCCTTCAGCCCCTCGGCCCGCAACCCCCTCCCCTCTGCTTGCAACCCTTGCCCCTTCTTTCGCTCACAGCTCCCGCTCCTCCACCACTTCCTTGAAGCCGCCCCCTCCTTTGCGTTCTCTTCCTCCCTTAACAGCAATAGCAAGCCGCCTCCTCTTCCTCCCGCAGCAGGAACCATGGACGAAGCCATTGAAATATCTATTCGGGAGGGGGGACGAGATATTATTTATATATTTCTTATAACATCATTAATCATATTCACTGCCAATATTTGTTGGATTATAAAGATCATATAACGTGTCAGGAAGGATGGCAAAGATTTTGGTACAAAGACTTCTTAAGGGATTTTTCTTAAAAACACATAAAATTGAGATTTTACACCATTGTCCTTGAAAAAATTGTATTAAAAACAATATCTCTATAAAATTCTTTATTTTATATGAATGCCCTTCGGATATTATGTCGTTAAGTAACACCAACATATTTAACTTTTTAAAATCGAAAAATATTTTTCTTATACTATTTTTTAGCCATTTATTCTTTTAAATACTCCATTTTTAGCATGCATTCCAATAACTTTTTTCTATTCTTTGAGGTGAAAGGTTTTTATATGTGTTCTCATTGCACCTTTATTATGTGTAGTAATTGAATGCCAACTATATATGCTTAATAAAATATAATTAGAAAGACTTTTATAAATAATTACCTATAAGATTATATTATAAAAATGTTCAAAATCTAAGATCTAAGGAGAAGTACTACGCGATACTTTGCATGTATGGATGTGAAGAAAAACAATACATCAGTATATGTTCCTCTACCATATCTGTATCTATGTTATATACATTTTGACATATGTATTCTTATCCAATATAAATGGATATGCATACGAATATCATTTAGATATCTATATATCTGTTTTGATGTATAAATATAATCATAGATTATTTGTACTATATGCAATAAAAAATTATCTCTTCTTTCTCACATATATTTATTATTAAATTATTACATCTGACACATTTGTATCATGTCCAAACTATCCAATACAAATATAGTTAAGCTAATCTATAAAATATTTCTTATTAGCCTTTTCTGATGCGTAAGTTATTTTATTCGGAACTATTTTTAAGGATATCATAACATATTTTTCATATCCATCAACATATCTATTCGCATACACACACATTCATACTAAATAGGAACGATACATAATTATTACCTATATTTGTATCTATCATTTGGACCTAGAGATGCAAATACATATAAATATATCCATATCTGGTCTTTCACTATAAATTATTTTGCAACCATATATAACATAATTTGGTACCTTCTTTCAATACATTTGATATCATTTTAATGATATTTGTACATTTTTTATATTTATATCGTGTGTACTCCATTCAGTACATCTATATTTAAACTAATATATGGAGTATTTCTAATCTTACTCATATTTGAAGTATCCATTTTATACATGTTTTATTTTTTAAGAATACAGAAATATAATTTTATTATTCGTCAATATTCATATCACCACCAAACTTGGAATATGAGGGCCTTAAATCAAGCACTATAATGAAAGATCGTTTTCCCATAAGGGGCTTATAGAAACTCAATCCTTTATGCAATACCATATATCATACAATGACAATCATACAATGTGATAGTCAATCTTTCCATGAGCATGGATCTTTGAGTTGCCTTGAATAATAATCCATCCAATTCGAAGCGACACTACAAGAAATTGGAACCGAGAGAATGATTAGTTTTGATATTCATTGCCTTATCTTCCGTTGTTAAAGATATGCCATAAAAAATTATTCGCCGTAAAATCATCTTGTGTACTTATAATTAGCAATGAATTTCATATTCACTATTAGAGGTTCATGTAACGATGATTTTTCCGTTGACTTATTCGTTAAAATTCATAATAATTGTCGCTCAATTTTGCAACGATTAGAAGAAGTAATCAACAAATAACCGTTGTTATATGATTCATTACGGGGAATATGACACTGAATACAATTACTCGATGCGAATTTAAAGAAGTAAGAGACAAATAATATTCATTCTTATATATTTAACTATGGAAGATATGGTAATAAATATTAAATTATTCGTTATCTTAGATCAATTTTCTTGTAATGCGATCAATTATATAGTTCGATTTTGCGATCTCTCCACATCATTGTCGCCAAAGTCCACCATCTCACATGAGGGTTAATTTCTGGTGTCCTTTTACTATGATTTGTGAATCCCTCTTAGGGGGTTCATCTGTATGAGAGTGATATAAAAACTCCCTATGATTAGATCTCTAGAAAGTATGCCCCTATTTTTTACCCTTGTTAAAAAGTCTTGGAAGAACATGTCCAATCTGACAACGCCTTCCATCGTTGGACGACCAAGGTTAAAAGATTAAAACTCGTAATTAAATCGTGAAAAAGAGAAAGGATAGCAGACCTGAATAAATAAATCAAGAAGCTGGAAGAAGAAATCAAAAAGGTTGAAATGGATGCTATTGGGGATCTAAACTTCAATGAAATCAGATGGAAAGAATTAAATTCTAAACTCGAATCACACAAGCTCGATGAATACCTTCTGTGGGAACAGAGAGCCAAAGACAGATACCTTAAAGAGGGAAACTCTAATACTAAGTTTCTCAAGATTCTGGCCTCTAGTAAAGCATCGCGCAACCACTTCACTGCCTTGAGGGGCGAGGATGGCAATCTGGTCCTTGGCATTGAGGGGATTAGCAAGATCATCATTGATTATTATGAGAATCTTTTTACCGACCCCCTACCAAATACCAATGTTTGCAGTATTCATGAGGATTTGGTAGTTCGGTTACCTGACCACATGGTTTTTACTAGACCCTTCACTTTGATTGAAGTGGAAGATACTATCAAGGGGTTTAAACTTAACAAAGCCACGGGTCCCGATGGTCTCTCCATCGAGTTCATAAGACATTGTTGGCCGGTGATCAAGGAGGATTTTTTAATTTTCTTTGCGAAATACAATCATCTAACTTCAATGGTGATGAGCGACCCGAGCGAACGAGGTAAAGGTACTAAATCGGTCGTTGCGACCTCTATCACTCAGAGTCACTCAATCAAGAAAAAAAATCGAACCGCGAAATAGAAATAAAATCAATCAATCAAGGCAAGCGGTCCTAGCTATGGGATTAACCTGGTATAGCTCCCAGGGTCGAACACAAGGAGCACGGGTTGGCCTAGGGCCTACGAAGTAGTAAAAAGAAAATAAAATCAAAGAAAAGTATTTTTAGTGGTTTTTAATAATTTTTATATTTTTTAGGATTTTAGAATATAAAGAAAATAAAAGAAGGCAAATATAAACACACTTTGGCAATTTATTTAACACACCAAAAATCAAGCAAAAATTCAAGAAAAATGGTTTTTATGTTTTTTAGGTTTTTAAGTATTTTTGGTGAATTTTTGGGATTTTTATAAGGTATATTTTATTTTCTAAAAATCAAACAGTGCTAAAAAGAAAGGGTACTGTCCAGCAAGGCCCAAAACCCAAAGATAAAATATCTAAGGATCTCAGAGGGCCCTGGAGGTAATTTTCCTGTATTCTAGAGAAAATAAGGAAAATTTGGGCACCAAAATTATTGTTTTTGGATTTTTAGATTATTTGTTGTAATTTTTATGAGTTTTTAAGGGTTTTTAGATTTTTAGGGTTTTTACTCAATGAAATATAGCCAAAATTGGCTAGAAAATCAAAAAACAAACAAAGAACAGTAGCTAATTTTTTTAGAATTTTTGGGGGTGATTTTATATTTTTTTGGGATTTTTAAACCTAGACAGTAGCTAAAAAGAAGGTTTTTGAATTTTTAAAAATACTAAATAAAATAAAAAATGTCCTCAAAAATTCTCAAAAATCCAACAACATGGCAGGAGCCATGTGTCAAATTTTCATCGAATTTGGAGGTGGTTTGATATTTATTCAAAAATCAAAAAGGGGGCAATGTGCATAGGGACTTAAGTGCAAATACCCGAAATTCTGGGGGTCCAGGTGCAATTTTCCCAGCAAGTCACGCGCGTGGCGCGTGCTTGGGGCACTCAGGGACCTTCTGGTAATAAAAACCAACTCCTAGGACCTTTTGGTAACTCGTACCAAAAAGTCCAAGGGCACGGTTGCAATTTACCCACTAAAATCCGCACATGTAGAAATAAAGTGTTCACAGGGGCACAAATGCAAATACCAGAAAGTATCTTTTCATTCAATAACCCAACAGAACTACAGGATAAGGGATGCAAATAACCCAAACAAGGCACGTGGCGAAGCACGTGAGTTCACACACACAGGGGCATAAAAGCAAATAAAAACAAGCACATGGTCCACAGTGCAATTTACCCTACGTAAATAAAACTAATAAAATATTTACAGGACTAAGACTAAAAAGACAAACTAAGAGGGGGCACTAAGTAATTTACCCTTTTATTAATGTCGAGGGGCGGATGCGCGACGCGTGGCGGATCGAACGGCTGGATTGACGCGCCGCACACCAAAGGGGAACCTCGACGCGATCCGACGGCTGGAGTACGTCCACGTGGAAGATCTAACCGCTGTGGCACGTCGTGGGGTTGCGAAGCAGTCCTAGCTCGGATCGGATGGCTGAGGTAAAGCCACGTGCTCGATCGGATGGCTGAGTGGGTGGTGGCTTGACCTCGCTGACTCAACGGTGGTGATCGACCCTCTGGAGATCTGATGGTCCGTGCGGCTCCGTAGATGAACGGGCGTGATGAGAACTGGAGCTCAAGGTCGATCTGACGGTCGGGGAGGATGGTGGAAGAACTGGCGGCCGGCGAGCTTCGCCGACCCCCTGCGTGCACGGTAGTCCTCGTCGACCGCTCCTGAGGTGCGAGAAAGCTTCCTCGTGAAGCTCCGCACCCGATGTACTGCTCCGATGGAAGAGAGGAGCTCAGGAGAGCTCCAGCGACGTCGAGGAACGGGAGCTGCTGTGCTCTGAAGCTCCGACCTCCAGATGAGGTCGAAGGACCTGGAAACCTGCACAGAAAGAAAGAGGGGTCGAGGGCAAACTGCCTCGACCCGTCAGAGCGGGCGGAAAGTGGCCGATGGTGCGATGCGAAGGCTCTCCGGCGAGCGGCGGAGGGGTGAGAGCCGAGACCTTGCTCCTGGGCGAGACAAGGGGTGTGAAGGGGCGGAGTAGGTGGAGAGAAGTCTGGCGGAGGTGGTGGCGTAGTCGGATGGTCGGATGGGTAGACGGAAACGGCAGATGGCAGCGGCGGAGCTAAAACTACTGAAATGCAAAAAATCGAAAACTAAGCTAATCTATGGCCTAACTAAGCTACCTGATGGCTGATGTCGACTGGGCTGGAGCCGATGAAGCTCCCGGTCGTTGCCTCAAGGGGCCGTCGAGTTCCCCGAGGCTCAGGCGCGCTTGCGGCGGCGCACGGCGGCGATTACCACCGGATCAGTGATTTCCGGCTGCCCAGGCCTCGCTGCAACTCCACCGGCCACGGCTGTCACTCAGGGATGATGGAGGAGCTCACAGGCGCCGAGGGGAAGATCAAAGATGGCGTGAATAGGTCGCCGGTGACGACACTAAATAGTGTGGAAGATCCGAGAAGATGATGATCGGGCGAGGTGCTCGGACTTCGGATCTAGCAAACCCACCCCGGGCGAGGGTCCTGGATGTCCAGCGTGCAATCGGAGCCCGGGGTTAGCGGTAATGGCGGTCGGATCGAGCGGGAGAAAAATCGAGAAATCGGGTCGGTCCGCTGATCCGCGAAAGAGGAAGGTCCGCGGGGGAAGTTGACCGAGGTCAACAGTCCCCCGTGGACCAATCAGGAGCCGCCAATTATTGCATCTTTATTTGATTTTTTTGGGCCATAAAATGGCTGAATTTCCAAAAACTTAAAACATGAAATATTTTTAATTTATTTTTTTCTATTTTTTTGTGATTTTTAATTAATTTTTGGAAATAAAAATAAGGTATTTACAATATAGGTCTATACATAGGTATATATACAATATATGATTTTTGATTTTTGATTTTTAATTAGTTATTTTTATACATTTTTATTCCTATTTTATATTTTATTTATTTATAGGATAAAATGAGGAATAAAAAGCTATTTTTATTTTATTTTTATTAATTATATACATGGGTAAAGTAAATAGTTATGTACACTATATACATGGCATATGTACAATATGTTTTTGCATTTTTAATTTTGTAATTTTTATTTGATTTTTGTTTTGTTTCTTTTTATTTATTTTATTTACAATATATACAATAGATTATTTACAAAAAGTTTTGGAAAATAATTTTATTTATTTATAAGGTTAAATAAATAGGGAAGGTGGTTTATGTACATGGTGTAAGGGTATTTTTTTGGTCTTTTTGATTTTTAAATTTTTATTTTGTTTTTAATAGTGTATAAATATATACAAAATATATACAAACATATTTTTGGATGAGGAAAATATTATTTATTTATTTACATAAAATATGTACACATGTGAGCCCCTATCTCCCTCTACTTGGCTTTTATGCGGTCAGGCCCATGCTGAGCCCTCCCTTGGGTTAGGTTGCTCAATATTTATTCTAAATATTTCCCTCTTTTTCTTTTTCATCTTTATTCTTTTATTTTTGCACAAAAACATGCTAATTATCTATATTTACAAAAATGCATGCCTTTGCTAATTTTTCCTATTTACACATATCTACATGCATTTGCATAGGTTTTTGTAGCTAAAATATAAGAATAAAGAGTGATGAATGGGTATTCATCACCCCCCTATACTATACTTTGCTAGTCCCTTAGCAAACACTTATTTGAAAAAGAAGTGAAAAAGAAGTGAAAAAGAAAGAAAAAGAAAAAAGAAAAAGAAAAAGAGAATGTACATGGATCAAGGTTGATTATTAAACTTACCTTCATTAAATTGAGGTATGGAGCTTAATCAGATCTTTGGATTATTAATGTGTCGGAACCTTATTTAGACTTAAGCTTAAAACCTAACAGCCTCTAAGTTCCACTATTCTATAGCCAAGACTCCTCAATGCTCCAGATCAGAACAAGTCACCAATCACAAACCCTGAAGACCATGAATCTTTTCTTGTCCTGTGAAAGTGAGGTCTAAGCTCTCCACCTCAGAAATGGCAACTTGACAACCCTCCCCAACAAGGTAACTCTATGACCTCAATCTGGCCACTCTTTCCTCGAGGAGCGGGGTATTCCCTTCTAAGTTCAAGTACAACCGGCTCAAGAAGAGGGGGAAGAAGAGAATGGGTCAAGGTCAGTGTAGCCAAGTACCCTTGGGAGCTTGACCAGTGTAGCCAAGTCTCCCTGCTGCAAGCTACAACAGGTGGATCATGAAACCAAGCTTTGCTTATTGCACTTATATACATACTCCGGTGGGATTATCATTTTCTCTCAGACCCACCACTTTTTTGGAGTTCTTTTCTTTTTGCATTTTTTTTTCGAGTGCATCTATACAACATGTACATGTGCAGCATATATACAAGGAGTTTTTCCTCTTGAGCCAGTAGACTATCCCTCTTTTGAAGCTTTATTGCAACCCACAACTCCCGTCGTTAGACCTCATGGCAACCAGACCAAGTTGAGACGCACTTCCTTCATTAAATGAAGAAGAGAGGTTCCGCCTAGAAGTACTACCCTCATATGCTACCCCAAGCCAAGGAAGACTGCCTCCTCACCACCTCATCCGTAGAGAGCTCGGTGCATAGTGCGGTTGTCCAAGTAAAGCCATAATCTATATGAGTCATGTGTTGTTGTTAAGTGCTCTACTTAGGCTCATTGAGATGACATGTGATCATAGCCTAGTGGACTCAAAGAATTAAGTCACCATGGACCTGAAAAGCCTTAAACCTAAGCCCAATAAGGTTCCTCTTAGAAATTAGGTGGATTAAGATCTTAATCAAGCTCCATTTCTCAATTTGATTCCAGGCTAGTTTAAATGTCAACTGTCATCCAGAAAACTATATACATATGTACAAAAAGATGCATATTTACATAAATTTTACAATCATGCAAAAATTTTTGAAAAATGTTTTGAAATCATGAATGATGATGCATGAAGTGCAAGTTTTGCAAAAAGATATTTACACACATTTACACAAGATTTTTGCAAACTTTTGATTTTCAAAACATTTTGGAAAAATTTTGTACTATATACATAATTTTGATACAAAAATATTTACACAAGCTTTACACACAAAAGATTTTTGAAATCATTTTTACAAAAATAATTTGTACACTAGCTATGTATGTGCAAATAAAAGAAGATTATGTACATGAAAAATTTTTAATTTTTGTGGTTTTTAGCCATTTTTATTTATTAACACACTCACACAAAGTACGAGTTATGGCTAAAGTATATATGAAATATATACACACCCCCCTATACTTAGCTCGAACGATGTCCTCAGAGTCAAGAGCGATGAAGAAGACATAACTCGTGCTATGTATAGGGAAGTGAAAAGGAAAGCTATACAAAAGGAAAATGAAAAGTCAAGAAGGGACTCGGGTCTTCCCCCTATACTTAGGATCAAGTAATCCTAAGTATAGCAGGCTGTACACGAAGGGAAAACCGAGTGGAGAATGTACAGGGTCTACCCCCCCTATACTTAGGGTAAGATATCCCTAAGTATAGGCAGCGAAACCGGGGTAGACAGATACGAAGAAAATGACGAATATATACAAGAAGGAGGACATCACTCCCCCAATACTTAAGGTGAAGAACCTTAAGTATAGGCAGCAACAGAAGTGATGGAACAGAACGAAGAACAACCCGGTGTTTTCACCCCCCTATACTTAGGATGAGAAATATCCTAAGTATAGCAAAGATAATCCTAGGTGAGACCTGGGGTGGAAACAAGAACGGAAGAAAGAAGGATCAAAATAAGACGAAACACGTATATACAAAAGAGTACAATGTTGAGGTGCCTCTCAACAAGCGCTAGATTTTACGCCCCTAGCTGGGCGCAAAGGTTAGGATAATGCAGTATCAAGGTTCAGGACGGCATCGGTAAGGCGAATGCCGTACTGTCGCCGCAGTCTCGGTGTGAGAACAACGACGAACTCCAAAGTGTAAAGTAAGACACCCAGGTATGCAATCAAGCGGGTGTCTGCTACCGGCCAAGGATATGGAAATAAGTGATCGGGATCCGGTAGCACAAAGGAAATCATCGGCTCTGGTTCATACTGGAGTGGAAGTGTGGAGCCGAAGAAATCAAACGTGGAGAAGGATAGATCAGTCATGGAATCCTCCACGTCAATCACCGTCTCAAAAAGATGTGGAAGGTCAGGATCAGGAGACTCTCTAAGAAGACTGATATCCGATGAATGAAATAGGATCAGATCAGGTGAATCATCGAATATCTCCAGGATGGGCTCATCCTCGCGAGGGTCGTCGAGGTGAGAAGATTCAGAATCAGAATGATCTAAGGACTCGGTTTCGTGTTCCGCCAGATCGGAAACACGCTCAGTAGGCGAAACCGAGTACTCATCGAGTGCGGCATCATCCCACAGATAACCCTAGGAGATGGATGCAGGATCAGAAGTGAGAAGAAGAGGATCTAGATGGGCATCTGCGCTGCTATCAAGTATCCACTCAGTGCACCAGGCTGCATCATCATCTGAAGTGTAAGTCTCGGCAATCTGGAAGCAGGAGAAGGTACTAGTCAATACTGCGGAAGCTGGAAAAGTGTCTGCAGCTGATCCTCGCTCTGCGGCTATGCTGGCTGTCAGCTGGTCCTCAGGAAGTGTATCTCTCTCAACAAAGTGGAGGACAAAAGGCTCGAGGACGGGACTCTCTATGTCTGTACTCTCAAAGTGTTGTCCTTCCTCAAGCTGTGGCTGCTGGGCTGAGTCCTGGTGACTGTCTGCATCCAAGAAGTGTCTCTGCAGAAAGGAGACTGACTCCGCCGGGACTGGAAGCTGAAGTGTCTGAATCAATGGCTGCAAAAGCTGGGGCTCCTCCGGCTCCTGGAGTATCAGAAGATCTGATATCCAAGACTCGTCAACAGGGAACTCTGGGGCTGACTCGAACTCCAACTGGAAGGCCAACGGGAACTCAAGTAGACTCTGGGTCCGAACCTCTGCTATCGCTGTCATCTCCTCTGTCAATGGTGCGGCATCATCCAAATCCTCGGGCTGGTGTGTAGAAACTGTCTCATCGTGCAAAGTGACACACCGCACTGGTACAACATCGTCCTCATGTGTTGTCCCGACCATGGCATCTCGCGAAGAAGATCTCTGTGACAGTAACCTCGAGATGGTATCCAGTAGGTGAATGTCGGAACTGCGGTGTGAACCGCCACATGTGGTAATCACCAGTGCTATCTGCTCTGCGGTCATCCCCCGCATGGAGATCTCTATCAAGTCTGTAAGTGGAAGTCCGTGCTCAGGGAATCTCCTCAAGAGGTCAAGAAACCTCGGCCATGCCTCGTGCAATGGCTCCTGGGGGTCAACTGAAAAGTCCATGATCAAAGACCGCATAAACTCTGCTCTGCGTGGAGGGAAGTATCTCTGTAGAAACTCTCGGCGTAGCTCTCCCCACGTCTCGAATGTCCTTCCCAATCTTCGGTGCCACCTCATGGCTCTGTCGTGAAGCGTGAATGGGAAGGTCCTGCTCATCAGCTCCTCTGCAGTGACGTCTGAATATCTCTGTGCTCTGCAAAGCTCTTCGAAAGCGGACAGGTGAAGATAAGGCTCCTCGTGCGCCTCTCCTGAAAATGTCGGCAGTCGCTGAATGTAATCCAACTCCAAGATGAATGGACCTAATGTAGAAGCTGACTGAGCTCCATGTGCTATCTGCTCCTCCATCCCTCCGGAATAGGATATGTCTGCTAATCTCCACTTCTCTCTCTGGTCACCAACGGAGTGCGCTCTCAACTCAGTGATGAATACCCATTCATCACTCTTTATTCTTCTATTTTAGCTACAAAAACCTTTGCAAATACATGTAGATATGTGTAAATACAAATAAATACCAAAAGCATGCATTGTGTAAAAACCTATAATTAGCATGTTTTTGTGCACAAAATAAAAGAATAAAGAGCAAAAAGAAAAAGAGGGAAATATTTAGCATAAATATTGAGCAACCTAACCCAAGGGAGGGCTCAGCATGGGCCTGACCGCATAAAAGCCACAAGTAGAGGGAGATAGGAGCTCATTTGTGTATATCTGTAAATAAATAAAACTATTTATTTTCCTCACCCAAAAAGATGCTTGTACATATTGTATATTCTATTAAAAACAAAATAAAAAGATAAAAAAATCAAAAAGCCAAAAATACCCTTCCTTCACCTTGTGCATACACCACACCTTTGTATTTATTTAACCCTATAAATAAATTCATTTATTTTCTAAAATTTTTTGTAAATATTCTTTGTTACATGTTGTAAATAAAATAAATAACAAGAAACAAAATAAAAATCAAATAAAAATCACAAAATTGAAAATACAAAAATAACATTGTATTTATACCATGTATATAAATGTATATATTTATTTATTTCACTCTTGTTTATAATTGATAAAAATCAAATAAAAATATTCTTTTATTCCATAATTCATCTTGTAAATAAATAAAATACAAAATGGGCATAAAAATACAAAAAAAATAACAAATAAAAAAATCAAAAATAAAAAATCCAAGTAGTGTACATATACCTATATATAGAGCTAACCTATTTTTATTTCCAAAAATTAAATAAAAATCACCAAAAAATAGAAAAAAATAAAAGAAAAATATTTCATGTTTTGAGTTTTCCCTAATTCAGCCTATTTCTACCCTAAAAAAATAAAACAAAAATCAATAACACGTGGCCGCTCCTGATTGGGCCACGGGGGAATGTTGACCCCAGTCAACTCCCCCGCGACCCTTTCCTTTTCTGGAAACCGCGCGCCGCGCCCATCTTCCCCGATTTTTCCCACGCGACTCCAGCTGTCTCCCACTCAACCCCCGCGCCCGGACTCTTCGCCGCACATCCCTCTCCCTCGCCGGATCCTCCGCCATCAGAATCACACCTTCCATTGCTGTCGCCACTCAACCCTAGACGCCCCGGTCACACTATATATCCTTCACCTCCGCCGCCCTCGCGCCGCATCTTTGGCCCATCCCCTTCTTCCCCGTGACCTCCATCGGCATAGCCTGAGTGACAGCGAGCTTTTGCCCGTGTTGCAGTGAGGCGAGAGGGGCGATTCCATCGATCCGGCGTAACCTCGCCGTCCTTGCTCCGCCGCCGCGTCGAGCACCGAGCTTCAGGCGTTGACGACCTTCGAAGCTACGACCAGGAGATAGCCCATCTCCAGCATAGTCTACTTCAGCCATCAGGTAACCTTAGATCCCTCTAGTTTAGCTTAATTTTAGATTACGCCCAATTCCGACCTCCGACGCATACCTCCGATTCCGGCCACTCCGATCACCCATTTTCCAATCCGACTCGATCAGCACCTTCACGACCTCCTCACGCACCTTCTTCACCCCTCCACACAACCCAGATCGCACAGGATCTGGGAGTCGAGCTCCCTCGCCGTCGCTTCGCCGGAGCTCCTCCGCCACGCCGCACCTTCCACCTTCACGCCACCTAACCGGGTCGAGGCACTTTGCCCTCGACCCGCGAAGCTTCTTGAATACTTTGCAGGTCCAAAGGGAGCCATCTGAGGTCTCCCAACTTCCAGCCAGGAGCTTCTTCTCTGCCGGCCTTGCTCGAGCTCCTCGGAGCTTGGTTTGACCACCGGAGAACCGCAGCAGCTGCGCACCTTCACGCCGGAGCTTCTCCGACCTTCAGGCGCAGCAGAGGAGACCGGAGGCACCTTCACGAGGCCGGCGAAGTTCGCCGGCCACCTGTTCTTCGAAGACCCTCCATCGCCGTCAGATCCGCCTCATCGCTCCAGATCCGATCTTAGCCGTTCGATCGAGGAGCTGCTTCCACCGTCCGATCAGAGGAGGAGTGATCTGGAGCGCCCACCAGCCGCAACCGTCCGATCACCCACGTGGACGCGCTCCAACCGTCAGATCAGGCCAGCGTTTACAGCGTTAAAGGCGCGTTGCTTCTCCACCGTTGGATCTGCCACGCGTCACCATCGGGCCGTTGCTATTAATAAAGGGGTAAATTTCATAGGACCCCCCTCTGTTTATCGTATTTTATTTCAGTCCTGTAATTTTTAATTTCAGTTGTTTATTTTCTGGGTTATTTGCATCAAGGACCTTGCGCTTAATTTTTATTGCACTTATACCCCTGCCAGTAGAGACCCACGTGCTTGGGCACGTGTATTTCGGGTTATTTGCAATGTATGCCTTGTAGTTCTGGATGTTTTGAATTGAATGAAATGTTTTGATTAATTGCATTTATACCCCTGTGAACACTTTATATGCGCATGTGCGTTTTTATTTTGGGTTATTTGCATATAGGTCCCTGGACTTTTGGTACTTGTTACCAATAAGCCCTCGGAACTTATTTTTCTTACATTTAGGTCCCTGTGTGCCCCAGACACGTGCTTGGCACGTGATTTCTTGGGTATTTTGCACCAGGACCCCAGAACTTTTGGGTATTTGCATTTAGGTCCCTGTGCACAGTGCCCAACCTTTCTTTTTGAATAAAATATCAAACGAACTCCAAATCCAATGAAATTTTGACACATGGCTCCTGCCATGGTGTAGGAATTTCTATGATTTTTGGGGACATTTTGGATTTCATTTATTATTTTTAAAAATTCAAAAACCCTTATTTTTGCTACTGTTTGACTTTAAAAATACCAAAAAAATATAAAAACTCCACTAAAAATTCCAAAAAAAATTAGGCATTGTTGTTTACTGGTTGCTTGATTTTCTAGCCAATTTTGGCTATTTTTCATCACATAAAAACCTTAAAAATTGAAAAACCCCTAAAAACTCATAAAAATTGTAGTAAATAAATTAAAAATCCAAAAACAATAATTAGGGTGCCCAAATTTTCCTTATTCTTTATAGAATATAGGAAAATTACCTTTAGGTTTTTTTGAGATCCAAAATTATTTTATTTTGTGGTCTTAAGCCTTGCTGGACAGTACCCTACATTTTTGCATTGTTTGATTTTTAATAATTATTTTGTCCATTAGAAAAATTCCAAAAATTCACCAAAAACAGTAAAAAACGTAAAAAACATAAAAACCATTTTTCCATAATTTTTGCATCATTTGTGTGTCTTGTATAAATTGTTGAAGTCCCCTTGCATTTGCATTCCTTCATTTTCTCATCTTTTAAAAATCTAAAAAAAAATTCCAAAACAAATAAAAACTAAAAAAAGACTCTTTGGGATACTTGACTACATCGTAGGCCGCAAGGCCAATCTGTGCTCCTTGTGTTCGACCCTGGGAGCTATACCAGGTTAATCTTATAGCAGACCGCTCTTTCTTGTGCTTGCTTGATCTATTTTGTGAGTGGTTTATTTTCTTGATTTACTCAGCCCGATTGATTGAGGTCGCAACGACATTGTGATTTATTTCTTTAGACCTTTTACCTTAGTCATTTGGGCGGTGATCACTCAGCAACAGCATCGTCCGGGTCTCTCATCTGCTCTAGCTGGTATCCTCGGACATCTAGCACAGCATGCCCAAGGTGATGAGATGAAAGGGAGGGAGGGAGCGGGAGGTTGGTCGGAGATCCGACCTCCCTAGAAGGTGGGCTGGAGTGATGGTCAGAAGACGGAGAAGAAGCCGTAAGAGTCGGCTCAAAGTGAGGGGGATCCATCATCCAGGGGTAAAGGAGAAGAGAAATGAAGGGAGGTGAGGGAGGGAAACAAGATCGAAGGGATCTGGCAATCAAACAAGATGAACAAGCAAACCCCCAATTCACCTACGCACCCAGAGCTGAAGACCGAAGGGATCGGTCAATTATCTTGTCAATTTTATTTTAGATGATCATCCAGTCTATCAGAGCGATTACGTGAGGTAAATAGGTGTCCAAATCTCTCTCAACCGACTGTCCCGTACTGAAAGCCGGTAATCAGTCAAGAAAAGATCGGAGGCTCTATCCTAATGTGCGGATCACTCTCTCGCTCATCCAAACCAGACAAGGGGGGGGGTTACTCTCCCCAAGACAGATTTTCAGTGAAGTGTCTTTTAGGTCCAGTATGATTAGCAGTCCCGATTTTATTGTTTTTGTTTTTAGATATTTTTCAATAAAAAGAAACGCCTAACGAATTTTTCGATTCTCCTGATTATTAAGTCCAAAACAGGGGGGAGAAGTCGAAAAAGCCGATGCACGAGAAATCAATGATGCATGCAAAGTCAGAAATGCGTACCTGCCTCCAGCTCTCTACATGCAAAATGATCCGCGCATAAAATAAAGACAGAATTAAAACTAAGCTAAATGATGCAGCGGGAAAAAGCCGAGTCCTAGACGAGCAACTTCTAGCGAAGAACCGTCTAACCGGTCACCGATCTCCAAGCCAAAGGGTCCGATCTTGGCTCGTCCCTCCCCTGCCCGACAAATCGGGGGTAGGAGTAAGCGCTTTACAGGACGAGCTACGGCACGTAGGCTACGGAGGCTAGCGAGTCGGTTATTTTTATTATTTATTTTAAGTAGGTCCAATTACGGTCTATAGGAACAGATAGGCAATTAAGGTGTGTGGATCCTACTCAACTACGTCACAATCACCAGAAAGTCCTAAGTCTAGGGGCTCGAGCAAAAACCGCGAAAAACCGGAAAATGACAGTAAGAAAGGAAAAAGAAATCCGCGAGAAAAGCCGCGAAAAAGCCGCGAGGTCCTAATGGGTCCCCCGAGCACACCGGTGCTCGGCGAAACAGACCCGCTACGGTAGTGTCCACAAAGAGTCTCAGAAGTGTCCTGTATTATTACAATAATAATGAATAAAATAAAACAAAACTATCCTAATACCTCACCCACCCACTCTCTCTCTCTCGCTCTCTCCTGCGGCTTCGTAGAGAAAGAAGCCGCCTCCAAGTGCCGCGGCTGCACCGGCTCCTCGAAAGTAGCCTCCGCGGTCCTCGGGCCCTCGCAAGAAACAGAGAAGAGTGGTCAGTCCAGAAAGAATAATCAAATAATAGAGAAAAATAAAAGGAAATAAAAGTGAGGGTATATGTGCAAAAATGGAAATAAAATAATCACACAAAATAAAACAAAAATAAAAAGAAAAGAAAATCAAAATAAAACAAAAAGAAAATAGATACAAAAACCGCGAAAAGCCGCGAGCTCCGAAGAGCTGCGAAAAGCCGCGAAAATAAAAACGAAAATAAAAAACAACACTACTAAGCCATGCTCCCCGGCAACGGCGCCATTCTGATGAGCGACCCGAGCGAACGAGGTAAAGGTACTAAATCGGTCGTTGCGACCTCTATCACTCAGAGTCACTCAATCAAGAAAAAAAATCGAACCGCGAAATAGAAATAAAATCAATCAATCAAGGCAAGCGGTCCTAGCTATGGGATTAACCTGGTATAGCTCCCAGGGTCGAACACAAGGAGCACGGGTTGGCCTAGGGCCTACGAAGTAGTAAAAAGAAAATAAAATCAAAGAAAAGTATTTTTAGTGGTTTTTAATAATTTTTATATTTTTTAGGATTTTAGAATATAAAGAAAATAAAAGAAGGCAAATATAAACACACTTTGGCAATTTATTTAACACACCAAAAATCAAGCAAAAATTCAAGAAAAATGGTTTTTATGTTTTTTAGGTTTTTAAGTGTTTTTGGTGAATTTTTGGGATTTTTATAAGGTATATTTTATTTTCTAAAAATCAAACAGTGCTAAAAAGAAAGGGTACTGTCCAGCAAGGCCCAAAACCCAAAGATAAAATATCTAAGGATCTCAGAGGGCCCTGGAGGTAATTTTTCTGTATTCTAGAGAAAATAAGGAAAATTTGGGCACCAAAATTATTGTTTTTGGATTTTTAGATTATTTGTTTTAATTTTTATGAATTTTTAAGGGTTTTTAGATTTTTAGGGTTTTTACTCAATGAAAAATAGCCAAAATTGGCTAGAAAATCAAACAACAAACAAAGAACAGTAGCTAATTTTTTTAGAATTTTTGGGGGTGATTTTATATTTTTTTGGGATTTGTAAACCTAGACAGTAGCTAAAAAGAAGGTTTTTGAATTTTTAAAAATACTAAATAAAATCAAAAATGTCCTAAAAAATTCTCAAAAATCCAACAACATGGCAGGAGCCATGTGTCAAATTTTCATCGAATTTGGAGGTGGTTTGATATTTATTCAAAAATCAAAAAGGGGGCACTGTGCACAGGGACTTAAGTGCAAATACCCGAAACTCTGGGGGTCCAGGTGCAATTTTCCCAGCAAGTCACGCGCGTGGCGCGTGCCTGGGGCACTCAGGGACCTTCTGGTAATAAAAACCAACTCCTAGGACCTTTTGGTAACTCGTACCAAAAAGTCCAAGGGCACGGTTGCAATTTACCCACTAAAATCCGCACATGTAGAAATAAAGTGTTCACAGGGGCACAAATGCAAATACCAGAAAGTATCTTTTCATTCAATAACCCAACAGAACTACAGGATAAGGGATGCAAATAACCCAAACAAGGCACGTGGCGAAGCACGTGAGTTCACACACACAGGGGCATAAAAGCAAATAAAAACAAGCACATGGTTGATGAACGGGGAAAATCAAGGGTCTAGATATCTCACAAGGCGAGAAATCAAGTCGCTGAATTGACCACTTAAAGATCCCCAGATCAATCAACAATTAACCCACAATAAATATATGCAATGAATATCCAAAAATGTGGAGTTAAAATTTATTATAACTCTACATGTAAAATGTGTATAGGTGTAAGTACAGGTAGAGGTCGAACACTGGGAGGCGAATGGTTGTATGTAATGTATTGTTCAATTATTCAATCAATTGTTCATGTACTTTTATTGTTTTTGTGGGTTTTGGGTTTTGTAATTTTTTTATATTTTTGTTTTTATAATTTTTATTTTGATTTTATATTTTATACTTTTTTTATTATTTTTTTTATATTATTAATTATACAAATATATATACTATATATATATATAAAGAGATATATATATATAAGAAGAGAGAGAGAAGTAATATAGAATATATATATATATATATAAACATAAAAACTTAATATATAGATATATATATATAAACATAAAAACTTAATATATAGACATATATTTTTTCTTTAATTTTTTTTTAATTTTTTTTATATTTCTAATTTTTATGTATTTTTCAATTCAAAAATGTCCACAATATAGGACTAAATAAATAGCCGTAAATAATTTGGGTTTTTTTTAAAATATCAAATAATACCCAAAATTGCCCAAATTAATTTTCACATATTCATAATAATATATAGATAATTATAAAAGAGAGAAATGTATTTTTAGGTTTTTTAAAGAGTTTTTCTAATTTTTATGTTGATTTTGGGGTTTTATGATTTTTATCTTTTTTCTTTTTCACTTTTTTAGGGTTTTTCATTTTCTGGACTCAATATGTATATAATTATACTATATATATTTTTTTGGAATTTTTCACAAACATTTTCTAATTTTTTTGTATTTTCTAATTTAAACAGTACAAAAATGGCTTCTTTTTCATTTTTAATAATTAGGAAAAATGCAAAAATTGCGAAATAAAATATGTGCGTGAACAAGCATGGCATGGAGCATCTATCCTAATTCTTGTGGATTTTTAGAAGCCTAATAGGTATTTTTAATAAATAGATAAAGACACAAAAAGTAATTAAGCCTGGCAGGGGCATTTTTGCAAATAAAATAACATCCAGGGGCACATGTGCAAAAATACCAGAATATTATAACGTGTTTTGCAATTTTAAGGACTAAAACTAATTAACTAAACCCGCCAGGGTCCCCTTGCAATTTAACCATCACGCGGGACAGCACGTGATCCGCACTCACAGGGACCGAAACGCAATTACAGAAAATGTCGGGTCCTGGTTGCAATTTTTCACAAAAATAATACACTGAATATTTTATTTAATGGACTAAACATAAACATGCAAATCTGCAGGGGGACTTGTGCAATTTTACCACCTCACGTGGGACTACACGTGAGGTGACGTGGACTGGACCCAAGTTTAATATGCAAACAATACAGGGGGTCATATGCAAAAGTTCCACATTATTTACCACGTTATATTTTATTTACAATATTAAATATTAAATTTACAAAAATGCAGGGGCTAGATATGCAATTTACCCCTAAAATAGGCACTATCCGACGGCTGATCTTCGTTCACTTGACACGTGGCGCCTCCACGTGCGCCGATGACGCTTCGCCGATGGAGCGCTGAGATTAGATCAGCCCCGCTGATCTGACGGTGGGCACGATGCTTCATCGGACGGTGGCTGTTCGATCTGGACCTTCGTCTTCATCCAACGGTAGAGAGCACATCTGGAAGAACAGGGAAGAACGCTCGCCTGGGCGAGCTTCCTCCGCTCGGATCTCGCTCCTCCGCCGGTCTTCGTCGCACCTGAAGGTCTCAATCGCTTCCTGGAAGGGTCTTCTACCTGCTGGAGCTGTTGGATCGGCCTGAGGCAGCCTGGAGCACAGCAGCGAGCTCGGGGAAGAAGGGCGGCTCCAGGTACCTCCGCCGGCCTTAAGATCGTCTCCTGGTGCTCCCCTTCGCACCTAACCTGCACAGGAAGGAATTACGGCTCGAGGGCGTTCTCCTCGACCAGAGGTTTGAAGCTGTCAGCGTAAAATGGGGCGAGGTGGCGATGCTCCGGCGAAGCGGCGGAGTCGAGCATCGATTCGCGGAACCAAGGGGGCTCCGGTTGGTATGAAGTGGATGGAAGGTGGAGAAGGCGAATAGGAACGAAATGAGGGCGAAAGCGAGTCGGAAAACGGTTGGGAACACGGTGAACAGCTCGCCGGAGCGGAGCTCCGGCGAACTACGAATCGGCCATTCTACGCTAATCTACTGGACTAAAGGCTAAATAAAAGGCGGAATTAAAATGCTGGAACAAAAATCTAACTAAAATAAGTAAAAGCGCAGCTCTTATACCTGGGGGCCGCCAGGGAGCAGGGTGGTCGCCGGAGCACCACCGCGTCAAAATTTCTCCGACCTCCGGCCAAGTCGAGGGGCTGGGCGACTCCTCCTGTCACGAGGAACACACCAGGAGCAAGAACAAGGCGTTTTGGTGGAGTGAAAATGGCCAAATTCGGCAGAGGAGGAGGAAGCTTTTATTTATACACAATTCTGAAGACCCCCAGTGACCGGCGGTTATTAATGAATTGGTGGTATGCACAATGGATCCAAGATCTCGGCGGGATTCACGGATGGTCAGGGAACATTTTTCATGAAGGGATCGAAGGCGATGGATGATAGATTCGTGCGGGAAAAAAGGGAGAAGACGGGCGAAAAGATAGTGCCCGTCAAGTCAAGCGGCTGGAGGCCGAGTTGACTGGGGTCAACTCGCGGAGGGACCTGATTGGTCCACCTCAGCCGCTACACGCCAAAACAGGGATCCTTATTGGAAAATGCATTATTTAACATAGTAAATGATTTTATTAATTTTTGCTTATAAAATAAAAAATGTGTATTAATTAATGTAGTATTTATTTATGGTTTTTATTTATTTTTTTGAAGTATTTTATTACGGTTTTATTAAAATAATATGTATATGTATGTATTTTATATGTATTTTTGTATATTTTATTTTTAGTTTATTTATTTTATTTTATTATTTTAGTTTCTTATTTTATAATTTTATAACTTATTTTTATGAGTATAAATATATTTTTATTTTATTTTTATGAGTTTATTTATATATCTAAATAAATAGGTATATATGCATGTAAATATACTTATGGGTATTTTATCTGTATATTATATACATTTTATTTATTAAATGAATTTTATTAATTTTTATTATGGATTTGTATTTTTAATAAGATATATATAATATGTACATGATTACAAAAATATAAATGAATAAAGAATAAAAATCCCTTTTATTTATGTACATGAGGTAGTATAGGTATTTTGTCTATGTATTACATATAGACTTATTTTTATTTTACAAATTCTTTTTGGGTTTCCTTTTAATGTTAATATGCACATGATTTATATACATTATTTACAAGATTCTAAAAATATAAAAATAATAAATAGTAAATAAAATGAATATTTTAATCAGGTATTATGTACAAGAAGGGCCAAAAACCTAACTTCCACAGATGGACTCCAAAAAATATGAAACCAATTTTATAAAATAGTTTATGAAATGCTATATACAATTAAAGGTGAGTTTGGGTGATTTGGAGTTTTTATTTGTAAGATATGGGTCTGTGAAGTTGAGATTTTTGCTTTTTATTTTGTGTATAAAATGTACACTGTATATTATTTTCACATAAACTCAATTTTGTATTTTTATTTACATTATTATCTACAACTTTTATGTACAAAAGATTTTAATTTGATGAATAAATAATTCTTTACAAAATAGGTGTCAAAAATGCATAAATGAATGAATAAATAAATGAGGTATTTATTGTATTATTGGCCCTTATCTCCCCCTACTTTATTCCTTGTCGACCAATTCCATTCTGGACTTGGTCTCGGGGTTAGGGTCATAAAATATTTGCAATATTTTATTCCTTTTTCTTTTCTTCTCTTTATTCTATAATTTTGGCATTTAAAAACCTTATTTAATGTACAATAAATACAAGAAACAATGGATGCTATTATATACAAATTAATGCTATTTACATGCATTTGCTGGGGTTTTTAAGGCCAAAATGATAGAATAAAGGTGATGAAATGGAGATTCATCACCCCCCTATACTTGCCTTTGCTAGTCCCTAGCAAATACTTATGCAATAAGTACAAAAAGAAAAAAGAATAAGAAGAAAAGAAAAAGTAAAAATAATGAATTTAAAGAATAAATTGGATTGATCATGATTATTAAACTCATCTGTACAAAATCAAAGTTTGGAGCTCAAGTTAGACCTTGGTGTGAGAATGTGTGTGGAACCTAGTCGGAAACCAAATTTAAAACGCAACAGCCTTCGAGAGTCACAGAACTTGGTTCAAATCACCTCAATAACCAGGTCAGAACTAGCCTACACCATACACAAACCCTTATGACTATGAAGCTGACTTGTACGGTGTAAGTGATGGTGGCTCTCCCCAACTGAAATGACAAAGGAACTGACTTCTCCAGAATGACAACCCAATGATTCCCTAATCCAGCCCTCTACCGTCAAGGAGCGGGGTATTCCCTTCTAAGTTCAAGTGGCATCCGACTCAAGAGGAGGGGGGGTAGAGAAAAGAATGGACGGTAGCCAGTGTAGCTACCTATCCTAGGAATGCAAGACCAGTGTAGTCAAGTCATCCAGCTGCAGGCTCACATGGTATAGCTTTGATGCTCAAGCTTGCTTATTTTCTATACAACAAATATACATTCTCTTGCAGGCACTTTTATTTTTATTTACAAGCCTGTCCACTTTTTTGGATTTTTTTTTTCAACATACTATGTACAGCAGCATTTACATAAGGACTTTTTCCTCTTGAGCCAGAAGACTATCCCTCTTTTGAAGCTTTATTGCAACCCACACTCTCCTGTCATTCGACTTCATTGAAACTGGACCAGGTTGGGGTGCACTTCCCTCCCTAGACGAGGACGAATGTTTCCACTCGTGTGCGTCTCAGACTGGCAAATCCAACCCCCTCACCACTCCAACTGAGTTGAGCCAAGTGAAAGGTGCAAGTGTCCAAGTTAGGTCACGGCCGACAAGAGTCATGCGTGTGTTTCGAAAAGTTCTAGTTAGTCCACTGAGGTGACTTGAACCCAGCCCTGCTTTCTCAAAGAATTAAGTCTGAATAGACCTGAAGTACCTTAAACCTAGTTCCCATAAGGTTCCAGTGTAGTTAGGTGCAGTAAGGTCCAACCAAGCTCCAATCTTCGACTTTATTGGACTAGTTCAATCATCAAGCTCAATCAAAGAATATGAATGCTATGCAAATGCTATTTACAAATATGCAAAGAATAATGCAATTTCAAAGAATTTTGAGAACAAAGAGGAGAGTTTTTACAAAGAATTTTTACGAATAAAATAATTTGGTTACTCAAAATAGACAATATGTACAACTATTTACACGGGCGTGCCGCTTTATTTTAATGATTTTTAAAGAATTTAGAATTTAGTTTTTATTTACAGGTATATATATACATTTATTAAAGAATATAGTATTTTAGTTATTATATGTGACTATTCCTCAAACTTATTTGACACATATTTTTCAAATAATTTTTGAAAACTATAGTCCAAAATAATTTTTACAAACATTTTTACAAACATGTTCATACATTTGAAAATCATTTTGCAAAGGTTTTTCAAAACAGTATATATAGATTTTCAAAATATTTTTGCAACCATTTTTCAAACCATTTGCAAATCATTTTTCAAACATTTTATTTCACACAAAGAAAATAAATCTTTACAAATCACACATTTTTACAAAGGCTGAAAACATGTAACAAAATATTTTCAAAATAGTTTTCAATAACTGTTCATAAAGATTTTCAAACTATTTTTCAAACATTTTGCAAAAAAAACGTTTTCACCTGATTTATTAATCAGTATATACAAAAGAATTTGAGGAACAACCACATCTTTTTATTAAGAATTCTTAATGAATTTTAAAGAATTATTAGCCATATTATTAAGAGAATACGAAAGTACGAGTTATGGCTAAAGTATATACATAGTATATACGACCCCCCTATACTTAGCTTGAGCTATGTCCTCATAGATCGAAAAGAAAAGAGAAGACATAACTCGCACTGAGTATAGACAAGTCTAAAGAATATATGAATAAGAGACAAAGGAAATAGAAGTTGACCGTCCCCCCTATACTTAGGATCAAGTAATCCTAAGTATAGCAGACTGTACGCAAAGCAGGGAGGGTCAAGGGTGCACCCCCCCTATACTTAGGACAAAGTACGTCCTAAGTACAAAGGGGTGACACCTTTTATTGAGATACAGAAGATAGAAAAGGAAAAGAAGAAAAGAAGAAAAGAAGAAAAGATAGATACCGATTGATGAAAAGCGCGTGAAGAATATACACATCACTCCCCCTATACTTAGGGTGAGATATCCCTAAGTATAGGAAAGAAATAGGAGTGACGAAAAATGTGCAAGGAAAGAACAACTCAGTGTGTGCCCCCCGACACTTAGGACAAGGTACGTCCTAAGTGTAGACACAAAGATGTGGCGATAGATCTGGGGTACACATAACATACGGGAGAAAGAAGGAATAGACAAAACACATATATACAACTGGTGGAGAACGAGTGAAGTACAGGATGGTGTCTGGTAAGCGACTACCGTACTATCGTCGTCGTCTCCCTGTGAGAACGAGGACGCAACCAGAAGTTGAAAAGACATCCTGATATACAGTCAAGTGGGTGTCAGCTACTGGGGACAGTCAGATCAGAAAGTAAAGATATCCGGTCCGGTAGCATGAAGCAGGTGAACGGCTCATATGGTCATCATGGGAGAATATAGCCGATACCGTAAAACCGGGAGGAAGAAAGAGCAGTACAAATTCCTCCGGTCAATCAGAGTCTCAGATAGATATGAAATAAAGCATATGAGACTGTGTGATGCACGGTGGTGATATAACCTGAAAGTCATAAGAATACACCGAACAACACAATATATGGCTCACTCTTGCGAGGGTCATCAAGATGAGCGGAATTAGAGAATAATCAGAAGACTCGGCTCCGTGCTCCAACATAAAGGAGACACAACCAGGGATGAGACCGAGTGAAAAGCTCAGAAGACTCAGCTTCGTGCTCCCATAGATAGGAGACACCCGAAGTGAAGCCGAGTACCTACAAGTTGATGTACCCTCCCGCCGATAACCCTCGGGGAGTAGGACATGCTAGTCAGTGAAAAATCAGAAAAGAAGCTCACCCTTGCGAGGGTCGTCAAGGAGAGCGGGCTCAAAGGAGCCTGATCCATCAGACGGATCATAGAAACGGTCTCGGTAGGCGACAGATCGGCTACCAGCAGAAGAAACCGTAAAATCGAGAAAGTGTGGCAGCGTCCCGCAAATAACCCTTGGGGAGCAGGCTGCCAACTAGTCATGGGAATAGCAGATATCAGAAGCTCAACCTTGCGAGGACCGTCAAGGCGAGCAGACTCAAAGGAGTCTAATCAGACAGGTCCCATGATCCGCAGATCGGATAGGCAACTCAAGATGGGATCAAAAATCATATATATCAGACGACTCGATTCCGTGCTTCGCAGATCGGAGACACAGTCAGCAGTGGAACCGAGCGTAAAGAGAGTGTCGCATGCTCCCGCTGATAGTCCTCGGGGAGCAATGCAAACTAAGCAGTGAATATTCAGAATGTGTCTCTGCCTTGCGAGGGTCGTCAAGGAGAGAAGAGGGCTCAAAGGAGCCGAATCCATCAGACGGATCCACATAGTGGTCTCAATAGTCGACAAGGCGGCTACCAACAGGAGAGACCAATCAGATCTGAAATATGTCATAGTCTCCCGCAGATAACCCTCGGGGAGCTATGAACTAGGCATGGAATAATCAGAAAAGTGGAGCTCTACCTTGCGAGGACCGTCAAGGAGATCGGACTCAGATGAGTCAAGTACATTGGCCTCGTGTACTGACAGGTCAAGTACCAAATCTCAGGGGGAGGCCAATCAAACATATCGTCTGACTCGGTTTCGGGTCCCAACATAATGGCGACCGAAGCAGTGAATGAAACCGCAGTCCTAGAAATTGTCGCATTCTCCCGCAGATAATCCTCGGAGAGGAATGCGAGCTAGATCAATGTAGGTCATGGGAATGCTGGCAAGTCATCTCAGGTCCTCAAATAGCAATAAATCCTTCAATCATTTGGAGGGCATAAGATCATGGGAGGGAGCAAATAATCATGTCATTCACCAAACATCCCTTGGGTCAATCCAATCTGCTGAGATGGCACGAAAAATAGTCAGGAATCCTCTAAGTGCCATGGTGGATCAAAGAGTCAGGAGATCAAGGACGAGTCAATCAAGAAGATGAGAGATCATGTAGGATCCGCACACCTTTATCAAGAAATCCATAGTAGAATAATCAGTCAATCCCCAAAGATCAAGATGGGTGGAACCTCAAATAGATAGATCAATCATTGCTCATGAAATCATCATCAACTCATCGCAGCACATCACATCCTTAATCCGGTGTGCGAGAACTAAAATTCCTCAATAATGCATCACACCTATGCTCTGTGCATCAGCAAAAATCCTCAAGAATCCCATATGCATGTATCAAAGACAAATCCACCAATCTCCGCAACCTCAACATCATAGGCCTGACTTACAAATAATTTGTATAAATAATCCTCGATGCGGGCCTCATCATTATGCACAGCATTCCCGGGTAAAGGGAAAGATGATACGGGGGATACGAGGAATATGGATAAGAAGGGTACACAAAGGGGTGGAGAAGCTTATTGAGCGGGCGTGCCAATATCATGGGTGGTAGAAAGGTGATACAGAGGGAACGAGGAGGGCGGGTGAGAAGATCGGTACATAGACAAAATTAGGTGTTCCACACAAGGCGGGAACACCATCAAAATTGCGGTCCGAAGAGCGGTCTCTCCTCGAACCAGAGAAGATGGTACGATGGATACATAGAAGATGGTGAAGAAGCGGGAAACAAAGGACTTGGCGAAGAATGATTGAGCTCAAGCGCCAATATCACGACTCGATGCATGATGAAGAGATATATGTATAAGAGGGGTAGAGAGACTCAAAGATAAAAATGCATGACTCACACGGACGGGACCGATGACTCTAATAATGAATGCAAAACACAACGGACTCCAAGTCACAATCAATACACAAGGCAAACCCTCAATTCACCTACTCGACACAGTGAAGACTGTCAGATGACGGTCATTTATCTTTTTGGTTTTAGAGTTAGGTGAGAAGCACAAAGTTGTACAAACACTTAGGAGGCTTGATAGGATTTGGGCTCTACTCCTTAGCGTGTACGTGAGCACTTAAAACGCATACAATGAGGGGGTTGCTCTCCCCAAGACAAGGAATCCATTACGTTTTATTTTTAAGTTTAATAGAGTTAGCAGTCCCGATTTTTATTTAAGTTATCACTTTTTTTGGGTATTTTCAATGCACGTGCCTATCGAGGTTCCAATTTCCATTAAGCATCCTAGGTTGGCAAAAACAGAGGGAGAAGATCGGAGAAGCCATGCAAGTCGGAAATCAATGATGCATGCTAAGTAAGAAGACTTACAGTGCTTCCCAGCTCTCTCCATGCGGGATGCATAACGGAATTGAAACCTATGCTATATGCAAATGCAAGCCGAAGAAATCGCCCTAGGATAGTAACTGCTATTATCGTGAAGCACTACAAGCCGGTCGCTTATCCTTAACCTAAGAGTCCGGTCTTGGCTCACCCCTCCTTTTCTCGACACGCTCGAGTTCAGGAGTAGCGCTTGATGGGGCTTGCTCACGGCACAGTGGTTAAGAGATAAATGAACCAACTGTTTAGATTTGACTAGGTCCAAAACGCACTATAGGTACATGCGAATATATTTAGGGTGTTTGGACCTAATCTATCGACAAGCAACTCCTAAGCTAGGGCTCATTCACACAAAATAATAAAAATAAAATAAAAACGAGAAAGCGTCAAAACCGTCGAGGCCCCCAAGGGAACAATCCCTCGGGCAATGGACCTCGGGAGTCGGAGTGCACCTGTGAGAGTCCTGTATTATTACAAAATTCTGAGTGTCACTCTCTCACATGAATATACATAATAAGATAAAGGAAATAAAATTCATGAAATAGAGACTGTCTTCAAAAATTCTCCTTCATCTGCTATCGATGCTCTCTCCTGTTGGCTTGGCATAGAAGAGCCAACACCGCCTCGCTTGGGTGCATAGGGCCTCCTAGGAGGTCCTCCTTCGCTTAGCGGTCCCTCGCATCAAAGACAAAAGAAAGAGATGGTCAGAGCAGTCAATCAATAATATCAAATAAAAATAAAATAAAAATCACACAGATAAACAAATGAAGGACATGAACAAAGAATCAAATAAATGAACAAATAACCACACAAAATCATACAAAATCCGTTGCCTCCCCGGCAACGGCGCCATTTGATGAACGGGGAAAATCAAGGGTCTAGATATCTCACAAGGCGAGAAATCAAGTCGCTGAATTGACCACTTAAAGATCCCCAGATCAATCAACAATTAACCCACAATAAATATATGCAATGAATATCCAAAAATGTGGAGTTAAAATTTATTATAACTCTACATGTAAAATGTGTATAGGTGTAAGTACAGGTAGAGGTCGAACACTGGGAGGCGAATGGTTGTATGTAATGTATTGTTCAATTATTCAATCAATTATTCATGTACTTTTATTGTTTTTGTGGGTTTTGGGTTTTGTAATTTTTTTATATTTTTGTTTTTATAATTTTTATTTTGATTTTATATTTTATACTTTTTTTATTATTTTTTTTATATTATTAATTATACAAATATATATACTATATATATATAAAGAGATATATATATATAAGAAGAGAGAGAAGTAATATAGAATATATATATATATATATAAACATAAAAACTTAATATATAGATATATATATATAAACATAAAAACTTAATATATAGACATATATTTTTTCTTTAATTTTTTTTTAATTTTTTTTTTATATTTCTAATTTTTATGTATTTTTCAATTCAAAAATGTCCACAATATAGGACTAAATAAATAGCCGTAGATAATTTGGGTTTTTTTTAAAATATCAAATAATACCCAAAATTGCCCAAATTAATTTTCACATATTCATAATAATATATAGATAATTATAAAAGAGAGAAATGTATTTTTAGGTTTTTTAAAGAGTTTTTCTAATTTTTATGTTGATTTTGGGGTTTTATGATTTTTATCTTTTTTCTTTTTCACTTTTTTAGGGTTTTTCATTTTCTGGACTCAATATGTATATAATTATACTATATATATTTTTTTGGAATTTTTCACAAACATTTTCTAATTTTTTTGTATTTTCTAATTTAAACAGTACAAAAATGGCTTCTTTTTCATTTTTAATAATTAGGAAAAATGCAAAAATTGCGAAATAAAATATGTGCGTGAACAAGCATGGCATGGAGCATCTATCCTAATTCTTGTGGATTTTTAGAAGCCTAATAGGTATTTTTAATAAATAGATAAAGACACAAAAAGTAATTAAGCCTGGCAGGGGCATTTTTGCAAATAAAATAACATCCAGGGGCACATGTGCAAAAATACCAGAATATTATAACGTGTTTTGCAATTTTAAGGACTAAAACTAATTAACTAAACCCGCCAGGGTCCCCTTGCAATTTAACCATCACGCGGGACAGCACGTGATCCGCACTCACAGGGACCGAAACGCAATTACAGAAAATGTCGGGTCCTGGTTGCAATTTTTCACAAAAATAATACACTGAATATTTTATTTAATGGACTAAACATAAACATGCAAATCTGCAGGGGGACTTGTGCAATTTTACCACCTCACGTGGGACTACACGTGAGGTGACGTGGACTGGACCCAAGTTTAATATGCAAACAATACAGGGGGTCATATGCAAAAGTTCCACATTATTTACCACGTTATATTTTATTTACAATATTAAATATTAAATTTACAAAAATGCAGGGGCTAGATATGCAATTTACCCCTAAAATAGGCGCTATCCGACGGCTGATCTTCGTTCACTTGACACGTGGCGCCTCCACGTGCGCCGATGACGCTTCGCCGATGGAGCGCTGAGATTAGATCAGCCCCGCTGATCTGACGGTGGGCACGATGCTTCATCGGACGGTGGCTGTTCGATCTGGACCTTCGTCTTCATCCAACGGTAGAGAGCACATCTGGAAGAACAGGGAAGAACGCTCGCCTGGGCGAGCTTCCTCCGCTCGGATCTCGCTCCTCCGCCGGTCTTCGTCGCACCTGAAGGTCTCAATCGCTTCCTGGAAGGGTCTTCTACCTGCTGGAGCTGTTGGATCGGCCTGAGGCAGCCTGGAGCACAGCAGCGAGCTCGGGGAAGAAGGGCGGCTCCAGGTACCTCCGCCGGCCTTAAGATCGTCTCCTGGTGCTCCCCTTCGCACCTAACCTGCACAGGAAGGAATTACGGCTCGAGGGCGTTCTCCTCGACCAGAGGTTTGAAGCTGTCAGCGTAAAATGGGGCGAGGTGGCGATGCTCCGGCGAAGCGGCGGAGTCGAGCATCGATTCGCGGAACCAAGGGGGCTCCGGTTGGTATGAAGTGGATGGAAGGTGGAGAAGGCGAATAGGAACGAAATGAGGGCGAAAGCGAGTCGGAAAACGGTTGGGAACACGGTGAACAGCTCGCCGGAGCGGAGCTCCGGCGAACTACGAATCGGCCATTCTACGCTAATCTACTGGACTAAAGGCTAAATAAAAGGCGGAATTAAAATGCTGGAACAAAAATCTAACTAAAATAAGTAAAAGCGCAGCTCTTATACCTGGGGGCCGCCAGGGAGCAGGGTGGTCGCCGGAGCACCACCGCGTCAAAATTTCTCCGACCTCCGGCCAAGTCGAGGGGCTGGGCGACTCCTCCTGTCACGAGGAACACACCAGGAGCAAGAACAAGGCGTTTTGGTGGAGTGAAAATGGCCAAATTCGGCAGAGGAGGAGGAAGCTTTTATTTATACACAATTCTGAAGACCCCCAGTGACCGGCGGTTATTAATGAATTGGTGGTATGCACAATGGATCCAAGATCTCGGCGGGATTCACGGATGGTCAGGGAACATTTTTCATGAAGGGATCGAAGGCGATGGATGATAGATTCGTGCGGGAAAAAAGGGAGAAGACGGGCGAAAAGATAGTGCCCGTCAAGTCAAGCGGCTGGAGGCCGAGTTGACTGGGGTCAACTCGCGGAGGGACCTGATTGGTCCACCTCAGCCGCTACACGCCAAAACAGGGATCCTTATTGGAAAATGCATTATTTAACATAGTAAATGATTTTATTAATTTTTGCTTATAAAATAAAAAATGTGTATTAATTAATGTAGTATTTATTTATGGTTTTTATTTATTTTTTTGAAGTATTTTATTACGGTTTTATTAAAATAATATGTATATGTATGTATTTTATATGTATTTTTGTATATTTTATTTTTAGTTTATTTATTTTATTTTATTATTTTAGTTTCTTATTTTATAATTTTATAACTTATTTTTATGAGTATAAATATATTTTTATTTTATTTTTATGAGTTTATTTATATATCTAAATAAATAGGTATATATGCATGTAAATATACTTATGGGTATTTTATCTGTATATTATATACATTTTATTTATTAAATGAATTTTATTAATTTTTATTATGGATTTGTATTTTTAATAAGATATATATAATATGTACATGATTACAAAAATATAAATGAATAAAGAATAAAAATCCCTTTTATTTATGTACATGAGGTAGTATAGGTATTTTGTCTATGTATTACATATAGACTTATTTTTATTTTACAAATTCTTTTTGGGTTTCCTTTTAATGTTAATATGCACATGATTTATATACATTATTTACAAGATTCTAAAAATATAAAAATAATAAATAGTAAATAAAATGAATATTTTAATCAGGTATTATGTACAAGAAGGGCCAAAAACCTAACTTCCACAGATGGACTCCAAAAAATATGAAACCAATTTTATAAAATAGTTTATGAAATGCTATATACAATTAAAGGTGAGTTTGGGTGATTTGGAGTTTTTATTTGTAAGATATGGGTCTGTGAAGTTGAGATTTTTGCTTTTTATTTTGTGTATAAAATGTACACTGTATATTATTTTCACATAAACTCAATTTTGTATTTTTATTTACATTATTATCTACAACTTTCATGTACAAAAGATTTTAATTTGATGAATAAATAATTCTTTACAAAATAGGTGTCAAAAATGCATAAATGAATGAATAAATAAATGAGGTATTTATTGTATTATTGGCCCTTATCTCCCCCTACTTTATTCCTTGTCGACCAATTCCATTCTGGACTTGGTCTCGGGGTTAGGGTCATAAAATATTTGCAATATTTTATTCCTTTTTCTTTTCTTCTCTTTATTCTATAATTTTGGCATTTAAAAACCTTATTTAATGTACAATAAATACAAGAAACAATGGATGCTATTATATACAAATTAATGCTATTTACATGCATTTGCTGGGGTTTTTAAGGCCAAAATGATAGAATAAAGGTGATGAAATGGAGATTCATCAATGGTCCACAGTGCAATTTACCCTACGTAAATAAAACTACTAAAATATTTACAGGACTAAGACTAAAAAGACAAACTAAGAGGGGGCACTAAGTAATTTACCCTTTTATTAATGTCGAGGGGCGGATGCGCGACGCGTGGCGGATCGAACGGCTGGATTGACGCGCCGCACACCAAAGGGGAACCTCGACGCGATCCGACGGCTGGAGTACGCCCACGTGGAAGATCTAACCGCTGTGGCACGTCGTGGGGTTGCGAAGCAGTCCTAGCTCGGATCGGATGGCTGAGGTAAAGCCACGTGCTCGATCGGATGGCTGAGTGGGTGGTGGCTTGACCTCGCTGACTCAACGGTGGTGATCGACCCTCTGGAGATCTGATGGTCCGTGCGGCTCCGTAGATGAACGGGCGTGATGAGAACTGGAGCTCAAGGTCGATCTGACGGTCGGGGAGGATGGTGGAAGAACTGGCGGCCGGCGAGCTTCGCCGACCCCCTGCGTGCACGGTAGTCCTCGTCGACCGCTCCTGAGGTGCGAGAAAGCTTCCTCGTGAAGCTCCGCACCCGATGTACTGCTCCGATGGAAGAGAGGAGCTCAGGAGAGCTCCAGCGACGTCGAGGAACGGGAGCTGCTGTGCTCTGAAGCTCCGACCTCCAGATGAGGTCGAAGGACCTGGAAACCTGCACAGAAAGAAAGAGGGGTCGAGGGCAAACTGCCTCGACCCGTCAGAGCGGGCGGAAAGTGGCCGATGGTGCGATGCGAAGGCTCTCCGGCGAGCGGCGGAGGGGTGAGAGCCGAGACCTTGCTCCTGGGCGAGACAAGGGGTGTGAAGGGGCGGAGCAGGTGGAGAGAAGTCTGGCGGAGGTGGTGGCGTAGTCGGATGGTCGGATGGGTAGACGGAAACGGCAGATGGCAGCGGCGGAGCTAAAACTACTGAAATGCGAAAAATCGAAAACTAAGCTAATCTATGGCCTAACTAAGCTACCTGATGGCTGATGTCGACTGGGCTGGAGCCGATGAAGCTCCCGGTCGTTGCCTCAAGGGGCCGTCGAGTTCCCCGAGGCTCAGGCGCGCTTGCGGCGGCGCACGGCGGCGATTACCACCGGATCAGTGATTTCCGGCTGCCCAGGCCTCGCTGCAACTCCACCGGCCACAGCTGTCACTCAGGGATGATGGAGGAGCTCACAGGCGCCGAGGGGAAGATCAAAGATGGCGTGAATAGGCCGCCGGTGACGACACTAAATAGTGTGGAAGATCCGAGAAGATGATGATCGGGCGAGGTGCTCGGACTTCGGATCTAGCAAACCCACCCCGGGCGAGGGTCCTGGATGTCCAGCGTGCAATCGGAGCCCGGGGTTAGCGGTAATGGCGGTCGGATCGAGCGGGAGAAAAATCGAGAAATCGGGTCGGTCCGCTGATCTGCGAAAGAGGAAGGTCCGCGGGGGAAGTTGACCGAGGTCAACAGTCCCCCGTGGACCAATCAGGAGCCGCCAATTATTGCATCTTTATTTGATTTTTTTGGGCCATAAAATGGCTGAATTTCCAAAAACTTAAAACATGAAATATTTTTAATTTATTTTTTTCTATTTTTTTGTGATTTTTAATTAATTTTTGGAAATAAAAATAAGGTATTTACAATATAGGTCTATACATAGGTATATATACAATATATGATTTTTGATTTTTGATTTTTAATTAGTTATTTTTATACATTTTTATTCCTATTTTATATTTTATTTATTTATAGGATAAAATGAGGAATAAAAAGCTATTTTTATTTTATTTTTATTAATTATATACATGGGTAAAGTAAATAGTTATGTACACTATATACATGGCATATGTACAATATGTTTTTGCATTTTTAATTTTGTAATTTTTATTTGATTTTTGTTTTGTTTTTTTTATTTATTTTATTTACAATATATACAATAGATTATTTACAAAAAGTTTTGGAAAATAATTTTATTTATTTATAAGGTTAAATAAATAGGGAAGGTGGTTTATGTACATGGTGTAAGGGTATTTTTTGGTCTTTTTGATTTTTAAATTTTTATTTTGTTTTTAATAGTGTATAAATATATACAAAATATATACAAACATATTTTTGGATGAGGAAAATATTATTTATTTATTTACATAAAATATGTACACATGTGAGCCCCTATCTCCCTCTACTTGGCTTTTATGCGGTCAGGCCCATGCTGAGCCCTTCCTTGGGTTAGGTTGCTCAATATTTATTCTAAATATTTCTCTCTTTTTCTTTTTCATCTTTATTCTTTTATTTTTGCACAAAAACATGCTAATTATCTATATTTACAAAAATGCATGCCTTTGCTAATTTTTCTTATTTACACATATCTACATGCATTTGCATAGGTTTTTGTAGCTAAAATATAAGAATAAAGAGTGATGAATGGGTATTCATCAAATGGTAAATGTTCGCGTCATCTAAATAACGCCTTGATTTCCTTGATCTACAAAAAAGGGGATGCTTGCCAAATCGAAAACTATAGACCAATTAGTCTGATCAATCTCCCGATTCGCATAATATCCAAGATTTTAGTGGTTGCCTTTCAAGGTTGCTCGTTTGTTTGGTTTGCGTTTGATTTCCACTATAACCAACTATGGATTAATTATGACTTCATAAGATCTTTGATATATTATGCGAATCTTGTGTGAGAATATGCTTCGCCTATATATTGGGATCTTTTGAGATTAAGGTAACTTATGCCATTCAAACTAATTTAGGTTGATTACCTAAGAGATACTTTAGATTGGAAACTTTGCAACCTCAAGTCTCTTATTTAGGGAGAGAGAGGGACACTTGAAAAACTTCCACGTATGCCTGACAAATTTATCAATTTTAGGGAGTAACTTTAGAAATAAGTGTTTGCAACGATTTGTCTGTGGTTGGGTTTTATTCAGTAATTATAATTGCCTATATATATTATCTTATCGTCTAAGATCCATTTATTAACTAAATTATGATTTGGTCCCTTCTGTTGGTATAGCAATGTTGTTCCTGCAGAAAAGTTGCCCTCGATCTTTCAAAGGGGAGAGGTTTTTATGTAGATGTTCCATAATGCTGTCCAGTATGAAATCACTATCTTAAAGACGAAACCAATGGCGGCAGATATCTGTTCACTTTCTCAAGTAGTACTGCAGTTGTAGAACAGGAGTATCTCTATTTGCTGCTGCCGACATAATGGCAAAGATATATATCTGGAAATTTTGGTAGGTGGGATATGAGATAAATATCTTGGAAACTTTTTATTGAGAAACGCACTTGTGGAAAGTTCATATGTGTGCGTTTATACATATATATTACTGAAGGGAGTGCCACAGTACAAGTGATCAATCAGTGTCGGTAGATTTCCTCAATACTTTGATTAAGACTTCTGAAAAAAAAAATAAAATATGAAGCCGTACTTTGCATTTCCTTCTTACATTCACAAATATTTCCAGAGTCAATTTCTGTCAGTGATTAATACTTGGGAACACCAACTATGCTGAAAGTCATAATGAAAGCATGCTCAACCTTTATATATGTGGATATTAGTGGCTATTATTGTTTTGTCTTACAGTTTTGGAAAGAAAAGGAAAATGGAGGTTGTCGGTAAGGGATCAATAATACAACATCTGTTACTTGCACTTCTGTCTATCAGACGTTTACCATATTAAATACAAGATTTAAGGACGATGCTATTCTTTTCTTACTGTTAACAATGAAAACATTAGAAAGTGTCCTGATTGTTATGTTTTGAAATCAGGGTTTGGAAGTCGAGTGGACTTAAAAGTTATCACATCCTTGGAATTTTTATGCCATCGGTGATATTTTCTGACAAGATATGGCCACCTGCAGATACTGATATATATACTCGATTGCTTCGTCCCACTATCAGCAGTTCATGTATGCTGCAAACTGGCCATGTAACGATCGGCAATAGTTCTATATACATTGCCCGTCAGAACGAAATGGGATATATCTCAGATAGATAAGATATCGTCTGTTTACATGACATGCGATTTTCCCGCATTTTCTGACAATCACAGATATTTTAAAAGACATCTGGTTTGAATTAAGTTCATGAGATCTCCAAGGAAAGTCATGGCCAGATCGTCCATGTCCGCGAGCTGTGAAAGATATTCTTGTAATGGTACATATGATTTCGAGGCAGAATGCACTCGATCTACATAGGCGTAAATATCAAATCAGTCACCAGTGGAGATTCAGTCTTGACACCGGAATTTGAATGGGAAGGAATCAGGTTCCAGTTTAAGTTCTATGAACACTCTTTCAGGTTTACTGAAAAGACTAGATTCTAGTAGAAGTAAATCGACATAAAAATTAGGGATTTTATCACTTGTGCCCCTCCGAGATATCGCAATATCAGTTATGCCCCTATCTTTTTGATAATATCAGTTGTGCCCCTCACTTCTTGCTATTTTATCACTTGTGCCCCTCGGGTTAGTGACCGTCCATCCACAATGCAAACAGACGTTAACTTTGAGGACATAAGTGGAATTAAAATTAAAATAAAGGTTATGTGGTTATTTTATACCCTCTTCCCCATCCTCTTCTTCTTCCTCCTCTTCCCCATCCTCTTCCTCCTCCAACCTCCTCCTCCTCCGCCCCCGCCCCTGTGCCGCCCAGCTCCGCCCCGAGCTCCCCTCCCCTCCCCGGCGTCGCCCCCTGCCCCTCCCCCAGACTGCACCCCTCCCAGCCCCACACCTCCTCCCCTCGCCGGCACAGCATCGGCATGGAGTTCCACCCGCAGTGGGTCAGGAACCCAAAAATAATAATTTAGGTGCTCAAATTTTCCTTGTTTATTTCTCTATACAGGAAAATTACCTCCAGACTTATTGGGGATTTCTAGATATTTTATCTAGGTCCCTTAAGCTCGGCTGGACAACACCCTCTTTTCTTTTCACTGTTTGATTTTTAGAAAATTAAATAAACATCAGAAAAATCCCAAAAATTCATTAAAAATAGTAAAAATTATAAAACACATAAAATATTTTTATTTGAATTTTTGGTTGATTTTTAGTGCATTTAATAAATAATTGAATTGCTTGGTTTTATTGTTTTTCTTATTTTCATAATTAACCAAAAATCCAAAAAATATAAAAAGACTTAAAAACCACCAAAAACACCTTTTTATTTCCTTTTCTTTTCTTTTTGACTACTTCGTAGGCCGCGAGGCCAATTCGTGCTCATTGTGTTCGACCCTGGTTGCTATACCAGGTTAAACTAATAGCTAGACCGCTAGCTTGTTTTGAGTGATTTTATCTTATATTGGTGGTCTATTTTTCTTGATTGATCGATCCTGATCGCTTGGGTCGCGACGACCATTTATCACCTTATACCCTAGTGGTCAGTTCGGTTATCAGTGTACGTGAAGGTGATTTGATGGATGAAACGTAGGATTCCTTGAGGGTAAATGATCCTAAAGCTAAGGAGAAGAAAATGCGAGAAAAATAAATGGGGGGGAGTGCTGCCTCGATGGCTGAAACCAGAGGGAGGGGGTACCTCAACGCCGACAAAGGGCGGAGATGGTGGAGCCGCCTCAGGTGTTGCTCGACCAGCCTGATGTGCTCAAGAGGAAGCTGTCACCTTCCTCAAGCGATTGGGCGCAAGAGCGGGAGCTAAACCTATGGAAGATGGGTTCAAAATCGAGTTTGAAAATCGGGTTGCTATATGAAGGGTTGACGGATGAGGGAGGAAGAACGAGGCACATGGTGCGACTCAGTGACCCAACGCCCAAGGAAAGCTAGGGGCGTGAATCACCATAGTCCAAGGAAGAAAAGTCAAGAAGATTGTTGCGCAAAATGGTGCAATGGTCGTCCTCGAAAAAATCGAGAAAAGGGGGCAAAAATGATGTTCTGACAAAGACATAGGGCTAGGGCTCAGAGAGTTGACCCGCTAGGGGGCAAAAATACAAGTTACTATTTTAGGCCTATATAGGTATATTTATCTATGTATTTTAATATTCTATTTTGATTTTGTATATTTAATTTTATTTATTTTGTTTATTATTTTATAAATTTATAAAGTATTTTTATATACTTAAATATATTTTTATTGTATTTTTCTGAGGTATTTTGTACACTTTAAAATAAAAGTATGGTTTATATAAGTATGTATACAAGTCTTATACCTATGTATTATATACAGGTATTTTTTATTTTGTAATTTATTTAGGTTTTATTCTGATTTTAATGTACAAATATATTATAAGTAATATTTATAAAATTATAAGAATATAAAAATTATAAAAATAATGAATAAATAATAAAATGAATATTTTAATCTGTACAAGTATACAATAGGGGTCCAAAACTCAACTTTCAACCGTAGCTCCGCAAAATATGAAACCACTGCCATTAAATAGCTTATTTTAAATTATATACAATTAAAGGTGAGTTTGACGCATTTCGAGATTTTATTAGGGAGATACATGTCTGGGAAGTCGGGATTCTGGATTTTTATTCAGACCATAACTTTTTATCTGTACATCATTTTTGAATGAAATCAATTTTGTATTTTTATTCATTTTGTTATCTACAACTTTCATGTACAAAGTTTCTTTATTTGGAGTATAAAAAGTGGAACCAAAAATAGGTCCCAAAATGAATAAAGAATGAATTAAAATAAAAGGGGTTTTTATTGTATTTTGGCCCTTATCTCCCCATACCTTATTCCTTGTCGACCTATTCATCGAGATGTCTAGGTCTCGGGTTTTCGGATCATAATATATTTACAATATTTTATTCTTTTTCTTTTATTTTATTTATTCTATAATTTTGGCTCTAAATACAGTATTTTATACACTATTTACATGCACATGCATGAATGCTAAGATGCTGGAATTAAGGGTATTTACACGCATTTGCTGGGGTTTTTGAGGCCAAAATGATAGAATAAAGATGATGAAATGTGGATTCATCAGTCCCCTTAATGGTGCATCTAAGTGTGTTGGCCTTCAGTATTAGAGTAATGATTAATAGGGACAATTGTGGGCATTCATATTTTATAGTCAGAGATGAAATTCTCGGATTTATGAAAGATGAATAACTACAAAAGCATTTGCCAATGATGTTTCCATTAATCAAGAACAAAAGTTGATGGTTCAAAGATGATCATATACATCTCCTCCTTTAGATCATATACTTGCTAGAAAATAACGAGTTCCTTATATAAAACAATGACCTTTCAGAATTACTCCACAAGCAAGGATCCTTCCTGAGAAGAAGACAGAATCTACATGTAGATATCTGTATGATTTGTCATCTGCTAGGAGTACGTATGAGCCAATTCATCCCATACATTAGCAACCGTCTCTTTATACTAGAGATTAAGAATGATGATATGCTCGATATTGTTAGTACTCCATATCATGACCTTATAGTTATCGCTCAACGTAGAATCATATTCTTTTTAGGTTTATTTTAGTGGCTCCTTCGTTAAAATGAAGACCTTCCTTTCATAGCCACGAACACTCTTAAGGCTTGAGACCTGAGTACATAGTTGTTTGTACCCTTTAATTTTATTAAAAGCCTATTTGACCACCATGGAGAGGTATATATCAAGGATTTTATCTTGTATGAGTCATGTCCATTGTAGTCACGGAGAAAGAATCAGAAAGATCCTAAGGATATTTACTCTAGCATCATATTTAGCAGTGGTGAACCCTCTAAAGATGTTGATGCCAGAAGCCGCTAGACCACATGCAAGCCAAAAAGGAGCAACTGTGGCGGGGTTGCCATAAGTGATCAATGGTGGTGGTGACGGGCTGCAGTAGCTAGGCATGTAATTGTGCCAATGGGAGCGATTGCCACTAGGGTAGAACTAACATAATTGATGGAGTGTTTCCACCATTGATGAACACACCACTTCGATCTATTACTCCTGGATTAAAGAAGTGTCACTGAGGTGACCGAGATGTTTCAGCAATAAAAAAGATGTGATTGTATTATTTAGACTCCTAAACTTGTGTGTAAAGTGTAAGTACTTGAGTAAGGAATTCAATGAGGCAAACTGTGGAAATTAAGGATGAATAGTAGAGCAGTCTAAGGTACTTAGAGTCTTATGATTTTTGAGATTTTATCATTCTTTTATGCTTTTAATTAATTGATTTTGAATGAATATGTAATGTTTTTGATTGATTTTGTATGCCCATACGTGATAAGAAGTATATGCATGTAATTTATATTTTATATTTAATTTTATCTTTTGATAATTTTATGTTTTTTGATTTGTTTTAATATTTTAAGGAATTTTAGGTAGTTTTTAGTATGTTTTGATTTTGAAAAAGATTTTTAAAATTAAAACGATAATTATTATATGAACTAAACCACTTTTTATGGATATAAAAATATTATAAAATTAGAAAAGTTTTAAATTTTATTATTAATGCAAATAGTATGGAAATGCCTTTAAATTAAGGTATTGCACGTATTTTTTAGAAGTTTTCATGAATTGGTTATGATTTTTATAAGTATTTGATTATATTTGAATTTTTAAGGTTTTTGTATTTGGGTTTTTATTTTGTTTTTTGTTCGTTGTTTAGAATATAGTAAAATATGTGTAATATAATTTTTAAGGAATTTTTGTATTATTTATGTATTTAGTACGTTTGTATGTATTTTTGTATTAGATTTTGATTTATAAAAATATAAAATGATTTTTATTTTGCAAAAAAATTATGTTGCAATGAATATAATATGTAGTTATGCATTTATAAGTATCTTTAGTTGGTTTATATCTTTATATATTATTTTATATTGATTTAATAGGTATTATTTAATATAAGGGGTACACTTGTAATTGGTAGAAAATAGAGGAGTATATTAATTATATAAACTAAAGGGTAGTTAGTGCATAAAGCCAATAAACCCGTGATGATACACGTGCTCTCAACCTCCACCTGCACCTGTTCGGAATAGAATAAAGCACGAGGGGCGAAAGTGTAAGATCATAAAATATCTAGCGTCACGTGTCTTGTGAGGCATGCATGAGATGAACTTGACTGGTGGTCGGTGTAGGGTCTAGATCTCTTCAACTTGAAGCCGATCATATTGTGATCGGACGGTCACTTCTTGCTCTGGAGTTACGGATGAGTTCTTCCCCAATTTGGATTTCCAGGTGGTATAGCAGATGCCAGATCGTGCTCCAGATGCTCTTCAGATGTTGATTCGAGTACATGTGCTAGCGTCTACTAGTCTAGATGAAGGAACACTCCGATGGTGCACTCGAATGCAGAAACTCGGCCCACCGTTGCGACGAGACCAGAGCAAATTAAGCTCTGATACAACCCTCACCGAAACTCGGCCCACCGGATTGGGTGGAAAAGTAGCGGATGGCGGAGCTCAGGGGAGGTGGTGACATACTTATCGGCAAGTGAGGAGGCCCAAGTTCGTTGAACGTGGGCGCAATCTCGTCAAGGAAGAAGAACGAAGGTGGGCCCGACAAAGATCTGACATGGAGGAGCAGTTCATTGGGGTTGTTAGGTGGTTGCGAGAGAGGGGAGGAGTGGAAGAGAGAAAAGAGAGAAGAAGAGGGGAAAATAGATGAAGAAGGTGAAGAGAAGGGGGAGAGGAGTTGGACTGGTGGTCAACTCGTAGCAGTAGACCAACGGGAAGGTGACACGTGGCACAACCCCCCCCACTAAATGCCAAAACAGAAGAGACAAAATACCTTATTTACACTACTAAATACAATCTAAAATAAATAATAAACAGAAAATTAAATCAAATAGGAAAATAATTAGAATAAATAATGTTTAAAAATTAATAAAGAATTTAATTAAGAATTATAATAATTTAAATAAGTTAATTTAAATAAATATTTAATTTATATGCATAATTAATTTATATACACAATATTAATTATTTTTAAGTACTTATTTTAATGAAAACGTATTTATTTTTATAATTTATTAATTTAATATATTATTTAATAATAATAAATATAATTTTATTTTTAGAAATATATTTACAAGGGTAAATTAATAGAGATATGTACAATATAGGTACATTTACCTATATAATAATAGAGATTATTTATTTATGATTATTTTAAGTTTTGTAATTTTAGTTGGATTTCATATTATTATTAGAAAATATAAGATAAATAATAAAAATAAAAATAATGAAAAAATACTAAGACTAAAATATAAAGAGATGTTATATAGTTGTACAAATACCATAGTACCCAAAAAATCAAGTTTTACATATTAGCTCCAATTTTAATGAATTCACTTTTTATGTTAATTGATTGGTACTGATCGATCAACCAAAGAAAATGATTGATCATTCCAGAACTGTGATCCATTTATGAAAAATGTCGCCTCGGATTACTTATTGAGTGACAAAATTCAAGCAGTGGAGGTTCTTTCGGCCTTATGGCTAGCTTATAAATGTTATTTTCAAATGGGAGAGATTGTACGCGGAAAATGTATTAGTCCATGTCAGACTCCTAATGGGATTCGTGGTCTCTGAATTCTGTTTTAAATATGTGAATATAATGTTTTTTAGGAACACTCGCTGTGAGTTCGCATATCTTTTTTCCATTAAAAAAATAATTTATTCATGGGGGTGAACTTCTGTATACGTCACTTGTAAGGAAGCATCATGAATTATTTGAATATGCCAATGTGGTTCAGTGGAAAATCGCCGACAATGATCATATTCAATGGTTGTTCTAGAGAACCGAGTATAATAAAACATCACCGAGAATTGGTAAGTTTCTACTGGTGTCTGTGTGAGGTCTTAAATTCTATAAGATGAGCGCACTCTTATTCCACAAATGTAATTGCTCTCCAATGTCCTATTAAGGTTTTAAATTCCACGTAGAGGGAAACCCACCAAACTAATTCTTCTAAAAATAGAAGATTTTCTAAGCATTTTTCTATGAAGCTTCTTCCGGTCTCCTCCTTTGCCACACCTTCGTGAAGCCTTCCTCGATTCTCACCTGCCCACGCACATTATTATGCCTCTATCAATATATAGGTATCACTTGTGGCTGCCAACTTGCAATGAAACACTTGTGTACACTTCAACTTTCTGTTTCTCTCGCATCCAATTCAAAACCTTTCCAGAAGGAAATTAAAAGAGGAAAAAATGCTCAGACGACCCACAGTCCTAAGAAATATTCACGAACCCTAATCTGGAGGTGCACCAATCCTGTATGTGGATGGTGACAAGTGGGCTGGTAGTGTTTGATGACCTTAAAAGGAGGATTCGTTCCTCCCCCTATATCCTTCTGCATGAGAAGAAGAATTTACTGCTGCTCTCTTTGTATTATAGATTTAGGGTTTATTTTTTTCTTCACATTAATCTGGTATTTTTCCTTTATGGTTCTGTGTCCATCATTATTTTCACTCTCTTTTCGTCGTTCAAGGGATGGTCAGCAGTGATGTATACCTTCCTAGAGACTTGTAAGCATGCACATTCAAGCCTCGTTCCCTGCTCGAATGATCACAGTCATATGTCACGGCTAATGCTAACCACGTGCACCGCCACTATCTTTTCTAAATGCAGAAAAACACAATTAGGCTAAGGGCAAAGTTGTGTCACTTCCACGTGGAAGGACTCTACAGTATGTATGCAGGACCTAAAATCTGATATGCTGTCTGTATATGCATGCATAAGTATATAACACCAATCAAAAGAATTCGCTGGCGTGCCCTCCTTGCATATAAATTTCATAATATCTACATATTTTTGTGCCCTCATCTCGTTCTATGTTCGCTTGCTACTGCAGTTTATGGAAAACCCAATTGAAAGGGAGCATCTATTTTTTGAATTAGGCGTAGCTATGACTATATGAGTCGAGGATGGTGGCTGCAAGGACGAGGAGGAAACACATAGGGATTTTCCTAATAAAAAAGGGAAACCTACAACATAAGTGGTAGCTCCACCGAGGGAACCTCAGACGCATGCTGTGTTAAAGGAAGAAAGACGATCCTCCATCTCCACCACTAAGTACTCCCCAGCTTAGATATGTATAGGGAGACCGCAATCCATAAGCATATGCACTCTTCCTTACGTGGCAGCAAGACGTCTATGTTATGACTGGGGTTTAGTGATAACGAACTCGAGGAGTAATGCAATGCATGCACTCCTCGATTAGGTATGGTACTGTGTCATCGGGTGCGAGTTTGTCTGAGAGAGAGAGAGAGGATGTGGGGGCAGAAAATCATCACGGCAGAAATGGTGACATGGACTTGTGGTGGTACCATAGGAAACTAATGGATGCCAACCTAACTTTGGAATGCTACTTATCATGCCACTCAGTCCTGTTAGGTTTAGCGATGAGGAGTGTTGTGTAGACCTCCAAAGATAACCCCCGGTTCACGACTGTACGCAATACTATATTTATTCATTACCATTGCTGTGAATTTTTAGATAATTAACATGCTTGTTGCTATATAACTGCTGAAAACTCACACGATTACGATTGATGTCATTAAGACAGTGCTCTTTCCCTGTAAAAAATTTGTCACTCATGATGGTATATTAGTTTCATACTAAATATTAAACTCATTTTATATTTAATCAGGTCCCAATAAATAGGACGAAGCCTTGGGAAGAACTTGAATATTGATGATAAATTAATACAGTTCAAGATATTGCGCCACCAATTGTTTGATATATATAAACAATATTAAAAAGGCGACTTGGATTCTCCATAGAAAAAAAAAACTAGCAACAGTCGCCTTACAGTTATTTTGTTCTTGAACTAATAATTAATATTTGCGACCAAGGAGAGACATAATGTTATGATAAGAAAGAAACGTCAGCTCTGGAAGTGGAAGCTAAAAACGATGTCCAGTAGGAAGAACACAAGTACTGACCATCAATCCATATCCAAGCATCTACTTAAATATCTCCTGGACGATGTGGATCCAAAACCTATTAAAATTATGGGCAAAGATCGTCAAAAGCACGCCTCACTAATCTATTGAATGGGGCCATCTAAACCAGTACCGGACTGCCCATTTCCTATTTATTATTTTTAACAGTAGTATGAATACGCTCAGCATCAGATCCAACCTACTAACCCTACCCACCTTAGTCCACTAAAACACGATGACCCAACCACTAAAAAAAAGACGTATTATGCTCAAAATAATTCATAATTGCAGAATGAAGATTGCTGGGCCAGTCGATCTAAAATTGTAGGCTCAAATTAGAATAAACAGTCCTCCCAATGCTGGTCGACAGGATGCATAATATGAAAAGATAGCAAACTTGAACACAAACATGCAGCAAAGATGCATTGGGTACAACAAGTACATTTGAAGAATATTCTTTGGAAGTAATTTAATCATATTCTTGCAGGATTCAGCTGATTACCTTCAAAATTCAAGTGACAGTACAAAAACAAAACGACTGCATAAATCCTAAAACAAGCAGCACAGCAAACAGTGATGGAGGGGCACAGTTTAATCTCTTGTCTTTTGTTCCGTTAGCACCTTTAAAAGGGGGCCCTCGGGGACTTCCATCCATGCATGAAGCTGGTCGAGCCAACAATCACACCTCCTTCCGCAGCCTCTGCCACCCTCACCTGACCATGACAATCACCACCAGCCCCCTCTCCACCGCCATTACCATCATCCCAACCTCCCCGGGCACTGCGGCCATCGGTGCGGGCACGACCATCACGAGAATCAACATACCCAGCCATGCCCGCAGACTTTGGTTCTCCCGCATCGCATCCGGCCTCCGAACAGCTCTCGCTTGCTTCATTGTTGGCTGTGCAACCATCTACGCCCCTCCGCAGCTCCGCCTCCAGTTGAAATTCCCCGCATTCGCCTACGTGACCGCCGTCCTCATCGCTGGGGAGGCGACCGTGGGGGATTCTCTTCAAGGAGCGGCGCACGCGTTGCTCGGGACGATCATGGCAATGCCACCTGCGATAATCAGCATGCTAGCAATTGGGAATTGGCAATACTCCGTGGTGGCAGCAACGATGGCGGTGACGCTGACGTCGTTTGCGGTGATGCTGCCGCAGTCGACGCCCTTGATCACCAAGAGGATAGCCCTGGGGCAGACGGTGCTTGTGTATGTCGAAGCTTTCAAGTTGGGGAGGGGCGCAACGGCGATTGAGCATCCCATCCATGTAGCTGCCAGCACGATGGTGGGGGTGGTTGCTGCTGTTCTTGCAGTGCTGCTTCCCATTCCTCGCCTTGCATGCCATGAGGTATTTTTCCAGATAATTTAGCTCGGATTTTGCGAATATTCCACGCACATTAATTAGCCAGATATTTTAGTCAAAAGATTAAGGAGCCACACGTCCAAATATTCTCCAGAAAATTTACTTATAGCAAATCTTCCTCACAGCATCCATGAATGTACGTACATACTACACACGTACGTATATTTCTAATTTGGAAATAATATAAATCATAAATAGTCAATTGGATTACCATTTGTTTTGAAATTAGAACATATTCAGAATTTAGCTAAATTACATTGACTTCGATATTATAAATTTGTCGACAATTAAAATCTTAATACCTATAAATGCTAGATATTCGTGAATTGAGTAGATAAAGTAATCTTGTGATAAGTGGAATCTGATATAAATACTTTACAGACCCAAATGTCTCAACAGATATGTGTATGTTTGTGCATATACAAGTATGCTGTATATATAATATCGTATATGTGTTGCTCACTACCAGTACAGAATTCCCAAAAGAAAAGAGCACCTTTTAAACTTGCGGTTTTAACAGCACCAACCATTCCGATTTAGATTATTCCATTGTCCTGATTTGCATGAAAAACAAATATCAAAGATCATTCCAGAAGGAAAAGAATGCACAAAAAATTAAGAAGAATGCATGAATAAGAATGTTGCAGCTATTACTATTATCAGGTGATGGAGGACAACAAAGATAGAAAAATATTGACTTTGAGGCTTTCTAGAAGGAAAAGAAAAAAGGAATGTAAACCTTCACTACGACAAAAAAAGGAAGAATGGCATCTAAATCTGCTAAGAACGGGGGATGAGGATGCCAAACATAAATTTAAAGTGCAGGATTGTTCAACTAAAACTTGATTTTTTAAAAAATCTTATACGCAGGTAAAGAAGAAAAATAGCTATTTCAGAGAAATAGAGATGGCAAGGCTGAGGCTATACACAACCGCCTTCTGTGCAGAAGACAGGAGTTGGGCACTTGCTGCCATTTCACAGGCGTATTCCTTGTCAAAAGAAGCAGTAAAGCTTCTCTGCAGCATAAAAGCAAAGCAGGTAACCTCATTTTCACATTTGCACCTATGCTAATCTCTTACTGGCTTTTTGTTAATTACTGGAAAGTCATAGCTTCAAAAACAGTATTGCATCTATCGTGATGCATTGAATTTTAGTTGGTATTATGAGACTTTCATGTTTAAAATCTTTGACATAAAGGATATTTGCTGTCAGTTATTTAACCAAATGAATCCACTGTCAAAAACCATAAGCTGAAAGTGGAATCTATATATAATCAAAATGGTACGGAGTAACGTTTGAACCTTCACACGGCTTTTTTCCTATTCGATACCAAAACATAGTAAATCGACGTCCATAGGGCATCAGAAAAGAGCTCATAAGTATCCTCATTTGTTTCGAATAGTTTTATTCAGAGAATACATATCTGGGACTATATGAAGCATTGCAAAATGCTCCATAAACTCTATAGTTATGTTTATAACGATAGCCATTTGTGATATTGAGTTTCTTATATAATGAAGAATGATCTGTCGTCTGTAGAAGAAACAGTCCAGTTACAAATGGACCTTGTAAATTCACATACTTATGTTTGGTCATCTCTGTTGTCACAACATTGTATATACGCATGATACTGATTTTGCTATTCGTGGATAAAATAGAAACCCCGTTGATTATGATCAAGAGTCTGGTCAGTAAACATCTCCTGACAAAAGGTTCATTCAGTAGAGAAGTCCAGCATGGGAAGAGGGGAGGAAAAGGACTTCCACCACCCACTAGAGAAGAGCAGACTTTGAAGTGGCCACCAGCTACCCACCAAACTTCCAAGTAGTGCAGAAGCATGTTACTTCACTTTAACTTGGACCACAGAGAATTCGGCAGCAGATTTAAATCTATCACCACATGGAAAAAGAGCCCCCTCAAGATCAATGCTACGCATTCAAAAAGAAAGTTCCAACAGATGCACCTGCGTCTAAAACTTCTCAATCAGCATCACATAATCCATTCTCAATGTGGTTCACAATTCAGAACCAACTAGATAATAATATTTTCTTGGAAATATGAGCATGGAGATAATCTGCTTCGGTAGCTATTAGGCCTCTTATTTATTTCATAGTCACTATATTTTTTAAAGCAGGGAAGCACGAAATGGGAGAGGCCTCGGATAAAGTCCCAGCAAAGATTCCAATCAGACATGTTGCATGCAATAGATTTGCCTCTGAGGGGAATGGAGATTGCCATTTCCTCTGCACCCTTCTCTCCGCCCGAAGCTCTCACCCAAGAGCTGAGAGACTACCTTAATGCCATGGAAGATCGCATCAATCTCGCGCTGATGGAGCAAGACAACAGAATCATCAAGAAGCAGGTCAAGTACGAACAGACCAACCTCCCATGTCTGTGGAATACGGTTCCTCTCACCAATCAAAACATTCCCACCATCTTCTTCATCTTCTGCATGAGACTGCTACTCAAAGAAGCCATGGTGACCCAATTCCCCAAGCCCATCCAGAAGATGAAATCTGCGTCCGTTGCTACCATGGAACCACCCGATAACTCTCTCAACCAAGATGTGTGCGCTATGAAGAAGAACACGCGGGTTTGCGATATCTGTTTGATAAGCAGAGAGATGCTCATGATAGCTTTCAAATCTTCCCTGTCCATGGGACTTGCAGTGCTTTTCGGCGTTCTCTACAGCAAGGACAATGGCTACTGGTCGGGGCTTACGGTCGCCATGGCCATCACTCCCTGGAGGGAGGCCACGTTCAAGTTGGCAAACCTGAGAGCACAAGGTACTGCGCTGGGAACCGTCTACGGAGTTCTGGGCTCCTTCATATCTCAAAGCCTCATGGAGCTTAGGTTCTTGGCAATTCTCCCATGGATTTTCTTCACCAGCTTCCTACGACAGAGTCGAATGTTTGGCCAAGCCGGAGGTATCGCAGCAGCAGTGTCGGCGATTATAATGATAGGTAGAAAGAACTACGGATCACCTCCCTACTTCGCAATCGCGAGGCTTTGCGAGACACTCATCGGATTGCTATGCTCAATTCTCGTAGAGATCACATTGCAACCGACACGCGCTTCATCGCTGGCAAGAGCTCAGCTTTGTCATACCATCGGATCGCTTCAAGAATGCCTGGACATGGTGATCTCCGCAGCAAGTGCGCATTCACCACACACGTACTTAACCGAGCTCAAAGCGAAGAAGAAGAAGCTGGTTGAGCAGATTCATGAGCTGAGGAAGCACATTAGAGAAGCAGAAGAGGAGCCAAATTTCTGGTTCTTGCCATTTGCCGCAGCCACTTACATCAAGATGCACGGCCTCCTCTCCAGGATGACAGAGCTCATCACCTTCTTGTGCCACAGCATCGAATCCATTGAGCAAACACCATGGGAAGAGATCCAAGAGAGCATCAGGATAGAGGTAGAGCCTCTGAAAACCGTAAGCGCGTCAATCCAATGCTTCAAGGAGGTCCTCCAGATCAAGTCACTGGTGAAGTTGGAGAAGGAACTCATGAGGAAGACGATACCGGACGATCCCGAGATGGCGAAGGAAAGGACCTTGGACAGGGATGAGGTTGTCGGCAGCAGCAACGACGAGGAATCTGATATGATACAATCTTGCTTCCTCCGCAACGCGCAGAGTTTGATGGAGAGGATCGATGAAGTAGACGGGGATCCAGATTCGAGGAACCGTCTTGCTCTGAGCCTGGGAGCGTTCGCATTCTGCACCAAGAGCTGAGCAAGGAAACCATTGGATTGGAGAATGGCATCCTGGAGCTCCTTCAGGGGGAGAATCCTTCCAAGTACATAAACTTGTATGAGATTTCATGCAAGGTCAAACAGGTTCTACCATTGTAGATTGGTTTACATGCACAGTCTTGATTGGATTGTTCGAATGATGAAATGTTAGAATGTAGTAGTATGGGATGGCTGAAGCATACATTTCATGTTGTTAGATAAATATTTGTATACCATGAATGCAGATTCCCCCCCTTCTGAGTTCTGACTGCATTCTCTCAAATTAAGCATCCGTAATAATGTGGTACTATGAGATAGGATCTGCTTCTTTGTGTAGCATGGAGAAGAAAGGGGGAGATCTAACAATTTGGATCGTATGCTGTGCAACAGATTCTGCTGCAAGTGGTCCAGCCGTCCGATCCACATCCGACGTCTCTCCCTGGCCTCGAGATGCGCGTCCCCAACCTCAACATCCACACCCACTATGCCCAGCCCCCTCTGAGCGTCGTCGGATCCGCATCCGACGGCTCTCATTCATTGCAGCAGGGGCTGTAAAAGCCCATTGCAGCAGAGGATCGGAGCCCGAGATCTAAACCGTTGAACATACATCCAATGGATAAAGCTTCTAACAGAAGGAAAACATGTGTAGTATAAGATATTTATTGGAGAATTTTATGCGATTTGAAAACTGTAAAAGCCTCGCATGGGGGACGTGGAGTTCATATAAACATGCACATTTGTTGGAAAATTCATTCCGTATTTTATTATTTTCCAACTTAAGATCCACGGGTTTTCATTTTTAATCAAGTCCACAATTAATCCATCCATATAGAACAAATTCCCTTCCCCTCGTCAACATCGGCTACCAACCGTAAAATTCAGGGTTTAAAAAATTGGACGGGGCCGGTCGGTTGGACCGGTTATGTGTAATAGATTTCAAAAGATAAAAAATCAGGTCCAACCAGTGGTCGAACCGGGTTGATCCGGATGGTCGAACTGAGTTGAACTAGATTGACTCAGTTTTGATGGTTTGGTTTCAAAAAAAATAAAGGTTTAAATAATGAAATAATGGGGTTTTTATAACTTGTGTATTTCTTAACTTCTATGATATAAGTTATGTCCCTCTCTTTTTTGGAATATACGTCGTGTCAAAACTTTTTTAGAGTAATTTTCTAGAAGCAACTATAAATAAATGATTGCAATATTATATTCATATATAATTCTAGAAAAAGTGACTAATTTTTGTAGTTTTAGTCGAAATAGGAAATCATATTACTTTTGAAAGATTTGACGTTTTAAATGATTATTTCATTGATATATAAATACATACTTACATATATGTATCCAGATTTATCTGTTCAAAAAATCGATTCGATTGGTCTGACCAAAAAATTAAGCACGGTCTGATTTTTTCTGAGTCGATATGAATGATGATGTCATGCTAACATCATCACCAGTCCGATCGATTTGAACCGATGATCCGATACGATTGGACCAAACCGATGACTGACCAATTCAATATCCGATTTTTAAAACATTGGTAAAATTATTCTTGAGCTACCATTGCCATCCAGGGTAAAACTAGTCTTCAGCATCGGACCAGGTCGAACCAGGTTGGGTCCCACTGAGCCTGACAAAAGTCCATTTATTTTATTGGCTAATGGGTCGGGACTAGGCCATCTTTATTTTCCGAATCCATGTCCAACTCCAATCCCGAACCGAAGAGCGGGGCTCGTCTAAGTCAACATAACCTCACCTTCTCTACATAAAAGAAAATTACTTTGAACACTTATTTAAAAAAGTTCTAAATCATACATATATGAGGCAAAGATTTGGGAAAATATCGAGTCTATGAAGGTATGAGCTCAACCTTCATGTATTCATTATATTTAGAATTCTGCACGAAATCCTAAAGTGAAATAATTGTGAGCTACTTTAATGCGTTCAAAGGTCTAAAAACTGCACTTAAAATATAGTGAATTATACCTCTACCAGTACATGCACACAACATGAAATTGAATATTGGATAATTAAGGATAATTTGTAATAACAGACTAAGCTATTTGGGATTGTCGATATCTAATGTAATATTGTTCAAAAATACCTGTAAAGGACTTCAAAGGAAATTATTTTATACACACCACTACAATATAGTAATAAGATTATTCATGGGCTAGTTCTATGACTTTAAATAGGCCTTAATTTATGGAAACTGGGCTAGGGTTTTCCTAAGCCCACACCCAGCCTGAACGACTAAATGGGCTTACATTACAGTCCAGAGCCTCTCTAAATTTGGGTGTAGATGGGGCTACATAGGACGAGCTTCTGATCTGGTTGGGTCAGCCTTGCCCAATGTTCAACCCTAGTAAACTGTCCTTGACAAGTGCCGCTCGCAAAATGAAATTAGAAACCAAAAATATCTAGGTTCAATTAGGCCCCACAAAATAAGTATGGGGGACCCAATTTCGAGTGGCACCTAGTACTCTAGGACCATCGATTGAGTAGAGAAAGATATAGGTTTCATTCATCATAGGAAATCAACACATGCCCAAGACAATCAAAGATGAGCGGATTACAACTCGATAATGCCACTAATCACTATGATTTTCTCCAACAACATCCCCATGGTACTGACAATTAGGAGTGTAAACTAACTGAATTTACCATTTTCAGGTTCAGTTCGCTTATATAATAGAGCATAAATGCATTTAGGTTCGATCATTTATTTTCGAACTGAAGTAGTCATTGAAGCTGGACCATGAATCAAACTTTAATTTAGTCGAATAGAACCTACGTGGATATCGAATTGAAGTAGTCATTAGAGTAGGACCAAAAATCAAACTTTAATTAATCGAATAGAACCCAAGAGAATAGAAATGGAGTGAAATCAAATGAAATGTGAGGACCTAACCCTTTTTTATAAGACACTTATCATTCTGATTGTAAAAGAAAAAATGAAGTCCTAATTGGAGAAGGAAAGCATTACATTTTAGAAACATGAACCTTTACCTATTCATGTGGTAAGTAGTACCTAACGCTTCCTTATTTTCTTATCTATATTTAATATAATAAAGGGTATGGGGTTCATACCAACATGTCCTATTAAGTTCCATAGCACAATAAAGAAATAAGGGGGAGAGAAGAAAGGTATGTGGTTGCAGCAAAGTTTAAAAGGAATGATCTTTGGAGTTCTTCTTCTCCAACATTCTTCCCTAAAGTTTGGCTTGGTGATATTTCTTCTCTCTACTATTCTCCATTGTTTGGTGGTGCAACACCATATAGAAGGTTGCCTTTGTGTAAACCTTTCACAAGAGATTGATTTGACTGTAGTGCTTGACTTTGTATTGAGATCAACCCCTTGACTTCTTCCCTCTCAATGAAGGTTTTTCAAGTTAAAATTCTCTAGACATCTGCGGTTGATTTTTGTGTGATTGGAATTTTTATTTATAATTGTAGTATATATATTGCGCATGATCTTCTTATCAACTTTAGTATTTTTCCTCGATGGACAGCCGTTCCCCAAACCATGTTAATTAAATTCTCTTTGGGATATTTACACCCATAACCCTGAGTAATTTCGTAATTACGTACATGACCCTGTGTAATCACGAGTTACACCATGAATCCCGAATATTCACTCCTCTGACACCCATAACCCTCCGTTAGATTTGTCCGTTTATCCAACTAGACCATTGGGTTAATCTAATCCATGACTATTTAACAGTTATTAAAATTTCCAAAAGAAATAAAAAAATATGCCTACTCCCTCCAACGACCCACCCCTCCCTCACGGCGTCGCCCTCCTCTTCCCCGACATCCTCCTCCGCCAGGTCATGTTGCCACCACCCTCCTCCCCGACCTCATCCTTCTCCTCCAGTCACCTCCCTCCTCCTCCCCGACCTACTCCTCCTCCTCCAGGTCCTCCCGTCATCGCCCACTTCCTCCCACAACCTCCTCCTTCCCAAGTCCTCCACCATCACCCTCCTCCGCACGGTAAAAACATTTCGAGCATGTATAAAATATTTTCTGTGGAGAATCTGCAGATTGTTTGCTTGGGTTTATCTAAAAGGAATGAAACAGAACAAATATATTCCTGACTTTTAGAATCCAAGAACAAGCAAAAATTATAAGAATCCAACATCCGAAAGTTAAAAGAGTGTCCATGTTTGTTTTGGGGATTTTACACATGTGCCCTTCAGATTTTTTTCCAATAACATTGATGTCCCTAGCTTTTTTGCAATTGCGCGTGACATATTCTAGAAAATTCACGGTAGTGCCACTCGTTAGTACTATGAATTTTGTAAGAATCTAGGCACACGAGCATAATTGCAAAAAAAATTAAGAAATAAGTGTCGATGATTTAACTAGGAGGGGCACAAGGTAAAAATCCCATTGTTTTTTACGCATTATATTCATCTACCTGGTGCGGATCGAGGCAGAATGATTATACAAACTGAAACAGTCATAGCATTTTATTTTGGCACAAAACATCATTTATGTCAAAATTGTGAAACGAGAAAACAAAATCACATGTACACCTACACAAGAAAAGAAACAAAAGGAGCACACCCCTAGAATAATAGGAACAAACTCTACATATGCAGATGAACAAAATATAACCAAGTTCGTCCTAACAAATTGGGATTCTGACAATAAAAGTTGCACTAAGAACCAAAAAAGATGGATAAACCCAATGTATCAGCTCCAAATAAAATCCCGAGTGTTGGAGAGATTAGGGAAAGTGAACATGGAATTACAAACAATTGCCAATCTTGAAAAAATTATTTTGTAAAAGCTTCAGTTATTTTCAGGAGATGGCAACAAGTCTAGAGCTAGACGTGTGACATTAATTAATCATCTGTCACTATTGCCTACAAAATGTACCTAATAGCCGCTCCCTAGATATACATGCAATCACAGTTGCAGATGGGGTAAATCCGAGCCAATTTAACTTTAGAAAAAAAAACAGCAACTGCTGTTTTTTATGAAAACCATAATAAAGTAAAAAATTAAAAGGGAAATGGTTACATGAAGGACGACTTGTTCAGCTCTCATGTCCAGAATCTCCAGATGGCCTTAGTTGCATCTTTCTGGTCAACAGATCTTAGACTCTGCAGAAACAGCACCTATATGTTGAGCAGATTCAGCACTGGCAGCCTTAGATCCCCCGTTCTCCATTTCACCATAATGAAGCCTACAAGGAGGATGGATAATAAAAATTATCTGAACTTTATTGTGCAGAATATTTTGGAAAAGAGAAGGAAAATGCTGCCTTTTAGATGATTGGTGGAGAAAAAACCCAAAACAGTATGCAATTTTATTGCCAAAATATATAATATTTAAAAAGAGAGGCTCCATGATTCTAGGAGAAATGCCCCCCCTTCTCTTTATGAAGTCCCCGGGCCAAAGAGCTTCATGCCATATCCCCATCTTGACTTGGACATTCTCATCTGATCCATTGGCCTTCAAAAAGTGCCCCTTGACCCCATGTTCTCTATGTGTGGTATATCGAACTTACCTCGTTTAAAAAGACTAGCTTAATATGCTTTGGCAGTTCTATCAAATACTTGGAGGCTGTGTACAAACATAATTTTCCTAAGTACATATTAGCATGCTTAACTATGCATTAATATGAGCATCTTCTTGAACTCGTTATCCATTTTTGAAGAACCTATAAAAAAACTTGTTACAGCAGATATAAGCTAAATCGTTGGAAAGTATAGCTGCTCCAAATGTTTAAGTTTGAGGGTTTGATTACCATTAGCTCAATGAACATGCCAAATCAGAACTACTTTCCGGAACCATTGCTTTGAAGAAGTCGCAGGCGTGGGGAGAATCTTGATCCAGGCTTTCTACAGGATTCATTTTGCTTTGGATTTTGTGGACTTCTATCATCGACGTCTATCTCCTCTGAAAGGCATCAATTATGATATTACTTGTAGACAAAAATTTAACTACAAGAATCATCAACATTGAACAAAAGAAAATCAGCCAAGATACATATACATCACCTTTATATACTCTGCTGTTCTCATGAGCATTTTCAAGTCTTGTCCGTTTAGTTCCTTTCTTAGTAATATTATTTTCATCAAAAGTAGATGTTGTAGCTTGTTTACTTTCCATCTCAGAGTTTCCAGGCACAACTTGACTGTGATGCTCCTGTACCTTTTGAATCACTTGATTATTTCTTGTCTCTCGTTTAACCGGTGCAACCGAAAATAACTCATCCTTTTTTTCAATTAGCTTTCTTGTCAACAACTCGTCAGTAAGAATTTCAGCACCTTTCTTCTTATCGTCGCATTGTTTCTGTATCTCTTCGGCTTGATCTTGGCTTCCTTTCTCAATCATTGATCGAGTTAATCTCATGCTATCCTTCTTGCCCACATCAAGGAATTCTCCCACAGTCTTGTTTTTTGCATCTGGGTTTCCTTTATGAGCTGTTGAACGAGTTAATCTCGTTGTTGATTTTCTGGTATCTGGAGCCCCTTTATGTTCCGATTGATACAACGATCTACTGAGGTTTTGCCTGTTAAGCACACTGCTCTTCGATTCTGCAATCTCATTAAATATTGCCCTCTTGTTATATCGGGATGTTTTAACCAGGTAACGTTTTTTAACATTAAATGTCAATTTAGCTCCAAATTACCTGATACACATGCAGCCCTTCCGGCACCAAAGTCCTGAAAAGAATGATCGGTGTTCAATGTTGCTGCCTTAATATTAAGTGAACTAGGAATGTTGGCAAATACTTCCTCCTTTCCTGCATGATCAGAAAACTTTATTGAATGGGGTAATTCATGCATCAATGAAGCTAGAGCCGCTCGAGCAGCTAGAGGAGTGAGAAAACTTGAGTCTTCTATCTTCTTCTTGTCATCCAACACAGGCTCCTTTCTCTTCTGTTCTTCAGTGGAACTTCGTAAGGTACGCCGATTCACCTTGGCTATTGTGGTATCTCCATTGGGCACTGTTTGTGCAGAAAAAATAGTAATCCAGATAAGAAAACATACCACAAGAATTAAAAGATGGCTAGAACTAGGGTGATCTCTGTTCAGTGATAAGTCCTACTTGAATCCTGTACTTGGAACTAGCATGAGACTACTTCATCGACAAATATAAGCACGATCTACTTTCAAGGAAATAAATAAACCAAGATGACTTCTAGGTATTCCTCTTAAGTTGATTTGACAGGACAACATAGTATTAAGTTTCTCTAATCCTTATTTCATTTTGTTGTGAATTGCAGAAGCAAACAAGCCCATATGATCAAGCAAGCATGCTCTAAGATACATAGATTTACAAGGTTCATCAGTATGTGGGCTACGTCCTTGGGTGTCAGCAATAGGTTTTCACTATGTGGAGAAAGAAGAATACAAAGGAATTGAGAGCAATAACTCTAGGGGAGTTTATATACTACTCCATGTACATATGGAACACCGGCTCAAAGAGATCCGAATACCAGCGAGACCCTTGTCAGGTGGGGTATGGTATGGCAAGGGGGTTGTATACGACAGTTCTTCAACCTGATTCAGAAAGCTGGGATTCAAGCCATATCGACACATTTATTTATTATTGTCGAGTAATACATTTGTAGGCGTGCTTTTCAAATAACGGGCACTAGCATCTGCTATATTTCATACCATGCTGGTTGTGATTACCATAAGAAAGGTACCCATGGAATGAGAGCGATGCAGGCACCTTTGACGAATGCAGGATGGAGAATTTTATACAAACCTGATAATGTATACTCTCAAACTGTTGAGATCTTTTGGCTGGGTTTTAATAAAATGTTGAAATTTTTGAATATCTCTATATCAATAATTTTTTTGAAGATTGTATTATATACCTTTAGAACATCCTATCGTTATCTCTTCCACACAGTTTTCCTTTGATGAATCCACGAATCTACTGATTTCTTCTATCTGTTTCTCCAACAATCCCTGAAGATCAAATTCAGGCACTCCTAGGATGTCGATTTCTGGTGTCCTTTCCTCTAAAAAGGAGGCATCTGAAGTACTTTGCATAGAATTCACAGAATTTAGAAATTCTGCAACAACTGGATGGCTATCTGTGCTTTTCTTGGATAATTTCATAATGAAGTTAGAGGTTAGAACCATTTCTTCTAATTTGCTTTCAGAGTGAAGCCATTTTACTTCAAAGGTGCATCTGCAGTAAACACGTTTAGAGTGCTTCACTCTTCTTATCTGCAAAATTGATTGATCTTCCTGAGAAGGGCCACTCATTATATGAAAAGCATAAACGGAAGCTTTAAAGAGCCAAGCCATAGTGCACAATAACTTCAGAAAGTGATAAGAACCATCGTTAAATTATTGATTCAATTATAACTTCATTGCCCAATTAGGTTAAAATATGTATATCCATAAATGAGAAGTATAAATGATGTATGCTATTAATGCTATTTATTGAGTTCACTAATCCTTTTATTGAAAACCAGACAATTAGAAAAATGTGTACTACAACGGACACCTAAGCTGAGAATGCACAAAATCAAAATAAGTAAACGAGCAACAGGGAGAGGTCTTGTTGCCATCGAAAATTCGATAAAGATAGACCCGCCACCAAATTACAAGCAGGGATGAAAATGTATACAGATATATCTGGATATCCGCTTACCATATCCAAAAAAAATCAAATATGGATATTCGTATTCAAATATTAGTCGAATATGAATTAACTATGGATATCGGTTATGAATTTTTTTCCAAATATGGATATGGATATAGTAACAGTAAAAAGATCCATATTTGGATTGGAATATCCGAGTACAAAATACTATTATTATAATATATACTAATATGTATTACATTTGGTAAACAACTATCAACCAAAACTTATTTTCTACCGGCCCAAATTCATGCATCCCTTCGACCTTCAATAACTACAACACCGCTTTTCCTCGACAACTTCATAGGAATTATAGAAGTATAGATCTCATGTATGCTGCATCCTCTCAGTTGCTATATGTAAAGCATCCCATTTGCAATTATAATTTCAGTTGGCTAAATAATTTTATAATGGTACCTGATCTTAAATCGATTAATCTTTGTATTCGCTCTTTATTTGATCCAAATTAGTATCTGATGATGAATATCCAATCTGAATTCGTATTCGAATATTTAAGAATATGGTTTTCTAAATCCATATCCGATTTATATCTGTATATGTTTTTGTATTCGATATAGATGGAGCGAATGTGGATAAGGTAATAACCATATCTGATACATATCCCATCCGTTTTCACCCCTAATTTGAGTGCCAAAATTACTACACAGGAATCATGACAGTAGATTAGTACATAACGCACCTTCTCAACCACCGCATCAAGAAATACATGTTTATTTTGGTCCTTGCTCATAGCAAGAACTCGATCCCCTTCTTCAACATTAGCGCATTCACCATCCTGGAGAGGAATAGAACGATAACGCAAATACGACTGAACCTCATCCTTACCAGCAATGGTATATTCCTCACTGAAGTTTTTGGAGTGAATTTCAACGGTCAAAGTGGCAGGTCTACTCGCACTGCAAATAAACCAAAGAAACCGGAGAGAAAGCTTCAGTTAGAACTTCCACAATAATAAGCTATAACTTGTTCAACTTAAAAGACCAATTGATTATATTATAGACACTTCTCAAAGCTAGTCAGCAATTGAAGGTCCTAATGACAGAGAACTAAGATCTCAACATTGATGTGTGCAAGTCCAAACTTGGAAAGTAAAAAAGCAACAAAAAAACATCATCTTCCTTAAACGGGAAGTTAAATAACGGTATTCTTCATTAATCTTCTCATTGTAACAGACCTAAGATCTCATGCATCTTCAATACGATATTCAAACACAAATAACCCCATCAGAAGCCATCATAACTAAACCGATCACCACAACAAACACGAAGATGAGATCACGCTGATCGCGCACCGAAATCAACAGAAAAAATGCGCCCTCAGCTAAAAAGCAGCACATCCGAGTGGACAAACTGCAGCATACACCAAAATCCACCACCGATCTAACCAGAACCCCGATCTAATAGCGATCGAAGATCTGAAACGGGAGAGTTAGATAGGACCGATCCGACCTCAGGGAGATGCTGCAAGGGTGCCACGAACGATCGTCCTTACACATTGCTTCGAGCTCCATCGATTGGTCTCCGATCGCGGCCATGACGATCGATCGGAGCAGGATTCGAAGTTGGAAGCAGAGAGAGCAGAGGGTCAGAGCTACTGTGTTGGTGTTGTTCTTCCCCTTGGAAGTGAGGGTGAAGGACAGGGGGGGCGATGTTCGAGGGAAGGCGAAGCCCTTCACTTCACTACCAGGCCCGCTTGCGTGTACGATGTGCGCCGAGGGTTTAACCTGAAGGGGTTACGTCTCACTGTTGCGGAGGATCGGAGGGTGCGGATTAAGGTAGATTCCAGTTTGGTGGCTAAGATGGGAGATAAGGTTTTGTTAAAATGGACCTGAGATGCCTCTTATGTGCGCATTTACCAGTGGCAGTCGCCCACGTGGAGCTGCTCTGTCTGTCTTGAGTAATCTTTGGTCAGCAGTGACTAGAAAGACAGCCAGTCAGTGGATTGCAATTTTCACGTACATTTTTCTTTTTTTTCCCTATATAGATTTCAAATGATGATTAGGTCAAATTTGATTACTATTAAGGGAATGCTTGTCAAATAGAGTCCAATCACTCCATGAATCAAATAAACTTAGCAAGACATAGTGATGTTGGGTGTGCTTAGATCGTCTACAATTTTGGAGACAATGAGGAGGTTAAAGAATATTGGTGTAATATCCCGAGCCTACTCAGATTGACTGTTATCGAGGAGAACTAGACTTAACAACTTGTTGAGTCGAGCACAATTCGATACATTCTACCCGAAATACTTAAACTCAGGTTCACAAGGTTACGGCCAGGGTGTTATAATTTGTAACATATTTGAAAATGAGATATCTCATAAATATGATAGTCCTCGTATTTCAATTTTTGAGTATGTCATTACACCTATTTATATTATCTTTAGTTTCTTAAAACACACCGGACGTTACGATTGTGCAAGGGATGGACGAGCACACGTGTTCGCCTATTCGCTGGCGAGAATAAGGCGAACATATGCGGTCGCCAGTTGTGTCGCGCAGTCAAAGTTCAGAGTCACCCCTTTTCGAATTTGCGTGTGAACATGCTACTAACATTAGTGCTTACCCGGTGTGCTCGATCATTTGAAATTTTGATGTGGCAGTATGTAGCACGTCTTGAAATTTGGGCGAGCACATTGACCAACACCGAGCAAGCGCATAATGTTCTCGCCCATGCTTGTAAAAAAAGTGACAGAGAGCCCTTCTTTCTCATTCTACCCGTGACCCCCTCCCCCAAAATCCTCATCCGATGATCGTTGCTCTGCCCACCTTACCTCCGACAACCCTCGTTTAGGTTTTCTAAGCATGCACACTTCTTCCTTTAGGTATATCCCTTCATTTTTTTCCTCTCATTTTTAGCATTTCCTTCCATATCATTCATGTTTGAATGTTTTAGGTTTCTTGTATTGTTGATGGATTATTCGTTATACATGTTAGATTTTAATTGCTTGAACATGTTGTGTATGCTGCATACGATTCATTTAATATATACTAGATGTTAGATGTGATGATTGTTGTGTAATATAGATGGAATTTCATATGCATGCAATGTGTATGATAAAATGCCACAGCTAGTAATATGTCTAAATATTCACACTAAAGTCGAATACTAAATAGTCATGTCACTTTTATACTTGTTAATATACCTTGTTGCTAATTTATAATGAGTAAACCTATGAAATTAGAATATCATGCCATGCTAGTGTATTGTGCTTAAATAATATGATGCATAACTTGTGAATAGGATGATATAACTTGGACAACGTTAACATGGAATGTATATTGATGCCTCTATGCAAACCAACATCCTATTCATAGAGTATAGATATGGGAGAGATGGAGAGAGGCATAGAGTATGGTCCCATAAATGGAGAGAGCGAGAGAGGGTTGCATTAAGTTATGCATCGAGGGGGTAGTTAGTTGGGATAAGGTGTTTACATATAATTAATTAAAAGTAATGATGAAATTTAATTATAAATTAAATATTTATTTTTAATTATATTAATTAATTTAAATTTCTAAAAACATTACATAACATATATGTAAATAAGCCTTTCAAAGTTTAAAATATAAAATATTCCCTATGAAATTATAAAAAGGAAAAAATTATTCGATTTATTTATTCAATATAAATAATTTAGTTCCATTATAAAATTATACAAAGTCACTAATTTCAAAAATGACTATGAATACTTCCAAATATAAGTATAAATAAAATTAATATATAGACTATTAAATATACAGAAATATAATTCATTAGGTTTTTTAAGAAACAATAGTTAATAAAATGCGATTTTATTTTTTACAAATTATTTAAAATCAAATAAAATCTTATAAATCCCAATATTATCTATTAAATTAATTTAAGTACACATTAAAATATTTTATAATATTAATTAAATTTACAGTAGAACCTTAGAAATGAAGGTTGTGTACTGTGTGTATATGTGAGTATGGGTTACTTTTTATTAAGGAGGGAGAATATACATGTGATTTTCCTTCCATCATATTAAATTATTTTTAGTAATAAAAATAATTTTTAAAATTTTAATTAAATAGATGAATATATTCCATTAACTAAATTTGAAATGCTACTAATAATTATTAAAATGACTAAAAACTTATTTAAAATAATGTGATAAAAATATTTTATAGATTTTTAAATGGAAATAAAAGTAGTGTATAGTATTCCTTAAATACACCATACTCTATGTAACTGAGGCAATGCGTGTCATATTTTTTGCAGTTAAATTGCCCTCTTGTGATTCTTTATCACATTAAAGTTTAAGTAATGCGGACCAATGTGCCTCACTAGTTTGCAGTTAGGTAGTTAATTAGGTAAAAATGATAAATAACTATAAAATTACACAAAACAAAACACACACAGTGCATCCCTCCACACCGAATGGTGTGTGGCCCTGCACAACGGGAGGTTTGTGCAACATTCCATCACTTCCAACATGTTATATTTTTTCACAAAATTATTGGCCCTCCACACCGATTCAATGGTTGTGAATTTTGATGTGTGCAGGTGGAAGATATTTTTTGCAGATGCATCATTCTTTACACTTTTTCCTAGCTGCTTGGCCTGTAGTAGGTATCTGGTTCACTGCTTTAGGTATTAGTACTATGGCTTTCAACCTAAATGGTTTCCATTTTCACCAATCCGTAGTTGACAGTCAAGGTCGTGTTATTAACACTTGGGCTGATATCATCAACCGTGCTAACCTTGGTATGGAAGTGATGCATGAACGTAACGCTCACAACTTCCCTCTAGACTTAGCTGCTTTTATTTGATTCAATAAGGTCTAATTTGATATCTATTTGTATCTTTTTTTACATTTTGAAGGCTGACAATAAACTCTTTATTAGGCACAATATTAGGATCACATAAATCCATATCCCAATCACAAATGATCAAATCTATGTAAATGCTCGGTTATCATAAATTTATATATTATACCAGTATCTTAATGTCCTCATATATAACACGTGCATACGAGAGATTCAAGGTATCCATATAATACAATTTTTATGTTAGCTTTCGTTAGCCCGGATGTCCCGAACTAGGGGAGTCTTTAAAAGTTCAAAAACTAAATTAAGACCATCATTGCTACATGTATGTTAGAGTCTATATATGTGCTCGATTTTGGTAATATAACCATGTTTCTCTTTGATATACCAAATTATTCTTAACACACTTTAACAATTGTTACTTTGTTAACAATTTTAAAGGACATTAAACTGAATTTATGAGTTAATATCGAAGGAGTACGTGGTTATGTCATCGAAATTTGCTCAGATGTAAACTCTAATATGCATTTAGCGATGATGGTCTTAATTCAGTTTTTAAATCCTTAAAGATGGTTGCAAGAGTTAATATTAGTATAAAATTCTTCTCTTATCTTTTAACTTCTGAAATATCTCTTTCGTTATTAGGATGATGATCAATAGGGAGTGGATGTATAACCATGTCCAAGACAGACATTTGTGGATTTTGCTTACGCCAACGATTCTATGGTTGCTAATTCAGATGGCACAATTACTTTTTCATATCTCAAGTATTGTTTACTTAAGAAGAAGGTTAAAGATGAAGTTCAATTACACCTCTATAGGCATGGATTCATGGAGGGTTATTATACATGTTGGAGACATAGTGAAATAATCTCTCCTCCGACGAATGAATCAAACATTATTCTTGAAAGTAATCCATTTGTTGAAATTGTGATGGATGTTGCAGGATCTATTTTTTTGGATGAAATATTTGATAATCAAGAACCACATGGAGAGTCTGAAGAACTTTACGAGCTTTTGAAAAATGCAGAAAAACCATTATGGTCAGGATGTAATACATACTCGAAACTCTCAGTAGTTTTGGACCTTTTGATTATGAAAATGGACTATAATATGACAGCTCATGCTCCTCGGTCAACTGTGAACTAATGATGATCGGATATTTCTCCTTAGGACCCGCAAGGAAGGCGTATTTGATGGTTGGTGGTAAGGGCTTGAGCTCGGGTAAGGTATGATCACCAGGGATGTCTGGCTCAACTACCTCTGGCTCGGTGCTGGCAGTGGTTGAATCTGCCTCTGCTGTTTTTGCCACCAATTGTATTTGCTAATCAGGAGTCGAATCGCAAAATATATCAAAGAAATTGGTAACCACTACGTCCAACATGTCATTCTCAACCTTTGATTGTCCCATGGAGATTCTGAGTCATCGAGGGTAGGGATGAGCATTGGGTTGGGCCAGCCCGGCCCAGCCCGAAGCCCAGCCCAAAAAGCCCGGTTCGGCCCAGGCCCAAAGGAATATCGGGCCGGGCCTGGGCCTAATATTTAAGCCCAAAATTTTTTTGGACCGGGCTCGGGCTTGGCTCGGCCCAGCCCGACCCGGCCAAAGGGCCCGACCCGAAGAGGGCCCGAATCCTTTCTCATATCCTACATGCATGAAAACTCCCACCTATTTCATGTGCACTCTCTTCTTGTATCATGTCTTCATACGATGTTTATAAATCAAGAAAGTTAAGCGTGTGACATGAGTTGATGATCATTGTATTTCAATTAAGAATTAATTTTCCTTAATTAGTATTTGGTTTAGATTCTTTTGGTTATTCTTGAATTTGTTAGTATTTATTTTTTTCAATCAGAACATTTTCCATTATTGTACATTTATCCAATATGGTATGCCCATTTTTTAACATATAGGATCTGGTGCACCTGTTATTGTTAACTGGGTAAGTTTGGTTCAGTCTTTCAATTTCTATAAATGAGAGACATTCATGGTATCTAGCACTCAACCTTGAGTGCACATGTGTAAAATGAGAAATACTCGGATTTGGTAGAATTGAATTTTAGTTGTTTCACAAGTATTATGGTACATGTTTTAATCAATTTTGGCTTGTGTAACTTGAGTTGAGATTAACTTGAAACAAAAGAGTCAAAGTTAATAATATTAATTGGGAGATGGGCCGGCCCGGCCCAAGTCCGACCCAAAGGAATTGGGCCGGGCCTAGGCTTGGGCCGACCAAAAAAATTTTTGCGGGCCTAAGCCCGGCCCAAGGCCCGAATTTTTTAAGCGGGCTTGGGCCTGGGCCCTTCAAAGCCCGGCCCAGCCCGGCCCATGCTCATCCCTAAGCGAGGGTATAGGAATTTTGTATCTGTGCATTGTGCATTGAAGAGGATCTCTGAAAAGCTTGCATCATGTATCAAATGCATCGTCCTCTTCAGGTGAGAGAAATTCATCTGCATCAGTTGGGTCTGTCTCCAGTTCCCTAGAATGTCTATCTCATCACATTCTGCTTCTGATATGGAGTACATAGTAGTGTATCCGTGCTTGTGCTTCTGATATGGAGTCCACAAGCCCCCACTCCAAACTTTAATGTCAATAGCGGTCTGCAATGTGCATGGATTAAATAAGCCTCGTACACTAATGATCTTGCTAAATGTTTTTACCCTGAGAACTAGGAAATAATCAGCATGGTAGAGATGGACGTTATGCATGAAAATAGGGGAGGTTTGCTTCTCTCATTCCTTATGGTTGGGATTTCATCCACAATGACATCGATCTTGGGTGAATTTACGTCATATGGAAAGAATCAAGTTGGACTTGTTCCCTAATTCGTGTTACCTCACAATCAATGTCCCTTTCCCGCGTCAACTCGGGTGGCCTCACCTTGGCTACTGTAACACCCCCAACTCTCGTGGTACGGTAATACCGTGCGATATTGGTATCGCACGACCGTGTGGTTCGGTGGCCACACTATGAAGTTCTGGAGGACTTCACCTTAAGCTTGCGGACAACTAAGGATGGGGTTTACCGTAGGACCGCGGGTTCCCCTTAGCACAACACAAATGTTCGACGGTACTTGATGAGCTTGAGCTGCAACATCCTATGTCGGAGCATGGGACCCACTGATGATGTGGCGTGATGACATGGCATGCTGATGAGGCAGACGACATGGCATGCTGACAGAGCGGGTGACGTGGCGTCGGTTGCAGAAGACGAAGAGATTGCACGGAAGATGAAAAGCCAAGGCGCACGAAGAGTCATCTCGGGAGACGAAGGGTCTCCGTAGAAGACTAAGAGTCCTTGCATTCATTGTACATGTAATAATGGTGTCCCTTTGTATACCCTCAGTTTGTCTATATAAGGAGGGGTAGAGCTCATTTGTAGATATCACACTCAGAGTGAGTCTCTTGCAATACAAAGAGGGTTCAGTGCCAATAGCTCTTGTGTCCTTGTGCAGTGCTTGTGTTCGAGTATTCTAGCGACGTGGTTACTTGGTGTGCCGGTGTACTTCTACACGCATCGGGGAAGGCTGGTTAGCTTGCGAAAAGCTAACGCCACATAGGTTAGTCTCAAAAATTAGAGTTTGAGATTTACCCCTGTGACAGCTACCATTGTGGTTTATTTGGCTAATTGTCTGCCAATCAGTAAAGTTCTTTGGGAGGATCTCGAGAGTCTCAAAGATTCCATCCACATTCCTTGGATGGTTCTTGGGGACTTGAACATGGTGAGATTTGGCTCTGAAAAGATGAGCGGCATGTCACACTTAAGGGGGGTCATGGCGTACTTTAATGATTGCATTGACTCTTGTGGGCTCTTGGATTTGGAGTCGATCGGGAACCCTTAGTCTTGGCCCAACTCAACAATTGAACCCTCCATAATAGTAGCCCGACTTGATCGTACCTTGGTCAACGATGTGTGGCTCTTTCTCTTCGTGCAGGCAAATATGAAGTACTCTCATCTTTTGATGAGAGAACACCTTCTCCTCTCCATCTTCACGGCTGTTGTGGACAACCGATGGAATCCCTTCCATTACTTTGATTATTGGACAGATTGCAAGTGGTATATTGAGGTCGTTGCCCATTTTTGAGATGTTCCGATGCAAGGAAACCCTTTGTTTTACCTTCAATGGAAGTTGAAATCTGTGAAAAGAGGCCTTAAAGACACACGTGTTCAAAGAACCCAAGGTCATGGAGGTTACCTTGGCCATCATCAACGAAGTCCTCTTAATTAATCCGTTGGCAAAAAATGAAGCTGATGCTAAAGCATACATAGTGAGACTAGATGCTGACTTAGAGTCGTCTTGGAGGAAAAAGAGCTGAGTGAATTGACATAGAGTCAGCTTGGGGATCGCAACACTCACTTCTCTACCTCACGACTGAAGGTTATATTGCGAGAAACTCCATCCCCTCACTCATCGACTATAGTAGGCAGATGGTTGACAAACATATGGAGGTGATTGATGCATCTGGGAATTATTATGGGGCTCCTCTCAACGCAGAGCCATGCCTGAAGAGAACAGATCCTCATGCCCCTAGATTCATGCTTTCGACCGAGGCTAGAGAGTGGCTCATTCGACCTTTTGAAGAGGAGGAGATCTGGGGTGCCCTCAGCTCCTTATCCTCCTCCAAGGACCCTGGGCCTGATAGTCTCAATGATGGATTCTTTAAGAGGCATTGGACTTTAATCAAGGATGCCATGTTCTCAATGATGGCTTCCTCCACTAGGGAGGCAACATGGTATGTGAGGTCAACCACACCCTACTGACCCTTGTGCCTAAAGCACCCACTTCTGCAGGCTTGGGGGACTTCAGGCCCATTTCGTGCTGCAATGTCTCCTACAAGATATTGGCTTCGTGCCTAGCCACAGTTTTGTTGCATCTCATTTACCCTAACAATTATGCTTTTATTAATGGAAGGTCCATTGGGGATAGCCTACGACTAGTGCATGAGCTTGTTTTGGGCTTTGAACGAAGGGCTAGCCTCCCTCGGGCTTGCTTGAAGATTGACATTACCATGGCGTTCGACTCCATTGAGCACTCTTTTATTCTAAGAAGCTTAGCGTTAATGGGTTTTGACCCTATTTGGATTGGTTGGATCTCCAACTGCATTACCACTCCTTCATTCTCCATCCTAGTGAACGATTCCCCGACTGATCTCTTTAGAAGCACGTGTGGGCTGAGGCAAAGGGACCCTCTTAGACTCCTACAATTTGCGGTAGGCATGGAATCCCTATCATCCGTTATTGAGCTTTCTGTTGCCAAAGACGATCTCAAGCCTTTGGGGCGTGGGCGTCATGTTGCCACCACCCATCTGATCTACATCGATGACCTTCTATTCTTCTGTAGAGGCTGCTCGACTTCTTTGTTGGCTATCAAGAAAATCCTTGGCGAATTCGACTATGTCTCTAGCTTGAAAATGAATGCTCGCAAAAGTAAGTAATTTAGACCCAAGTGCTCCCCTGATGATTTTGCTTGATTTTGCAGTTAATTATGCTGAGGCACTCACTGGCGACAACATACCTGGGGCAACCTCTTGCTTCTTCCTACGAGAGGGATAATTTGGCACGTTCGTTGGAGGATAAGGTGAGAGCCTTACTTTGTGGTTGGAAAGCAAAGGTTGTATCCTTAGCCAACCATCACCAACTTGTAAAGAATGTCATTGCGGGTCTACTCCTTTATTGGGCAACTAAGACCATCATCCTGCTTGGCATAGGGTGATTGGTGAACACTTTGTGTGCAGATTTCCTTTGGTGCTATAGGTATCATGATGTGAGCTAGTACATCGATTGCCTTCCTAAAGAGGAGGGAGGCTTGGGATTGAGATCTCTGACGACAATACATGGTGTCATGATTGTGGCTTGATCCTGGAGGATTCTTACTTCTGAGACCTCTATTTGGACCGTCAACATGCGAAGGAAATACCTACATACCCTCCCCTTTTGGGAGTGTCGCATTCTAAACATGTTTCTTTGCTTTGGAAGATGAGGTTAGCCGGGCTGACACACATCTTGGACTCGTTCCCCCAAGGGATTCTTTTTTAGGGAAGCCCTTGACTTGATTCAACTCGTGCATGTGTAGTACCGCGAGCATGTGTGGTGTGGAACAAGCGCTCGACGCCAAAGCATTCGTGTATGCTCTTTCGTACCACTCCCAATCATCTTCCAACAACCAATAGCCTTGCCAAGCATGGAATATGTCATCCTAATCCCTCCTATCTTTGCACAAGTGCCCATGAGTCTTGCGATCATATCTTCTTCTAGTGTGCCTTCTTAGACGTATGGGCATAGGTGTGTGCAGATTTGGGACTTCCACAACCATCGTGCCTCTCTTCGATTGGAACTTTGGAGTGGATCACACACATTGCTGACGATGAATCTCGTCGACTTTGTTGCAATGCAATTGATGTCACTTCTTGAGAGATTTGGAGAGAAAGGAATCAAAGATGGACCTCCGGCTGCTCCTCCACACCACAAAAGGTGGCATGTTCTGTCGTGTCCTCAGTCCAATGTCTAGAGAGCTAATATTAGACATGGATTTTTGTCTCCTCAGATTCCCAACCTAACTCATTAATCAAATATGTAACTTCTCACTTTTTTTGTTGGTAACCCCTAAACTGGGTTTGCCTCTTGTATGCTCTTTTGCTTCACACTAATACAATGGAAATTCTTGAACAAAAAATTTGAATTTCGGCAAAAGCTACACATTCCAAAGAAGGCAGAAAGATGTTGCACAAATAACCAACTGAATGTAGATGGCAACAAAAATACTCACCCAAAAATACGGTATAGAATCCAAACTATAGTAATGCAAACAGTTCGTTCCCATTTGACAAAAGGACCAACACAACGCAAAACAAGAGATCCAATGCACAACTTCCAACGATTGACCTGCTTCACATTAGATAAATTGATAACTCTGCAGGCTTCTCTGACGAAGTCTTGGCCCTTGATTCGCAAGAACTTGGCTTGGGGTGATGATGCAGCAATTCAATAGGACAACTGCGCTTAGAGCATCTCCTGCGACTTGCGGACTATGTGGCTCACCTTCTTCTTGAACTCATCCCGCCTATCTCTCCATTGTTTCTGTAACCAGAGCATGCCCATATATCACAATCAGTTCAGAAGAAAATATCATACCCCGTTAAAATTCAGCACACACAACTATGCAAGGACAACATTTGACGGTTAGAGGTAAGTCACCAGCGTTTATTCACAAGAGACGAGGCAAACACAACTCTGCATGGAAAATATTTAACTACGCAACTATCTGACGACCAGAGGCAGTCACCGACCTATATACTGAAGGCTAAGAATCATTCGCAGGACACAAGGCCAAAAGGTCCATCAGTAAAACATTAAAAAGATTACTGAATCCACTCAACTAAAAGGTGATGAAGAGGTGCATGATGGTGGGGAAACGGTACGAGTTATCAAAGAAGGAATGGTATAACACGAGAACGGCAAATTGAGACAATATGCGAAAGGCAACAATCACAACACATCAAAGTTCTTGAAATAAGGACAATCTCTCCACTGCGGCCTCATTGTTGGTAAAATTCATACGCATCTCATTCTGGACGTCTTTTTCGAGAAAAAAAAACCTCTTGCTTGTGATCCAACTATTTGTGAAAAAGAGGGAGGAATCAACTTACAGCCGCTTCAACATTTGCTGGTGACTCATCATTTGGACTTGAAAGCATGGAAATAATGCTTAACACAATGCTCTCAACCTGAATATTTCAAGAAATCAGCTCTATCATTCAAATTGAAGATGCAAATGGATGGGAGATTTAAATCAGCTCCCACAAAAACAGATACACAATTATAGAGATGCCAAAAATAAACTCTATCAAATGTTACAATTATAGTTTTTGAAAACTAATATCAGGTATTTGACCAATAATTGCATAAATGAAGATATTTGTTCAAAAAGCAGTTAAATTGAAAGTTCCTTGAATGACAAAAGCACGAAAAGAATGCAAAGCCTTCTCCTACTTTAAGTAGGGTCAGCTACATGGATTCTTACTCAAATCCATGTTAAAAGATTATACTATTTTTAATATGGCTGTCGACTACCTAACGCAACCTCCACAGGAGGGGATTTGAACCTTGGTCTTTTGGGTGGTAGGCGCACTGCACTACCACCAGACCATTTAAGTGGGTCCACGAAAAGAGTCTAAAAATAAAATAAAATCTAGCTTCATAGCATTTTCGGTTAGTAGAACAATAAGCCACAATTATTCCTTTTCCTAAATCTTAATCGTGTGTTACAACATACATGCAAGTTTCCAACAATTCATGATGCAAATCCAGTCATAAAAGCTTCATGATGCAAGTAGTACTAGAGCAAATCCACAGGGCAAAATGATAAATTGCAGAACCACAGAGTTGGACGTCCCTGAACTATAAACTCAATTTAGATGTTGCACCCTAACTTTGAAAAATAACAATGCGACACATCATCTTTAAGATTTGCTTCAATTTAAGATTTGTGTCAATGTGAGCTGGGACTAAATGAATTGAGTTGGTCATGTAATCTTTCTAGCTTTAATCAGATTAGTCAAAGACCACATGGAAACAAATCTTACAAATTAAGTAATAACATACTGTTACTTTTCTAAGTTCAGGTATGTCATTACAATTAGGTTTTTAGTTCGGGGACTTTCTGTAAATTATCCTTTTTTTAAATGAAGAGAAGACACAAAGTGAATCTAACATTCTAACCATTTCCCTCGATCTTCCATCGAAAAAAGGAACACTATTCAATATCTACAAACAACAATACCAGGGGTGTTCAAATATATCTGAAAATGATGGGTACGGCACCCACTATACCATGACCCACACCCCATCCAAAAAAACCTGTTTGGATTAACAAGTATACGTGGGTACCCGGTTAGAAGCTTACACTACCCAATTGATTCAAAAAGATGCAAATGGTTAAGTATGATACGACTATTCATGCATCACTTGTTGGCTAATGACAACAGTCGAAAATTGTCCTGAAAGACTTCTAATAAAAGTTCACCATCTCCAATTTTTGAGATTTTTACCCCATGAACCCTGGATTCTTTGTAAATTACATTCTCGGCCATATAAACATCATTATTCTCGAGGTTCGTAAACTTGTTAACTATTATCCTACAGGCCATGTGGTTAACTCACATCCATTTACTCGTTAAATTTAACTAAGATTCTATTAAAAAGAGGTGCATATTGCCCTCTTTGTTTAGCAAATTTACAAAAAGACGCCATCCTTCCATCTTCCCCGTCACCCTCCTCACATTCCCCCTTCCCCTCAACCTCTTCCCGTGTCGCCACACCTGATTGCATACACCCCCGCTGGTGGACCTGGAGGATATCCTCACCTTCTCCTCCCTCTCCCTTCTCTACCGTGTGCTCCTCCTCGTACGGTGGAGGCAATGGTGATGATTCTTCTAGATTTATAGGATAGAGAAATGGGCATGTGGCCAGCCGCAGTAGCTGTCTATGTCGGTATTTTGTGATCTTGACCCCTAGTAGTTGCAGACGGAGGAGGACGACACGGGGAACCATATGAGTACCACGGAGTTCAAGCCCAAGAACAGGGAGGACGAGTACGAGTCCACGAATGACGTTACCATCGGACCCATCATGCACCCTCCCTCGATATCCTCTTGTTCCGTTGTGGTTCAGGGAGAGAGCGGGAAAAATAGAGCTTTTCTTTGCGATAAAAAACTTGAAGCCCTAGATATGGAGATGGCGGAGCATCGGGAGCGCAGAGGCCGACAGACGGCCAGACGCAGGGAGGTGTGCGACTGGATGGCACGCAGGGTGGTGGTGCACAGCTGGCCATGTTGTGACGCGCCAAGACGTGGAACCACATAGCGACATTGTGGGACGTGCGAGCGTGCAGGTCAACAAATGGTTGGGCACGTGGCAGCACACCAGAGTGCGGAACACCACGCAACGACGCTGGTTGACACGCGGGTCGGTGCTGGGAGATTGGTCGAACAAGGAAGAAGAAGAAGGGGAGAGAAGAAAGAACAAGGGAGAGAGAAAGAAATCCAACCATTTGATTTCATGTGGCTTGATCAACTAATTTAACTCATTTTTAACCCAAGCAAGAATCAAGATAACCCAAGATGTGTCAAATTAACGGCAAAGTTCGTGGGGTAAGACGGAGCAAGTTTACAAGGTCAAGGGGATAATAATGATGTTTACAGCCACAGGATCAAGATGGTAATTTACAAAGATTCTAGGATCCATGATGTAAAAACTCCCCTTTTTTGAAATTCACATAATGCAAGTCTAGGACAGATCCACAGGGAAAGATGATAAATTGTAGAACCACCAGAGTCTGAAGTTTACGACATCTACGACAGTCCCATCTCCAAAATTTTAAAATAGACAGATGACAACATGAAGTGAACTATCTAAAATTTTCCATCAATATCTCGTCCAAGACTCCACGTAAAAGGAGCACTCTACATAGCAATATAGGCAACCAATATTATGCCACCAAACAGAATTTGACTTCTCTTTGGATTAAAAACCGATGACAAGGCTATCCATGCACTAAGTGCCACCAACTTGTTGGCTAATGACAACAGTTGAAGAGTGACCCCCCGAAAGACTTCTAATAAAAAGTTATTCTTACGTTTTCTTAAACACTCGTGATACAAGTTCTAGAGCAAAGCCACATGGCAAGATAACAAAATGTACAACCATATAGAGTCGAAAGTCTATGAGAGTCCATCTCTAACTTTTAAACAATAATATGGCAAAACAAAGCAATGAACCATCTAACAATTTTCCGCAATCTCCTTTCCAAGACAATTCATTTCTAACCTTTCCAATAAAGAGATGAGAACACAAAGTGAAGAACCATCTAATTGTTCTAACATTTTTCCTCAACCTCCTTGTTAAGATAAGAAGAAAATAGGAAAACTCCTCATAATATTGCCTGCAAACAAATACTACATCATCAAACAAAGCACGATGACAAGGTTATCCGTGCACCATTTGTTGATTAATGCAAATGTTGAAGAGTGTCCAACCGAAAGACTTGTAATAAAAGTATATTGACATAATAAAAGTTAATGACAGGTCCATCTCCGTTATTGGGGAGGCTAACCCCGACAAATAGGGATGCAATATATATTACCCTCCCAGTATCACTTTACACAGATCTGGACATTCGGGTCTCTATCCCTTTTTTAAATGGATATGGACATATTCATGACATCAAAAATAACCATATAATGTTTCATTTTAAATAAAAATATAGATGTAAATATATTTAATTTCTGCCTTCAGGATCCGTCCACTCTTTGCATGTCTGTGCACACCTTAAAATTAGTTCATATGTATAGGAAAGAGGAGTATACTCCCTAGGAGCATACAACTCACATGTCCCACCTCTTTTTCGAAGTCAAAAGAGGGGGAACATGCAGCAGTTTCCACCCCAAAACATGTCTCCGCCTCTTTTCCTCCACTATCTTTAGTTTTTTTAAAGTGAACTCTAGGGGATCTAAATCACCATATATTACCGTGATGTTATTCTAAATTCAACTTAAATGAAACTTCTAATCCATCCATAAAGACTACAAAATTTTAATGGCCTTACAATTGCTGAAATCCACTCCTCGAGGCATGCGTAAGGCAATATCTGTTTTATATGAATTTTGAAACACATTTCACTTATTATTCTAAGTACCCCCCCCCACACACACACATAAGATTTAATTTAAAAATAAAAAATAATAATAAGGGTGGGAGCATATTGTTGTATGCTCCTAGGGTTCGTTTGATTACCGGATTACCCCAGGGTAACCCGGTTTACCCCATGTATTCATGGATCATTCCTGGGTATGAATTCCATTACAAATCAATGTGACATCACATTCCTTATTCCAACACTCTACCAACCCTCATAACCATCCAAACAGCTATTATTCATAGGAGATTACACCAACCCACCTGCCCCTGGGGGTAGCCAACTAGCTACCCCAACCCCTTTTTATTTTGAGGTATTTTTTGAAATAAAACTTTGGAGTCTAAACTACTGCATTTTACATGAAATATGAAACACATATTCCTCTTATTATTAAGTTAATCTCCCAAAGTTTTATCAAGAAATACTAGAAAAAAGGAGATGGGGGTAGCTATGCTAGTTTGCTATCCAGGGAGCAGCTCCATTTTAACCTATATGTACGAGTCCATCCCTAATATTACTTGCAATATGTAAGTATTGTTGATGTCAATTGTCTACATATATTTTACGAAATGGTACTAGTTATTGTGTCAAAGTCCCTGTATGTTTCAACAATTAACAAAGATTTCCCAAAATCTTAATATTTTTAGAAATTGATAAAAACTCTGAGCTTTTATGACTCGTTTGGTTATTGGGTTGGGGTGGGCTGAGGTAACCTCATGTGAATAGTAGTTGTTTGGATGGTTATGGGGGTTGATAGAGGGTTGGAATAAGGAATGTGATGTGATGTCACATTGATTTGTGATGAAATTCCAACTCAGGATTGACCCAGGAATGTAGGGGTTAAACCGGGTTACCCTCGAGTAACCCGGTAACCAAACGAACCCTTATGGAAGGGGGAGTTTTGGAAATCCTATTTGGAAAATAACTTGAATGAAATGATTACAATATTTGCGGAGAAAGGATTGACGAGAAAGGATAATTTTATTTCTTTATTTATTATAGCAATGTTTAATGTAGATGAAAAGTATAACGATATGGCCTTTTTCATAGGAAAAGGTTAAAAATAAGAACATGGTAAATCCACAACTGAAATGAAAGTTTTAAATTGCAACGTTTTGGAAAATCGTATTGGAAAATCTGCATTGAGAAGAGAAATAGGTATAATGCAAGTAGTAGAGTTACATCCGCTTTTGGCACCACCTTTGTTTTTGGTATACTATTAATGGATTTTTACACGAATTTGACTCCTTTTTTGACAAAAGACCAGGGTTCAAATCCCACTCTTGCAAGGGTTGCGCTAGGTAGTCGACGGCCAACGTAAAAATAGTCGAATCTTTCAACATGGATTTGAGCAAGAATCCATATAGCCGACCCTACTTATAGTGGGAGAAGGCTTAGTACTTTTTTGACAAAGTAAGGATTTCACCTCACCTTGACCATAGAGATACCACCTCTAAATGCCGCACGTTCTTTAACGCATTGCATAGGAGGCCCAACAAAAGAGATATCGTATATATTAGGGTGATATAAGCAGTGTTCATGAAATCGGTCGCACGGTCCGCATATGCAGCCGCAAATGCCCGTGCGGCATGCATACCGACCGATTAAAAGAATCGGTGCATTATGCGCCCTAAGAGGATATGCGGCCTGCATATGCCCCGCATATCCCACATAGACCCCACATACTGCTCTAGTAGTTTGGTTTGGTGGTCAGCCTCTAGCAATTTCAACTTTCCAATCCTCTAATCCAGGTGCTTACCTCTGTAGTTTCACCTCTTCTTCCATTCAATTGTAAGAATATGTAATATATTTGTATACAATTGCAATGCATTATGTCATTATGTATATGCAATGTCTGCTCATGTAACACTTTCATGAGTATATGCAATGATCGTCTAATATTTTAATATATGTCGATTGAGGTTTTGCTCATGTATTGCAAATCTGCATGTATGTGTATTGAAGTTTTGTTATTATTTTCTCAAAAAAAAATTTTATTATTACGAATCATCTAAGATGTAAAGTTTTTATGGATAATTTTATTTAAATTAAATGTTAGGAAATTAATGGCATCTACTCAACCATCTAACGTGAACTGTTTCTTCTTAGATTTTCTTTAACTTCACTTTGATACATAATTCAGTAGTAATATTATTTATAGATAATTATTAATTTTTAAATTAAAAATTAGTAAATCATCCAAAACCGCATATGCCCCGCATATCGCTTATTCAGTATTCAGTGACATGTCCGAACGCATATACATACTGCTTTCCTGAACCTTGGATATAGGAGGGAGATTGTGGGGTAGCATGCAGTTCAACTTGTAGCCAGAAATTATTTATGTTCTTAAACATGATATATATTTTAATTATCTAACCTATTTAACTCATATTCTAAAATCAATTAACCAGTATTACTTCCCAAACAGCACCTAGCAAAGGATCAAGTTTGATTTGGTTAGGTTAGATTGACTGCAATTTCATCTTCAACACCTAAACAGCTTCCAAGAGGTAAATTTTATTACGTGTTAGCATGCTTAAAAAAGTTATTGGCCTTATGCAACGTTTTTATATGGAATTTTTACATACAACCATGTATACTTTCATTATGACGTACATAACTCCAACCTTGGATAATTGCTCTATCTTACACATATGCCCCTTCGTTAGTTTTGTCCATTAACTCAACCGGACCATTAAGCTAATCTAACATATGTTCAATCCAACGTCTATTATAAAAAAACAAGAAAGGAAAAAAAATAACACCCAATCCCCCCACCTCTCCAAGCCCCCACCCTCCAACCCTTCTAACCACTTGTTCCTCCACCCCCACCCCCTCCAACCATTCCACGTAGCTCCCTCCCCCTCTGTCCCCAACCCTGCCAGGCACCAACCCCTTAGGGTTCGTTTGGTTGCAGGGTTGGGCAGGGTTGGGTTGGGCAGGGGTACCCCTGTGAATAGTAAACTGTGAGGAGGATTGGGCCGTTTGGTTGGAGGGGTAACCCGGGTTGGGCCAACCCAACCCTGCCCAACCCTGCAACCAAACGAACCCTTAGACTACATCCTTTACCTTCCTCGTGAGGTCAGTGACTTGAGCAAAGACCGAGATTCAGTCCGAGCTCCTCCGTAGGCCAAGAACCAACATCTTCCAGGTAGTATTAACTCTTATCCCTTATCATTCTTTTGTCTTTCTTCTTCTTCTTGCCTTTACTAATCTACTACACACTCCAGATTAGCCTTAATTCTCCACTTGATCTTTCTCGTGTCAAATATGAGAACCAACCTGAATCGAAGTTATCGAACCGCATCTCACCTCATTACCTCCCTACCCACCTTCCAGTTCTTCCTCCCCATATACCATCTCTAGCTAGCGCCTTGGCCAAAGTTCGAGCTTCTTCTCCCACTAACCGTTGTGAAGCTCCTCACTCACCCACTCCACTTCATTATCAATCCACCCCCTCCACATCCTTGATTTGTTTTTGTGCTTTCTCTCACCTTTGTAGGAATCGAAGCTGACAGAACTTGACCAAAGCCCTTGACTGGAGATATGCTCCAACACTCTTACACACATCAATCCTCAAGTGACAAAGAGCAGCTACCAGCTGCGGCCCCTCGACTAAAGAGCTCCTCTAGCAGCATTGTATTCCTCTCCCTCAAGCTGCATGGAGCCTCCCTACCTTCATGTAATGGAAAAACCCATCTCTAGGAGCAATCATGAAGATAATTAGGATGAGTCAAGACCTCATTTTAGGTGAGGAGCAAGGGGTCAGATCTGGGAAGAAGAATCAAGAAGCAATCGAGGACATAACAACAACAACATCAAAGCATTTTCCCACGATTAAGTAGGGTTAGCTACATGGATTTTCTACCTCCATTCAGATCTATTTTGGTTCCTTCTTGGGCTTAAATCTAAATAACTAAAATCCCTTAAGATAGTTGCATTCCAACACTTCTTGGGCCTTCCTCATTCACTCTTAATCGACTCAACGTCCAAAATATCACATCTTCTAATTGGTGAATCAATTGACCTCCTTTGCAAATGGCTAAACAATCTTAAGCGATTTTCTCTGATCGTATCCTCTATCAGAGCTGCACCAACTTTCCTTCTGATCGCATCATTCCGAATATGATCTTTTCATGTATGACCACGCATCCACCTTAGCATTTTCATTTATGTTAATGTCATTCTATACACATGTCTATGGTTCATAGGCCAACATTCTAATTCATAGAGCATAACAGGTCTCACATATGCTTTGTAATACTTTCCTTTGACTTTCAATGGGATTTTCTAGTCACAAAGAACAATAGAGGCTCCTCTCTACTTTAGCCAACATGCATTTATTCTATGAGAGTAACATCTCCATTAGTTTCCCCATCTTGTTGCGAAAAAGATCCAAAGTATCTAAAAGAATCTTTCTTTTGAATGTGATCGTCTCCGATCTTCACCTCAAGTCTTTCACCGTTGTTTCCATCAAATGTGCACTCCATATACTCAGTCTTAGCCCTACTTATACGAAATTCTTTAGTCTCTAAGGCATGTCCCCAAATCTCAAGATTCTCATTTACCACATCTCTTGTCTCATCAATCAACACAATATCATCGGTGAACATCATACACCAAGGTATACCTTCCTGAATGTGACTAGGCAACTTGTCCATAATCAAAGCAAAAAGGAATGGACTCAAAGGTGAACCTTGATGCAGACTGATGTTGATATTAAAATAGTCAGTCAACCCAGATTGGATCCTTGCACGAGATGAAGCCACATCACACATATCATTTATAAGGTTAATGTATAGGACTAGTACTTGTATCTTCTCCAAAACTCTCCACAAAATCTTCCTTGGTACTAGTAAGCCTTATCCAAATAGAGGTTCTTCTTTTTAGCTCAACCTCCTCTCAATCATACGCTCCCAAATTTTCATAGTATAACTCATCGATTTGATACCTATGTAATTCGAACAGTTTTGAATGTCTCCTTTATTCTTTTAAAGAGGCATCACATTGCTTCTCCATTCATCAGGCATTTTCTTGCTTCGCCAAACAACATTGAATAAATTTGTGAGCCAAGTCAAACCACGTTCACCTAAGCCTCTCCAAACTTCTATAGGAATGTCATCATGTCCTACCCCTTTCCCATGTTTCATAACATTTAAAGCCTCCTCTACTACATCCCTTTGTATCCATCTATACCTTATACGATTCAGATAACATTCACCACTAGCAAGATCTCCCAAAGTAATCTCTTTATTCCCTTCTCCAACGAAAAGCATATGAAAATGATGCCTCTGTCTAGTCTTTATACCCATTTGAGTAACAAGTACACGTCCTTCCTCATCCTTGATACATCTAACTTGAGAAAGATCTTTGGTCTATCTTTCTCTTGCTTTGGTCAATCTAGATATATCCGTCTAGCCCTCCTTCAAGTCAAGCTTTTTGTACAAAACTTCATAAGCTTTCGACTTTACTTACATCATTCTTTGCTTCCTTCTTCGCTATTTTGTAGTTTGTGACAGTTTCATCAGTTTTATCCTTAAGCATAGATTTAAAGCCATCTCTTTTAGTCTTAAGTTTCTATTGCACCCCTTCATTCCACCACCAAGACTCTTTTTAGCCTAAACTCCTCCCTTAGATTTGCATAGCATCTCTTTGGCTACCCTCCGCATACAAGATGCTACCACCTCCCACATCTCGTTTGCACTTCCGCTACAATCCAAAGATAAGTATTCTAAAACTTTCTCCTTGAAGCTTGATTTATTCAATTGAAGATTCCACCATTTAGTTCTAATGCTCTTGAGAATCGTCCTCTTCTTTGTCACATTTATATTTGCACATCCATGACTAACAGACGATATTAAAACAAGCTCTCTTCTGGAATTACTTTGCCGTCTTTGCAACACAATTGATTTCTTCTCCTCATCGCAAAGTAGTCTATATGTGTTCTAGTCGAGCCACTCTTATAAGTAATTAAATGCTCCTCCCTCTTCTTAAAGATGGTATGTTATATGAAAATGTCATAAGCCATCACGAAATCCAGAATAACTTTTCCCTTGTCCTTTCTATCAACGAAGCCAAGGCCTCCATGAACAATAGCAAACCCTAAAGCATCCTTTCCCACATGTAATAGTTAACAACTATTCAGGGTTCTGGATGTAATTCACGAAAGTATACATGGTTACGGGCGTAAAATTCCTTTTTATAATTATCATACAACTCAATGACATTAGAAAATACATCTTTTGATGGTAACTCTTTCACATGTTGAACCAACTTCCTTAGATCCTTTCATTTTACCACACCTAATCTATTGCTTGATATTAAAGCTGGCACAATCCTTTTTGAACATTTATTTGACCCACAGTCTACATCACATCATTAATGATACAACTCTCCCAAAATGGTGTCCTTCGAAAAGCAACATTCTAAAATATGCACACTTTCTATTCATTGTGAATCCCTTCCATCTATCTCCATTGGTTCTATTCAATAATCATTATACTGATTCAAAAGTCCCCAGCTGAAAGAAGCGTATCCGGTTGGACATTCAAGAATGGCAAGTTGGCAACCATAAAGGCACCATCTATCCACATTCATTCTATTCACTCTTCATTATAATATTAAAAAAAGGCCCTAGCTCAAAGAAGTATATCCAGTTCTAACTTTCATGAATAGTAAACACAAAGGTTGTCTCGTTTAATAGTGTTTAATATTGAAACCGAGCTGACTTCTTCTCGAAATTCTCCTTTAACTGCAACCCACATAATTAAATGTTTATCACCATTGATTCAACTCTCCCAAAACGTTGATTCCAACGGATAAAGCATCATTCTGCAATATGCAGATTTCCGGTTGATATGAAAGTTTTCCATCTATCCCCATTCCCTCTATTAATTATACTAATTCAAAAGCCCCAGCACAACGAAGCAATCCTGTTAGAACTATTAAGTTTTGATTTTTTTTAACACGGTTGCATTACATCATTTATTTTCACAAGATGTTCAGTGCAACAATATATGCCAGTATGACCCATAACTCATCCAAAATAAGTAGAGAGATGCAGACTCAAAACTAAGACGAGGTCTCGGTCAGTTCTAATACCCAAGTACTCTACCTTTATGCTACAACAATGCCCTATTTCAATTATTACTTGATGTGCAATGCCGACACTTTTTTCCTATTTAAGGTTTCCAATTACCATTCATCCATTCCATCGATATGTTATCTCTTTTAAACATGCAACAAATGATAGTGCAACTTGCAAAGAAGATAATCAAGAAGTCATCCGAACCCAGAGATCCTCCTACATTCAGATCAAAGATTTTCATACGTATTTCCAAGATAGTGAACCTGCATATCAACTCGTAAGCCTAGAAGTTATATAGCATAGGCATGTCCCTACCTAACCACCTTGCAACGCCAAAAGAAACCCTTTTGCTCACCTGAAAGAACTGGTCAACTATTGCAACCCCATTGGCATGCTTGCCTCAACATGCACACCACACACCTTAAAAGATCAGATGAGATTGTGTAGCATCCTATTGTTTGCATGCCACTAGGGGTGCACACGGATCGGATAAAATCTACAATCCGATTAATCCGATGTTATTGGATTGGATTGTTTTTATCATTTTAATGGATCAGATCTGATTTGAATTTTCAAATATGTTTTAAGTACGGATTGGATCATATCATTACCAAAATCCGATCCAATCCGTTAATCCGTAGCACACGCGTAATACTTATTTGCGCATATTCTCAATTTCCCACAAGGCCATGGTCAATGCGATTCATCCCATTTTTTCGTATCAATGGTGGATACAAGTTCTCTTACATACACCTTCTCTTCTCCGTTTAAAGCCAAATGTTAAATTCATAAATATTAAAATATGACCTTAACTTGTAAATTTGTAAACCCTATTGGACTATTCCCCTCTCGGTCCATTTCGACATCGCCTCCCTCCTGCACAATGTTCTCTCTCTCTCTCTGGCACAACGCCACTGACCTTTCCTCGCAATGCTGTCACCCCTATCTTGTGATGCCGTTGCCTGTTTCACACAATGTTGCCCCCTTTCCACGTGAAACCATTTGTCCTAACTGTGTTGCCACTCATCTGATTTCTGTTAAAAAAAGTTAGGACAATTATTTAGTGCATCTATTGTTATTCTTAAACTTTTTTCTTCTTACCTTTCACATGTTCTAGGTTGCAACCTTATAAAAAAATTGCATATTTTGACTGTAGTTATAATCTGGCATATAAATCCATTTCAAGTCCATTTTAAATTAGATGCATTCTACCCTATTTGTGGGTTATATTTAAATTGACTTTGCTTGGATATCCACTCGAGTATGATTATTTTATGATTCTTGTTTATTAATAAGATATTATAGGGACTTGAATGGTGTCACTAGGAGTGGTTTATTTTGGCAAAGCTTGATAGTCTAAATTGACATGTACTTCATCAACATTCAACCATAGTATCACATTTTTTATTTATCTAACTTGTCGCTGGATCCTCTTTGTAACTTGTATTGTTCTTATTTCAATCATTTGTTAGAAATCATTTGTAATAAAACATACTAATGTGGCTTATAAAAAAAAATTCAAATTCAATATAATCCTTTACTTGAATTATGTGATCTTCAACTTTTTATTACGTATTAATGGAGTTCTTCAACTTCAATTTGATTATGTGATCTTCAAATGTTCTTTCTTACATCTAATTCATATTATCGATTTTCGAGCCATAATTCAAATATTGAAAAAAATGTTCTATAAAATACAAACATGGGAGAGTAACCAATTGAGCGGGAATGTGCAATTATAAAAAATCCGAACCAATCTGATCCGATCCAATCCGTAGTATGATGGATTGGATTTGAATATTTCATGTATAAGATTGGATGGGAAAATTTAAAATCTGTTGAGGTTGGATTGGACACAGATTAAGCTAAAATCCGATCCATGTGCACCCCTACATGCCACTGTGGGAAAGAAATGGATATTTGCATCCTTTTTTTAGCCATGTCTACCTAGAGCAATGCGTGCACTCAACCTCTCACTTTCTTATCCTTCTCCATAAGCATCATGTACTGCTCCAACTTCGAAGACCTTTCTGCATCTAGCAACCCCCTATACTTACCAAGGAAGTCCAACATGACCATGTCTGCATGGGTCATATCCCTCCTCTCTTCCCTACTAACACAAACTCCCTCCAAAAACCATCAACATCAACCAACGGGCTCCAAGATGCATCACCACGTCCCTATATGAACATCCACTTGATGGACAACTCGCCAAAAAAATATTTAAACACAGAAGCATAGCCCTCTAATACAATAGACAACAAAAAATCATGTAAAATGCAACAGATAATGATAAACGCCAGTGACTATATAATTACATCCCGATAACAAGGACATAATTATAGGTTTATAATATCACCTTTTTTGTTGAAGTATGCTCCACTGAATAAGATGTGAGTGTACTAATCAATGTAATCATTTTCACCCGATTAATAAATTTAAATATATTACATATTTCCATTGCAGTGGCACCTAATCTGCTAGTAATTACTTTTACCGTATATACTTCCTGAAATACAAAAACTTCACAAATTTAACAGAAGAAGAGACTAATAATCATTGTTTTTAAAAACGCGCCTCGAGGCGCTGAGGCGTACGCCTCGAGGCGTTTTTCAAGGAAAAATGCCTCGAGGCTATAGCCTCATTCCTCCTCAATGAGGCGTGCGCCTCGAGGCTATAGCCTCATGAATGGGCTGTTTTTTTTGTTTTTTCTGCAATATTTTTTCCTTTTCTTTTTGATTGTGAGTTTTTCATCTTTCTTAGACATGTATTTTCAAGTCTTTAAGCTCATGATTCACTAAAATGCATTTTTAAATTTATTAACATATTAAGGTTATTTTACTTTGTTATGCATGTTTTCTTTTAAATCAACATGTACAAAAAATTGAGTCTTGAGTCCTTAAATCTAATGCCTCTACTCTTTAGTATGAATCAAGCATGAATGCTTTCTTTATTAAAATGTTTGAATGCAAGTCCCCTACTTTGACCTAAATTTTGAAAAGTATATTTTTGTAAACATGTCTCATCTTTTCTTCTATTCAATCGGGACTAAATTAATACACATCAAAGCATGCATGAACAAAGATGATCATAACATGCAATATTCAAGTATTTTATCCCCCAATCATTATGGTAAAGTAAAAAGTGATCGTAGATTCACTGCTTACTCTCTTATCCTTCTCAATTGAATGACACATATCTCACCTAATTTTGAAAATGGTATGTTATATCTAGTCCCTTTAGTTAAATTTTATTCAAAACTTTAAATTTTGTGGAGAGTTACCCATTATTATGCTTACATATCCATATTTACTTGACTCCTTACAGATTTAGAGTTTAAAAAGAGAGAGTTATATAACAACTTGGATGTTTAAACCATGATGTTAGCCTTGAAATATCATGGAGTTATGCATTTAATCATAACTATTTAATTTCTAGAACTTGAAAATTGTAACTACGATTAATTAAAATATTTTATGAAAAACTTTCTTTCACGAGTGAGGCTTATGCCTCGATACGCCTCGAGGCTTACGCCTCGAGGCAATGATAGGAAAACGCCTCGATACGCCTCACATTTTTTAAAACCTTGCCAATAATAAGCAATGTAGATGCAATCCCTATCTCTGACAAGAAGAAAGCAACAGCAGAAAAATTAAATCAGAATCCATTCACAACATACAGTATGCACTGGTGTCCAGCGTTCACTTGCAAGCTCATAACCATTAGGGTCATCTCCAGGTGCATGAAGAATTGATATGCAAACACGTCCATCCGAGTAAACTGGTATCCAGAAAGTGGAATGCAATGATCAACCCTAACATGTAAACCGTGATTTAAATAGAAATTAACAGTCAAGAAAATACCATTTGGATGCCACATCTCTGATGTGAATCTGACAGCAGGTGGACTATTTGGATAGTTAGGTGGGAATGTCATCACAGCATTGAAAAAGCCCCCATCACTAAGCATGTCGCAGGGAATTAAAAAAATGAATAGACAATTCTAGCACACTACTAAAGTCAAAGTCCCATATTTCAAAATTGCAACATAGATAATCCATTGACAGAAAGATAATTTAATGTGATTCTTCCTGAAAACTTTTTTTCAACTTAATTAAACAAGCAACTTGAACACACTATGACATTTGAAAAATACTATATAACACTTTCTTCCAGATCTGCAATTCATGATAAACTACATAAATGGAATTTCGAGGAGAGATTACTTTCCATACAGTATAAATTTCATAAATATAATTTTATGGAGCACTCAACCATGAAAATTGGCACACGTTAAGGAATAAACTTGCAGTTACTAAACAGAAAGTAAACATAATTTCTTCTAAGCTACAACATCTTACATTTGGTTACTATCCATTATGATCTGACCGACTTATTCAAGCACAAAGCTCCCCTTGAGACGGTAGACACTTGAACAGGGATCAAGCATCTTAAGTTTATAGTATAGCACCTCCAACATAGCATTTAGCATCTCTACACAACGATCAAGTTCCTCTACAAACTTCGCAACTAGAAAATGTCAACAAGATCCCATCTGCAATTAAGTCAAAAAATAGCTACTCCATAGTCCATACTATGTTTCTAACTATGCATTCACAAGTACTGTTACTCTTGCATTGTTCTCTCTTTCCATACACTCACTTCTCAGTTTCTGCCATTTCTTCCTCTCTTTTTCTCACATTGGAAAGTATATGATTGAGAGAAGGGAACAAAAGCATGACACAAGAGACATGTACAAAGTGATGCAAGATCCTTAATGTGCTACTTTTCAAAAATATCCATCCTAAAACCCATCTATTGTCATCTATTATCATCAATGGATAAAAGCAAGGGTAATGAATCTCATCTGAGGATGATCACCATTCATCACATATCCTTTCTCAACCAAATAAACTTTGTTCTAGGCTGAAACCACATCAATGAGATGATGTTCTAATGCAATCCAAGATTAAAGATATTCCCAAATAGGGAGCTGGTGCTTATTATATTTTTTAGTCTATACAATATATTTTAATAATTAAATTTGCAATTGAACATACTTTATATCAGGAGGCTACTTTGAGTCAATCAATTACGTTCAATTACAATCTTAATATGGTCTATTTTTTCCTTTTGTAAGTCCAGCCCCTCTTAAATAGTGTGGATACTGTGCTTTTTGTTTTAAAAACATGAGTTAAAAAATTTTGAGTTTGACTCCCATATGCCTTCTCTTATTCATTTTTTTCTCAGAATCTGACCCTTCATCCACGTTCCCCTCTCACCAGCATGGCTAGCGGTGATTCTCTCTTTTCCTCCCACTCTTTTCCTCCCATTCCCAAATTTCCAATTGCGTCATGTCTCTATCAAGAAAGTATATTTCCAAGTTAGAAAAAATAAAAACCAAAGACAGCAAAAGGACAGAGAAATGCCCTTCATTATCAGATACTGGTCTTCACAGCCAATTGACCACACTGAGTAACCAGTCCGAATAGAGTTTTAAAACACAAAATTTTAATTCATAAGGAAAGATAAACATCTCATTTAGGACCAAGCACAAGTTCGTTGACGCAAAAAACTGGTAATAAGCCTACAACGGAAAAAATTATCCAATCCATTATATATATATATAAAGGGCGTCAATCCATTAACTTTCCGTCCATTAATTCCCATTTTACCCTTTACAACCGCACGCCTGTAACTATCATTCCAATTTTACCCTCTTCCTATAAAGATATGACCCGTTTTTCTCCTCTCCCTCTGTGATGTCATCTCCCACCCACCTTGATGGCATCGAAACCCTAGCCATGTCGCCTCCTCTTCGTCCTCCTTTACATCCCAATTTTCCATCTTTGGAACCTCTCCCATATCTTCCCTTGAAGCATGCCCAATGCAAAGCTTACGAGAAGTCTACGGCCATCATCTTGGCACTCCTCTCCAGCCACCGGTGTCACAACGATCCAAACCCGCCAAACCAAATAAATACCCTCGCACATCCCCACCCTCCAAACCCTTCTCCCTTTCTCTCCCGCCCTCACCGCTCCACGCCGCCGCTGATGGCTTAAAAGCAGCCTCCGCCTCGGATGGCCCAGTACTACTAGGCATCGTGGTCGGAGTACTACCAGCCATCGCCGCCCTTGTGGAACCAATAGCCTTCGCAGGTTCTGCCTCCCGCACTGCAGTCACAACAGCAGCCCGTGCAGATGCAGGTGGCCATGCAGTAGCAACAACAACCGCACTACGCGCATATGGCCCGCCAGCTACCCGCCAGACCCGACGAGGTCTGAATGTTGTGGATCGACGACATGCACCCCTGGATGGACAAGAATTACCTCGGGAATTACCTCAACAGTTCCAGGGAGGTATAGTTCTATTGATGTGCATTCTATTTTAGTTTCTTAGCTTTTATTTAGTTTCAAAATTCTGGAATTTGTTCTGATGTACGATGTTGGTTTTTCTTATACGCTTCGTTTGGATCGTAGGGGAAACACATGTGGAAGAGGGAAACATATGAGAACGGAAGGAAATCTGTTTATTTTCTGTTTGCTAGAAATAACTTACATAAAGGATCAGAAGAATTGTAACTTAAAGCATATTGCACACGTCCAACAAAAATCTAAATATCGATATAAATAATTACCGGACTTTTTCCTCTCAATGTGATCATCTTATCAGGAATGGGAAAATCGCTCCAATTACTCCCATGCTATGACGCATTTTTTGTTATGTTACTCCTCTGTGGTAAATAAATTCTGCCTGCTTTTTTTACTTTTATATTTTTAAAGCATTCCTGCCTTTACATTCTCTTTTTGTATTAGTATGCGAGTTACCTAACGTTGTCATTGGTCGCATTCCATATCTTCTCATAGATGCCCTTTCTTATCTCCAGGTTCATTTCTCAGCAACCATAATTTTATTTCTCTGTTAACCTTTTATGTACCTTTCTTATACAGTATCAACTCTTCTTGTCTGTTAATTTATTGTTCAGTACATTAGTACTTACTTTTGTGAACTTAGTTAGATGTTTTACTCTCATCTCCAGCAACCGGTGCAGGGCTCATAGCAATCCAAAGGTCTTCTTTGCCGGAAGCCACGACGAGCAGAAGAACTCCCTTAGATCCGCTCTCTTCTGATGTCCCTTGCGATGAGTTGACCACTTTGACAGACATGGCAGATGAGAGGGACGACATGGCACAAGAGAGGGACAAGTACAAGGGGATCTCATGGTCAAAGACTATCTCAAACAAGGACACACAAAGTTGGATTTGTTTCAATGTAACCATATTTTCATCCATAACAATACATGATTTGAATATCTAAGTTTATGTAAACACAGCCTCGCCATCACTTCCTTAAGAAAAAGATAGAGGATGTGTATATGCTAAACAATAATATGATCAATACATATGTTGGTTATTAAAGCACATTATATTCGTATGCACTTCTCGGTTGTAGTTCTATCATCGCTGCTTATCTATTTTCTTGACATATATCTTAAATGATACAATTTTAGCCTTAATAACAATTGCTTAGGCATAAGGTCATCTGGTTTATCTACTAGGTATATATAATTTTAGGATAGTAAATGTACATAAAACTTGATTTCTCGTGCAGCGCACGGGCTCCCTACTAGTAATTTGTTAAAAAAATAGCAATAGAAAAGCTTAATTTAGCATAGATGACAAAAAAAGAATCCCCTGGGGACTCATGCACTTAAATACCATATCTAGGTCGGATTGAGACAGCAACTACCTACTAGATTCTGAAAGGAATGTCTATTGAAGTTAATGGACAACGCAGCAAAATTACATAAACAGAAAAAAAAAACTGATCTTTCAAAATGACACCCCTTCTTGCAACTGAAACAGGGGCAACAACCAACCATGATCAGGACTATGCAAAAACAAACCACAGAGAAGCTGCAACCGAAACCCTGTGGAATCCTAAAACTGCCACAACGTACATTCCAAACCTCAAGGCCCAGCAACAACACAAAAGAATCCATCAAGAAAACTCACTAGAGCGTGTCCGGAGGTCCGATTATCGTTACGCTCCACTCGAACACATTGCTATCGTCCACGAGACCCGCCGAGAAGCCGTCCACCGGATTCTTCATAAGATCTGCACAAAAAAGAGCACCAATCAACACACGCATCGGATCCCCCGGTTCCTAGAAACTGCATCCATAAAGCAAAACCCTAGAATTCCCATCGAAATCCATACCTCTGAGCTGTTTCTGGAGGAGAAGGCTCGCCTGGCTCGGCACCGCCATTGATGGGAGAGATCGCCGCCCTCGGATTGGATCTCCTCCTCTCCTTGGAAATCGCGATGGAGAGAGATCGGGAGGAAGGACAGAGGACGGGTCAATCGAGGTGGGCGGAGGAAAGGGAGGTCTTTGATTAGAAGCGGGCACGAACAGTGCGTTGGGGAGGAGGGGAGGGCTTTATAGCGGTGACGTGGAGGGGCGGGGGCGTAATTTTCGCGTGGTTCGGAAGAGCAGGGCGGTCCTTTGTGGTTGCGGAGAGGAGAAGACGGGTCGCGTGGGAACGAGGCGATCGGGGTCACGCAATTACGCACTATGGATGGTCGTGTTTGTTGTGGTTGACCCTCTTATTTTTTCCCAAATGAAGTCGGGGAATTTGTTGACTGGTTTTTTTGCATTTTTTGTTAGGAAAAAGGGAGTTTTTAAATTTACCACCAAGATCAGTATAAATTTTAACAATAGAATTGTTTGGTTTATGCACTTGCTCAGAGAATCTTACTAAACATTCAAAAGTGTGATATTATACTTTAAAAAGATACATGCGTGGATTATGAAAATCAATCGATGATTACAAGACAAAACTTGCGATCATTTAGACTTCTTACTCTAGTAAGTCAAAACAAATCTAGGTAAAGGAGTTGCAGAGTTCTTGATGTGGAGATTGTTGTTCTAAAAAAACTCTTACGTAAAGGAGTTGTGGAGTTCTATGCGTAAAGGACGTTCGGTTCGGGAATAAACAGGAATAAGGATGTGGAGTAAGGAGAGTAAGTGTATATTCTCTATTAGTTTGGAAAGATATGAATGAGGATAATAGGGTAGAGTAAGGGTAGGCAATGTGGAATAAATATAGGAATAATGGCGGGATAAGGTGAAATAATGAAATGTGGATGGGGATAACCTTTGGGAACTGCATCGGGCGGGAATTTGACCCCTTTTTTTAGAAACGGTGGGATGGATCTCCTGTAGATATCAATTCTCTCTCTCTCTCTCTCTCTCTCTATATATATATATATAAAGAATTGACCTCATATTGCAGTGCTTATTTTCCAAACGAACATTACCTTATGTTTTCCAAAAAATATTATATTTTTCCAATCAATGATGAATTAAATATGATGAATGCAATATTTTTTTATCTTTTCTAATTTAAAGGAAGAAACTACAATTTTTTTAATAACTAAAAATATGCTATGCAATAGATAGTGAAATAAAGCTACTATATTTTTTAAATTTTTGAAATCAATATGAATAAATTAAAAATATACAGGGCAAAATCCTATGGATGTTTAAATTTTTAAGCATAGGTAATCATGTCAATAAAATCCACAAAAAGTGTATCAATAAATGAGGTGTGCACGCCTATTTTTATTTTTGAGGAATGATATACTATGCATTCTAGAAAATCATACAATAAATATCAATAATAATAAATTTAGAGCATAATATTTAATGAGTTTCCAAAATATTTATGTGGAAGTTTCCTTGTATTAAGAGATTCACAATGAGATTTTTCTCACAATTTTTCATCAAATGTTTGAATTTAAAATGACTACATAAGTTCAGAATTAATGTTTTACATAAAAAAATCATAGATAATTCAATGCATGTACAAAATATGTCCACAACACGTTAAAATGAAGAGAACTAATGGTATTACACAATGACACAAAAAGGATACTTTGTAATCAATGATTTGCACGTTATTAATCAAATTGTTCATGGGTATATAGATGTAATAAAAATAACTTCAAAAAGAAACTAAGGATTTATCTGTAATAAACCTTCTTGTAAACTTCCCAAGAGGAGACTGTTTTATTATGTCTGAAATCTCAAGGGCCTGGGAGTGTAAATGACCCAAAACATGTGAGACAAACATGTGCTTGGGTCTCTTGATATAAAGGTGGAGATGGTTTTGCTTCGTCTTAATCGTACAACTATGCTGGTTACACATAGATCATTCCTCGCCACACGATGCAGGAGGATCCGATGGCTATGGAACGTCGATGCTCAAATGATTATGATCGAGAGCTCCGATTACATCGAATGGTGGGGATGATATACTGCTTCAACGGTTAAGATCCAAGTTTGGAGAAGAACTGATAGCTGATATAGTGTTGTATTCCTCCTCTTCCTTTGTCTTTTAAGCACGACGAGTGACCGAATATGTTCTACCAATCGATGCCCAGGCTTGATGTTGTGCTCCTAATCTGGCTTGTAAGTAGAGTCGGTAGCTCAAGCTGCTAAATCTTAGCATTAGTGTTAGGCGAAGAAGAAAAGGGGGTAAAGCTGGTTCCTAAGTGTTGTGTGGGTTGGAACCTAAGCTCCGGTAACAATTCACCGCAGATGAAGGTGTTACATAGAGGTAGAAGGTGAACATAAGGTGGTGCAGAGGAGATGAGGGCGAGACAATGATCGGTTGGATTTGGAGTTATAACAAAAGCAAGAAGATGTGAAGGGAGAGATCGTAGATGTATGACAAAGCAAACAAGAAGAATAAGAATGAGAGAGAAGAATAAAGGAAATGGGAAGAGAGGAAAAAGGAAAAGAGATACCTGATGGGTGGTTTGGTGTTCTCGTCAGTGAATAGGGAATCGAACGGGCCAACTATGGGTCTTAACTTCCTAATCTTGGTAGGAGAGAGAAAGCTCGGATGTCTTTTGGTGCATGTACGTCAGCATGGGGAGGGGCCTTCGTAGATTGCGTTGGAATCAAAGGTCTTCACCGCAGGAGGATGGCTGTTGTCACCAGCCAGGAACCTTGGACTCCCTCTCTTGTCTGAAGCATGACGAATGCTTTCGATGTGGTTCTAATGCTGGGTTTTCTAGCAGAGGAGAGGTGGATTGACGATCAGTTGGATGTCTTTGGAGACGGGACGATTGGTTCATCAGAGATCTGATTGCATGAAGGTGTAGGGGCTTGGTTGGGTTCTGTAATCGGTGATGATTGGAGTGGATAAGGAAGCGATTATTATATGGTCATCGAGATAGATTGGGTGGATGGATGCAGGCGAGATGAGAGTGATCTGGATCGAACAGATAGGGTTTGTTAGGGTGATGGTGACCAGAGAGAGTTGGATTTGATTGAGGGTTGGGGTTTCGATCTGAAGACAGGTAATCGAAGGCATCTGAGTGGGTTTATTTGCAGTTTGGTGGAGATCAGTGATGGTGAAGAAGGGGGTTGGTATTATTTGGGTGATGGATGAGAGATCAAAGGGATGAGGGGTGATGGAATCGATCATAGGAAAATTGGAGAGGTTGGTTAGAAACGAAAGAGTAGGATTGAAGAGGAAGATGATCGATGAGGGTCAACGGTGACACTCGTGTGGTGCACATGGTTGGTGGAGATGGGTGATGGGTGCACCATTGACACGTGGAGTGATTTACTGGTTGGCTAAAGATCAAAAAGGAAATAATGCTAAAGATAACAAAGTTCCCAAATTAAAAAGCAGTCAAGCAAAAAAATGTAGACTCAATGAAATATAAAGTTCATGAAGGGTTCAAAATCAAAATAGATCGTACGTACTAATTATGATTTTTTAATGTATTTTATAGTTATGGAACACCTGATTTTTTAGAATTTGCATTTTTTTTCTCTTTGTTTTTTATTTAATGATGTATATATTAAATAATTTTATAAAATACTGGATAAATAGGTATATAGTAATATATTTTTTATATTTTTTATTTATAAATATAGGGTAAAATAAAATAGATATAGGGAATAATATACATTAGTTAGTTTACGATACATAATATTAGAACTTGTCCTTTTCTTAACTTTTACGATTTTTTTGGATTTTTATTACTTTATAAATAGTTAGAATATGTAACAAAGAAAGTACATGAAATAACATAAAAAATAGTTAATTATTTACATAAAATTATAGGTACAATTCTATACATGTGTATACTTTACAATTAATTTTCAAAATCCTAGTTTCACATATGAACTCTGATTACTTTGAATATGTGTTGAGTTAAAAGAATGCATGTTATTAATTATCTGTCAGCAACGTTAATTGAGAAAGCAAGACTAGAGCTGAAAAAATCAAGTTATTTTGTACGACGTAGAAGTGTGGGCTATAGATTCTTTTGATCTACTAGACTACTTTGACACATGTCAATATAGAAAGAAAGGTGGAAGTCTATGACTAAGGCAACAACCTAAGGGAGAGGAAAAGCGAGAATCCTTGACTAGATGACAAAGGTAAGTGAGAAGCTTGTACAATAGGGCCGAGACCGAGATGCCCAGATCGGGCCTTTATATTAAGTGGGGTAAAGAAAAAAATGAACCAGTGATGAAAGAGATTCACAATCGCACTGGGAGACTAGGGAATGTTGTCATACCTTGTCGGGAAACCCTTGGCGATCTGAGCTTGTTTTAAGGATAATGATGTACATTAATTCAAAAATAAGTAGAGTTTTATAGGATATTGTATGAGTGAGATATTCAGCTTTAAATTTTTTGGTCCTTAAAATTAAGGTGTTAATTTATTAGCAATGTTAATTGGTTAGTAATTTTTAGATTTTTTTTCATGGATTAAGGTTAGTATTATTTAATACACAATGGACTGATTTCATCTTATTTGGAGTTAGTGTTACATTGTTTCAACTTTGAATTCTTCATGTGATTTTCTTCTTGATTCAGTAATAAGTTGATAATGGATAATTAAGCTCTTTTTATCGCTTCATTTATATTTATTATTTTGTATTTTTTATGATTTTTGTGCATTGTGTAGGCATTCAGTATAAAATTCAAATATAAAGTAGATGAATCATGGATTCAAATCTCATTGAAGAATTATCAACAATCTTAATCAGGGGAAAATGAAACATTCCATCTATTTATCAGTTGATAGGTTATGTTAAGACCTCTAGTTGAAATTATATTAGGGATTTTATCACTTGTGCCCCTCCGAGATATCGCAATATCAGTTATACCCCTATCTTTTTGGTAATATCAGTTGTGCCCCTAACTTCTTGCTCCGTCACCAGTTGTGCCCTTCTGTCAGATTGACCGTCAAAAAATTAAAATAACCATGGTTTATTCAAACCATGGTGCGGTTAAGAAGGGTATTATGGTCCATACCCTTCTTCATCTTCTTCCTCCTCCATTTTCTCTTCTTCCTTCTATTCATAATTTCTCTCTCTTACTAAAACCTTCATGCATCCATCGAATCTCTAAAATGTTTATATTTCCACGGACATATCACTCGTTACGGATCAAACGATGAATTTTATTTAATTTTTGGATGACTTTTTATGAATCAATTAGTCAAAAATTTATCAAAATTTAACAAAAAAACTCAACTCCAGTTTCAGCCACCACAGATGGAGGAGGAGGGCGGAAGGGGCCGGAGGAGGCGCGGGGGCCGGAGGAGGGATAGACGAGGAGGCGGCGCGTTCAGGGGGAGGGAGAGGCGAGGGCAGGGGACGGGGGGAGGTCGGGGCGGAGGGGCGGCAAGGGTGGGGGAGGTCGGGGCTGCAGGGGGCGGCGGAGGTCGGGCAGAGGGGCGCCGCGCGCGCGGGGAGAGATGGCGGCGCGTTCAGGGGGAGGGAGAGGCGAGGGCAAGGGACGGGGGGAGGTCGGGACGGAGGGGCGGCAGGGGTGGGGGAGGTCGGGGCTGCAGGGGGCGGCGGAGGTCGGGCAGAGGGGCGTCGCGCGCGCGGGGAGAGATGGCGGCGCGAGTTGGTTGGTGCGCACGGGGAGAGATGGCGGGCACGAGTTGGTTGCAGGCAGCGCGAGTTGGTCGGGCAGAGGGGCGCCACGCGTGCGGGGAGAGATGGCGGGGAGAGATGGTCGCGCCTGGAGATGGAGGCGGAGAGCTCGAGGCGGAGCTGGGCGGCGCGGGGCAGGGGCGGGGGCGGCGGCAACGAGGGAGGAGGAGGAGGTGGAGGAGGAGGAAGAAGAGGATGGGGAGGAGGAGGAAGAAGAAGAAGATGAGGAGGGTGTAAAATGACCTCCTAACCTTTTTTTTAAAGTAATTCCGCCTATGTCCTCAAAGTTAACGGCCGTTTGCACTGTGGATGGACGGTCACTAACCCGAGGGGCACAAGTGATAAATTATCAAGTTTTGAGGGGCACAACTGATATTACCAAAAAGATAGGGGTATAACTGATATTGTGATATCTCGGAGGGGCACAAGTGATAAAATCCCATTATATTACTGAAAGAAGACTTGCCTTGACTACTATTTTTCATATTGATAATGTGACCCATGTGGTTGTTCCCAAAGGTAAGTGTGGCATTTTTTTATCATCCCGTTGATATGCCTTCCCATAATAATCAATTATCCATTTATCAAGAGCGGTGCAATGCAAAGGTGAGATGACCAATGGAACATTTGGACAATGATGCACAAGGATCTCTCATTTTCCTTGTGGGAGAATCGTTTATTGTGGCAGAGGATGTTGGTTCTTTATTCTCTAATCAGGACTTGTAATTATTCTCTTGTTACATTGGTTTTAATGATGATATACTTGTTGCAAGTCGCTCGCATAGTGTGTATTTTTTACTTATGGGAGGTTCTTTAAGTATTTAAGAAGATATCACTGCAAGAAAATGTACTAGATGGGACGAAAACAGATGAGGACCAGCAAGTGATTGTCCCCTCTGCACCCCCATCCAATTTCTACAGGGGATGCTCAACCTCGATGATCGTCTCCTCCGATGTCAAGCACCCCCATCCAATTTCTACAGGGGATGCTCAACCTCGATGATCGTCTCCTCCGATGTCAAGCACCCCCATCTGGACCATTGTAGTGGGAGGAAGCACCATTAGGAAATGATTTTGAATGTCTTGTCTGCATTTTTGTGCCCATCCCTTCATCATAGGAGATAGTATAGATTTTTCAATTATAAGGGGTTGTCTCTAATTGTGTGGGAGGAATCACCCAGAAGTAAGGTTTCAACCGTCCCTTATGCACTGCCCATCCCTTCACCAGTGGAGGCGGGGATTCACTGGTAATTGTCCTCTCTGATTGTATTTCTCACTGGACTATTTTTAGTTGGAGGAAGCATCTAGAGGGGACGGTTCCAACCATCCCTTCTATGCTTATGCATTTGTCCTTGGTGAGGATTTTTAAACCAGAGGGGATGGTTACTGGTAACCATCTCCTTAGATTGTATTACTTGTTGGACCATTTTAGAGGAAGAAAACATATCGAGGGGATAGTTTCGAGCATCCCCTATGTGCTTCTCTCCCTATCTCGTCATAAGGGAGGCGAAAATTTTTTTAACCAAAGGGGACAATCGCTAGTATCTGCCTCAAAATTGTCAAAAGGGACGACCACCAATGACTATCCATTCTACTTAAGGAACGATCACGACTGTTCCTTCTCTGTTAGCAAAGATATTTTGACTAAAGTGATACCGTCGATCGTGTCATCAAGAAAACCAATCTCAGATGTGTTGTAATCCCCTTCAATTTTTTTTATGATTCAAATTCCAAAATCCAACCTTATTGATTGAATCTTAGATTAATGCTCTATATATACGCTAAATTTTTGTTTAATTCAGAGATTATTTGCTATTTTATTTTAATGATTGTATATTCAGATCTTTTTTAAATGGAGTTTAAGTTGCTTAGATCTTGACTGAATGTTTGACCATTAAGATAAAATAGCAAATAATCTCGGAATTAAACGAAATTTGTAGGATATATAGAGAATTAATCTAAGATTCAATCAATAAGGTTGGATTTTGGAATTTGAATCATATAACAAAATTAAAGGGGATTAAAGCACCTCTGCTGCAATCCCCTCTACAGTAGAGGATCTTCTCCCCACTATCACCACGTTCATAGTCATCGTGCTTGCCTCGCCATCCTTGCGGTGTTGTGCCATCCTCGTAGTGTTGTACCTTTTTTTGGTGCCTCGTTGTGCTCGCCTCACCATCTTCGTGGATGTCTTTAACCTTTTTCATGTGCACACCTATTTGTACGAGGAAGGAAAGGAAAATTTATTACACTCAACATAACTAGTGAAGTTATAGATTAGCGAGTGCTAAATAACCAAGAAGAGAAAAGTAAACAAGTAGTGTAGTTTACAAAACTTATTATATCATAAAGTTTCATTTCTTCTCATTAGATTAAGTCATATTCTTTCTATTCCACGTCGGGGATTGGTCCAGGTGGTTTACCTCACCTCTCATGGACTCTGAAGCTGTGGACACTTCGATATTGGAGATTGCATTGGTCTCATGGGTTTACGCCGCCGCACGTCGCCTCAATCAATCCTCCAATGCTACCTTGACAATTCTTCTCTTTTTCATTATATAGGATTCCAAACCCTCATCCTGTCAAAGAAGGAAGCATATTGTCCTCGAGGACTCTGTATCTTAGAACCATAGGCTGACATTTAATCATTTACATCAATGACTTTAAATACATATTATCGTGACAAAGCCACTATGAAACCATCGGCCTAATGGCAGCCAAGTGCCATGCATTGCAAGTAATTTATTTCACGCGCTTAACCTATGAAGGCAACATTGTACCACTTAGATATGACATGTCAATACGGATGTTCTCCTGACAAACTTACATATTGCATTCTCGACCAGTAGTGTCTACTCCTAGTCATCCTTATCATAAAAGATAGTATGAAAATTATAATACGGTCTCATTTATGCCATATAAATTTCCAGCTAGTATCAGTATGATACTGCGCAATTATCTCAACAACTTCAAGGGTCATTCATTTCACCAATAATATTTTAGAAATTATTTTAGAGTAAATCAAGGAACAAGCATGTGAAAGTTCTTCAAAATCAAGAACACGATAAACATTAATTTTATCCGATTTAACTTGAAATTCCAACAAAAAGAGGTATGATTTCATTACCTAGCGTACTAGCTTCGCATACATTGCAACCTATTTTGTTCCTTTTTCAAAAAAGATGATTAACGGCTCCTGAAAAATTGAAATCTATTTTTGCATCAGGAACACGAAGAACACATGAATAATGTGAAGAACAAGCGAAGAACGAGCGAAGAACACGACGTACACAGAGAACATAATCTCTCAGAATTTTAGCAGAATTTAACCTTATAGTCAGTGATATTTCAAGGAAAATCTTAGCAGAGTTTTTCCTTACATCGAGCGATATTTCAATGAAAATTTCGACAAAGTTTCCTCTTATAAAACGATACTCAAACAAAATGATATTTGAAATAATAAATAAAAAACACTGTCCCAATCGAGATCAACATCTACGTAATAAAATCCTAAAAACTGAAGAAATTGATTAAGATTTTACCAATTTTGGCCTAACTCGAAGAAATGAGCGGAATATGGAATATGAGAAGCTTGGATTAGAGGAAGTCCCAATAGCAAGGCAACACAAGTACCATGCATCGAAATGGATAAATTTCGACCGATATTTCGATCCATCTTGGCCAAGCTGTGATTTTAATATTCTAAATTCGCTTTTTTGACTGATATCTCCAAATGGCTCGAAATCTCGTGAGATATCGTCGAGATTTGGGTGAAATCAAGAAAATCAATACACACACGCGCGCGCGCACACACACACACACACACACACACACACACATATATATATATATATATATATATATATATATAATGGGGTTGCCCCTTCCCCAGAGGCAACCAATGAGCTTCCCCCTCCTCATTTTTATATAATTTTTTATTTTTTTTGTAAAATAAAACCATGTATATTCATCTATATATCCCTCTAATTTTTCATTTGAATTTCATCAGAAACAAAGACTCTTATGCCCTCCATCTAGAACAGGTAATTTTAACGGTATAAACATTGCTATAATTCATCTATTCTTGATGGAGGGAATAGGAGTCTTCATTTCTGACGAAATTCAAATGGCATATTGGAGGAATATATAGATGAATATACATGATTTTATTTTACAAAAAATAAAAAAGTTTGTGGGAAAATGATACGGGGACAACCCCATCAAACCTTATATATGTGGGTTTTCATATGAGGCCCCCGTCGAAATTGAATTTTCGGCAAAAATTCACATAAATTTCATGAAATTTGGAACCATGCTGTCAAGAGCCCACCGGTGACATCCCCTTGCTCGTGTGTTAGGGTTACACCACTAGCAAAGGATCCCTCTTCATTTCGACCACCGGCATGACTTCAAGAACCATCGTTGACTGATCTTCAGTTGATGTCATTGCAGCCAACATGCAATCCACATACGCCACCACCGACGATGCTCTTGAAGGGAGTCTCGGCACTACTACCATGTTGGGAAGATTCAAACCCTAACAAGAGAAACATGTTTCTCATCGGTTGCTTCATCTCCAAGAAAAGAGATAAAAATATGTCCAAAACCCGCTCATGGATCGATCCATGGCCCATTTCGCTCTTTATCCATTGATTTTTCTAATGGTATTTAATATGTATAACTGATTTTATTAATACCATTTATCTTTATATAACTAATATAAGCAGTTTACATGTTACTTGACATATAAACTATTACTTTTTATTTAAAACTAGTGTTACATATGAAAATTTTGAAGTGTATCATATTATCACATGTATTATTCAACTTAATTTTATATATTTTTTATTTTTTGTGAGCCGGGTCAGGTCGATATTCCCAAATCTCCTAGCCCAAACCCGACCCATGAGCGGGTTGGGCGAACTGGGCGGGCGGACCCTCAGCCCGTTGGCCAGGTATAGATGGAATGCGTGATGGGGCTCGTCCCTCGCGGTGATTGTACTGCAACGTGAGGGTAAGCACGGAAGTAAACAATGTGGAAGTGGACTTTGGTGTGGTCATCGTTGTGTACTGCTCACTTCTACCCAGTGTATGTTTGTGCTTGTTTCTGTTGTTCCGCTCATAACCAGGGATGAACATAAATACAAATATATTTGTATATGTATTTGTTAAATATAACATACAGATGTCATTTTCTCGTATATGATGAATACAAATATAAATATTCAATATTTATTGAATATGAATATAATATCCTCAATTTTGACGAATATAAATGTGAATACAGATGTTCATATTTTTAGGATACGAGTACGAATATTCGTTTTTGAAGGATACGAATATGGATACAAATACGGATATGAATATGAATACAAATGTTCGAATTATGGACTGTACCAATACTTACATGGTACACAAAGAAGTAAGTTTGGTAAACTTTCATTTATTATTTAGCTATGTATTTATGTTTCTTTTATTATTTAATTATTTTAATGTGAATATTCATTATTGAAATCTTTAATATATTTTTTATATATTAAAATTTGTTATGAATCTAAAATGCTTATAGTTTTTAAGTAAATTTAGACATGCATAATATTCTTATATTAATTCGTATTCGTTTGTCAAATATCTATATCAGAATTAATAATATTCATTTTGCATTCATATTTGTATTTTGAGGATATGATTTTATATTTTACACATTTGTCTAATATTTGTATTCATATTCATATCCAGATTTTAGAAAGGATAAGTATAAGGTAACACTTATATTCATATCCGACCATTTTCATCCCTAATCAAAACGGTTGGATAGGGTGGACTGAGAATGAGATGTCGCGTGGATGTATGTGATTCGTGGAAAGATTTTATGTCGTGGCGCGACGCTGTACTTTTGAGGGTTTGTGACTGCTGACGTATAAATAGGTTGTCATTATAATTAGATTTACTTTATCCCGCCACTTTTCTTGTTGGGATTTTTACTCCACGGACTTTAAAATCTTTGTAAATTACTTGTTCGACCTTGCTCACAATTCTACAACAACTTATATATACCCAGAAACTCTCACATTTGCTCACCTTCTCCCCCGATCTATTGAGCATCCAATTCGCATCTGACCCACAAGTCGAGCTCTCTCATCCCTCTCCTCAACCCTTTGTCGCCCATCCCTTCTACCCCCCCCCCCCCTTCCCCACACACCTTGCAGAAACATGGGCAAGAACAACAACACGAGGAAGAAGATGATGACCCCTTCCTCATAGGGCTCCTCCTCTTCACCATTCCCACACGACCCACCTTTGTTGCCCCTCCTCCCCTGCGCAGCTCGACAACTGCCCCTAAATTGGAGAAGCAGATGTGTTGGATGGAAGGGAAAAGAGGATGAAGAAGGGGGAGAGAAGAAGGAAGGAGAGAGTGGAAGAAAACAGTTGGATTTGTTGTGATTTGATTAACTCAACTCTAATCCAAGCAAGTTAAGACGAGAAACGTCAAATTACGATAAGGTTTGTGGCGTAAGATAGAGCAACTTTATAGGGTCGAAGGGATAATATCAATGTTTATAGTGTTGAGCCGGTAATTTACAAAGATTCTAAAATTTGTAGGGGTAAAAATCCCTTTCTTGTTTTATATTGGCAATAAGAGGAAAATTAGAAGAGAGACTGGAGGGCAACTCTCCAGTGGAGACATACAAGATGGATGAAAAAACAACGTAGAACAACTAACACGAACAAGAAATTGAGTAGTATCCATCAAATATTGAATAAACACCTTAATAAACAAGGGATATTTACACCCATATCCCTACGTAATTTCGTAATTACCCTAAAAATCCTCTATAATCATGAATTACACCCATGACACTCAATAATGTTCCGTTTTACACCCATGACCTTCCGTTAGTTTGGTTTCTTCACTCAACCATATGGGTGAGTTAATCTAACCAATCTACGTTCTAACAGCTAGAATTAATTAAAATTTAGAATTACCAGAAGGTGAGCGACGTCCTCATCGCCCTCGCCTACTTCTCCATCCCCATCTATCTCCTCTGCCTCGTCGCCTCATCCTCCGTCCTCCCCTTCTGATGGATCCTCGTTGAGTGCGGTGCCTTCGTTGTCCTCTACGGACTCACGTACATCCTCAACGCCTTCACCTTATCCCTTCCTCCTCATGCTCTCCCTCACTGTCACCAAATTCCTCACCGCCCTCGTCTCCGTCGCCGCCGCCGTCATGCTACTCACCCTCATCCATCAGTTCCTTGGCGTCTTCGTCCGCGAGGGCCTCCTCCGCAAGAAAACCCGCGACCTCGACCGCGAGGTAAGCCTCATGGAACACTAGGAGGAGGCCCGATGGCACGTCTGCATGCTTTCCCGTGAGATCTGACACTCCCTCGACAGCCACACAATCCTTTACACCACTCTCGTCGAGCTCTCCAAATTTCTGTTCCTCCACCACTGCTCCATCTGGATGCCCCCTCCCACACTGCAACAGGGCCTCGTCCTCACTTATGAGGTCACCCATCGGGACCTCCTGGACACTGCCTCCATCCCTCGACATGAACGCTCGATCCCGGTTGATGATCCCACCATCGCGGAGATAATCTGATCCCCAATGGGGCTTGTTTTGGATTGTGATTCTGGTCTGGTGTGCTACGGGGATGAGAAGGGGTCGTCCGGACCTGTGGCCGCTGTTCGGTTGCCCCCTGCTTAAGGCAGAAAATTTTAAACTGGGGACACCTGAATTCCAGAAGGAGTCCTATGGGATACTGGTTTTGGCACTTGCCGTTGATGAAGGGAATCTACGTGGGTGGACTGTATAGGAGATTGAGATCGTGGAGGTTGTGGTGGATCAAGTGGCAGTGACACTCTCACATGCATTGATGCTGGAAGAGTCACTTGCGGTGAGAAAGCAGCTGATGGTCGGGGGAGGAAGGGGAGGAGGGGGTGTGAGCTGGATGAGGAAGGGGGGTGGAGGTGGTCGGCAGAGGAGGAAGGGGAGGAGGGGGTGGGTGCTGGAGGAGGAAGGGGGCTAGAGGTGGTCGGCGGACGGAGGAAGGGGAGGAGGGGTGGTTTCTGGAGGAGGAAGGGGGCTGGAGGTGGTCGGCAGATGGAGGAGGGGGTGATTGCCGGAGGAGTAAGGGGGCTGGAGGTGGTCGGTGGGCGGAGGGGAGGAGGGGGTTGGTGCTGGAGGAGGAGGGGGTTGGAGGAGGAAGGGGACTCATTTGTAAATAATGAAATCTAAATGGTAGAAAAAGTAAAATATTTGATAGATACTATTATAGTTAATGGGAAATTGGATGGAAGTTAACACGAGGGTTATGGGTGTAAGAGTTCAACATTATTGGGGATCCTGGGTGTAATTCGTGATTATAGATGATTTTGGGGGTAATTATAAAATTACTCGAAGGTATGGGTGTAAATATTCCAATAAACAATATAAGATCTTTCAAATATAAATTCAGAAAGGCAAAAGTTTATTACAAAAGATGGAGATTAGAAACATCCACCAGTCATAAATCATTAGATATTGAGAGCTCATCTCTGATATGTGATTGGGCATGTCCTAGCACTCATGAAAGGGTTATTTCCATCATCATAAACTACAAAGGGAGTATTATTGAACCAAAGTGGTCGTGGTCCATTTTTTAAAGTGGTTGATGACTACAGTATTCATTGACTTTTATATTGCCATCATGAGCTCTTTTCCTCAGCAAATACATGCTAAATAAATGAAATCCAGAAATAAAGGTTAACATATATATATATATACATATATATATATATGCATCTTACAATCTTCGTGATATTCAATAAATTATGTTAACCTCTCTCCACCTCTGTTGTTTACATATCACTAACCTACATAAATCAAAAACCTGTAAAATACTGACATGTATATATGGTAAATAAATGAAAATCGCAATTAGCAATCTGCTTGCACTAGAAGCTTCATATCTCACTCATATAAACTTTTATGGTATTTTATTCACTTTTGTATATCGTATTTTCAACTATATACAAAATAAGATCAATATCAAAGGAATCAAAGTTCATATGAGAAAACTTGAGTTACAGGGCTCTTATTGCATATAATACAACTATATGTCATGAATCTTGATATTTCACATTAAGGGTTGGCTACTATTTTATTCCTATTTTTTTGTTTTAAATTTTTGTGGTATAGCCACGTGGCGAGTCAACCGATAGGTCAATCCTCCATGCAACCTGGTTCTATTGGCTACTACACCCTATCCTTAGGCAATTCAACAGTATCCTAAGATCACAGTCAAACCTAAATTTGACCAACCAGCTCTTAACTCCTTTGTCCCATTCTACCCACATCATCCTCCACGTCAACATCTCCTTCTCCACAACAGTCATTGCTGCACAAATATATTCAGATTTTATATTTTAGTTTGTGAATTTTAGGATGATATATACATTGGTTGGTGTGTGTGTATATATACACACACGCACGCATTTATTCTCGACGAGGGACCATTGTTATCCCAATACAAAATTATTTATATATGAGGAAAGGGAGCCTACTTTATGAAGTAGGTAACTTACCTACTTTACATTCCATTTTTTGCAATTTTTTATTTTTTGTAAAATACTACCGTGGATTTTCATAATTGTATCCCTCTAATATGTCATTCAAATTTCGTCAGAAACAGAGACTCCTACGACCTCCATCAAGACAGTCATTTTTTAACGGTCACATATTTGCTGTATTTTTCATGTTCTGGATGGAGGCCGTAGGAGTCTCTGTTTCTGACCAAATTTGAATGACATATTGGAAGAATATAGTTATGAAAATCCACAGTGGCATTTTTCAAAAAAGTAAAAAAAGTGCAAAAATAGAATGTGAAGTAGGTAAGGTTACCTACTTCACAAAGTAGGCTCCCTTTCCTCTTTATATATTATATTTCAGTTTGAGAATTTTAGGATGATATATACATTAAGAGTTGGTATATATACGCACACATTTATTCTCGACGAAGGATCATTGTTATCACAATACAAAATAAACAAGCAGTAGCATCAGAATATATCGAGGTTGAGGCAACGGAATTTCCTTCACCACAAGTTAGGCAAACATTACGGCTACGATAACTTTTTTAAAGAGTAATTAAGCTAAATATATATTGGATTAGATATATTCCATTATAATTTTATGAATCGGTCAACATAACGATCACCTACAACATTTAATTACGTAATTGTAACACCAATTTTTTCGTATTGTAACGATTTAATTATGACTCAAAATCCGTTTCGAAAAATAAGGTAGTCAAGAAAGTGTCAATATCACTATTTTGATAAAGGGTAATCTTTTGCGTGTAATCCAGTGCCCTACTAAAGGGTCGTTCGGTTCGGGAATAAGTAGGAATAAAGATGAGGAATAAGAAGAATAAGGATCTATTCTTTGTTCGGCTGGAGGATTGGAATAAGAAGAATAATGTGAAATAAAGGTAGGTAAGGTAGGATAAATATAAGAATAAGAGTGAAATAAGATTGAATAATGAAGAATAGTCGTACCACTGGGAACCGTGTCAGGAAGAGAATTGACCCCTTATTCCAGGGCCTATTCTCCAACCAAACAGGGCCTAAAGTAATTTGTTGTAAAATTATCACCGGATTCTAAGTACTTTTAGTAGCATTACTAGGAGGATTTATCTAAATGGGGAGAGAGAAAAAATATGGATTTTTACCAGGCAGACCCTATAATCTTTTGCAGCAATGGCCTCTACGATCTTCAAAATATCGTAGTTCCTCCCACACTCCCGTAAATTTGCTCCGTCTTACCCCACAAATCCTACTGTTAAATTGACATATCTAGAGTTAACTTCTTTGAGTTAAAAACGAGTTAATCTAACCAATCCATGATGGACGGCTAGAATTAACTAAGAAAAGAAAAAATAGTCATCCCTCCAACAACTTCCCCTCCCACTACACCACCGAGGGGAGCTCGACTGGAGGAGGTTGGTGGGGGTCGAGGGAGCCGACCGACCTGCGCTGGAGAATAGCAGGGGGGCATCGCAGGGGAGGCGGGGTGGGGGTGCTTTTGCAGGGGAAGCTTGAGGGCTTCGAGTGTGGGGCTTCAAGCGATGCAATCGGTGGAACCAGGGGGTGGGCTTCACAATCGGCGAAATCGGGAGGGGGGGTGTGGGGCATCGCATGTGAGGCGGTGGAATCGGGGGGGGGGGGGGCTTTTGCAGGGGAGGCTCGAGGGTGGGTCTTCGAGCGACGTCGCGGGGTTTTGCAGGCAGGGGAGGAGGCGGGCCGAGGTCAGCTTCGAGTGCTCTTCGATCGATTGGGTGGGGCATCGTAGGGGAGGCGGAGGGGGGGCTTTTGCAGGGGAGGCTTGAGGGCTTCAAGAGGCACAATCAACGGAACCAGAGGGTGGGGCTTCGCAATCGGCAGAACCAGGGGGCATCGCAATGGAGGCGGCCTCGCCAGGGGGCATCGCAAGGGAGGCGGCAGAACCGGGGGGGGGGGGGTTGCAGGGGAGGCTCGAGGGCTTCGAGTGTGGGGCTTCGAGCGGTGGCGCGGGGTCGAGCAGGGGTGGTGCAGGCTTCGAGTAGGAGTGTGGTGAGAGGGGGAGGGGCGTCGAGCGACGGCGAGGGGGTCAAGCAGGGGAGGCTGATCGACAGGGGAGGGGAGGGGGGCTTCGAGCAAGGGGAGGTGATGGGCGTGGGCTTCGAGCGATGGGGCGGGTGGGGGGCTCCGAGCAGAGGTGGCGGCGGACCGGGGGAGGGGGCGACATGTTCGCCTGGAGGTGGAGGGTGGGAGGGAGTGGCAACTAGAGGTGGAGGGTGAGAGGGAGTGGCACTTGTAGTAAATTTGATAAATAAAATGGGTATAATATAAAAGAAGATAACAGAATCCGGTTAGTTTTAACAGTTAAATGGATGGAGGTTAACCACATGGCCTGTAGGGTAAAGGTCAACAAATTTACGGGGGTGAGAGAGGAATTACAATGTTTCGAAGTTCGTAAAGATCATTGCAAAAGATTATAGGGTCTGTCGGGTAAAAATCCCAAAAAATACAGCTAAAATAGGGACCGAGTAGAAGCAGGAGCCGATGGAGTTCTGGAGAGTAGACAACGGTAACCCGCGAAGGGCAAAGGGTGCTGAGATTGAAGAGAAATGAGCAGAAATATCTGGAACCTGTGAAGCTGCTCCGGAGACGTCGTCCAATCTGATTGCTGCAGCTGACGGTGGTCAAGCCGTGATATTGATGTCTTCCAATGGAGATTGGAAACGTCGATAGAGAGATGGGCCCCTCTTCACGCCATGGTGAGAATAGAATAGTATACTCACTCGGCTAAAGAATGCACTGGAAGCAGATGCAGCCGGATACGCATATTCCCCGCCGTCCGTTATAGTATCCGTTTTTATATTTTTGATTAATAAGTGTCCGCTATTGCATCTATTTTTAGATAGATATAGATTGTATTTTTTTATTTCATGGATAAATTTATGAATATTTTTTGTAAATACATGAATGTAGACACTATTTAGATTTTTTTGAAGATTTAGATACATGCATAACTATTTTTTCTTTGCAGTTCATATTACTAATTTTTATGTAAATAGATAAATATGTTATATGGTTATGCAAAATGCATTTTATTTTGTAGTCAGTTTTTATATTACAATAAAATAAGCATAAATGACTTTTTTTTGAAATCTGTCACTATACCGTAGGACGTTAATTAAATATATTATGATGGTATTATTCGTTGTGAAATAAATTTTTATACTTGAAATTAACAACAAATGCTATACGCATTGCTTATAATTAGCGATGATATATATAACAAACACTTATCTATTGTTATTTTTCAAAATTTAACTGATCATCGCTAAATTTTGGTTCGAAATTTAACGATGATTAGTTAACTTTTTGAAAAATAATAAATATGTAAGTGTTAATATATGTCGCTAATGATATAACAACTAATATGACATTCGCCATTAGTTTCAATTATAGAAAATTATTTTGCATCTAACAGAATATTGAGGGATTAAAAAAAGTTACCACGGTTCATTTTGTTGTAGTGTAAATTGTTGATATGCCTTGAATCCTAACCATTTGATCCAGGTTGAAGAATTGCATATGCATCCCCCTGCCGTACCATACCCCAACAAGATGGGAGTCTCGTTGCCCGGTCAGCGAGCCTGTGGGGGGGTCTAGGGGGGAGCAGGTGCGCCCCCGGCGAAAATTTTATGGAGCGGTTCTATTTGTATTCGGGTATTTGGATCCTTCTATTTTTAGGGATCCGTCTGTATGGGAGTGCTATATAAACTCCTTAGGGTTATGGTTTTAAAGTATCCTATGTATTCATTCTTTTCTCCACATAGTGAAACCGATCGCCGCCGCCCAAGGACGTAGCCCAGTTACGGGTGAACCTTGTAAATCCGTGTGTTTGCGTTCTTGCTTGTTTGATCGTGTTTGTGTGTGTCCGCTTCCGCGATTGGCAACCTAAATATATGAAGAAAACAACATCTTTGTACTCCATTTTTGTAATTTTAATTTAATCGATCAGTAATTCTAAGTTTGCAAAATAGTATTTTTGACTATGTGTTAAGATGCATTTAATCTGTATCCATCCGTAAATTCACTGCAACAAATTGGATTTATGGTGATATTTATTTAAATCAATCACTATATACTCCGTTGTTAAATATTATGATGATGAATATTATCCGCTAAATGATTTTTTAGACTAAAAATTAGCAATGAAAGTTATGTCAGTTGCTATATCATTAGCATTGCTCAATATACAATGTTTATTTGTTTCTATTTTTCAAAATTTGAGCTAATCATCATTGATTTTTTAGTTTAAAATTTTAGTGATGATTGGATTAAATTTTAAAAATTAACTGAAGATAAGAGTTGCTAATGATATATCAATAGATATAACTTTCATCTCTAGTTTTTATATACAAAAGATCATTTAGCAATGGATACAGTGCCGTCCCTGACATTTCGTAGGCCCTGAGCAAAAGGAAGAAAAGAGCCCTTATCAAAAAATTCGATGAACAATGTGCCCTTATATAATTCCATAAAAATTTGGACTTTAGCATTGAGTTGTTCATTGAAAATTCGATTATATAAGAGCTCATATTTTGATGAGTTGTTTCATCAAAAATCAATTGCATAAGGGCTTATTTTTCAACGACTTGTTTCATCGAAAAATTCAATTCCACAATGACTCCTTTTTCGGTGAGTTGTTATAATAATAATTTGACTCTACAAGGTTTCATTAGGACATATACTATTTTTTTCTAAACTAAAGGTTGGATACATGTAAAAATGGGCCCCTAATATATATTCATGCGGCTCTGGACCATTGCACTCGCAAACTAGCCTCAGGGACTACCCTGAATAGATAATATTCATCTCTATATATTTAACAAAACTAACAAAAGTCTTTAACCAAGCAGAGGGTATGGTGTCAGTATGGTTCATCTCGAGTGCCATTGGACTGAGTTTCTTTTATTTCTCTAATACTTTGTGTTTAGATAGGATTCAGAGAGGAGTACAATAGATACAACATCATACTTGATTGGATAGAAATATGTTCAAATAAAAAACAATAAACATGCATACACAATGTATAAAAGTAATTACTTACCCATTAGGGGACTGGGAAGAGAATGGACAATCCTAAGTTCCTAACTATACCGCACTTAAGCCTTCATCCTTCCACTTTACGAAGGTAACAACTAAATAGATGGTAGACTATGGTATGGTTTATTTATGAATCAAATAGTACCTCTTTATAAGAGTTGTTCAATACTCTTTTTTATCAAGAACCTAGGTTTTATCCCATCATCATAATATATATTTGACTTTTATATTGGTAAAATTTATCTATCATATCATTTATATTTTGTTGTTTTGTGAAAAAACTCATTAGTGATAATTATAATTAAGTATGCAGGTATGATGAGTATCGTATTTAACACCATTATACATCTTAATCAAAGATAAAATCTAAGCAAACACATGCAGTATGTATAAGTATGTAAATACTTCAAAATGATCAAAGCCATTAGAAGTATGAACTAACACTCAAAATGCAATAAAAATATTTATATAGATTTTTTTACAGTTGTACCTCTCTTAGATTCTGTAATATCCCTTAAACCCTTCCCTTTTTTTGCAATATTATTGTACCCCTATGTTCTTGGCTATTAAGAGGTGTGCCCCTCATGTTGATTTTTGTCCATTCCCTTTTCAAATGGACGTTGTGAGGGTACAAGTGTGATTGGAAAGAAAAAAGAGAAGTACAAATGTAATTTTTTGATAGCCCCAACGTTCTTCCTTCATACTCTCGTTGACTCTTGGTCAAAAATTTACCCATATCCTTCCATCCAACCAGCCTATGTCATGTCAGCTTGGTCTAGTGACCATACGCTCAACTTCGTCCTCTCTCCCGTTGATTTCGCGACAACCATAACAAACCCAACTCCCCTTCTATCCCTTATCACAACCAATCTCCTTGATCAATCTCTCTATCCTTTCGTTCCCAACAACCTGGTTCTCCATGATCCTTTCCCCTTCGCCCTGGTAACCATTATGATCTTCCAAACCTTATCACCATCGCCTATATATGATCACCTGACTTCCCATCCTCCTCCACTCTCTAGAGAAGAACAACCAACCACCAGGTACTCCTCGACCGACACACATACACTATCCATCCCACAGGCTTCTCATGTCTGCTGACACCTTCGGTATATCTTGTTGGTCCTTTGCCATGTGATGACCCTCCCTACCTAACCTCCTCAACCTTGCTTCCATTGCTGATCTCTTCTTCACCTCCTCACTCTCTATTGCCCATGCCACGAGTGTCAACCTCTCTGTACCGCTCTCTCATTCCCAATCCTCGCAAGCGCCCTCTCGTGCTAGTGCTACCATAACCACTCCTCCCCAATCCCCTACCATATAAAAAGGGGAACACCTTCTATCTTGTTTAAAGGGATCATGGCCTGGAAAGCCTACTTTGGTAGATGAGGTTGCAGCTGCGGAGGAGGGAAGGGGAAATTAGTGGGGAAGGAGTTGCAACCCCCCTCTTTAAGAACATTCTATGCTCCTAAAATTGTAGAGGCACAAATGTAGTTTTTTAACTAAATGAGACTTTGGTTTGCATAAATCATGGTTTAGTTTATCTCGCTAATGTCTAAACTAATGTAAGGAAAGTAGGGGCAAAACTGATATTGCAAAAATGGGGTAAAACCGATATCGTTGAATCTAAGATGGATACAACTGTAAAATACCCTGAAATAAATAAGAAAAGACTTAGAAAACATATGTCCATATTGCACAATAACACTACATAAATCCTATCAGTAATTATTCTTAATGATATTTTTATATGAAAAATTAATAAAAACAATATAAATTATAAGTTATATAAAAAGAACTATATAAATAAGATAAAGTAAAAATAAGGAAACATGCGGTATCGCAGTTTGAAAATTTGCTATAAAGCCTATACATTTGTAGAAGGTTTAAAGTCATGATATCAATTATAAGCTTATATCATATTTAAATTTAAAAGATCGGGTTTTTATCAGTTGTGCCCCTATGAGATATTGCAATTTCAGTTATGCCTTTTTTTGAAATATCAGTTGTACCCCTACCTTCTTGCAAAATTCACAGTTCTACCCTTTTGTAATTTCACTTATGCCCCTACTTTACCTTAACAGAAGGGCAGAGCTATTAATTTTGCAAGAAGGTAGGGGTACAACTGATATTTCAAAAAAAGGCATAACTGAAATTGCAATATCTCATAGGGGCACAATTGATAAAAACCCTAAAAGATTTCATGAGATTTTTTTATCTTCAAATTTTGATTTCGAGGACAGCTGATACGAATAGGCCTTTGTTTTGTTGCTATTTTTTTGTCAGTCGTTACTCTTACGAGCTGCTTCTTTGTCTAACGCGACGGGTCTATTGGGACGTTGGGGCACTAACCCCTTTCTCCGTGTATTAAGCTGAACAGACCGCCTTGCTAAAAAAAAGAAGGGTGTAATTTCGAAAGATTACTTGGTATTGACGTAATATCCTAAAATATATTACTTATGGGGTTAAACTACTTTCACCACGAAACAAACACAAGGGAAAAAAATAAAACAGAAAACAAAAACTTAACCTCAAAGGCTGCGCCTCCAGCTTCCTAATCAGAAAGGCCCACGTTTGTGCCGACGGAGATCGTTCCGGAAACACCTGGCCCTTTTCTCCCCATTCCCAGAAGCCCCATCCATCGTCCGTCCTTAATCGGACGGCCAACATCCTCCTGCGTTGAAAGTTCCAGAACGGAAGCTCCAGGATATAAAAAAACCACCACCCTCTTTCCCTTCTCAGTCACCTTCACCTCTCTATCCACCGCGAAAATCTGAGACAGTCGGCGCTTTCTTTCTCTCATTCTCTCTGCGTTCTCTCTTCTCCGTAGTCTTCGTCACCACATGGCGGGAAAGGGCGAGGGACCGGCCATCGGGATCGACCTCGGCACGACCTACTCGTGCGTGGGGGTGTGGCAGCACGACCGGGTGGAGATCGTCGCCAACGACCAGGGAAATCGCACCACGCCGTCCTATGTAGCTTTCACCGACACGGAGAGGCTCATCGGCGACGCCGCCAAGAACCAGGTCGCCATGAACCCCACCAACACCATCTTCGGTGAGCACCATGGTTACTTCATCTTTCTGCATGCACGTAATTAACACTTCGGTATCGTGTTTGCTGGGTAACTCCGCTGCATGTGATACTGGTGTCTTCCATTCAAGTTTGTTTAAATTATAACTACATAAAGATAATATATATCGCGTTTTAAGTTAGTTTATATAATATATCACCTCATATAGTTGGTATTCGTGTTCAAATACAAACAAATAATTTGACTGGCTGATAGGAATCTGCTGTAAAAAATAATATCAACAGACAAAATAAGAGTAATATCCATATCTTTCCATGCAAACTTCGAAATTTCCATTGTTTCTTCCAAAGAGATCACAGTCTAATTTTAATTGGAATCCTGATACTGTCCAGATGCGAAGCGCCTGATCGGAAGGAGATACAGCGACCCATCGGTGCAGAGCGACATCAGGCACTGGCCTTTCAAGGTGATCCCCGGCGCCGGCGACAAGCCCATGATCGTCGTGCAATACAAGGGCGAGGAGAAGACGTTCTCAGCCGAGGAGATCTCTTCCATGGTACTGTCCAAGATGCGTGAGATCGCTGAGGCGTACCTTGGCATCTCTATCAACAATGCTGTCGTCACCGTTCCCGCCTACTTCAACGACTCCCAGCGACAGGCCACCAAGGACGCTGGCGTGATTGCTGGCCTCAATGTCATGCGCATAATCAACGAGCCCACCGCTGCCGCCATCGCATATGGCCTTGACAAGAAGGCGACAAGTACCGGAGAGAAGAACGTCCTCATCTTCGACCTCGGCGGTGGCACGTTTGATGTCTCCATCCTCACGATTGAGGAGGGGATCTTTGAGGTGAAGGCCACCGCCGGAGACACCCATCTTGGCGGTGAGGACTTCGACAACCGGCTCGTCAACCACTTCGTTCAAGAATTCAAGAGGAAGCACAAGAAGGACATCTCGGGGAACCCACGAGCTCTTCGGAGGCTGAGGACGGCATGCGAGAGGGCGAAGAGGACGTTGTCATCGACGGCTCAGACAACCATCGAGATCGACTCCCTGTTCGAGGGAATAGACTTCTACTCGACGATCACGAGAGCGAGATTGGAGGAGCTCAACATGGATCTCTTCCGCAAGTGCATGGAGCCTGTGGAGAAGTGTTTGAGAGACGCCAAGCTCGACAAGAACAGCATCCACGACGTCGTCCTCGTGGGTGGATCCACACGTATACCCAAAGTCCAACAGCTCCTGCAGGACTTCTTCAACGGGAAGGAGCTCTGCAAGAGCATCAACCCCGACGAGGCGGTGGCCTATGGCGCCGCCGTGCAGGCTGCTATCCTAAGCGGAGAGGGCAACGAGAAGGTGCAGGACCTGCTTCTGCTGGACGTGACCCCGCTGTCTCTCGGCCTCGAGACCGCCGGTGGTGTGATGACCGTGCTGATTCCGAGGAATACTACCATCCCCACCAAGAAGGAGCAGGTGTTCTCCACCTACTCGGACAACCAACCTGGCGTGCTGATTCAGGTCTACGAGGGGGAGCGCAGCAGGACAAAGGACAACAACCTTCTAGGAAAGTTCGAACTCTCCGGCATACCGCTGGCTCCTCGCGGTGTCCCGCAGATCAACGTGTGCTTCGACATCGACGCTAACGGGATACTGAACGTCTCCGCGGAGGACAAGACGACGGGGCAGAGGAACAAGATAACGATAACGAATGATAAGGGGAGGCTGAGCAAGGAGGAGATAGAGAAGATGGTGAGGGAGGCGGAGCAGTACAAGTCGGAGGACGAGGAGCACAGGAAGAAGGTGGATGCGAAGAACGCATTGGAGAATTACGCGTACAACATGAGGAACACGGTGAAGGATGAGAAGATAGCTGGGAAGCTAGCGGAGGAGGACAAGAGGAAGATCGAGGAGGCAGTGGAGGGGGCGATACACTGGCTGGACGGGAACCAGCTGGCCGAGGCCGAGGAGTTCGAGGACAAGATGAAGGAATTGGAGAACCTGTGCAACCCCATAATTGCCAAGATGTATCAAGGGACCGGCGGTGGTGCCGCTGCCTCGGCAGGTATGGACGAGGATGGACCCTCAGCTGGAACTGGGACAGGCTCCGCTGGGGGGCCGAAGATCGAGGAGGTGGACTGAAGCGGCGGTGTCGTTGGTGTATGTTCGTCTATGTTGTTGTGGTCTTTCTCTCTTTTCAATGCAGTCTTGGGTTTGTTAGGTTTTTAGAGATCGGGTTGATGAAGTAAGGGGAAATGTATGGTGTTGTAGAACTCTGTTAGATTTCCTTTGCATGTTGTGAATCAGAAGGCAATATATATGTTGTGTGCTTGTGAAGATGCGGCTTTTCTTTTGAACACTGTAGTTGTTCTAAATGGTGGGAAATTATTTGAGATGTTTGTGATCGTTAGTAATTCGGGAGTCTCTGCTTTGTAACAACAGGGAGCCACTGGATGGATCCGGCAACGTGCATGGGGAGGCCAACCACAATTAGGAGCAACCTGCATGCCGCTCAACCGTGAGCGAGCGCAGCGGCTCCCGTTGCCACAGCACTCTTGCTGTACAGCAGACGATCTGCACCCTCCCCTCGTCGGAGCGAGATGTGAAGAGGTCACGACAACAAATCAAAATCACATCCTGAATATCCGATTTCTATGTTGCCGAAGGATGATGTTGAGAATAAGACATATGATACAGCGGTGGTGAGTAGGGTGTGCATGGATACCGGGTTTTGGACGGGTGATTACCCCAATCCATGTGGGTCGATCTTAAACCAGTTCATATCCACTTCATGTGCGTCGAATTTCTGGTAGGGAAGCCCCGAATTTAGTAATGAGAGGGAAACAAGAGGTCGCGTGGTTCATGGGGGAAAGCTAAAATCTTCCAGGTTGGATGCCCCTATTATAGTGTAGCCCAATAACGTTCGGTGTTCCAATTAAACATTCGGTGCTCCGATTAGATGATCATAACTCACAAGGTACCTGTGGTAGACCCCACTACAAGAAAATCGAATTAGTATATTAATGATTGATTTAATTATCTAAGCTTCATTCTTTAATTTCGCAATGGATGCTATATTTTTTTTTGCAACAAATCATATAATAACTATCTGATGATTTTTTTTCTAACCATTGCTAAATTAGCAACGATGAATACATGCTTTTAACAAAAGGTCAACGGATATTCTTCATGCTTTTAACAAAAGATCAACGGATAATCTTCATTCTATGCAACTATACCAACGGGATAATAATCGTTGTGAATTACAAGATGAAATTACAATGAATAATATTCGTAGTAATATATATGTGTGTGCATGGTTAAATGAGTATGCTCTCCGAGAGCATATATGAGAGCACGCTCTCACTTTTTTGTACAATTTTTTTTATTTTTTAAATGAAAACTTGTGGGGGTTTACTTAGAATAATACGAAGAATATGTGTTTTAAATTCCGTATAAAACATACATATATTCCTAACACACGCGCACACACACAAACACACACACACACATGGAGGTGGTCAATTTCATATAGAACGTTAAAAATTGACAATCTTAATAGATGAGATAGAAGTCTCGAACTGAGTTTTTGAATGACACCGTGATGATATATAATAATCTAAATTATCAAAGATTTTGTTTCAAAAAATAAAGAAAATACTAAGAAAAAAGAGTGGAAGCATGTAGATTAGATGCTCTCAGAGAACATTTTCCTTTTTTCCCCATACCTATATATATAATTAAAATATATTGCAACAATGAAGAAAGGGATTTTTACGCGGTAGACCTTATAATCTTTGTCAATGACCTCTACGACCTTTGAAACATTGTAATTCCTCCCTCACCCTCGTAAACTTGCTCCATCTTACCCCACGAACCCTACCGTTAAATTGACACATGTAAAGTTAACTTCCTTGAGTTAAAAACGAGTTAATCTAACCAGTCCATGATCGGACGGTTAGAATTAACCAAGAAAATAAAAAATAATCATCCCTCCTATAACAGGTTCCTCTCCCACTGCAGCACAGGGGACAGGCGGCTTCACAGGTGGAGGTGGCGGGCCGCGGGGGGCTCCGATCAGGGGAGTGGGGGTGGGGGGGGGGGGGGGCTCGCAGGTGGAGGCGCGAGTCGGCAAGGGTGTCGAGCAGGGGAGGTCTGGGGAGGCCGAGGGCTCCGCAGGTGAGGAGGCGGGGCGGTTGCGGGGAGGGGGGGGGGAGCTCGCAGGTGAGGAGGAGAGTCAGCGGGGGAGCATTGACCGAGGGGGAGGGGGCTTGTGACTTTGAGCAGGAGAGTCAGCGGGGGAGCATCGATGGGCATGGGCTTCAAGCGGCAGCAGGGGTCGACCATGGGAGGCCGACGGGGGCGGGGTGGTCGCGGGCCGGAACGTGTCCAGCTGGAGGTGGAGGGTGGGAGGGAGTGGCAATTATAGTAAATTTGATAAATACGATGGGTACCATGTAAAGAAGATAACAAAATCCGGTTAGTTTTAACGGTTAAATGGATGTGCATTAACCACAGGGTCTTTACGGTAAAGGTTAGCAAGTTTATAGGGATGAGGGAGGAATTACAATGTTTCAAAGGTCGTAGAGGTCATTGACGAAGATTATAGGATCTGTCGGATAAAAATCACACGAAGAAACTGTTCATTTAAGTTTGGTCACATCAGTGTTGGCAAGTGCAAGGTCCCCTCTGCCCTTCATCGGTGCATCGTCAGATGTCAGTGATTGGTAATGGATTTTATGCATCACTATCAGGTCTATTAACCTCAACACCCCCATTCTTCGAGTTGTAACAAGAAGGTTATCTTTCAAACTAAATGTAGCCAAGGTTATAGGCTATTTTATAACATATGCTCGAATACGATTTTATTTGAAAATGAGATTGCTGAAAATATATTGTCCAAGATTCGGTTCGATACGATAGTAGTTCATAATGATTGAGTCCATTTAAACTTTAATTGAAATAAACAAGTGGCTTGTATCCATTTTATTCCACAACATTTCTATCCCTACGAAGATAGTAAATATTTGAATTCTGATGTCAACATGAGGCATTTTGAAACTCTATCCTCCATCGTCAATCCCTGTCATAAAAATATAAATAAGGATAATTTATAATTTGTATCCCCATCTATGAGCCCAATCTCAGAATGAGTCTCCATCTTTAAATCGTAACATTTTGGATCCCAAGCCCGTTTAAGAAATAGCAAAACAAAGAGTCTTTTCAAATTTTGAGGATCTTGACGAAAATACCCGACACCACTTCCCTTCTCTCGAACCAACCCACATTTCCCTAACCCCATCTCCTTCCTCCATCAGCACCCAGGGGTGGTCGGCGACTCGCCCCGCCCTCCTTCATGTGACACCTCCTCTCACACGACATTCCCCTCCACGTGGCACCTCCTCTCCGCCTCCCCCCACCCTCCTCTGATGCAGCAACCACCACGAGGTCCCATTTGCGCAATAGCACACACAAAACAATATACCTGACTCTCCTTCCACGGTCTACGCAGCTCCTTCCACGGTCTACGCAGCACACCATCCCCTTGCACATCACTCCTCCCCAAATTTCTGTACCAAATGTTCACCGTTGCTTATTTTGTGTCCTTGAATTTTGAACAATAAAAAATTCAACAACGAATAAATTACATGAATATTTCAAGTTAAAGTTGCAGTGGGGAAGGTTGGCAAGGCGATCTAAATGGAGCATGAGGTAATCTTTGCAATGAATGGAGCACCGATTCTAAATGGAGCACCCATTCTGTTTTCGGATTCCCGGAATCTTGTTGTAGCTTGTAATCTCAACAATGGTTTACAAAGCAAAATTTAATCAGTAGTTTGCTTTGTAACCGTGCGGTTAATACCTAACTGTAATATTTATCGCGAGGTTACATCTAAGGAATTTGGATTGTGTTTAGATGCTTATATTTCCTTTCGTTTGAATTGTATGTGCTGGTGAACCATGTCTTCCTCCTCGTCAACAACTCCTACTGAACAAACTAATCGAATAGATACATCATGTTCAGTTCAACTAGTACTTCAACATCTTGAAACTATACCAGGAAAGTATAGTTTTAATACAGGCTTCTGATATAGAACCAGATTCCTCTACGAGGGAACAAATCAAAGGTTCGACACCTCGGAGCACGTTTGTAATCCCTCGCGCTTGGATCGGATGTGGTAAGTTTGTGAAGTGTGATAAGATTCAAAAGAGTTTGTTGGGCACATATAGGAGAATTTCAATCAGGACTAAGATGTGACCTGCAATTGTGCACATCTCATCATACATCCTTTTCCCGGAAGGATATGTTGCATTTCCACACATCTTTCTTAGATAATACTAAAACATCAACAAAATAAAACGCCTTCCGCAATACCTCAATGTTTCTGTATTTGCTCGAAATTCGGATCGAGCCTACATGCATAATACGTAATTACAGAGAACCAGGTTAAGGGGACAATTGAAACGAATAAACACCCCTCTTTACGAACAAATACATAGAAAAACTTACATTTTTCTTAAATTATCAAGCCTCGCTTGCAAGTCACTGTCAATCCCACCGTCATCGTTTGCTGCTGTTTCAGCTTGAGCAACTTTACTGGCTGATGCAGGGGCAGCAACCGCAGCTGAAGGGGCCTTCACAAGCTGAAAGCATTGCAACGTATTTCAGAACAAATGTCCGAAGGGAATTTCAACCTCGTACCATTCAAGGTCGCAACAGATAACAACTAACATAGCAAATGACTGATCAGTCCGTACCTGTTCATTTATGTCTATACCGATTTCGTCAAGCACTTGGTTCACAAGCTCCTCCGTTTCTTCCTCTTCTTCGTCCCCTTCCAGGGCATCATCAATAGCATCGCCCATGACCTCAGATGTCATCTCCATTCGTTCGTTTTGCTTCTCAAATTCCATCATGATCTTCTGCAGCGCAGGCAAATTCAGCTGTCTGTTCATCTGCCCCATTGCCTTGGTAACACCTTTCATAGCCTCACCCATAGCTTGAGTTGATTTTAGAGTCTGCATTGGCACAGAATGATGATTGACTAAAACATATGATGCCTAAATCAGTATTAGAACATGATCTTGTACATCCATGGTTCCAATGATATAAAGCTAATGTGATTTTTAAGGATGACAGTAAACAGAAATCCATTTAGCTTTCTAGCTATATTTTAAATAAAATATAAAACCAACAAGATTCGTTGCACGATAGAAATGCCATCAACAATTAACAAGCCAGTTCCAGACAGAGAGAAACTAAATTTATTCACAACTCTTTACCAAAAAAAGATTCGCAGCTGACAGAGGGAAAAAAAGCAGCAGCAACTGTTGAATTTCTCCAAAATTCAACTAAACTATTTTTCCCCACATTGCCTAGTGATGGGACTTCGGTGCGTTTGTGGAGCTATATAAAGAGACCTGCACCTCTTGTGTATCTTGAGAAGCTTAATGTGTTTGTGGAGTTTTATGAAGAGACCTGCACCTCTTATGTACCTTGAGAAGCTTAATATGAAAATCTAACCTACAGAATCCCTTCTTCTAGGTCAGTCACCATGACCATCAAAAACCACAAATCATATTAGTTATGTTTCTAATTCTTGTTCTGGTGGTAGTGCAGTGTGCCTACAACCCAAAAGACCAAGGTTCAAATCCCCTCTTGTGGGGGTTGTGTAAGGCAGTCGACAACCAACGTAAAAAATAATCAAATCTTTCAACATGGTCGTGAGCAAGAATCCATGTAGCCAACCCTACTTATAGTGGGAAAAGGCTTTGCCTTTTTTTCTAGTTCTTGTTCTAATGAACATACTTTATACATACGCATGGTATCTGTACAAGTCGTTCTTGATTTCATTCATCCCATTGTTTAGATTTTCTTTATTTTGAAAATAAAATCCAAAGTCTTCAAAGTTCATTTCATTTTTTTCGTGTGGTGGTTGCAAGCCCACCACAGCCGGCAACACGCTCAAAGCGTCTGGCATACCGATGACTCAATAGAGGCCCACACAAGGTGTGCGATGGAGAAGAAGATAACTGCAGGTGGTTGTGATGGATGCAGTTGGGCCTCTTTGGTGCGGAGAGGCTTTCCAGATATCTGGACAGATTGGATGAAGAGATGTCACTACTGCTTCGTTGTCGATTTTGATGAATCGTAAGCAGGAGTGTGGCTTCTTCCAGCCGCAAAGGGGTGTGCGACAAGGATGTCCTTTGGCCCCGCTATTATTCGTTCTGACCGTTGATGCCTTGGCGGTTATGTCCAAGGTGGCGGAGGAGGGCGGTTTCTTCAGAGGGTTCTCCAGAGATGGTATGTTTGTTCCTCTTCTGCAGTATGCGGATGATACCTTATTCTTTGTGGAGGGGGGTGTAGAAGAGTGCAGAGCAGTAAAGGAGGTGCTTGGTATATTTGGTGATCTCTCAGGCATGAGGGTGAATGGCGCCAAATCGGCTTTCGTGCCCTTTAACATGACGACAGTAGACTCGGAAGCGTGCAGTATAATTCTTGATACACTGGTGAAGTCTTTGCCTATTCCCTACTTGGGGTTGCCTCTTCTGACGGGGAGATTGCGTCAGGTCGACTGGTCGTCATTAGTGGAGAAATTCGAGAAGAAGTTGTCGGGGTGGAAGGCGGCGCTCTTATCTAGGGGTGGTCGCCTGGTTCTGACTAGGGTTGTTATCTCGACCATCCCAGTTTTCTTCATATCCACGAGAGCCTGCCTGTGGGGGTCCAATCCATGCTGGAGTCTATGATGCGTAAATTCTTCTGGTCGTCGTCGCAGGGAGACATGGGCTTGGCTTTGGTTCATTGGTCGTTGGCTTCTAAACCTACCAGAGAGGGTGGCTTGGGTGTTCTGAACCTAGGAGTTATGAATAAGGCGTTGCTAGCTAAATGGGTACTAAAAATCTGGGGTTCCGGAGATCTGTGCTCCACTCTTATCAGGGTGATCTATGGTGTTTCTTCCAGCTTGACGGTCCAGGCAGTCGGCGGGGGTGCAAGAACAAATTTTTGGAGAGGGGTTTGCTCAGTCTTACCGGACGTATCACGGCTTTTGCAGCCTTTACTTGAGGATGGTCGTATGTTTCGATTCTGGAGAGACAACTGGATGGATGGAGGTACTCTCTATGATCTTTATCCGAGATTGTTTGCATTGTCTTCAAATAAGGATGCAAGTGTGGTCGAGGTATGGACGGACGAGTCCTGGTCTCCTACCTTTGTGGCAGAGTTGTCAGATCAGTGATTGGATGATTTTCTGTGTCTGTCTCGACGGCTTTCCAGTCGAGCAGGTCCGACGGTGGGGCGGGACGCTTGGGGTTGGCGGGATGATTCCTTCTCGGTTCAAAAGGCATACAGATCTTTGGCTACCCAACCCCCCAATCTGGATTTTGTAGTCTCGAGGGATTGTGGTATGCTCTGGTCTTGGCGGATCCCGTCCAGAGTAAAAGTCTTTCTTTGGCTTTTGCAGAGGGAACGGATACTAACAACAGCAAGAAGAGCGAGACTCTTCCCCGGCGCTGTGGATGTGTGTTGTAGGTGTGGTAGCGCGTCGGAGGATGTGAACCACCTTTTCTTTGAGTGTACATGCTCTGTTGATGTTTGGCGGAAGGCGGCAATCACGGGTCTCAATTGGAATAGCAAGGATTGCTTCTGGGACTCATGCAGGAGGTGGAGTGGTTCAGATATCGATAGATTAAAGATTTGTGCGATAATATAGTGCATATGGCTGGGCAGAGATAGTGTGATATTTGAGGGGTCGAGGTTCTATCCCGAAAATGTACTTGGGCATGTTGGAGCCCTCTTGGACTACTAGCGTTTTAAATACTTATTTTATTATTAATATATTTTTTGGATGGCCCTCTAAAGGAGGCCCATTCTACCGTTTCTCAAAAAAAGGAAGCATGGGAACAATAAAAAAAGTAGGGCTATGTGTTGACCATGCTTAGTAGCACGATGGTTTGCCTAGTGGGCTTCAATCGTGAAGGCTTTAGACAGTGAAACCCAAAATGCCACTCTAAGGCATGACTCCTAGCAACCGAGGGAGTACAAAAGAACCAAGTGGTCTTGCATGATGGACCTGTCACAGTGCTTATGGTGACCGCAATGATGGGTCCCCCAGCAATGCTCTCGTTGAAGTTTTCCTCAAAAAATGCACTCGTTAAAGAAGATAAGGGGATGCTTCTATTGGGCTTCCACCAATTTTACATTCTCATTTATTTTATTCCATATAGGCCAACCCCATATAAAAAAAAGAAAAAGATGAAAACAAAATGGGAAAAAACTGTTACAAAAAATCAAAAAAGGAGGAAAAGGATTCTTCAATAGAGAAAAAGAGAGAAGCTTATCATACACCAATTATTCTTAAACTTGGTCTGATTCATGTTCCCAACAATTATGAATTCAGATTCAACTCTACCTTTATTTAAGGTTACCTACGAGAGACTTTGTTGTCAGAGGGTGCCGGGTAGGTCGAGTACTATGATAAATATAGAAATGGAAACACGAGACACAAGCAAAGTGAAAAAAATGTTTACATAGAACTTACTTCCTAAAGAGCGGGCTGAAACCCCACAAGAAAGCCACAAAGGATTGGATCTTCTTATTAGAATTTTCAATGAGTACATGGGATGTGGGATTCTATATATAGCCTCGTCGTCATACCGGAGCCACCACGTGTATGTTTCTTCTCCACACAAATCTCATTCAACTCAAAGGAGCCTATTGTAATTTTAAAATAGGGCTCCGATTAGGGCCATTTGCACAAGCACTATTATCGTGCATGGCCTCAACCATGGGCTGATCTCAACGTTGCGATTTTGATGCTTTGTTGACTCACGATGTGTTGCTGCCGATTAGTAATTTCTAGGGTTCCAGTGAGGAACCCATTTCATCTCATCTCATTGACTCTCGCGACAAAACTAAAAATCTTCAAGAGTGCAAACACCATGTTGCTAGGATATGATGGAAACACTTTGATCTGGTTATCATGATTACTGAGACCATCGAGAAAGACCAATGAAAGAGCAACTTGCAGCATGAACTTTGAGAATAAAAATAAAACTGATGTAACAAAAGAATCTCAAATTTGGTGAACTCCAAGAACAATTTGGTCTAATGCCACGTAAGAATATAGAAATGAAAATATGGAATTACAAAGAAGATGCAACCACAGAGTTACGTGGAATTCTACTCCGTAAAAAGCGGGATGAACTCACAAGGAGAAAACCTCAAAGGATTGGAGCTTCTTATTAGTATTCACAATTAGTACAAGGTTGTAGGACTCTGTATATACCCACACCAATACAAGCAAGTCCAACCGCTCATCCATGCGGGACTAACCAACTCCACACAACTAGCCCAATTGCTAATTCTCTCAACAAGTACTCTATCTACATTCATGGCCTCCACCAATTGAATTTTGTAGCACTCACGCGCAATATAGGCGCTGGAGGTTCTATATAAGTGTGGCCTTGTATCAGATCTTTAAAGAGAGACTCATCGTAGGTTCCATTCTCCTTTGTTCATAGTCCCCAAGACAAGATCACTTCTTCGAGGTTTCCACAAGAGATAACATGTTTCAAAATCCCTATGAGAGACCCATTTTTGAGATCTTAACAAGGGGTTTTCCATGACATTTTCATCCTTGAGAGAGATGATGTCAACCTATACTAAAGAAACACAATGTGGACCCAAGTACTTTAAGAGGGAAACTCACTATAGTATTTGTCACGCTTATCAATGCAAATATAGAGAATGTGCATCTTATATCTAGATTGCCCAACATATCACCATTCCATACTGCTTGCTCTAGTTCCTCACTAACAAGCCTCAAAAGGTAATATCGTTGTCATTGACAATAAATGTTGAATCAACATAGTAAGTCATCATGAATTCAATGTGTAAGTTTTGCTTGTACGAGCTGAGTATTGCAATTTCCAACTTAAGAGCAGTGTTGAAAATAAAGAAGCGTTGAGGCAATTCAGTAAATGGAATTTCTCCAAGATCCAGTAAATGGAATTCAGTAAACACTTATGTCCCTACCCTTTTACAATTGCATTCACTCATTACCTATATCCTAACACAATTAACACTAGTGTGTATCTATTAGTTGGTCATCATTGAGATAAACTATGCCATGGTTTGCTCAGACCAATGTCCAGTTAGAAAAGATCTCGATTACATTTATGCTCCTACAGCATTGGGTTAAGTTATAGCCAATGCGAGGGGGGAGTAGTTGTAGGTGGAAATCGAAGAATGCATGCAGGAAAAGTGGGAAGAGAAGACAACTAATCAGAAGGGCATGCGTTTTATTATGAAGTTTTGCTAGGAGCATAAATGTAATTGCAAAAAAAAACACATATATTATGCTTTTTAGGAAAAGAGCACATATGTTATTGGCAAGATTCAAAGGGACACATGTGTAAACATCTTTGTTTTAATCACATGTTGTCAAGTGTTAGGACTTAAGTGTATTTGTAGGACCTCTTATATATCTTGCATTCCTTGATAAACTCAATGTGATCTTCTATGAAGTAGAATAGTCACCATGACCGCCATGAACGATGTAAATATGTTTGTTCATATTTATTATTCTGTGCATATTTTATTTTCTGACAACTTCATATGGAGCACCATGAAATGCAATCGAACCCATGATTCCATAAAACCACGCAAATCGCCTCATATGAGCCTTTAGAGTTCAATTTGTGAAACATGGAAATTTTACACTTAGAATCCGTTTTTAGATACATACCAAGGAACTCTAGGAGGTCTCTCTGAAAAAAAATAAAAATAGCTAGTTTTCTGTTATGTATTTTTCTCTAAAGTTAATACGTCAGCTCAAGATGTGTCTCTCTTTAGAAATTCAGGATTGATTTTAATAAAAAGATTGGCTCTTAATTTTGTATTAAACTATAGATAACTCCATATCAGCATATGAACACTTATCGTATATAAATATGTTATATGGGGTTCCATCCAAAGTCAGGGCTTCCTCAATATAATAAGGTGCTCCATACCAAAATCATGGAAGAAAGATGATCCAAGACAGGGCGTCCTCTCTCCATAAATTTAGGTGCTCTATACCAAAATCATGGAAGATAAGATGTCCCCTCTTTTCTCCCTATGTTTCCCAATTGTCCTTCCCAACTCATCATGCTAAAGATATACCTACTACCAGAACTCCATCTACAATTGGATTTAGAGTTCCATATACATCAGAATTACAATTTTGATTATCTAGCCTAATTTCGGAGAAAGCAAAAATACTATCAAAACTCAGCAAGGATCCTTCAATAGCTCATAATGCTAATGTTCGAAAGATAGAGATCATGAATCTGGAATGGGGACTATAAGTATTTCTATCAGTAAGTTTCCTTTAATAGCTCATATTGCTAATGTTCAGAATATAGAGGTCGTGAATCTGAAAATGAAACCCATAAGTATGCAAATCTCATACAGTAACACCCCAAACATAATTCCACATAGAAGATTCGCAAAAAGAGGCAGGTTATAAGAGTGAATAATAACTTCTTGAAAACTTAGGCTTAAGTCTTTTCAGTCATTGATATTATAGATCCAAATGCAACAAGTCAAAATCACTTTTTCTCATTAGTAGCTTAGGCCTTGGCCTGAAGTATGGACATTACCACTTGTATGAAAGGAAGTTTGCTCTAATAGCGGAAAAGGGCTATCAATGAGTTAAGAGGAAGATGCCTATCCAAGAGTGAGATAACTATTATAATGCATAAGTGATAAAAAATGCCATATTTTATTTTAAGCAGAGGACGTTGCAACACCCCCACATCACAAGAGGTGCCTAATCAAGCCCAAATCCAATAGATTGTTCAGCTTTCCTCCTTGATGGTTTGTGCTTCAACCAAGCACGTACACAATCCTACATGCTAGACAATCCTAATTTCAACGGAAAGACGAGTAGGAAGGAAATCCAATCAGCATATTACAATAATGCTCAATGAAGAACTCCAACCACATTGAAATTATACTGTACAAGACCTATTATATTAGAAGGGAAACCCCTTGTTTAACCCGGTTTCCAGTCCAGTGAGCATGTTCCTATTGGTATAAATTACATGGTTGCATGAAATGCTACTTGTTAACCATGTGTATTCAAAAATAAAAAACCAACTGATGCAGAGAGAAGCTCCTGCAGATATTATACTAATACACAGAAATTTGTCCAGTTACGGTGAATCCCGGATAGATTAAAAGTAACAAGAAAGTATATCATGGACTCCTTGTTTAACTGCTGCTGAGATAATGATTTCAATCGAAGAAGCACCCGGCATAGCAAAGTTTCATCAAAATAAAATTTAGAAAACGATTGTAGAGCGAAAGAAACCTGAATTCTGAGAGATACACCCTGAAGTTGAGATTTGAGGTTGTAGAACTTTGTTATTTGATGGCGTGTTCGAATAAGGTCTTTAGCCATCACTCTTACAGCACCCTGAAACAAAACATAAGATGGCAAAAGTTTAGTTTCCTACAACAGTTCAACTTTGCAAACCCCGCATTTGAGATGTGCACCATATATTACTGGTTTCCTACAACAGTTCAATTTTGCAAACCCCGTGTCTGAGACGTGCACCGTTTATTACTGGTTAAAAGCAGTACCAATGGAAATAACAGAAACAGCTTCTTTTTTTGAAGCCCAACAGAAACAGTTTTAAGCATTGAAGTTTCAGAAACACGAAAAGAAAACCAATAACTTGACAAAAAACACAACAAATAAAAGATCGTAGAACAAGATATTTGCATTCTATCACCTAGTTGGAAAAATGAAGTTCCAGTTGAGTCGTCTTTACTATGAAGATTATACATTTTTTATAAGATCTCCATCAAGTAATTTTTATACTTAAATGTATAATATTCAGCAATTAACTCAACCTTTCATAGGGATAATCAAGATAAATAAATTGGATAAAAAAAACATCTACATTAAGAGAAAATTGAAAATGCTTTATCAGGTGGAAAGCCAAAATGCTTAGTGTTGAAGTATGTAATAGACGTACCCAACTCATGTTTAGTCTCGCATGGACGAGCAATTAGACTTCGGTCTATCTGTGGGGCTATATAAGGAGCCCCATACCTCTTGTACTCATTAAGAAATTCTAATAGAAGATCCGGCCCTTTAAGATCTTCTCCGGTGGTTTCATCCCGCTCCTCATGGAGTAGGGTTCCACATAAAACCTTAGGGCTCGTTTGGTTGTTAGGTTACCCGAGGTAACCTAGCATACACCCTGCTCTATCCCTGCATTCCTGGGTCGGAATGAGTTGTATGGAGTCTGGATTGCACAATTTCTTTGTTATAATATCTTTAACCACGTTCAAATGAAAAAATTAACATAAAAATATATTATAATCATTAAAAAAAGTTAATATAACACATAATCAATGTCACATCACATTTATCATTCCAATCCTTTCCAACTCTACAAACCATCCAAACAACTACTATTCACATGAGGTTACTCCAACCCAACCCAGTTACCAAACAAACACTAAGAGTTCCATGTTTCAATTTCTTTATTATTGTTTTGATTATCGATTAGCTTCCGCAATCTTTATTTTTAACATGGTATCAGAACAAGTCGATTTTTAGGAAATTCAATTTTATTTTCAAGATTGATTGTTAGTCATGTTCTTTTGAATCAAAGATTATGATCGTGTCCATCGATATCCGAAGATCTAGCCTAGTTTTTTTTCTCAAGTTGTATGGAGACTATGGTTCCTTGGTTCATCGTGTTCATGTTGGGTTCCTTAGGGAACCTTAGATATCCAGACTACTTCTCCGTGCACGATCACCGCGCATATAGTGCCTCGGTGCGCCTCCACACCATCTTCAGGACAAAAATATCACAATTTTATCACGCATGATGGGTTCCCATCGGAACCCTAGATCTTTGAAGCCCCCATGGAGAATGCTATCAAGAAGAAAGTTTGGGTTCTTCTTGAACCTATCACCACGAATGACACCAACTGCATCCCCAATGGCTCCTTGTTGTTGTTGAGATCGCACCTCCCAGATCGCATACGACGCTGCAGCCCCGAGCGATCTCGTTGCATTTGATCGTGGATACAACTACAATTGCAACAACCATCAGTTCAGACTGGAGTGCGATGGAGATGTTGTCATGTCTTCGAGCAGCACTTGGGATCCATCGAGTAGAGGGGTTGCTGCACTAGAAGCCAATCGACATCAACGAGAGACACCAGCCGACACCCACAAATTGTCATCAGCTCTTGGCATCACCTCCTCCCAGCGTTGGTCTTCTCCAGCAAAGCAAATACTCGAAGCACTTGCAGGCACTCTGCGAATTAACAGGCAAGTACACGATTCAACGATGAGTAGAGGCGGCGTGACTCCAGTTATTGATGGTTTCTGCTGCAGGAGCCCTAAAAACGAAAGGGAACGAGGAAGTGTGATTGTTGCCCTCGTACTTTGGGCTCACAAGCCAATGTTCTTTTATTTCCCACCTACTTTCACCATTAATGTAGGCCCAGTGGCCCGGTTTCTAAAAGAAAAAACTGAATGGGCTGAAAAATGAAAGAGAGAATCAGAGCAAAAAGAAGAAGAAATATTTTCTGTTGCTTGAAGAAAAAAGTGAAGGGGAAGTTTATTTTTGACCCAATTGGGCTGTTGCAATAAGAGACAACCACCCCCTCCCCCTCCCCCCCCCCCAAAAAAAAGAGGTTGTTAAAAAAAAGGGAAAAGTGGACGATAAAAAAAGAAGAGGAGGAGGATTTGGCCTCACTTTGGGAGTTGGACTTTTTGCCCAACTTGGGCCGTGTGTTCTTGAAGCCAAAAAAAAGGATGAAAAAAAAGAGAGGAAGAGGATAGCCGGAAAAAGGTAATCCATGACTAACGGGACCGATACTCCAGACTTCTACTGATATCATCCATCTTCATCGAGCATCGACTATTTCGTTGGAGTATTTCTATCCCCGACTACTACTCCGCGCTTGACTTTCTTCTTCTATTGCGACTCTTCTCCAGGCATAACCTGGTATCACAACGATTACTACATGCATGACCGAGGTAATTCTCAGTGACCTGAGCATCGCAGACCCGTCATTGAGCGATGTATTCTACCAGCAACATGCATATATTCTTCTCAGATATCTTGAGTGAAGATGAGTTGTGTACATTTTCTTTGTGTTGCAAGATGCAACTTTCTCGGCTCTAACTTGAGGGGGAGTGTTGAAGTATATAATAGATGGGTAATTGGATCTCTCCAAGATCCAATTACCCCACTCATGTTTAGTCCACATGGGTGAATGATGGGACTCCGGTCTGTATAAAAGCTACATAAGGAGCCCCACATCCCATGTACTCATTGAGAAATTCTAATAGAAGATCCAACCCTTTGAGACATTCTCCCGTGATTTCCTCCCGCTCCTCACAAAGTAGGGTTCCACGGAAAACCTGATAGTTCCATTTTTAATTTCTTTATTATTGTTCTGATTATTGATTAGCTTCCACAATCTTTATTTTCAACACTTAGCATATTTAAAATTCAATGCAGAAATATGAAAAGAATAAATACCTGAAGAAAGTAAAGTTTGATTCAATTTGCGTAACCTAGACTTCCAAATGACTAATTGCTGAATCAATAGTTTATTCAGAATTGACACCAATCCAAATTTGTTTATTTTGCCTCCTTCTGAATGCATTTCATTTAGTTCAGAATTACTCATAATAATCAAATGTACCAGCCATAAATCCCTATAGAAAATTTATTCAAATCCATAGATGGCAGTCTTCTTTTCAAATAACCTGGGAATATCTCATGGTTGGGAGGGATACACAAAAGTTCATGCATGGTGTTCCCCGTCCAAAATGTTGGTGGTTTTTTGTTCTTTCTTTCTCTTGGTTCTTTGAAAAGAAGACTGCCTTCTATAAAGAATATTCTATACGTGTTGGCGGCCGGTAAATGTGACACTTATGATGAGTAATTCTGAACTAGGTGAGTAAAAGATGTCACATGTACCGGCCATAAACATGTATAAAAAATTCTATCAATCCAATATAAGGCAATCTTCTTTTCTGAGCCAGGAAAAAGAAAGAACAAAAAAGCCGCTAACTTTTGATTGAGAGTGGGAGCATCATGCATGACCAATTGCTCTCCCTGTCCCAATCATGAGATCATCTACTTTAGCATATTTGGTCAGATAATGCTCTCTTGAGAAACTGGATGTCTGACAAATTGTGTTTAAAGAGCAAAATAGACTCATATTACGGTCACATATATCACAAAACCTACCTTCAGAGCACCAACCCAAATAATCCAAAAAAAGGACCTAGTACATGATGCAGGTAACCAAATTGCTGTGTAAAGACAGCTTGAATGTGGCAAAAATTAACGCAAATGATGAACCCTCTTCGGAAAAAAATCATTCATGGAGTGTGCAGATGAAATTCTAATCCACTATTATTAACAGATATTCGGTTTCATACTTAAGAAAATAATATAAAACAATTTAGAAGAGTAGAAAACTAAGACAACATTCACAGCCTAATAAATGCATCCCAAAACATTAAAATAATAAGATTGATATAGCTGGGATAGATTTAGAGACCTCTTACCACAACCAGTTTTACTGAATTCGGTCAAATTTAAGGTTCCTAAGTTCGACTTGAGTTAAGAAAAATGCAGCTGAAACACAAATTTACCTCATCGTTAGACCAAAACATTATCTAAAACCTCATGACTTGGTGAAAAGGGACTGTCTCGAGAGGGTCAAAGAGGACCAAAGGGAGATTTAATGGGAACAAATATCATGACAAGAGTAACTAGCAAATGGGGATGCCAACACCCTCTTCTTACACTTGGCAGCATCAGAGAAGCGGAGAAGGGACAACATTGCAAAGTTAAAGGTCATGATGCAAGGGTAGAAAAGATTAGCAGAAGGTCAAGGTAGCTCTAGCAGGTCAAGGTAGCTCTAGAAGAGAGCATTTTAGGAGTTCACAGCACGTCCAGGTGAGGTTTGGCAGAGATGCAACATGTGAGCTAACATATTATTTGAAAAGCAGCAGCAGGGTTTCATCAGGCCGGATAAAGAGAGGAGTTGAAGGCGACCTTAACATTGCTGAAGCAGGAGTTGCTAGGGCCAAATGATTCTCAGTCTACTTCTACAAGGACTAGGACATGGTGGGGCCAAATATGATAGAGGTGGTTGCATAGTTCATCATGGGGAACTCCGGTTTTGAGAGGCTGAACAAGTTTTTCCTTTGAGGGACTCATCAGATCAGGTTGGCACTATAACTCAATCATGGTATTCAAAGCAGTCTGCCTAATCATCAATAAGACCTTAACTCTTCGATTACAGGGAGTTTCGACAGCATGTTAGCCAGAAATCTTTCATGAACAATTTGTAGCGGCAATAAAGAAGGTATGAAATCAGATATGAGAAGTCCGGAATCTGAAGGGCTTCTTGTAGAAAGTCGACTTTACGAAGGCATATGACACACTCGACTAGTTGTTCATCCGGATAATCTTGTGAAGGAGGGCTTCTTATTGGATGAAGAGGTGTCATAACAATTTCCTTCTTAGTGTTGATGAATGATCGTATAGACAGGATGGTTCCAGTCTGAAAGGGGGTATGGTAGGGATGCATATTACGTCCGATTTTGTTTGTTTTGACAATGGATGACCATGGCTCAAGCTTGCAACATGGGTCTGTTTCTTTATTTCTCGGACTTAAAGCAGATTCAACTGCTTCAATATGCAGACAACTATGTTTGCTTTGAGCAAGGGGCGGACTGCGGAGGAGCATCAACCGAGCCAGGTTAGGGCACCGATGAAGATATTTCATTCGGCGTTTAGCATGAAGATCAAAAGCAATTCTGGTAGATTTACTAAGGTCTGACCTTGATAAGCCATTAACGTATGACAGTGGGTTGGGGGGCTAGGTGGCGGAGCGGTAGGAGCAGAGACCTGAATGTTGGAGATCGAAGATGTCGAGAAGAAATCATCATGTTTTGTGGGATTAGGTGCTCATGGTTTTTCCTTTTTGCTTTAGGGTAGAGGACATATTGATGGGGTCCACATAAGATTATCTTGATGAAAGGTAGGGAGGTGCACGTGGTTGGTGAAGGATGATAATGTTCGTGGAACAAAGAGGGAGGAGGACTTGGGAATCATGAAGCACCGGAGGTTCGGGATAGTCAATGAGGTTTTAAGGGGGCGTTCGGGTACCCCCCTTAACCCATGCCTCTCTCCAAGGTGGGCCCCACATTTTCTCTTTTTTAATACATGAAATAAATCAATTCTTTTTCATCCATTCAATCAAAAAATAATATATTATACCATCATATTATATAAAAATTATAAACTACTCAACTTCTACTCAATTTTCCAAACTTCAATACAATCACATCACAATAACTACTCACTTTTCTAAACTTCAATACAATCATATCACAACAAACCCACTTCAAACCCACCCCCGGTTTAACCCTCTATCCAAACACCAAAACACAAAAATGGGTTACCCTCTACCAGTTTAACCCGCCCTAACCCGCGTACCAAACACACGCTAAGAGTCTTTTCATAGGAAGTGGCAAGTGCATTGCTCTGGAGGGATTTGATGCACTTTCCTTTAATGATGCCTCTTTTGGAGAGGTGGTTAGTGAATGGGGATGACTTGAGATTTTGGGTAGATGATTGGTCACGGAAGGGTAATCATGGAAGACTTCCCTAGGTTGGTCGCCTTTATGGAGGACAAACATATGGTGGTGTAAATATCATGATATATCATCGATTCGATACAATATTGTGTATTGGTCAATATCATTACTACCATGTATATCATTTCCCAAATATCGGCCAATATGACACATAATATCATCGATATATCGGGATATCGATGTGTACCGATCAAAAGCTAAAATTTTGAATGCAAATTTCTCCTAGATCTCGTCGATATCGATTCTCCATCTTAACATATCGTGTTCTTGTGGCATGTAACCTCTCCTTAGCTCTTGAGAAGACTTTTCTAATGTGATCTTCATCAATTGAATGCATCTTTGGCAGTTTTCTTAAGGATTTTGTATATGTTGATGCTTTATTCCTTGTTTTTTAATTTTTAATAGTATTAGGCTACAATTTATTATATTTATAAAGATCTTATGGATACGTTTTTAGAGTTTCTAATGAATTTTCTCTTAGTCACTCCATATTACGATAGCCTTCTCTTAGAAAATGTAGCATACAATCTTAAACGTTAAATTTCCTCCCAAACTAGCACATCTGCGATAGAAATTAGCGCCTACTCCAACATCATCATAACAAGGTCCCTGTAGAGATTATCGCCTACTCCAACATCATCATAACAAGGTCCCTGAGCTCCTTCACTTTCTCGTCGTTCCACTTATGATATCCAAGGTTGGAAAATTCTGTATACGGTATTCGTTCGGTTATGCAGTCTAAAAGAAGTAGGCGAATAAGCGAGGAGGTATGAGATGATATATGATGGTATATGTAGGTTATGCAGTTTACAACATTTTAACTAAAATATTAAAATACAATAATAAATTCAAACAGTAAAAAGTTATTTTTAAATAAGTACAACATAGACATAAAAAGAATAAACATTTACATATGGTGAGAGAATGGCCTATTTATTGGACTTACATTAAGCATTAGATTTAGATTGAGCGTTTATTGTTATACAAAAACAACAACAACAAAGCCTTCTCCCATATTATGTAGGGCCGGCTCTAAGCACTTATTGTCATAGTGAACAAAATTGAGAAGTAAAATTAGTTAACCTATTTATTATTTAAACCAGAAGAAGAATTTCTTATGAATAGCAATAATGAACCAATTCCAAAATAGCAACGAACTAATTTCAGAACCAATATTGAAATATAAGAACAAAAAATTGGCATATTTATTGTTAAAAAGAAAATAAAACATAATTATACGGAGCACCTAAATATCTATTATCTCTTGTTAGCCCCCAAATCATCATTTTTTCCTCTAGGGGTCGCTAAGCTTTGGCTCATGACACCCTTTATGTTAGTATGAATCCCTAATTACATGGCTAAAAAGCACAACAACTAATTCAATCATCACCCTTAACTTCATTACCTTTTCCTCCCAAGGATTTCCTTACAAATCAAACTATTGGCATGGTTTTTAAAAAAAGATAGTCAGTATTCCTTAGTGAACTAAAGCTGCAAACCCGTGAAGACACAAAAACACACATCCCTGATGAGAAAGACAACGCTATGACATCAGATCAAAGTCACACCGTCAGATAATAAAGTAATAACACATTATATCTACTGCGGGATTAATTAATCGAGCAGACACTGTGACATTCTTCACTTTCCCGACACAAATTCCAGTAATTCCGCCTTCCAAAGAATTGAAAGATAACATCAGCGAGCAATCCCCACAGAAATCAAACAACTAGTCACGTGCTCTAAACGTGCCGTTCAATTTAGGTCAAACACAACAACGGGAAGATCATAATTACCATCTGCCCTTGCTTGGCGGACTTCTTGATCTCAGCTATGAGCTTCTTCTCCTGCGCCTGGAGGCCCTGCCTCTCCCTCTCTATCTCCCTGATGGACTTGTCCAGCATCCTCTTGTTCTCCCGCAGGAGCTCTGCACTCCAAAACCACCGACGCATTCAATTAGCCCTCAAAAATCCTAAATCCCCCGCCTTCACGCGGAAGATCCAACAACAACAGAAATAACAATTGTTCCCGCGGACAAATAGGTCAAAGAAGGGAACACGAAGGAGTCGAACCTGCGGGGGTCTTCTTCTTCCCGAACAGGAACGCCATCGCTGAGGAGAGCTCGGACGATCGAGAAGGGGAGGTGATCGAAATGGGCAATCGGTGGGTTTTTGAAGATCGGAACCTTCGGAGTGGAGCAGTTGAAAAAAAGGGTCGAAGGTATCTGGCTTGCCGTTTATTTCACGCGGTAATGGTGCGCCTACGCATATATAGCCCAACGCATTCGGATCTTTGTGCCCGGTTAAGAAGCGTCGGGTAACGGGTTCCCGGAGCACAACTCAGCAATGTAGTAAAGGTCTACAGGTGTTGGGTATGTTATCACTAGTGCTTTCTTAACTTCTGCAGTTATGTTCTTTCATTTTTTAATATCAGTTGTATTTCTAGCTTCTTAATAAGTTCATTGTTTTATTCATCCATTAAGATAAAGTAGTGACAAAATTGATATAACAAAAGGGCAAAACCGCTATGTCTTGAACGAGTTTGGATTTGAAAAATATAATCTATGCATATACGGGTTTGTGTTTGGATTCATTTTAGGTATCGAAATCTGAACCAACTCAATCTAAATATATATACTTATAGATAAATATATATGTATACGTGTGCGTATTTCACCTTATTCAAGCTAGTCAAACATAATCCATATCTAACTGTTTTCAACTCATCTTTAGAAAAATGTTGCTATATTCTCATGAATCCATGCACTTATTAATATATGAATACCTTTGTATCTTTAATATACAAACATGTCTGATCTAATTGTGAAAAACCAGCCAGTCAAATATTGTGTGTGTAAATGATTTATGATTTTTTTATTTGATATGTGGATACCCAATGGATATATGATTGGTTATATAAATATAATTACCCATGCAATAAGTAGGTTTTGAGCAGTGCTTTTATAAATGACTACCGCCACAATTTGTGATTACTAGATGTGATACAATATTAGGGGTGCTACACCTTGCTAAGATCATATGATCATACATTATTGTTAATCATGTCATCACCATTGTCACTCGAGAATGAGGGGAAGACCGTAGGGGTGATACCCATCTGAATGAACACACACTACTTTACAGCCTCGCCTATCGTCTTTTCTTCTGACTTTCATTGGTGCAAACACACATCCTGCACTCTCTACAAGCTGTTGTGATTGAAGAGGCAAGGTGTTCCGAAGAAGTTGCTTCGCTATGAGGTTGTTGCAAGGATTTTCCAAAACTCTTTTTTCATCATGAGTATAGATCGTAATACATAATTTAAGAGCATGAATAAAATTTGGATTAAAATATCGAGAATTTTGGTAAAAAAAAGAGGTGGTATTGATGCTGATGTTCTTCAATACAAAAGATCGAAAACATCAAACATAAAAAAATCATCAAAATAAAAGTTTGAACTTTAACGAAACAAACAATAAAATCAAAGACGCTTTGATACCATGTTGAAAATATAAGAATATAGAATGTGTAATCAAAAGGTAAAAATACTTGGATTTTTATGTGGAACTTACTCCTTAAGGATGAACCCTTGGGCAAAGCCTCGAAGGGATAGTTATTGCATTATGTTTCTCAAGATATTACAAGGGGTGCGGGGCTCTTTTATATAGCCCCACCAATATATCAAAGTCCTATTAATATGTGGTATGGGCCTACAGATAGACGGGTGTAATCTAAAATATACCCTAACATGATGCGACAAGGGAGAGGACCATACCTTATACCTAGTTCCATTTCTATCTTATTAAAATAAAAGAGATAGCAAAGAAATAATTTTGATTGCCAGAAGAGAACCATACCTTTATGTTCCAAAGATGTTAAATTATTTTTAAGCAGAATTAAAGAAAGAAGGACAAGGTCGAATGATTTCATTATTGTAAGGGTATCTTCGCAGATGATGCGGAAAGATATTCATCATATCGTTGTAATGTGCAAGTTCTGGTAATTATAGGCATGGATTGTGGATGATGTTGCAAACATGGTATCTTGCTTACTGAAAAACGATGAGTATGTGGTTTGCTAATCAAACACAATTAATAATCATTGTAATGATTGATCCTTGGCAGACCAGCAATCAACCCACAATTATGCTTAAGAGATAAATGCAAGTGTGAGTCAAAATTTATAACTCTATTATAAATGTTTATAGGGTAAAGTATGGTAGAGTATGGAATACATGGGGTAAAATGTATAGATTGAGAAATTGATAAATAAATATTACTAAATAATATTAAATTTTAATTTATTTACTTTTTGTCTTTCTCTTTTTAATTATTTTTTTGGACTTTTTAGTTACATTTGATTTTTATAAAATTTTTTTAATGAGTTTGTATTTTTATATTTTTAAATTCTTACTTTTTGTTTCCTTTTTAGTTTTGTAAAATTTTGAGTTTCTTTTTAATTTTTAAATATAAAATATATAATTATATACAATAATTACGATATTTTAGATATAAGTAATATATAGGATAATTAAAAGGTATTATATTTTAAAATACATCAAAATATAATAAAAATAAAAGAAATGAAATGTTTTTGTGATTTTCCTATTTTTCTACATTTTTGGTGATTTTTTATAGATTTTTACTGATTTTTAGGTGTTTTAAAGCATTAAATATATTAAAACATTCTACAGAATAATTATCAGAGATTATTTTAGGCTTAATAAATATAAATAAGTCTAAAATTAACCTAAACTTTTTTAATATATAGCTAATATTATGTATAAAATTTAGAGATGAATTTTTTATTTTTCCTTTAATTTTTATTAGTTTTTATAAGGTTTTTAGGGTTTTGTAGTTTTTATATTTTATATTTTGTATTTTTTTAAGGATGTTTGGATATGTTGTAGTATATATATTAATATAAATAATATATTTTTTGATAAACTCAGCCATGATCGGTCCACATCCCGGGTAAATGAGGAGGGTTGCATCAGGTAGCCGACGGCCAGCGTAAAACAGTCAGAGACAACTTCCTAAAAAGTATTTTTTTAGAAATACTATTTAGGAAGTTACCTCATGATAGTCGAATCTTTTCAACATGGATTTAAGCAAACATATAGATTTCGTTGGGGCGTTCCATACTTGCGACGCGTTGCATCGCCCGAATGCAATGAAAAATTAGCAAGGGCCTCTACATCGCAGCCTGGATGTAATTCAAAATTTGCAAGGGTTCTCGTACGAGGAACGCATACAGGTAAATAAGCTAGTTCCGTCGCATCACCACCCGAATGCAGTCCAAAATTTGCAAGGGTTCTCGCATAATAGACGCACGCGAGTAAAGAAGTTAGTCCAAAAGATATTGCAAAGGAAGTTGTGGATTGGTAGTTGGAATATTAGCACTTTACTGGAAAATTGATGGAGATAGTGGACACGATGGAAAGAAGGACAATTCATACACTATGTCTTCAAGAGACTAAATGGGTTGGAGAGAAAGCAAGGGAGATCGAGAAGACATGCTTTAAACTTTGGTATTCATGTAAAGATAAGGGCAAAAATGATGTTGGAGTGGTTGTTTGTAAGGATTGTATGGTTGAGATGCAAAGATTCGAGGATCGTATTATTTTACTAAAATTGGTGCTTGAAGAAGAAATTATGAATACCATCTCAGTTTATGCACCGCAAATCGGTTTAGATGAAAGGACTAAACACGCTTTTTGGGAGGATATGATTAAGATTTTACAAGGAATCCAACAAAGAGAGATGATTTACGTAGGTGGAGATCTTAATGGACATGTGGGAAAAGATGTTTCAGCATATGCTAGTGTTCATGGAGGACATGGTTTTGGGGATAAAACTGAAGAGGAAAAAGTCATTCTGGATTTTGTAACGGCATATGATCTTTTCATAGCAAACACTCTCTTCAAGAAGAGGAAGGAGCATTTAATTACTTATAAGAGTGGCCCAATTAGAACACAGATAGCTTACTTTGTGTTGAGGAGAAGAGATCAGTTGTGTTGTAAATACTGCAAAGTAATCTCAAGAAAGAGTTTGACAACCCAACATCGCTTGTTAGTCGTGGATGTGCAAATAAGAGGGCTGATAAAGAAAAGGAGGGTTCCTAAGATCACTAGAACTAGATGGTGGAATCTTCCACTGAAGCAATCGAGCTTCAGAGAGAAGGCTTTAGAAGACTTATCTTCAGATTGTAGCGGAAGTGCAAACGAGATGTGGGAGGCAGTAGTATCCTGTATCCAAAAGGTAGCCAAAGAGATGTTAGACGAGTCTAAGGGAGGAGCTCCAGGTCAAAAGGAGGCTTGGTGGTGGAGTGAAGGGGTGCAGGAGAAGATAAAATAAAAGAGCACGCTTTAAAGATATATTTAAGGATAGAATAGAGGATACTGTCACAAACTACAAAATAACGAAGAAGGAAGCAAAAAAGTCTGTAAGCGAAGCTAAGTCAAAATCTTATGAAGTTTTGTATAAAAATCTCGACTCTAACAAGGGTCGGAAGGATATATTTAGGTTGACCAAAGTAAGAGAAAGAAAGACCAAAGACCTTTCTCAAGTGAGATGCGTTAAGGTGAGGAAGGTCACGTGCTTGTTACTCAGAAGGATATAGAGACTAGATGGGAGTAGTACTTCCATAAACTTTTCATTGGGGAAGGAAATAGAGAGATTACTTTGGGTGATCTAGCTAGTAGTGAAAGTTACTTGAATCGTGAAAGCTATAGACGAATACAAAGAAAGGAAGTAGAGGAGGCTTTGAAGGTTATGAGACTTGGGAAAGGTGTAGGACCGGATGTTTAAGCCAAAAAATCGATGGTCTTGAGTTCCACACAAGGCGGGAACTCAGTCGCTGAATCGACCATACGAAATCCGGATTAAAACAACAATCAACCCACAACAAGAATCAAGCAATGAAAAGCGGTGTGGAGTTAAAATTATTATAACTCTACAACAAAGATGTGTATAGGTGCAAGTATGTGTAGAGGTCGAACACAGGGAGTAGACAGGTAGAACGGGGGAAAATGCTCAAAAAATGTGAATGTGATGTAATTGTCTATTTATGTTATATTTTTGTGGGTTTTAATTTTATATTTTTTAATTTTATATTTAATTTTTATATTTTTATATTTTGGTTTTTAATTTACTGATTTTATATTTTCCTTTTATATTTTATATTTTTTTTATAAATAGAATATATATACAATATAAGAAAAGAGAAGGATAAGGATTTATAAAAATAAGGAAAAATACTCAAAAATCAGAAAATAAAATGTTTTTGATCTTTTTATATTTTTCTAGTATTTTTATGATTTTTATAGATTTTTCCTAATTGTTTTAGTATTTTTAAAGTCAAAAATACTGAAACAGTGAATAAATTAAAAAGCTGAAACTAAAATGGAGAAATAAAATAGAAAACAGCAATAAAAATTCTCCAAATTGATTTTCAATTAAAATTAACAAAATAAAGAAAATTCGGGAAAAGAAAACACAATTTTTAGATTTTTTTATGAATTTTATAAATGTTTATGAAGGTTTTTAGAGTTTTATAATTTTTAGGAGTTTTCTTTTATATTTTTAATGATTTTTGGATCGAAGTTAAAACACACTAAAATAGACACTATTTATTGTTTTGGGAATTTTCTGTGGTGTTTTTATAATTTTTATGTATTTTCTAATGCAAACAGGGCTAAAAATGCTTGTTTTTGAATTTTTTATAAATAATAAAATGCAATAAACATGCAAAATAAAAATATGGCGTGATAATATGATGCAACAGGAACACAAGGTGATTTTTGTGGATTTTTTAGCAATTTATAGATGTATACAATAAATAGATACAACAACAAGAAAATTCAATCTTGCAGGGGCATTTCTATAACATGCAAAAAGTTCAAGGGCCAAAATGTAATTTTCCACAAAAATTATAACTAAATAAAATTATTCACGAACTAATTAGAAATATACAAAAATGCAGGGCCAATCCTGCAAAAATGCCAGGCCCACGTGCGTAGGCACTTGCGCCTAGCAGTGGCATGTACGCAATTATCAAAACTCAGGGGGCTGAACTGTAAATTCCAAAAAGTATATAATGCAATATTAAAGTTTGGAACTTAATACATATACCAAATAACCGAGGGACTTCCCTGCAAAATTGCCAAGTCACGTGCACCAGGCACGTAACCTGTAGGGGCTAATCGGTAATATCATAGAATGTCAGGGGGCAGTTCGCAAATTTTACAAGAGTTTTAAAACTGTCGATGAATGTTTATATTCTATTTATGAAATACAAAATTTGCCAGGGTAAGAAATGCAAAATACCCCGGCAGGCGCTGATCGCACGGTAGGAGATCCTTCACTTATACACGTGGCGATGCCAGACGCCACGATGCCCCTTCAGTTGTGCGGCCCAGATTAGGTCCTTGGCTGAGATCAACGGCTGATAGGACTCCACATCTGATGGTAGTTGCGCTCTTGGATGAACACGGCCAGATCAACGGCCACGGAGAGGGAAGGACGAGCCGGGAAGAACTTCGCCGCGACGAGATTCTCCAGGGTCGATCTCCCTTCGTCGCACGCGAAAAGGTCCCAAAAAGGGGCCAAGTCGATCCTGGAGGGCTGCTATGTATCGTGTAGGAAACAAAATATCGCGAGGTGCCCCAAAACTCCTCCACGTCGTCGGAGAAGAGGAGGAAGCCCAGGTGTCTCTGGCGAGATGTCAAAATTCCCCCAGGTGCTTTTCACGCTCCAAAAACCTACAAAGGTGTTACGGAGGGTGAGGGTAAAATGCCTCGCCCCTCTAGACTATGTATTGAGGCGGAGAGTGGTAAAAACGAAGCTCGCCAGAACAAGCTCCGGCAAGGGGATGGCGACGGTGAACGGGGTATACGGTTCGAAATGGAAGGTGGGTAGAGGTTTCTACTGCTAAGGATAATATAAAAATGAAAGAAAAAGCAAATAAAAAGCGAGCTTGAACGACTGAAAACCGTGAACATGTACCTCAACGGTCGAGCATGGTCGGAGGTGGTGGAAGCGCCACAAGACGTCGACGGAGCCCTCAGAAGGGAGCTGGAGGAAAGTTGTCACCTCTCCAGTCCAGAGCTCAGTCGAAGGAGGGTTAGGTCGGTCAAAATGGGTTCAAAGAGCAAGGGAAGGTGACGGGGTCGTTTTAAACAATGGTGAACATGGTGCAAAGATCGCGGAGGATCTCACGAATCGATGCCCCAATCCTCGAGATGAAGGCTAGGCATGTAAGAACAATCCTCGAGGACAAAAAGTTGTCAAGGAACCATCACGAGATGATGCAAGGAAGAGCCTCGAAAAATCCGCAAAAATGAGACAAAACCACTTCTGACACTGGGCCAGACCTCGATCAGAGAGCTGACCGAGGTCAACCAAGGGGCGAATCTGGTTGGTCCACGTGGACCAACCAGAAAAAACCTTGGAAAAAAGGTTTGTAAATTCATTTAAAAATAGCAATTGAATTTATTAATTTTTAATTATAAAATAAAAAATGTTTATTATTTTATGAATTATTTTATGGTGATTTTTATTTATTTTTTCGAGGTATTAATTTACAAGTTACCATTTTAGGTATATATATCTATGTATTTTAATATTTTATTTTTATTTTGTGAATTTAATTTATTTATTTTTGTTTATTATTTTATACATTTATAAAATATTTTTATACACTTAAATATATTTTTATTTTATTTTTCTGAAATGTTTTATACACTTAATAAAATATGAATATTAATAATATAGGTATATGTACAGGTATTATACCTATGTAAGTTATATACAAGTATTTTATTCTATCTTTTCGTGTTTTTATTCCTTTTTTAATGTACAAATATATTATAAGTAATATTTACAAAATTATAAAAATATAAAATTATAAAAGTAATGAATAAATAATAAAATGAATATTTTAATCTGTACAAGTATACAATAGGGGTACAAAACTCAACTTTCAAACCGTAGCTCTGCAAAATACGAAACCACTGCCATTAAATAGCTTATTTAAAGTTATATACAATTAAAGGTTAGTTTGATGCGTTTCGAGTTTCTGTTAGGGAGATACAGGTTTGGGAAGTTGGGATTCTTGGATTTTATTCAGACCATAACTTTTTATCTGTACATTATTTTTATGTGAAATTAATTTTATATTTTTCTTTATTTAATTATCTACAACTTTCATGTACAAAGTTTCTTTATTTTAGGTATAAAAAGTGGAGCCAAAAATAGGTCCCAAAATGAATAAAAAATGAATGAACTAAAAGGAATTTTTATTGTATTTTGGCCTTTATCTCCCCCTACTTTATTCCTTGTTGACCTAGTCATCGAGATGTCTAGGTCTCAGGGTTTCGGGTCATAAAATATTTACAATATTTTATTCTTTTTCTTTTCTTTTCTTTATTCTATAATTTTGGCTTTAAAAATCGCATTTTATACAATATTTACACAATGATGCATGAAAGCTAAAATGCCAAAATTAAGCCTAATTACACGCATTTACTAGGATTTTTATGGCCATAATGATAGAATAAAGATGATGAAATGTAGATTCATCACCGGATGACATCCCTGTAGAAGTATGGAGAGTTTTAGGTGAGCGTGGTTTGACTTGGCTTACAAATCTATTCAATGTTATTTGGTGATAAAGAAAATGCCTGAAGATTGGAGGAGTATCGTGGTGCTTCTTTATAAGAATAAAGGAGACATTCAAAATTGTTCAAATTATAGAGGTATCAAGCTGATGAGTCACACTATGAAAATTTGGGAACATGTAATCGAAAGAAGGTTGAGACAAGTTTTCAAAGTGAAAGAAAACCAATTCGGATTCATAACAGGTCGCTCAACTATTGAAGCCATCCATTTGCTGAGGAGAACAATGGATATCTATAGAGCTAAAAGGAAGAACCTCCATAAGAGGGGGATGCCCCTGCCAGCAGAACACCAACTCTATTCGCTAGCTCCTGTCCGAACCTCCTTTCCGCCTCAATTAATTCAATATTTTCTACTGGGTCCACACCAATGCCCCCTCACCAGGCGGTGTTGTATTCTCCACCAGCTGAGGCAGATTGTTCACAATTAGTCGCTCTACTTCCACTCCAACGACCACTGCCGCCAACACAATAATCACCTCAAGAACCCCCTGCACATACCCCACCAAAACCTTTTTCAACAATCACCTCAACCCCTACACATACCCCGCCGAAACCTCCCCCTCCCATGGTCGGTCTAGGGGCCTCACCTCCCACTTTGGCATATTTGGTTATCTCCTCTCCCGAGATAGCACCATATAGTAATTCATCAGGTTGCCCATAGGTCGAACAATGCTTTACCCAACCTGGGTTTGCTGACCAGAATATCTATGCTCGAAACCATCTTTCGTCATTGCCTTGTGCATGGCCGAAACGCCTCCACGTTGAGAAGCAGTCCCAATGCATGATACAAGGGACTCCCCACCAAAGTTCCCCCATTGTATTGGGCTCCAGCATTCAGAGCCTCGTCTACGAATCCATCATAGGTCGTAGCTGCAACCTTGGATCCACCGCATCCCACAACCATCGCTGCCTACATTCTGGCAACGCCACCAACCCCGAAGACTCCACACAAGAGAAATGCGGTGCCTCCAATTGTGTGGCATCCACCAGCTGTAGGAGCCCTGGTGACTCCGTCGCTCGTGATAAGTGCCTTCTTCCAAAACCTGACTCCATACCACAGTTGGTTGAAGAGAGGCTCGAGGAAGGTACTCTGTTAACTTGGAGGCCCGAACCTTAGTTGAAATGCGCCTCCATGGGGTTTGACTTGGCTAGTATAATCAGATCATAGAAATAAGTTCTCGCTAGCAAAATCAGATCAGCACTCGTACCAAATCCACATTCCTATGCGGAGCATACAAATGTCATTCAGAGGATCATGGTTTCATCATACCAAGCTGTGACATAAATATATCATCGATTTCTGAGTTGGCACGTTCCTCTACATTGGCTACCGTCGAAACAATGGTATGGATTCTTGGTTGGGGTGCATCCCTCCCAAGGCCTTCCACCTCCCTTGACCCTTGGGCTTCACTGGTGACATCTGCCATCACTGTAGGGCCACCGTCATCCTCCATAATGACCATCCACAATGGTACAGACTTCCTTCTGATCGAAAGTAAGACTCTTTAGGGAGAAAGGGGCTACTTGCGCCCTCATGGAGAGGATCATCTCTGAGCCCTCACCAAACTGCATATCGGAACAACAAACCTCCAGTACTCACTGATGTGGTCGAGTGCCCCCCCCCCCCCCGCAGCACCTCAGCTCTCCGGCATCTCAATGGAACCCCAACCACTGACACTTTTCAAGTCGAATCCAAAACCTCAACACGACCATCCATGAAGCAAGGCCTCCTCCAGACGATAAAGCCCCTAGAATCCGATGGCAAACTGCCCTCCAGAACCGTCACAAGGATCTCATTTGCCCCCCTCAGTGACATCCCCCTAATGCATAAAGGGCCCCTGTGCAACCATATTGCATCGAAATGTGCCTAGCCCCCCCTCACAGTATCCACCCTCTCCATCATCCTTCTTAGAATCTCAGCATGGTCTTCATTAATCACAAGACTGTCCAAGGGGACTCCCTACGCAACCCCCTCTGCCAACTGTTGTAATAAAGAGACCCACCCAGCGGAGCCCAACATGCCCTCCGTCGCTGGCCTTGATGTCATAATAGCGATCATCACCGTTGCATCCCGCACCTTCACCCATGAGCCCTCCGGAGCATCCACTCGCCTCGACCAGACCCCCTTCATGATGTATTCCCTCCGCTTGCGGTCCAGATGACCATAATGAAAGCATAGAGCATTACAGAGTTACAAGCCATGGAGAGGTGGTTGGTCGCACTGTAGTGGAAACACCAAGGTTTCGTGCCACCCTTCGACACTGATGACCTCTTCTTCTATTTCGACGAGCTCTACAGACCCTCCCCAACAAGTTCCTCCATCTCGACATCATCCACAACCTCGCCCTCCTCAACCTTGATGGTGGTGGCCCTCTGTTCTCCCTCACCAATGGCTGCAGAATTTCTAGTGCTAGTCCCGCTCCTTCTCCAACGCTCTACCTCTCACTCAATAAGAAAACATTGGTTCATATTGTGAAAAATCACCCGATATGCTGCTCTAAGAGGATAGACCAACATCATTGTGTCGACTAGGTGAAACTATCAGAAAAATTTATTTGTTTTTATTTAAACTCCTAAACTCAAAATTGTAGCGATAAGCACGTGAGTGTCGAACTCAGTGAGGTAAACTGTGTAAACTAACATAAATGGCAGAATAACTAAGGTATAAGGAATTTCCATATTTTATTGATTTTTATGAAATTTTTTGATTTTATGAATTTTGTATTACTTTATGATTTTATATACCTATAAGTAAAGAAATATAGGTGTTAAGTTTATATATTTTATTTGATTTCAATTTTGTAATTTTTATTTTTTAAATTTTATTCCTTGTTTTTAAGTATTTTTAAGTGGTTTTTAAGATTTTTTATAGCTTTTGGATTATTTTTAAAGTTGAAAACAAGTTTTTTTAAAATAATAAAGTGTTTTTTATTTTTAAAATAGTAACATAAAGAAAATATTTTATTTTTTATTTTTACTAGAAGGTACATAAAAATACATTTAAAAAATGCATTGTGCGTATTTTTGTGATTTTTCTAAAATTAGTTATGGATTTTTAAAGTTCTATGTATTTTTTTAATTTTTGTGAATTTTATTTTAAATTCCTTTTTGAATTATTATTTAAAATATAGTAAAATGTATTATATAAATTTTTACAGGATTTTTTAGAGGTGTTTTTATATTATTATGGATTTTTATTGTTTGTATTTTTGTTATTTTGTTGATTTATTAAAAGTAGAAAATAGTTTTTGGTTTACAAAATAAAGTTGTATTCTATATAGTAGAGTATTTACTACTCTAATATATTTATTTATTTTATTATTGTTATTTATTTTTTTATTAAATTTTGTTGCTATTTAGCTTTTTATTCTGTGTACATGGATTATTCTGTAATTTTTGGAAACTGAAAAGGACATGCGAACAAGCAGAAACTAGGGGGGTATCGTGCAAAACAACCAAATATTCACGTGCACGCGCATGGTTCATCACCTGTACTTGTAGGCAATTATGATAAAGAGCGAGGGAAAAGGCATAAAAATCCCAAGTATTCACGTGTCTGACCACGTGAGTTGTTCAATTGTTGGACATGTATGCTATTATCAAGCGTATAGGGGGTATGTATGCAATCACCCCAAAAGTTTCTCCACCTTACGTATGGGTCACATGAGGTGTTAAGCGGTGGGTTGGATCTGGTTGAACGGTGCCAATCGCACGGTTGTGCTTCGACGGGGGCTCAACTCTTGTTCTTCCCCAAATTAATAGAGGCGACAACGATTCGACGTAGGCGATCTCTGTTGGCAGCAGAGCTTTGAGTGCAACAGAGCTTCAGCCTTGGATAATAATTGGATCTATCTCCGATTGCTCCTATTCCAAGTCGTGTTGATGCTTCTCTCAATGAATCTCGGTAAGTCTCATGTGATGGTTGCGATCCAAGGAGCTCGATAATCAGTTGCTTCTCACCGGTTTGATTTGATGTTACATGTGCTTCAGATCATCATTCATATACGATCATCCTAGGTGGAGTGGATCAGAAGGTGCTTTATCTCTTCAGATCAGCGATGATTGATCAACAAGCAGGTGCTTGTTCTCCCGATCGAAGGTTGATTCTAAGATGAATCATCCTCCCAACTGCTTAGATCTATAGGTGTCCAGCTTCAAGTGCTCTTCCAATTGACCTGCAAATATTTCAGATGACTTGAGCTTGATGGCTTGGTCCAGAACAACATGGAAATGGTGAATGACAAGAGCTACTAGCGGTGGAGGATCAATTCCAAATCTCTGACACCATGCGTGATTGGAGGGGGTCAGATGTGCATGATAGATCATAAGTGGAAGGATTCAATGGTGAGCGTGATGATCGGATGTACAGCTCGAGGGTTGTGTATTCGATTTGAAGAGAAAATGAGAAGGATCGAGAGAGGAGAAGCAGAAGATGAAAATGAAGAATAGAAGAGAATCGAGATAAGTAACTGGAGTCTAACAAAAATCAATGGAGGAATTGCTTGGGTATTCGGATGGACGAGTTTCTATGCCAGTGGATCTGGAGTAGGAGATCTAGATGATCATATCCTCGACGATCGGCAGGTCGGAGGCTCACACGCAGCGGAGTGGTGCTGTGACACCAACAACAGATCTCGTAGTCTCTCCTCTTCTCGCTCAACGGGGAAGCCGATGGCTGTCACTCGACCACTCTCTCACCGGATCTCAAGCATAGATGGAAATAATGTTGGATATTCTTGGAGCTCGGAGGTCAGGTGTATATATAGGCGAGAAGGAGGTACATCGGGGAAGGAGATGGGTGAGGACGAAGGTCAGTTGGAGGAACGGAATTCGGTTGGAGAAACGACAGGGGACCACAGGGTTGTTAGCAATGGAAGAGAAGCTCGAAGAGAAGGGAGAAGAGGAGCAACAGAGGAAACAATAGGCGTGGGGAAGAAAGGAGGAAGCAGGAAGGGTTTGAGTGGTCAAACCTCGGTTTGACCAATCAAACTATGGTTAATTAAATAAAATAACCATTAATTAATAATTCATAAAATAAATAAATATTATAAATAATTTAATAAATAATTTAATTATACAATTTAATTATATAAATAATATTATTTAATTAGTTAAGTAAATATCTCTATAAATAATATAGGTATATTATCCCTATATAATAAGTACAACTAATTATTTTATATTATATCATTTTAAATAAATTTATTTTTATTTTATATTAAAAATATAAAATTAATACAATATCTACAAAGTACGAAATACACAAGAAATAACAAAGAACAAATAGAATAAAATTAAAAACATTGTACAAATATACCAATATGGTCCCAAATCCTAATTTTTGCATATTAAATTTGATTTTAGTGAAATTATTTTTATTTGATATATAATTTTATAAAGGGTAAAATGTGTATGCCTCCTAGGGGGAGTTAAGTTAGCTCCCCCTGCCCCATTTTTTATGTATTTTTTATTTTTTATTTTTTGAAAATAAAAATTATGCAAATTCATTATTATATCCCTGTATTATATCATTCAAATTTCATGCAAAACAGAGACTCCTACGACCTCCATCTAGACGGGGTTGATTTAAAAAATCGTGAGACCGTTAAAAATGATTGTCTTGATGGAGGCCACATGAGTCTCTGTTTCATACGAAATTTGAATGACATAATATAGGGATATAGTGATGAATATTCACGGAAAAGATTTAAAAAAAATAAAAAATGAAGAAAATAGGGCGGGGGAGCTAAGTTAGCTCCCCCTAGGGGGCAGCCCCATTTTCCTCTTTTATAAAACAAGCTTTAAAAGTGAGTAAACCCAATTCAGAGATCATATGGTTGTGTTATGAGGTTCGGAAGTTCGGGTTTACGGCTTTCTAGTTTTAGAGTTTTGTTGGTATTTATTAGCAATTAATCTTAAGTTATATTTTTATAATTTTCTACTGATTTTTATAAATAATTTAGAAAATGAATTAAGTTAATTGGAGTTACTATGAATTTTATAGAAAATAAAGAATTTCGAATACATATAATACATATATACAAAGGGGTCCAAAAGTCAAAAATCACAGGATTTATTATACGATGTTAAAGTACTTTTAATAAATAGTATTAATTATAAAATGAAATATAAAAGTGAGTTTGGTCAATTTGGATTTTCTATAAATAGTTATAAACGTGAAAGTCAATATTTACTACTTTTTAGGTTCATTGTAATTATTTACTTTTACACTAAATAATTTTTCTTATATTTTTAGAAATTAAGTATTATTATTATTATGTACAACTTTGATGAAGGAAATAATTTGATTTGAAATTTTATGAATGATAAATAAATTAAATGAAGAAATATACAAGGTGAAAAATATATATATATGCAATTATGATATTTACTTTTTAATATTTTTATAGATTATGATTCTTATCTCTTCCTACTTATTTATTTTTTGACCAAGTTAATATTGACCTGATCTCGGAGTTAGGATTAATCTGTACATAGGGTTGTAAACAGATCGAACAAGAGTGAACCTACATTTTTTAGGGCTCGGTTCGTTTGTTTAATCGAGCATAAACTTGTGTTCAGGTTCGGTTTGCTTATTTTTGAACCAAATCTTAATCGGACTTCTTTTTAATCAAATCGATCTTAAGCGAATATTGAACTTGAAATTCTATAGTAAGAGGGAGTAAAAAGAGAATAAATGGATATATATGTGTGTATGTGTGTGTGCTATAATTAGAATAATCATTCATTCCGTCTTTTTCTTTATCTAATTCTTCTTCACTTTTTTTAAAAAATTAGATTAATAAGGATTTGTCTCTTTGAAAAAGTATAATTATAATATGTTTTTATATCCGTTCAGATGATGACAAGTTTAAATCAACCATGGCCAATCCCAAGCCCAGGTAAATGAGGAAGGTTATGTTAGGTAGCTGACAGCCAGCATAAAACAATCGGCGACAACTTCCTTAATAGTATTTTTTAAATACTATTTAAGAAGTTGCATCGTGACAGTCAGATCTTTTCAACGTGGATTTAAGCAAACATACAGATTTCGTTAGGGCATTCCCTACTTGCGATGTGTTTGCTTCACCCGATTGCAATGAAAAATTGGCAAGGGCTGCTACAACGCAGCCTGGATGTAGTTCAAAATTTACAAGGGTTCTCGCATAAGGAACGCACGCGGGTAAATAAGCTAGTTCTGCTGCATCACCGCCTGGATGCAGTTCAAAATTTGCAAGGATTCTCGCGTAATGGACACATACGAGTAAAGAAGTTAGTCCAAAAGAGATTGCAAAGGAAGTTGCGGATTGGTAATTGGAATATTGGCACTTTAACTAAAAATTGATGGAGATAGTGGATACGATGGAAAGAAGGAAGTTCATGTACTATGTTTTCAAGAAACTAAATGGGTTGGAGAGAAAGTAAGGGAGATCAAGAAGATATGCCTTAAACATTGGTATTTAGGTAAAGTTAAGGGAAGAAACAGTGTTGGAGTGGTTTTTCATAAGGATTTGAAGGATTGTGTGGTTGAGGTGCAAAGATTAAGGGATCGGATTATTTTGCTAAAATTAGTGCTTGAAGATGAAATTCAGAATATCATTTCAGTTTATGCACCGCAAATGATTTAGATGAAAGTACTAAACAAGCTTTTTGGGAGGATCTGGATAAGATTTTACAAGGAATCCCACAAAGAGAGATGATTTGCATAGGTGGAGATCTTAATGGACATGTAGGAAAATCCACTTCAAGGTATGCTAGTGTTCATGGAGGACATTGTTTTGGGAATAGAAATGAAGAGGGAAATGTCATTCTGGATTTTGTAATAACATATGATCTTTTCATAGCAAACACTATCTTCAAGAAGAGGGAGGAGCATTTAATTACTTATAAGAGCGGGCCAATTAGAACACAGAAAGATTACTTTGTGTTGAGGAGAAGGGATAGGTTGTGTTGTAAAGACTGCAAAGTAATCCCAGGAGAGAGTTTGACAACCCAACATCGCTTGTTAGTCTTGGATGTGCAAATAAAAGGGCTAGTAAAGAAAAGGAGGGTTCCTAAGATCACTAGAACTAGATGGTGGAATCCTCCACGGAAGCAATCAACTTCAAGGAGAAGGTTTTAGAAGACTTATCTTGAGATTGTAGCGGAAGTGCAAACGAGATGTGGGAGGCAATAGCATCTTGTATCTGAAAGGTAGGCAAAGAGATGCTAGGCGAGTCAAAGGGAGGAACTCCAGGTCAAAAGGAGGTTTGGTGGTGGAGTGAAGGGGTGCAAGAAAAGCTAAAAATTAAAAAAAGCATGCTTTATAGCTATGTCTAAAGATACAACAGAGTAAACTGTCACACACTACAAATTGTGAAGAAGGAAGCAAAGAAGGCTGTAAGCGAAGCCAAGTCAACAGCTTGTGAAGTTTTGTATAAAAATATCGACTCTAAGGAGGGTCAGAAGGATATATTCAGGTTAGCCAAAGCAAGAGAAAGAAAGACCAAAAACCTTTCTCAAGTAAGATGCATTAAGGACGAGGAATGTCACGTGCTTGTTACTCAGAAGGATATAGAGACTAAATGGGAGCAGTACTTCCATAAACTTTTCATTAGGGAAGGAAATAGAGAGATCACTTTGGGGATCTAGCTAGTAGTGAAAATTACTTGAATCGTGCAAGCTATAAATGAATACAAAGAAAGGAAGTAGAGGAGACTTTGAAGGTTATGAGATCTAGGAAAGGTGTAGGATCGGATGACATCCCTGTAGAAGTATGGAGAGTTTTAGATGAGCACGGTTTGACTTAGCTTACGAATCTATTCAATGTTATCTAGCGAAGCAAGAAAATGCATGAAGATTAGAGGAGGAGTATCGTGATGACTCTTTATAAGAATAAATGAGACATTCAAAATTGTTCAAATTACAGAGGTATCGAGATGATGAGTCATACTATAAAAATTTGGGAATGTTTGATCGAAAGAAGGTTGAGGCAAGTTTCCAACGTAAAAGAAAATCAATTCGGATTCATGTCAGGCCATTCAACTATTGAAGCAATCCATTTGTCGATGAGAACAATGTAGATTTATAGAGCTAAAAGGAAGAACCTTCATATGATCTTTATTGATTTGGAGAAAGCTTATGATTCAGTCCCACGAGAGATATTTTGGATAGTTTTGGAGAAGAGACAAGTCCATGTTCTATACATTAATCTCATAAAGGGCATGTATAATAGGGCTTTATGTTGTGTGAGGACTCTGTATGGGAAGACTAACTATTTTGACATCAACATTGATTTACATCAAGATTCAGCTTTGAGTCCGTTTCTTTTTATTTTGATTATGGACGAATTGACAAGTCACAACAATAATGAGTTACCTTGGCGTATGTTATTTGCTGATGATATTATGTTGATTGACGAGACTAGAGATGGAGTAAATGAGAAGCTTGAGGTTTGGAGACATGCATTGGAGACTAAAGGATTTTGTATAAGTAGGGCTAAGACGAAATATATGGAGTGCACCTTTGATGAAAGCAATGGTGAGGAAATTGAGTTGAAGATTGGTGATGATAACATTCAGAAGAGAGATTCTTTTAGATATTTGGATCTATTTTGCAACATGATGAGGAAATTGATGGAGATGTTACTAATAGAATAAATGCAGGCTGGCTAAAGTTGAGAGAAGCCTCTGTTGTTCTCTTTGATAAGAAAAATCCTTTAAAATTAAAAGAAAATTTTACAAAGCAGCTGTGAGACATGGTATGCTCTATGGATTTGAATGTTGGCCTGTAAACCATAGACATGTGCAGAGAATGGTTGTAGCAGAAATGAAAATGCTAAGGTTGATTTGTGGATACACACGTAAAGATTGGACTCGGAATGATGCAATCTGAAAGAAAGTTGGTATAGTCTGATGGAGGATAGGATGCGAGAAAACCTCTTAAGATGGTTTGGTCATTTACAAAACAGATCAGCTGATGCACTAGTTTGGAGATGCGAGTGTTGGGATGTTGAGCCGGTCAAGAGAGGGCGAGGAGGGCCCAATAAGTGTTGGAAAGAGACTATACGAAAGGATCTTAGTTTTTTTGATATAAGCCCGAGATTGCACCAAGATAGATCTGAATGGAGGCGAAGAATTCATGTAACCAACCCTACTTAATTGTAGGAAAAGGCTTTGTTGTTGTTGTCGTCAGATTAGGATAAGGAATAATATGGGGATGTGCGATAAGTAAAGTTTGTATTTGCTCTTTTGCTTTGAGGATAAAGAAGGGAAAAGTACTATACACATAGATTATGGATGGTATAACCACGATGTGATTATTTATTTTATGATAGTTTATATAGAGATAAAACCTACTTATCTCGTAAATAATCACTTATCTCCGGACAACGTTCACTTATCATCGGACCAAATCCACTTATCTCAAAATAAGGTCTATTTATGCAGATAATGATTTGTAATGTGTGTATGTGTGTGTTTATCGAGTTTTTAACTAATCGAACCTGGACGAATCTATGTATTTTAGGTTCGATTTTTTAATTTAATCAAGCCTAAACTTGTGTCCAGGTTCAGTTCGTTTATTTACGAACCGAGTCTGAATCAAACTTTTAACGAGTCAAACCTGAACGAATATCAAACTTGAGAATTTTCTGACTCCCCTACTTATCTACATGCTTCTTTACTTTTATTTTTCCTTTTCTCTTTATTCCTTTATTTTGGATTAAATAAGTATTAAATATGTAATATTAAAAAATGAAGTTCGAAATTTAATTAATGAGAATTAGTTGATATTTACATGCATTTTACTAAAGATTTTAGATAAAATGAAATGAATCATGTATCCGTCATATTGTTAAAAAATCCATAGTATTATCCTTCTGTTAAGGTAAAATAGGAGCATAAATAGGAGCATAATATCCATATTATTACAGTACTTTGAAATTTGTAAGTACATACGTGCACAAGTACTGTTGCAAAAAGATGGTGACTAACTTCAGTTGCCAAATCTCGTAAGGACACAAATGTAAAAATATAAATATAAATAGATCTAATCTTCTTTTTTGACGCAAATAAGTTTCGGTATAGCATTATTATTGTTACTTTTTTTTTAAAAAAAATGAGTTCTTTAATTAGAAAAATCTAAACATGGACGGGGTTCTTTTGTGGAATTTAGCCCCATACTTATTTTGTTCATCGTCGCTTGCACCCCAATGGATTGAGACATTCCAAGCAAAAATCAAGAAAAGGTTAAAGTCAAAGCACATATCAATATAAGAAAAAATCGCATCTTAAAATGCCACAAGAAGAGAAAGACCTCCCACACAGTCGTGCCAATCACTTCACGTCAGCTGAACGTACATCAGTGCAGTTAGTCACCAACGGCGAATTTAAACAGGGTCACAAGAGACTAGAGACCTTGATAGTCGCCTTCTCCTCCTTCCACCTCTTCAGATACTATCTCAGATGGAGACCGCTCCGAGCAGCAGCCTGTCCTCTCGTCCAAGATCCCTGTGGGGTGCAGTGGAAACAACTGGAGCGTCTCGGTGCAATTAACGGCACTCGTATGCCTCTGCTCGGGAATGTTGATACGACATGCCTGCTGTGGAGGATATTCTTGCAGCTTCACCTTCTCGTACATCTGCCGATCCGCCGTTGCCCTCATGGGCACCGGCACGCCTGCCACTAGTACTTGAGGGTAATAGGCAATGCCAGAGCCCTGTTGATAATAATATGGACTGCAGATAACTGGAGAAAGACCGGGAATATCATCCTTACTGTTAGAACGGAACAATATACTGTCTATTTCCATCATAAAAGACTACGTTTGTTGCCATATTTTTTATACGGTATGGACGTCTGTGTTTTGGTTATCTAGGAAGAAAATGGAGAGCCCAACGTTAGCCTCGTCTAATGAAGTGTGTAACGGGTGTTACTGTTAATAAGTTCAAACTAGTAATTAGGTCGACTGTTCATCTATCAGTACCCAGACGTAACTCTCCTCGTTAAATAGCAATTCTGAAACTTAAATGCTAAAACCTTAAACAAATCATTATTTGGTGAGAGTAGGATGTGAATATTCCATTTGAGGCCCCGGTTCATCTGCACATCTTTTAATCAGTCTTCTAGAAAAGGATCTTCTAGTTGTTCACTATATATATTTAAGTACTGCACAACCTTTATATGTCTTTTTACGAAAGAGATACCATCAAACAGTAGCTCAACAATAGGGTATGCATAATAACTAGGCGTACATTTAGAATATCCTCAATGTAGTTTATTTATACAGCATAAAGACAAGTGGAAGTATAAGGATATACCGTTAGAGAGCGATGGATGTGGAGGAACAGGCACGAGGTGGGGTAATGCCGGTCCTGCAGCAGCGGCGGCCTTGCGGAAGAACCTGTTGAAGCAGGCCATGCTCTCCTGCTTCTGCTTCTGCCTCTGCCTGGCCTTGTGGTTCTGGAACCAGTAGAAGACGTTCTTCCCTTCTATGGTACCGAAGTCCCTGAGCTTGGCGGCGATCTGCTGAATCTGCTCGGCGGTGGGAGTCCGTAAGCCCTGCCTGTAGAGGGCCTCGAGCATGGCAATCTGTTCTTTGGTGGGGTTCCACCGCGCATTGGAGGAGGAGGAGGGAGTGGAGGTGGTGGTCTTGTGATCCTCTTCCATTGGTAACAGCGGTAGCGTTGGGGTGCATGAGCCCTCGAGTGTATTTGTAGCGGGAAGGGCTATGGGGTTGTAGGCTGAGGGGGCGCGCCGACACGTGCAGGGCGGGGAGGGGACGAGTGCGGTTATCGAGGGGGAGTAGTTGTATTTTGGTGCTGGAAAACTCTGAAAACATGGTGGGGAGGGAGGGAAGAGCGGCTGCTGGCAGCGCACCACTTAAATTTTGCATGGGATACGGAGGCATTGAATGGCGTGGATTTCGCGTTGGACGTCAATGCTCCCCCTCCCGTTGCTGCAGGTCCTGCCCAAGCCCTTTTTGGCGAGTAGCCCCCGCCCCCCTTGGGAATGACATGCTCCTGCTTATTGGATGATGACTCTCTCTCTCTCTCTCTCTCTCTCTCTCTCTCTCTCTCTCTCTCTCTGCATTGGATGACATCCCCCTCCGACCCCGATTTCGCGTGAGTTTCATCATTGTTTATTGGTGTAAACATTTATTATGTATATGCTTTGCTCTTTTCTTATCAGTAAAGTAAATTGTCTTCACAAGGAGTAAAGGAGCATTTTCGAGTGTCACAAAATATAATTATTTAGATAAGCTAACATCGGGGTTCCGTTAGGGTGCGTTTGGTTCGTGGGTTATCCAGGGGTGGATAACCCGATTTTGTGTTTGTGTGTTTGGTTGGTGGGTTAAGGGTTGGAAGGTTTTGTGTGATGTGATTGTATTGGAATTTGAAAAAGTTGGTACTTACTATGATATGATTGTATTGAAATGTGAAAAAGTGGGTGGTTGTTGTGATGTGATTGTATTGAAGTTTGGAATAGTGAGTAGAAGTTGAGTATTTATGATTTTTAGATGATATGATGGTATAATATATAAATTTTTTGATGGGAAGGGAGTGGGCCCCACTAGTGGGTTAAAAGTGGGGGTTTCGGGGGATTACCCACCCAAAGTGGGGGGTAACCCCCCAACCAAACGCACCCTTAGTGTATCTCTTAATGGAAAGAATGCATGTGGCCTATAAAAAATGAACTATGATTACTCAAAGTAACGAGATATTTTACCATCACTATCGGAATGCATCTCATGGTTCTTTAATTGTCGTGGACATACTAAACAAATCATTCGAATTCAAGTAGCATTTATTCGAAAAAAAACATGTTCCAAAAATACGAAATAGAACATCAATTTCACTTGAGTCGAGTTTGAATTATATTTCAGATTCATTGAAAAATAATTCTAATTCGTTTAGTCATTCATATGCATGAGTACCAAAATGCAAAGAGAACGAGATAGAGAGAGTGAGTGAGAGAGAGAATCTTACGAGTGCTCCATAGGGTTGGTTATTGAGTCACGGCTGATGAGCAGGTTCGGGTTTGGCTCAATGAGGACTCGTGAGCCTGACTCATTAAGCTATTGAGGTGAGTCCGAGCAAGAAATTTTGGACTCGATAACTTCACAAACCGAACCCGAGCCGAGCCCAACTCAGCTCGATAACTCGATAAAGGGCTCGATAAGGGACTGCGCTTGATAACTCGATAAGGGACTGGGCTCGATAATTCGATAAGAGGCTTTACTTTAGTCCCACATCAGGTAAAGCTAAACTCGGAAGGAGTGCCTCGTCTACATGCATACTTGCCTTAACTCAGCTCAAGCCTTATCGAACCCCAGCTGGCTCAATAAGAGGCTCAAGCTCACAGAGCTTGAGTCAAGTCAGTTGGGCTCGAATGAGCCCAAGCTCGAGCCCGAGTCTGGGTGGGCTTATCGAGCCCAAACCTAGAGTCTGAGCCTGAGCCAGGGTATGGCTTATGTCGTTGGGCTCGATAGCCAACCCGGACCTTATTGAGAATAGGATCGAAAACTTAACATCTCTCAAGCTCCACAATCTTATGTTTAGATCGTCTCAATAGCCAGGTCAGAATAAGTCTTTTCATATACAAACCCTTATGATTATGAGTCTCACTTGTACATTATATGTGAAATGTAGCTCTTCTCATCAGAAATGGCAAGAAACAATCTTCCTCAGTTAGGTGCAAATGTACATCAAGGTTCAACCCGCTCCCCTACTAACAACGATTGGAGATGAGTGTGGGTTAGGTGGCATGCATGTGTAAGACGGTTAGGGCTAGACCTAGGACCGGTTGGTTGGTGAAGAAATGAACCGGAGATGTGGGGGAAATGACGAGAAGGAGAGGTTGATGCGAGTTAACTCGTCACTCGAGAGCATAGGTGGAGACTGACTATGAAGCACAACCGTTGGATCCACTGAGATCTATTGCCTTGGGGACATTCAATCCAAAAAATGGCATGCATTTCGCTACCCGCATTGGTTTATTATTTTTTTATTGGCACTGATTCGTTGATCACATGAATGTATGGCTTTATTGTCTATGTTTTCTCGATGTTAGTGTCCATTACTCTTGCATTATTCATCGTAAAAAAACATTTTATTCATATTATATCATTACTATCGTCTACGGCCTTCTCTTTCTAATTAATCATCAATTTTGAAGTCTTATTATATCTCTATGTTACAAGTTTTGGAAACGTATTCCCTGTGTATATAATGAAGCGCGGAAACAACCCATATGTCAATCCAAGACAACCACAATACAAATAAAATCCAACTACAAAAAAGTCAACTGCAGATGCAACGAGATTTTTTAACGCGGAAACCTCAATATGCGAGTAGGTAAAAAATCACATAGTTGATTGCAATCAGAATCAAGCATTATAGCAAAGGTTGTAATCCACGACTGATTTATATAAAGCTAACCCTTTTTGCAAAATAATCAAATAAACAAAGATAGTGTAAGGCAAACTTGTTATTGGGATCATTATCTGTAGATTGACACCTTGAAATAGTAGAAGTCCACAAATCTGGAAATGTGGAATGTACTTCGTTCTCTAATCGCATGAGCAGAAAACCAATGAGGAGCCTCTTCTCTTCTTGATCTCTTTGTTTTCTCTCTTATTGGATGTACTTCGTTCTCCAATCGCATGCACAGAAAACCAATGAGTAACCTTTTCTCTTCTTGATTTCTTGATCTCTTTGTTTTCTCTCTTGATTGGATGATTGGCCAAGGGTCCTTTCAATATGGATAAAAATGAGAGAATATAGACTCAATTAAAGTCCATGGGATTATTGCACTCTTATTCGAAAAACCATCATTGCCCACCTTTTTTCCAGGTCTAAAGTCTACATATTAAGATTTACTACAATTATGACTATGTAATGTCCTATTAAGGATTGAGTTCTTTATCAATTTCATATTCAATTTTTTATGCTTTCATTTTGTCAGAAAGCCTCTGCAAAGCACATGAAAAATGCATTGCTTCTTACTCCTTACAAAAAATAAAAAAAAGATAATGCATGTTTATCATTAAAAAAATTAAAAGAATAAAAAGATCAGAGAGATCTATATATGTATAAACTAATAAAGAGAATCAAGAGTAAATATAACTGTAAGATATACTTATAACTCTAATCTAGAGATTAAGTCATCAGACTGGTCAAACTAGCAAGAAGGGATAAATAAGATAATATAAAAAGAATTAACATCATTGTACAAATAACAACTCAATACATGCTTGCATACATATATACATATATAAACACACACATACACACATATATAATACATATGATACTTAAAACTTCAAACAAAATTCAAACTTCATTTGAATAATCTTTCATTAATACATTTTCATTGTGAAGATAATATGCTAAATATTATATAAACTTTTACAAAAAAATCTAAACCTCCACTCATATATTTAGCAACTTTCCAAACTTATATCTATTTATAAAAAAGGTTTATTGGAGAAGCCCCCACCCTTTTTTTCTACGGTATTTTCTGAAAGCACATGTGGGAAATTAGATTACCATATGACATCATGTTGTCATTCAAATTTCAACTCAATTTAGTTCCCTTTAAGGTGGTTTCAATATTTAATCATTTTCTATCTATGATAGCCATTTTTGTTAAGTTTTGAAATATGACGATCGTAAGGTGTTTTCGTAAGACATGGAACACACTATTACAGAGCTAAAAGATGACACATCACATTTTTACTTTTTAATGTTTGGACATGACGATGAAATAAGGTGCATATTTTATGGATTTTTGTGTAATTTAATATATAAACTTAAAAACACAAAAAATACTGTAAAAATCATATATAAATCATGAGACAATATAAAAATTACATATACCATACTATTTTAGAAGTATTAAAATTCTCTACAGAATAATTATAAAATCTAAAAATATTTAATATTGTTTATTATAATTAAATTAATAAAAATAATTCAATTTGTCTTTAAAGCATTATTTTCGAATTATATCCATTTTAAAATTCATAATAATATTATTAAATAACCTAAAATACCTAATAATATTATCTATATAACTTTAAAATATTTCAATTCCTAATTTTTGAGCATTTTATACCTATTTTAAAATCTAAAAAATAACACTTTTTTATATTTATTTTATTTATAAAGTACCTACTTCATTTATATTATTATGAATTCAAAAAATAAAATAGAAAAATAGAAAACACATAAAAATTAAATTAAAATTTATAATTGAATAACATATTATATATGTTTATATAAAACATTATAAAAATGCACAAACGCTCTAAATATCTTAAAAATACATAAAATACTTAAAAAATGCCTTAACATACAGAATACCCTACTCACAAAATACATCTACCATTTTACCTCAATTGAAAGTTTGCCTCCATAAGTTCGACCCTTGTGTTAACCACAACTCTGTCAAGTGATCTGCCAAATCAGACACTCAAGTCGATGTGCGACTGATCAATGTAATTAATCAACAATCAATCCAAAATATGTGATAAATAAATCAGAGCGTGTGTAGGTTAAAATTTATTATAACTCTATGAAATATGTGTTTAGGGAAAATAGGAAGAGTATCGAACCACTGAGAGAAAACATGTAGGGTAGTAATTATTAACAAGTATTTTTAATTAATTAATACTTATTATTTTTGTATTTTCTACCTTTTCTTCTATTTATGTGAGTTTTTAATTATATTTAATTTTATGGATTTTTTACTCTTATATTTTTATATTTTTTGTAAATTTTTAGTTTCTTTTTTATTTTTAAAATAATATATATATATAATAAGGGGCTGGAGAAGCTGCTCCCGGGGGTGTAGCTAACTAGCTGCACCCAGCCATTTTTTTCATTGATTTTTTATGCTTTTGAAATGAAACCTAGGGGGTTTAAATCACCATATATCACCATGATATCATACTAATTTCAACTAAATTCGACACTTCTATCATCTCCATCAAGATTATCATATTTTAACGGTCTCAGGATTATTGAAATTGGCCCTATTTAGATGGGCATGTTAGGAATGTTTGTTTTGCATGAAATTTGAAATACATATTCCACTCAATAAACTAAGTAAATCTCCATAGGTTTCCTTCAAAAAAAAATCAAAAATCAATAAGAAAAATGCCCGGGGTGTAGCTAGTTGGTTGCACTACCCGATGTAGCTTCCCTTTTCCCATATAATAATGTGTTATAATATAGATATTATAGGTTATATAAGAAATATATAGTATATATAGATAACATAGATATTTACATTTATAAATAAGTCAAAATATATTATATATACAGAAAATAACACATTTATGATTTTTCTAAGTTAAAACAGTGAAAAACAACATGTTTTTGTTTTTTTTATAAATGCAGAAATAACTATATGTGATATAACATGATATAAGTTATTTAAAATGTTTTCCTAAGATTTTTAGATATATTAAATTAATTAAAACAAATAAAATATACAAATAAAACAAATATACAAATACATGGACCAAACTGCAATTTCTAGAAACTTTTAATGCATTTCACAAACAACATTAACAAGTCCATGTACTCCTTAGGCAATTTATCTAATTAAATACACATTTAATATGCACTGATAATAACTAATATGTAAATAATACAAAATATATCTTCAATTGATAACATGCCCACAAACTTCAAGTCCTTTTTCGCAACTACCTCTAAAGTGTCTCGCGTGGCCTTCCATGTGAGGTGACCTAGATTGGACTAAGTAGAAAATCTAGAAAGTATAGGGTCCCAGTTGCAAATATTATACTAACTATACACACAAAATAATAATTACAAGACTTAAACTAAAGTACAAAAAGCAGAGGGGTCTGAGCAATATCTCCCTCGAGGCGCTCGTGGGTCATTTGTGGTGATGATGGATGGCTCCGAATACTCTACTTACTCGATGGATGGCCTGTATTAGATATCGGTTCACCTCATCCATTGGCTGAGATCATAACCAAGATAGATCCGATGGTTATCGTTTCTCATGATCGGATTGTTGAGATCAAAACTTAGGCGACCGCTCCATCAGACCGTTGCTGCCTCACTGGAGATCATGGACAAACCATACCTGAAACTCCTTCGTCCTTTCGATTATCCATCTATGATGGGCATCTAGCACTCATATACGACTCAAAGTAGTCTTGGGGTGGTCCGTTGTAGATGGGGGCTTCATTTGGTTCCAGATCTCACCGACGAGAGATCTAGAACTCAGTTTTGGTCAGGGCACCTAAAGGTGCTGTTCAGAAGTCAAAGTCCCCTCAAATGGCGTTGTGACCTGCACGAAAACCTTTGTGGCTAGAGGGAGAAGCCTCTCGACTGATTGTTAGGTGGAATATGTGATGGATAAGGTGGATTGGGGGTCTCCAACAAATAGCTGGAATAAAGATCTGGTGAACTCAATTCAAGCAAAACCGAGGTGGAGAGATGATCATGAGTGATGTAGAAGCAATAAAGAAGGTGATGACGTGCTTGGCGAGTTGGTACGAAGGGACGATCACAGTGAACAGAGGCCGGAGCTCTCGAACTCCGATGTACTTAACGTTTTAGTTTTTTGGGCTACTTATGAGGAAATTGAAGCTAATAACAGTAGATATATGCTACATAATTAAAATAGAACAAAAGGGCTAGGATAAGAGGGCTCACCTGATCCAAGAGGACCTGGGAGCATAAACCAGCCAGAGTTGCGGTGCCGGTGGATTGAATCGCCTCAGAACACCTCCTCCTCACCTTGGATCGACATGGCTTACCTCAAGTCACAAAGGATACTCTCGAGAACTTCAATCTTAGGGCCTTAAGGTGTATCAAGAGTGATTAGACTCAAAGTAAATGCTGAAGATGTTTATTTATAGCAAAGATGAGGGGCCCCAAAATTTATGATTTTTGATTGAATAAAGGATAGTTTGATGAATTTAAGGGTATGTCGTGATGGAAGGGTGTAATGCATATAGATGTTGTAAAGGATTTGAGTCGAATGGAGCAGTGTTTAACCCAAAAATCGGTGATCTTAAGTTCCACACAAGGCGGGAACTCAGTCGCTGAATCGACCACACGAAATTCGGATTAAAACAACAATTAACCCACGACAAATATATCAAGCAATGAAAGTAAATGTGCGGAGTTAAAATTTATTATAACTCTACAACAAGATGTGTATAGTGCAAGTATGTGTAGAGGTCGAACACAGGGAGCAGAAAGGCTAGATCGGGGCAAAAATGCTCAAAATGTGTGTGTATGTGGTCAAATGTCTACTATCCTATTTTTTTGTGGGTTTTTAATTTTATAATTTTTTTATTTAATTTTTAATTTTATATTTTTGTATTTTGATTTTTAATTTACTGATTTTATATTTTCTTTTTATATTTTATATTTTTTTATTTTCTTTTTCAATATTGGAAAATAAAGACAATGTAATAAAAGCAAGAAAGGGAGATTTATAAAAATAGAGAAAAATGTGTAAAAGTTAGGAAATAAAGTCTTTTTGGTCTTTTTATACTTTTTTACTATTTTTGTGATTTTTGAGAATTTTTTAAGGATGTTTTTCATATTTTTAATGAGCAAAATAAAGAAAACAGTGGCAAAAATACAAGGCTGAAACTAACAATGGAGAAATAAAATAGAGAACAGTAGCAAAAATTCTCCAAGTTAATTTTCAATGAAAGATAATGAAACAAGGAAAATTCAGAGACAAAGTTTGTATTTTTAGGGTCTTTGAATAATTTTTAATATTTTTGTAAAGGTTTTTGGAATTTTGCAATTTTTAAGAGTTTTCTTTTATATTTTTTAATGATTTTTGGTCTGGAGTTAAAGCAAACTAAAATAGATAATATATATTTTTTTGGGATTTTTCTGTAGAGTTTTTATATTTTTTTGGTATTTTATGATGCAAACAATGCTGAAAATGGCTATTTTTGAATTTTTATAAATATTAAAATGCAATAATTATGAAAAATAAAAATATGGCATAAATCTACAATGCAACAGGAAGTTTAATGCAATTTTTGTGGATTTTTTTAGTGTTTTAATGATGCACAAAAGAAATACCGCAAGCACACAACAATGCAAGGCCTGACAGGGGTGTTTTTGTAATATTGAGAAAAGGTAGGGGCTTAAGCGCAAATTGTCCACAAGTTTATAACTAAGCAAAAGATTCACTGGACTAAATAGTAATAGAAGAAGTAGCGAGCTCTATCCTGCAAAATTCCCAGGAGGCACATGCGTGAGCACGTGCACCTGGGAAGGACTACTTAGCAAATCTAAAAAAGTCTGATGGTAAGTCAGCAATTATTACAAAAATAAAACAACTGCAGTGGAAAGCTTATGGCCAAATTGGAAATGCAAAATGCGCCGGGATCGGATGTGCAAAAATCCCAGTTAAGGGGCCGATCGAACGGCGGGGCGGCACTCACTTACGCCACGTGGCAGCCCCACGTAGCCCGATACCCCTTCGCGTTGACGGTGTAGATTAGAAGATGCGCTGAAGATCTGACGGCTGGCGAAGCTCAAAATCCGACGGCTGCTGCTCTGATCCAAGAACACCCTTGATCGAACGGTGGTGAGACGCTGCTGAAGAACAGAGAAGAACGCCGCGGTGGCGAACTTCTCAAGCCTCGCAGCGCCTCATCCGCGGCATTTGGGGCTCCAAAACGGGCTGGTAAAGCTCCTGCAGGTGTCGACAACTCGTCTGGGCGTTAAAAATGGTCGGCGTCCCTTGGAGTGCTCCGGCGGCGGTGGCGACGCGAAGCAGCCCCAGGTGCTTCCGGCTGCCTCCAAAAATGCCCAAAACGTCACTATGCTCCAAATCCTGCAAGGAACGAGTGAGAAAGGTCACGGGTAAAGTGTCGTGACCTTCGAGAGGAGAGATAGAGGGAGAGGCCGTGAGTTGAGGCTCACCGGAGGTAACTCCGGCGAGGAGCGGATGGGGTGGATGTGAGTGATTTGAAAGCAATAAAAACGGCTGGGATGAATGAAATGATTACGGGGAAACTACAGGCGCAAGAAAAACACATAAAAATGCAATACCTCGAGGGTTTAGACCCGAGATAGGTACCTCACGGCGGACGCCGGAGATGGGGGTGGAAGCTCCTCCCGGCCCTCGCCTGGCCTTGCGCGAAGGAGCTGGAGATCCCCCTGTCACAGGGATCGATCTAGAGCTCCAAAGCAAGGGGCCAACTTGGGTCAAAAGGGTTCAAAAGGCAATGGAGGGAAAGAGGGGGTTTTTGAAAGAATGGCTCTGGAGCGAACTTCGAGGGCCGATCACGGGCGAAGGGAGAAGATCTTGGAGAATCCAAGTGGTCGGCGCGAATCCTGGATGTACAAGGTACAACTTTCATGAAGGAAGCGTCTTCAAAGGGTGAGAGACGCGCCCTCGAAAAATCCAAGAAGATGGCTACTCGCACATGTTCAGCGGTCTGTGACCTGGGTCACAGAGTTGACCCAAGGTCAACGGATGGCGTGGCCTGATTGGGCCACGTCATCCGCAAAAAGACAAAATTTAAATAGATACCTTGTAAATTAAATTAAAAATAGTAAATGATTTAATTAATTTTAGGTTATTTAATAAAAAATGTTTATTATTTTATGTAGTATTTTATTCCGATTTTTAATTATTTTTATGAGTTATATTTTTACAAGTTGCTTTTATACCCCTATATAGGTATATTATTCTATATAGTGTATTTTCTTATTTTTATTTTGTATTTTTATTTTTATTATTTATAGTATTTTCTAAAATTATAAAATACTTTTATATATATAAATATTTTTTTATTTTATTTTATTGATATATTTTGTATAGTTAATAAAATAGAAATGTATTTTATATAGGTATAAGTGTATGTATAATACCTATGTATCAAATATATACAAGTATTTTTATTTGAGCTTTAATGATGTTTTTATTCTGATTTTAATATTCATAATTATTATAAGTAATATTTACAACATTATAAAAATATAAAATTATAAAAATTATAAATAAATAATAAATTGAATATTTTAATATGTACAAGTATACAATAGGGGTCCAAAACTCAACTTTCAAACCGTAGCTCCACCAAATGCGAAACCACCACCATTAATTAGCTTATTTTCTTCTATATACAATTAAAGGTGAGTACGCTGCATTTGGAGTTTTTATTTGTGAGATACGGGTCTGGGAAGTTGGGATTCTGGATTTTTATTCAGATCATAACTTTTTATCTGTGTATTATTTTTCTGTGAAATCAATTTTGTATTTTTCTTTATAAAATTATCTACAACTTTCATGTACAAAGTTTCTTTATTTGATGCACAAAAAGTGGAACCACAAATAGGTCCCAAAATGAATAAAGAATGAATAGAATGTATAGGTATTTGGACTGTGTTTTTGACCTTATCTCCCCCTACTTTATTCCTTGTCGACCTATTCATCAAGATGCCTAGGTCTCGGGGTTTCGGGTCATAAAATATTTACAATATTTTATTCTTTTTCTTTTCTTTTCTTTATTCTATAATTTTGGTTTTAAAAACCGCATTTTATACAATATTTACACACATATGCATGAATGCTAAAATGCCTATATTAAGCCTATTTACACGCATTTACTAGGGTTTTTAAGGCCAAAATGATAGAATAAAGATGATGAAACGTGGATTCATCATCCCCCTATACTTGCCTTTGCTAGTCCCTAACAAACACTTATGCAATAAGTGCAGAAAAGGAAAAATAAAGAAAAGAAAAAGAAGAAAGATGGATTAAGTTTAACTATCAAACTTGTCTTCACAAAATCAAAGTTTGGAGCTTAAGTCGGACCTTTGGAATTTTAGTGCGGGCGGAACCTTATTGAGAACCGAATTTGAAATCCAACAGCCCCTGAGAATCCTGAAACTCTGTCCAAGTCTTCTCAATAGCCAGGTCAGAAATATCTCAACTCATACGCAAACCCTTACGACTATGAATCTGACTCGTACAGTGTAAGTGATGGTGGCTCTCCCCAGCTAGAATGACAAAGAGACTGACTTCTCCAGTATGACAACCCAATGATTCCCCAATCCAATAACTCCATCCTCGAGGAGCGGGGTATTCCCTTCTAAGTTCAAGTGGCAACTAGCTCAAGAGGAGGGGGTGAAGAGAAGAATGGACGGTAGCCAGTGTAGCTACCTATCCGAGGATGCAAGACCAGTGTAGTCAAGTCATCCAGCTGCAGGCTCACATGATATGACTTTGGAACTCAAGCTTGCTTATTGACTTTACAACATATGTACATACTTTTTTTCTTTTTTTTTTTGAAATACTATTCACAACAGCATTTACATAAGGAGTTTTTCCTCTTGAGCCAGTAGACTATCCCTCTTTTGAAGCTTTATCGCAACCCACAGCCTCCTGTCTTTAGACTTCCTTATCACTGGACGGGTTGGGGTGCACTTCCCTCCCTAGAGGAGGACAAGTGTTTCCACTTGTGTGCGTCTCATACCGGCAAATCCAATCCCCTCACCACTCCAACTGAGTTGAGCCATGTGAAAGGTGCGGGCGTCCAAGTTAGGTCATTATCAACAAGAGTCGTGCGTGTGCTCCGAAATATTCTATTTAGGCAGTCAAGAATCCATTGAACTAAGTCTCGTGATCCTCAAAGAATTAAGTCAACTAGACCTGAAGTACCTCAAACCCAATTCCTATAAGGTTCCTGTTATTAGGTAGATTTTAAGGTCCAATCAAGCTCCAATCTCCGGATTTTACTTAGACTTGTTCAACTATCAAACTCAATCCGAAAAATGCGAATGCTATGCAATGCAATGCAGAAAATATTTTTGTGATGCAATTTTCAAAGATTTTTGAACTTTTTATGGATTTTTGAAAATATGATGATGATGCATATGCAGATGCAACTTTTTTTTTGTATTTTTCAAAGAAAATTTTCAAATGTTTTTGGATTTTAATTTTGCAAATGTTTTTGGGAATTTTAAAAACAAAAAGATTTTGGCTGAAAACTAGGTTAAAATATGTACACGGGAGTGCTTCTTATTTTTACAAGACGTGGATTTTAAGACTTTACAAGGTAAGTGATCAATTTTTATACATATATAAATATAGTGGATTTTGGTGTGATGTATGTATTCCTCAAACTTATTTGAAAACAATTTACACACAATTTTTGAAAACTATAGTCCAAAATAATTTTTACAAACATTTTACAAACATTTACACACATTTGAAGATCGTTTTGCAAAAGGCTTTCAAACAGTATAGATAGATTTTTCAAAACATTTTTGCAACCATTTTTCAAACCATTTGCAAATCATTTTGCAAACATTTTATTTCACACAAAGAAAAGAAGTTTTACAAACCACGCATTTTTACACAGGTTGAAAACATGTAACAAAATATTTTCAAAATAGTTTTCAATAGATGTTCACAAAGATTTTCAAACTATTTTTCAAACATTTTGCAAAAAACATTTTCACCTGATTTATTAATCAGTAACTACAAAAAGAATATGAGGAATAACCACATCTTTTTGTTAAGAATTTTTAATGAATTTTAAAGAATTATTAGCCATATTATTAAGAAAATACGAAAGTACGAGTTATGGATAAAGTATATACGCAGTATATACGACCCCCTATACTTAGCTTGAGCTATGTCCTCATAGATCAGAGAGAAAAGAGAAGACATAACTCGTACTGAGTATAGGAAAATCTAATGAATAAAGGAATACAGAGATGAACAAATGAGAAGTTGACCGTCCCCCCTATACTTAGGATCAACTAATCCTAAGTATAGCAGACTGTACACAAAGCAGGGAGGGTCAAGGGTGGGAATGAACAGATCGTACTCAGATTGTCCCCCCTATACTTAGGGTAAGATATCCCTAAGTATAGACAAGAAGAGGAGACAATGGAGAGGATCAAAGAATAGAACAGCTCGGGATGCACACCCCCCTATACTTAGGACAAGGTATGTCCTAAGTATAGAAAACTGTCTACAAGGGCGGAACCTTTTTGATAGATAAAGAAGATAGAAAAGGAAAAGAAGAAAAGAAGAAAAGAAGAAAAGAGATCGGAAAATGGAATAGATCATGGGGATGTACACACCACTCCCCCTATACTTAGGGTAGAAGAAGCCCTAAGTATAGGCAACAACAGGAGTGATGACACTGAACGACAAAAGAGCACTCAGCTCGTCCACCCCTCCTAAACGTAGGACAAAGTGCGTCCTAAGCTAGGCAAACACGAGAATGGGCGGACGAACAATACGGAAGAGAGACGGAGGTGAACACAGGAGAATGTACAACAGAGGTGGATATACAGATGATCAAGAAGGTTGAAAGCGAACCTTCTGGCGGGACCGCGGAGGAATAGATCTAATGTGGTGCAGGTCGACATCGGGGTCCACAGTGGACGGAATCCGATCAGGGTCGACAAGGTGTAAGTCCTCGGGGGCCCTAGGGTGTGAAGGCACAGACGGGGTCGTGGAAGAAGTACGGCTAGGTCCGGCCTTAGGAGTCTCGCTGATATCAAAGTGGGATGGAACGAACTCATCATCATCGGAAGTAGTGTACTCAGAGTCGTCCTGCGAGGAGTCATCCAGGTCAAAACCAAAAGGCACGAACTCATCGGTGGAAGTAGTCGAACTCTGTTCGTCCTCTATAATCTCAACTGGATCATCTTTTTCATCAAAAGGTCCGAATCTCTGAAGAAATGCAACTAAATCAAATTCAGCCTTAGTCTCATCAGTATCTACATGAACAGGAACGGACCCATCAGTGGAAGTAGTCAGAACATGGTCGCCCTGTATAGTCTCTAAGTCTGCCCTCCGCTCTATTGTATATTCATCCTGTGGAAGGTTCGCTTTCTACCTTCTTGACCATCTGTATATCCATCTCTATTGTATATTCACTTCTGTGTACCTCTGTTCTCTCTATCGTATTGCTCGTCCACCCATTCTCGTGTCTGCCTTGCTTAGGACGTACTTTGTCCTAAGTATAGGGGGGTGGACGAGCCGAGTGCTCTTTTGTCGTTCCGTCTGATCACTCCTGTTGTTGCCTATACTTAGGGCTTCTTTTACCCTAAGTATAGGGGGAGTGACGTGTACATCCTCACGATCTCTTCTTCCATCTTCATCTCTTTTCTTCTTTTCTTCTTTTCCTCTTCTATCTTCTTCATCTACCGAAAAGGTGCCGCCCTTGTAGACAGTTTTCTATACTTAGGACGTACTTTGTCCTAAGTATAGGGGGGTTGGCACCCCGAGTTTCTCTATTCTTTTCGATCCTCTCCATTGTCTCCTCTTCTTGTCTATACTTAGGGATATCTTACCCTAAGTATAGGGGGAGACAACCTGAGTACGATCTGTTCATTCCCACCCTTGACCCTCCCTGCTTTGTGTACAGTCTGCTATACTTAGGATTATTTGATCCTAAGTATAGGGGGGACGGTCAACTTCTCATTGATTCATTCATTTATTCTTTAGATCTTCCTATACTCAGTACGAGTTATGTCTTCTCTTTTCTCTCTGATCTATGAGGACATAGCTCAAGCTAAGTATAGGGGGGTCGTATATACTACGTATATACTTTAGCCATAACTCGTACTTTCGTATTTTCTTAATAATATGGCTAAAAATTCTTTAAAATTCATTAAAAATCCTTAATAAAAAGATGTGATTATTCCTCAAATTCTTTTTGTATTTACTGATTAATAAATCAGGTGGAAATGTTTTTTGCAAAATGTTTGAAAAATAGTTTGAAAATCTTTGTGAACATCTATTGAAAACTATTTTGAAAATATTTTGTTTCGTGTTTTCAACCTGTGTAAAAATGTGTGGTTTGTAAAACTTCTTTTCTTTGTGTGAAATAAAATGTTTGAAAAATGATTTGCAAAATGGTTTGAAAAATGGTTGCAAAAATGATTTGAAAAACCTATATATACTGTTTTGAAAACCTTTGCAAAATGATTTTCAAATGTGTGTAAAATATCTGTAAAAACTATTTTGGACTATAGTTTTCAAAAATTGTGTGCAAATTGTTTTCAAATAAGTTTGAGGAATATACACATCACACCAAAATCTACTATATATATATATGTATATAAAATTGACCACTTACCCTTGTAAATTCTTAAAATCCACTTCTTGTATATATAAAGAAGCACTCCCGTGTACATAGTTTTCACCTAGTTTTTAGCCAAAAGCTTTTTGTTTTCAAAAATTCCCAAAAACATTTGCAAAATTAAAATCCAAAAACATTTGAAAAATCTTTTTGAAAAATACAAAAAAAAATGCATCTGCATCTGCATCATCATCATCTTTTCAAAAAATCCATAAAAAGTTCAAAATCTTGAAAATTGCATCACAAAAATATTTTCTGCATTGCATTGCATAGCATTCGCATTTTTCGGATTGAGTTTGATAGTTGAACAAGTCTAAGTAAAATCCGAAGATTGGAGCTTGATTGGACCTTATAATCTACCTAATAACAGGAACCTTATAGGAACTGGGTTTGAGGTACTTCAGGTCTAGTTGACTTAATTCTTTGAGGATCACGGGACTTGGTTCAATGGATTCTTGACTGCCTAAGTAGAGTATTTCGGAGCACACGCACGACTCTTGTTGATAATGACCTAACTTGGACACTTGCACCTTTCACATGGCTCAACTCAGTTGGAGTGGTGAGGGGATTGGATTTGCCGGTATGAGACGCACACAAGTGGAAACACTTGTCCTCCTCTAGGGAGGGAAGTGCACCCCAACCCATCCAGTGATTAGGAAGTCTAAAGACAGGAGGCTGTGGGTTGCGATAAAGCTTCAAAAGAGGGATAGTCTACTGGCTCAAGAGGAAAAACTCCTTATGTAAATGCTGCTGTGAATAGAACTTCAAAAAAAAAAAAGTTCAGGCATGTACAAAAATAAAAAGCCTGCAAAGTATGTTACATATGTTGTAAAGTCAATAAGCAAGCTTGAGTTCCAAAGTCAAATATGTGAGCCTGCAGCTGGATGACTTGACTACACTGGTCTTGCATCCAAGGATAGGTAGCTACACTGGCTACCGTCCATTCTTCTCTTCACCCCCTCCTCTTGAGCTGGTTGCCACTTGAACTTAGAAGGGAATACCCCGCTCTCGAGGATGGAGTTGCTGGATTGGGGAATCACTGGGTTGTCATACTGGAGAAGTCAGTTTCTTTGTCATTCTAGTTGGGGAGAGCCACCATCACTTACACTGTACAAGTCAGAATCATAGTCGTAAGAGTTTGCGTATGAGTTGAGATATTTCTGACCTGGCTATTGAGGAGACTTGAGCAGAGTTTTGGGATTCTCAGGGACTGTTGGATTTCAAACACGGTTCTCATTAAGGTTCCGCCCGCACTAAAATTCCAAAGGTCCTATTTAAGCTCCAAACTTTGATTTTGTGAAGACAAGTTTGATGATTAAATTTAGTCCATCTTCCTTCTTTTTCTTTTCTTTGTTTTTCTTTTCTGCACTTATTGCATAAGTGTTTGCTAGGGACTAGCAAAGGCAAGTATAGGGGGATGATGAATCCACGTTTCATCATCTTTATTCTATCATTTTTGGCCTTAAAAACCCTAGTAAATGCGTGTAAATAGGCGTAATTCATGCATTTTAGCATTCATGTATATATGTGTAAATATTGTATAAAATGCGGTTTTTAAAGCCAAAATAATAGAATAAAGAAAAGAAAAGAAAAAGAATAAAATATTGTAAATATTTTATGACCCAAAACCCCGAGACCTAGGCATCTTGATGAATAGGTCGACAAGGAATAAAGTAGGGGGAGATAAGGGCCAAAACACAGATAAAATACCTATACATTATATTTATTCTTTATTCCTTTTGGGACCTATTTTTGGTTCCACTTTTTATTCATCAAATAAAGAAACTTTGTACAAGAAAGTTGTAGATAATTTAATAAAGAAAAATACAAAATTGATTTCACAGAAAAATAATGTACAGATAAAAAGTTATGGTCTGAATAAAAATCCAGAATGCCAACTTCCCAGACCCGTATCTCACAAACGGAAACTCCAAATGCAGCGTACTCACCTTTAATTGTATATAGAAGAAAATAATCTAATTAATGGTGGTGGTTTCGCAATTGGTGGAGCTACGGTTTGAAAGTTGACTTTTGGACCCTCATTGTATACTTGTACATATTAAAATATTCAATTTATTATTTATCTATTATTTTTATAATTTTATATTTTTATAATGTTGTAAATAATACTTATAATAATTATGTGCATTAAAATCAGAATAAAAACATAAATAAAATACAAATAAAAATACTTGTATATATTATAATACATAGGTATAATACAGGTAGCGATACCTATACAAATAATACTTTCATTTTATTAAGTGTATAAAATATATCAGAAAATTAAAATAAAAATATATTTGTGTATATAAAAGTATTTTATAATTTTAGAAAATAAAAACCAAAATAAAATAAATTAAAAATACCTAAATAAAAATAAAATACTTAAATATACAGATATAGATACCTATAGGGGTATAAATGCAAACTTGTAAAAATATGAATCATAAAAATAATTAAAAATCATAATAAATTAATTCATAAAATAATAAACATTTTTCATTTTATAATAAAAAATCAATAAAATCATCTTCTATTTTTAATAGATTTTATAAGTATTTTTTTCCTGCGGATTTTCCTGGTTGGTCCACGTGGACCAACCAGGTGGCTGGAAAGTTGACCCACTGGTCAACTTCCTGGCCTCCTCCTGCAGCGTGTCAGAATGACATTTCGCCTCTTTTCTCGAATTTTTCGCCGCTTGTGCGTTGCTCGAGAGAAGATGGTTTCTTCACGAAAGTTGTACCTGGTACAACTGTCATCCGCGCCCTTAGCTCTCCTCGAGCGTTGGACCATCGAGCCACCCGTGATCCCTCCTCGAAAGTGGCCCCTCGCCCATGTTTCAAAAACCGCCCAGCCACCTCCTTTTCATTTTGAACCCATTTTGACCCCTTTTCTCCCGCTCTTGGTGAAGCTCCGGACTGGATGAGGTGACAGCTCGTCCTCCAGCTCATCGGAGGCAAGATTAGAGGTTGAATCGGTGCTTCCAACCATCTCCGGCGAACTTCGCCGTGAGGTACAACCTTGGGTCTCCAACCCCCGAGGTACATTCTTTTTCTTTGTTTTTCTTGCTTTCTGTTATTTACCTTTAGCTTTAGATTAGATTGCCATCCTCCTTTTCGACCGACACCCTTCGATCGCCCACCACTCCATCTCGCCGGAGCTTGCTCCGGCGAGCCCCCATCTTGCCGTGTCCGCCTCATTCCATCCCCTGGTGGCTGCGGCATTTTGCCCGCGGTCGCCCCTAATCCTTTTTGCAGGTATCCCGCGCTGAAGAGCACCATCTGGAGAGGATCTTGCGCCGCCGGAGGAGCACGCCGGCGCCGCCACGTCCGCGCGCACCCCACCTGTCCCGCGCAAGAACAGAAACGAGGGGGAGGGGGGCAAGCACAGCTGCCGTTCATCCGCCCCCCCCCCTTTTGATCTCAGCCGCCCATGGCCCAGGGGAGCCCACCGTTGATCATCCTTAGTCCCTGTCCATCCGGGCTGCCACGTGGATAAGTGGGGGGTTTTGCATCCAAACCCCCCACGTTTTTGTGTAATGATCAGAACTCCCTAATCTTTCCTCTGCAGTTGACTATTTTTTGTAAAGTTTATAATTAGACCCCCCGGATTTTGAGATTTTGCAGTTTGCCCTTGGCCAGGCGCGTGCCCAGCACGCGCGTCTTGGCGCTTTTGCAGTTCACCCCCGGGGTTTTTGTCTATTGCTGTTCACATCCAAAACACTTAGTTGTAATATAAAACGTTTGGAAAGTTTGCACCTCAGCCCCGCAGTTTCGTATTTTTGCTTGCATACCCCTTCCAGGTGCGCGTGCAAGTCACGCGCACCCTGGGATTTTTTTTGCATAGGCACCCCTGCGGGTTGGGAAATTTACATGCGGTCCATAAACCTCTGAATTACGTTATATATTTTGTAGCAAATTGCAGATTGGCCCTTTAACTTTCTGAAAATTACGCATATGCCCCTGCGAATGTGGATGTTCTTTTTGCTTCTTGAATTTTTGCATACATCTACAAAACCCAAAAAAAAATCTACAAAAATTAACTTAAGCCTCTGTTGCATAGTAGATTAACGTTATATTTTTATTTTTTAAAAATATTGCATTTTATTATTTATAAAAATTCAAAAATAGCCATTTTCAGCACTGTTTGCATTAGAAAATCACTAAAAAATATCAAAACACTCCAGAAAAATCCCAAAAAAATATATTTTGTTCCTTTTAGTGTGTTTTAATTTCAGACCAAAAATCATTAAAAAATATAAAACCAAACTCTAAAAAATTGTAAAACTCTAAAAACCTTCATAAAAATTTATAAAATCCTTAAAAAACCCAAAAATAGTGTTTTCTTTTCCTGAATTTTCTTTGTTTTATTATCTTTCATTGAAAATTAATTTGGGGAATTTTTGTCACTGATTTCTATTTTATTTCTCCATTTTAAGTTTCAGTCTTGCATTTTCTCTACTGTTTTCTTTATTTTGCTAATTAAAAATACCAAAAACATTTTAAAAATTACCCAAAAATCACAAAAACAGTAAAAAAGCATAAAAAGACTAAAAAGACTTTATTTGCTAATTTTTGGATATTTTTATCTATTTTGATAAATACCTCTTTGTCTCTTTTATTACATTGTCTCTATTTTCCAATATTGAAAAAGAAAATATAAAAAAATATAAAATACAAAAAGAAAATATAAAATCAGTAAATTAAAAATCAAAATACAAAAATATAAAATTAAAAATCAAATAAAAATTATAAAAATTAAAAACCCACAAAAAAAATTAGCATCATAGACTCTTGATCACATACACACGCATTTTTGAGCACTTGTGCCCCGTTCTACCTGTCTGCTCCCTGTGTTCGACCTCTACAATACTTGCACCTATACACATCTTGTTGTAGAGTTATAATAAATTTTAACTCCGCACATTTATTTTCATTGCTTGATTTATTTGTCGTGGGTTAATTGTTGATTAATTCGGGTTTCGTGAGCGGTCGCTCAGCGACACTGTAGTCCCGCCTTGTGTGGTCTATTTTGACCCTCGCAAAATCCGAGTTTTCAAATGGCGCCGTTGCCGGGGAGCAACAACGCTTAGTTCGGGTCTTGTTGTGATTGTGATTGATTGTTTATTTCGCGGCTTTCATTTTTGCTATTTTATTGTTCTTTATCTTTGATATACCTGTTGAGCTGTCTAACCCCCTCTCTTGTTGACTTCGTGCGAGGAACCGCGGATCGAGGGAGGCGCTCCACCCTAGGCGCCTACGCACCCACGTGAAGCCGGCTTCTGCCAGCTTATCACCAAGGAGACAGGGAGAGATTTTTGAAGACCGAGCTCCACCTTTAGTTGTAGAATTTATTTCCCGCATTTATTTTTGTAATTTTAAGTGAGAGAGAGACCCATATTATTGTAATAATACAGGTACCCCCGAACTTGGACATTTGAGCCTAATTTCCAAGTGATTGTTCACTTGGGGGCTCACCGCAGTTTTGACGGTTTTCATCGCATTTTTTTACTTTGTTTTTCGATTTTCGATTTTCTTTATTTTGTGTGATTGGGCCCCTAGTTTTAGGATTGCTTGCGATAGATTAAGGCCAAACACCTAATACATTTGCATGCACCTATAGTCTCGTTTGGACTTAGTCAAATTTTAAACAGTTGATCATCATCTTCAATCCATCGCGCCGCAAGCTCTCCCCGCAAAGCGCTTTCTCCTACCCTCAATTTGTTGAGCAGAGGAGGGGTGAGCCTAGACCGGACTCTAGGGTTGAGGACTGGTGGTCAACTTGTGGTTCTTCCCGCTAATAGCAATTTTCAAAACTTAGGGCGATTTCATCGGCTTGCATTTGCATATAGATAGGTTTCAATTCTGCTGAGCATCTTTGCATGTAGAGTGCTGGAGGCAAGGTGAGCATTTCTCTTTAGCATTCATCATCGATTGCCGCTTGCATTGCTTTTCCGCCTCTCCCTCTGATTTTGCCAACCTAGGTGCTTAAAGGAATTGAATCCTCGTTAGGCTCGTGCATTTCTAACTAAAAATCCAAAAAAAGTGATAACCAATAAAATCGGGACTGCTAACATTATTCGACCCTAAAATCCACCACAAAGAAAATCTTTTATTGGGGCGAGTAATCCCCTCATTGTCTTCGTTTTACCTGCTCGCGCACACGCTAAGGATTAGTGCCCAAATCCCATCAAGCCCCCTAAGTGTGTGTGAAACTCTTTGACGTCTCACCTAACTCTAAAACAGACAAGATAAAAAGACCGCATTTGTGGTCTTCACCGAGTTGGGTAGGTGAATTGAGGGTTTGTCTTTTTTCATTTTTGCTTGTGATTGTTTTGTGTGTGTCCTAGATCGCCGCTGCGCACTTGCGCCCTTCTTTTCTACTCTCTTGACTTGACCATCGTGCTCTCCCGATCATTTTCCTTTTGTTTTCGAGATGGACGACTGGAGCATATTCTATCCGGACTTTGCGGATCATTCGCTCGCTCCAGCCGGTCCACCTCCCTTTTTCCAGGAGGACTTTGCTCCTGACTTTTGTACATATCCGCCTCAGCCACAATATCAGGACTCGGATTTCTACCCACACCCACCTCCACCTGTGTATTATCCGCTTCCACCTTCACATCCACCCGAGACTGAGCTGATGGAGTCACCTTTCATGGAGTCCACCCTTGAGCACTTGACCCAGATGATGGATCATATGAGACAGAGGATTGACACCCTCACTAGTACAAATAAGAGCGACCGTGATATTCCACCATTTGATGATATGGGTTCACTCGAGGATTTCCATGAGAGCTTGCAATCACCAAAATTACAAAAAAATGAGAAAAATTTAAAAACACAAAAAGAGATTGGGAGACCTTTGATTGAGTCGGACTGTGAGGAGAGTGCCCACCTGCCAGACCCTTTGACCACACAACCTCTCACACCTTGTCCCACCTTTGACCCCGAGGATGCCGCTGTACAGACTGCTCTTGGCATGCCTCGTGTATATGATGATTCCGACTCCCTCCCTTGTATGGAGGAGGTCCAAAAATTCAAAAAAATTCTGACTGAACCCGAAGTGGTGGCCACCATTCATGAGATTATCCGTGCCCCACTTCAGCAGGCCATGACCCATATGTCTGCTCCTCTTCCCAAGAAGAGAAAGCGGAGGAGCAGATCTGAGCGTCATATCTTGACCATGGCCACTGCCCACGCCATCACACACCGTCCCATTCCCAAGAAGAGGAACACTGCCACACCTTTCATTAGCTGCACCATCTCTGATCATACTTGTGATCACACTCTCCTAGACGGTGGTGCTTCGATTAGCATCATACCCTTCTCGCTGGTACAGTCTCTTCACTTAGGGCCTCTCAAGAAAACCAGGATGATCGTACAGTTCGCTGATGGATCAATAAAGAGGCCGAAGGGTATCCTTGAAAACGCTGTCATTTCGATTCAGGGCACGAGCTACACCGTTGATTTTGTCGTATTGCCCATGGAGACCTCCACAGGGGAGCATTCTCCAATCATCCTGGGACGACCATTCCTTGCCTCTGCGAGGGTCGTTATTGACTACGGAACAGGAGAGATTCGCTTCCGTCCTGCTGACGAGGGCGAAGCAGTGATCACCGCACCCACTGCTGACCAGAGACCCGCACCTGATGCGACTTCACCTATCTTGGCTGACCCCGAGGACTATGATCTATATGAGGATATCAGAGAGACCTTCTTCATGACCGATGATGAGACCCGAGAATTCCTCTCTAAGGAGGAAAGCTCGGAAAGCATAGACCTTGGTGTTTCCGCTTCCTGTGATTGGCGATGTGTTGATGACATCCGCGGGATTTACACGATTGACACCATTGAGCGGAGGGCAGATATAGAGACTATACAGGACGAACATGCTCTGACTACTTCCACTGATGAGTCCACTCCTGTCCATGTAGATACTGATGAGACTAAGGCCGAATTTGATTTTGTTGCTTTTCTTCAGAGATTCGGACCTTTTGATGAAAAAGATGATCCAGTTGAGATTATAGATGACGAACAGAGTTCGACTACTTCCACCGATGAGTTCGTGCCTTTTGGTTTTGACCTGGATGACTCCTCGCAGGATGACTCTGAGTACACTACTTCCGATGATGATGAGTTTATCCCATTTCACTTTGATACCAGCGAGACTCCCAAGGCCGGACCGAGTCACACTTCTTCCACTCACACGTCTGTGCCTTTACACCAGAGGACCGCCAAGGGAGAACCTAGCCGTACTACTTCCATTGACCAGTTCGTCCCTTTCAGATTCAATTCCACTGAGGACCTTCACTGTGTCGACCCTGATCGGCTTTCGTCCACTATGGACCCCGATGTCGACCTGCATCACACCAGATCCATTCCTCAGCGGTCCCGCAAGAAGGTTCGCTTTCTACCTTCTTGACCATCTGTATATCCATCTCTATTGTATATTCACTTCTGTGTACCTCTGTTCTCTCTACCGTATTGCTCGTCCACCCATTCTCGTGTCTGCCTTGCTTAGGACGTACTTTGTCCTAAGTATAGGGGGGTGGACGAGCCGAGTGCTCTTTTGTCGTTCCGTCTGATCACTCCTGTTGTTGCCTATACTTAGGGCTTCTTTTACCCTAAGTATAGGGGGAGTGACGTGTACATCCTCACGATCTCTTCTTCCATCTTCATCTCTTTTCTTCTTTTCTTCTTTTCCTCTTCTATCTTCTTCATCTACCGAAAAGGTGCCGCCCTTGTAGACAGTTTTCTATACTTAGGACGTACTTTGTCCTAAGTATAGGGGGGTTGGCACCCCGAGTTTCTCTATTCTTTTCGATCCTCTCCATTGTCTCCTCTTCTTGTCTATACTTAGGGATATCTTACCCTAAGTATAGGGGGAGACAACCTGAGTACGATCTGTTCATTCTCACCCTTGACCCTCCCTGCTTTGTGTACAGTCTGCTATACTTAGGATTATTTGATCCTAAGTATAGGGGGGACGGTCAACTTCTCATTGATTCATTCATTTATTCTTTAGATCTTCCTAACTCAGTACGAGTTATGTCTTCTCTTTTCTCTCTGATCTATGAGGACATAGCTCAAGCTAAGTATAGGGGGGTCGTATATACTACGTATATACTTTAGCCATAACTCGTACTTTCGTATTTTCTTAATAATATGGCTAAAAATTCTTTAAAATTCATTAAAAATCCTTAATAAAAAGATGTGATTATTCCTCAAATTCTTTTTGTATTTACTGATTAATAAATCAGGTGGAAATGTTTTTTGCAAAATGTTTGAAAAATAGTTTGAAAATCTTTGTGAACATCTATTGAAAACTATTTTGAAAATATTTTGTTTCGTGTTTTCAACCTGTGTAAAAATGTGTGGTTTGTAAAACTTCTTTTCTTTGTGTGAAATAAAATGTTTGAAAAATGATTTGCAAAATGGTTTGAAAAATGGTTGCAAAAATGATTTGAAAAACCTATATATACTGTTTTGAAAACCTTTGCAAAATGATTTTCAAATGTGTGTAAAATGTCTGTAAAAACTATTTTGGACTATAGTTTTCAAAAATTGTGTGCAAATTGTTTTCAAATAAGTTTGAGGAATATACACATCACACCAAAATCTACTATATATATATATGTATATAAAATTGACCACTTACCCTTGTAAATTCTTAAAATCCACTTCTTGTATATATAAAGAAGCACTCCCGTGTACATAGTTTTCACCTAGTTTTTAGCCAAAAGCTTTTTGTTTTCAAAAATTCCCAAAAACATTTGCAAAATTAAAATCCAAAAACATTTGAAAAATCTTTTTGAAAAATACAAAAAAATGCATCTGCATCTGCATCATCATCATCTTTTCAAAAAATCCATAAAAAGTTCAAAATCTTGAAAATTGCATCACAAAAATATTTTCTGCATTGCATTGCATAGCATTCGCATTTTTCGGATTGAGTTTGATAGTTGAACAAGTCTAAGTAAAATCCGAAGATTGGAGCTTGATTGGACCTTATAATCTACCTAATAACAGGAACCTTATAGGAACTGGGTTTGAGGTACTTCAGGTCTAGTTGACTTAATTCTTTGAGGATCACGGGACTTGGTTCAATGGATTCTTGACTGCCTAAGTAGAGTATTTCGGAGCACACGCACGACTCTTGTTGATAATGACCTAACTTGGACACTTGCACCTTTCACATGGCTCAACTCAGTTGGAGTGGTGAGGGGATTGGATTTGCCGGTATGAGACGCACACAAGTGGAAACACTTGTCCTCCTCTAGGGAGGGAAGTGCACCCCAACCCATCCAGTGATTAGGAAGTCTAAAGACAGGAGGCTGTGGGTTGCGATAAAGCTTCAAAAGAGGGATAGTCTACTGGCTCAAGAGGAAAAACTCCTTATGTAAATGCTGCTGTGAATAGAACTTCAAAAAAAAAAAAAGTTCAGGCATGTACAAAAATAAAAAGCCTGCAAAGTATGTACATATGTTGTAAAGTCAATAAGCAAGCTTGAGTTCCAAAGTCAAATATGTGAGCCTGCAGCTGGATGACTTGACTACACTGGTCTTGCATCCAAGGATAGGTAGCTACACTGGCTACCGTCCATTCTTCTCTTCACCCCCTCCTCTTGAGCTGGTTGCCACTTGAACTTAGAAGGGAATACCCCGCTCCTCGAGGATGGAGTTGCTGGATTGGGGAATCACTGGGTTGTCATACTGGAGAAGTCAGTTTCTTTGTCATTCTAGTTGGGGAGAGCCACCATCACTTACACTGTACAAGTCAGAATCATAGTCGTAAGAGTTTGCGTATGAGTTGAGATATTTCTGACCTGGCTATTGAGGAGACTTGAGCAGAGTTTTGGGATTCTCAGGGACTGTTGGATTTCAAACACGGTTCTCATTAAGGTTCCGCCCGCACTAAAATTCCAAAGGTCCTATTTAAGCTCCAAACTTTGATTTTGTGAAGACAAGTTTGATGATTAAATTTAGTCCATCTTCCTTCTTTTTCTTTTCTTTGTTTTTCTTTTCTGCACTTATTGCATAAGTGTTTGCTAGGGACTAGCAAAGGCAAGTATAGGGGGATGATGAATCCACGTTTCATCATCTTTATTCTATCATTTTGGCCTTAAAAACCCTAGTAAATGCGTGTAAATAGGCGTAATTCATGCATTTTAGCATTCATGTATATATGTGTAAATATTGTATAAAATGCGGTTTTTAAAGCCAAAATAATAGAATAAAGAAAAGAAAAGAAAAAGAATAAAATATTGTAAATATTTTATGACCCAAAACCCCGAGACCTAGGCATCTTGATGAATAGGTCGACAAGGAATAAAGTAGGGGGAGATAAGGGCCAAAACACAGATAAAATACCTATACATTATATTTATTCTTTATTCCTTTTGGGACCTATTTTTGGTTCCACTTTTTATTCATCAAATAAAGAAACTTTGTACAAGAAAGTTGTAGATAATTTAATAAAGAAAAATACAAAATTGATTTCACAGAAAAATAATGTACAGATAAAAAGTTATGGTCTGAATAAAAATCCAGAATGCCAACTTCCCAGACCCGTATCTCACAAACGGAAACTCCAAATGCAGCGTACTCACCTTTAATTGTATATAGAAGAAAATAATCTAATTAATGGTGGTGGTTTCGCAATTGGTGGAGCTACGGTTTGAAAGTTGACTTTTGGACCCTCATTGTATACTTGTACATATTAAAATATTCAATTTATTATTTATCTATTATTTTTATAATTTTATATTTTTATAATGTTGTAAATAATACTTATAATAATTATGTGCATTAAAATCAGAATAAAAACATAAATAAAATACAAATAAAAATACTTGTATATATTATAATACATAGGTATAATACAGGTAGCGATACCTATACAAATAATACTTTCATTTTATTAAGTGTATAAAATATATCAGAAAATTAAAATAAAAATATATTTGTGTATATAAAAGTATTTTATAATTTTAGAAAATAAAAACCAAAATAAAATAAATTAAAAATACCTAAATAAAAATAAAATACTTAAATATACAGATATAGATACCTATAGGGGTATAAATGCAAACTTGTAAAAATATGAATCATAAAAATAATTAAAAATCATAATAAATTAATTCATAAAATAATAAACATTTTTCATTTTATAATAAAAAATCAATAAAATCATCTTCTATTTTTAATAGATTTTATAAGTATTTTTTTCCTGCGGATTTTCCTGGTTGGTCCACGTGGACCAACCAGGTGGCTGGAAAGTTGACCCACTGGTCAACTTCCTGGCCTCCTCCTGCAGCGTGTCAGAATGACATTTCGCCTCTTTTCTCGAATTTTTCGCCGCTTGTGCGTTGCTCGAGAGAAGATGGTTTCTTCACGAAAGTTGTACCTGGTACAACTGTCATCCGCGCCCTTAGCTCTCCTCGAGCGTTGGACCATCGAGCCACCCGTGATCCCTCCTCGAAAGTGGCCCCTCGCCCATGTTTCAAAAACCGCCCAGCCACCTCCTTTTCATTTTGAACCCATTTTGACCCCTTTTCTCCCGCTCTTGGTGAAGCTCCGGACTGGATGAGGTGACAGCTCGTCCTCCAGCTCATCGGAGGCAAGATTAGAGGTTGAATCGGTGCTTCCAACCATCTCCGGCGAACTTCGCCGTGAGGTACAACCTTGGGTCTCCAACCCCCGAGGTACATTCTTTTTCTTTGTTTTTCTTGCTTTCTGTTATTTACCTTTAGCTTTAGATTAGATTGCCATCCTCCTTTTCGACCGACACCCTTCGATCGCCCACCACTCCATCTCGCCGGAGCTTGCTCCGGCGAGCCCCCATCTTGCCGTGTCCGCCTCATTCCATCCCCTGGTGGCTGCGGCATTTTGCCCGCGGTCGCCCCTAATCCTTTTTGCAGGTATCCCGCGCTGAAGAGCACCATCTGGAGAGGATCTTGCGCCGCCGGAGGAGCACGCCGGCGCCGCCACGTCCGCGCGCACCCCACCTGTCCCGCGCAAGAACAGAAACGAGGGGGAGGGGGGCAAGCACAGCTGCCGTTCATCCGCCCCCCCCCCCTTTTGATCTCAGCCGCCCATGGCCCAGGGGAGCCCACCGTTGATCATCCTTAGTCCCTGTCCATCCGGGCTGCCACGTGGATAAGTGGGGGGTTTTGCATCCAAACCCCCCACGTTTTTGTGTAATGATCAGAACTCCCTAATCTTTCCTCTGCAGTTGACTATTTTTTGTAAAGTTTATAATTAGACCCCCCGGATTTTGAGATTTTGCAGTTTGCCTTGGCCAGGCGCGTGCCCAGCACGCGCGTCTTGGCGCTTTTGCAGTTCACCCCCGGGGTTTTTGTCTATTGCTGTTCACATCCAAAACACTTAGTTGTAATATAAAACGTTTGGAAAGTTTGCACCTCAGCCCCGCAGTTTCGTATTTTTGCTTGCATACCCCTTCCAGGTGCGCGTGCAAGTCACGCGCACCCTGGGATTTTTTTTGCATAGGCACCCCTGCGGGTTGGGAAATTTACATGCGGTCCATAAACCTCTGAATTACGTTATATATTTTGTAGCAAATTGCAGATTGGCCCTTTAACTTTCTGAAAATTACGCATATGCCCCTGCGAATGTGGATGTTCTTTTTGCTTCTTGAATTTTTGCATACATCTACAAAACCCAAAAAAAAAATCTACAAAAATTAACTTAAGCCTCTGTTGCATAGTAGATTAACGCTATATTTTTATTTTTTAAAAATATTGCATTTTATTATTTATAAAAATTCAAAAATAGCCATTTTCAGCACTGTTTGCATTAGAAAATCACTAAAAAATATCAAAACACTCCAGAAAAATCCCAAAAAATATATTTTGTTCCTTTTAGTGTGTTTTAATTTCAGACCAAAAATCATTAAAAAATATAAAACCAAACTCTAAAAAATTGTAAAACTCTAAAAACCTTCATAAAAATTTATAAAATCCTTAAAAAACCCAAAAATAGTGTTTTCTTTTCCTGAATTTTCTTTGTTTTATTATCTTTCATTGAAAATTAATTTGGGGAATTTTTGTCACTGATTTCTATTTTATTTCTCCATTTTAAGTTTCAGTCTTGCATTTTCTCTACTGTTTTCTTTATTTTGCTAATTAAAAATACCAAAAACATTTTTAAAAATTACCCAAAAAATCACAAAAACAGTAAAAAAGCATAAAAAGACTAAAAAGACTTTATTTGCTAATTTTTGGATATTTTTATCTATTTTGATAAATACCTCTTTGTCTCTTTTATTACATTGTCTCTATTTTCCAATATTGAAAAAGAAAATATAAAAAAATATAAAATACAAAAAGAAAATATAAAATCAGTAAATTAAAAATCAAAATACAAAAATATAAAATTAAAAATCAAATAAAAATTATAAAAATTAAAAACCCACAAAAAAATTAGCATCATAGACTCTTGATCACATACACACGCATTTTTGAGCACTTGTGCCCCGTTCTACCTGTCTGCTCCCTGTGTTCGACCTCTACAATACTTGCACCTATACACATCTTGTTGTAGAGTTATAATAAATTTTAACTCCGCACATTTATTTTCATTGCTTGATTTATTTGTCGTGGGTTAATTGTTGATTAATTCGGGTTTCGTGAGCGGTCGCTCAGCGACACTGTAGTCCCGCCTTGTGTGGTCTATTTTGACCCTCGCAAAATCCGAGTTTTCAAATGGCGCCGTTGCCGGGGAGCAACAACGCTTAGTTCGGGTCTTGTTGTGATTGTGATTGATTGTTTATTTCGCGGCTTTCATTTTGCTATTTTATTGTTCTTTATCTTTGATATACCTGTTGAGCTGTCTAACCCCCTCTCTTGTTGACTTCGTGCGAGGAACCGCGGATCGAGGGAGGCGCTCCACCCTAGGCGCCTACGCACCCACGTGAAGCCGGCTTCTGCCAGCTTATCACCAAGGAGACAGGGAGAGATTTTTGAAGACCGAGCTCCACCTTTAGTTGTAGAATTTATTTCCCGCATTTATTTTTGTAATTTTAAGTGAGAGAGAGACCCATATTATTGTAATAATACAGGTACCCCCGAACTTGGACATTTGAGCCTAATTTCCAAGTGATTGTTCACTTGGGGGCTCACCGCAGTTTTGACGGTTTTCATCGCATTTTTTTACTTTGTTTTTCGATTTTCGATTTTCTTTATTTTGTGTGATTGGGCCCCTAGTTTTAGGATTGCTTGCGATAGATTAAGGCCAAACACCTAATACATTTGCATGCACCTATAGTCTCGTTTGGACTTAGTCAAATTTTAAACAGTTGATCATCATCTTCAATCCATCGCGCCGCAAGCTCTCCCCGCAAAGCGCTTTCTCCTACCCTCAATTTGTTGAGCAGAGGAGGGGTGAGCCTAGACCGGACTCTAGGGTTGAGGACTGGTGGTCAACTTGTGGTTCTTCCCGCTAATAGCAATTTTCAAAACTTAGGGCGATTTCATCGGCTTGCATTTGCATATAGATAGGTTTCAATTCTGCTGAGCATCTTTGCATGTAGAGTGCTGGAGGCAAGGTGAGCATTTCTCTTTAGCATTCATCATCGATTGCCGCTTGCATTGCTTTTCCGCCTCTCCCTCTGATTTTGCCAACCTAGGTGCTTAAAGGAATTGAATCCTCGTTAGGCTCGTGCATTTCTAACTAAAAATCCAAAAAAGTGATAACCAATAAAATCGGGACTGCTAACATTATTCGACCCTAAAATCCACCACAAAGAAAATCTTTTATTGGGGCGAGTAATCCCCTCATTGTCTTCGTTTTACCTGCTCGCGCACACGCTAAGGATTAGTGCCCAAATCCCATCAAGCCCCCTAAGTGTGTGTGAAACTCTTTGACGTCTCACCTAACTCTAAAACAGACAAGATAAAAAGACCGCATTTGTGGTCTTCACCGAGTTGGGTAGGTGAATTGAGGGTTTGTCTTTTTTCATTTTTGCTTGTGATTGTTTTGTGTGTGTCCTAGATCGCCGCTGCGCACTTGCGCCCTTCTTTTCTACTCTCTTGACTTGACCATCGTGCTCTCCCGATCATTTTCCTTTTGTTTTCGAGATGGACGACTGGAGCATATTCTATCCGGACTTTGCGGATCATTCGCTCGCTCCAGCCGGTCCACCTCCCTTTTTCCAGGAGGACTTTGCTCCTGACTTTTGTACATATCCGCCTCAGCCACAATATCAGGACTCGGATTTCTACCCACACCCACCTCCACCTGTGTATTATCCGCTTCCACCTTCACATCCACCCGAGACTGAGCTGATGGAGTCACCTTTCATGGAGTCCACCCTTGAGCACTTGACCCAGATGATGGATCATATGAGACAGAGGATTGACACCCTCACTAGTACAAATAAGAGCGACCGTGATATTCCACCATTTGATGATATGGGTTCACTCGAGGATTTCCATGAGAGCTTGCAATCACCAAAATTACAAAAAAATGAGAAAAATTTAAAAACACAAAAAGAGATTGGGAGACCTTTGATTGAGTCGGACTGTGAGGAGAGTGCCCACCTGCCAGACCCTTTGACCACACAACCTCTCACACCTTGTCCCACCTTTGACCCCGAGGATGCCGCTGTACAGACTGCTCTTGGCATGCCTCGTGTATATGATGATTCCGACTCCCTCCCTTGTATGGAGGAGGTCCAAAAATTCAAAAAAATTCTGACTGAACCCGAAGTGGTGGCCACCATTCATGAGATTATCCGTGCCCCACTTCAGCAGGCCATGACCCATATGTCTGCTCTCTTTCCCAAGAAGAGAAAGCGGAGGAGCAGATCTGAGCGTCATATCTTGACCATGGCCACTGCCCACGCCATCACACACCGTCCCATTCCCAAGAAGAGGAACACTGCCACACCTTTCATTAGCTGCACCATCTCTGATCATACTTGTGATCACACTCTCCTAGACGGTGGTGCTTCGATTAGCATCATACCCTTCTCGCTGGTACAGTCTCTTCACTTAGGCCTCTCAAGAAAACCAGGATGATCGTACAGTTCGCTGATGGATCAATAAAGAGGCCGAAGGGTATCCTTGAAAACGCTGTCATTTCGATTCAGGGCACGAGCTACACCGTTGATTTTGTCGTATTGCCCATGGAGACCTCCACAGGGGAGCATTCTCCAATCATCCTGGGACGACCATTCCTTGCCTCTGCGAGGGTCGTTATTGACTACGGAACAGGAGAGATTCGCTTCCGTCCTGCTGACGAGGGCGAAGCAGTGATCACCGCACCCACTGCTGACCAGAGACCCGCACCTGATGCGACTTCACCTATCTTGGCTGACCCCGAGGACTATGATCTATATGAGGATATCAGAGAGACCTTCTTCATGACCGATGATGAGACCCGAGAATTCCTCTCTAAGGAGGAAAGCTCGGAAAGCATAGACCTTGGTGTTTCCGCTTCCTGTGATTGGCGATGTGTTGATGACATCCGCGGGATTTACACGATTGACACCATTGAGCGGAGGGCAGATATAGAGACTATACAGGACGAACATGCTCTGACTACTTCCACTGATGAGTCCGCTCCTGTCCATGTAGATACTGATGAGACTAAGGCCGAATTTGATTTTGTTGCTTTTCTTCAGAGATTCGGACCTTTTGATGAAAAAGATGATCCAGTTGAGATTATAGATGACGAACAGAGTTCGACTACTTCCACCGATGAGTTCGTGCCTTTTGGTTTTGACCTGGATGACTCCTCGCAGGATGACTCTGAGTACACTACTTCCGATGATGATGAGTTTATCCCATTTCACTTTGATACCAGCGAGACTCCCAAGGCCGGACCGAGTCACACTTCTTCCACTCACACGTCTGTGCCTTTACACCAGAGGACCGCCAAGGAGAACCTAGCCGTACTACTTCCATTGACCAGTTCGTCCCTTTCAGATTCAATTCCACTGAGGACCTTCACTGTGTCGACCCTGATCGGCTTTCGTCCACTATGGACCCCGATGTCGACCTGCATCACACCAGATCCATTCCTCAGCGGTCCCGCAAGAAGGTTCGCTTTCTACCTTCTTGACCATCTGTATATCCATCTCTATTGTATATTCACTTCTGTGTACCTCTGTTCTCTCTACCGTATTGCTCGTCCACCCATTCTCGTGTCTGCCTTGCTTAGGACGTACTTTGTCCTAAGTATAGGGGGGTGGACGAGCCGAGTGCTCTTTTGTCGTTCCGTCTGATCACTCCTGTTGTTGCCTATACTTAGGGCTTCTTTTACCCTAAGTATAGGGGGAGTGACGTGTACATCCTCACGATCTCTTCTCCATTCTTCCATCTTCATCTCTTTTCTTCTTTCTTCTTTTCCTCTATCTATCTTCATCTACCGAAAAGGTGCCGCCCTTGTAGACAGTTTTCTATACTTAGGACGTACTTTGTCCTAAGTATAGGGGGGTTGGCACCCCGAGTTTCTCTATTCTTTTCGATCCTCTCCATTGTCTCCTCTTCTTGTCTATACTTAGGGATATCTTACCCTAAGTATAGGGGGAGACAACCTGAGTACGATCTGTTCATTCCCACCCTTGACCCTCCCTGCTTTGTGTACAGTCTGCTATACTTAGGATTATTTGATCCTAAGTATAGGGGGGACGGTCAACTTCTCATTGATTCATTCATTTATTCTTTAGATCTTCCTATACTCAGTACGAGTTATGTCTTCTCTTTTCTCCTCTGATCTATGAGGACATAGCTCAAGCTAAGTATAGGGGGGTCGTATATACTACGTATATACTTTAGCCATAACTCGTACTTTCGTATTTTCTTAATAATATGGCTAAAAATTCTTTAAAATTCATTAAAAATCCTTAATAAAAAGATGTGATTATTCCTCAAATTCTTTTTGTATTTACTGATTAATAAATCAGGTGGAAATGTTTTTTGCAAAATGTTTGAAAAATAGTTTGAAAATCTTTGTGAACATCTATTGAAAACTATTTTGAAAATATTTTGTTTCGTGTTTTCAACCTGTTGTAAAAATGTGTGGTTTGTAAAACTTCTTTTCTTTGTGTGAAATAAAATGTTTGAAAAATGATTTGCAAAATGGTTTGAAAAATGGTTGCAAAAATGATTTGAAAAACCTATATATACTGTTTTGAAAACCTTTGCAAAATGATTTTCAAATGTGTGTAAAATGTCTGTAAAAACTATTTTGGACTATAGTTTTCAAAAATTGTGTGCAAATTGTTTTCAAATAAGTTTGAGGAATATACACATCACACCAAAATCTACTATATATATATGTATATAAAATTGACCACTTACCCTTGTAAATTCTTAAAATCCACTTCTTGTATATATAAAGAAGCACTCCCGTGTACATAGTTTTCACCTAGTTTTTAGCCAAAAGCTTTTTGTTTTCAAAAATTCCCAAAAACATTTGCAAAATTAAAATCCAAAAACATTTGAAAAATCTTTTTGAAAAATACAAAAAAATGCATCTGCATCTGCATCATCATCATCTTTTCAAAAAATCCATAAAAAGTTCAAAATCTTGAAAATTGCATCACAAAAATATTTTCTGCATTGCATTGCATAGCATTCGCATTTTTCGGATTGAGTTTGATAGTTGAACAAGTCTAAGTAAAATCCGAAGATTGGAGCTTGATTGGACCTTATAATCTACCTAATAACAGGAACCTTATAGGAACTGGGTTTGAGGTACTTCAGGTCTAGTTGACTTAATTCTTTGAGGATCACGGGACTTGGTTCAATGGATTCTTGACTGCCTAAGTAGAGTATTTCGGAGCACACGCACGACTCTTGTTGATAATGACCTAACTTGGACACTTGCACCTTTCACATGGCTCAACTCAGTTGGAGTGGTGAGGGGATTGGATTTGCCGGTATGAGACGCACACAAGTGGAAACACTTGTCCTCCTCTAGGGAGGGAAGTGCACCCCAACCCATCCAGTGATTAGGAAGTCTAAAGACAGGAGGCTGTGGGTTGCGATAAAGCTTCAAAAGAGGGATAGTCTACTGGCTCAAGAGGAAAAACTCCTTATGTAAATGCTGCTGTGAATAGAACTTCAAAAAAAAAAAAAGTTCAGGCATGTACAAAAATAAAAAGCCTGCAAAGTATGTACATATGTTGTAAAGTCAATAAGCAAGCTTGAGTTCCAAAGTCAAATATGTGAGCCTGCAGCTGGATGACTTGACTACACTGGTCTTGCATCCAAGGATAGGTAGCTACACTGGCTACCGTCCATTCTTCTCTTCACCCCCTCCTCTTGAGCTGGTTGCCACTTGAACTTAGAAGGGAATACCCCGCTCCTCGAGGATGGAGTTGCTGGATTGGGGAATCACTGGGTTGTCATACTGGAGAAGTCAGTTTCTTTGTCATTCTAGTTGGGGAGAGCCACCATCACTTACACTGTACAAGTCAGAATCATAGTCGTAGAGTTTGCGTATGAGTTGAGATATTTCTGACCTGGCTATTGAGGAGACTTGAGCAGAGTTTTGGGATTCTCAGGGACTGTTGGATTTCAAACACGGTTCTCATTAAGGTTCCGCCCGCACTAAAATTCCAAAGGTCCTATTTAAGCTCCAAACTTTGATTTTGTGAAGACAAGTTTGATGATTAAATTTAGTCCATCTTCCTTCTTTTTCTTTTCTTTGTTTTTCTTTTCTGCACTTATTGCATAAGTGTTTGCTAGGGACTAGCAAAGGCAAGTATAGGGGGATGATGAATCCACGTTTCATCATCTTTATTCTATCATTTTGGCCTTAAAAACCCTAGTAAATGCGTGTAAATAGGCGTAATTCATGCATTTTAGCATTCATGTATATATGTGTAAATATTGTATAAAATGCGGTTTTTAAAGCCAAAATAATAGAATAAAGAAAAGAAAAGAAAAAGAATAAAATATTGTAAATATTTTATGACCCAAAACCCCGAGACCTAGGCATCTTGATGAATAGGTCGACAAGGAATAAAGTAGGGGGAGATAAGGGCCAAAACACAGATAAAATACCTATACATTATATTTATTCTTTATTCCTTTTGGGACCTATTTTTGGTTCCACTTTTTATTCATCAAATAAAAGAAACTTTGTACAAGAAAGTTGTAGATAATTTAATAAAGAAAAATACAAAATTGATTTCACAGAAAAATAATGTACAGATAAAAAGTTATGGTCTGAATAAAAATCCAGAATGCCAACTTCCCAGACCCGTATCTCACAAACGGAAACTCCAAATGCAGCGTACTCACCTTTAATTGTATATAGAAGAAAATAATCTAATTAATGGTGGTGGTTTCGCAATTGGTGGAGCTACGGTTTGAAAGTTGACTTTTGGACCCTCATTGTATACTTGTACATATTAAAATATTCAATTTATTATTTATCTATTATTTTTATAATTTTATATTTTTATAATGTTGTAAATAATACTTATAATAATTATGTGCATTAAAATCAGAATAAAAACATAAATAAAATACAAATAAAAATACTTGTATATATTATAATACATAGGTATAATACAGGTAGCGATACCTATACAAATAATACTTTCATTTTATTAAGTGTATAAAATATATCAGAAAATTAAAATAAAAATATATTTGTGTATATAAAAGTATTTTATAATTTTAGAAAATAAAAACCAAAATAAAATAAATTAAAAATACCTAAATAAAAATAAAATACTTAAATATACAGATATACGATACCTATAGGGGTATAAATGCAAACTTGTAAAAATATGAATCATAAAAATAATTAAAAATCATAATAAATTAATTCATAAAATAATAAACATTTTTCATTTTATAATAAAAAATCAATAAAATCATCTTCTATTTTTAATAGATTTTATAAGTATTTTTTTCCTGCGGATTTTCCTGGTTGGTCCACGTGGACCAACCAGGTGGCTGGAAAGTTGACCCACTGGTCAACTTCCTGGCCTCCTCCTGCAGCGTGTCAGAATGACATTTCGCCTCTTTTCTCGAATTTTCGCCGCTTGTGCGTTGCTCGAGAGAAGATGGTTTCTTCACGAAAGTTGTACCTGGTACAACTGTCATCCGCGCCCTTAGCTCTCCTCGAGCGTTGGACCATCGAGCCACCCGTGATCCCTCCTCGAAAGTGGCCCCTCGCCATGTTTCAAAAACCGCCCAGCCACCTCCTTTTCAATTTGAACCCATTTTGACCCCTTTTCTCCCGCTCTTGGTGAAGCTCCGGACTGGATGAGGTGACAGCTCGTCCTCCAGCTCATCGGAGGCAAGATTAGAGGTTGAATCGGTGCTTCCAACCATCTCCGGCGAACTTCGCCGTGAGGTACAACCTTGGGTCTCCAACCCCCGAGGTACATTCTTTTTCTTTGTTTTTCTTGCTTTCTGTTATTTACCTTTAGCTTTAGATTAGATTGCCATCCTCCTTTTCGACCGACACCCTTCGATCGCCCACCACTCCATCTCGCCGGAGCTTGCTCCGGCGAGCCCCCATCTTGCCGTGTCCGCCTCATTCCATCCCCTGGTGGCTGCGGCATTTTGCCCGCGGTCGCCCCTAATCCTTTTTGCAGGTATCCCGCGCTGAAGAGCACCATCTGGAGAGGATCTTGCGCCGCCGGAGGAGCACGCCGGCGCCGCCACGTCCGCGCGCACCCCACCTGTCCCGCGCAAGAACAGAAACGAGGGGGAGGGGGGCAAGCACAGCTGCCGTTCATCCGCCCCCCCCCCCTTTTGATCTCAGCCGCCCATGGCCCAGGGGAGCCCACCGTTGATCATCCTTAGTCCCTGTCCATCCGGGCTGCCACGTGGATAAGTGGGGGGTTTTGCATCCAAACCCCCCACGTTTTTGTGTAATGATCAGAACTCCCTAATCTTTCCTCTGCAGTTGACTATTTTTTGTAAAGTTTATAATTAGACCCCCCGGATTTTGAGATTTTGCAGTTTGCCCTTGGCCAGGCGCGTGCCCAGCACGCGCGTCTTGGCGCTTTTGCAGTTCACCCCCGGGGTTTTTGTCTATTGCTGTTCACATCCAAAACACTTAGTTGTAATATAAAACGTTTGGAAAGTTTGCACCTCAGCCCCGCAGTTTCGTATTTTTGCTTGCATACCCCTTCCAGGTGCGCGTGCAAGTCACGCGCACCCTGGGATTTTTTTTGCATAGGCACCCCTGCGGGTTGGGAAATTTACATGCGGTCCATAAACCTCTGAATTACGTTATATATTTTTGTAGCAAATTGCAGATTGGCCCTTTAACTTTCTGAAAATTACGCATATGCCCCTGCGAATGTGGATGTTCTTTTTGCTTCTTGAATTTTTGCATACATCTACAAAACCCAAAAAAAAAATCTACAAAAATTAACTTAAGCCTCTGTTGCATAGTAGATTAACGCTATATTTTTATTTTTTAAAAATATTGCATTTTATTATTTATAAAAATTCAAAAATAGCCATTTTCAGCACTGTTTGCATTAGAAAATCACTAAAAAATATCAAAACACTCCAGAAAAATCCCAAAAAAATATATTTTGTTCCTTTTAGTGTGTTTTAATTTCAGACAAAAATCATTAAAAAATATAAAACCAAACTCTAAAAAATTGTAAAACTCTAAAAACCTTCATAAAAATTTATAAAATCCTTAAAAAACCCAAAAATAGTGTTTTCTTTTCCTGAATTTTCTTTGTTTTATTATCTTTCATTGAAAATTAATTTGGGGAATTTTTGTCACTGATTTCTATTTTATTTCTCCATTTTAAGTTTCAGTCTTGCATTTTCTCTACTGTTTTCTTTATTTTGCTAATTAAAAATACCAAAAACATTTTAAAAATTACCCAAAAATCACAAAAACAGTAAAAAAGCATAAAAAGACTAAAAAGACTTTATTTGCTAATTTTTGGATATTTTTATCTATTTTGATAAATACCTCTTTGTCTCTTTTATTACATTGTCTCTATTTTCCAATATTGAAAAAGAAAATATAAAAAAATATAAAATACAAAAAGAAAATATAAAATCAGTAAATTAAAAATCAAAATACAAAAATATAAAATTAAAAATCAAATAAAAATTATAAAAATTAAAAACCCACAAAAAAAATTAGCATCATAGACTCTTGATCACATACACACGCATTTTTGAGCACTTGTGCCCCGTTCTACCTGTCTGCTCCCTGTGTTCGACCTCTACAATACTTGCACCTATACACATCTTGTTGTAGAGTTATAATAAATTTTAACTCCGCACATTTATTTTCATTGCTTGATTTATTTGTCGTGGGTTAATTGTTGTTTGAATTTCAGATTTCGTTGGAGGTCAAATCAGCGACTGTTGATTCGCCTTGTGAGTCAACACGACCTCACCGATTTTTGGGTTAAACAAGTGGGTGCGGTGATCACTGCTTCGCCCTCGTCAGCAGGACGGAAGCGAATCTCTCCTGATCCGTAATCGATAACGACCCTCGCAGAGGCGAGGAATGGTCGTCCCAGGATGATTGGAGAGTGCTCCCCTGTGGAGATCTCCATGGGCAAGACGACAAAATCAACGGTGTAGCTCATGCCCTGAATCGAGATGACGGCGTTTTCAAGGATACCCTTCGGCCTCTTGATAGATCCATCAGCAAACTGAATGATCATCCTGGTTTTCTTGAGAGGCCCTAAGTGAAGAGACTGTACCAGCGAGAAGGGTAATATGCTAATCGAAGCACCGCCGTCTAGGAGAGTGTGATCACATGTGTGGTCAGAGATTGTGCCGCTAATGAAAGGTGTGGCAGTGTTCCTCTTCTTGGGAATGTGACGATGAGTGATGGCGTGGGCAGTGGCCATGGTCAAGATATGACGCTCAGATCTGCTCCTCCGCTTTCTCTTCTTGGGAAGAGAAGCAGATAAATCTGTCATGGCCTGCTGAAGTGGGGCACGGATGATCTTATGTATGGTGGCCACCACTTCGGGTCCAGTCAGCATTTTTTTGAATTTTTGGACCTCCTCCATACAAGGGAGAAGGTCGGAATTAGCATATACACGAGGCTTGCCAAGAGCAGTCTGTACAGCGGCATCCTCGGGGTCAAAGGTGGGACAAGGTGTGAAAGGATGTGTGGTCAAAGAATCTGGCAAGTGGTACCTCTCCTCACAGTCTGGCTCGATCATGCGTCTCCCGAAATCTTTTTGTGTTTTTAAATTTTTCTCATTTTTTGTAATTTTGGTGATTGCAAGCTCTCATGGAAATCCTCGAGTGAACCCATATCATCAAATGGTGGTATATCATGGTCGCTGATGACCGCCCGAATGACTAAGGTAAAGGTGTAGAAAAATAGGTCGTTGCGACCTCAATCACTCAGACTAAGTCAATCAAGAAAAATCAACCACTCAGGACATGTAAAACTAATCAAGCACAAAAGAGAGCGGTCTCGCTATGAGATTAACCTGGTATAGCACCCAGGGTCGAACACAAGGAGCACGGATTGGCCAAAGGCCTACGAAGTAGTCAAAATGAAATAAAACACAGAGAAGATATTTTTAGTGATTTTTAATGATTTTTATATTTTTTTGAATTTTTAATATGTGAAGAAAATAAAAGAAAGTAAATATCAACACACTTCTACAATTTGTTTCACACACCAAAAATAAAGCAAAAATTCAAGAAAAAAGGTTTTTATGTTTTTTAAGTTTTTAAGTGTTTTTGGTGAATTTTTGGTAATTTTCTTTGGTATATTTTATTTTCTAAAAATCAAAAAGTGAGAGAAAGACAGGGTACTGTCCAGCCAGAACCAAAACCCTTAAATAAAATATCTAAGGATCACAAAAGGCTCTGGAGGTAATTTTCCTATATTCTAAATAAAATAAGGAAAATTTGGGCACCAGAATTATTGCTTTTGGATTTTTAGATTTTTTATTATAATTTTTATGGGTTTTTAAGGGTTTTTAAGTTTTTAGGGTTTTTACGCAATGAAAAATAGCCAAAATTGGCTAGAAAATCAAACAACACACAAACAACAGTAACTAAAATTTTTAGAATTTTTGGGGGTGATTTTATATTTTTTTGTGATTTTTCAAGTTAAACAGTAGCAAAAATAGGGGTTTTTGAATTTTTAAAAATAGCAAATAAAATCAAAAATATCCTCAAAAATTCATAAAAATTCTACACCATGGCAGGAGCCATGTGTCAAATTTTCATCGAATTTGGAGGTGATTTGATATTTTATTCAAAAATAAAGGAGGGGCACAGTGCATAGGGACCTAAGTGCAAATACCCAAAAGTTCTGGGGTCCTGGTGCAAAATACCCAAGAAATCACGCGCGTGGCGCGTGCCTGGGGCACTCAGGGACCTAAATGTAAGAAAAATAAGTTCCGAGGGCTTATTGGTAACAAGTACCAAAAGTCCAGGGGCTTATCTGCAAAATACCCAAAATAAAACGCACATGGGGAATTAAATCACGCACAGGGGCATAAATGCAAATAAAGAAAACTTTTTATTCAATCCGATAACATCCAGAACTACAGGGCTTAAGTCGCAAATAACCCAAAATATCACGTGTCGATGCACGTGTCTCACACAAACAGGGGCATAAATGCAAATACTGAAAAGCTCGAGGTCTAATGTGCAAATAACCCAACGTAAACAAAATACTCAAAATATTTACAGGACTGAAATGTAACACAAAAACTACAAGGGGGCCTAAGGTAATTTACCCCTTTTATTAAGTCGAACCGATGGATAAGCGCCACGTGGATAGATGGGCGGCTGAGAAGGGGGTGGCGCCCAGGTCTCCGGTCCTCGACTGTGATCCGACGGTCCAGGTGTTGCCACGTTACAGATCGAACGGTGGGCGGATGACGAGGCTGAGCTGCACTGGATCGACGGTGGAGATCGACCCTCGGATGGATCTGACGGTTGAAGCTGCTCCTCGAATGGACGTACGTGATTGGATCTGGAGCTCGGGGGTCAATCGGACGGAGGAGGAGGGTGATGGACGAACAGGGCTCCGGCGAACTTCGCCGGACTCGTGACGGCGCTGGTCTCCTCGTGGACGCTCGCTGAAGGTTGGAGAAGGAAGCTGCGATCCCTCCGCGTCTAATGGAGCCCTCCGATGGCCCAACCGATCCTCTGGGAGGTCCGGTGAGGTCGGCGGAGGTGGAGCAGCTGGTCCAAGTGGTCCAAGCCCTCAGATGGGCTTGGATAGACCTGCAAAGTATCCCAGCAAACTCGCGGGTCGAGGGCAAAGTGCCTCGACCCTGTTAGGCGTGGTGAAGGTGCATGGTGCGTCGGAATGGAGAGCTCCGGCGAAGGTGGTCGGCGAAGGAGCTCGATTCCCAGATCCTGTGCGATTTGGGTTGGGTGAATGGGTGAAGAAGATGCGGAGAAGTCTGGTGAAGATGATGGTCGGGTCGGAATGGCAGATGGGAGATCGGAGGTGGCTGGCGACGGCGGCGGAGCTACGCTACCAGTAAGCTAAAATTCGAAAGCTACGCTAATCTACGGCCTAAGAGATCTACCTGGGTGGTCGGAGAGACTGGGGAAGAGCAGGGGGTGCTCCTGGTCTTAGCCTCAAGGGTCGTCTCGGCCTGAGGCTCGGTGCTCACGCTAGCGGCGGAGCAACGGCGGCGACACACGCCGGATCAGTGGTTTCACCTCCTCGCCTCGCTGCAACAGGGGCGATCGCTTGCTGTCACTCTCACGGTGCCTCTGGAGTTCACTGGGAAGAAGGGGAAGGTCCAAAGATAAGGCGCGGAGGCGGCGGAGGTCGAGATATATATGGAGACAGGGCCGATTAGGGTTGGGTGGAGACGGCTATGGAAGGCGTGGATCCTTCGGCGAAGGATCTGGCGAGGATGTCGGATGATTGGCGAAGGATCCGGGCACGGGATTTGCGGAGGCGACAGGCTGGAGACGCGTGGAGAAATCGGCGAAGTCGGGTCGGGCGCGGGTCTCCCCAAAAGGAAAGAGTCCGCGGGGGAGTTGACCGGGGTCAACAATCCCCCGTGGACCATTCAGGAGCTGCCACGTATTTGATTTTTTTGTTTATTTATTTTAAGGCAGAAAATGGCCGAATTAAGAAAAACTTAAAACATGAAATATTTTTCTTTTATTTTTTTCTATTTTTGGTGATTTTTAATTAATTTTTGGAAATAAGAATAAGGTATGTACATTATAGGTCTATACATAGGTATATGTACAAGATGTTTTTGTATTTTTAATTTTGTAATTTTTATTTGATTTTTGTTTTGTTTCTTTTTATTTATTTTATTTACAAAATATAATCTAGAATATTTACAAAAAGTTTTAGAAATAAATAAATTTATTTACAAGGTGAAATAGCTAAGGAAGGTGGTATATGTACATGGTAAAAAGATATTTTTGGATTTTTGATTTTTAATTTTTATTTTGTTTTTAATAGCTTTTACAAAATATATATACAAATATTTACAACATATTTTTGGGTGAGGAAAATATATAGTTTTATTTATTTACAAATATATACATATGTGAGCCCCTATCTCCCTCTACTTGGCTTTTATGCGGTCAGGCCCATGCTGAGCCCTCCCTTGGGTTAGGTTGCTCAATATTTATTCTAAATATTTCCCTCTTTTTCTTTTTACTCTTTATTCTTTTATTTTTGCACAAAAACATGCTAATTATCTATTTTTACAAAGATGCATGCTTTTGCTAATTAATCCTATTTGCACATATCTACATGCATTTGCATAAGTTTTTGTAGCTAAAATATAAGAATAAAGAGTGATGAATGGGTATTCATCACCCCCCTATACTATACTTTGCTAGTCCCTTAGCAAACACTTATTTGAAAAAGAAGTGAAAAAGAAAGAAAAAGAAAAAGAAAAAGAGGATGTACATGGATCAAGATTGAATTATTAAACTTTCCTTCATTAATTTGAAATATGGAGCTCGATCAGATCTTTGGATTATTAATGTGTCGGAACCTTATTCAGACTTAAGCTTAAAACCTAACAGCCTCTAAGTTCCACTACTCTATAACCAAGACTCCTCAATGCTCCGGATCAGAACAAGTCATCAATCACAAACCCTTAAGACCATGAATCTTTTCTTGTCCTGTGAAAGTGAGGTCTAAGCTCTCCACCTCAGAAATGGCAACTTGACAACCCTCCCCAACAAGGTAACTCTATGACCTCAATCTGGCCACTCTTTCCTCGAGGAGCGGGGTATTCCCTTCTAAGTTCAAGTACAACCGGCTCAAGAAGAGGGGGAAGAAGAGAATGGGTCAAGGCCAGTGTAGCCAAGTACCCTTGGGAGCCTGACCAGTGTAGCCAAGTCTCCCTGCTGCAAGCTACAACAGGTGGATCATGAAACCAAGCTTTGCTTATTGCACTTATATACATACTCCGGTGGGATTATCATTTTCTCTCAGACCCACCATTTTTTTGGAGTTCTTTTCTTTTTGCACTTTTTTTTTCGAGTGCATCTATACAACATGTACATGTGCAGCATATATACAAGGAGTTTTTCCTCTTGAGCCAGTAGACTATCCCTCTTTTGAAGCTTTATTGCAACCCACAACTCCCGTCGTTAGACCTCATGGCAACCAGACCAAGTTGAGACGCACTTCCTTCACTAAATGAAGAAGAGAGGTTCCGCCTAGAAGTACTACCCTCATATGCTACCCCAAGCCAAGGAAGACTGCCTCCTCACCACCTCATCCGTAAAGAGCTCGGTGCATAGTGCGGTTGTCCAAGTAAAGCCATAATCTATATGAGTCATGTGTTGTTGTTAAGTGCTCTACTTAGGCTCATTGAGATGACATGTGATCATAGCCTAATGGACTCAAAGAATTAAGTCACCATGGACCTGAAAAGCCTTAAACCTAAGCCCTGTAAGGTTCCTCTTAGAATTAGGTGGATTAAGATCTTAATCAAGCTCCATTTCTCAATTTGATTCCAGGCTAGTTTAAATATCAACTATCATCCAGAAAAACTATATACATATGTACAAAAAGATGCTTATTTACACAAATTTTACAACCATGCAAAATTTTTGAAAAATGTTTTGAAATCATGAGTGATGATGCATGAAGTGCAAGTTTTGCAAAAAGAAATTTACACACATTTACACAAGATTTTTGCAAACTTTTGAATTTCAAAACATTTTGGAAAAATTTTGTACTATATACATAGTTTTGATACAAAAATATTTACAAATTTTACACACAAAAGATTTTTGAAATCATTTTTACAAAAATAATTTGTACACTAGCTATGTATGTGCAAATAAAAGAAGATTATGTACATGAAAAATTTTTAATTTTTGTGGTTTTTAGCCATTTTTATTTATTAACACACTCACACAAAGTACGAGTTATGGCTAAAGTATATATGAAATATATACACACCCCCCTATACTTAGCTCGAACGATGTCCTCAGAGTCAAGAGCGATGAAGAAGACATAACTCGTGCTATGTATAGGGAAGCGAAAAGAAAGTCTATACAAAAGGAGATGAAAAAGTCAAGAGGGACTCGGGTCTTCCCCCTATACTTAGGATCAAATAATCCTAAGTATAGCAGGCTGTACACGAAAGGAAAAACCGAGTGGAGAATGTACAGGGTCTACCCCCCTATACTTAGGGTAAGATATCCCTAAGTATAGGCAGCTAAACAAGGATAGACAGAAACAAAAAGAAATACCCGAAAGGTCTCACATCCCCCCTATACTTAGGGTAAAGTGCACCCTAAGTATAGCATAATCACAAGATGAAGAAAGGGATCTGGGACTAAGGAATGTGGTGATATGGACATCTGGATCTATATACAGCGGAGGATCAGTAAGGCTCAGGCGTGAGATGCATTAGATGTGAGTCAAAGACCACATCTCACGCAAAATGAATAGGGGCAAGATCAGCGACCCGCGGCTCATGATCTAGAAATGGCTTGAGCCGCTGGCCGTTCACTCGGAAGGTACTCTCAGAAGACAACTCAGATATGTCGATGCTACCGTTGTCGTGTACCTTCCGAACCAGATAAGGTCCTTTCCATTTGCTCTGTAGCTTCCCTGGAAATAATCTAAGCCTCGCATCAAACAACCATACTCTCTGTCCAATCTCAAAATGCTTGTGGCTGATATGAGAATCATGCCACTCCTTGACTTTCTCCTTATAATGTAGGCTGTTTGAGAAAGCTGTATCTCTAAGCTCTTCCAAGGCGGCTAACTCTGCCCTCCTCTGGTCTCCTTCACCATCTGGATCCATAAGAATATCTGTAACTGCCCAAAGTGACTTGTGCCTCAACTCAACAGGTAAATGGCACGGCTTGCCATATACGAGGCGAAAGGGAGATGTGCCCAAAGGTGTCTTGAAAGACGTCCTATATGCCCACAAGACCGAGTCCAATAGCTGTGACCAATCCTTTCGGTCAGGGCGGACGACTTTCTGCAGAATAGTCTTGATCTCCCTATTCGACACTTCGGCTAGACCATTCGTCTGTGGATGGTATGGTGTAGCAACACGATGGTCTATGCCGAACTCGCTAGCAAGTGCCTTCACCTGGTCGTTGATGAAGTGAGATCCCCCATCAGAAATCAGAACTCGTGGAACCCCGAACCGCGTGATGATATGCTTCCTCAAAAATCTGCAAACTGTCCTCGCATCAGCGGCTCGGGCGGGGATAGCCTCCACCCAACGACTCACATAGTCTACGGCCAACAGAATGTACTCAAATCCCTGACTCTTGGGGAATGGACCCATGAAATCGATGCCCCATGCGTCAAAAACCTCACAGAAGTGAATGGGCTGCATCGGCATCATATCACGCTGTCCACAAGTGCCCATCCTCTGACAGTCAGTACACCTCTTCACGAACTCATCAGAGTCCTTGAAGAGGGTAGGCCACCACAAGCCGGATTGGAGCACTTTCTGTGCCGTTCTCCTCCCAAAATGATGTCCTCCTGCCTCAAGCTTGTGGCAGTAAGTGAGGACACTATGATGTTCCTCCTGAGGAATACACCGACGCCAGACGCTGTCCCCTCCCTCGTGGTAAAGGATGGGATCCTCCCAATGGTAAGACTTGGCCTTCGCTAGGAAGGTCTCACGCCTCTGCCTGGGCCAATCTTGTGGGACTTTCCCAGCAACGAGAAAGTTCACTATATCGGCATACCACGGGAGTGAGGCGATAGCAAGGATCGCCTCATCTGGGAAGGTATCTCTAATGGGATCAATCTGCTCAGAATCCTCAGGTTGCTCTAATCGGGAGAGATGATCCGCCACTACATTCTTGACTCCAGGCTTATCCTTGATCTCAATGTCGAACTCCTGAAGTAGAAGGATCCATCTAGTAAGTCTGGCCTTGGCATCCTTCTTTGACATGAGGTACCGGATGGCGGTGTGGTCAGTATATAAAGTCACTCTAGATCCAATGATATACGATCTGAACTTATCTAGGGCAAACACTACTGCTAGCATCTCCTTCTCTGTGACCGTATAATTCCGCTGGGCGGAATCCAATGTGCGGCTAGCATAATGTATGGCAAACGGAACTCCATCCCTCCTCTGTCCCAGCACTGCCCCTACGGCAAAATCGGAGGCGTCCGTCATGATCTCGAAGGGAAGAGACCAATCGGGTGGCTGAAGGACAGGAGCCTCAATAACACACTGTTGGAGAGTCTCAAAGGATGAAAGACACTTATCATCGACAAGGAACTCAGTGTCTTTCGTCAAGAGGTCAGTCAACGGTCGGGCAATCTTGCTGAAATCATGAATGAATCTCCTATAAAAACCAACGTGCCCCAGAAATGACCGTAGCTGCTTCAAATTGGACGGCGGTGCGAGTTTTCTAATGACGTCAACCTTGGCCGGATCAACCTCCATGCCCCTGTTGGAGATGATGTGGCCAAGCACCGTCCCTTGAGTCACCATGAAGTGACTCTTCTCCCAAGACAGAACCAAACGGGTAGCAATACATCGCTGGAGCACTCGGTCTAGGCAGTCAAGACAGGAATCGAATCCGTCGCCGTAAACCGAGAAATCGTCCATGAAGACCTCCAAACACTCCCCCACCATGTCCGAAAAGATCGACAGCATGCATCTCTGAAAAGTCGCAGGGGCGTTGCATAACCCAAATGGCATGCGTCGAAAGGCGTACGTACCAAAGGGACAGGTAAAGGTAGTCTTCTCCTGATCCTCAGGAGCGATGGCCACCTGATTGTAGCCCGAGTACCCATCCAGGAAGCAATAATGGCTCTTCCCTGCCAGTCTCTCTATGATCTGATCAATAAAAGGCAGGGGAAAATGGTCCTTCTTGGTGGCCTGGTTGAGTCTCCTGTAGTCAACGCAGACCCGCCAAGAGGTGGGTACTCGTGTAGCAATCTCCTCTCCCGACTCACTGATCACAGTCGTGATGCCCGTCTTCTTGGGCACCACATGCAAGGGGCTAACCCACTTGGAGTCAGAAATGGGATAAATAAAATCTGCACTCCACCATTTTGATATTTCCTTCATGACAACCTCTCTTAGGTTGGGGTTCAGTCGCCGCTGGAACTCACGCGACGGCTTTGCCCCTTCCTCGAGATAGATATGGTGGGAGCACAACGAGGGACTAATCCCGTGGAGATCTGCTACGCTCCATCCAATTGCCTTGCGGTTCTTTTCAAGAACCCCCATCAGACGGGATTCTTGTTCTCCAGTCAGATCGGCAGAGATGATGACTGGGTACATCTCAGACTCTCCCGCAAGGAATCGATACTTTAGCGAAGTAGGGAGCGGCTTTAGCTCTGGACAGCTGGGTGCTGGCAAATCTGGCTTCTGAAGAAGATGTGTGTATGCTGACAATTCTGCCAAATCTGCCTGGGAAAATGATAAAGAACTCTCACAAACTGGATCTGGAGAAGGCGGGTCCTCTGCATTGTCTCTGATCTGCTCTGCCTCTACCTCCTCCTCATCTGTAGGCTCAAGTGGATCCAGGTCTGGTATCTGATCATCACAATCTGCCCAATCAGATTCTGAATCCGAGGGATCTGTATCAACTGCGGTGGCATCAGTACCACCGTAGAGTAGGGTGGCCTCAGTACCACCATCACTGAAAATTGTGTCGCGATCAAGGTCCGACTCTGCTGACTCAATAGTATCCTGAACCAGGGCTGTGCTCTCCAGGCTATCCTCTGCTCTCATCTGTGCATCAGTTGTGTCTGAATATGAGAGGATGGTCTGTGCTGCAGGATCTGCCCAAGCTGCCTCATCATCTGTGATCACAAAATCACAGTCCTGGTGAATGTCTGGCTCTGTATCTGTCAGATGTTCTGAATCTGTACTGCCCTCTGAGCGGGATCTATCTCTGGCTCTGTGATCCTTAACCGTCTCTATTTGTATACTCTCGCCCTGGACGCGAAAGAATACCTTCCCACTGTCATGGTCAGTCACCGCCTTGGCTGTGGCCAAGAACGGGCGACCGAGGATGATGGGGGAATCGGTCAACGAGTCAGGGGTCTCCATGTCCAGCACTACGAAGTCCACGGGGAATTGCAAACCCTGAATCGTGACGACAACGTCTCGCAACAACCCCTTTGGCCTCTTGACAGACCGATCAGCAAACTGAAGGTATGTCCTGCTCTGTCTAAGAGTGCCCAACTCTAAGTGGTTGAGAAGGGCTGCCGGAAGTAGGTTGATCGACGATCCGCTATCTAATAGAGTACGGTCGAACCTCTGCTCACTAATCTGACATCTGACATATGGGGCTCCTAAATCTGGCCTCTTGGTAGGCAGATGGTTCTGGATCGCGTAACACGTGGCTTTTGTCAACACATGAATCTCTGCGGTGTTGTTCCTCTTCTTCCTCCTGACCGTGGTCCTGTCTCTCAAGGATCGCTGAAGAAGAGGGATGTGCTGCAAAGCCTCATGGAGGGTCAGCTGGATATGAAATCGGTCTATCATGCTCTGGCTGAACTCCTCCAACTCTCTCTTTTTTGGATCTTTTTCTCTTTTCTTCCCCTTCCCCAACTCAAGGGCTCTAGGAAAGGGGATCACAGGGTCCTTCTCAGATGAAGGACTAGGAATAGGCCTAGACGGTTCGATGACCGGATCCTCACATACATCATTCACCACAGTGGGATCAGAAGAAACTAAACCTTTTCCTTTATTCAAAATAGAGTCCTGAGATACATTCATACGAGGAAAGACAACATCTCCATCAAAATGAATATTGGTGGCCTCAGTACCACCTCTAGCTGGCTCTACAACTAGACGTCTTGCGGCCTTAGTACCGCGGGCTGGCTCGGCTCTGCTGGTGGCGTCAGTACCACCTCCTCGATATGGTGAAGCGGCGGCCTCAGTACCGCCGGTGGAATCAGCATCTCGGGTGGCATCAGTACCACCGTCATCATCATGTGCGGCTTCAGTAACGCTCTCCTCTTCCTCATCTGGCGCTCTGGATGGATCCTCGCGTTGTCGCTCAGATGAGGCGCCGCCTGCTGGTCTTCTACCGCTCCTAAGTGTAACAAAATCAGCATCAAATAGATCCGACGACATATCATCAAATGAGTCACTAGGAGTGGTAGGCTCAGTGTGAACTACCTGCTCAGACTTCCTCTTCAAGCTATTCGGATTAGGCTCGATCTGTGCAGGGATGGCGGCCTTCCCTCTCATCAGGTCCCGCATCTCCTGGCGGAACTCGTCCATCTCCCGTCTAAATGTAGCCTGCTGCTCTGTGAAGATGCGGGCTAGATCATCCAAGGCGGGGCTCTCATGGGAGCCCGACGGGTTGCCTCTCTGGTAATGAGGCTGCTGGACCTGGTGCTGCTGCGGCTGAGAGGGGTAAGAGGAAGGATGCTGCTGCTGGTGAGCTTGCTGCTCACGTCTCCAATTCTGTCCCTGCTGCTGGTAGGGACGAGGTACGAAGGATGATGGCTGGTGTGGCTGGTATGCTGGGGGTTGCTGGTGATCTCTCTGCTGGGAGTAATGCCCTCCCTGACCGGCTGGCTGCTGTTGGAACTGGTTACCCCCATTCCCCCACCTGAATCCGGGATGGTCTCGTCGGATTCCAGGTTGAGGACAGTCATACCAAATCCCGTTGACATCCATCAACGGCTCTGCATCGAAGGGGTCTGGCGGCAGTACTGCCAGAGGCTGATCCGGCTGATATACCACCATCTGTAAGTCTGGAGATGGTGGTGACTGGTAAGAGGGCTGCTGCTGCTGGTACGGCTCCGCCTGTACAAGGTGAACTTGTCTAGGCTGCTGCAAGGAGCTGGAGCGCTGGGACGAGCTGCGGCTGCCGCCGAAATCGCCTCGCGACTGAAGACGGGGCTGAGAAGCCGTCTGTGCCTCCTGAAGACACAAGAGATGGGTCTTCATGTCGCTCAGAGTTTGTGCCATCTGCTCCATCTGAGTTATGCCCTGGCACTGCTTCTTCTCTATTATTTCCATGCGGTCCAATTTCTCGCTGATAATCCCCATGTCCGCAACGGCCGACTCTGCCTGTGCGGCTGCAACTGTGGACGAACTGGATGGACCTGCATCAACCCGTGCTATCCGCTGGTACTGCACGGGTCCTGGCGGCTGCTGAGATCTCTGTGTGTACAACCGAGTCTGTGACATCACCATGTAATTTTCGGCCATCTCCTCGTAAATGGCCCAGACTTGGTCGTGGTCCTTGGCAAAGTAGGACCCGCCGCAAGAAGCATTCACCAGACCCTGAAGCTCTGGCGTCATCCCACTAAAGAAGCTCTGAACTAGGTTCGGCTTGGAAATGTCGTGGTGTGGGCATCTATCCAGAAGCTCTCTAAACCTCTCCCATGCCTCGTGAAACTGCTCGTTAGGGAGCATGGAGAAGTTGTTGATCAGGGCCCTCGCTGCATTCGTCCGCCCGAGTGGATAGTACTTGTTCAAGTACTCGGTGCGGAGCTGCTCCCAGGTGTAAACAAACTTCCCTAAATGCTTCAGCCAGGCGGCTGCTCTATCTGCCAGTGAAAAAGGGAAGTCCATCATCCGAATCGTATCCTGGTCCACATGACGGTCGTGGACAGTGCTGCAGATCATCAAAAACTCCTGGAGATGGAGGTGGGGCTCCTCAGTGGCAAGTCCGTGAAAATGAGGAAGCATCTGCAGGGTGTTTGGAGGGAACTTGAAATCCCCCACGATGGCAGGTACCACCACCCAATGGTGCATCAGTGTAGATCCGGGGTTGTGTAACTCCCGCATCGGTCTCGGTGGTCCCGCTGCTGCGGCGGCTGCCGCTGCGGCAGCTGCTGCTGCGGCTGCTGCCTCAGCATCAGCATCAGGAATGTCCTCAGGCTCGCTCTGATCTCTCACTTCTCTGAGTCGCTCCAGCTCCCTTCTCATCTCAATCATGAAAGCTCCCTGATCGCGTAGCTGCTTCTGTACTGTCTCTAATGATGCGATCAGGGTGGAGTTGATCGCTCCCTGGTCTAGTACAAAATGTTCGGGTTGGCGATCATCTGAACTGCCGGCTCCGGCCATAGTGACGTCTGCAAAATCAGATGAGCCCAATTCAGGTTCTGTCAAATCAATTCGTCTTTCCTCGGGCTCATGTCTCTCAGTAGCAAAAGAAAGGGGATCGAGGGGGAACAGGGTGGAATCGTACTCGGGCCCGGAGATCTGGTCTCGACTCTCACGGGCCAACCTAGATGGTGAAGTAGACGCGCCTGAAAGCGGTGCAGCCAAAGGCTGCCTAAGAGATCGTCTACCCATCATCTTGATCTGACGAGTTAGGCGGATGGGATCTGGAGAAAATATGATCGCAAAGCAAACCCCCGGTTCACCAACGCAACACAATCTGAAGACCGTGAAAGCTCGGTCAATTTATCTTGTCAATTTTATTTGGTGAACACACAGAATATCAGAGCACTTACGTGACCTGTTAGGATACCCGATGCTACTCCAACCGACTGGCCCGCACGGAAGAGTCGGTAGTCAGCTAGAAATAGCACCGGAGGGCTCTACCTAGGGTGCGGGTCACTCTCTCGTGCATCCAAACCATACAATGAGGGGGTTGCTCTCCCCAACATAAAATTTTTTAATGTGAGTGTCTTTTAGGGTCAATAGTGTTATCCAGTCCCAATTTTTTTATTTTTTTCTTTTTAATTTTTTTTCAAAATAAATACAAGCGGCCTAACGAATTTTCCGATTCTCCTGATTATTAAGTCAAAAACGGGGGAAGAAGTCGAAAAAGCCGATGCACGAGAAATCAATGATGCATGCAAAGTCAGAAAAGCATACCTGCCTCCAGCTCTCTACATGCAGAGTGATCCGCGCATAAAATAAAGACAGAAAAGTAAACTAAGCTATATGATGCAACGGTAAAAAGCCGAGTCCTAAGACAAGCAACTTCTATTGATCGTGAAGAACAATAGTTAGTTAACCGAATCGAGTTCGGAGTCCGATCTTGGGAGTCACTCGGTGCCCGCCACAACGGGTCCTGCCAGCGCTGTATGTGACTCCTAACGGCACGTGGTCTCAAATCCAATTAAACTAACTTTTTTAGTGAATTTTAGTAAGGTCTAATTACGTTCTATAGGAACAGATATTCTATTAAGTGTTGGGCCTTAGAAATCTTACGTCACAACCAACAAAGATCCTATGTCTAGGGGCTCGAGCAAAAACCGCGAAAAACCCGGAAAATGACAGTAAGAAAGAAAAAGAAAAGCCGCGAGAAAACCGCGAAAAACCGCGAGGTCCTAATGGGTCCCCCGAGCACACCGGTACTCGGCGAAACAGACCCGCTAAGTTACAAGTGTCCACAAATGTCCAAGTTCTAAATTATTACAAACAATATTGTTCTCTCTTAGAAAATAAAATTCTTCTTCTCTCTCCCTGCTCTTCTTCCCGTGCGGGTCCTCAAAAATAAACTCCAAGTTGTCCACGCAGTACCTCGCACAAAAATCAAAGAGAGAGAGTGTCAGAAAACAATGAAAATATAGAGAGACAATAGGGAAAAATGACTACAAAGCCGTGCTCCCCGGCAACGGCGCCATTCTGATGACCGCCCGAATGACTAAGGTAAAGGTGTAGAAAAATAGGTCGTTGCGACCTCAATCACTCAGACTAAGTCAATCAAGAAAAATCAACCACTCAGGACATGTAAAACTAATCAAGCACAAAAGAGAGCGGTCTCGCTATGAGATTAACCTGGTATAGCACCCAGGGTCGAACACAAGGAGCACGGATTGGTTAAAGGCCTACGAAGTAGTCAAAATGAAATAAAACACAGAGAAGATATTTTTAGTGATTTTTAATGATTTTTATTTTTTTTTGAATTTTTAATATGTGAAGAAAATAAAAGAAAGTAAATATCAACACACTTCTACAATTTGTTTCACACACCAAAAATAAAGCAAAAATTCAAGAAAAAAGGTTTTTATGTTTTTTAAGTTTTTAAGTGTTTTTGGTGAATTTTTGGTAATTTTCTTTGGTATATTTTATTTTCTAAAAATCAAAAAGTGAGAGAAAGACAGGGTACTGTCCAGCCAGAACCAAAACCCTTAAATAAAATATCTAAGGATCACAAAAGGCTCTGTAGGTAATTTTCTTATATTCTAAATAAAATAAGGAAAATTTGGGCACCAGAATTATTGCTTTTGGATTTTTAGATTATTTATTATAATTTTTATGGGTTTTTAAGGGTTTTTAAGTTTTTAGGGTTTTTACGCAATGAAAAATAGCCAAAATTGGCTAGAAAATCAAACAACACACAAACAACATTAACTAAAATTTTTAGAATTTTTGGGGGTGATTTTATATTTTTTTGTGATTTTTCAAGTTAAACAGTAGCAAAAATAGGGGTTTTTGAATTTTTAAAAATAGTAAATGAAATCAAAAATGTCCTCAAAAATTCATAAAAATTCTACACCATGGCAGGAGCCATGTGTCAAATTTTCATCGAATTTGGAGGTGATTTGATATTTTATTCAAAAATAAAGGAGGGGCACAGTGCACATGGACCTAAGTGCAAATACCCAAAAGTTCTGGGGTCCTGGTGCAAAATACCCAAGAAATCACGCGCGTGGCGCGTGCCTGGGGCACTCAGGGACCTAAATGTAAGAAAAATAAGTTTCGAGGGCTTATTGGTAACAAGTACCAAAAGTCCAGGGGCTTATCTACAAAATACCCAAAATAAAACGCACATGGGGAATTAAATCACGCACAGGGGCATAAATGCAAATAAAGAAAACTTTTTATTCAATCCGATAACATCCAGAACTACAGGGCTTAAGTCGCAAATAACCCAAAATATCACGTGTCGATGCACGTGTCTCACACAAACAGGGGCATAAATGCAAATACTGAAAAGCTCGAGGTCTAATGTGCAAATAACCCAACGTAAACAAAATACTCAAAATATTTACAGGACTGAAATGTAACACAAAAACTACAAGGGGGCCTAAGGTAATTTACCCCTTTTATTAAGTCGAACCGATGGATGAGCGCCACGTGGATAGATGGACGGCTGAGAAGGGGGTGGCGCCCAGGTCTCCGGTCCTCGACTGTGATCCGACGGTCCAGGTGCTGCCACGTTGCAGATCGAACGGTGGGCGGATGACGAGGCTGAGCTGCACTGGATCGACGGTGGAGATCGACCCTCGGATGGATCTGACGGTTGAAGCTGCTCCTCGAATGGACGTACGTGATTGGATCTGGAGCTCGGGGGTCAATCGGACGGCGGAGGAGGGTGATGGACGAACAGGGCTCCGGCGAACTTTGCCGGACTCGTGACGGCGCTGGTCTCCTCGTGGACGCTCGCTGAAGGTTGGAGAAGGAAGCTGCGATCCCTCCGCGTCTAATGGAGCCCTCCGATGGCCCAACCGATCCTCTGGGAGGTCCGGTGAGGTCGGCGGAGGTGGAGCAGCTGGTCCAAGTGGTCCAAGCCCTCAGATGGGCTTGGATAGACCTGCAAAGTATCCCAGCAAACTCGCGGGTCGAGGGCAAAGTGCCTCGACCCTGTTAGGCGTGGTGAAGGTGCATGGTGCGTCGGAATGGAGAGCTCCGGCGAAGGTGGTCGGCGAAGGAGCTCGATTCCCAGATCCTGTGCGATTTGGGTTGGGTGAATGGGTGAAGAAGATGCGGAGAAGTCTGGTGAAGATGATGGTCGGGTCGGAATGGCAGATGGGAGATCGGAGGTGGCTGGCGACGGCGGCGGAGCTACGCTACCAGTAAGCTAAAATTCGAAAGCTACGCTAATCTACGGCCTAAGAGATCTACCTGGGTGGTCGGAGAGACTGGGGAAGAGCAGGGGGTGCTCCTGGTCTTAGCCTCAAGGGTCGTCTCGGCCTGAGGCTCGGTGCTCACGCTAGCGGCGGAGCAACGGCGGCGACACACGCCGGATCAGTGGTTTCACCTCCTCGCCTCGCTGCAACAGGGGCGATCGCTTGCTGTCACTCTCACGGTGCCTCTAGAGTTCACTGGGAAGAAGGGGAAGGTCCAAAGATAAGGCGCGGAGGCGGCGGAGGTCGAGATATATATGGAGACAGGGCCGATTAGGGTTGGGTGGAGACGGCTATGGAAGGCGTGGATCCTTCGGCGAAGGATCTGGCGAGGATGTCGGATGATTGGCGAAGGATCCGGGCACGGGATTTGCGGAGGCGACAGGCTGGAGACGCGTGGAGAAATCGGCGAAGTCGGGTCGGGCGCGGGTCTCCCCAAAAGGAAAGAGTCCGCGGGGGAGTTGACCGGGGTCAACAATCCCCCGTGGACCATTCAGGAGCTGCCACGTATTTGATTTTTTTGTTTATTTATTTTAAGGCAGAAAATGGCCGAATTAAGAAAAACTTAAAACATGAAATATTTTTCTTTTCTTTTTTTCTATTTTTTGGTGATTTTTAATTAATTTTTGGAAATAAGAATAAGGTATGTACATTATAGGTCTATACATAGGTATATGTACAAGATGTTTTTGTATTTTTAATTTTGTAATTTTTATTTGATTTTTGTTTTGTTTCTTTTTATTTATTTTATTTACAAAATATAATCTAGAATATATACAAAAAGTTTTAGAAATAAATAAATTTATTTACAAGGTGAAATAGCTAAGGAAGGTGGTATATGTACATGGTAAAAAGATATTTTTGGATTTTTGATTTTTAATTTTTATTTTGTTTTTAATAGCTTTTACAAAATATATATACAAATATTTACAACATATTTTTGGGTGAGGAAAATATATAGTTTTATTTATTTACAAATATATACATATGTGAGCCCCTATCTCCCTCTACTTGGCTTTTATGCGGTCAGGCCCATGCTGAGCCCTCCCTTGGGTTAGGTTGCTCAATATTTATTCTAAATATTTCCCTCTTTTTCTTTTTACTCTTTATTCTTTTATTTTTGCACAAAAACATGCTAATTATCTATTTTTACAAAGATGCATGCTTTTGCTAATTAATCCTATTTGCACATATCTACATGCATTTGCATAAGTTTTTGTAGCTAAAATATAAGAATAAAGAGTGATGAATGGGTATTCATCAGTCGCTCTTATTGGTACTAGTGAGGTGGTCAATCCTCTGTCTCATATGATCCATCATCTGGGTCAAGTGCTCAAGGGTGGACTCCATGAAAGGTGACTCCAACAGCTCGGCCTCGGGTGGATGTGAAGGTGGAGAATACGGAAGTGGAGGTGGGTGTGGATAGAAATCCGAGGTCTGATACTGTGGCTGAGGCAGATATGTACAAAAGTCAGGAGCAAAGTCCTCCTGGAAAAAAGGAGGTGGATCGGCTGGAGTGCACGAATGATCCGCAAAGTCCGGATAGAATACGCTCCAGTCGGCCATCTTGAAAACAAAAGGAAAATGATCGGGAGAGCACCATGGTCAAGTCAAGAGAGTAGAAAAGAAGGCGCAAATGCGCAGGGATGATCTAGGACACACGCAAAACAATCACAAGTAAAAATGAAAATAAGACAAACCCTCAATTCACCTACTCAACTCGGTGAAGACCACAAATGCGGTCTTTTTATCTTGTCTGTTTTAGAGTTAGGTGAGACGTCAAAGAGTTTCACACACACTTAGGGGGCTTGATGGGATTTGGGCACTAATCCTTAGCGTGTGCGCGAGCAGGTAAAACGAAGACAATGAGGGGATTACTCGCCCCAATACAAGATTTTCCTTTTGATCGGTTTTAGGGTCGAGTAAAATTAGCAGTCCCAATTTTATTGGTTATCACTTTTTTTGGATTTTTAATAAGAAATGCACGCGCCTAACGAGGATTCAATTCCTTTAAGATCCTAGGTTGGCAAAATCAGAGGTAGAGAGGCGGGAAAGCAATGCAAGCGATCAAAACAATGATGGATGCTAAAGAGTAAATGCTCACCTTGCCTCCAGCGCTCTACATGCAAGGATGCTCAACAGAATTGAAACCTATCTATATGCACATGCAAAAGCCGATGAAATCGCCCTAAGTTCAGAAACTGCTATTAGCGGGAAGCACCACAAGTTGACCGCCAATCCTCAACCCTAGAGTCCGGTCTAGGCTCACCCCTCCTCTGCTCAACAAATTGAGGGTAGGAGAAAGCGCTTTGCGTGGAGAGCTCGCGACGCGACGGATTGAAGGTGATGATCAACTGTTTATAATTTGACTAAGTCCAAACGAAACTATAGGCACATGCAAGGGAGATTAATGTGTTTGGACCTAATCTATCGCAAGCAATCCTAAAAGCTAAGGGCTCAATCACACAAAAGAAATGAAAAATAAAACCGGAAAACAAAATAAAAATAAAAATAAAAAAAATGCGATGAAAAGTCGACAAAACCGCGGTGAGCCCCCAAGTGGACAATCACTTGGAAATTAGGCTCGAATGTCCAAGTTCGGGGGTACCTGTATTATTACAAATAATAGTGGTCCCTCTCTCACTTAAAATTACAACAATAAATGCGGGAAATAAATTCTACAACTAGAGGTGGAGCTCGGTCTTCAAAAATCTCTCCTTGTCTCCTCGGTGCTAAGCGGGCAGAAGCCGGCTTCACGTGGGTGTGTAAGCGCCTAGGGTGGAGCGCCTCCCTCGATCCGCGGTTCCTCGCACAAAGTCAACAAAAGAGAAGGTTAGACCGATCAAGAGTTATATCAAAAATAAAGAAAATAAAATAGCGAAAAATAAAAGCCGCGAAATAGACAATCAATCAAAAACACAAACAAGACCCGAACTACGCGCTGTTGCTCCCCGGCAACGGCGCCATTTGATAACTCGAGTTTGGCGAGGGTCAAAATCCGACGGCTGCTGCTCTGATCCAAGAACACCCTTGATCGAACGGTGGTGAGACGCTGCTGAAGAACAGAGAAGAACGCCGCGGTGGCGAACTTCTCAAGCCTCGCAGCGCCTCATCCGCGGCATTTGGGGCTCCAAAACGGGCTGGTAAAGCTCCTGCAGGTGTCGACAACTCGTCTGGGCGTCAAAAATGGTCGGCGTCCCTTGGAGTGCTCCGACGGCGGTGGCGACGCGAAGCAGCCCCAGGTGTTTCCGGCTGCCTCCAAAAATGCCCAAAACGTCACTATGCTCCAAATCCTGCAAGGAACAAGTGAGAAAGGTCACGGGTAAAGTGCCGTGACCTTCGAGAGGAGAGATAGAGGGAGAGGCCGTGAGTTGAGGCTCACCGGAGGTAACTCCAGCGAGGAGCGGATGGGGTGGATGTGAGCGATTTGAAAGCAATAAAAACGGCTGGGATGAATGAAATGATTACGGGGAAACTACATGCGCAAGAAAAACACATAAAAATGCAATACCTCGAGGGTTTAGACCCGAGATAGGTACCTCACGGCGGACGCCGGAGATGGGGGTGGAAGCTCCTCCCGGCTCTCGCCTGGCCTTGCGCGAAGGAGCTGGAGATCCCCCTGTCACAGGGATCGATCCAGAGCTCCAAAGCAAGGGGCCAACTTGGGTCAAAAGGGTTCAAAAGGCAATGGAGGGAAAGAGGGGGTTTTTGAAAGAATGGCTCTGGAGCGAACTTCGAGGGCCGATCACGGGCGAAGGGAGAAGATCTTGGAGAATCCAAGTGGTCGGCGCGAATCCTGGATGTACAAGGTACAACTTTCATGAAGGAAGCGTCTTCAAAGGGTGAGAGACGCGCCCTCAAAAAATCCAAGAAGATGGCTACTCGCACATGTCCAGCGGTTTGTGACCTGGGTCACAGAGTTGACCCAAGGTCAACGGATGGCGTGGCCTGATTGGGCCACGTCATCCGCAAAAAGACAAAATTTAAATAGATACCTTGTAAATTAAATTAAAAATAGTAAATGATTTAATTAATTTTAGGTTATTTAATAAAAAATGTTTATTATTTTATGTAGTATTTTATTCCGATTTTTAATTATTTTTATGAGTTATATTTTTACAAGTTGCTTTTATACCCCTATATAGGTATATTATTCTATATAGTGTATTTTCTTATTTTTATTTTGTATTTTTATTTTTATTATTTTTATTTAGTATTTTCTAAAATTATAAAATACTTTTATATATATAAATATTTTTTTATTTTGTTTTATTGATATATTTTGTATAGTTAATAAAATAGAAGTGTATTTTATATAGGTATAAGTGTATGTATAATACCTATGTATCAAATATATACAAGTATTTTTATTTGAGCTTTAATGATGTTTTTATTCTGATTTTAATATTCACAATTATTATAAGTAATATTTACAACATTATAAAAATATAAAATTATAAAAATAATAAATAAATAATAAATTGAATATTTTAATATGTACAAGTATACAATAGGGGTCCAAAACTCAACTTTCAAACCGTAGCTCCGCCAAATACGAAACCACCACCATTAATTAGCTTATTTTCTTCTATATACAATTAAAGGTGAGTACGCTGCATTTGGAGTTTTTATTTGTGAGATACGGGTCTGGGAAGTTGGGATTCTGGATTTTTATTCAGATCATAACTTTTTATCTGTGTATTATTTTTCTGTGAAATCAATTTTGTATTTTTCTTTATAAAATTATCTACAACTTTCATGTACAAAGTTTCTTTATTTGATGCACAAAAAGTGGAACCACAAATAGGTCCCAAAATGAATAAAGAATGAATAGGTATTTGGACTGTGTTTTTGACCTTATCTCCCCCTACTTTATTCCTTGTCGACCTATTCATCAAGATGCCTAGGTCTCGGGGTTTCGGGTCATAAAATATTTACAATATTTTATTCTTTTTCTTTTCTTTTCTTTATTCTATAATTTTGATTTTAAAAACCGCATTTTATATAATATTTACACACATATGCATGAATGCTAAAATGCCTATATTAAGCCTATTTACACACATTTACTAGGGTTTTTAAGGCCAAAATGATAGAATAAAGATGATGAAACGTGGATTCATCAAGCAGTGTGCAAGGCGTGAAAACTCAGCATAGTCAGCAGGTAGGTGAGTTCTGACAAGTTGGAGGCGCAAGTAGGTATGATTTACCGAAGGGTCAATGAAAAAAGGGTCTTCATTGACCGATATGACCAATATGGACAAAACAAAAATTAAATCAGTATTAATTCAATAAAAAATATTAAATGATTTTATTAAATAAAATAAAAAACAAAAAATGTTTATTTTTATAAACCATTTTTAGTGTTTTTTTATTATTTTTACTACTTAATTGATTATGTGTTAATTTTAAAAAGTACATATATATGTGTATTTTTACCTATATTTTATATATTTAAATTTTATTTTGTATTTTTTAAATAATATAATATTTATGTATTTTATATATTTATAATATTATTATATACATATTTATTGATTTTTGTGGTATTTTTATGATTTTATTTCTGAGTATAAATAATTACATGCATGCATCTTATAGGTATATTATACCCATATATTTTAATGTAATATTTATTTTAATGTCTTTTTAACTATTTTAATTTGTATTTATGTTTTTAATATGTTTTATATAATATATAGAATTATTTAAAAATATAAATGGTAAAAATCTAAAGAATAAAATAACTGATTATTTGTACAATCACCCGCAGTACAATAGAATCCTAAAAGCTGGCTTTTGTATGTTAGCTCTATTTTAAATGAAACCATCTTCATTAGATGGATAATTTAATTTGAAATACAATAGAAGTGAGTTTGGTTTTATTTGAGTTGTATGGAGTAGACATTATTATGTGAAATTCGGTTTGCAGCTTTTTCACCTATGTGCATAAGTTGCATTGTGCATGATTTTTATTGGCTATTATTTTTATAATTTTCTATATATTATGTAGAAGTTTTATGTTTAAAACTTAATTATTTGAGGTGTGTTGTGTAAAAATGACTATATACTGAGTAAAAATTAGGATTTCTATAAAGTGTTCATGGACCTTATCTCCCAATACTTTATTCCTTGTTGAACTAGTCAATATTGGCATATTCTCGGAGTTTAGGATCATTTAGTATCTTTGATACTTCGTTTATTTTTTTCTTCTCATTTCTTTATTATTTAATTTTGGATTAACTAACAAGTATTAATGCACTAAGTACAGATGAATATTGAGTGTTAATTTGTACAAGTTAGCAGTATTTTCAAGTGTTTTGCTTGAGATTTAAATATAAAATGAAAGAATAAAGGTAGATGAGTGGTTATTCATCAACCCGCATACTTACCTTTGTTAGTCCCTAACAAACACTTATCAAAAGAATAAGTGATGCAAAAGAGAAAATAAAGAAAGGAAAAATAAAGAACTTCGAATGATAATGTTTTTTAAACTTATCTTCATAAAATCAAAGTTTGGAGCTCAGTAAGACCTTTAGATTATTAGTTTGTTCGAAACCTTATTGGGAATAGGATATAGAACTTAACAAACATCGAGTTCCACAATCCTCTGTTCATGTCGCGTCAATAGCCAGGTCGTAGTAAGTACACAAACCCTTATGGGTATGAGTCTTACTTGTACAAGGTATGTGAATGTAGCTCTTCTCATTAGAAATGGCAAGAAACCGTCTTCCTCAGTAAGGTAGCCCTAATTCCCCAATCTAGTTATTCTTTCCTCGAGGATCGGATTATTTCCTTCTAAGTTCTAGTACAACTGGCTCAAGAAGAGGGGGTAGAGATGAATAATGGATTGTGACCAGTGTAGTCGCATTTCTTGTGGAGCTTGACCAATCTAGCCAAGTCTCCAGCTGCAGACAACCTTGAGGTTTTTGACTTTGAAGCATAATGCCTTTATTATTGAGACATAACTCCAATGGAAATGATTTTGCATTGACTTTTGCCTGCCCATTTTTTGGAGCCTTTAATTCATACATTTTTTATACTATATACAATTGGGAGGCACTGGCCACTAATCGAGGCGACGTATGTTTCCACAGGTGTGCTTCTCAAGCTAAAGAATCCCGCCCTCATGACCTCATCAAAGTTGAGCTAATGCAGAGTGCTTGTCCAAGTTAGGTCATTATCAACAAGTGTCATGCGTGTACTTAGAAATATTCTACTTAGGCTAATAAAGATGACATGTGAATATAGTTAGTGGACTCAAAGAGTAAAATCTCATTGACCTAAAAAGTCTTAATTCCATTTCCTATAAGTTTCACGTGATATTAAGTGGATTAAGATCTAGACCAAGCTCCAATCTTCAGATTTTCCTTAGACTTGTTCAATTATCACATCATTCAGAAAAATGCTTATGCAATGTAGAAAATATTTTTTTTGAAATATTTTTTTTGTTTTGAACTTTTTATGAGATTTTCAAATAGGTTTGTAAATTTTTATGGTGTCTTGAAAATATTTTCCAAATTTTTAGGTATTTTTTGAAAATGGGTTATTTAATTAAATGTATTGTACATATTTACAAGGATGTATACATGTTAATAAAGGATATTATACAAGTACATGCAAGCTTTTATACAATACTTTTTTATTTACAAGAATTTATTTAGATATTTTTTGCAATATAATTATGTATAGAGTTTAAAAAATATTTGAAAATATTTTTTACAAATATTTCACAAACATTTAGAAAATTTATTTTGCAAATATTTTTCAAACATTTTTAGAAATAATTTTTACAAACTTTTTACAATAATTTACAAAAGAATATTTTTCAAATATTTGAAAATATTTTACAAAGATTTTCAAAAGATTTTTCAAAATATGTTACAATTATTTTTCAAAATCATTTGCAAAACATGTTCCAATCAAATTTTACAAACAATTTTTCAAAACATTTCGTACATATTTACTTGTATTTTATAGCTAATTTATTCGTATACCTGATGAATCCACATTTCATCATCTTTATTCTATCATTTTGGCACCAAAAACCCTAGCAAATGCCTGTAAATAGCATTAAAACCATCATCTTAGCATCCATGCATGTGCATTCAAACAGTGTACAAATTACTGTAATTAAGGCCAAAATTATAAAATAAATAAAGAAAAGAAAAAGAATAAAATATTGTAAATATTTTATGACCCAAAACCCCCGAGACCTAGGCATCTTGATGAATAGGTCGACAAGGAATAAAGTAGGGGGAGATAAGGTCAGAAACACAGTCAAAATACCTATTCATTCTATTCATTCTTCATTCTTTTTGGAACCTATTTTTGGTTCCACTTTTTATACATCAAATAAAGAAACTTTGTACATGAAAGTTGTAGATAATTTTATAAAGAAAAATACAAAATTGATTTCACAGAAAAAGAATGTACAGACAAAAAGATATGGTCTGAATAAGAATCCAAAATCCCAACTTTCCAGACCCGTATCTCACAACTGACAACTCCAAATGCAGTGTACTCACCTTTAATTGTATATAGAATAAAATAATCTACCCAATGGTGGTAGTTTCGCATTTGGCGGAGCTACGGTTTGAAAGTTGAGTTTTGGACCCCTATTGTACACTTGTACTGAATAAAATATTCAATTTATTATATATTCATTATTTTTATATTTTTATATTTTTATAATGTTGTAAATATTACTTACAACAAGTATGTGTATTAAAATCAGAATAAAAACATAAATAAAATACAAATAAAAATAGTTGTATATTTTCAATACATTGGTACACTGCCTATGTATATACCTATACAAAATACACTTGCATTTTATTAAATATACAAAATAAATCAGAAAATTAAAATAAAAATCTATTTGTGTATATAAAAGTATGTTATAATGTTATAAAATACTAAACAAAAATAATAAAAATAAAATACCCAAAATAAAAATTAAAGATCAAAATACATAGGTATTATACCTATATAGGGTTAAAAAGGTAACTTGTAAAAATATAAGTCATAAAAATAAATAAAAATCAGAATAAAATACTACATAAAATTTTGAACATTTTTTATGTTATAACTTTTATTTAATTCGGCCATCTAGTAATTTTAAATGAATTAACAAAAGAATAATTCAGGGTTTTTCCTGGTTGGTCCACGTGGACCAACCAGGATGGTCTGACAGTTGACCCCGGTCAACTGTCTGACCTACTCCCATAGGCTCTGTCAGAGTGAGATTTTGACCCATCTTCTCGATTTTCTACAGGCCAAATCTTTCACCAAATTCGATCGAAGTCTTCTGCAAAAATCTTCCCCTCTGATCCATCTTACTCGCCCACTTTTTTTTTCGGGGAGAGCATCAGTGCTCTTCCCGTTGCGCCTCGATCTTTCCACCCCTTCGTCAACCCCTTAAAACCTCTCCCTTGACCTAATTTGAAAATCGAACCGCATTGCACCAAGTTTTGTGTCCACCTGAGGGTCGAGAGAGACGCTGTGGGTGACAGCATCAGCGCTCCATCGTCCTAGCGGAGGGAGAATCACATCTCAGGCGTGTTCCAAGCACCTCCGGCGACCGCCGTTGAGGTACCTTTCCCTCGCCCTCTTGGGCTCGAGGTCGTGCTTTATTCCTTAGTTTTTCGCCGTAGTTTTATCACTCGCATTCCCAGCTTCATTTCCCTCCATCGATTCATCCCGCTCGTGCATCGATTCGCCAAATCGATCATCGCCGGAGACACCTCCGACCACCGTCACCCCCATTCATCTATCGCACACCCTCACGCCTCCGCGAGGCCCAGGCAATTTGCCCTGGGCCTTCTCACCACTTTCTGCAGGTCCTAGCGCCAGAAAGACTCCACCTGGAGTCGATTTTTGAAGGTATCGAGCTACCTGGAGCCACCGTTCTTCCTCAAGCTTGCGGCGGTGCATCAGAGCTTCCCAGCCCATTTTGGCCCTGCCGCGAGCTCGAGGGACCTTCCAGGAATCGCTGGCGTGCTTCTGAGGCGAAGGAGGAGGCCGGAGGAGTGCCCATTTGACAACCGAAGCTTGGACCACCACCTGTTCATCCCTGTTCTTCGTCGTCATCTCCAAGCCGTTCGATCAAGCCTCGTTCTTCCAGGAGCACAGCAGCCGTCGGATAAGAAGGGCCCAGGATCGTCCATCTTCTTTCGATCATCTAATCCGAGCCCTCGATCGCGAAGCGGCATCGCAGCACAGGCGCGAGACACGTGTACAAGTCAAGTCAGATCCACCGTCCGCTCGCGCCTAAGTTGGGTATTTTGCATTATAACCCCAACTTGTTTTTGTATTTTATAATAGAAACTCAAACTTTCATCTGCCGTTGATTTCTTTTTGTAACATTTACTATAAGGCCCTCGAACTCTCACGTATTTACAAGAAGGTCCTTGGCCACGTCATCTCACGTGCCCGTGCGCGTGAGGAGCGTGGCCATTTTGCAGATAGGCCCTCGGGCATTTTTGTATTGGACAACAGTCCAAGAATATTTAGATCACGTGTAATCTTTCTGGTCATTTTGCATCTACGCCCCCAAGCTTTCATGATATTACATCTGTACCCCTGACTGGGGCGCGTGCATAGGCGCGTGACATTGGGGATTTTGCTAAGAAGCCCCTGCGGCTTGTGGTTTTGTCATTCACTCCAGGAATTATTTTATTCAGTGTAATATTTTGTGGAAGATTGCATGTATGCCCCTGTATGTTTTAGATATTGCACATATACCCTTGCCAGGCTGGTTGAATGTTTGGATCTTTGCATGAATTAATTAGACCATCTTTTCAAGTCCAAAAATTCCCCAAAAATATACTTAAGCACCTGGACACGTGTACTTTGACGCCATCTATTTGGTTTTTGATTTTACTTTATTTTTATATTTATTAAAAATCAAAAACACCCTTTTTGTGCACTGTCTAGTTTAGAAAATACCAAAAAAAATATTAAAACACCTCCAAAAATTCCAAAAAAATCACCTAGTGTTTATTTTATTCTATTTTAGTGTCAGTCCAAAAATCACTAAAAATCTCAAAAGAAAAATACTAAAAATTTAAAAACACTCAAAAACTTCAAAAAAATATATAAAATAGTAGAAAAATCCAAAAATAGCAAACTCAGTTCCTGTTTGTCCCTTATTTTGTTCTTTTCATTAGAAAAATAGTGTGAAACATTTTGAGTACTGGTTGTTATTTTTAATTCCCATTTTTATCACAGCCAGCTTTATTTCCACTGTTTTCTCTTATTTCAGCTTTTAAAAATATCAAAAACACCTTGAAAAACCCCCAAAAATCACAAAAACAGTAGAAAATTATAAAAATACCAAAAACATTTTATTTCTGAATTTTTGAGTATTTTTGCACATTTTTATAAATATTTTAGCTTGCTTTCTATTATATTGTCTTTACTTTCCCATATTGAAAAAGAAATAAAAAAATATATAAAATATAAAATATAAAAATCAGAAAATTAAAAATCAAATACAAAATTAAAAATTAAAATAAAATAAAAAAAATTAAAAATTAAAACCCACAAAAATTCATTTGCTTGTTTGCTTAGTGTAGACACTCCACACATCACACACACACTTTAGCATTTTTGCTTGAACTACCTTGTTTGCTCCCTGTGTTCGAACTCTCTACATACTTGCACCTATACATCTTTTATGTAGAGTTAAAAATAAATTTGACTCCACACTTATTTTTCATTGATTGATATTTGATTGTGGGTTCATTGTTGATTAATCGCATTTTATTGTGGGTCGCCACAACGACGTATTTAGACCCTCGATAATCCGCGATTATCAATACCCTTACCCAATGTATAGTATATTAGCCACATTATTTATAATACTACAAGTTATAGATAACATATATATACATATATACAACCCCCTATACTTAGCTCGAACTATGTTTTCATAGTGATCAAAGAGCAATAAAGGAAGACATAATTCGTGCTAAGTATAGAAAAGTCTATGCTACAACGACTCAATAAAAAGAATAAGAAGTTGATCATCCTCCTATACTTAGGATTAATTAATCCAAAATATAGTAGATTGTACACAAGGTGGGGATGATCGAGGATTAGAATTCGCACAATCAATGACTCGGCTTGTCTCTCCCCAACACTTGGGGTAAAATATACCTAAGTATAGAAAAGAATTCACACAGTCAATGACTCGTTACTATGGTTTGAATTTATGGACGTGGTTGTCAACTTGTGCATGCTTTGTGGTGTACTTGAATGGTTGTCTTTATGAATGACCATGATCGGATGTGGCTTGTATGTGATTTGTTGATACTGAGCTTTGCTCGATGCAAGTTTTATGTGGTTATTGTGTTCTTGTATTCTTATGCATGTACATATACATGCTTATTGAGTTAGAAAGGCGGGAAGGAACTAAATTAACTAGGTTTTTTTGTTCTGGAATTGGATATTACGACTACAAGTAGTCTCCTGTGTTCTCGCATATGCTTCCTTTTTTTATATATTGGTAACCATTTTTTACAAGCATGAGAGACCATAATGGTCACAATATGTTACCATTTTCGACCACAGTATAGTTGTAAATATAATTACAGCTCTGCACATGCGACCGCACGTATTACGATCACATGAGATCGCATATGGTGTTTACGAACACATTAGGACTACATTGCGAGAACAATGAGACTATATTCATGCTCACAATACCTACAGACTCTTGTAGTGCTCATGGCATGTAGCTCATTTTTTTATGGCAGGTTAGTCAAAAACATGCCATGTATTAGCTTATTTGATGGCAAGCGTTCAGAGCTAGACATACCATGTATTAGTTGTGTCATGTATTGAAAGACTTACTATGAGTTGATTAATTTGGATGACATGTATCTCTCCCACCTACCAGGAGGCTCGTTCATTTTGATAGTAGGATTGCTTTCCACATGTCATGGAGGTCATTATTGATGGCATGACCCCCACCTATCATGAGTTTCTTCATTTTTACGTCAGGTCCCACCACCTACCATGAGTTTGTTCATTTTGATAGCGGGTCTTTCCACCATCCCATCCACTTGTTGCAGGACCTATCGCCACCAATACCACCTTTTTCCTCTCACATGCCACCAATACTAGTACACCATCTCCTTTTCCTTCCTCTCCGTTGTTCTACCGCCACCATCACCACCCCCACCGCTAAGCCATCATCGTCGTCACCACTCTTGCTCCACTACCATCACCCATTCCACCGTCACTATCATTGGTGCCACCACCATTGACATCACTATGCGTGCCATGCATATTGCTTAAAGTCGCATGCATCACTCACTTTGTGCTCCACGCCTCGTGTGCAGTGCAACTACGCTCTGTGTCTTAGTGCCACTGTTCGCCGCATTGCCTTATAGTACCATCTTGTTATGCATCCACCGCATCACCACGCTATTCTCACCACCTAAAGCAACAAATGCAAAATAGGAGGTGAAGCTGCCTCTTCCTCCTTATATGGAGATTTTTAAGTTTTTCGAAATCTCAAAATCAATAGTGCTAATTTGCAGCTATTTGGTATTCACGTCAGATTTGAGTGAATTCTTGCGTATGTATTTAGTGAGGTTACTAGAGATGAGCATCGGACATGGTACCTTCTAGTTCTAGGCAGTCGGCACACTCCAAGGCCCATTAATAGACCCTAGGTCAGTCCGTGAATTGATTTTTTGTCCTAGTCAGCCCATGACCCGGCTCGGTCCAGTAAATATGGGTTCGAGTTGAGGTTGGACAGATCCATTTTAAAAAATTTAGGATTGAAGCACGGGGAAGGAAAATGGGTAATTGAAGATATCCATGATGAAACAATGAAGATAAATATGCATATGAGGATTCTTTGTACAGAAAATATTGATTCAAACTAATGATCCACAAATAAAAAGGAGTGTATTACATGAGAAACACATAGACATAGTAAAGAAGTGATACTTATCCTGTAGTTAGAAAAGCGATGTTAGGGTGAATATGCGGAGAAAACTTAAGCAAAGTTTGTTGTAAGAGAAGAAATAGACAATTATTATGTGTACGTAAGTAGTAAAGATTGATGGGCATACAAGGAAGGCATTGTTATAATTTGACATTATGAATTTTACTATATGGGATATCTTATTACGCTCTTATCTGATCGGGCCATGGGTTTGGACCGAGTTCGACTTAAGTCCAACCCATTTATTTAATGGGCTAAATTTCTAACTCAAACCCCATCATATTTAGTTTTGGCCCGAGTTCAACGTTGAGCTCATGGATTGAGCCCGTGAACTTGTTTAACCCAATGATGATCGCTGACAGTTAACATGTCTCATTAGTACTGAATATCCAAAATCTTAAATGGGATGCCAAGCTCTAGACAAGCAGTGGTGGTAGAGATTATGATTATGACAGGAGACAAAGGATCGCTGTGTCCATGCAAATAGCAGAGTAGAATCCCCAAAGAAGGACCCTCAGCAAAAAAATCCCTAAAATGGGGACGGTGCGAAAATATTCCCACAATAGGCATATATCGGCAAACCATTTGCCGTTTCGTGTTCCGTGCGTGGCAAATGGTTTGTCCTCCGCGGCAAATATTTGCTGCACCATTTGGACGGTCAAATGTGGAATCCCAACCTCCCTCCCGTCTGTTCATCTTGCGCGGCAAACAGTTTGCCACACCACGGCAAACCGATTGCGGATATATCCCTATTCTTGAAAATATTATTGCGCTTACCTCCCTGTTCGTTTGGAGGTTAAGGGAGAATGGAATAAGGGGAATAAGCCCCCAACACGGTTCCCCGTGGTACGACTATTCCCCATTATTTCATCTTATTTCACTTTTATTCCTATCTTTATCCCACCTTACCTACCATTATTTTACCTTATTCTCCTTATTCTTATCCTCCAGCCGAACGGAGAATAGACCCTTATTCTCCTTATTCCCCATCCTTAATCCTGCTTATTCTCCTACCGAACGGGCCCTAAGGCCATGTTCGTTTGGGGTATAAGGAGGAATGGAATAAGGAGAATAAGCTCCCAACATGCTTCCCCGTGGTACGACTATTCCCCATTATTTCATCTTATTTCACTCTTATTCCTATCTTTATCTCACCTTACCTACCGTTATTTTACCTTATTCTCCTTATTCTTATCCTCCAGCCGAACGGAGAATAGACCCTTATTCCCCTTATTCCCGATCCTTATTCCTGCTTATTCTCCTACCGAACGGGCCCTAAGTAAACGTCCCCAAATAGCAATACTCGAAGGCAAGTGGCGGTCTTGATCATGGCATGGCTCCCCATGAAGATATCCTTCGGGATTCGCCTGTACCTTCACCTTCTCGTACTGGTCACTCGACGTTGCCCCGCAGCATTGCTGGAACTGGTACTTTCGGCTGTTGGGCATTGTCCTGTGGATCATGATATGATCTCCGAACAACATCAAAGAAATGGACGGCCCAACAGTTAATGCCGCTACATATGAAGAAAAGAATCAGTTCCATTTGCATGACGATATCAACTCGTCAACGCCTAAAAGGACTTTTCGGGATTTTCAACTTCCAAAATCGAAGTTTTCTTCTAGTTGCAACCGAACAAACAGCAATCTTAATACGTTGTTAAGGTCAAGCTCCTTTAGACAACCATCCCATGTAACCAGGGACGGAGACGGGGGAGGGGGCTTGGCCCCGCGTCTCCCAATTAGTTCTCTACTTATCTTATACTATTATAATAGAATATATTATATATATAAGCAATTAACTATAAATAACAGTAAGTTCTATATAATGGCCCCCCATCTCTCATTTACAAGTTGTATGGATTCAGATATATCCGCATCTAATCTGCCATCATATCCATATCATACAGATTTTGACATCCGTATCGCATATGTTTTCAAATGGATACAGATATCGATATGATCACATTCATATCAACAAATATAGGATTTCTTTCAAATAGGACTTGGTCCTTCCATCCCTAAGGAAGGCCATCTTCTTTTTTGTATAAAACATGATGACTTTAGTAGAATACATATACAGATTTGTATTATAATGTGAAGTTTTAATGTTTGTATTATAATGCGCAGTTTTGTATGCGGCTTTGTATTTATAACATGCACCTATAATACAAATTGTATACGTATTCTACTAAAGTGTTCGTGATTTATACAAAAAAGGGCTGGCCTTCCTGAACTTAGGAAGGACTGCGTCCTATTTGAAAGGGCCCCTATATATATTCGTATATGTATATATATAGTTGTACATTTATTTTTAAACTTTATATAACATAATTATATACCTACTTTATCATATTTGATATAATTGTTATGATATATGCACATTTAAAACATTTATATCATCTATATTCCATCCAATACATGTATATTTAAGTGAATATATAGAGTATTTATAATATTATCCCTATACGATCGGTATCCATTTTTTTATGGATATGGTAATCCGTCAATATCTTTATATGCATCGCATTTGTATTTAAAAACAAATAATTAGGATATGAGAACACCTATGTCCATATCAATATCCGTCTATCTGCATCCCTAATCACTCCCATCTCCAAATAAAAATCATAATATAATATGAATGCAATAATTTAATTATCAATATTTGTAAGTTTTACATAATTACATGTTACACATAATCCCAACAACAAAATAACTATATAGTGATTTTTTAATTCATAACCATAATGTCCCTTTTTAAATTATTCATAACATGTATTATTTCACTGTGAAATGATCTTTTTTGAGCCATAATTTAAATGTTGAGGGCTAGTGTGCGATAAAGTACAAACATGAGATGGTAACAATTGAGAGGGAATACAAAATATAAAAAATCCGAACTAATTCGATCCAATATGTAATCCGATAGAGTGAATTGGTCTGGATTCAGATATTTGATAGATTGGGTTGGATTAGAAAAAGTTAAAATCCGTTAAGGTTGGATTGGACATTGATTAAACTAAAATCTGATTCAATCCTATCCATATGCACCTCTAATATGCAATATTATATGAAATTGGCGCGCGCGCACACACACACACATATATATCCTTTACATTCCTACATTAGGAGCGATATAATATTACTTTTTAAAAATCTTAGTTTTAATGGTATAACTTAACATTGTGTTAATGAAAGTGCATTTTGATTTGAAGAATTTTGTAACGATCGTTTTGTCAATACGATATTTGTTGGGATATTTATGTAAAACTGTAAGTTTACAAAGATAACTTTGTGAAATACACTTGAAAACATATTTTAATAATTACAACGAGAAATAATAACAAAGATAAATTATATATAGTTTCGATAATTTGGTCCCCAAGTACAAATTCCTGGCTTGGCCTCTGCATGTAAACGTGGATTAAAAATTAATGGACTCGAGTTATTTTCCTTTGTCCAGATCATCTACTGTTAACTAAGAACCTTATTGCTGCGCGAAAAAAAAAGCAATGACACCTTTCAAATCCTTGAGCACTCCATGCTGCATACTGCACTCATATCTTTTGAATAATTTTCAGCAAAAATTTAGCAGTCATTTGCCATTCAAGTAATTATATAATCGATCTGTTTGTATTTTATTGATTAAGAGAAAATGGCTGTCTACCTCAGGAAGAACCTGTTAACACAAGCTATGCTCTCCTGTTTCTGCTGGTTCTGGAACCAGCATAAGGCGTCCTTTCTTCCCTTCTATGGTCCTGAACTCCCTGGGCTTGCGGCGATCTGTGAGTTCCTTTCTTTGTAGGGCCTTGTGCATGGCAGTATATCCTAATTGGCGGGGTTCTACCTCTACTTGGAAGACGATGACGCAGTGTTCATGAAAGGAGAGGTGGTCTTGCATGTGATCCTCTTCCACGGGTGATAGAAGTGATGACCTCGTGTATGTCCGGAGCAGGAAGGGATAAAGGCAGTGTCAGTGTGGGCTGTAGGCTGAGGAGGCGATCAGACAGGTGTAGGGCGACAGGGATTCGGGGGTTATTCCCTCACGGAGTATAACTATTGCAAAATATTATCTAGAATTGGTACGGTTTGAAAATATTTCTTAGAATGGACATATATCGACAAACCATTTGTCGTTTGGTGTTTCGTAAGCGGCAAATGATTTGCCACGTGCAGCAAACCGTTTGCCGTATCATATGGACGGTCAAACATGCACCCACGATGAAAATTTGGATTCCCGACCTCCTCCCGTCCGTCTATGTGGGACGTCAAACGATTTGTGGCATGACAACAAACCTTTTGCCAATATATAATCATTCTAAGAAATATTTTTGCGAGTGTTTATTTTTGATTGGTTGGATTTTGGTGCTGGAAATCTCTGCAAAGAACGTGTTAGCGTTAAGAACGTATGTCTTTAAATTTCGATGGGATATGAGGCCGTTGAATGGCGTGGATTTCGTGTTGAACGTGAATGCCCCTAACTGCAGATCTCTGCGAGACCCTTCTCGGGAATGACATGCTCCTGCTTCTTTGATACACACAGACACTACTCTCTCTCTCTCTATGTTGATAAATTAGCGACATATCTCGTGTTATATCTTCAACGATGATCCTTTTAGCAATGTATACCCGTTGCTATTTTGTAAAATTTTAACTAATAATAGATAAATTTTAAACTATAAAAAATAACGAGTATTAGCTAAGATTTTAAAAATAATAATAAATAAGCATTGCTATATAGATCGTCACTAATGATAATGCAATAGATATCATTTCAAGTATGAAATATAATTTCACAATGAATAATACCATCTTTATTTATTTTACAACGGATGATATGGAGTCCATTTTGTTGTTGCGTACCAACTATTGGATCTAGTCCATTTACCCATTGACAACAACCCAAAATATTTAAGTTCAAAGGTTAATATCGGGATTAGTTTTCTCGATAACGATCCGGGGATTTAAGCTCAAGACATTACAAATATTATCAGAGTAGGTTCCCTCAAATATTGGAAAGAAATAACTGAGATGAGCCACATCTATAAAAAGATAGAAGTAAAGGGCTACCATAGGCAAGAAACTGCCACTTATTGGGGATAAATAATGAATCATATTACAACAAGAGTGTTATAAATATAAACCACCCCTACATAGTACGTACCGCATCTAAAACTCACAAATGTGAAAGAACATATTATAAGAGTGAGAGATTACTACTTGACAACTCAAGCTTAAACATTTTAGGTGGATGTCAATGAGTTCAACCGGCCTAACCACAACAAGTTGTCACGATATGCTATCCAGTCCAGTGAATTAAGCCTGAGATGTTATATAAAGCAGTTCGATGATTTTCCCACTCCACAACTTTTTTTAGCAAGGTAAGGCGGATATATTAACAGAGGACATCAAAGTCCAAAGTTCATCAAGTACATTCAAATAACTGATATTTAACCCGACAAGCCATCCCAACAGACCTGTGCATAGGGGTGTAAGAAAATTCTCAAGTTCGATATTCGCTCAGGTTCGGCTCGCTAAAAGTTCGATTCAGATTCGGTTCGAAAATAAACGAACCAAACCTGAACACAAGTTTAGGCTCGATTAAATAAACGAACCGAACCTAAAAATCATAGGTTCGCTCAGGTTCGATTCGTTAAAAGCTCGATAAACATACACATATATATATATTTACAAATCCTTATCCGTAGAAGTGGACTTATTTGAGATGAGTGGTTTTTATCCCAGGGTAAGTGAATTTTGTCTAGAGATAACTAGATATTTATGAGATAATTAGGTTTTATCTCGGTATAAACTATCCAAGAATAAATAGTCACATCGTGTTTACAACATCTATCATCTATGGTCTAGTATTTTTCCCTTCTTTATCTTCAAATCAACAGAACATTACTTATCGAATATCTCCGCATTATTCTTATTCCTTATCCCCATCTGAATAGATATAAAATATATTATAATTATACTTTTTTCAAAGAGACAAATCCTTATTAATCTAATTTTTTCAAAAGATGAAGATGAGTTAGATAAAGAAAAAAACTAAATGAATATTTATTCTAACTGTAAATACACATATATATTTCTATTTCTCTTCTTTTCACTCCCTCTTATTAGAGAATTCTTAAGTTCGATATTCGCTTAGGTTTGATTCGTTTAAAAGGAGGTTCGATTCGGATTCGGTTCGAAAATAAACGAACCGAACCTGAACACAAGTTTAGGCTCGATTAAATAAACGAACCGATCTAAAAAATATAGGTTCGCTCAGATTCGGTCCGTTTACACCCCTACCTGTGCATTAAAAAAATCCACAGAAGAGCTGACGAAATAAAACCCAGCCCCAACAAAGTTGGGACATCTTCAGAAGCTTCGGTAGGTCGAAAGAATCCATCAACATGTCACTACTAGCTATGCAGGCGCAAATTCATCTTCATCTTTAGGGACAATCTTAGACATCAGGGTTGGAGAACATGTCTAGCTCTAGGAAAATTAGAAATTAAGAGCATTCACAACTTCTAAGTAAAATAAGTTTATATCACAATGGTATTGTTTCATATCCGATCACAACATTCTTTACATCCCATCCGAAGCAAAACACAACACAAGGAGGAAAAGTTAGATCCAAATCTCACGAGAGATGTATCACTATCTAAGTTGTCTTTAACCATTAGGAAGATTGGTTTGACCCAATAGATAACATCGGAACCAACACTCATTGATGAAGGTAGCATCAAAAGCAAACTAAAAGTTTACACCGCCCTTTCTCTTTTCTTCTCACAAAAAGACATGAGGGTACAATGAAAGAAAGACATGAGGGTACAATGAAAGAGAGACGATACAAAGGTAATGTAATCCTCTTTGTTTTTTTTTTGCGACTTTGGTTTCAAAATCCAACCTTATAGATTGAATCTTACATTAATACTCTATATATCCTCTAAATTTTGTTTAATTCTGAGCTTATTTGCTATTTTATCTTAATGATTTAAGATTTAGATCTTTTTTAAATGGATTTTAAGTTAAATAGATCTTGACCGAAAAGTTGATCATTATGATAAAATAACAAATAAATTCGGATTTGAGCGAAATATGGAGGATATATAGAGTGTTAATGTAAGATTCAATCTATAAGGTTGAATTTTGGAAGCAAAATTGTAAAAAAAAATAAAGAGGATTACAACACAGTATTAATGTAAGATTCAATCTATAAGGCTGGATTTTGGTAGCAAAATTGTAAAAAAAATATAAAGAGGATTACAACGCCTCTGAGGTAATCCTTTCTACAATAGAGGATCCTCTCTGATAATGAAATGCCATTCTCACAAGGTTACATAACATTACAATTATACCCTTTCTAATAAAAGGATGAAGTTGGATCGACAAAATCGACCCTTACGGATTAAATGGACACACACATGCAAATATCTACTTACCATATTCAAAATATAGATGTCCATATTCAAATTTAGTTGAATATGAATCGAAGATGGTATCAATTGTAAATATTTTCCAAATATAGATATGAATACAGTAATATAAAAAAGATATGGATTTGAATTCAAAGTTTATGTTCAGTAAATCCATATTCGTATCCGATAGATATCCAATCCGAATTCTATCTGAATATTTAATAATATGGTTAATTTTCTAAATCCATATCCGATTTATACATATATTCATATTCGATATATCAACGAAGAGACCATGGATATTGGATAATATGTGTCTCATATATATCTATTTGGGTATCTGTGGGTAGGTATGAGAACCCGTTCAGATCATTTACAAGAAACAAATTGGTTCGGATCGGTAATCCGATTATGATTTGAATGGATATCCGAAAATTCTTCCAATTCTGAAGTTTTAAGGTTTTTAGACTTTTATTTATGAAAGGGTCAAAAAGAAATATTTCTTTCAAAAGTTTTTTTAGAAACCTATATAATATGTATCTACCTTGATTTTTGCTAAATTTTGTCCAAAGGAATCAGTTCTAAGACTCAAAATGTATGCCTAACAAGCATCTAAAATTCATAAATCCAACCATATTCCTCTAGTCATTACATAAAAATTGATGGAAGACGGGCAACAAGTTGCGCCACCAATCCCTTTTAGATGGCAAATTCAATCTTACGAAATACAATATTCATAGATCTAAGAACCATAAAAAACATCTAAAAAAAATACAAAGAAAATATGAAAAAAATACAATAAAAATCTGAATGACAAGAGGGAGATATTTTATATAAGCTCTAACTTTTGTTTGTACAAAAATACATGTAAATATATGCTAGAAAAATGAGTCAAGGTACTAGGAGCATTCTTGTAAAGAAAATTTTAGATTTATTAATTTAAGCCCATAAAGAGGATCATTTTGCTTATTTATAAGTCAGCAACTCTATTATAAAAAATTTCACGGGTAATGCCTACATGGCAAGGTTCTGTAACCAGTAATGACTGATGTGAAATGCAATTGGCCTACCGTGGACTTTGGCTACAGTGCAAGTCTGTTGTTGACCGAGGTCTTCGTTCTACTAGTCGAGGTGAGCTTTTTTTTCTGACTAGGCATTTCAATCACCTAAATGCCCTGTCAGGACATATGACCTCAAGAATTACCAATCATGGCATCGATCGGCGAACGGTTCGTTGATTGGCAAATCGTTCATCGATCAGTGATATTTCAGAAAACTTTTTTGTCGATTCTAAATTCCAAATATTTTCATATATTATTTTTTATAATATAAAATTGAAAAATTTTCCGGAATAATGTTATATATTATTTTTATGTATTGATCGGCAAGCGGTTTGTCGATTAACGAACTGTTAGCCGATCGATGCCCTGACTGGGAATTCTTGAGATCAGATGCCCTAACAGGGCATTTAGGTGATTGAAATGCCTAGTCAGGGAAAAAACTCAGTCGAAGCTCTGTTACGTGGAGCTAATCTATACATCTGAGCCAAGGCTTCTGTTATTCCCCAAATCAGATGACAAGGTTTAGGTACGAGATGCACAACACACTGCCAATTCATGGTTAAGTCAAATACTCCCCTCCCCTCCTAGTGATCTCAACCCGGATCCACGGAGCTGGAATTCGTACGTCTACACCTCCTTCCTCATGGGAAGATTGAGAATGATGCACCCAACACACATTTTGAGGATGGTAAATTGGAGTTTAAATGGAGAAGAAAAGGGGGAAACATATGATTAGAATGGAATTATAGTAAACATAGTAGAAGGGAATACCAGAGAAGGGGAAGAACTAGAAGAATGAGAAAAAGGGGATGTATGTCGATTAGATCGTGACAGCCTTCCTTTCTCCCTCTCTTGCTCAATCATGGCGGAGTAATCCTCATATTCTCTCTCTCTCTCTCTCGAGATGCAATTCGAAAATAGTGAACGACAGAGAGTTTTGGGGGAGAGGTCGCCTTCCAATATTTTTTGAGAAGGAGATGAGCCCATATGAAGTTGTTAGGCAATAACTGACACAAGAACCTCCGTTGGGAGGTTTTTGGGAGGAAATTTGGCTAAACAGTAGAGAGTATGAGCAAAGGGAAGTCGGGTCATTCTTAAGGTTGAAACTATAATTGAGGAATATTTTGACGAAGAGCAAGAGACGTGGGTAAGGATATCAGGAAAGCTTGAGCTCGATGAGCTCAACTCGGGCTTAGCTTGTTAAGAGTTTGTGAGCTCGACTCGAAAATGAGCGTGAGCTCGAACTGGAAAAGTGACTTATTAGAACTATTGAGTCGAGCTTGAGTTGGGTCGTGCTCAACTCGATAACTTAGCTTAACGAGATACAAATTTAACTTTTTTTCATTATATATAAATACATAATATAGGTTTTGGGGCCTGACTTCTTCCCCCTCTCCACTTCTGCACCGCAACTTCGAGCAAATGGAGCCCTAACCTCTCAATGTGCATGCACTCCTCCTTCTCCACTGGACCACTTCTCCCTCACCACTGTAACAACCCTTCTCCCTCATCGTCGATGCCACCAACCCAGCTACTAACTCCCATCCACGCATCGTCAAAGCCACCCCATTCCCTAGTTTCTAACAACCCTCCCTGACCCACGAATGAACCAGTTGTTGGTGTTGCAACCCTCCCTGAAAACCCATCTACCAATAAGCCGAAGGTGAGACCCCCCTCATCTTCCCTCGTACGTACCTTTCCTCCAGGGCTTCTCTTTTTTATTGTGGGTAGGGTCGTGAGCCAACTCGAACTCAATAAATTCGGGTCCGAGCCAACATTCTAGGGCTTGAACCTTATCAAGCCAGAGCTCAAGCCTGAGTTTCCTTATCAAGTTCGAGTTCGAATTGGGACCAACTCGACTTTTTGAGCTCGATAGACACCCCTAGACGAGGTTTGCTACATGAAAAGCCTTTAAATATCAAAAGATTATGAAACATGGTAAAATACAAAATAAATAACAACTAGCTTAAAATATAATTTAAAGATGATTTATTCTTTTAATGACATATATTTCAATATAGATGACAATATTTTAATATAAATAAATAATAATAACGTTAGTTTACATGTATTTTGTATTTATGTATGACAAATAATTATTTTTAATCTGGTATTTTATAAATAATATAGGGAATTCAAATTTCTGATTTAAAACGTTACTTCACATACATAGATATATTTTCAATGATTTTTACGTTATTAGCAATAAATAGAGAAACATGAACTATATGTATGAATTTCATATAAAACATGGTTATTTTATTTATTTTAATTACTTTTAGAATGTTTTTTCTCATTTATTTACAAAGTGAAATATCGGAAAAAAACCCGCCATATATGGAGTGGAAGTAAAGCTTTTTGTATAAATAGAGAGAAAGAATGATGGAAGTACAGGGAGGGTAACAAATGTACGATTATCATAGGGGTTTAGGCTCAACCTTGGTTAGCCTCATTGTTTTAAGCCATTCCATATGATCGTCATCTTGGTGTCACTCTTCATGTGGTTGACTACGTTGTCACGATCTTAGAGGAGCTTCACATCATCCTTAGTGATGTTGATGTTGTTCATGAACTCAACGTACAATGAGAGCACGATGGAGGCCTCGTAAGTGACAAGGTGGTAAATGGCATCCTCGTTGCTGGAGTCATAGGAGACCATCTAGAGGGAGAAGCATACTTGTGGTCAAAAGAAAAGATAGTCCCATTGTCATAGGTTTATTGGGGCTACCACGATCCTAAGTGATGAGATCTGTAAGGGAGATGAAGTGGACAAAGGAGGGAGAGGAGAAGGACAGAAAGAGTGAGGAAAAAATTACACCATTTGATCATCATGTGGTTTAATTAACTCAAACAGAGTAACTCAAGAAAAGTTAAATTGAGAACCCCTTTAAGTGGTAGAAGCAGTGACTCCCACTTTAAAGGACCAGTGTTTGAATCCTACTAGTAAAAAAAGAAAGAAAAGTTAAACTGACAGTATATGACACGATGTAAGACAGTAAATTTACAGGGATTGTCAAGTTAATGTGAAGATGTCAAGTGTTGTGGGATGATTAAAAAAATTATAGGGGCATGGTGTAATTTTTTATTTTACTGGGACAATAACAAATTAGTAATATTCACTGCGAAAAAAGTGATAACTATTATCGAAAGAGTAGTAAATATTATAGAAAAGATAGAATAATCTGAAATGATAATAATTATTAAAAGATGGGGGACAAGGACAACGACAAGAGGTATTTCCCGAAGAATGTTTTTTATCTAAATAGAATGCTTTTTATACCCAAAAGAATAAGAGCCATGTATAAATAAATTAGAAAAATTACATTTGGTTGAAGTAAAAAACCTTATACCACTTCAATGGTAGAAAAGACTGCACTGAGATAAGGAGGCTCCTTCGGATCTAAGGAGGTTCAAACATTGGCATTCCTAAAATCCAAGCAGCACCCATATCATGTATATCCAGTGGAGAATTTAATACACAAATCCGTCTGATTAGTACACGCAGAGAGAGAGAGAGAGAGAGAGAGCATAGCAATTTTTCTTCTTTGGCTTGGCCATGTGCGCACTCCTCAAAGAACGTGGATCTCTATTCGACCCATCTCTTCTCCTCGACGATGTCTTGGCAGCTTCTTGACGCGTGACGCACCTCCACTTGAGCTCTTGCGGCCTCGAGATGATTGGAGCTTCTTCGGCCTCGAGATGATTGGAGCTTCTTCGGATGTCACTCAGGTGTTATCTTTTCCCCATTCCACTTTGTGGGTCATCTTCAATACCAACCCACCACGACCATCCGACGGTGATATGGGTCCTGGAGCAATGTCCTTCTTGTTAGTCGAAAGGCACTAGACCCTCCAACATATTTCTGTGTTCTTGATTCTAGTACCCGCTGCGGCATTGCAATTCAAAAGAAGAGAATTGGATTTTAGTATCTGGTGCTTCCAGCAATTTTTCTGTTTGCAAACATGAGATCTTTGAGTGGTTTGGGCATCGGGCTGAGCCTCCTGTTCGGGTTCCTGTCCTTGGCTCTGGTTGCCGAGGTGTACTACTTGCTTTGGTGGAAGAAGAGAATGATAGCGAGAAGCAGGAGCACCGATGAAGAGTACAACACATCCGCGAGGGAGTTCCTGGATCTCTTCTGCTGGAAGAAGTCCTCCTCTCTCGCCTCCGCACCTTTTACACACAGAGAAATCTGCACCTCTGTGAGGATAGTCGATGGATCCGAAGGTGGGCAGCTCTCCCTCGACCCCAACGCATGCAATGATTCGAGCTTTAAGCCTTTAGTAGGAGGAGGAGGAGGAGGAGGAGAAGGGTTGGACACGGAGCTCATGCGGCTCCACAACCTCTCTGGGCCTCCGAGGATTCTTTTCACCATCAAAGAGGAGACAAAGGAAGATCTTGAGTCCGAGGATGGGAGACCAAGGAGGAGGACATTGAGTGATATGCTCCTTGTTGCCGAAAGCCCATTTCTCACCCCCTTTTCCTCCCCACCACTATTCCCTCCTCCTCATCTTCCTTCTCATGCCCATCATCTTCCCTCATATGATAAGCATGGCTTTAATCCACTGTTCGAGTCGCGTCTGGAAGATGAGAAGAAATGGGTGTGGCCATCCCCTCCTCCCAAGTTCAAGTTCTTGAGAGATGCTGAGGAGAAGCTGTACAGGAAGACCCTTGTGGAAGAGGCATTGAAAGTTCATAGCTTTGGTGTTACCAATCAGAGTAATTTGGCGAACATTTCTCCTCCTGAAATCTCAAATTCTGTTGTCAAAGGTGGCACGTTGACCACAATGTCAGCATCTGTTCTCGGGTCTCAGAGGAATGATGTGTTGATTGAATGCCCTTGTTAGTGTTTTCTTTTTTCCTTTTCCCCACATTATGTGATTAGAGAGAGCTTCAAGGTGATGAAGTCCAGTATATTGAAAACTTCACTGCTTGTCAGACGATTAATGTGATCCACCACTACAGCACATGGATTCATCAGAATTTGTTAGATTGTCAATTCATTGAGGTAAATCCATCAGGATATCACCCAACCCTATGGCCTCTGGGTTCCTTGTGGCCACTCCTTTATTCCTAAATTAGGATATTTCCACTTGAGGGGTGCAGAAAGACACTCCCACCCTCTGGAACTGCCATGCCACCACTGCAAATGGGAATGTGATGCAATTTAATGCAGGCTTACATATATTTCTGCACTTGGGAAACAGAAGACCACAGGCAAGTTTTTTATTTTTATATCAATGTAATTGGCTTTTCTGCTACTGGGGTTAACATGAATCCTATTGTGCGGTGATGAGATTTTGCTTTACATGAAAAGGATGGTTGTTATTATCTTCTCAAGCACTCAAGTGTGTCCCAGAGACTTTAATCGATGCCATGGTTTTTAGCTTTGGATGCATAGGGTGGACGGTGGTACTTTACAACTGGTTGTAAGTTTCCAATCTAGTGACGAGGTTTTTTTTCTCCATAGGATTCTTTTGGGGAGAGAGCAAGATGTTGTGAAGGTTCTTCATAGTTTCTTGCCAACTTTACATTATCTCTTTCAGTGGCATTCATGCATCCGTTCTCATCTCGTGAGGACCTCTTTTTGTGGTCCGTTCTGTGTCATCTCTCTTTGGGTGGATATCTCCTTCCTTGGGGTGTTTATTTTCGCTATATGTGTTCGATTCCTTTTATGAATTTAATGCAATATATGATGCAGTACTCATATCTGATTCAGAAATTGTAATACCGGATTGGGAATTGTTCTCTCAACACATTCTGACATAACTTATTGGTCAATTGGTTGATCTGTTAGCCTTCCATGTAATAGAGCATTCAAAAAAAATTTTCTAAGAATTAAAAAAAACGAACACAGAAATGTGCTGAAGAGTTGGAAATTTACTAGATGGGCAAATAATACCAGATTGTGTGCCTCATATGGAGATGAAATGGAACTGAGAGCAACAAAATTTAATGAGAAACAACAAAAAGTTAGGAAATTAAGATGATTCCTGCACAAGAAGTCCTATGGAGATGACTGTCATGAAACAATAATAAAGAATTTTCAAACAATATTTAATTTGTTTGCAATACATATTTTTTGTCAGACAAATACTTTGAAACATGAAATATTTGATTTGTTTGCTTTTAAACTATTTTAAGTTACATCAAATGTGCCTTCCATTTTATCTTAATTATAGTTTCAAAATTAAACCGGTTTGTTTGCTTTTTTTTAATGGCCAACATGTGACCAAGTTTATACTATTCAGGTTTGCTTGATAATGATTCTGAAATAACTATGCTTATTTTGAAAATGAAATATATCATCTGTGCACATATAGGGATATGCGCCAATTTACTCCAAAATTTACGTATTTAAATACAAAGTCATTTCACATCTTTTCTCTAACCATTATACTCATTTTGAGTTTTTGAGCACATATAAAAAAAGGATTTTGCCCATTGTTCCCCTCTGATGTCTGAACTTTGGTAGTAACATTTGTGCACCTGCCTTTTTTTGCCCTGCATTTCTATATTCTTGCAACGCGTACAATAATGCTCATCTGTTAGTTGACCATCTTTGAGATAAATCATATCATGATTTCTTCAAACCAAGATCTGGTTAAGAAAGATCTCAATTACACTTTTGCTACTACATTCTTGCTGATTAGGAGGGTTGTTGTTCCTGGGAGTCTATGACATGTGAGTAGCAGTCTAGGAGGGAGGGTGTGTGTGTTGCATGCAGGGGGTTTCTGCCAATGGAGGGGAGGTTTAGGCGGAGAGGTGAAGGTAGGCGGTGGTGGTGGCGGTGGTGTGCTTTTGGCAGAGGGGCAATGGCCAAGGGGTGGAAGATGAGATGATTGGTAATTGCACTTCTGCGGCTGCCCATTTTTACAACTAAGTCTGTGCTTAGAATTTACTGTCCCTTTGGGAGAAGAGATGTCAATTAAACAAAGTGGCACAAGTGTTATGTCATTTTGTTAGGTACACTAGTGTAAAAATTCCAGAAAATCAGAGCTAAAAACCTAAAATGCATACTTATAGTATATCAAACTCAAATTCATAATTTTAAAAAAATCAAATTCCGTTGCAACTCTGAAGAGTATGGTATGACTCAATTGATAGACCCATAAAAAGGCGATGCAATACTAAGCTATCATGTAAAATTAAATGTCTATTTTATAAAGGGACTTTCGAACCATGGACTCTACAATCTTGTTCAATTACACCGTAGCCATTATAACCTTCGCAATTACACCAAAATCCTTGTAATTTTGCTAACCCTTACCACCACAATCCGTGGACAGAGACATATGGTGTAATTCGAACCCTAGTCTCATGCTTGGTTTCGAACAGTTATAATGCCACCTATTCTGACGAGATTCATCCCCAGATTTCTATTACAGAATAAGAAACTTGTCCCAAAATTACTTTCAGTTTTGAATCCATAAACTAATAAGAAATGCAACAATTGATCAATCTTGCTAGGTATCATCCTTCACAAATTGACCAAATTATAAAGCAATCAATCACAAGGTGCAACGGTTTTAGATGAAAAATCCTTTCAAAGAAATATGATGCATGCAAGATGTAATCTCGAATAAATAGCAAGATCCCTAATGCTCACACACATGGTGGACTCTTATCATTGATTGAGACCCATTTGAAATATGTAATAGATTCTGAAAGGATCATGGGCATTTAAAGCATGATCGCCACCTCTCCACATCGACTTAACTCCATATGGATTCAGCAGAAAGTACACCATATATATTAAAGGTCCTTATAGTTTGAACAGGCAGTCGAATTCCTTTTGATTGAGAAGTTAGTCAACAACAATGGTTTAGTCATCATATCTGTAAGATTGTTTATTGTATAGATCTCCTTCACCCGAAAGACACTCTCTGCAACCACTCATTCCATGAAGTGATTGATATATGATATCATATTATCTTCCAGGTCTTTTCCTGATGATATTTAATCTTCATGCAAGAGAACAATGCTCTAATAACATCAATTGTGCCCTCTGCTACAATTCCTCTTTGGCTCCTTCAGTTGTTGCTAATGATCTTGAAATTTAAGACCCTACATGACACAAAGTATATGTTACTGGAGGGAATGGATTCAAAATAAGCAAAACACAAGTAAGCTTAGATTTTTGTAATGTCGGTTAGCAGGAACATGTGAATAAATTAGTCCAAACCGTATCTCCTGTGTCATTGGTGGTTCTTATCGAGGGTTAAAGAAGCTTATCCCTGGCTGTATCAAGTTGCAGTCACTGCAGGCGTAACCTTTACACCTACCACCTAATCTTGCAGGCAATTAAAAATCATCTTGCTCTTTCAACGCAATGTGATAATATTCCGTGCGTTATTTAGGATTATTTTGCACAGGATTTGACCAATCATTGGCAATTCCAGCAGTCTTTTGCTCTAAATGGCAACAACTATGCAAACAGCCCATGACAGCAGACAGTGTCGCAAGAACACAACTCTGAACAGTCCATGATGGTCTGCTTTGAGCATCCAACTACAACTGCTTGTTTAATTAAATTCCCATGGACTGGAGCTCATGTCTGTATGTGGTGGATGGGGGAATCAAAGCCCCTGAAGGTAGGGGACCCTTTTGAATTTGTTTATACATCCAAACACAGGGCCTCATTCCCGGAAAGGTGTGGGGTTACAGGTTGGTAAGCATATATTAAGCACATATTATGCTCGGTGGAGGGTAGAAAGGGTAAGGTCTGGTTTATTGGGAAATAAGTAATCTCACCACTATCATAAGCGTGCCGCAAGAAAATCGACGGATAAAAAGAATAAAGTGGTAATAAAGTCAAAGTATCATGAAATATCTAATCAAGTAAATGATGAGTTAAAAAGTCTCGGGGCCAACTCAAGCCAAACCAATCTACTGTAAACGGTGCTCCAGGTTCTCCCTTGAAAATCTACGGAAAGCCGACCCTCCAAAATGGTATATCAATCAAAATCATCACCAACAAGACAAAGATGCAGATAAATCATTGGGTATCGGATATCTATAGTAGCGGCTTTCCTCTTTTGGACCTTGCAACTGCAACTCCAGAACTTGCTTAATCTCGAGCTTCTGTCCCATGCAGAGCAAAGAGGTGGGGAGAGAAGATGGCACGAATGGAAGAATCAGGAATGGGGTATATCAACCCAAGTTCTGTCCAAGCAATTGAAATGGAGAAGGATGGCTAGCATTGGCAAATTTCAAATCTAGCACAGACTGAAATCAAATCCACCGCCTAACGATCTCCCCTCAAGCCTATTTGAGAGAAAACCAACTAATAGGTTCTATGTGCAAAATATTAGCTACCACAGTCCAAACTATGGTTGAGTTCCCACGTAGAAAGGAACCTACTCATCCAAATTCTTGTGCATCGACAATGTGAGATCCACTTTAGTAATAGAGCGGCAATCATCAGGCGTCGCAAGCGAGAATTGGGTTGATCATCGTATCTACACCATTATACATGTAAAGATCTTTCCAAGAAAAGTTGTTTTTCTTCTAAAAGTTTCTGTGTCCAATGATACACCACATCAACGCACTCTAATCTTGCATGAAAAGCGGAATTCTTGTCAAGGTGAATTATTTTTTATTATAACAACAAAACACATATTTATCTTTATTAAACTCAACTTTCTGCATGGACTTCTTCATCCACAGTAATCCATGTTAGCCTCTGAAGTTGCGATAAACTAAAATTTAATTGTAGACAAAGTTACATAGTTCAAAAGCATGGATAGTCAAGAAAATGCATCACTTGTCATGTCTCAATCCGTATATACAAAAAGAACTTATTCTTTTTGCTCCAAAACAAAGAGAATAGTTGCTAGACTCACGAAGATATATCAAAATCTATATGACCTTCACAATTTGCTTTCCATGTAGTTGAGACTAACCTAATAATAGCCCTAACAACATGAGAAATATTAGGCCTTGTATCATGGCATACATCAGAATAGCTGATTTTGTGGTATAAGGAATACTCCTCATATTCTTCCTTTCTTCATGTAACAATACTGGCCATGCATATGACATAAGCATGTAACATCCAATCACACGTCCGATTCGTATTCGAAACTTGCCTGGTAATCATTAAGCATTTAAGAAATATATTTCTCATAAAATCCATACCTATCATTCATAACTGAGAATTCCATTACTACAATAAGGGTAAATTTGTATATGAGAAATGCAAAAACAAGACCTTTGTTTCGAAAGGCATACAACATGCAGTAAATCATACCATGTTAATTGTTAGATGAGTCTACAACACAGTCCAACACGTAAAACCACTATTGTCCTTCACCTATACATAGCATACTCACTATAAATCCTTATATTGTGCAATTGTGTGTAGTTTCTTATCTGATTATTGATGTATTTTTGTATAGCTTGATCATATTCGTTCTCAACTACTAGTATCAAAGATGTGATTTGAGTATCAACCTCTATACATATGATGGAAGATTCGAACATGATGATCGAGAAGTTCAATGGATCAAACTTTACATTATTAAAAATGCATATCGAACTTTGTGTATAAGGACCTATATCTACTGCTACAAGTGAATAAGCCCAAAACCATGAAGTCCCTGGGAATGGTAAAAATCACTCTTGTTCCTTTGGTGTCATCGAATATCTTGAATGAGATGAAGACAATGAATCTTTTCAAAATCCTTAAAAAGATGTAAGATAAGTCATTCAAACCAATTAAGGTGTATTAGATGAACGAACTTCTCAATATAAAGATGAGAGAGAACTCTGTGATGGCTGCACATTTGAATTATTTATATAGTATCATCAACCAATTTAAGTCTGTGAAGATCATGTTTGATGATGAGGTAAAAACTCTTTTTCCTTTTCTAGTTTGCCTGAAAGTTAGAATGCGTTGGTTGTAGTCGTCATTAATTCCTCTCATTATACAAAGTTAAAGTTGGAGGATGTTGGTGGTCTTTTCTGAGAGAATAAGCATGCTAGTAGACATCAGGAGAAGACTACTCAAAGTGGTAGGACAGAAAAGCTATAGGAACCAGATGAACTACATGAGAAATTACAAAAATCCAAATCCAGAGATTTGAAGTTTGTGGTCTGCTTGAGTTGCAATCAAAAGGAACATTTCAAGACATAGTGCAATGTCCCAAGAAAGTAGAAAGGAGAAAATGACAAGGTAAGAATACCATAAATCTTATTGATGATGAAGATAATGATATCCTAACATGTGTTACAAATGCGCAAAGTAAGTATTGGATTGTGGAAACAGATGCTTCATTTCACACCATCCACAAAAGGATAACCCTAAAAAACTAGATGCATGGTGATTTTGGAAATGTGTACATGGGGATGATGAAACATAACTGGAAAGGGAGAAATTGATACCTCCCAAGTCCCAACTCAATGGTGACATCTTAATATTGAATAATGTTATACACATGTACCCAGTCTGACAAGAAATCTCATATAGATATGATAGCTATTAGAGAGTGATGCGGTGACATCATTCCATGTAGACTCATGGAAGATGTCTAAGGGTTTCGTTGATTCTGGCTAGAGGTAAGGAGGAAAGAATCTTATGTGTTGCATTGTGATGTTAACACATGGCATAGATGACTTGGTCATATAAGCAAAAAGGGAATGAAGATCGTGCAAAATAAGGGAAAACTGGCAAAATTGTAAATTATCGATATGGTTTTATCGGAATATAGTATCTTGGAAAGCGAAAGAAAGTCAATTCTACAAAGACTGCAAGAACACAGAAGATTGTAAGACTAGATATAGTTCACACATATGTTCCCAGACTAGAAGTTGGTGGTCTTTTTCTGAGAGAATAAGCATGCTAGTAGACATCAGGAGAAGACTACTGAAAGTGGTAGGACAGAAAAGCTATAGGAACCAGATGAACTACATGAGAAATTACAAAGATCCAAATCCAGAGATTTGAAGTTTGTGGTCTGCTTGAGTTGAAATCAAAAGGAACATTTCAAGACATAGTGCAATGTCCCAAGAAAGTAGAAAGGAGAAAATGACAAGGTAAGAATACCATAAATCTTATTGATGATGAAGATAATGATATCCTAACATGTGTTACAAATGCGCAAAGTAAGTATTGGATTGTGGAAACAGATGCTTCATTTCACACCATCCACAAAAGGATAACCCTAAAAAACTAGACGCATGGTGATTTTGGAAATGTGTACACGGGGATGATGAAACATAACTGGAAAGGGAGAAATTGATACCTCCCAACTCAATGGTGACATCTTAATATTGAGTAATGTTATACACATGTACCCAGTCTGACAAGAAATCTCATATAGATAGGATATCTATTAGAGAGTGATGTGGTGACATCATTCCATGTAGACTCATGGAAGATGTCTAAGGGTTTCGTTGATTCTGGCTAGAGGTAAGGAGGAAAGAATCTTATGTGTTGCATTGTGATGTTAACACATGACATAGATGACTTGGTCATATAAGCAAAAAGGGAATGAAGATCGTGCAAAATAAGGGAAAACTGGCAAAACTGTAAATTATTGATATGGTCTTATCGAAATATAGTATCTTGGAAAGCGAAAGAAAGTCAATTCTACTAAGACTGCAAGAACACAGAAGATTGTAAGACTAGATATGGTTCACACATATGTTCCCAGACCATCTCAAGTACCATCCTTAGCAGATCTTATTACTTTCATTGTTAATGCAGCTAAAAATTTTGAAAATATTAATGTAAATATAGATCTATTATATTTGAGATCTTAAAAATAGGGTGTGGAGAAGAGGAACGGAGGATATGTTTATTCCATAGAGCTAGGATCTCTTATATAGAGAGAAAACTCTAGAGAGTACAAGTGTTAAGGAACCCGAAGGGTCACATGGGGTTACGGAATTCGAAGGGTCAAAGGGTTATGGAACCTGAAGGGTCACAAGGGTTTACAAAACCCGAAGGGTGACATGCATAAACGTAAATATAATAACTCTAACACTCCCCCTCAAGCTGGAGCTGAGAAAGCTGCAGCTTGTAACAAAAAGAAAAAGTATACACCACATCTTTACACGAAGCATCATAAGAACATATGTCCACTGTTGGTAGAAGACCTCGCTCGAGGACGGGTTTGCGGCTTTCAGGTCACCGGAACGTATCTCTATCATGCTAGTAGAGTCGCTACGATATCAGGTCACCGGAACGTATCTCTGTCGTGCCTGCAGGTCACTGGAACATATCTATGTCGTGCCTGAAGAAGAATCGATGTAGAAGAAGTCCAACACAGAGTAGTAATCGGTTTGTAAAAGAAGAAGTATATGCCCTGACGAAGAAGTTGATGCTCGGTGAAGACAGATGATTTGAGTAGTAGTATGGAGTGTTAATCTGTCAGTCGTGGTAGGGCAGCAGGCGTCCTGAAGAATCATCTCTGACTCCCCCTTTCTCCCATACTTGATATAATAAAGAGTATGTAACATCAAGTTGGAAGAAACAAGTTGTGGTGAAGCAGAGGCTATAAGGGGGGGGGGGGGGCTCCAGATGGTGCCGACGATGCAGAAGGTGCGGCTGGAGCTGCTATAGCCTTGGGCAGCGCTTTAGGTGCCGTTAGAGGTGGCAACTGTGTTGCTAGGACTCGGACTGCCTTGCGTGAGACCATCGAATCCATGAGCGATGCAGGAGGTCCAACCCTCTCTCCGTTGACAAGGAGAGAGGGTTGGTGGTGGCGGATTTAGGGTATTAGACTCCGGTCTAGGATCGTCGCTCTAATACCATGTTGTGAAGAGGAACGGAGGATATGTTTATTCCATAGAGCTTGGATCTCTTATATAGAGAGAAAACCCTAGAGAGTACAAGTGTTAAGGAACCCAAAGGATCACATGTGGTTACGGAACTCGAAGGGTTAAAGGGTTACGGAATCCGAAGGGTCACGAGGGTTTATAGAACCCGAAGGGTCACATGCATAAATGTAAATATAATAACTCTAACATAGGGAAAGCTTTAGTTAAGAAGGAGACAAGTTTCAAGTTGAAATGTCTCAATTCAACAATGTAAAAGAATGCTTTAGTGGGGAGCTTGAATCCTACTACGTAAATAATAGGATCAGGAGATTGAAAATAATTCCATGAAAGCCAAGAAAGAATTAAGTCGTTGAATGCATATATATGATTTTTTTGAAGCATGCAATAAGCATGATGATTTATGCCAATTTACACAAGGCATACTATGCTAATACAGTAGATACATATGCTTACTTCACCAATTAGGGTCCATCTGTTGTGTTGGATATGAAACTTTCAGAAGAAGCACTGACTAGAAAGAAGGTAATACTTTCTCATACATGTTTTTGGACGCACAACCCATGTTCCCGTTAAATAGGAAGATAAAGAAAATCTTGACATAAAAGCGAAGAAGTGTATTTTTCCGGCTATAATACAGATAGATACAAATTTACGGGATTTGGAGAACAAGAAAATAATCGGATGCGTTTATGTTACATTCAATTGAGTCTTTCTTATATAAGGATGGCAAACATAAGAAAAGAGAGAAAGAATCGGATGTGGTGTTTGATGAAACTACTCAATGAAGCACAATATTACCGAATGATAATAATCCATACCATAACCCTATAATACATATATAGATGTAGACAGTGAACAGATGCTCAAACTTTTCCCATTAATCAGATAAGCCAAGATATGTTGAAAAAGGACATACTGACCTCCCTTAGAGAGGATCAACTCTTTCGAATCATGAAGGAAGTAATCGCTTATCTTCATAATCTTCTTCCACACTGGAGAAAGAAGAAGACATGTTTACACTGAGAAAACATAGTGTTTGTAATCATCTTTAAGAGCGCAACTCCTCTTGAATATGAGGAAGTATCTGAAAGCTCCTATGTATCATAAGGCAAAGTTGGAAATGATACTTCCCCAAGATGTAACCGCTATTTCTAGGAGTAACCTAGCTTTTTTATAGTGTTAGGTGAATCTCTGTCTTTGCTCTACCTCTAAGTTGGTAACACCCGCATGGGATTATAACTGTTGGAAAAGAAAAGAGCCCACCCATGTGTATAGTACCACATGGGGGAGCGATCACTATTGGGTCTGTCTGTGGGGCTATATAAGGAGCCCCACACCCCCTGTACTCATTGAGAACTTCAATAGAAGAAACGCCCAATTCAGGGGCTTCTCCCGTGGTTTCATCCCGCTCCTTCTGGAGTAGGGTTCCACGTTAAATCCCGCTGTGTTCTTTGTTGTTTATTCTTTTATCCATGTTTCGCTTCCGCTTTCTATTTTATAACATGGTATCAGAGCGGGTCGATTCTCGAGGAGTTTTGTATTCTTTATTTTTGTATTCGAGATTCGATTCTTAAAGTTCTTGTTCATGAAGAAAGATTAATGTTTTTGAAGATTCAGTTTTGTGCCATTCAAGCTCCTGTTCCAGATCAGGCTCTAGGGTTTCGATTATCACGCTGCTATGTTATCTCCACGTGCCAATGTTTCGATTATCACGCTGGTAGTCTCCCAGCCCGCAAGAGATACCAATCCCTTTCCAGGCGGCAGGCAGCCGCATCTATTGGCGGCAGACCCTCCTTGCACCCGATGAAGAAGCTCTTCAGCGCACAACCCACACATCTTCCCCAGCAGGCGGTGCCTCCTTTCCAGACCGTGCACCAGGCTACAGATTTCTACAGATCTCAGTTCGAAGAAGACGTTGCAAAGCTCCGTTTCAACTTCCCCTCCGGTTCCAGGCTACAGAACCCCAGGCGGTGGCTCTCCATCCCTCGCGCATCGCGCGAGGCACATAACCCAGGCGGCGCGATCTTGCCGCAAGATCAGAAAAACCCCCGGGCGGTTTAGGCCCAGATTCGCAACCTCTTCCTTCGCGCTCTCCAGGCGCACGCAACCTCGATCAGGCGACTACTCCAGGTGCGCATCGCGCGCATCACAGGCGGCGCCGATCTGCCTTCCTCCTTTCTCGCGCCGCGCAACTCCTCCATGCGGCGGTGCTTCAGGCGCACACTCTGCTCCTATGGCGCAAGGCGGCTACCCCTCGAACCCCTGGCGACAGGAGGCTCGACGGCACCCCATTCTTCCCTCCATAACGCCGCTTCCTCGCTAGCTCCTCCTCCCCTCGTCCCGAGGTCCGTGGCTGTTTAGAAGAACCCCAGGAGGGGCGGCGGCGTCATGTGACCCCAAGGGGGCATGTGATCAATTAGGGTTGCCACGGAGCCCTAAAAAGGGCCGCACATTCAAGGGCTATTGTGTATTAAAAAAAACTGGAAGCCAAAGGGTGTTGCGGCTGATTTTAAAAAAAATAATGAAAGGAAGCCCAAGGGGCTGCGACACTTTAAAAAAAGAGAGGAAGAAGGGGGGCTATGTTATCGGAGGCCCAACAAAAAAAGGGAGAGCCCGATAAAAAAAGGGGGAGCCAGAGAAGCCCAGCCGCGGGTCTTTATAAAAAAATGAGAGAGTTGGGTCAAATTTGGCCCAAGTGGGTCATTTTGTAAAAAAAAAGAGAAAAAAGAGAGAAAAAAGACACATACAAGAAAAAGCCGTACGCATATGCTAACAAAAAAATCGAAAAAAAAAGAAAAAAAAAGTCGCGTACAAGAAAAAGTCGTACGCATAAAAAAATGCGATTCATGTTTGCTTCTCCCAACTTGTCTATTATTTTCATTATTCTCACAAGTTTGAGAGAAAGGGGGAGTAAAAGCCATATGCATCCTACATCATTGACTGACAGACCAAACACTCCGGATTTCACAGAATATCAAGCCATCTTCACTGTGCATCGATCTTCGTCGTGGTGTCTCTACCATCGACATCGACTCCGCACTGGATTTGTTTTCTTCAAGGCACGACGGAGACAAAGTCCGGTGACCCGCATGTACGCCTGAGACAGAGATCTGGTGACCATGCAGGCACGACAGAGATAGTCCGGTGACCTTACAGGCACGACAGAGATACGTTCCGGTGACCTGATATACCCGTCAGCAAGCGGGTTTGTCTACCAGTTGCGGATACATACGTTTATTGTGGTGATTTCAAGTGAAGATGTAATGGTGTATATTTTTTCTTTATTGTTGCAAGTTGCAGCTGTCCCAGCTACCAACTTGAGGGGGAGTGTTGGAAAAGAAAAGAGCCCACCCATGTGTTTAGTACCACATGGGGGAGCGGTCACTAGTGGGTCTGTCTGTGGGGCTATATAAGGAGCCCCACACCCCCTGTACTCATTGAGAACTTCAATAGAAGAAACGCCGGCTTCTCCCGTGGTTTCATCCCGCTCCTTCTGGAGTAGGGTTCCACGTTAAATCCCGCTGAAATCCAGTTGATACAAAACTAATTCAATCGTATATATGTTGTTAAGTTAAATTAATAAAAAATCCTAAAACATATGAGCATGTATATATTGCTAAAAAACCCAAAACCTGATTTGAGAAGGTTGTGAATTAAAAGTTGATTATCTACCTCTTATAATCTCCTATGGAAATATACTTATTTTAAATTAATGTACATGAATTATATGTAAAAAAAAGATCAAATTCAAATGAATCATAGTTCATGTGTGAAACTAGTGTTTTAGGACCATATTGTATATTGTACAAATTGTTCACAATTTAACATGTAATTTCTAGTACACATTTTAATCTTTTTTATTTTGTTTCTTGTTCATTTTATTTCTTTAGTTTATGTTTAAATAACTACATAAAATTCAAAAATCCAGAGAAATTACAAAAATCACTGTATATTTACATGTAGACCTGTATTTAAGAGTTTTTCTTCATTATTTTAAACTTTCCTTAACTATTAAAACTGCAAAGAATATTGTAATATGTAAATAATATATTCATAGTTTGTAAAAATATATTACGCAAATATTATTAAGTTACATATATAAAAGCCTTAAAATCATGTTTTTTATATCCAAAAGTACCTCAGAAAAATAACTACTTCGTGTATATAACTTATTTTGGGTTTAGTGTCTTCGTAAAAGTTTTATATCTGATTGAGATATGCAACTTTCACGTTAATAAGTTTTTATGAGTCAATCTATTATTTTTCTTTGATTTTCCTTATCTTGAATTATCCCCTCCTTACATGTGTTAGTCAATGTTCCCAGTCAATCATCACATGGCATCAGTCCACTGGTTGGCACTGTGCTCATTTGACTCACAGTCCACCCTCTTCGACCAAGTCTCCCCGCGGTCAGTCTCCAATGCAATCTCGCCACACCAACCACACAAGTTGACCTTTGAGTCAACTTGGTCCCCTTCCTATGGACCCCTCCTTCTCCCATGCAACTCCTTGGTCCAGCTACCCAGAAACTCCTTCATATGTCCACTCCCTCGACTACAACTACCCTCACTCAAATACCATCGCCTGCCCACCTTCATTTGCCTTCGCGAGAAAGATCCATCTCTTGCATCTGTCGTTGTGACATCATGAGGAATGTTGTCCAATTAAACTATGACGAACCCTCTCATGGTCAAGTGAGATCCAAGATATCTACTCGGACCTTATAGCATCACCTTCGAGTATATGCATAGCTTTGTGGTGTTCCCTCGTACCATTCGAGGTGAGAATCGAAGCGACCTTTAACCTAGCTCCATCTCCAAGCAAAGAATCCACTTGAGATATACATCTCTTCCTCCCCTTTCCATGTTCTCTCTTCTTCTTCTTCCTCGATTCTGCCTTTTCTATCGTCCTTTTTTTCTTTTTCCAAATCAAACCTCTAAGATATGTTATTCCAATTTCTCCTCCTCCTCCTCCTCCTCTTCTTCTTCTTTTCATCTGATTAGACCTAAGCTTTAGCTGACCAATCCACCATCATCTCTTGAAGATCTCCGTTTTCTGCTATATCATTCACAACCTCCTCATCCCTCTGATTAGCCCTAGATTAGAGGTGATTTTCTCCTTCCAGTGCCAAATACATGAGATCCACATTTCCCCTTATTTTATCAAGGTTAAGCCTTTACTCTAACTCGATCTATCCCTTTGTAGGACTTGAAAAGCATGCTCATCAAGACCTCTAGCTCCCCAAGGAACCCCCAACAGCATAGTCTTCTACGAAGCCCCATTGGAGAGCCATTGCAAAGAAAAGAAGCTCTGTCTACACCTCGTCGTTCTTCATTTATGGGTCCCTCGTCAATAAAGGGCTCATGCTAACACTTGATACGTACCATCAATAGCTTTGAAGGCTATGAACTTCTTCTCCGCCACTATTTGTTGAACCTGAGGAAGAAGAGAATGATGTGCTACTAGTGATGAATGCATATTCTTATGTATTTACACAGTGAGATTGCATATATAGTTAGAACACTGCTAGAGGGGGTGGATTTTGTTGTTGAGAATAACTTGTGGAATTTAATAAAGTTAAGCAGAACAATCAAACCAGATATTCAATCTGCATGCACAGATATATTATCATGGAAACCCGATTGGGTTAAAACCACAATCGGGATCCATGACTCAGAGTTCCCAATCAATTGTAACAATCAACTACTTCACTATACAAGTTATTTGACGCGAATAACTGAACCGCTTAGAAATCTCTTAGACTAAACACCAATACATTTTACAAACTTGGATCAAATATCAAAATCATTGCTCTGAATCAAACACCAAAGTCTTCACATGTGGATCAGACACCAAGTTAACGTCGAGGATTTGTCTAACTTTAAATATCCTCAGACCTTCTTGAATTAAACATTAAGGCACTTAGCGCCACTTGTCATGGTCATGCCTGATGGCACTTCAAGGACGTACCTAAGTATGAAGCCTAGAATACCAACTATACCACTTAACGAAGCTGCTTAATTGAGCAAATTATCCTAGAAAAGAGATCATGGTGGTCAAGCTATAATGCATAACTAATGCACTCTTTAATGTTAAGGCCTCCTATATATCCATCTTGAGGTCCAGTGGCGCATACACAAATTCTTGCTAACACTAACTTTGTCTACCCAAAGCAATGTGACAAATTTAATCAACGTGGAAACCGCATCCACATGACAATCGGTCTCTTGTAGGCAACATATACATAGGAAGATAATAGACAATCTCTAGCGACATGTTCTCCATGATCGAGAACCTCATCATAATCGCCCGTTACTTGTGAACTTACTCGGATACATAGATCATGTTTTCACCAATCAATTGATCAAACAGAAAAAGATAGAGAGTTTATGAATACTGTGTTTGAATTCATTGCAAATAAAGGGCTTGAAAACACTTTTACTTGATAGGAACAACTCCTTCGAGCCCTCGTAAAAAAGTCGAATTGGTTCTAGACTAAGGGAAAAAAATCTTGAATTTGATAGGAACAACTCCTTCGAAGGCTTATTTGATTATCAGGTTACTCCGGGTAACCCGGTTTACCCGTCTACATTTCTGAGTTGGGAATTCCATCAGAAATCAATGTAACAACACATCACATTCCCTATTCCAACCTTCTCCAACCCACCTAATCATCAAAACCACTACTATTCACAACATGTTACTGCAACCCAATCCAACCCAGTTACCAAACAGGCCCCGAGTGTTGCTCCAAAACCTTGGGATAAAGGGAGGATATACATGGATCTAAAGGGTATATGACAGAATTTTGAAGAGTATAATTGCAATTTTAGATTCTTTCGGTGGAAAAATAGAGTAGATCTCATTTATTAAGAGATGAGGTGACAATAATAAATTTTCTAACATGGGTTTATACTCTTCGTCGTTCTTTGGAGTTTATCGATGGATCCTCAACTACATGCGATCCACAAACCATTCCCTCTTGCGCTTTTCTACTTCAAAGTTCTTTTCCGAAGCTTGAACACCACTTAGATAACATCTAGATAAATATAAGATAAGTAAGAGTAATGACACGATATACACCTCGCAACAACAAAAAAAGTGGGACATATATTTCCTGACAAATTCATTACACTAAGACTTATTGTAAGACAATAATTGAAATCAATCTTAAAATATCAACAATATAATCACTTTTCTAATTATTATAAAATAATGCAGTTTTTTTTGAATTAGATTCATTTTGAATAGGCAAAAGCAAATACGAGATGACAATTATGGTGCAGTAATTTGGATGTGTTGGAGTATTTGTTTTTAATGCTGGGTCCTATTTTCTTCAAAAGGTTGATAGTTTATTGTTTTTCTTGTCTTAATACAAGGAATGTGGGGGTCTATGTATAGTCTCCATCGAATCTCCACATCTCCCAACGGGTAGATGTGAGACTAAAGACTTAGATATAGTAAATGGATCTTAGAGGGATCCATTTACTCATCTCCCCAGACAAGTGATATATATATACAAATACTCTAACAGGATGTGTCTCTTACAACATTTAGTTGTGCATGTATAGAATTGAGAGAAGGTTTGATAAATGCTAAAATGGACACCTCGATGAATGGCAAGAGTTATATGAATCCAAAGATATGAAAACTACACAAAACCCAATCTAATTTAGAATTTCTTTTTATAAAATCAAAATCCACGTGAAACAACTGAAAATAAATGATCATATTAAATACCAAAAAGGGTTTTTATCACTTGTGTCCCTCTGAGGTATCACAATATCAGTTATGCCCCAATCTTTTTGATAATATCAGTTGTGCCCCTCACTTCTTTCGTTGTTATCACTTGTGCCCTTCCGTCAGATTGACCGTCAATGAGTTGACTTAACCATGGTTTTTTCAAACCTTGGTGCAGTTAAGAGAGGTATTATTGTCCAGACCTCTTTATCTTCTTCCTCATCCATTTGTTCTTCTTCCTTTCTCCTCATAATTTCTCTCTCTTAGTGACATCTTCATGTATCCATCGAATCTCTAAAATTTTTGCATTTTCACGGATATATCACTCATTACGGATCAAACTGTGAATTTTATTGAATTTTTTGATGAATTTTTATGAATCAATTAGTCAAAAAATTATCTTAATTTAACAAAAACTGAAAGCTCTCCAGTTTCAAGGGGAGGAGGAGGAGGTGTGGGGGTGACCTGGGCGGGGGCAGGGGGGTCGAGGCAGGGGAGGCGCGGGGGCGACCTAGGCACGAGGGGCGACGGGGGCAGGGGGAGACTCCTTCCACCCCGACCTCCCCCTGCCCCGAGCTCCCCACAGGGAAAAAGCTTGGAGGTGTTTGTAGTTGCGGTCGAGTTTGGGAGACTCTGCAAATGGACCGCCGCTATGCGTGGAAAGCGAGGTGAAGGGAAAGCGTGTTCTGTTGATTGTCCTGTACAAGAGCTCGAACTCGCCGTACACAGGGGGCTTGAGCCGGAGGTGGTATAGACCGGGGGAGGGATCCAAGGGACTTTGCCAGCACGTCAAGAGCTGTCAGCGGGTGATGGGCACTCCGGGAGCCACGTGTGGGAGGGGGAGGCCCATGGGGCGGTACAGGGAAGGGGGAGGGGGAGTAGGGGGCGGCGCGGGGAAGGGGGAGGGGGAGCAGGGGCGGCACGGGGAAGGGGGAGGGGGAGCACGGGGCGGCGTGGGGCAGGGGAGGGGGCGGTGCAGGGTAGGGGAGGCCCAGGGGGCGGCACGGGGAAGGGGGAGGGGGAGGCAGGGGGCGGCACGGGGCACGAGAGGGGGCAGTGCGGGGCAGAGGGAGGGGGAGGCCAAGGCCGCGACCGCGGTAGGGGGAGGGGGAGAAGGGGGCGGCGCGGGGCAGGGGGAGGGGAGGCCCAGTGGGTGGGGGCAGTGCGGGGCAGGGGGAGGGGGAGAACCAGCAAGTGGGGGCGGCAGGCTGGGAGGAGGTGCGGGGCTGGGAGGAGGTGTGGGGCTGGGGAGGAGGTGCGGGGAGCTCGGGGCAGAGCTGGGAGGAGGTGCGGGCTGGGGAGGAGTTCCAGACGGAGAGGGAGGAGGAGGAGGTTGGAGGAGGTGGAAGAGGATGGGGAAGATGAGGAAGACGAAGAGGGTGTAAAATGACCATTGAATCTTTTTTTAAAAAATATTTTCGCTTATTGATGAATACTCATTCATCACTCTTTATTCTTATATTTTAGCTACAAAAACCTTTGCAAATGCATGTATATATTTGTAAATATAAATAATTACCAAAATCATGCATGGTGTAAAAAGTAATAATTGGCATGTTTTTGTGCAAAAATAAAAGAATAAAGATCAAAAAGAAAAAGAAGAAATATTTAGAATAATTATTGAGCAACCTAACCCAAGGGAGGACTCAGCATGGGCCTGACCGCATAAAAGCCAAAGTAGAGGGAGATAGGGGCTCATGTGCGTAAATATATTTGTAAATATAATAAAAATATTTTCCTCTAAAAAATAGAATAAAATGGCTTGTATATATTGTATATATATTTATAATTATAAAAATCAAAACAAAAATAGAAAAAATTAAAAAGAAAATAAAAAGAGTCAATTGTGCATATTCATCATGTACATACAACCACATCCATATTTATTCCACCTTATAAATAAGTAAAATTAAGTCTATAAAAACTTGTATATATTCTATCTTCTATGTTGTAAATAAATAAAATAAAAACAACAAGAATTAAACAAATTAAAAAGAACAAAATTAAAAACCAAAAATAATATTGTAAATATACCTTGTACATAGATGTATATACTTATTTATTTCACCCTTGTTTATAAATAATAAAAATAAAATAAAAATACCTTTTTATTCCTTATTTTATGCTAGAAATAAATAAAATATAAAATGGGAATAAAAATGCATAAAAATAACTAATTAAAAATCAAAAATAAAAATCCTATATTGTGTATATACCTATATATAGCTTTATAGTGTAAATACCCTATTTTTATTTTGAAAAATTAATTAAAAATCACCAAAAAATAGAAAAATTAAAACAAAAATATGTCATGTTTTAAGTTTTTATTAAATCAGCCATTTACTATTTTTTATTGATTTTCCAAATCATTTCTAGATGGTTGCTTCCCATTGGTCCACGGGGATGTTGACCCCCCGGTCAACTCCCCCCTGTGGACCACCTCTCACGGATCTTGAGTGACCGACCCGTTTTCTACCTTTTCTCCACACTCGATCCGACAGCCGAATACCCTAACCCCAGGCCCCGATTGATCCTTGTTCATCCCAGATCCACGCCCGGGGTGGGTCTTAGGGATCCGAGTTGCGAGCGACTCACCCGATCCATTTCTTCTCAGACCCCTGATCATATAAAGCATCTCCTCCGACAGCTCCGTTCTTCATCTTTGGACCTTCCACTCGCAGCCAAGGACCTCCTCTGGTGAGCCTGAGTGACAGCTGTGCCCGCCGGAGTGGAAGTGAGGCTCGAGCACCTCGGGAGACCTCTGATCCGGTGGCTCCGCCGCCGTGCGCCACCGCGAGCGCGCCCAGCCTCGGGGAGCCGACGACCCCTTGCAGGCAATGACCCAGAAGCTCCCCGAGCTTCAGCCCAGTCGATAGCCTCCATCAGGTAGTCTTCTTAGCCTTTCGTTTAGCGTAGATTAGGATTTTTCGATTCCGGTAGTAGTAGCTCCGCCGCCTCCGCCCTTCGTCTCCGTCTACCCATCAATCCATCCGACACCGCCACCACCTTCACGAGCCTCCTCCGCACCTTCTCCACCTACCCATTCCCCCTGGCTCGCCCCGGAGCAGGGACATCAGCTCTCCACCTCCGCCGCTCGCCGGAGGGCCGCCATATCGACGCATCCTTCACCATTCTTGCACGCTAACGGGTCGAGGCAGTTTGCCCTCGACCCCTCTTTCTCTGTGCAGCTATCAGGCCAAATCGACCTCATCTGGAGGTCAGGACTTCAGAGCACAGGTGCTCCAGGTGTTCATCGTCGCCGAGCTCTCCAGAGCTCTCCGCCTTCATCGGAGACCAGCATTAGCTGCGGGACTTCACGGCGGAGCCTTTCCGCACTTCAGGAGCAGCAGGGGAGGCCCACCGTGTGTGCATCGGGCCAGCGAAGTTCGCCGGCCGACAGTTCTTCCAGGACCTTCACCGACCGTTGGATCATCCTCCAGCTCCAGATTCCATCCAATCCATCCATTTCAGGAGCGCCAGCACCGCACGATCGTGAGGAGAGTCAATCTAGACCGTTCGATCCGGACAGAGAAGCACCACATGTTCCTGACCGTCAGATCAACGACGTGGCAGCTTCCCAGTCGTTCGATCGCGCCGAGGGCTTCCATTGATGCGAGCCATGCCCTCTCCACCGTCGGATCAGCTACGTGGCAAGCATCCCGCCCTCGACATTTAATAACGGGGTATTTGCTCTTAGGCCCCTTTAGCTTTCGTCTTTATTTTCTAGTCCTGTAAATACGTAGTTTAGTTCTTTTATTTTTGTAAATATTGCACTGAGGACCCTACTGTTTATCTGATTTGCACTTATACCCATGTTTGCTGTGAACACGCGCATCGACACGTGGTATTTGGTACATTTACAATCTTTGTCCTGCGTTTGTGGTGTGTTACGATTAATATTTTTAGAAATAGGAATGACAAATAGGTCCCCCCAGGCCTGAGTCACGTGTATCGTGCGTGGCCCAGGGGACAATTTGCATTCCTGGCCCTATACTTCTCAGGTCGGTTATCCAAGGGGCCCAGGGCTTTATTATATTTGCAGTTAGGTCCCTGTGCACTGTACCTAGGATTTGATTTTGAATAAAATATCAAACTCACTCCAAATTCAATGAAAATTGGATACATGGCTCCTGCCATGTTGTAAAATTTTCTAGAATTTTTGGGAGACATTTTTGCTTTTATTTGATATTTTTAAAAATTCAAAAACAAGCTTTTTCTTTGCTGTCTGAATTGAAAAATCACAAAAAAATATTAAAACTCATCTAAAAATTATAAAAAATAACAACTGTGTATTTTGGCTTGTTTGATTTTCTGACCAAATTTGGTCATTTTTCATTATATAAAACTCATAAAAATTACAAAACACTAAAAACCTCATAAAAATTCTAATCATTAATTTAAAAATCCAAAAATAATAATTTTAGTGCCTAAATTTTCCTTGTTCCTTCTTCTATACAGGAAAATTACCTCCAAGCTTTTTAGGGATTTTTAGATATTTTATCTAAGTCCCTCAAGCTCGGTTGGACATTGTTGCTGATTTCTTGCATTGTTTTATTTTTAGAAAATTAAATAAAAATCAGAAAAATACCAAAAATTAACCAAAAACAGTAAAAATCATAAAATACACAAAAACATTTTTATTTGAATTTTTAATTGATTTTTTATGCATTAAATAATTGTTTGAGTAGGCTTGTTTCCTTGTTTTCTTTAATTTCTTAATTAAATAAAAATCCAGAAAAATTATAAAAATTTAAAAACCCACCAAAAACATTTTGATTTTATTTTTTTAGACTACTTCGTAGGCCGCAAGGCCATTACGTGCTCCCTGAGTCCGACCCTGGTCGCTATACCAGGCTAATCTAATAGCCAGGACCGCTATCATTTTTATTTGGTTTTTATTCGATTTTGGTGGTCTGAACCTCATTTTCTTGATTGAGCTGAGATTCTCATCGATCCGGGTCGCAACGACCCAAGTGATATTTTGACCTGGTCCGGATTGATTGAGTCTTTGGCTCATCAGAATGGCGTCGTTGCCGGGGAGCACGTCTTAGTAGTTTTTCTTTTTATTTTTCATTGTCTCTTTGTTTTCTTTTTCGCGGCTTTCTGTGGCTCTTTCTGAGTCAGCGGCTTCTCGCGGCTTTTTCTTTTTCTCTTATTTTTGTTTTATTTTATTTTCTTTTATTTTCTTTTACTTTTGTTTTTGTTTGATTTTGCCTGTTTATTTTATTTGGCATTTTTGCACATATACCCTATTTATATTTTCTGCTTTGATTTGATTATTTTATTTGGTTTGACACTTGTCTTCTTTCTTGCGAGGACCGAGGTCCGAGGCGGCAGCTTTCGAGAAGCCGGCGCAACCGCGGGACTTGGAGGCGGCTCCTTTCTGCACGGAGCCGCAGGAGAGCGTGAGAGAGAGCTGAGTGGGAGAGGATTAGAGTAGAGTAATTAGATTTTATTTTATTTCATTTGATTATTGTAACAATACAGGGACAGACACTATGGACTTGAACTTGTTTAACGGGTCTGTTTCACCGAGCACCGTTGTGCTCGGGGGATCCTTAGGATTTTTTGCGGCTTTTCGCGGTTTTGTTTTTCTTCGCTACCTTTTACGGTTTTATGCGGTTTTTCTCGAGCCCCTAGATTTAGGAGTTTCTACTTGACTGTGCCGTAATTAGCAGGATCCACACACTTAATTGATTGCATGTTCCTATAGAGCGTTTATTGGATCTACTAATAAATCATTAATAAAAATAACTGACTCACTCCCTTCGACCCTACGTGTCGTAGCCTGCCCTGCCAAGCGCTGCTCCTGAACCCGATGTGTCGGGAGGAGGAGGGGTAGACCGAGACCGGACCATTTAGCTTGAAGGACCTGTGACCAGTTAGACGGTTCTGTCGAGTAGAAATTGCCTGCTTAGGACTCGGTTTTCACTGCTGCACCATATAGGTAGTGTCTTTCTTGTCTTTCAATTCTGCGCGGATCATATTGCATGTAGAGTGCTGGAGACAGGTACACATTTCTATCTTTGCATGCATCATTGATTTCATCGCGCATCGGTTTTTTCGTCTTCTCCCCCTGTTTTTGACTTAATAATCAGGAGAATCGAAAAATTCGTTAGGCATTTTTATTTGAAAAATACCTAAAAACAAAAACAATAAAATCGGGACTGCTAATCACACTTGACCTAAAAGACACTTCACTGAAAATCTGTCTTGGGGAGAGTAACCCCCTCATTGTTTGGTTTGATTGTGCGAGAGAGTGACCCGTACATTAGGAAGAGCCCTCCGGTACCTTCCTCGGCTGATTAGCGACTCTTTCATGCGGGACAGTCGGTTGGGGATAGTATCGGGTATCCCAGCAGGTCACGTAATCGCTCTGATAGACTGAATGATCACCTAAAATAAAATCGACAAGATAACTGACCGATCCCTTTCGGTCTTCAGCTCGTGTGCGTAGGTGAATTGGGGGTTTGCTTGTTCATCTTGTGTGATTTCCGGATCCCTTCGATCCTCCTTTCTATCCATCTGTTCCCCACCCTTCATTCTTCTTCTCTTCTTCTCCTTTACCCTTGGATGATGGATCCCCCTCACTTCGAGCCGACTCTTGCGGCTTTTTCTTCATTATCTGACCATCACTCCAGTCCACCCTCTAGGGAGGTCGGATCTCCGACCAACCTCCCGCTCCCTCCCTCCCTTTCATCTCACTACTCTGGGCATGTTGTGCGAGACGTCCGAGGATACTAGATAGAGCAGATGCGAGACCCGGACAATACCGTTGCTGAGTTGAGAGCGCACTCCGTTGGTGACCAGAGAGCAGTGGAGATCAGCAGACATATCCTATTCCAGAAGGATGGAGGAGCAGATAGCACAGGGAGCTGAGTCAGCTTCTACACTAGGTCCATTCGTCTTGGAGTTGGATTACATTCAGAGACTGCCGACATTTTCAGGAGAGGCGCATGAGGAGCCGTATGTTCACCTGTCCGCATTCGAGGAGTTTTGTATAGCACAGAGATATTCAGATATTACTGCAGAGGAGCTAATGAGGAGGACCTTCCCATTCACACTTCACGAGAGCGCCATGAGATGGCACCGACGATTGGGGAGGACATTCGATACGTGGGGAGAGCTACGCCGAGAGTTCTTACAGAGATACCCCCCCCCCCCCCCCCGCTTAGAGCAGAGTTTATGCGGTCTTTAATACCGGACTTTTCAGTTGACCCCCAGGAGCCATTGCACGAGGCATGGCCGAGGTTTCTTGACCTCTTGAGGAGATTTCCAGACCATGGACTTCCACTAACAGACTTGATTGAGATCTCCATGCGGGGGATGACCGCAGAGCAGATAGCGTTGGTGATTACCACATGTGGCGGTTCACACCGCAGTTCCGACATTTATTTACTGGACACCATCTCGAGTTTACTTTCACAGAGATCTTCTTCACGAGATGCCGTAGTCGGGACAACACATGCGGACGATGCAGTACCAGTGCGCTGTGTCGCTTTACAGGATGAGACATTTTCTACACACCAGACCGAGGACTTGGATGATGCAGCACCACTGACAGAGGACATGACTGTGATATCAGAGGTTCGGACCCAGAGTCTTCTCGAGTTCCCGTTGGTCTTCCAGTCAGAGTTCGAGTTAGCCCCAGAGTTTCCAGTCAACGAGATTTGGATATCAGATCTTCTGATATTCCAGGAACTGGAGGAGCCCCCGCTACTACAACCATTGTCTCAGACACTTCAGATTCCAGTGCCGGAGCAGACAGCTTCCTTTCTTCAGAGTTACTTCTTGGATACAAACAAATACCAGGACTCAGCCCAGCAGCCACAGCTCGATGAGGGACACCACTTTGAGAGTACAGACACAGAGAGTCCCGTCTTCGAGACTTTTGTCCTCCACTCTGACGAGATAGACACCTTTGAGGACCAGTTGGCAACTATCATAGCCGCAGAGCGAGGATCAGCCGCAGACACTTTACTAGCTTCCGCGGTGTTGACCAGTACCTTCTCCTGCTTCCAGATTGCCGAGAGCTACACTTCCGATGATGATGCTGCCTGGTGCATCGAGTGGATACTTGATAGCAGTGCAGATGCTCATCTAGATCCCGATCCTCTTCTTCTCACTTTTGATCATGCATCTCTCTCGAGGGTTATCTGCGGGAGGATGCCACACTCGATGAGTACTCGGTTTCACCTGCTGAGAGTGTTTCCGATCTGGCGGAGCACGGAACCGAGTCTTTAGATCCTTCTGATTCTGATTCTTCTCACCTCGACGACCCTCGCGAGGACGAGCCCATTCGGAAGATATTCGATGAGATCTGATTCTATTTCATTCATCGAGTATCAGTCTTCTAACAGAGTCTCCTGATCTTGACTATACATACCTTTTTGAGACACTGATTGGCATGGAGGATTCTATTACTGATCCATCCTTCTCCACGTTTAATTTCTTCGGCTCTATACTCTCACTCCAGTCTGACCCAGAGCCGCTGATTTCTTTTGTGCTACCGGATCCCGATCACTTCCTTCCATATCACTGGCCGGTAGCAGACACCCGCTTGATTGCATACCTGGGTGTCTTGGTTTACACTTTTGAGTTCGTCGTTGTTCTCCTACCGAGAATGCGACGACAGTACGCATTCGCCTTACCGATGCCGTACTGAATCTCGATACTGCCTTGTCCTACCCTTTGCGCCCAGCTAGGGGCGTAAAATCTAGCGCTTGTTGAGAGGCACCTCAACATTGTACCCTCTTGTATATACGTCTTTCGTCTTGTTTTGATCTTTCTTTCTTCCCTTCTTGTTTTCACCCCAGGTCTCGCTTAGGATTATCTTTGCTATACTTAGGATATCGCTCATCCTAAGTATAGGGGGGTGGAAACACCGGGTTGTTCTTCGTTCTGTTCCATCACTTCTGTTGTGTTGCCTATACTTAAGGTTCTTCACCTTAAGTATAGGGGGAGTGATGCCCCTTCACCCTGTATATATTCGTAATTTTCTTCGTGTCTTTCTACCCCTGTTTTGCTGCCTACACTTAGGGATATTTCACCCTAAGTATAGGGGGGGTAGACCCTTTGTGAACATTCTCCACTCGGTTTTCCCTTTGTGTACAGCCTGCTATACTTAGGATTACTTGATCCTAAGTATAGGGGGAAGACCCGAGATCCTCTTGATTTTCTATTCATTCATTCGTCTTTGTATATAGCCTTCCTTTTCACTGCCCTATACATAGCACGAGTTATGTCTTCTTCATCGCTCTTGACTCTGAGGACATCGTTCGAGCTAAGTATAGGGGGGGTGTATATATTTCATATATACTTTAGCCATAACTCGTATTTTGTGTGAGTGTGTAAATAAATAAAAATGGCTAAAAACCCTAAAAATCACAAAAATTAAAAAAAATCATGTACATAAACATTCTTTTATTTGCACATAAATAGCTAGTGTACAAATTATTTTTGTAAAAATGTTTTCAAAAATCTTTTGTGTAAAGCTTGTGTAAATATTTTCTTATCAAAATTATGTATATAGTACAAAATTTTTCCAAAATATTTTGAAAATCAAAAGTTTGCAAAAATCTTGTGTAAATGTGTGTAAATACTTTTGCAAAACATGCACTTCATGCATTCATCCATTCATGATTTCAAAACATTTTTCAAAAAGTTTGCATGTTTGTAAAAATTTGTGTAAATAGCATCTTTTGTACATATGTATATAGTTTTTCTGGATTATAGTTGACATTTAAACTAGCCTGGAATCAAATTGGGAAATGGAGCTTGATTAAGATCTTAATCCACCTAATTTATAAGAGGAACCTTATAGGCTTAGGTTTAAGGCTTTTCAGGTCCATGGTGACTTAATTCTTTGAGTCCACTAGGCTATGATCACATGTCATCTCAATGAGCCTAAGTAGAGCACTTAACAACATCACATGACTCATATAGACAATGGCTTTACTTGGACACCATCACTTTGCACCGAGCTCTCTACGGATGAGGTGGTGAGGAGGCAGTCTTCCTTGACTTGGGGTAGCATATGAGGGTAGTACTTCTAGGCGGAACCTCTCTTCTTCTTTTAGTGAAGGAAGTGCGTCTCAACTTGGTCTGGTTGCCATGAGGTCTAACGACGGGAGTTGTGGGTTGCAATAAAGCTTCAAAAGAGGGATAGTCTACTGGCTCAAGAGGAAAAACTCCTTGTATATATGCTGCACATGTATATGATGTATAGATGCACTTGAAAAAAAATGCAAAAAGAAAATAACTCCAAAAAAGTGGTGGGTCTGAGAGAAAATGATAATCCCACCGGAGTATGTATATAGAGTGCAATAAGCAAAGCTTGAGATCCATGTCCCACCTTATGTAGCTTGTAGCAGGGAGACTTGGCTACACTGGTCGAGCTCCCAAGGATACATGGCTACACTGGCCATGGTCCATTCTCTTCTTCCTCCTCTTCTTGAGCCGGTTGAACTTGAACTTAGAAGGGAATACCCCGCTCCTCGAGGAAAGAGTGGCCAGATTGAGGTCATAGAGTTACCTTGTTGGGGAGGGTTGTCAAGTTGCCATTTCTGAGGTGGAGAGCTTTCACCTCACATTCACAAGACAAGGAAAGATTCATGGTCTTCAGGGTTTGTGTTTGATGACTTGTTCTGATCTGGAGCATTGAGGAGTCTTGATTAGAGATTAGTGGAACTTAGAGGCTGTTGAGTTTTAATCTTAAGTCCAAATAAGGTTCCGACACATTAATAACCCAAAGATCTGATCGAGCTCCATACCTCAATTTAATGAAGGCAAGTTTAATAATCAACCTTGATTCATGTACATTCTTCTCTTTTTCTTTTTCTTTCTTCTTTTTCACTTCTTTTTCAAATAAGTGTTTGCTAAGGGACTAGCAAAGTTAAGTATAGGGGGGTGATGAATACTCATTCATCACTCTTTATTCTTATATTTTAGCTACAAAAACCTTTGCAAATGCATGTATATATTTGTAAATATAAATAATTACCAAAAGCATGCATGGTGTAAAAAGTAATAATTAGCATGTTTTTGTGCAAAAATAAAAGAATAAAGATCAAAAATAAAAAGAGGAAATATTTAGAATAAATATTGAGAAACCTAACCCAAGGGAGGGCTCAGCATGGGCCTGACCGCATAAAAGCCAAAGTAGAGGGAGATAGGGGCTCATGTGTGTAAATATATTTGTAAATATAATAAAAATATTTTCCTCTAAAAAATAGAATAAATGGCTTGTATATATGGTATATATATTTATAATTATAAAATTCAAAACAAAAATAGAAAAAATTAAAAAGAAAATAAAAAGAGTCAATTGTGCATATTCATCATGTACATACAACCACATCCATATTTATTCCACCTTATAAATAAGTAAAATTAAGTCTATAAAAACTTGTATATATTCTATCTTCTATGTTGTAAATAAATAAAATAAAAATAACAAAAATTAAAACAAAATAAAAAGAACAAAATTAAAAACCAAAAATAATATTGTAAATATACCTTGTACATAGATGTATATACTTATTTATTTCACCCTTGTTTATAAATAATAAAAATAAAATAAAAATACCTTTTTATTCCATATTTTATGCTAGAAATAAATAAAATATAAAATGGGAATAAAAATGCATAAAAATAACTAATTAAAAATCAAAAATAAAAATCCTATATTGTGTATATACCTATATATAGCTCTATAGTGTAAATACCCTATTTTTATTTTGAAAAATTAATTAAAAATCACCAAAAAATAGAAAAAATTAAAACAAAAATATGTCATGTTTTAAGTTTTTATTAAATCGACCATTTACTATTTTTTATTGATTTTCCAAATCATTTCCATATGGCTGCTTCCCATTGGTCCACGGGGATGTTGACCCCCCGGCAACTCCCCCCTGTGGACCACCTCTCACGGATCTTGAGTGACCGACACGTTTTCTACCTTTTCTCCACACTCGATCCTACAGCCGAATACCCTAACCTCGGGCCCCGATTGATCCTTGTTCATCCCAGATCCACGCCCGGGTGGGTCTTAGGGATCTGAGTTGCGAGCGACTCAACCGATCCATTTCTTCTCGGACCCCTGATCATATAAAGCATCTCCTCTGGCAGCTCCGTTCTTCATCTCTGGACCTTCCACTCGCAGCCAAGGACCTCCTCTGGTGAGACTGAGTGACAGCTTTGCCCGCCGGAGTGGAAATGAGGCTCGAGCACCTCGGGAGACCTCTGATCCGGTGGCTCCGCCGCCGTGCGCCGCCGCGAGCACGCCCAGCCTCGGGGAGCCGACGACCCCTTGCAGGCAATGACCCAGAAGCTCCCCGAGCTTCAGCCCAGTCGATAGCCTCCATCGGGTAGTCTTCTTAGCCTTTCGTTTAGCGTAGATTAGGATTTTTCGATTCCGGTAGTAGTAGCTCCGCCGCCTCCGCCCTTTGTCTCCGTCTACCCATCAGTCCATCCGACACCGCCACCACCTTCACGAGCCTCCTCCGCACCTTCTCCACCTACCCATTCCCCCTGGCTCGCCCCGGAGCAGGGACATCGGCCCTCCACCTCCGCCGCTCGCCGGAGGGCCGCCATATCGACGCATCCTTCACCGTTCTTGCACGCTAACGGGTCGAAGCAGTTTGCCCTCGATCCCTCTTTCTTCCTGTGCAGCTATCAGGCCAAATCAACCTCATCTGGAGGTCAGGACTTCAGAGCACAGGTGCTCCAGGTGTTCATCGTCGCTAGAGCTCTCTAGAGCTCTCCGCCTTCATCGGAGACCAGCATTAGCTGCGGGACTTCACGGCGGAGCCTTTCCGCACTTCAGGAGCAGCAGGGGAGGCCCACCGTGTGTGCATCGGGCCGGCGAAGTTCGCCGGCCGACAGTTCTTCCAGGACCTTCGCCGACCGTTGGATCGTCCTCCAGCTCCAGATTCCATCCAATCCATCCATTTCAGGAGCACCATCACCGCACGATCGTGAGGAGAGTCGATCTAGACCGTTCGATCCGGACGGAGAAGCACCACCTGTTCCCGACCGTCAGATCAGCGACGTGGCAGCTTCCCAGTCGTTCGATCGCGCCGAGGGCTTCCTTTGATGCGAGCCACGCCCTCTCCACCGTCGGATCAGCTACGTGGCAAGCATCCCGCCCTCGACATTTAATAACAAGGTATTTGCTCTTAGGCCCCTCTAGCTTTCATCTTTATTTTCTAGTCCTGTAAATACGTAGTTTAGTTCTTTTATTTTTATAAATATTGCACTGAGGACCCTACTGTTTATCTGATTTGCACTTATACCCCTGTTTGTTGTGAACACGTGCATCGACACGTGGTATTTGGTACATTTACAATCTTTGCCCTGCGTTTGTGGTGTGTTACGATTAATATTTTTAGAAATAGGAATGACAAATAGGTCCCCCCAGGCCTGAGTCACGTGTATCGTGCGTGGACCGTGGGACAATTTGCATTCCTGGTCCTATACTTCTCAGGTCTGTTATCCAAGGGGCCCAGGGCTTTATTATATTTGCAGTTAGGTCCCTATGCACTGTAGCTAGGATTTGATTTTGAATAAAATATCAAACTCACTCCAAATTCATCGAAAATTGGACACATGGCTCCTGCCATGTTGTAAAATTTTCTAAAATTTTTGGGAGACATTTTTGCTTTTATTTGATATTTTTAAAAATTCAAAAACAAGCTTTTTCTTTGCTGTCTGAATTGAAAAATCACAAAAAAATATTAAAACTCATCTAAAAATTATAAAAAATTAGCTACTATGTATTTTGGCTTGTTTGATTTTCTGACCAAATTTGGTCATTTTTCATTATATAAAACTCATAAAAATTACAAAACACTAAAAACCTTATAAAAATTCTAATAATTAATTTAAAAATCCAAAAACAATAATTTCAGTGCCTAAATTTTCCTTGTTCCTTCTTCTATACAGGAAAATTACCTCCAAGCTTTTTAGGGATTTTTAGATATTTTATCTAAGTCCCTCAAGCTCGGCTGGACATTGTTGTTGATTTCTTGCATTGTTTTATTTTTAGAAAATTAAATAAAAATTAGAAAAATACCAAAAATTAATCAAAAACAGTAAAAATCATAAAATACACAAAAACATTTTTATTTGAATTTTTGATTGATTTTTGATGCATTAAATAATTGTTTGAGTAGGCTTGTTTCCTTGTTTTCTTCATTTTCTTAATTAAATAAAAATCCAAAAAAATTATAAAAATTTAAAAATCCACCAAAAACATTTTGATTTTATTTTTTTTAGACTACTTCGTAGGCCGCAAGGCCATTACGTGCTCCCTGAGTCCGACCCTGGTCGATATACCAGGCTAATCTAATAGCCAGGACCGCTATCATTTTTATTTGGTTTTTATTCGATTTTGGTGGTCTGAACCTCATTTTCTTGATTGAGCTGAGATTCTCATCGATCCGGGTCGCAACGACCCGAGTGATATTTTGACCTGATCCGGATTGATTGAATCTTTGGCTCATCACTTATATCCTCAAAGTTAACGTCTGTTTGCACTGTGGACGGACGGTCACTAACCCGAGGGACACAAGTGATAGATTAGCAAGAAGTGAGAGGCACAACTGATATTACCAAAAAAATAGGGGCATAACTGAAATTGCGATATTTCGGAGGGGCACAAGTGATAAAAACCCAATACTAATACTAAAATAGATAGCCTATAAGTCTTTCATACCAAATTTACCAATCTTTGAGAGAGTTCGTTGATAGCCATTTTAAGTTTATAGACATATTCAGGACTTTCTTTATCTATAAAACCTATTAATTGGCTTACAAAGACTTCTTTTTTTATAAAACCATTTAGAAAATCATATAAATTTATATATTGAAATGATGCATATGTTGATAACATTTGTATGGATTCAACCCTTGCAACAAGAACAATAAGGAAACACAATTGATCAAACACTTTATCGACGAATGATTGAATCCTTGTGGTCTCTAACCTCCATATCTAGATGAAGTAACTAAAGAATGGTCATATAAACGCCAAACGCCATCGCCGCCATACCATTACTGTGTCCCGAACTATAAGAAATTTTTGAGTCCCGAAGATTGATCCAAGTAGTAAATTGTGCCTAGTTTCATTTTATCTAGGTCTGTGTGAAAGCTGAAATCAATCTGTATCCATATGTATGCCCAAATCATGCTGATGTCATCACTAAACCTACCCAGTTACCTTCAAATCTCCTAACAAAATGTACAAGTTACATTCCCTAGCATGTTTGCCATCGAAGTACCAGCTAAAGGAGGGAAGGTAAAAGCAGAGCTACCGGCTGTGGAGTTCAGATTCAGCCTTAGATACCTATCAGAATTGCAATGTGCAGGGCTCGCGAACAAGTAATGGTGTTTAAATTCTACGAGTATGTGGTCCCTTAGGTCTAGATGGATGACAATGAGATGTGGCAATAACAGGATAGTGAAAATCCATCGATCTATTTCCACGTGAAGACTTTTCTTGAAGAATAGAGGATGGGTTTACAGTTAACTGCAGAAAGATCGCAAGAGGGACCGGAAGTTTAAGGTGGCTGCTGTACCAGGGCTTGCCATAGTTGGAAACGAAGCCATTCGAATGTGAACCATCATAGAGTTCGGAAATCTTTTGCTACAGATGCTGTATGGCAGCAACGCATGCCCAAATGGGTTGGCAATTGTTGGAAAAGAAACTATATAAGAAGCCCCACACCCCCTGTACTCATTGAGAAAAAGGAATGAAGTATCCGCCCCTTTGAGGGCTTCTCCCGTGGTTTCATCCCGCTCCTTACGGAGTAGGGTTCCACGTAAAATCCCGCTGTTCTTATTTCTTATTTCTATCTTTTCCATGTTTATGCTTCCGCTTCCGATTTTCTACAGCAATTCAAAGCTAGATCTTCATAACGCTGCACATTAAGATTTGGCTAATGGAGATGGGAGATGTGTGCTTACTTTACTGTACTTTGCTTGACAAGGACTCTGTGCCCATTTTCTAAATGCATTTTTACTCTTTACAGGATACTGATGGCCTGCGAAGTGCAAACAGTAACTGGACCCACTCTAAAATTTGATAAACATTATGGTTACTCAGTATACAACAAATTCAACAAAAGTTTTTGTGAACCCATAAGTTGCAAGAAATTTATAAATATATTTCAATAATGGTTTAATTGAAACATCTAAAATACATGTTTTTTTCATCTAAAAACTCTAACTACAGCTTGATGTTTTCGATGGGTTAACTATTGCAGCACTTGATGTAGTTCCTAGTTCAGTGCACAATGATTTCATTCCAGGTTCTTCCAACAAGCTAAATGCAGAAAATCCGTAGTAGGAAGGGTACAGATCTGGCAGTAAGAAATTTGTAAACTTTTGGAAGCCACCATACTGGATCAAGGGAGGGAAAATGCTTCAGTAAGTGTAACCCCAGAAAAGTCAGGTCCAGCATGTTATTATGCTTAAGATAGATAAAGGAACTAACCTTAGAGTGGCAAGAAAGAAGAAATCTTCTTAAAGCAATCTTGTCAGTAAAATCACTAGCCCCCAATATTTTCAGGACACCACCAATCCTGCATACTGTCATCCACCTCAATCATGGATGACCCAAAATTAAACAAGGCTAAGAGAAGCTAGGATACTCACCAGAAGGCGTAACAAGTATCGCTAGCTTTGTTTGATCGACCTTGAAAGCCACCATCTGCAGCTTGCCTCTGTGAGCTCAAAAATATGGAAAAAAAGATCTATTTAGATAATGCATCAGGGATATATTATTATTTTTATCAAAACATTTATTCAGAGGTCGCAACTACTGACTAGAAATATTAAAACGGATAGATCAGATCGTTAGAAGAAAGTTATGCAGCTTATGCCTACAGGAATCCTACACAACAAACTGATTGAACAATAACTAGTTGACCTGATGGTTCATGATATCCATGACCAACATATATAATAAACTGGATAAAACAAATTTCCTATGTCGAGTCAGAACCTATTACATAGGAAAATGTAGTATACAACAGAAGAAGTTGATAGAACTGATTACAGACCTGGCGGTCGTTGATAGCACTTTCCAACATGGATAATGGATTAGATAAAATAAGTTTCTAAATGGAGTCAGAATTCATAACCTAAAAATATATAAATTGATCACCTGCAAAACCCACTGTAGCATCAGTGACAGATCTATTCCAGACAGCTTACAAGATCCACAAGGAAAGCTTGCATCAAGGCATCCCATCAACTGGAGGGCAGCAACAGCACAATAAGTCGCATCACCTGAGATGCTAAGGCAATTGTAATGTCAATGTTTTAAAGATGGATCATACAACAGAAGATAACAAACCATACTGACCTTACCTCCACATAAAAGAAATAATACGATGACATGCGGCCTATGATCATATTCTTTCTAGTGCCCAACGGACTACCCACGCAGGCAAACATAAGCCGACAAGGGGCCCCTGGACATTGGGGGTGCTTTCATGATGGGAACAAACGCATTCTATAGTGACCCAACACAACCCATCAATATTAGGTCACAAGTCGACCCAACCTTAACCAACGGGTATCAAGTTCTAGTACATAATTTATATGGTTGGATAATGGGAACATGTGGATATACTCGTACGTTATGTCACTTCCATTAGAAGGAGATTTACTACATTTGATATACATTTACCAATCAAGATCAAAAAGATTATGATGAATGTGAAATTTCACTCAGAAAAGGGCATATGCTTTAGCATCAATGAAGCACATAAGCTCTTGTCTCAGCACGGATAACCATGCCAAGTCTTCGAGAGGCGTGGGCTCTGATGAATACCCATTCATCACTCTTTATTCTTATATTTTAGCTACAAAAACCTTTGCAAATGCATGTAGATGTTTGTAAATACAAATAATTACCCAAGAGCATGCATTGTGTAAAAAGTAATAATTAGCATGTTTTTGTGCAAAAATAAAAGAATAAAGATTAAAAATAAAAAGAGGGAAATATTTAGAATAAATATTGAGCAACCTAATCCCAAGGGAGGGCTCAGCATGGGCCTGACCGCATAAAAGCCAAAGTAGAGAGAGATAGGGAGCTCATGTGTGTAAATATACCTGTAAATATAATAAAAATATTTTCCTCCAAAAATAGAATAAAATGGGCTTGTATATATTTGTAAATACAAAATCAAAATAAAAATAGAAAAATCAAAAAGAAAAATATTCTTCCTTGTGTATAGTCACCATTTACATACACCTACACCTATATTTATTTAACCTTGTAAATAAATAAATTAAAATCCTTAAAAATTTGTATATACTCTACTTTTTATGGTGTAAATAAATAAAATAAAAACCTTAAAAACAAAAATCAAAGAAAAAGAACAAAATTAAAAATCAAAAAGAACATTGTACATATACCATGTATATATATGTATATATCTATTTATTTAACCCTTGTATATAAATAATAAAAATAAAATAAAAATTCCCTTTTATTCCTAATTTTATGCTATAAATAAATAAAATATAAAATGGGAATAAAAATGTACAAAAATAACAAATTAAAAATCAAAAATTAAAAACCTATATTGTGTAAAAACCTATATATAGCACTATAGTATAAATACCTTATTTTTATTTCAAAAATTAATTAAAAATAACAAAAAATAGAACAAAATAAAATAAACATTTTCATATTTTGAGTTTTTAATAATTCGGCCATTTTCTATTTTATTTATAATTTTCAAAACATTTCCACGTGGCCTGTCCCCATTGGTCCACGGGGGACGTTGACCCCCCGGTCAACTCCCCCCCTTGGACCACTTCTCACGGGTCCATGACGCCCGACCCGATTTTCCCGAATTTTCGCGTCATGACCCGACCACCAAATCCTCAAACCCCGGGCTCTTCTTCTTCCTGGTGCATCCGAGATCCTCGCCCGATCATCCGCGTGGGGATCCGCGCTTCGTGGAACCCTGCCCGACCTCTTCTTCTCGGACCTGCACCCATATTTAATCCGAGCTCAGCCTCCTCATTCACGCATCTTTGGATCATTTCATGCCACCCTAGGACCTCCATCGCCTTCGCGAGAGTGACAGCTCGCTCCAGGCCGTGTTGCAGCGAGGAAGGAGTGGAGGACCATCGATCCGGCGATGTTGCGCCGCCGTGCACCGCCTGGAGGTGACACTCGAGCCTCGGACACCGACGGTCCTCGAGGCAAGGACCTGGAACAAGCCCTGCTCCTCCACAGTCGATTGCGCCCATTAGGTAGCTCTATTTCTTTCCCTAGTTCTCTAATTTTTCGTTTTGCCCAATCTCCTCCGACGACGTTCGTCGCCGATTCCGACCACCTTAGCCATCCGTTCGATCATCGGAGTCGACCCACATATTCGCCTCTCCTCCGCGCACGTTCTCCACCCACTCATCCATCCCAGCTCGCACAGGAGCTGGGATTGGGGTTCCTCCGCCGTCGCATCGCCGGAGCCCCTTCGCTCCGACGCGCCGACCACATTCACCACCCCTACCCGGGTCGAGGCACTTTGCCCTCGACCCAGGAGCGTGTTGCGCAGCTTTGCAGGTCATGAGGAGCCCATCTGAGGGCTTCGTCCATTCGAGCAGCCACTCCTCCTCCGCTAGTGCCACCGGAGCTCTCCAGAGCTCCTCGTCGTTGAAAAGCGAGAAAGCGAGAGCCGCTAAATAGCGGTCTGACAAGTCAGACTCACTGTCGCTGATGCGACTGCTCAAATTTCCTCGGTCTTCAACAATTAACCTACACAATCAATCAGAGAATGAATAGCAAGGATTAAAATTTATTATACCCTACTAAAGATGTACAATGGCAAGCAAGTAGGGGTCGAACTCAAGAAGCAAAGGTGTAAAGCACGGATAAAAATCCAAACCTAGGTCTAACAAGCTACTTAGCCAATCTAAAATTTTTGTGGTTTTTTGATTTTTATATTTTTTTTAATTTTATATTTTTGTATTTTGATTTTTAATTTACTGATTTTGTATTTTCTTTTTATATTTTATATTTTTATATTTTCTTTTTTAATATTGGAAAATAAAAGTAATGTAATAAAAAGCAAGCTAAAGTATTTATAAAAATAGGTAAGAATACTAAAAAATAAGCAAATAAAGTCTTTTTGGTCTTTTTCTACTTTTTTACTGTTTTTGTGATTTTTGGGAAATTTTCAGAATATTTTTGGTATTTTTAATTAGCAAAATAATGAAAACAGTGAATAAAAGATAAGGCTGAAACCAAAATGGAGAAATAAAATAGCAAACAGTAACAAAAATTCTCCAAATTAATTTTCACTTAAAGATAATCAAACAAAGAAAATTCAGGAAAAGAAAACACTATTTTTAAATTTTTTATGAATTTTATAAATGTTTATAAAGGTTTTTAGAGTTTTGCAATTTTTAGGAGTTTGGTTTTGTATTTTTTAATGATTTTTGGTCTGAAGTTAAAACACACTAAAAGGAACAAAATATATTTTTTTTGGGATTTTTCTGATGAGTTTTTATATTTTTTATGGATTTCTAAGTTAGACAGTGCACAAAAATCATGTTTTTGATTTTTAATAAATATAAAAATAAAATAAAATCAAAAACTAAATTGATGGCGTGGAAGCATAGGTGCACAGGAGCTTAAGTCTAAAATTTGAGAATTTTTAGGATTAAGATGAGTCTTCAAATAATTAGATTAAATAAGTACAAAATAGGGGCCTGGCAGGGGCGTTTTTGTAATTAGCAAGAATCCAGGGGCCCTACTACAATTTCCACCAAAAAATCACGCGCAGCTCACGTTACACACCATTCACAGGGGGATAAATGTAATTAAAGAAAACCGGCTGGGCATACATGCAATATTTCCAAAAAACATATTATATATCCTACGCACAGGGACGAAATTGCAAATACATAAAAGTCCTGGGCCTAACTTGCAAAATACCCAAAAGTCACACGCCAACGTCACGTGAGGTGACGTGGCGTGGACTGAATTGCAAATAGTGATAATGTGAGGGCCTGTGTGCAAATATTACAATACTTTTTAAACTACAAATAAAAGTTACTAGACTAGAAAGTAAATACAAAAAGGCGTGGGTTAAAAGTGCAAAATACCCACGGGGCTTGATCCAGCGGTCGATGGCGAGTCACTTGTCCACGTGGCGCCCATCCGACGGTGCATACCCCTTCGTCGCGGACGGCTGGGATTAGATCTTCAAGGCTTGATCGGACGGTGGGGAGGCGTAGGGGATCGGACGGCTGATGACGCGTCTGGAGCGGGCCTCTGATCCAACGGCAGGGGAAGGTTCACGAAGAACACCTCCCCGGCGAACTTCGGCTGGCGAATACGGCCGACACACGGCCTCTCCGACCCCAGGATCAAGGGCAAAACGATCCTGGGGTACGTCCGCGTCTGTAGGAGGTCTCAGGCGAGCCTGAGATGGCTTGAAGCGGCCGGACGGCGGAGGTGGCCTGGGGAGCTGCTCCTGAAGTCTTCGAGGGTCGATGGAGCCTTCTCCTTAGCTCGGACCTGCGTGGTTAGTTGCGCAAAATCCAGGCGAAGCCGCAGGTGGGTTCCGATGGTTCCGATGAGGCGAAAGAGGGTGCGGGCGAAGAACTCCGGCGAGCGGCGGAGAGGGGAGCTCGGTCGGCTCGATCTGAGCGAGATCGAGGGGGAATGAAGGGTGGTGCGGAGTGACGGAGCGACGAGGAAGAAGATGGAGGTGGTCGGCGCGGCGGTCGATAACAGGAGTAGTCGGAAAATGGAGGCGGAGCTCAGCTCCGCCGTGGACTTTGATCGAGGATTCACGGCGATTGGGTGATCGAGGCTAAAAACTGCTATAGGTCTACACTAATCTACGCTATAACTACAAGAAAACGAAGAGAAAGGAGGAGGGGACTCACCAGAGATGTCGGGCGATGAAGCTCGGCGGAACTCCAGCGAGGGTCGGATCGACTTCGATTCGACGCCAGATGACGCAAACCCCGGCTCAAATCGACTCCTGTTGTCACCAGGAGCACAATGGGCTAGGGATTTTCGGGTGGATTTGGCGGAAGAAGGATCAAAATCGAATTGAAGTCGGCGGGTCCTATTTGAAGAGTTGACGGCGAGGCGAGGAAGACGAGGCCTCAGAGCCTCGGTCAGTGATCCACAGCCCAAGGAATCACTTGGGCGTGAATCACCATTGACCGAGGAAAAGATTCCAAGAAGGAACCATCACCAAATGGTGATCGAGGTTCCCTCGAAAAAGGAGTGAACACAGGGTCAAACCCGACTCTGACAAGGGACAGACCTCGGTCAGGGAGTTGACCGAGGTCAACCAATGGAGCGTTCTGGTTGGTCCACGTGGACCAACCAGAAAATTCCTTGGCTAAAAACCCTTATAAAATGAATTAAAAATAGCAGACGAATTAATTAAATTTTGAGTATAAAATAAAAAATGTTTGTAATTTTATGAAGTATTTTATGGTGATTTTTGTTTATTTTTATGAGCTATATTTTTACAAGTTTGTACTTATACCCTTATAGGTATCTATATCTATGTATTTAAGTATTCTATTTTTATTTAGGTATTTTTAATTTATTTTATTTTGGTTTTTATTTTCTAAAATTATAAAATACTTTTATATACACAAATATATTTTTATTTTAATTTTCTGATATATTTTATACACTTAATAAAATGAAAGTGTTATTTGTATAGGTATAGCTACATGTAGTATACCTATGTATTATAATATATACAAGTATTTTTATTTGTATTTTATTTATGTTTTTATTCTGATTTTAATGCACATAATTATTATAAGTATTATTTACAACATTATAAAAATATAAAATTATAAAAATAATAAATAAATAATAAATTGAATATTTTAATATGTACAAGGTACAATGAGGGTCCAAAACTCAACTTTCAAACCGTAGCTCCGCCAAATGCGAAACCACCACCAATAGATAGATTATTTTCTTCTATATACAATTAAAGGTGAATACGCTGCATTTGGAGTTGTCGTTTGTGAGATACGGGTCTGGGAAGTTGGCATTCTGGAATTTTATTCAGACCATAACTTTTTATCTGTACATTATTTTTTAATGAAATCAATTTTGTATTTTTCTTTATAAAATTATCTACAACTTTCGTGTACAAAGTTTCTTTATTTGATGAATAAAAAGTGGAACCAAAAATAGGTCCCAAAATGAATAAAGAATGAATAAAATGTATAGGTATTTTATCTGTGTTTTGGCCCTTATCTCCCCCTACTTTATTCCTTGTCGACCTATTCATCGAGATGCCTAGGTCTCGGGGTTTCGGGTCATAAAATATTTACAATCTTTTATTCTTTTTCTTTTCTTTTCTTTATTCTATAATTTTGGCTTTTAAAAACCGCATTTTATACAATATTTACACACATATGCATGAATGCTAAAATGCATGAATTAGCTCTATTTACACGCATTTACTAGGGTTTTTGAGGCCAAAATGATAGAATAAAGATGATGAAACGTGGATTCATCATCCCCCTATACTTGCCTTTGCTAGTCCCTAGCAAACACTTATGCAATAAGTGCAGAAAAGAAAAACAAAGAAAAGAAAAAGAAGAAAGGTGGACTAAATTTAATTATCAAACTTGTCTTCACAAAATCAAAGTTTGGAGCTCAAGTCGGACCTTTGGAATTTTAGTGCGGGCGGAACCTTAATGAGAACCGAATTTGAAATCCGACAGTCCTTGAGAATCTCAACACTCTGTCCAAGTCTCCTCGATAGCCAGGTCAGAAATATCTCAATTCATACGCAAACTCTTACGACTATGAATCTGACTTGTACAGTGTAAGTGATGGTGGCTCTCCCCAACTAGAATGACAAAGAAACTGACTTCTCCAGTATGACAACCCAATGATTCTCCAATCCAGCAACTCCATCCTCGAGGAGCGGGGTATTCCCTTCTAAGTTCAAGTGGCAACCAGCTCAAGAGGAGGGGGTGAAGAGAAGAATGGACGGTAGCCAGTGTAGCTACCTATCCTTGGATGCAAGACCAGTGTAGTCAAGTCATCCTGCTGCAGGCTCACATGATATGACTTTGGAACTCAAGCTTGCTTATTGACTTTACAACATATGTACATACTTTGCAGGCTTTTTATTTTTGTACATGCCTGAACTTTTTTTTTTTTGAAATACTATTCACAGCAGCATTTACATAAGGAGTTTTTCCTCTTGAGCCAGTAGACTATCCCTCTTTTGAAGCTTTATCGCAACCCACAGCCTCCTGTCTTTAGACTTCCTAATCACTGGACGGGTTGGGGTGCACTTCCCTCCCTAGAGGAGGACAAATGTTTCCACCTGTGTGCGTCTCATACCGGCAAATCCAATCCCCTCACCACTCCAACTGAGTTGAGCCATGTGAAAGGTGCAGGTGTCCAAGTAAGGTCATTATCAACAAGAGTCGTGCGTGTGCTCCGAAATACTCTACTTAGGCAGTCAAGAATCCATTGAACCAAGTCTCATGATCCTCAAAGAATTAAGTCAACTAGACCTGAAGTACCTCAAACCAAGTTCCTATAAGGTTCCTGTTATTAGGTAGATTATAAGGTCCAATCAAGCTCCAATCTCCGGATTTTACTTAGACTTGTTCAACTATCAAACTCAATCCGAAAAATGCGAATGCTATGCACATGCAATGCAGAAAATATTTTTGTGATGCAATTTTCAAGATTTTGAACTTTTTATGGATTTTTGAAAAGATGATGATGATGCATATGCATTTTTTTTGTCTTTTTCAAAAAGATTTTTCAAATGTTTTTGGATTTTAATTTTGCAAATGTTTTTGGGAATTTTGAAAACAAAATGTTTTGGCTGAACACTAGGTGAAAATATGTACACGGGAGTGCTTCTTATTTTTACAAGAAATGGATTTTAAGAATTTACAGGGTAAGTGGTCAATTTTATACATATATATAGTGGATTTTGGTGAGATGTAAGTATTCCTCAAACTTATTTGACACAAGCTTTTCACACAATTTTTGAAAACAATAGTCCAAAATAATTTTTACAAACATTTTTGCAAACATTTACACACATTTGAAAATCATTTTGCAAAAGGCTTTCAAACAGTATAGATAGGTTTTTCAAATATTTTTGCAACCATTTTTCAAACCATTTGCAAATCATTTTTCAAACATTTTTATTTCACACAAAGAAAAGAAGTTTTACAAACCACACATTTTTACACAGGTTGAAAACACGAAACAAAATATTTTCAAAATAGTTTTCAATAGATGTTCACAAAGTTTTTCAAACTATTTTTCAAACATTTTGCAAAAAACATTTTCACCTGATTTATTAATCAGTAGTTACAAAAAGAATTTGAGGAATAACCACATCTTTTTATTAATGAATTTTTTAAGAATTTTAAAGAATTTTTAGCCATATTTATTAAGAAAATACGAAAGTACGAGTTATGGCTAAAGTATATACGTAGTATATACGACCCCCCCTATACTTAGCTTGAGCTATGTCCTCATAGATCAGAGAGAAAAGAGAAGACATAACTCGTACTGAGTATAGGAAAGCCTGAAGAATAAATGAATGAATCAATGAGAAGTTGACCGTCCCCCCTATACTTAGGATCAAACAATCCTAAGTATAGCAGACTGTACACAAAGCAGGGAGGGTCAAGGGTGGGAATGAACAGATCGTACTCGGGTTGTCTCCCCCTATACTTAGGGTAAGATATCCCTATGTATAGACAAGAAGAGGAGACAATGGAGAGGATCGAAAGAGAATAGAAAAACTCGGGGTGCACACCCCCCCTATACTTAGGACAAAGTACGTCCTCAGTATAGAAGACTGTCGACAAAGGGCGGCACCTTTTTGATAGATACAGAAGATATAAAAAGAAAAGAAGAAAAGAAGAAAAGAAGAAAGAGATGAGATCGGGTATGAACAACTCGGGATGCACATCCCCCCTACACTTAGGATAAAGTACATCCTAAGTGTAGCATTGATGAAAGGGCTGGCATCAATTTGGTAGAATAAGATAAAAGAACTTGAAAAGAAGAAAAGAAGAAAAGACGGAAAGGAAAAATCATTCAAAAATGTTTTGATGTGCTTTGCCTTCCTCTGCCTCCTTCGAGATGTTCAGCTCATCCTCATAGATTACTTGAATTGAGTCGACGACGGCCATGAATGTGTCATGTTCGAGGTATGGCTTCAGAAGCTGCCCATTGACTACAAAAGGCTGTGCGTCAGCTGACAGATTGGATATCAATACACTTCCGTTGTCACGCACCTGCCTAACTACAAACGGCCCCGTCCATTTGCTCTTCAATTTGCCTGGAAAGATCTTTAATTTCGCATCGAACAACCATACCTTCTGACCTGGATCAAAGGACTTGTGGCGGATGTGTTTGTCATGCCATGTTTTGACCTTTTCCTTGTACATCAGGCTGTTGTCATATGCATAATCTCTGAATTCCAGTAATCTGTTCAGATCCAATTTCCTGTTCTGTCCTGCTTGCTTGGAGTCCAAATTACAGATGTTAATAGCCCATAAAGATTTATGAATAAGTTCCACGGGCAAGTGGCATGGCTTGCCATACACCAGGCGGTAGGGAGACATTCCCAAGGGTGACTTGTACGCTGTTCTGTAAGCCCAAAGAACGGAATCAAGCAGCTGAGACCAGTTCTTGCGATCTGGACGCACAAGTTTCTGTAGAATTGTCTTGATCTCCCTGTTGGAACATTCAGCTAAGCCATTGGACTGCGGGTGGTAGGGTGAAGCAACACGATGCTCGATGCAGAATTCTTGAGTCAGCTTCTTCACCTCTCTGTTTATGAAATGACTGCCCCCGTCAGATATGAGGATCTTGGGAATCCCGAACCGTGCTATGATGTGATCTCGTAAGAATCGACAGACAGTCCGACTGTCGGCGGCTCGGGCGGGGATAGCCTCCACCCATCGACTGACATAATCGACAGCAAGCAGAATATACTCATAACCCTGACTGTTAGGAAACGGGCCCATAAAGTCGATGCCCCATGCGTCAAAGACATCGGAGATCTGAATATACTTTAGAGGCATCGTATCTCTCATTCCTATGGTTCCACCCATCTTCTGACAGTCAGTGCAACCTTTGACGTATTCGTCTGCATCTTTGAACAATGAAGGCCACCAGAGGCCACTTTGAAGAACTTTTGCTGCCGTCCGTTTTCCTGAATGATGTCCTCCAGAATCTTGATTATGACATAAAGCGAGGACACTTGGAACTTCCTCCTGAGGAATACACCTTCTCCAGATGCAATCTGCTCCCTCACGAAACAGATACGGGTCTTCCCACTGGTAGAAATGGATTTTAGACAAAAATCTGTCTATTTTCAACTTAGGCCAGTCCTGTGGGATTTTCTTGGCGACTAGATAATTCACAATGTCCGCATACCAAGGAAGTGAGGCGACAGACAGAATCGATTCATCTGGAAAGGTCTCTGTGATAGGCTGCAAGTTCAACTCAGGAGACTCCGGTTCAGGAAGTCTTGACAGATGATCGGCCACTACATTCTTTACCCCAGGTTTATCTCTGATCTCCATGTCAAACTCCTGGAGGAGAAGGATCCACCGGATGAGACGTGGTTTGGCATCCTTCTTCTGCTGTAAATACCTAATGGCCGAATGGTCAGTGTAGATGATGACTTTGGACCCAAGAAGGTAAGATCTGAACTTTTCCAAAGCAAAGACTACCGCTAGCAGCTCCTTTTCAGTAACAGTATAATTTCGCTGAGCTTCATCGAGCGTTCGGCTAGCGTAGTGAATTGCAAACGGTACATTGTCTTTTCTCTGTCCCAGTACAGCTCCGATGGCATAATCCGACGCGTCGGTCATAATCTCGAAAGGCTGAGTCCAAATCGGCGGCTGTAGGACAGGGGACTGTGTGATGAGCTCTTTTAACTGATTAAAGGCAAGGAGCACACGATCGTCTACAATGAACTCATTGTCCTTGCCGAGCAACTCAGTCAGCGGTCTGGCCAATTTGCTGAAATCTTTAATAAATCGTCGGTAAAAACCGACATGGCCCAAGAATGACCGGACTTGCTTGATATTTGTAGGTGGCTCTAGCTTAGAAATTACATCCACCTTGGCTGGGTCAACCTCCATGCCACGTTTAGAAACAACGTGACCCAGCACGATTCCTTCGGTCACCATGAAATTGCTCTTCTCCCAGGAGAGCACAAGATTCACTTCGCAGCACCTCCGTAAGACTCGGTCTAGATAATCCAGACATTGATCAAATGAATCCCCATAGACCGAAAAATCGTCCATAAAGACCTCGAGAAAGCTGCCCACCATATCGGCAAAAACTGCAAGCATACACCTCTGAAATGTGGCTGGGGCGTTGCAAAGCCCGAACGGCATCCGTCTGAAGGCATATGTGCCAAAAGGACAGGTGAACGTGGTCTTCTCTTGGTCTTCGGGAGCAATAGCAACTTGATTATACCCAGAGTAACCGTCCAAGAAACAGAAATATTCCTTCGCGGCCAATCTCTCCAAGATCTGGTCGATGAAGGGTAGCGGAAAATGATCCTTCTTGGTGGCAAGGTTAAGTCTTCTGTAGTCTACGCACACTCGCCAAGAAGTCGGTACTCTGATGGCGATCTCTTCTCCTTTGTCATTTTTCACAATGGTGATCCCTGATTTCTTGGGCACAACATGCAGAGGGCTCACCTATTTGCTGTCAGATATGGGATAAATGAATCCCGCATCACACCATTTCTGAATTTCTTTCATAACCACCTCTCGCAGGTTCGGGTTTAATCTTCTTTGCAGTTCACGAGAGGGTCTGCTGTCTTCCTCCAGAAAGATGCGATGCGAACAGAGTGACGGATTGATCCCGTGGAGATCAGAGGTTCGCCAGCCTATCGCCTTGCGATTACGTTCAAGAACCTCAATCAGACGAGATTCTTGATCTTCGGTCAGATGCGCATTGATGATGACCGGGTACATATTCGGTTCTCCTGCAAGGAAGGCATACTTCATATTGGAGGGCAAAGGTTTCAGCTCTGGCGGGGTCTGAGCTGCTTCAGTGGTGACCTCAGCTATTAATACAGGTGGTGATTCTTTCAACTGTGCAGTGTCCACCATAATCTGCTATGTTTCCTCTCTCAGATCCTGACAGAATTCTTCAATGATTTCATCTTCGTCCGAAGATGCTTCCAAACTCGGCTCCTGGTTCCGAAGGCATATCAACCCTACAGCAGTGTCTTGTAGTGCATCAGCAAGTTCCTCATCTTGATTGATACACGGAAATTCGACTGCGGTCTCCACTTCCTCCTCTGGACAGAGGAATCCGTGGATCTCATTACCATCCAGGAAGAGGTTGGTGTCTTGAATCTCGGCTAGAAAATCACAGTCTTCATCATTCTCAATCACCTTTGCACACGATACAGATGTCGGTTCAGCGGGCGTTCCCTCGGACAGGGTCTCTACTCTGATAGTTTCATTTCCAGCACCGAACGTGATTTCTCATGTCCCATAATTCACTACTGCGTTTGATGTCCGCAGAAATGGTCTTCCCAGTATGATCGGGGTGAGGAGTAATGGGGAAGGGACGTCCATGTCTAACACCACAAAATCGGCCGGGAATGACTTTCCCTGAACCGTGACGATTACGTCCTCCAACAGGCCCCTAGGCCGCTTTACTGACTTGTCTGCGAACTGCAGAATCATCTTCGTGGGCTTGAGCGGTCCTAACCTGAACTCTGTGAGTAGTGATGCTGGCATCAAATTGACAGAAGACCCGCTGTCGAGGAGTGTTCGTTCGAACTCTTGATCGAACATCTGACAACGTACAAGAGGTGCTCCCATATCTGGCTTTTTGTCCGGGAGGTTGCTGATGGCATTGACGGTGGCCATAGTGAGGATGTGCTTTTCAGATTTACCACCTTTGCTTCGAGAGTTATGGGGGGTTGGCCTGCGCTTGGTTGTACATGCCTCCTTAAGTCCTTTCTTCACAGCTGGCATGTACTCAAGAGCTTTCATTAATGGCATATTTAACACCAAATTCTGAATGATTTCTATGATAGCAGGATCAGACAAAGCAATTTTCAAATTTTTCATTTTTTTGTGTTTTTTCATTGCTTCAGGAAAAGGAATATTTACAAACTCTTCTCCAATTTCATTTAAAATAGTGTCCGTGTTGTTGTTTACAGGTAGATGACAAAAAGGAATGGATTCATCTACAATTTGTGGACCAAAAATGACAGGCTCGGCTTCGGGTGCTGGCGTTGGACTCGCTGCAGGTGCGGTGCTCCTCCTGTCAGGAGCTGACTGTGATGCGGGTGCAGGCGTCTCCAATGCTGGCCGGTCTCCACTGAGGTTACTGCTATCTTTTTGTATTTTTCTGTTTTCTTCATTTTTTTGTGATTTTCTGGATGCTGGTGCTGTTCCCAAAATGCTTGCTGGCCCTGGTGTTGGCTGGCCTGACGATTCCCCATCAGATGCAATATGCTTTCCTTTCGCCGTCGCCGATGGCCGGAGTGTCCTACCGCTCCTGAGAGTAACAGCGTTAGATAAAAAAAATTAAATTCACCTGATTCGGGTTGGACACTGCCAGCTACCTGCTCCTTGCGTCGGAAATTGTTAGGATTAGCTTCGACCTGGGCTGGTATGATGGTTTTGGCTGCCGTCAGGTCGTCGATCTTCTGGTTCATCTCAGCCATGTTCTTCATCAACTGTTCCAAACAAGCCAGGGCCGGATTGGCAGGTACAATCTCAGAGGATTCCCCCAGCTGGGGTCTAGAATGCTAGTATTGCGGCTGAGATTGCGACTGGTATCCTTGCGTAAATTGTTGAGGAGGGGGGTTTGATGAGTACTGTGAATTGTGCTGATTGAATTGGGCAGCCGGTTGTTGGTGGTAGCCCTGTCCTCGATATCCGGACTGCTGAGGACCATGTTGATAATTCTGCCTCCACGTGTTTCCATGCGAAGGAGGCTGGTACTGGTAGGGCTGCTGGAAGGGTCTCCCACCCTGGTGTTGCTGCTGGAAGGGCCTGTTGCCCATGTTCTGACCCTGAGAGTGTCCCTGAGGACGGGTCAGCTGCGCTTCGTTGTTCCAGATGCCATTGATCTCCTGGATCAGCGGCGGGGGTGGAGAGAACTGCTCGGAGTAAGCGGGTTGGTGCTCTGGTTGATATACAACCATCTGTGTCTGAGGCTGCGGTGGCTGCTCCGGGACCTGCACGTAGTATACGTGATGGACTGGCTGGGGCTGCGGTGGAGTCGGTTGAGGATGTTGATGCATTGTAGGCTCCTTCTTCTCAGCGTTCGGCTCGGCAGAGGTAGACACAGCATTGCACATGTTTGCATTCAATGCTCGGACGAGCTGCTCCAGCTGCTGGGAGATCTGGTCGAGCTTCTCCAGACCTTGGGTCCTCTTCTCTATAACTGCCAGTTTTTCGAGGTCCTGTGACCTCTTCTCGATGATGTCCACCTTGGACAAGTGGCTCCCGATGATACTCAGGTTGGAGCTTTCATCTTTTTCCTCAGTGTGAGAAGCCATGTTAACTGGCTTGCTGATGGCGGTCGGTGGCTTCATGTAGATCCGGGATGAGGATTGTGCTGCTTCCCCCTCAGCCATTTCTTCAAAGACATTCCACACGACATCCTCGTCCTTGTTAAAATGTGAACTGCCGCAAGCTGCATCCACGAGCTTTTGGCTCTCAAATGATAGCCCCCCAAAGAAGTGTTGCACGAGACTGGTCTTGGGTATTTCATGGTGGGGGCACTTCTCCTGGAGATCCTTGAATCTCTCCCACGCTTCATGGATCGTCTCGTGGGGCTGCTGGCAGAAACTGGAGATCCGGGCACGCATCTGGTTTAATCTCCCCAGAGGATAAAATTTATGGAGGAAAGCAGATTTCAGTTCCTCCCAGGTGGTGACGACCTTCCCGAGATGATCGACCCAATAAAGGGCCTTGTCTTGAAGGCTGAAAGAGAATGCGGTCATCTTGATCACATCCAGGGGAACACCGGGGTAGTGAGCAGTGGAGCAGATGCGGTTGAACTTCTTGAGGAAAATATATGGCTCCTCAGTGGTGTTTCCATGAAAGGTGGGAAGCAATGACAGAAACTGTGGCTTTAGCTCGAAGTGAGCATGCATTCGTGGAATTTGAATCCACTCAGTGATGCGCCCTGCTCCTGGGTTGTATGTCTGTTTGAGTGTGGGCTTGGGCTGCGGTGGATCTTCTTCTGCTGCTTCAAAGTTAGGTCCCACTGAAAACTCATCATTGATTTCAAAGTTCGGCTCCTCCTCTTGTCGGCCATCCCTTGCATCGGCCCTCCTCCTTAGATCATTCAGCATGTCCTGGAAGGCATTCTGGGCTAAAGCCTGATTGGTCAATTGCTGCTGAATGGCTTGAATGGAAGCCAGCAGTTGACTGTTGACCTCGCCCTGCGTAGTGTATTGTCCTTCTGCGTCATTATCTTCAGGCTCTTGCTGGGGCTGTGGCCCTTTTCCCCTTCCTCCTGCCATTTCTATTTCTGCTGGGTTGACTAGCTCGAGCTCTGAGTCTGCACATGGTAGAATGCCTCGATCAGTCTGAATTGCAGCACTAGATAGAGAGATGCGGTCTGTGTCAAGGTCGACACAGAACTTCGTTAAGGATGGCGATGTGTAAGGAGTAAAATCAATGGCCATCCAAAACGGACAAAGTTCGGGACGAGAGTGGTCCCGGTTTATTGAAGAAGGCAGGGAGTCTGGAGGTCGGTTCATAGGGTTTGAACCGGTGTCTCGGGAATCGCCCTGAATTATTAGAGAGGGTGAACGGATGGAGCCGATGTGGGTGTCGACAGAGCCTCGACTAAACTGTCCATTCGTCGCCATCTCGAAGATCAAGAGGAAGATCGATGTGGATGAAAGATACGGGGGTCAACAAGGAGCAAAAGGAATGTAAAACAGTAGAAGGCTCACAATGAGCGAGGGTCAACTGGAGGGGAAACAAAATTGCGCAACGGCGCGAGGTTTTTGATCTTGACCTAAATATGATTAGCAATCAAACACAAGACAAGGGAGTTCACCAACTCAACGCGTGAAGCCGTGAAGGTTCGGCTTTTATCTTTGTAATTTTTATCTTGTTTTCAGGAATTTATCTTTCAACGAGTCCTTAGAGCGCTACGCCTATAGGAGCGAGAGTACTGCCGGAAAAGTATTCCCGTACTTGTCCTCCTCCTGTGTAACCTGTAACTTGCACTTTTTAAGGTCCTTGTAACCCTTCCTGGATCCCTACTCAGCCAAAGAAATAGAGGGAGGAAGCCGATAGGCGAAACCGATACTTCGGATCTCGCTCGCAACGGAATCACCCGTGAGCGTGCAAGATCCTACTCGGACGCAGCCGGTGAGACAGACACCCCCGTGAAGGCGTGGCCTATGCTCGGTACTTCGGACAAGGTCGGCGCTCACACAATAGTGAGTCACCACTGGCGACCAAGCCCTACTCGACTACGTACGATAGTAGCGCCAATACTTCGGAAATCCAGGCGATACACAAGGCAGTCACAAGTTGGGTTTTGGGCTCTAATCCTTACGAACGCTCAACTCACTTGGAAGGAGACCTTCCCATGCAACCTGAAAACAAATGAGGGTGTTACTCTCCCCAATCAATGAGTCCAATTACCAATTTTTATTTAGGTCAAAGTTTTTTTAGCAGTCCCTTTTTTAATTTTTTGTGTTATCGCTTCTTTTGAGTAGTTTCAAACAAGCGCCTAACGATTTTGTATTTTCTTTATCCTAAGGTATCCAAAATCAGAGGGAGAAAAGAGTCGGGAAAAGCCAATGCAAGTCGGCACCAAGATGGAAATCTCACCTTTGTGCTTATATGATGAATGCAAAGTAAGAAGACTTACAGTGAATCCCAGCTCTCTCCATGCGGGATGCAAGGCAGAAATTTATAAACCTAATCTATATGCCGGTTATGCAATGCGGAAATCGTCCTAGAACAGGCAACTGCTAGCGTGAAGAACCACGAGTTAACCGCTAACTCCCAATCCTAGTGTCCGGTCTAGGCTCACTCCTCCTCTGCTCAACACATTTGAGTTAGGAGAAAGCGCTTGTGTGGAGTGAGCTCGCGGCGCGCGGATCGAGAGCCAATGATTAACTACTTAATTAATCTAAGTCCAAATACGAACTATAGGAGCATGCAAGATTTATTAGGGTGTTTGGACCTAGGTTACTCGAATCAAGCAGGACCTAATTCTAGAAGCTCAATCCACAAAAGAAATGAAAAAGAAAACAAAACCGGAAAATGACGGTCGAGAAAACACGAAAAAGCCGCGGTGAGCCCCCGGGTGAACAAACACCCGGAAGTTAGGCCCGAAGTGTTCAAGTGTCTGAGTCCTGTATTATTACAAATTAATCAAATACTCTCTCTCTCAAAAAAAAAATAAAATAACTCTCTCTTTCTCTCTAGTTCTCCTGCTCTCTCCTGCCGGCTAGGGTAGAATAGCCGACTCCTCCTCCCAAGGTTGCTCAGGATCCCCTAGGCGATCCTCCTCGGTCGGCGGTCCCTCGCAAGAAAACAAAAGAGATGTCAGACAGTTCAAAATATATAATCCACAAAATACAAGTAAGCAAAAATGGCTAAGTAACCAAAACGACCCAAAGGTACTCTACAAGCCGATGCTCCCCGGCAACGGCGCCATTTGAAAAGCGAGAAAGCGAGAGCCGCTAAATAGCGGTCTGACAAGTCAGACTCACTGTCGCTGATGCGACTGCTCAAATTTCCTCGGTCTTCAACAATTAACCCACACAATCAATCAGAGAATGAATAGCAAGGATTAAAATTTATTATACCCTACTAAAGATGTACAATGGCAAGCAAGTAGGGGTCGAACTCAAGAAGCAAAGGTGTAAAGCACGGATAAAAATCCAAACCTAGGTCTAACAAGCTACTTAGCCAATCTAAAATTTTTGTGGGTTTTTGATTTTTATATTTTTTTTAATTTTATATTTTTGTATTTTGATTTTTAATTTACTGATTTTGTATTTTCTTTTTATATTTTATATTTTTATATTTTCTTTTTTAATATTGGAAAATAAAAGTAATGTAATAAAAAGCAAGCTAAAGTATTTATAAAAATAGGTAAGAATACTCAAAAATAAGCAAATAAAGTCTTTTTGGTCTTTTTCTACTTTTTTACTGTTTTTGTGATTTTTTGGGAAATTTTCAGAATATTTTTGGTATTTTTAATTAGCAAAATAATGAAAACAGTGAATAAAAGATAAGGCTGAAACCAAAATGGAGAAATAAAATAGCAAACAGTAACAAAAATTCTCCAAATTAATTTTCACTTAAAAATAATCAAACAAAGAAAATTCAGGAAAAGAAAACACTATTTTTGGATTTTTTATGAATTTTATAAATTTTTATAAAGGTTTTTAGAGTTTTGCAATTTTTAGGAGTTTGGTTTTGTATTTTTTAATTATTTTTGGTCTGAAGTTAAAACACACTAAAAGGAACAAAATATATTTTTTTGGGATTTTTCTGGTAAGTTTTTATATTTTTTATGGATTTCTAAGTTAGACAGTGCACAAAAATCATGTTTTTGATTTTTAATAAATATAAAAATAAAATAAAATCAAAAACTAAATTGATGGCGTGGAAGCATAGGTGCACAGGAGCTTAAGTCTAAAATTTGAGAATTTTTGGGATTAAGATGAGTCTTCAAATAAATAGATTAAATAAGTACAAAATAGGGGCCTGGCAGGGGCGTTTTTGTAATTAGCAAGAATCCAGGGGCCCTACTGCAATTTCCACCAAAAAATCACGCGCAGCTCACGTTACACACCATTCACAGGGGCATAAATGCAATTAAAGAAAACCGGCTGGGCATACATGCAATATTTCCAAAAAAACATATTATATATCCTACGCACAGGGACGAAATTGCAAATACATAAAAGTCCTGGGCCTAACTTGCAAAATACCCAAAAGTCACACGCCAACGTCACGTGAGGTGACGTGGCGTGGACTGAATTGCAAATAGTGATAATGTGAGGGCATGCGTGCAAATATTACAATACTTTTTAAACTACAAATAAAAGTTACTAGACTAGAAAGTAAATACAAAAAGGCGTGGGTTAAAAGTGCAAAATACCCATGGGGCTTGATCCAGTGGTCGATGGCGAGTCACTTGTCCACGTGGCGCCCATCCGACGGTGCATACCCCTTCGTCGCGGACGGCTGGGATTAGATCTTCAAGGCTTGATCGGACGGCGGGGAGGCGCAGGGGATCGGACGGCTGATGACGCGTCTGGAGCGGGCCTCTGATCCAACGGCAGGGGAAGGTTCACGAAGAACACCTCCCCAGCGAACTTCGGCTGGCGAATACGGCCGACACACGGCCTCTCCGACCCTAGGATCAAGGGCAAAACGATCCTGGGGTACGTCCGCGTCTGTAGGAGGTCTCAGGCGAGCCTGAGATGGCTTGAAGCGGCCGGACGGCGGAGGTGGCCTGGGGAGCTGCTCCTGAAGTCTTCGAGGGTCGATGGAGCCTTCTCCTTGGCTCGGACCTGCGTGGTTAGTTGCGCAAAATCCAGGCGAAGCCGCAGGTGGGTTCCGATGGTTCCGATGAGGCGAAAGAGGGTGCGGGCGAAGAACTCCGGCGAGCGGCGGAGAGGGGAGCTCGGTCGGCTCGATCTGAGCGAGATCGAGGGGGAATGAAGGGTGGTGCGGAGTGACGGAGCGACGAGGAAGAAGATGGAGGTGGTCGGCGCGGCGGTCGATAACAGGAGTAGTCGGAAAATGGAGGCGGAGCTCAGCTCCGCCGTGGACTTTGATCGAGGATTCACGGCGATTGGGTGATCGAGGCTAAAAACTGTTATAGGTCTACACTAATCTACGCTATAACTACAAGAAAACGAAGAGAAAGGAGGAGGGGACTCACCAGAGATGTCGGGCGATGAAGCTCGGTGGAACTCCGGCGAGGGTCGGATCGACTTCGATTCGATGCCAGATGACGCAAACCCCGGCTCAAATCGACTCCTGCTGTCACCAGGAGCACAATGGGCTAGGGATTTTCGGGTGGATTTGGCGGAAGAAGGATCAAAATCGAATTGAAGTCGGGGGGTCCTATTTGAAGAGTTGACGGCGAGGCGAGGAAGACGAGGCCTCAGAGCCTCGGTCAGTGATCCACAGCCCAAGGAATCACTTGGGCGTGCATCACCATTGACCGAGGAAAAGATTCCAAGAAGGAACCATCACCAAATGGTGATCGAGGTTCCCTCGAAAAAGGAGTGAACACAGGGTCAAACCCGACTCTGACAAGGGACAGACCTCGGTCAGGGAGTTGACCGAGGTCAACCAATGGAGCGTTCTTGTTGGTCCACGTGGACCAACCAGAAAATTCCTTGGCTAAAAACCCTTATAAAATGAATTAAAAATAGCAGACGAATTAATTAAATTTTGAGTATAAAATAAAAAATGTTTGTAATTTTATGAAGTATTTTATGGTGATTTTTGTTTATTTTTATGAGCTATATTTTTACAAGTTTGTACTTATACCCTTATAGGTATCTATATCTATGTATTTAAGTATTCTATTTTTATTTAGGTATTTTTAATTTATTTTATCTTGGTTTTTATTTTCTAAAATTATAAAATACTTTTATATACACAAATATATTTTTATTTTAATTTTCTGATATATTTTATACACTTAATAAAATGAAAGTGTTATTTGTATAGGTATAGCTACATGTAGTATACCTATGTATTATAATATATACAAGTATTTTTATTTGTAATTTATTTATGTTTTTATTCTGATTTTAATGCACATAATTATTATAAGTATTATTTACAACATTATAAAAATATAAAATTATAAAAATAATAAATAAATAATAAATTGAATATTTTAATATGTACAAGGTATAATGAGGGTCCAAAACTCAACTTTCAAACCGTAGCTCCGCCAAATGCGAAACCACCACCAATGGATAGATTATTTTCTTCTATATACAATTAAAGGTGAGTACGCTGCATTTGGAGTTGTCGTTTGTGAGATACGGGTCTGGGAAGTTGGCATTCTGGAATTTTATTCAGACCATAACTTTTTATCTGTACATTATTTTTTAATGAAATCAATTTTGTATTTTTCTTTATAAAATTATCTACAACTTTCGTGTACAAAGTTTCTTTATTTGATGAATAAAAAGTGGAACCAAAAATAGGTCCCAAAATGAATAAAGAATGAATAAAATGTATAGGTATTTTATCTGTGTTTTGGCCCTTATCTCCCCCTACTTTATTCCTTGTCGACCTATTCATCGAGATGCCTAGGTCTCGGGGTTTCGGGTCATAAAATATTTACAATCTTTTATTCTTTCTTTTCTTTTCTTTATTCTATAATTTTGGCTTTTAAAAACCGCATTTTATACAATATTTACACACATACGCATGAATGCTAAAATGCATGAATTAGCTCTATTTACACGCATTTACTAGGGTTTTTGAGGCCAAAATGATAGAATAAAGATGATGAAACATGGATTCATCAGTCACCACCGAGGAGCCCCATCTCCACCTCCAGGAGTTTCTCATGATTTGCAGTACTGTCCACGACCGTCAGATGGACCAGGACACGATACGAATGATTGCCTTCCCCTTCTCTTTGGCAGATAGAGCAGCCACCTGGCTGAAACATCTGGGGAAGTTTGTCTACACTTGGGAGCAGCTCCGCACCGAGTACTTGCATAAATACTACCCACTCGGGCGGACGAATGCCGCGAGAGCCCTGATCAGCAACTTCTCCATGCTCCCCAACGAGCAATTCCATGAGGCATGGGAGAGGTTTAGAGAGCTGACTGATAGATGCCCGCACCAAGACATTTCCAAGCCGAACCTCGTGCAGAGATTTTTCAGCGGGCTGACACCAGAGCTTCAGGGCTTGGTGAACGCTTCTTGTGGCGGGTCTTACTTCACCAAGGATCACGACCAGGTCTGGGCCATTTACGAGGAGATGGTCGAGAACTACATGGTGATGTCCCAGACCCGGTTGTATACTCAGGGCAGACCCCAGCAGCCACAACCCATGCAGTACCAGAGGATAGCACGGGTCGACGTCGGTCCTTCCAATTCGTCCACAGTAGCAGCAGCACAGGCCGAGTCATCCACCGCAGACATGGGGATCATCAGCGAGAAGCTGGACCGGATGGAGTTGATAGAGAAGAAGCAGTGCCAGGGCATCACTCAGATGGAGCAGATGGCACAGACTCTGAGCGACATGAAGACCCAGCTCATGTGTCTCCAGGAGGCATATACGGCTTCCCAGCCCCGTCTTCAGTCGCGAGGCGATACCGGCAGCAGCAGCAGCTCGTCCCAGCGCTCCAGCTCACACCAGCAGCCTAGACAGGTTCACCTTGTACATGCAGAGCCGTACCAGCAGCCGCAACCCACCTACCAGTCACCACCATCTCCAGACTTGCAGATGGTGGAATACCAGCCGGATCAACCTCTGGCAGTACTCCCACCACCCCAGTACGATGTAGAGCCGTTGATGGATGTCAACGGGATTTGGTATGACCACCCTCAGCCCGGTATCCGACGAGACCATCCCGGATTCCGTTGGGGGACCGGAGGTGCCCAGCCCCAGCAGCAGCCATCATCTCAGGGTGGCCAGTACGGCCAGCAGAGAGATCACCAGCCGCGGCAGCAGCAGCCCCCAGTATACCCACCACAGCAGCAGCAGCAGCAGTCGTCGTATGGTCCTCGTCCCTATCAGCAGGGTCAGTCTTGGAGGCGAGATCAGCCTCACCAGCAGCAGCAGCATCACCCATACCCCTCTCAGCCACAGCACCAGTTCCAGCAGCCTCACTATCAGAGAGGCTACCCGTCGGGCTCTCATGGTCCACCATACGAGAGCCCCGCCTTGGATGACATAGCCCGCCTTCTCTCTGATCAGCAGGCTAACTTTCGACGGGAGATGGACGAGTTCCGCCAGGAGATGCGGGACATTGTGAGAGGGAAGGCTGCCATCCCTGCCCAGATTGAGCCGAACCCCAACAGTCTGAAGAGGAAATCTGAGCAGGTAGCTTGTACTGAGTATACCACTCCTAGTGATGTATTTGGTTATATGACGGGATATCTTTTTGATACTGATTTTGTTACACTTAGGAGCGGTAGGATGCCAGCAGGCGGCGCCTCGTCTGAGCTACATCATGAGGATATATCCAGAGCGCCTGATGAGGAGGAGGAGAGCGGTACTGAGGCCGCTAGAGACGATGACGGTGGTACTGATGCCACCAAGGATGCTGATTCCACAGGCGGTGCTGAGGCCGCCATTTCACCAGTTGGAGGAGGTGGTACTGAGGCCACCCCTTATGCTGAGCCAGAGCGCGGTACTGAGGCCGCGAGTCTTCCAGTCGATCCAGCCGATGGTGGTGCGGAGGCCACCCATGCTTTTGTTGAGAGACCTGCTGTTTTTCCTACTTCTGATGTATCTCGGAACTCTGTTGTGAATAAAGGAAAGGGTTTGGTTTTTTCTGGTCCCACTGTTGTGCATGATGTGTGTGTGGATCTGGCCGTCGAGCCGTCTAGACCCTTTCCTAGTCCTTCATCTGAGAAGGACCCCGTGATCCCCTTCCCTAGAGCCCTTCAGATGGGGAAGGGGAAGAAAAAAGAAAATCCAAAAAAGAGAGATCATGAAGAGTTCAGCCAGCAGATGATAGATCAGTTTCATATACACCTGACTCTTCAGGAGGCTTTGCAGCACATCCCCCTTCTTCAGCGTTCCCTTAGAGACAGGACCACAGTCAGGAGGAAGAGGAGGAACCACCACTCAGAGATCCATGTACTGACGAAAGCCACGTGTTTCGCGATCCAGAACTGACTACCAGCCAAGAGGCCAGATTCCGGAGCCCCTTATGTCAGATGTCACATCAGAGAGCAGAGGTTCGACCGTACTCTATTAGATAGCGGATCATCGATCAACCTACTTCCGACAGCCCTTCTCGACCGCTTCGAGTTGGGCACTCTTAGACAGAGCAGGACAGTCCTTCAGTTTGCTGATCGATCTGTCAAGAGGCCGAAGGGGTTGTTGCGAGACGTTGTCACGATTCAGGGCCTGCAATTCCCTGTGTACTTCGTAGTGTTGGACATGGAGATCCCTGATTCAGTGACCAATACTCCATCATTCTCGGTCGTCCGTTCTTTTCCACAGCCAAGGCGGTGACTGACCATGATAGCGGGAAGGTATACTTTCGCATCGAGGGCGTAAGTGTATAAATAGAGACGGTCGAGGACAGCCGAGCCAAAGACAGATCATGCTCAGAGACCACTTCAGAGACAGAGCAGATGACAGATGCCGGGCTAGACATCCACCAGGACTGTGACTTTGTGATCACAGACGATGAGGCAGTTTGGACAGACCCAGCAGCACAGGCCATCCTCTCATTTTCAGATTCAGCTAATGCAGAGACGATAGCAGAGGAGAGCTTGGAGAGCACATTCCTGGTCCAGGATACTTAAGAGGCAGTAGAGCCGGTTCTCGACCGCGACACTGATTTTTGTGATGATGGTGGTGCTAATGCCACCTTAGAGGATACAGATCCCTCGGAGTCAGAGTCTGATTGGGCAGATTGTGAGGATTACATGCCAGACTTGATTTCCACCGAGCCTACAGCTGAGGAGGAGGTAGATGTCAAGCAGAGCAGAGACAGTCCACAGGGCAGCCTTCTCCAGTTTCTGAGATTGAGAGAGAGTTTCAGTTCTCCCATGCAGATTTGGCAGCGTTCACGCAGACTTTTCACAGGCCAGATCCACCAGCACCCAGTTGTCCAGAGCTGAAGCCGCTTCCTACTTCGCTGAAGTATCGATTCCTTGCGGGTGAGCCTGAGATGTACCCAGTCATCATCTCCGTCGATCTGACTGGAGAGCAAGAATCCCGTTTGATGGGGGTTCTTGAAAAGAACCGCAAGGCGATTGGATGGAGCGTAGCAGATCTCCAGGGGATAAGTCCGGCCCTGTGCTCCCACCATATCTAACTCGAGGATGAGGCGAAGCAGTCGTGAGAGTTTCAGCGGCAACTGAACCCGAATCTGAGAGAGTTTGTCATGAAGGAGATATCGAAATGGTGGAGCGCTGATTTTATCTACCCCATCTCCGACTCCAAGTGGGTCAGCCCTTTGCATGCGGTGCCAAAGAAGACGGGCATCACTACAGTGATTAGCGAGTCTGGAGAGGAGATTGCTACACGAGTACCCACTTCTTAGCGGGTCTGCGTTTACTACAGGAGACTCAACCAGGCCACCAAGAAGGATCATTTCCCCCTGCCCTTTATTGATCAGATCATTGAGAGACTGGCAGGGAAGAGCCATTACTGTTTTCTGGATGGGTACTCGGGCTACAACCAGGTGGCCATCGCTCCCGAGGACCAGGACAAGACCACCTTTACCTGTCCCTTCGACACATACGCCTTCCGACGCATGCCATTTGGGCTATGCAATGCCCCTGCGACCTTTCAGAGATGCATGCTATCGATCTTTTCGGACATGGTAGGGGAGTGCTTGGAGGTCTTCATGGATGGTTTCTCGGTTTACGGCGATGGATTCGACTCCTGTCTTGACTGCCTAAACCGAGTACTCCAGCGATGTATAGAGGTACACTTGGTGCTATCTTGGGAGAAGAGTCACTTCATGGTGACTCAAGGGACGGTGCTTGGCCATATCATCTCCAACAGGGGCATGGAGGTTGATCCGGCCAAGGTAGATGTCATTAGAAAACTCGCACCGCCGTCCAATTTGCGGCAGTTACGGTCATTCCTAGGGCACGTCGGTTTCTACCGACGATTCATTCATGATTTCAGTAGGATTGCCCGACCATTGACTGACCTGCTGACGAAAGACACCGAGTTCCTTGTCGATGACAAGTGTCTTTCGTCCTTCGAGACTCTCTAGCAATGTGTTATGGAGGCTCCTGTTCTCCAGCCGCCTGATTGGTCTCTCCCTTTCGAGATCATTACAGATGCCTCCGATTTTGCCGTGGGGGCCGTGCTGGGACAGAGGAGGGATGGAGTCCCCTTTGCTATTCACTACGCTAGCCACACATTGGATTTCGCGCAGCGGAATTATACAGTCACAGAGAAGGAGATGCTAGCCCTAGTGTTCGCCCTAGATAAGTTCAGATCGTACATTGTTGGATCTAGAGTGACCATGTTTACTGATCACACCGCCATCCGACACCTCATGGCAAAGAAGGATGCCAAGGCCAGACTGACTAGATGGATCCTTCTACTCCAGGAGTTCGACATTGAGATCAAGGATAAGCCTGGAGTCAAGAATGTGGTGGCGGATCATCTCTCTCGATTAGAGCAGCCTGAGGAGTCTGAGCAGATTGATCCTATTTGTGAGACCTTCCCAGATGAGGCGATCCTTGCTATCGCCTCACTCCCGTGGTATGCCGATATTGTGAACTTTCTTGTTGCTAAGAAAGTCCCACAAGGTTGGCCCAGGCAGAGGCTTGAGACCTTCCTCGCGAAGGCCAAGTCCTACCACTGGGAGGATCCCATCCTTTACCACGAAGGAGGGGATAGCGTCTGGCGTAGGTGCATTCCTCAGGAGGAGCACCATAGCATCCTCACTTACTGCCACAAGCTTGAGGCAGGAGGGCATCATTCTGGGAGGAGAACGGCACAGAAAGTGCTCCAATCCGGCTTGTGGTGGCCTACCCTCTTCAAGGACTCTAATGAGTTCGTAAAGAGGTGTACTGACTGTCAGAGGATGGGCACTTGTGGACAGCGTGATATGATGCCGATGCAGCCCATTCACTTCTGTGAGGTTTTTGACGCATGGGGCATCAATTTCATGGGTCCATTCCCTAAGAGTCAGGGATTTGAGTACATTCTGCTTGCCGTTGATTATGTGAGTCGTTGGGTTGAGGCCATCCCCGCCCGAGCCGCTGATGCCAGGACAGTTTGCAGATTTTTGAGGAAGCACATCATCACGCGGTTCGGGGTCGGTCCCTCGAGTATTGATTTCAGATGGGGGGTCTCGAAATCTTGAAATGGTAGAGCGCCGATTTTATCTATCCCATTTCCGACTCCAAGTGGGTCAGCCCCTTGCATGTGGTGCCCAAGAAGACGGGAATCGCGACTGTGATCAGTGAGTCGGGAGAGGAGATTGCTACACGAGTACCCACTTCTTGGCGGGTCTGCGTTGACTACAGGAGACTCAACCAGGACACCAAGAAGGATCATTTCCCCCTGCCCTTTATTGACCAGATCATTGAGAGACTGGCAAGGAAGAGCCATTATTGTTTTCTGGATGGGTACTCGGGCTACAACCAGGTGGCCATCGCTCCTGAGGACCAGGAGAAGACCACCTTTACCTGTCCCTTCGGCACATACGCCTTCCAACGCATGCCATTTGGGCTATGCAATGCCCCTGCGACTTTTCAGAGATGCATGCAGTCGATCTTTTCGGACATGGTAGGGGAGTGTTTGGAGGTCTTCATGGATGATTTCTCGGTTTACGATGACGGATTCGATTCCTGTCTTGACTGCCTAGACCGAGTACTCTAGCGATGTATAGAGTTTCACTTGGTGTTGTCTTGGGAGAAGAGTCACTTCATGGTGACTCAAGGGACGGTGCTTGGCCATATCATCTCCAACAGGGGCATGGAGGTTGATCCGGCCAAGGTAGATGTCATTAGAAAACTCGCACCGCCGTCCAATTTGAGGCAGTTACGGTCATTCCTGGGGCACGTCGGTTTCTACCGACGATTCATTCATGATTTCAGCAGACTCGCCCGGCCGTTGACTGACCTATTGACGAAAGACACCGAGTTCCTTGTCGATGACAAGTGTCTTTCGTCCTTTGATACTCTCAAGCAGAGCGTTATTGAGGCTCCTGTTCTTCAGCCGCCTGATTAGTCTCTCCCATTCGAGATCATGACGGATGCCTCCGATTTTGCTGTGGGGGGCGTGCTGGGACAGAGGAGGGATGGAGTCACCTTTGCTATCCACTACACTAGCCGCCCATTGGATTCCGTCCAGTGGAATTATACAGTCACAGAGAAGGAGATGCTAGCCGTAGTGTTCGCCCTAGATAAGTTCATATCTTACATCATTGGATCTAGAGTGACCCTGTATACTGATCACACCGCCATCCGGTACCTCATGGCAAAGAAGGATGACAAGGCCATACTGACTAGATGGATCCTTCTACTCCAGGAGTTCGACATTAAGATCAAGGATAAGCCTGGAGTCAAGAATGTGGTGGCGGATCATCTCTCCCGTTTAGAGCAGCCTGAGGAGTCTGAGCATATTGATCCCATTTGTGAGACCTTCCCAGATGAGGCGATCCTTGCTATCGCCTCACTCCTGTGGTATGCCGATATTGTGAACTTTCTCGTTGCTGGGAAAGTCCCACAAGATTGGACCAGGCAGAGGCTTGAGACCTTCCTTGCGAAGGCCAAGTCCTACCACTGGGAGGATCCATCCTTTACCACGAAGGAGGGGATAGCGTCTGGCGTCGGTGCATTCCTCAGGAGGAATACCATAGCGTCCTCACTTACTGCCACAAGCTTGAGGCAGGAGGACATCATTCTGGGAGGAGAACGGCACAGAAAGTGCTCCAATCCGGCTTGTGGTGGCCTACCCTCTTCAAGGACTCTGATGAGTTCGTGAAGAGGTGTACTGACTGTCAGAGGATGGGCACTTGTGGACAGCGTGATATGATGCCGATGCAGCCCATTCACTTCTGTGAGGTTTTTGACGCATGGGGCATCGATTTCATGGGTCCATTCCCTAAGAGTCAGGGATTTGAGTACATTCTGTTGGCCGTAGATTATGTTAGTCGTTGGGTTGAGGCTATCCCCGCCCGAAGCCGCTGATGAGGCCACAGTTTGCAGAATTTTGAGGAAGCACATCATCACGCGGTTCGGGGTACCTCGAGTATTGATTTCAGATGGGGGGTCTCATTTCATCAACGACCAGGTGAAGGCCCTTGCTAGCGAGTTCGGCATAGACCATCGTGTTGCCACACCTTACCATCCACAGACGAATGGTCTAGCCGAGGTGTCGAACAGGGAGATCAAGATTATATTGCAGAAAGTCGTCCGCCCTGACCGAAAGGATTGGTCACAGCTTTTGGACTCGGTCTTGTGGTCATATAGGACGTCTTTCAAGACACCATTGGGCACATCTCCCTTTCGCCTCATATATGGCAAGCCGTGCCATTTACCTGTTGAGCTGAGACACAGGTCACTTTGGGCAGTCACTGAGATACTTATGGATCCATATGGTGTAGGAGACCAGAGGAGGGCAGAGTTAGCAGCCCTGGAGGAGTTGAGAGATACCACCTTCTCGAACAGCCTGCATTATAAGGAGAGAGTGAAGGAGTGGCATGATTCTCACATCAGCCACAAGCATTTTGAGCTTGGACAGAGAGTATGGATGTTTGATGCGAGGCTTCGTTTATTTCCAGGGAAGCTACAGAGCAAGTGGAAGGGACCCTACTTGGTGAGAAAGGTACATGACAACGGTAGCATTGATATATCCGAGTTGTCTTCTGAGAGTACCTTTCGAGTGAACGGCCAGTGGCTCAAGCCATTTCTAGATCATGAGTCGCGGGTCGTTGATGTTGCCCCTATTCATTTTGCGTGAGATGTGGTCTTTTGACTCACATCTATTGCATCTCACGCCTGATTTTCACTGATCTTCCGACTTGTATAGATCCAGATGTCCATATCATCACATTCTTTAGTCCCACATCCCTTTTTCATCCTTTGATTATGCTATACTTAGGGTGTACTTTACCCTAAGTATAGGGGGAATGTAGGACCTTTGAGTTTCCTTTTGTTTCTTTCTACCCCTGTTTTGCTGCCTATACTTAGGGATATTTTACCCTAAGTATAGGGGGGGTAGACCCTGTACATTCTCCACTCGGTTTTCCCTTTTTGTACAGCCTGCTATACTTAGGATTACTTGATCCAAAGTATAGGGGGAAAAGCCGAGAGTCTCTTGATATTCTATTCATTCGTCTTTGTATATAGCCTTCCTTTTCACTTCCCTATACCTAGCACGAGTTATGTCTTCTTCATCGCTCTTGACTCTGAGGACATCATTCGAGCTAAGTATAGGGGGTGTGTATATATTTCATATATACTTTAGCCATAACTCGTACTTTGTGTGAGTGTGTTAATAAATAAAATGGCTAAAAACCCTAAAAATCACAAAAATTAAAAAATTTTAATGTACATAATCATTCTTTTATTTGCACATAAATAACTAGTGTACAAATTATTTTTGTAAAAACGTTTTCAAAAATCTTTTGTGTAAAGCTTGTGTAAATATTTTCTTATCAAAATTATGTATATAGTACAAAATTTTTCCAAAATGTTTTGAAAATCAAAAGTTTGAAAAAATCTTGTGTAAATGTGTGTAAATACTTTTTGCAAAACTTGCACTTCATGCATCATCCATTCATGATTTCAAAACATTTTTCAAAAATTTTGCATGTTTGTAAAAATTTGTGTAAATAGCATCTTTTGTACATATGTATATAGTTTTTCTGGATTATAGTTGACATTTAAACTAGCCTAGAATTAAATTGGGAAATGGAGCTTGATTAAGATCTTAATCCACCTAATTTATAAGAGGAACCTTATAGGCTTAGGTTTAAGGCTTTTCAGGTCCATGGTGACTTAATTCTTTAAGTCCACTAGGCTATGATCACATGTCATCTCAATGAGCCTAAGTAGAGCACTTAACAACAACACATGACTCATATAGACAATGGCTTTACTTGGACACCAGCAATTTACACCGAGCTCTCTACGGATGAGGTGGTGAGGAGGCAGTCTTCCTTGACTTGGGGTAGCATATGAGGGTAGTACTTCTAGGCGGAACCTCTCTTCTTCTTTTAGTGAAGGAAGTGCGTCTCAACTTGGTCTGGTTGCCATGAGGTCTAACGACAGGAGTTGTGGGTTGCAATAAAGCTTCAAAAGAGGGATAGTCTACTGGCTCAAGAGGAAAAACTCCTTGTATATATGCTGCACATGTATATGTTGTATAGATGCACTTGAAAAAAAGGAAAAAATGCAAAAAAATAACTCCAAAAAAGTGGTGGGTCTGATAGAAAATGATAATCCCACCGGAGTATGTATATAGAGTGCAATAAGCAAAGCTTGAGATTCATGTCCCACCTTATGTAGCTTGCAGCAGGGAGACTTGGCTACACTGGTCAAGCTCCCAAGGATACATGGCTATACTGGCCATGGTCCATTCTCTTCTTCCTCCTCTTCTTGAGCCGGTTGAACTTGAACTTAAAAGGGAATACCCCGCTCCTCGAGGAAAGAGTGGCCAGATTGAGGTCATAGAGTTACCTTGTTGGGGAGGGTTGTCAAGTTGCCATTTCTGAGGTGGAGAGCTTATACCTCACATTCACAGGACAAGGAAAGATTCATGGTCTTCAGGGTTTGTGTTTGATGACTTGTTCTAATCTGGAGCATTGAGGAGTCTTGATTAGAGATTAGTGGAACTTAGAGGCTGTTGAGTTTTAAACATTAAGTCCAAATACGGTTCCGACACATTAATAATCCAAAGATCTGATTAAGCTCCATAATTCAATTTAATGAAGGAAAGTTTAATATTCAGCCTTGATCCATGTACATTCTTCTCTTTTTCTTTTTCTTTCGTTCTTTTTCACTTCTTTTTCAATAAGTGTTTGCTAAGGGACTAGCAAAGTTAAGTATAGGGGGGTGACGAATACTCATTCATCACTCTTTATTCTTATATTTTAGCTACAAAAACCTTTGCAAATGCATGTATATATTTGTAAATATAAATAATTACCAAAAGCATGCATGGTGTAAAAAGTAATAATTAGCATGTTTTTTATGCAAAAATAAAAGAATAAAGATTAAAAAGAAAAAGAGGAAATATTTAGAATAAATATTGAGCAACCTAACCCAAGGGAGGGCTCAGCATGGGCCTGACCGCATAAAAGCCAAAGTAGAGGGAGATAGGGGCTCATGTGTGTAAATATACCTGTAAATAAAATAAAAAATTTTTCCTCTAAAAAAATAGAATAAAATGACTTGTATATATTGTGTATATATTTATTATAAAAATCAAAACAAAAATAGAAAAATTAAAAAGAAAATAAAAAGAGTCACTTGTGTATATATCCACCATGTACATACAACCACACTTATATTTATTTCACCTTATACATAAAAATATTAATTTTTATAAAATTTGTATATATTCTACTTTTTATGTTGTAAATAAATAAAATAAAAACCATTAAAACAAAAACAAAATAAAAAGCACAAAATTAAAAACTAAAAATCACATTTTAAATATACCATGTACATAGATGTATATACCTATTTATTTCACTATTGTATATAAATAATAAAAATAAAATAAAAATATCCTTTTATTCCTAATTTTATACTATAACTAAATATAAAATAGGAATAAAAATGCACAAAATAACAAATTAAAAATAAAAAAAATCAAAACCCCATATTGTGTAAATACCTATATATAGCATAAAGTGTAAATATCTTATTTTTATTTTGAAAAATTAATTAAAAATCACAAAAAATAGAAAAACTTAAAACAAAAATATTTCATGTTTTAAGTTTTCTGTAATTCGGCCATTTCCTATTTTATTTTTTATTTCTAAATCATTTTGACGTGGCTGAATCTCATTGGTCCACGGGGGTTGTTGACCGCCCGGTCAACTCCCCCCTGTGGACCACATCACACAGGTTATGGATGCCCGACCCGATTTCTCTTAATTTTCGCATCTAAACCCGATCACTTCTCGCCTAAACCCCGGGTCCGTTTCGTTCCTGCCAGATCCGACACCCTCGCCGGGGTGTCCGCCTCGGGGTCCGCACTTCGAGCTTCCCTACCCGATCACTTCTAGCCGGACCCCTGGCTGAATAAAAACTGAGCTCCGCCCGCCATTTCCCCATCTTTGGCTCCCCATTCATTCGTCCTGTGACCTCCACAGCCACCCCCGAGGTGACAGCTCCAGGTTGGCTGTGTCGTAGAGAGGCGAGAGTGGTCGGACCTCTGATCCGGCGAGCTAGCGCCGCCGTGCTCCGCCCAGAGGTGGAACTTGAGCCTCGGCCCACGACAACCCGCGAGGCGACGACCCAGAGCACCCCCATCTCTCCCACAGTCGACTCCTCCACCCAGGTAGTGCTAGTTCCCTTTCTTTTTCGTTAATTTCAAGTTTCCCCAAATATCGTCGTCGCCGTCCATCTCCGATTCCGGCCATCTCTCCCTTCCATTCGATCATCGGACCTCACCGTCGCGTTCGCCTTCCTTCCGCGCACATTCTACGCCCCCCCCCCCCCCCATTCAACCCAGCTCGCACAGGAGCTGGCGTTTCGAGCTTCACCGTCTACCCCTCGCCGGAGCTCGACCGCCTCGCCTCACCGACCACTGTCACCCCCTCTCATAGGGTCGAGGCAATTTGCCCTCGACCCACGAGTTTGCTGGTGCACTTTGCAGGGTCATCCGAGCCCATCTGAGGGCTTGGACCATCTGGTCCAGCAGCTTCACCTCCGCCTACTCCGCCCGAGCTCCCCGGAGCTCCGTCGGACCATCGGAGATCACCATTAGATGCGGAAGGCCACAGCGGTTCATCTCCGATCATCAGGGCCTCGCAAGGAGGCCGGGAGCGCGCGCAGCGAGCCGGCGAAGTTCACCGGCCATCAGTTCTTCCTCGACCTCCAGCTACCGTACGATGCACCTCCAGCTCCAGTTTGCATCCTAGCCATTCACCTGAGGAGCCACCAGCAACGTCAGATCCTTGGAGGCGTGATCCGCACCGTCCGATCAGTGAGGTTTACCACGCCCGAGCTCAGCCGCCCGATCCTACACGTGGTGAGGCCACAACCGCACGATCAGGACGAGGACTCAGCGTTGGGCGCCACCCCTTCCCAGCCGTCGATCAGCACACGTGGCGCCCATCCGACGGCCTACTTAATAAAGGGTAATTTATCCCTTAGGCCCCTCTGTTTACTTTATTTCGTTTCAGTCCTGTAAATATTTGTTGCATTTTATTTACGTTGGTACTTTTGCACTTTGGACCCTATCTTGTCTGCTTATTGCATGTATGCCCCTGTGTGTAGTATGTCACGTGCATCGACACGTGTTTAGTTGGGCTATTTGCATGATTCGTCCTGTAGTTCCTGGTTGTTAATGAATGAATGAATATTTTTGGATAATTGCATTTCTACCCCTGTGAGTGTGGAATTGGCGCATGTGCGTTTTATTTTTGGGTATTTTACAACAAGCCCCTGGACTTTTAATACCTGTTATTATTTAGTCCAGGGACCTTGTTTTTATTGCAATTAGGTCCCTGTGTGCCCCAGACACGTGCGGCATGCGTGATTTCTTGGGAATTTTGCACCGGACCCCCCTAGAACTTTGGATAATTGCGTACAGGTCCCTGTGCACTGTACCTAGGTTTTAATTTTGAATAAAATATCAAACTTACTCCGAATTCAATGAAAATTGGATACATGGCTCCTGTCATGTTGTAAAATTTTCTAGAATTTTTGGGGACATTTTTGCTTTTATTTGATATTTTTTAAAATTCAAAAACAGCCTTTTTCGTTACTGTCTGACTTAAAAATTCACAAAAAATTATTAAAACTCATCTAAAAATTACAAAAAAGTTAGCTACTATTTAGTTTGTTTTGTTTGATTTTCTGACCAATTTTGGTCATTTTTCATTATATAAAACTCACAAAAATTATAAAACACTAAAAACCTCATAAAAATCTAATAAATAATCTAAAAATCCAAAAATAATAATTTCTGTGCCTAAATTTTCCTTGTTTCTTTCTCTATACAGGAAAATTACCTCCAGGCTTTTTAGGGGCTTTTAGATATTTTATCTAAGTCCCTCAAGCTCGGCTGGACAGTACCCTTGTTTTCTTGCATTGTTTTATTTTTAGAAAATTAAATAAAAATCAGAAAAATACCAAAAATTCACTAAAAACAGTAAAAATCATAAAATACACAAAAACATTTTTATTTGAATTTTTGATTGATTTTTGATGCATTAAATAAATTATTGTGTTGGCTTGTTTCTTTGATTTCTTTATTTTCTTAATTAACTAAAAATCCAAAAAAAATATAAAAAAACTAAAAATCCACCAAAAATACCTTTTATTTTATTTTATTTTATTTTTGAGACTACTTCGTAGGCCGCAAGGCCATCACGTGCTCCTTGTGTTCGACCCCGGTCGCTATACCAGGTTAAAATAATAGCAGGACCGCTACTTGATTTTGATTGATTTTATTCGCTTTTGGTGGTCTCTTTTTCTCGATCGACCACGCTTGATTACTTAGGGTCGCAACGACCATCGATCACCTTTTACCCGAGTGATCAGGCGAGGCATCACTTATACCTCACATTCACAGTACAAGGAAAGATTCATTGTCTTCAGGGTTTGTGTTTGATGACTTGTTCTGATTTGGATCGTTGAGGAGTCTTGATTATAGATTGGTGGAACTTAGAGGCTGTTGAGTTTTAAGCTTAAGTCCAAATAAGGTTCCGACACATTAATAATCCAAAGATCTGATCGAGCTCCATAATTCAATTTAATGAAGGCAAGTTTAATATTCAACCTTGATCCATGTACATTCTCCTCTTTTTCTTTTTCTTTTTCTTTTTCACTTCTTCTTCAAATAAGTGTTTGCTAAGGGACTAGCAAAGTTAAGTATAGGGGGTGATGAATACTCATTCATCACTCTTTATTCTTATATTTTAGCTACAAAAACCTTTGCAAATGCATGTAGATGTTTGTAAATACAAATAATTACCCAAGAGCATGCATTGTGTAAAAAGTAATAATTAGCATGTTTTTGTGCAAAAATAAAAGAATAAAGATTAAAAAGAAAAAGAGGGAAATATTTAGAATAAATATTGAGCAACCTAATCCCAAGGGAGGGCTCAGCACGGGCCTGGCCGCATAAAAGCCAAAGTAGTAAGAGATAGGGAGCTCATGTGTGTAAATATACCTGTAAATATAATAAAAATATTTTCCTCCAAAAATAGAATAAAATGGGCTTGTATATATTTGTATATATTTGTAAATATAAAATCAAAATAAAAATAGAAAAATCAAAAAGAAAAATATTCTTCCTTGTACATAGTCACCATGTACATACACCTACACCTATATTTATTTAACCTTGTAAATAAATAAATTAAAATCCTTAAAAATTTGTATATACTCTACTTTTTATGGTGTAAATAAATAAAATAAAAACCTTAAAAACAAAAATCAAATAAAAAGAACAAAATTAAAAATCAAAAAGAACATTGTACATATACCATGTATATATATGTATATATCTATTTATTTAACCCTTGTATATAAATAATAAAAATAAAATAAAAATACCTTTTTATTCCTAATTTCATGCTATAAATAAATAAAATATAAAATGGGAATAAAAATGTAAAAAAATAACAAATTAAAAATCAAAAATTAAAAACCTATATTGTGTAAATACCTATATATAGCACTATAGTGTAAATACCTTATTTTTATTTCATAAAATTAATTAAAAATCACAAAAATAGAAAAAAAATAAAATAAACATTTTTTATATTTTGAGTTTTTAATAATTCGGCCATTTTCTATTTTATTTCTAATTTTCAAAACATTTCCACGTGGCCTGCCCCCATTGGTCCACGGGGGACGTTGACCCCCCGGTCAACTCCCCCCCTGGACCACTTCTCACGGGTCCATGACGCCCGACCCGATTTCCCCGAATTTTCGCGTCATGACCCGACCACCAAATCCTCAAACCCCGGGCTCTTCTTCTTCCCGGTGCATCCGAGATCCTCGCCCGATCATCCGCGTGGGGATCCGTGCTTCGTGGAACCCTGCCCGACCTCTTCTTCTCGGATCTGCACCCATATTTAATCCGAGCTCCGCCTCCTCATTCACGCATCTTTGGATCATTTCATGCCACCCTAGGACCTCCATTGCCTTCGCGAGAGTGACAGCTCGCTCCAGGCCGTGTTGCAGCGAGGAAGGAGTGGAGGACCATCGATCCGGCGACGTTGCGCCGCCATGCGCCGCCTGGAGGTGACACTCGAGCCTCGGACACCGACGGTCCTCAAGGCAAGGACCTGGAGCAAGCCCTGTTCCTCCACAGTCGATTGCGCCCATTAGGTAGCTCTATTTCTTTCCCTAGTTCTCTAATTTTTCGTTTCGCCCAATCTCCTCCGTCGCCGCTCGTCGCCGATTCCGACCACCTTAGCCATTCGTTCGATCATCGGAGTCGACCCACATATTCTCCTCTCCTCCGCGCACGTTCTCCACCCACTCATCCAACCCAGCTTGCACAGGAGCTGGGATTGGGGTTCCTCCGCCGTCGCATCGCCGGAGCCCCTTCGCCCCGACGCGCCGACCACATTCACCACCCCTACCCGGGTTGAGGCACTTTGCCCTCGACCCAGGAGCATGTTGCGCATCTTTGCAGGTCGTGAAGAGCCCATCTGAGGGCTTCGTCCATTCGAGCAGCCACTCCTCCTCCGCCAGTGCCGCCGGAGCTCTCCAGAGCTCCTCGTCGCCATCGGAGGATCCCAATCGACGCGGGAGGCCAAGGCGATTCTTCCCTGATCTTCAGCAGCCCGCGAGGAGGCCTCCAGCGCCCGCACGAGTCCGGCGAAGTTCGCAGGCGTCCTGTTCATTGAGGACCCTCCCCTGCCATCCGATTGACCTCCAGCTCCAGTTCAGATCCCAGACGTCCATTTGAGGAGCCGGCAGCATCGTTCGATCCTTGGAGGAGTGATCAGGACCGTCCGATCAGTGAGGGCTTCCCACGTTGCTTCGTAGCCGCTCGATCTTCCACGTGGCGAGGCCCCAGCCGTTCGATCAGGATCGAGGACCCTGTGTTGAGGCGCGCCCCTTCCCCGACCGTCCGATCTACACGTGGCCCGCATCCGGCCCTCGATTTAATAAAGGGTAAATTTCTTCTTAGGCCCTTAGTTTCTTAGTTATTCTGTTGTAGTCCTGTAAATATTTTAGAAACTTTATTTCTGTTTGGTAAATTGCATAGTGGACCCTGTAGTTTTTGGTATTTGCTTTTACACCCCCGCCTGTAGTGGAACACGTGCTTCGACATGCGATTATCTGGGTTAATTGCATGTATAGACCTATTGTTCTAGGGTGTTATTGAATGAAAGTAACTTTTTTAGTATTTGCATAAATACCCCTGTGAATGATTTAATTGCGCATGTGCTTGATATTTTGGGTATTTTACACTGAAGCCCCTGGACTTTTAGTACATGTTACTAAATAGTTCAGGAACTTTAGTTTCCTTGCAAATAGGTCCCTAAGTGCCCAGGTCACGCGCCTCGCGCGTGATTTCATAGAAAAATTGCACCGGACCCCCTGGACTTTCTACTATTTGCGTACAGGTCCCTTTGCACTATACCATTGTTTTTATTTTTCATTTATAGCAAATTAACTCCAAATTTAATGAAAATTGGACACATGGCTCCTACCATGGTGTAAAATTTTCTTTAAATTTTGGAGACATTTTTGGTTTCATTTATTATTTTTAAAAATTCAAAAACACACTTTTTCTTTACTGTCTAGCTTTATAAATCACAAAAAAATATTAAAACACCTCTAAAAATTACAAAAAAATTAGGTAGTGTTTGTTTTACCTTGTTTGATTTTCTAACCAATTTTGGTCCTTTTTAGATATATAAAACCCATAAAAATTACAAAACACTAAAAACCCTATAAAAATTCTAATATTTAATTGAAAAACCCAAAAATAATAATTTTGGTGCCTAAATTTTCCTTGTATTTTCTTCTTTACAGGAAAATTACCTTCAGACCTTGATATGGCCATTTTTCATTTTAAATTGGCCCTCCAAGTCTGACTGGACAGTACCCTTCTTTTCTTGCATTGTTTGATTTTTTTAAATCTAATAAAAATCAATAAAATACCAAAAATTAACCAAAAACAGTAAAAAAATATAAAAAACTTAAAAATATTTTTGTTTGAATTTTTGGATGATTTTTGAGTAGTTAAATAATTGTTTGAAGTTGCCGTTTGTTTGCTTTTCTTAATTAATTAAAAAAGCCAAAAAATTATAAAAACATTAAAAATCCACCAAAAATACCTTTATTTTATTTTATTTTCTTTTTTTAGACTACTTCATAGGCTGCGAGGCCATCACGTGCTCCATGAGTCCGACCCTGGTCGCTATACCAGGCTAATCCAATAGCCAGGACCGCTATCGCATTTCTTTGATTTTTATCTGATTTTGGTGGTCTGCACTTTATTTTTCTTGATTGACCGATTGACTCGTGAGCGACTGAGGTTGCAACGACCTTAGTTCTATTTCTTTACCTTATTTGCTCGGGTTTTTCGTGTCATCAGGCTCTCGTAAGGGCGAACATCCTTCGAGGGATTCAGGGCCATCAAGGTTCAATTACAGGGAGCGGGGAGGTGTCCCAGGATAAGGAAGAGGTATCATGTGAATGTTAATCATCCTCCCTTTTAAAAGAAAGGAGGTAAAAGAAGAAAGCGCGTGAGGGGCTTAGTACTCAACTTGTAAGAGTCCTTGCCCCCATAGGTTTTAAAGTCATTACTCAAGTGACCTAAACATGGGGACGATAGCAGACTCCCCCAAGCTGGAGAAGAAGGAAACCTTGGTCACCAAGCCAAGCATTCTCTCTCTACCCTATTCTTGATCCTCCTCTTGCCATGACAGTGTGTATCTACAACCTCGACCTATAAAGGAAGCGGATCCTTCCTATTGTACTGTATCCATGATGCCCTACACTAATTGGATAAAGATAGGGACATGAAAGTGATGGGCGATATGACCTCGCACATCACGGAAATGCAGAATATACGAATCAAATTCGAAAAATAGTAGGCTCGTCGTATGAGCGGTATAGCAATCACAAAAATATTTTCAATTGCAATGTGAAATCACATGAATACTGAAATAATTCTACATCATTTCGTGAACTACATGAATATGGAAGTTATACCTCTGATCCACATAGCCTCTAATGGACGGGACATACTGACTTAAATCCTGTCTGATGACTTTTGCACTCATGAAAACGATAATGAATCTTGAGCCTTTCATGAACTTGAGAGATGATTTTGTACTTTTTGCCCGCATCAAAGTTAATCTAAATGATCACCTCGCTCTTCAATTGTGTCTGATGAAATCCTCTTTTTCTTCTCAACATGAGGGATGCAAAGGAAGTATGCTAACATATCAATAGAGCATGCCAACACAGAAGGAGAGGCAGGGGTGGACGACTAAGGTAACACAATTCTGTAGAGGACAAAGGTTTGATTGATTAATGGGAGGCCCTTGGGTTCTCTTATATAGGAGAGGAACATATGGGGCAAATTACATGAAGTAGACAAAGTAAATATATAACGGGGAAACAATACGAAAGATAAGAAAAATCTCAAAACTCTCCCTCCAGCTAAAGCGTAGATATCAACCAGGCTCAGCTTGGAGCAACATCTTTGATAAGGCCCTCTAGTTAGGGCCTTAGTAAAAACATCTGATGTCGAATCGCTAGAGCTGACATGAGTAGTGGCAATAAGACCCTTCTGTATCATGTCACGAGTGTAGTGACAACCCACCTCTATGTGTTTGGTCCTATCATGAAAAGCTGGGTTGTTGGCAATGAAAAGAGCATCCTGGTTGTAACATTGGAGGTGCATGGGAAGAGGCACCTCTATAGTCAAATTAGTAAGAACAGATCAGACCCACATCATTTCTGTGCTAGCCTCCGCAAAAGCCTTGTATTCTGACTCAGCAGTCGAACTGGCAACCACGTTCTGCTTCTTGCTCTTCCAAGAAACTAGGGATATGAACATAGAAAAACATAAAGTGGACTTCCGATCATTTGGACACCCAACATAATATGCATGTGCACATGATGTAACTCAAAGAGATGTATCTCTATCGATGAATCTATGATTCATCACTCAAAAAGTTGAAAATAAAGCTTCGTTCCTGAGTAATTAGTTGCATTTCTCTATTTATTTTGCATTATTCTCATTCATGCATTTATAATTAATGTCTGCATTTTAGCATGCATATTTGCATTAAATAATAAGCCAAATTCACTTGTAAATATCACATGTACATTCACCATATTTCCCCTATCTTTTATCTATTTTTACTGAATCAGAACTAACCCTAATTTGAGACTAAGAACCTTAAAACTTGAATATCTCTCTCATACAGTCCCCTATGGACCCTTACTCATTTTTGAATTAATGTACATTCAATTACTTTCAAAACAATATTAAATTCAAAAGAATCAGAGTTTGTATGTGGAACTTGGGTTTTAGGTCCCTCATTGTATATTGTACACATGTCCCCCTTTATTTATTTATTTTATTTCTTTAATTCTCTTAATTATTAAAAATCTAAAAAATTATATCAAAATATAAATATTTATTTTATATTTTATCTAATTTTATTTTGATTTTTATCTTATTTAAAATGCTAAAAAAATATAAAAGACAAAATTTTGGTATTTTATATCTATAGGATACCACCGAAAATACTTTTTTGTACAGATGATATATCTTGACTTTCAATCCTTCATGAAAGTTGTAGATCTCAATGAGACGTGTAACTTTTATGTTAATTACTTTTTAATTTGATCCCTTTTGTTATTTCTTTTTTATTTTTCTTTATATTTAATTTTTAGTTTTTCTGGGAGCGACGCGTGGCCCTCCTGGAGCCACCACGTGTCACTCCCATTTATTTTATTTTATTTTTGCTATTTTATTTATTTCTTTATTTGCATATTTATATTTATTATTTATTTACTTAATTTATTTATATATTTATTTATTATTTTATTTAATTATTTACTTTATATCTTCTAATAATTTCTTTATTTTTATATTTCTTTATTTATTTAACTTACTTACTTATTTATTTTTATTATTTATTTTTATTATTTATTTTTATTTATTTAATATTTTAGGTTTTCAATTTAATTTATCTTTTGTTTTCATTTATTATTATTATTTTTTCTCTCTTGCTACGCGGCCGCATGTCCACACACTACGTGGCCCCAGACCTCCCTCTCATTCGCTGTGTTCCTGCTCCTCCGCATGGCGGCTGCACAACCTCTGCCCGCGCAACTTCCAACCACCATTTGCCCCCTCCCCCCCTCCCCGTTCCATCGCCCAGCATGCCAACCACCCGCCCTTCCTTGCACGCCTGCATATCCCAATCGCATCAACCTCCCAACTTTTGGGGATATGATTATCAACAACGACCAGGAATACCCCCCTAAGACTGTCCTGTAGCAAAGATGGCACGACAAATATATGTTCCCCACAAGGGAACTCAATAGCAACAATGACAAGCACAATAAGCAACCACACGAGACAAGGATTTTTACGTGGAAACCCTTACTCAATGTGAGCAAGGGAAAAACCACGTGGCAAGATCGGCAACGATTCCACTACGGTCAAAATGGAGCCAATGTTCTTCCCGATTTTGTTGCCCACAAAACCGAGGTACAAGCCACACACAATGGATAGTTCTTTAACAAGTATCTAACTATCCCTAGGTACCCAAAATACCAAATGTGCTCAAATCTAGATAGATAGAGTGACTCCCCTTGTGGGCTCCTGGATGGAGACCCAAATCGAAGCTCGGCTCCCTTGAGGTCGTTCACAACGACCTCCCGCTGCTCCCACTCGAGCTCGCCCAAAGCCACTGCCCTCCAAACAAAAGACCACAGCCCTAGCCGCTGCTCCTCTCGAACCTGGCTGCTCATGCTCTCTCCCTCGCACTCGAGCTCTTTCTCACGCATGAGGAGGACGAAGAGGGTCCAAAACCCTTGCCGCTGCTCTTGGTTTTTAGCTGGAATGGGAGGGACGAATGGGTGCTACTCTCGTGCTTCTTGGAATTGGGGGGGAGGAGATACATCTGAATGGGATTCCCTGGAAAGGGACTTCAATTCCTGGGTGAATTGCAAAAGGTTCCCCTGCAAAGGAGGCAAATTGCTGCAGCCCATTGGAGCCCAAGTTGGGGCTGGAAAGAAAATTACCCAACAACCTCCCCCTCCAGCCCCAACGGGGAGGTGTGGTCCAGTGATGGAGATCAAGAGGAGGTGACACCACTCAGCTCTCTACAGAGTTGAAGCTTGTCACGAGTGGCTGCCTTGGTCAACATGTCTGAGGGGTTCTCATCGGTGTGAATCTTCTTCAACATGAGTTGCTTCTGTTCAATTGCATCTCTCAGCCAATGGTATCTCACATCAATGTGTTTTGTGCGAGCATGGTGCATGGTACTCTTGCTCAAGTCTATAGCGCTTTGTCTATTACAAAACACAACTGGCTCACTGTCACCCAATCCAAACTCACCAAGAAAGCGTTGTAGCCACAACACTTGTTTCCCAGCCTCTGCTGCTGCAATGTATTCTACCTCGGTAGTTGAGAGAGCAACACATTTCTGTAACTTGGATTGCCATGATATGGCTCCCCCTACAAAAGTGAAAATGTAGCCTAAGTGGACTTTCTCTAATCCACGTATTTTGCCATATCTGCATCAGTGTAGCCACAAAGTTTGGGATCCGACCTCCCAAACACAAGACACATAGTTGAGGTCCCTCTCAAGTATCTCAAGATCCATTTCACTACCTCCCAATGGTCCTTGCCTGGGTTAGACATGAATCTTCTCACCACGCCCACTGCATGGGCTATGTCGGGTCTAGTGCAAACCATTGCATACATGAGGCTCCCAACTGCTGACTGGTATGGGATCTTGGCCATCTCTACTTTCTCCTCAGAAGTAGAAGGATATGACTCTTTTGTTAGCTTGAAATGAGAAGCAAAGGGCGTGATGACAGGCTTTGCATTCTTCATGTTGAACCGCTCCAACACGCATTCAACATAGCTCTCCTGTGACAACCACAGCATGCGCTTCTTCCTGTCCCTTGTATTCTGCATCCCAAGGATGTGACTGGCCTTGCCCAAATCTTTCATCTCAAACTCTTTGGATAGTTCTTTCTTGAGCTTTGCAATGAGATTGGAATCATGACCTACAATCAACATGTCATCCACATATATCAAAAGAATGACGAACCTGTCATTGGGAAGACGACGAACATATACACATGGGTTGGTTGTAGTCCTCTTGAAGCCTTGCTTTCCCATGAAAGCATCAAACTTCAAGTACCACTGTCTCGGGGCTTGCTTCAAGCCATAAAGACTCTTTCTCAACCTGCAAACCATGTGCTATTTCCCTTTCTCTTGAAAACCCTGTGGCTGCTCCATGTAGATCTCTTCTTTCAAATCACCATGAAGAAATGCCGTCTTCACATCCATCTGCTCTAGCTCAAGGTCCATGCTAGCAACAAGTCCTAGCACTATTCTCACTGAGTTCATCTTCACCATTGGGGAGAAGATCTCATCATAGTCCACTCCTTCCTTCTGGCTGAACCCTTTCACCACCAATCTGGCCTTGTACTTCACCTGCTTGCCGTTGTCATATGATTTCATCTTGTAAATCCACTTGTTCTCCAAGGCTCTCTTTCCTTTGGGAAGCTCAACAAGATCACAAGGGTGGTTTTTCTTGAGAGATGACATCTCTTCATTCATTGCATTACGCTAATGATCCTTGTCCTTATGCATCTGTGCCTCCTCAAAAGTGTGTGGCTCACCTGCATCTGTGAGAATCACATACCTAGAAGTGGGATAGCGGGTGATGGCTGGCGTGTCCTCTCAGATCTTCTGACCTGAGGCTCTGCTGCATCTGCATGTGGATGAGGCTGCTCCCCCTTCCCTAGGTCCCCTAGACCTGCATCAATGGGGTCTACATCTGGCTCATGCTGCTCTAGCTGCCCATCCTCTCCACCTGTACCCTGTACTGGAGAGGGATCTGTGTCCTCATCACTATCATCATCCATGGAAAACTCATATGGATCACCACTCTCAGTGGTGTCCTCAGCCAATGTCTGATTCTCATATAAAATTACATCCCTGTGTCTGGTGACTGTCTTCTTCCTTGGATCCCAAAGATGGTATCCAAACTCATGATCTCCATGGCCAAGAAAAATACAAGGCACCGCCTTGTCATCCAACTTCTTCCGCTGCTCCTTGGGTACCAATGCATAAGCCTTGCATCCAAACACCCTCAAATGAGCATATGAGGGATCCTTCCCTGTCCAAACACGCTCTGGAATCTGAAAACCCAAAGGAACTGATGGAGATCAGTTGACCAAGTAATAAGCGGTGCGAACCGCCTCAGTCCAAAAGGTCTTGGGCAACTTCGCTGTCTTCAGCATGCAGCGAACTCTCTCAACAATGGTCCTGTTCATCCTCTCAGCTAGACCATTATGCTGGCGTGTGCCTGGCTCTGTCCTCTCATGCCTGATGTCGTGATCTGCACAATAGCCCTGAAAGCTATGGGAGGTGTACTCTCCCCCATTGTCTGTGCATAGACACTTCAACAATTTTCCTGTCTCACGCTCAACCATGGCATGAAATTTCTTGAAGCAATCAAACACTTGATCCTTCGATCTCAGCACATACACCCATGCCTTCCTAGATGCATCATCAATGAAGGTGACAAAATACTTGTTACCTCCCAAAGAGGTTGTGTCCATAGGACCACAAACATCAGAATGAACCAACTGTAAAAGGTCTCCCTTCACCTTGGATCTGGCTCTGTATGGTGCACTCCTACTCTTCCCAACCTCACATGCATCACAAGGATACAATGTGATGACATTGTGGTAGGGGATCAACTCTCTCTTACTCAGAAGCTGCAAGCCCTTCTGGCTCATGTGGCCAAGCCGACGGTGCCACAAATCTGAATTATCTGCCTCACTGGCATGCAGACTGCCATCCATGACCTTCACTCTAGTCATGTAAAGTGTGTGACACAAACTGCCTCTAGCCATGATGAGAGAACCCTTGCTAATCTTGCACTTGTTGTCACCGAACTTCAGATGGTAGCCTTCACTATCTAGCTGTGAGCCAGATATAAGGCTAAGCCGCACATCAAGAACATGCCTCACATTCCGGAGAATCATTGAGCACCCAACATCCGTATGGATCGAGATGGTGTCCATGCCAATGATCTTAGAGTAACTTTCGTTACACATCAAGACTCTCCCATAATCAACCCTAGTGTAGGTGGTGAAAAACTCCCTGTGTGGAGTCACATGATAGGAGGCGGCCGTGTCAACGACCCACTCCAAATCACTCCTTGCGTGCAAGCACTGGTCCTGGATGGTGAGAATCACCTCATCTGCACTTTCATCTGCCACAACTGCAGCTAAATTCCCATCTTCCTTTTTCTGATCTTTCTTGGCTTCAGCTTGCTCTCTCTTCCAAATTCTGAAATCTCTCTTCCAATGACCTGGCTTCTGGCAATGGTGACACTTTCCTCTGCTCTTGGACTTGTCTCTGGATTTCTGCCTTCCCTGTGACGCTCCTCTGCTACTGGATCTTCCTCTCCTCTCAACTGCATACACATGTGAAGAGGAGGATGCCTCTCCCGAAGAGCGATGTCTAATCTCCTCATTGAGGAGACTGCCCTTGACCATAGTCATGGTCAACTTGCTATCCTTCGCAGAGTTGCTCACGGTGACTACTAGAGTCTCCCAACTGTCTGGCAAAGAACCCAACAAGAGAAGTGCCTGCAACTCGTCGTCCAGTACCAATCCCATGGATGTCAACTGGTTGATAATGCTTTGGAAATCATTCAGATGCTCCGTCACTTTGCAACCATCTTTGTACTTCAAGTTCACAAGCTTTCTAATCAAGAAAGCCTTGTTAGTTGCGGTATTCTGATCATAGAGCTCGGACAACTTGTCCCATAGCTCCTATGCATTCGTCTCCTCGTCCACATAATGGAACATGGACATGTCAAGCCACTTCCGAATGGTCCCAATGGCCTTTCCTTTCAACTTCATCAACTCGCCTGCGGACATATTCTCTGGCTTGGCGCTCTCTCCCTCCACGGGATCGTGGAGGTCCTTGCAATACAAGATGTCTTCCATCTTGGCCTTTCAAATCTGCCAGTTGCTGCTTGTGATCTTAATCATTGTGCCTTCATCATCTTTGCCCATTTTTGCACAACATGTGCTCTGTTGGGGATATGATAATCAACAACGACTAGAAATATCCCCCTAAGACTGTCCTGCAGCAAAGATGGCACAACAAATATATATTCCCCGTACGGGAACTCAATAGCAACAATGACAAGCACAATCACAAGCACAACAAGCAACCATACGAGACAAGGATTTTTACGTGGAAACCCTTACTCAATGTGAGCAAGGGAAAAACCACGTGGCAAGATCGGCAACGATTCCACTATGGTCAAAATGGAGCCAATGTTCTTCCCGATTTTGTTGCCCACAAAACCGAGGTACAAGCCACACACAATGGATAGTTCTTTAACAAGTATCTAACTATCCCTAGGTATCCAAAATACCAAATGTGCTCAAATCTAGATAGATAGAGTGACTCCCCTTGTGGGCTCCCGGATGGAGACCCAAATCGAAGCTCGGCTCCCTTGAGGTCGTTCACAACGACCTCCCGCTGCTCCCACTCGAGCTCGCCCAGGGCCACTGCCCTCCAAGCTAAAGACCACAGCCCTAGCCGCTGCTCCTCTCGAACATGGTTGTTCATGCTCTCTCCCTCACACTCGAGCTCTTTCTCACACGTGAGGAGGACGAAAAGGGTCCAAAACCCTTGTCGCTGCTCTTGGTTTTTGGCTGGAATGGGAGGGACGAATGGGTGCTACTCTCGTGCTTCCTGGAATTGGGGGGGAAGAGATACATCCGAATGGGGTTCCCTGGAAAGGGACTTCAATTCCTGGGTGAATTGCAAAAGGTGCCCCAGTAAAGGAGGCAAATTGATGCAGCCCATTGGAGCCCAAGTTGGGGCTGGAAAGAAAATTACCCAACACCAACAGGACTCACCTCAGCCCTTCTCTCTCCTCCCCTTCCTGCATTTCCGCAACCGCCCACTCTCTTTCTCCTCCCATCCACGCACCTCGCCCACGATCTTGAGTGCAAGCACCCACGACTTCCAACGGCTTGGCATCAAAAAGTCATCGACTCTCTTTTCAAACCATCCACCACTATGAGAGTGAAGAGGTCCAACTCCCAGATCCCTCGGATGACAACTGTAGATTCTCCTAGGTTGAGCGACGAAGGCCTCCTCCGCTACGGTGAGGTCTGAGGTGGTTCCCACGCCTCTTCGCAGCTCCTATCCAAGAAGCTGCTTAGCCTCTCCAAGTTCTCACCGACGAGGATCGAGGCCACAACGGGTTCGAGCGTAGCTCCCCTTTTTTCCGGTGAACCTTCCACCCTATGTACCTCCTTCTGTCTCTTCTTTCTTTATCTCTACTACTATTATTCCCCGATTCTTCTTCCTTTTTCCTCCACTTCGATTATTCTGTACCCGATCATCTATTGTCACTTCGATCAACCCATTTTGTCCCTTCACCATTCACGCACGTTCAAGTCGATTTGCCGTACACCTGCTTTCGTAACTCCTCCTAATCGCTTGCCGACTCCCACAACAAGTCGACGCATTCCTACACCCCGCATTCCTGCAGACATCCTGACTCAATGATTCACAGTCTGCTCGCTAACCAACCACCAGTAGCCTTGGGCGACGCACCACCTACCTCGTCTGTCGGCCTCACCATTCCGCTTTGACATTCAGTCTTCTTTGCCACCCTCGACACTTTGCCCTCCTCAGCACATCACCATTTGGGTCCCTCGATCGGACCTCCTTCGCGAAGCTTGAGCTATCAACGGCGCACCTCCATCCCGCAATGCCCTTCATCGACGACAATGCCATGAGTCTGCATCGCCCTCAACCGCCTCGGGTCGCACGCCCTTATCCTCATCCCTCCACACGTGCAGGTCACGTGAGAGTGTGGAATATTACACTAGAGCCCCCACAATCTATGCATTCACAAGGACCCTCCAACCCCACGCACGTGCAAGGCACGCCAGGCCAAGACATATTTGCAAGAAGGCCCCTGTTGCCTAGAACAATTGCAGAGACCCCCTGTTCTTTAGGTGACGTCAGTAGCACGTGCCTAGGATGTGCTACATTGGAAAATTGCAAAAGGCTCCCTGCAAGTTTTGGTAATTGCATAGACATCCACATTTTTTATTATTCATTTTACTTTATGTATTTGCATTACGAATCCTATGTTCTAGCTTTATTTTGAGTTGCATTTTTTTCATGATTTTGTTATTCAAAAAATTGTGCATTGTAGAACCACTTATGCTCTATCTCATGGATATTTGGTTTTACTTTTGTGAGACATGATTTATTTAATATAATTATTTTAGTGGAAAATTACATATTTTGCCCATTTTGCCCACTGCAAGCTCTTTAATTGATATTAAATTAATCATGGCTCCAAAAATTACCAAAATTTCACAGTAGATAACTTTTACTGTGTTCTACATTGTGCATAAAAGTCATCTTGTTGTATTCATAACGATGTCGCAATAAATTATTCAATGATTTGAGTAATTGATTTTTAGTTAATTCTACAACCATCCCCTATGATCTCCTGTACTCGTCCATGAACCCTATAGACTAGGTAGAACCTTTGGGGACGATTATGGCACCGTCTCCTCTGCCATCATTGGGGATGGTCTCGACTGTCTCCTCCAGTGAGGTTGGAGTTTGTTGGTCCATTTTAGAGAGACGCGCGACCATTGGGGACGGTTCTAACTGTCCCATCCGATCTTTTGTACCAGTCCCTGAACCCAATAACTTGGGTAAAACCTTTGGGGATGATTATGACACCGTCAACTCTACCATCATAGGGACGATCTCGACCATCTCCTCCTGTGAGGCTGGAGTTTGCTGATCCATTTCTAGAAGACGCGCGATCATTGAGGATGATTGAAACCGTCCCCTCCGATCTTTTGTACCCGTTCCTGAATCCAATAAGAACCTTTAGGAACGGTTATGTCACTGTCCCAAATACAATCATAGGGGACGATCATGGCACTGTCCCAGATATAATCATAGGGGACGGTTTTATAGCGTCACCTCTGCTATAGATTATAAGGGACGGTCATCTACCGTACCTTCGACTATGCACGGACGGGACGGTCTAGGACCGTCCCCGCTGTATAAGAACAGGGGATGCTACATATTTGTGTCCCCTTTGGTCAAATGAGATGTATGAATCGGGGACGCTTCTACAATCGTCCCCAATGACCTAAAGGGATGGCCTTAATACTGATGGGACGGACATCGACCGTCGCAAAAGACACATCTCCTTGTAGTGATATCAAAATGTTGCAATACTGTGGGTCGGCCTTGTACTGAGGGTGACGATGTTGTGAAGAAAGGGGAGTGGTATGGGTTATTATTGCGGGTGTACAAATACGATATGTTTTCACTTAACCAAACCTTGATTTGGATAAATTATTATTTCATTCATTTAATAGACAACAAACTAGCAGGACACAACTGTTGATAGTGCAAGAACATATTTGTACAAGTGATATTGCAAAAAAAGTAAAGGCATAAGTACAGAATCTCATAGACACACAAGTGTAAAAATTTCATTTTAAAATAGTCAAATAACATCGAATGGGACTAACATCATTTCTCAATCTCGGGAAGATTAAACCCTAGCATCAATTCCTAATTCCCTTCTCTGGGGCATCAGTAATTCAATCTCCCTCCAAATTAGGGGCACGAAGATGTGTCTACCTCGTCTCCTTGGAGAAACCTTTCTTTGATACAGGGAGTTCAAACTTGGATACAATAAAAGCTACTCCTACCGCGAGAAAACCCTCGAACTGCACCCAGACACTTCCCTCTCCTCCCACAACAACGGTGCTTAAGCAGGAGAACAAATTATCTATTCTAAGAAGCCTCTTAAATAGGGAGTATCATTCTGAAAATTTCTCCAAAATACGAGAAATTTTGGGATCCAATTCATGATATGATCAAGGTGAACCACCAAATCCCGACACACAATGATCTTCCCATCCAAATCCTTTTCTCCAAACGCTAACTTGCTAGACATGGTTAAGAAGGGTTATAGCAATGATCTTCTCCAAATGATCATCTCTACAGGAAGTTTTCATGATTCATATCACAATTACAGCAACAGCAAAGCATATTCCCGTGTTAAGAAGGGTTAGCTACATAGCTTTGTCGCCTCCAAATAAATCTAATTTGGGTTATACAGGGAGAAAACGTAGTTTACATCTCAAGTAAATGGCAAACATTTTACACAACCGCTTATAAACTAAGACTAAATCGCATTAACTCACTAGACTAAAGAACGATGTGAAAGATAATTTCTCAAGACTGTTGAATTATTTGTTATATGTATCACTTATGAGAGAGATGGGTAACTAGATCTCTCCAGGATCCATTTACCCCATCCAGAGTTTAGTCTCATATCTACCAGTTTGGAGATGTGGAGACTCTGTGGGTGCTATATATAGCCCCACATCCCTGTAGTTAGATGAGAAATGCAATAGACTATCAGCCCTCTGAGACATTCTCCCGTGGTTTCATCCCGCTCCTTAAGGAGTATGGTTCCACGTAAAAATTTTGTTCTACAGGTTTATCTTTCTGTTCTTATGCTCTGTTTATCATTCTGCTTCCACATTCCCTATTTTCTAACATGGTATCAGAGCGGGATCGATTCTCGAGGAGTTTATTGTATTCATATTTTGTTTGAGAATCGAGATTTGGTTCTAGGTTTTTTAAACCCTAATTCACAGTTCTTGTTGTTTCTTGAAGATTTATTATGTCTAGTTATGAAGGAAATGCATTGGCAGAGTTCTGAGAATATTAGGGTTCATAAGAACCCTAAATTCGGCAATTAAGCACAGGTAGTGCCTCCTCCAGCTTCAGGCACTGCCATTTCTCCTCCAGGTTCCATGAGGCGCAAAACCCTAGTTCATGCAAGAACATACTCGCGCACCTTCCAGGTGTGAAACCTCAGTTCCATCTTCAGGTGACACATGCTCAAGCGATCAATGCAGAGGCTTCTTCTCGCGCAACTCCCTGGCGGAGTCACAATCACCATCGATCTCCCCCAGCCGACTCCAGCGAGCAGTCTCGCGAAGCCCCTTCCAGACTCTGCACCTAGGAGGGCCGCCCCTCTAGGCAGTGGTACCCTTCATGCGGCGCTGCACAGTCGCAGGAGGAGCCATCCGAAAGTCCTAGCCCTCGTGCATCCACGCTGGTGGTGAGCCCTAGCTGCCTTCAAACCCCAGGTGCAAAGGTGGATCCCCAGCGCAACGCAAGCTCCAGTTGGCAGCGCACCGCAAGATCTCCATGCACACGATGGCGCTCGATATTCAAGAGCTCCATGTGCAGGCGAGACTCAACAGCATTGGCGGACTCCAATCTCCTGTGCGCACCTCTGTTCTCTAGCCGCAGGAAGTGCGAGGGAACCCAGGCGGAGACTCCTTCGATTTCTCAAAATCTCCCGCAGCGGCGACAGCATCTGATTAGCTCCATTTGGGGGCAACGAGAGAGAGGGTTCCAGAGCGAACCCTTACTAGTGCGAAAGGGCCTGATGAGCTGTGGCTTTTTTAAAAAAATGTGAGAGCAAGCCATAAAAAAAGAGAGGGCAACCTGCAATTTAAAAGAGAGAGAGAGAGAAGGTGATGAGCAGAAAAAAAGGAAGATAGGTTTGGTTTTTAAAAAAAGAGGAGGTTGCAAGTTTTTCAAAAAAAAGGAGAGAGAGTTGTGCCCAAATGGGCCGATGGAATGTTAAAAAAATCCAAAAAAAGGTGCGTACAAATAAAAAGCCATACGCTAAAATTGCAAAAGCCAGAAAAAAAAGAGGATTGAAGGGCTTTAAAATTTTGTGACAGCTATTAAAAATGGAAATAGCCGAAAAAAATTCAAGATTTTTTTGAAATTAACTTCTTTGTTTATCACTACTCAGCCACTCATTTGCATCATAATTTGAAACTACACAGATTCCAATGCACAACCACTTGCACTCGTTCATCTTGAGACAAAATCAAGGATGGATAGGAGATGTTGGACACGCAATTTCTCGTAGCTCAGCAACATATTCTCTTTTTTTCTCCCTCTCTCTGTATGATTATCTACTTATGAAGCCTTCTCGTTCAATAGAACTATATTATAAAACAACAACCAATTCTCAATTATAAACACGAACTGACATCTTATAACTTATCATCCACCTCATCTTTTTTTCCTAGCAAGAAGTAAAGATGAACTTATAATTATACCTTTACAAATCCATTGCTTTATAATGATAGAAAAACATGATAATCTCCCAACCCATAACGTATTCTTGCATAAGGTCGCAATTGTATCGGACTAATCAAGTTTGTTTGGGTTGAAGGGATCCCACTTTGATTACATGTTTGATAGAAGTACAACCCCTTATCTCAGTAACAATTTCACAAGTCATTCACAACTAAATAACTAACCAACATATTTAAAAAAGTCTAGAAAATGTCTCATATCAACACATACAACGATATTTCTAACTATCATTGTTGAGTTGTATTGCCTAAATGGGTAAACATGTCTTTGGATGAGGGACCGTTTACTCTCCATCTTATAAAATGTACTCATCCTCCCTCCTATCCAGTTAACTTAGTGAAGAGTGAATCTCTAATTTCTTGTGAGGGAGATTAGGATTTATGTGTGTTTCCGTGGTTTTTTTCCCTCATCATAGGGTTTTCCACGTAAATCCTGGTGTTCGATCCTCTTGTTCCTTAATCTTTGTCTTCAACATGGTATCAGAGCATAATTGAGTCTTGATTTTTTATCATTTTTTGAATCCTCCAGTGTTCTTCATTCTGCGTGCAAGCCCTAGCATGCCTCTAGCCCATCGTGCGCCGCCAGCCTGCATGTGGCAACCTCTTGTGCGCGGACCCCTCCAGCCTTCCAGCCCTCCTGTCGGCTCACACCCCTACGCACGGTGCTCCCCTATGCGTAGTTTTGCGTGGACCCCTCCAGCCCTTATGCATGCTCGCACCTCTACACGTGGTACTCCCCTGTGCGCGGCTGTGCGCAGACCCCTCTAGCCCTCCTGCATGCTCGCACCCGTACGTGTGGTACTCCCCTGTGCTCGCACCCCTAAGCGTGGTGCTCTTCTGTGCGCGACGTTGCTTGCATCCCTGGTTGGTATCCCGTGCACCCCTGCCACTTCCTACTGCCTCTTGGCCTCCAGCCTCCAGCCCCTTGGCCTGCCACCCTCCAGCCCTTGGCGTATCAACGGCCCCTTGGCATGTCGCCCTCCAACCCTTAGCAGCCTTCAGCCCCTTGTCCTGCCTCCTGCTGCCATATTGTGCTCTAGGTCTCCCTCCCAGTGCCGCGGAATTCTCCAATTCATCCACCATTCCGTCGGGTTGTGAGTTCTATTTTTTCCTCCTTGTGGTTTGATTGTGCTACTCGTGGGCATTTCGTCCCTATCTTGTGTGTTGATTCTTGTTGTCTCAAGAAATTTTTCTTCTGAATTTTCATGGATTCAGAAAATACTGCGGATATGATAACCATTAGGATGGATAATGTTCCGGCTCATGTCACCACTGTGAAGTTGGCAAAAAACAATTATCTAATGTGATATGTGGCAATGGAGGTTACCTTAGCTTCACGTGGTAGGGGAGGATACATTGATGGTTGAAAATAATTCTTGGGGTCACTGATAAGTCATATGAACAGTGGTATATGGAGGATAGCTAATGCCAGAATTGGATCATCAATGTTGTGTCCTCTGATATTCAACCGCTTATTCTTCGAAAGAAGTCGGCCAGAGACCAATGGCTCACCCTCAAGAGCATGTATGGGCGGAAGAAGCAATACATCCATATGTACCAATTGAGCAGGGATGTTTACACTATGAGACAAGGAGAGATGATTGTTGTTGCATATTATGCTTCGTTAAAGATCAAATGGGAGGAGATTGATTACTATTGTGACAATACCTGCACTAGCGGATCAGCAAAATACTGGGATGAGATTTGGAAACAGAGAATTTTCTTTTTCCTTGGAGGACTGAATGATGAGTTTGAGGCAACCAAAAGCCAACTTCTGACATGTGGGATTGGGTCTGATATTGAAGAGATCTATCATGCAATTGCGTCCGAGGAACAACGACGTAAAGTTATGAAAGATGATCAAGTATCTAATGAATCTGCGATTCATCAATCTAAAGTTGAAAATAGAGCTTTGTTCCCGAGTAATTAGCTGCATTTCATCACTTATATTGCATAAGTAGCATTCATGCATGTGTAAATAATATCTGCATTTTAGCATTCATATTTGTATTAAATGAGGAGCCAAATTCACTTGTAAATGTTCACATGTATATTAGCTAAAATCACCTATTTGTATATATTTTATACTAACTTCAAATCTAATAAAATCAATTCTGTAGTATATATATTATTAACACTAATAAAGAAAAAATATCAAAAAAATACTAACCTATAAAATTGTCCAATAAAATCCAAATCCAAGTTTGAAACTATAAATTTTAAAATACGCATATCTCTCTCATATAGTGTATGATTCAGATCTACTCACTTTTAAAGTAATATACATTAAAAGACCTTCAAAATAAAACTAATTTCATAAAAATTAGAGATCGTATGTGAAACTTGGATTTTGGGCCCCAATTGTATATTGTACATATTGACCAAAATACCCTTCATTTTATCTTTTTATTTTCTTAATTATTAAAAATCCAAAAAAATAGATTAAGTTCTTTTTTTAATTCTTTTCACTAATAGGATTCGAACCTTGGTCCTTTAAAGTGGGAGCCACTACTTCTAGCACCAAACCATTAGAGGGGTTCAAAAAAATTAGATTAAGTTGTAAATATTCCTTTCATATTTTCTCTAACTTTATTTTTATTTTTCTCTTATTTAAAAATGACAAAAAAATGGAAAAGAAAAAAATATGGTATTTATACCTATAAGATACCACCCAAAAAATCAACTTTGTATACATGGCTTATGTTGATTTTTGGTCCCTCACGAAAATTGTAGATCTCGTCGAGACGAGCAACTTTCATGTTGACCACTTTTTGATTTGACACATTTATTGTTTCTTTTTTATTTTCTTTACATTTAATTTTTGATTTTTTTAGGTGCGACACGTGGCAGGTCCTGGAGCCGTCACGTGTCACTCCATTTTTTATTATTTTTGGATTTTATTTTATTGTATTTTATTTTATTCATTATTATAATTATTTATTTTAATTATTTTTATTTATTTATTTATTTATTTTCATTTTTTAAAATTTTTCTTCTACCTTTATTTTCTCGTCATTATTTTTAGTAGCCTATTTATATTACTTTATTTTTATTTATTTTATTTCCCTTTTACTTCTTCTCTATTTACTTGTTTCCTACTCCAAGTTACCAACTCCACATTCTCTCAACTTTCTCCCCTCTTTTCTAACTTCTCCCTTCTTTTTATTCCTTTCTCCTCTTCATTTCTCAACATCCGCCAATTTCGTGAGAAGAAATCCAGCTCCAGAGAGGTCGAGGTGACATCGACAACCTTATTCTATAGAGAGACGATGAGTTCCGTCCATCTTCGGTTATTGGTGAGATCCACGAGCCTTGTTCACGTAGCATCCCTCCATAAGGAGATTGCCTAGCTTCGCTCTCCGACTTTGCCCGGAGCTAATCGAGGCGAGAATTGGAATCCAACATAGCTGCTCCAAAAATCTGACGATCCTCATAGGTAAATCTTCTATCCTATCTTCTCATTTTATTTTATCTAACAATTTTTTTGTTGTTATTATTTTACCACCACCACCATCATCACCATCATCATTCACCACCTCATCCTCTTCACATTTTTTGTATCCTGTTTAAGCAAACCAAAAAAAATAAAATCAAAAAAAGAAAAAAGAAAATAAAAAATGTAGGCCATTGTGCGTCGCCGCCTCGCGGTCCACCTCGCGTGGCAGCCTTCTCCGCCGCTCCTCCCCAGCTGCGATCTCCGCCCGTACGGCTTTCGCCAGCACCCCTTGGCTGCGCGCCCTCGTCGCCTCCCGCATTCTAGCAGCAGCGTCCGCCCACGTGCGCTTCCTGCACGACATCGCTGCATGACCTCTATGTGCCCTTGAGCCGTGCACTGCCTCCTGAAGACGCATCTCTGCTCCGACCGTTAGTTGCCTCTACTAGGCACCTCCCCAGCCGCCATCCCGCGCGTGGTGCTCCGTCAAGCTTACGTGCCTCGTCGTTGGCCTCCTCCTTGCGCCCCTGCGCCTAACTAGCCACGAGTAGGCACCTCCCAGTCTCTGCCGTATTTCGTCACCATCGTGCGCTACAACCCTAGTGTGAGAAGGCACCCACGCTTCAAAGTTCATTTAGTTTTTTTAATTTTATTTTCTTTGGAAAATTGCAGTTTGAGTTCTGTGAAGTTTCATAATTCCAAAAGTTCCCTTAGACACAATTTGTTCTGATAAGTTTTTATTTCTGCATTGCAAGAACACCCCTTTACTTATATTCTAATTTGGACATTAATTTTGCGTTAATTTTTAATAAAAAAATAGCATTTCGTAAAGCATTTGATTGTTTATCTCTTGGATATTTAATTAGAATTTTGTGAGCACTGGGTAATTAATTAAAATTATTTTGGTAAAAAAATTTAGATATTTAACCCATTTCATATTATGTAATTCATATTTAATCAAATATTACTCTAAAATTATATAAAAATCATATATGATGTCTTTAATTGTGCTTTAATTATTTTCTAAATTTCATCTAAATTAGAGTTGTCTTGTGCATAAAATAAATTATAGAGTGATTTATGTAATTGACTTTTAATTAAATCTATGAGTATCATTCTTGTGAAATTTCAAATCTTCTGGATTTCTCATTATAATATCTATTTGAGATTTTTTTTGTGGATAAATTGAGTTTGTAGATTAATTAGGGGTTAAATATTCACAGTCACTCTGTTTTCAGTAAAAAATTCATTAAAAATCATAAATTGTCAGAAAATTCCAAAAAAATTAGTTTAGCTTCATTTCATCATGTTTAACTTTCAGTAAAAATATCATAATTTTTTGTATTCTTTTTACACTAAAAAATACATCAAAATCATAAAAAGTTTGCATTTTTTATTTGTGCAACTTAAATCCAAAAAATCAAAAAAATACATTTTACATTTATCATTAGATATGTTTTTAGGAAAAATATAACTTAGCTAGTTTGGATTAATTTCACATTAAAATTAATTTCACTAAGTTATGTGTTTTCATATGTGTTTTCATATTAACTTAATTCAAGTGCATTTTGCATTTGGCATTTTTATTCCATAAAAAAATACAAAAAATCCTGCATGGAAATCGTGAGGTAATTCGTCTAACTTGATTCGAAGTTGTTCCTTTGCCTCCTTGAGTTGACCATGGGGCTTGCCCAGGTTAAAAATACATAAAATAAAAGTGCACTTTAATTAATTCATTGATTCATCGATTCGTGCGGTTAATTTTTGATCGATCGTGATTGGCTGACTACAACAATTTCGATGCATTTTAAATTAAAAGGGTGATTCAATGATTCATCAGTATCCCATTTTGAAAGATATGCCTTGTTAACAAAAGGGACAAGAGTGGAATTGGAAAGATAAGAAATGCGAACACTGCAAGAAAACAGGGCATGGGATTGACTATTGCTGGGAACTTCATCCCGAGAGGAAGACGAATGAAGGAAAAAGACCACTTGCAATAGCTACTGAAGGAAAAGGGTTGACATCTGATCAGATCAAGGATTTGCATGCATATATTCAGAAGATATCAGTCTTTGATAACGGTAAGAGTGATACTGATGTCATTATTGCTGCCATGGCTGCTGCAACCTACAAAGGTAAAAATATTTTTCATGATGAATGGATTATTGATAGTGGGGCATCTGACCACATGACAGAAAATTCTAAGATGTTTCACGAATATAAACTTACTTCGGGATGAGACCAAGTTAATTTAGTAGATGTATCCCCTGTTACCGTGGCTGGCAAAGGAAGTGTATTTGTCATCGATATTTATCCTAAAGAATGCTCTTCATATTCCCGATTTTCCAATCAGTTTATTATCCGTATATCGCATTGCAAAGGACCTATATTGCCGTCTAATTTTTGATGCAAATACTTGTTTCTACAGGACTTGGGGATGGGGAAGCAGATTGGGATTGGTTTGGTAGTTTATAGACTGTATCGCCTTCATGCTCGAATCGTGTCAGCATGGGTTGTAGATGCTACTGTTAACAAACATGAAGATGTTGGTGAACTAAAAAAATGGCATGATCGTCTAGGCAATCATGGTTACTCTATTCTTTCTGTTTTATTTCCTAGCCTATGCAGTAAAGTGGACCATGATTTTTACTCTTGTGAAGTGTGTCAGTTATCAAAACACACTAGAACTATTTATCCTATTTCGAATAGTAGAAGTACTGTTCCTTTTCAATTGATTCATTCGGATGTTTGGAGACCATCAAGTGTGATGAGTTTAGGAGGTCACAAATATTTTCTTACTTTCATAGATGATGTCTCCCTTTATACCTCTGTGTACTTAATGAAAAATCGAAGTAAAGATCCTAAAATTGTTAGAGACTTTGTCCTCATGGTTAAAAATCAATATGATATTAGGGTGAAAATCTTACGGTCGGATAATGCTAAGGAGTATTTAGAAATGTATCTTCAGACCTTTTTAAGAGAAAGAGGGATTTTACATAACAGTTCTTGTAGCTATACTCCTCAGCAACATGGCGATGCTGAGCGAAAAATAGATCTCTTTTGGAAGTCACTCATGCTATTTTATTTCAACATAATGTCCCTAAGAATTTTTGGGGGGACGTCGTGCTTACTGCTACTTACCTTCTTAACAGGCGGTCCTCTATTGCAACTAAAAAGAAGGTCCCTTTCTCTTTTTTACATTCTGATAAATCTCCCTTTAATCTTTCTCCTCGTATGTTTGGTTGTGTTTGTTTTGTTCACAATTCTGGTCCTGACAGAAGGCAGTTGGATCCTAAAGCCATCAAATACATTTTTCTTGGCTATTCTTGTACACAGAAAGGGTACAAATGTTATGATCTGTTATCTAGAAAATTATATGTGAGTAAAGATGTTACTTTTCATGAATGTGAATCATACTATGGGAAGTCTCTTTCTCAAGGGGAGTCCACGAATAATATTACCAGCCATTTTTTTTGGACGAGTTTTGAACTCATATGATGACCATGAGACTACCATGACAGTGATAGGATTATGGAAGACCTAAATGGACGAGAAGAGATACTAGATGATAGTAGGGATTGTGTGGATAATCTACTACCAAATCAACATTCCAATCACCCCACGATGATCCAAATTCCGGCAACTCTGTAAGTAGTTCCTCTTCCCCTGATGTTCAAGTTGTTGAAACTAATGTAATGCTTAATGATTTGAACGAGGAGAATGGAAATCTAAACGATAACCGTCTCATTTCTATGCGCAAGGCAGCCAAGTCAATCATTCCTTCTACTAGTTATCCCGTGGAAGATTTTGTCTCCTACTCCAAGATGAGTTCAAGTTATAAAAGCTTTCTTACTCTTCTTGACTCTCATGATCTTCCAAGGAATGTGGCTGAAGTGAAAGGTGATCCAAGGTGGGTATGTGCGATGGACGAAGAATGGCAGTTTTGAAAAAGAACGACACTTGGGATGTCGTGGACATTCCAAAAGGTGTTCATATAGTTGGTTCGGAGTGGATCTACACGATTAAGTATAATTCTGTTGTAAAGGTGGACAGATTCAAAGGATGGTTAGTTGCAAGACGGTATAGCCTACGGGATAGATTATCTTGAGACGTTTGCTTCTGTGGCCAAAATGAATACGGTCTGTGTTATTACCTACATGGCCGTACAATTATCTTAGAAGATGTATCAGCTAGATGTCAAGAATGTGTTCTTAAATGGAAATCCCAAAGAAGAAGTTTACATGAAAATGCCCCCAGGATAAAATCCCAAAGAAGAAGTTTACATGAAAATGCCCCCAGGATACGGGAAACTAAGCAAGTGTTGTAGATTGAAGAAAGCATTGTACGGGATTAAGCAGTCACTTAGAGCTTGGTTTGAGTGGCTCAGGATTGTAATGAGATCATACCCTCTTCATAAAAAGAGGGGGTGAAAGAATTTCTATTCTTTTGATATATGTGGATGATATGATTCTGACTAGCAATGATGATGCAGAAATATTCAGCATAAAATGTGTTCTTGCTACAAAATATGAACTAAAGGACCCGGGTAAGTTGAAGTACTTCTTTGGTATTGAAATGACCAATTCTCCTGGTGGTTTGTGTTTGAACCAACAAAACTATGCGTTCAATTGACTTTAGGACTCCGGACTGCTCGGGTGCAAGTCGGTCTACTCCTATAGACGCTAACCATAAACTCAGCCAAACAAATGGTGAAACTCTCAATGAAGCTTTGACAGGCAGGTTTCAAAAACTTGTTGGAAAATTATTTTACCTCACTCTCACAAGACATGACATTACCTATGATATAAATGTGATCAGTCAATTCATGCATGCATCCACCATAGTTCATATGAATGTCGTTAACAGAATTTTATGCTACGTTAAGAACTCCCCAGGTAAAGGTCTTTTATTTAAAAAACTAGATAATTTGTGCATCGATGGCTACATTGATGCGGATTGGGCTAGATCTGTTGATGATAGACGGTCAACAACATGGTATGTTGTTTATCTGTGTGGTAATCTAGTCATATGGCGAAGTAAGAAACAGAATGTTATCTCCAGGTCTAGTGCTGAAGCTGAGTACATGGCCCTTGCAAATGGGGTCACTGAGGTCGTATGGTTGAAACTTCTGTTAGCGGAGTTGGGTGTTGAACCTATCATGCCATCGAAGATGTTCTGTGATAATAAAGATGTAATAAACTTGGCAAATAACCCTGTTATGCATGACAGAACGAAGCATGTGGAAATTGACAAATACTTCATCCGTGAGAAGATTGATGATGGTCAGTTGTGTCTTTCCTACTTGAAACCTGGTGATCAAATTGCTGATCTCTTCACAAAGGGACTGCCTACGATGATTTTTGAGCAAAATGTAGGCAAGTTGGGCATGATCGATATGTATGCCCAACTTGAGGAAGAGTGTTGAGTTGTATTGCCTAAATAGGTAAACGGGTCTTTGTATGAGGGACCGTTTACCCACCATCTTATAAAATGTACTCATCCACCCTCCTATCCAGTTAACGTAGTGAAGAGTGAATCCCTAATATCTTATGAGGGAGATTAGGGTTTATGTGTACCCCCGTAGTTTTTTCCCTCATCGTAGGGTCTTCCACGTAAATCCTGGTGTTTAATCCTCTTGTTCCCTAATCTTTGTCTTCAACAGTCACAAGTGTCATATTACAGGTTACCCTCCGCTCGAATCTAACTAACTATTCAAAAACATTTCACAAGATAAGATTGTCAAGCCCTAATTCAACAAATCATATTTCAATTTCCCACAAATATAATATCAGAAGTTATCTCCCACTCTAAACATTATCCCAACCTGTTAGATAATCCACCGTAAGCATGGAGAGATATCCATGTTTCCAAAAGGAATTGACGGTACAGCTTTTGCCTATGTCCCATCAATTTATATGTAACATCTCTAGTGATAAAAAAAGGAAACACAGAACATCCTAAGGTATTTTATCTATCGAACATTTCAAACTATATTCTTGAGAGATAAGGTTCCTCCTACTCGTCATTGGAAAGTTCGATAGAAATATTTTTGGGGGAGCATTTCAAGTTTGGTGCAATCGTTTTTTATCAAAATCTTTGTGAAAAGTCCAATCATATAGATTAATGTATGATATTATTCACATACCTAACAAAATTCGTTTTGATTGGATGTTCTATATTTTATCTTAAAGGTCAACGAAAGTTAAATTTGAAATGCTTTTTTATACGTTAAGATAAAATAGCTAGGAGCATCCGATCAAAATGAAATTTGATAAATATGTAGAACAATATACATACATTAAATCCATACCGTTGGATTTTTCACAAAGATTTCACGAAAATAGAATGATCCTGCTGTAGATTAAACTAATCATACATCTGCTTCCTTTTTTTGGTTGTAAGGACTATTTTTTTCCTGCTTATGGTTCTTAGCCTTTGGGGATAGTTTTGCATATATACCCTCATTATGGGGAAATTTCGTGTTTAGATTGCAAATTTCCGCATCATGTTTGGGGACGCAGGCGTCAAAACTAAACGTTTAAAGGGACTTATCTGTAAAATACTCAAGACCAACTTCACGACGAGGACATGGCCGTTGACGAGGGGCTCCCAAGCAAATTCCAGTCTACTCCTCGAAGACGAGAGAACGACGACTTTGCCAAGAACCCATTAGGACCCTTCATATACCAAATCAAGAGCACCAAAGTTTCCGCCTGCATTGCCCTTGTTATCTCGTCGCCATTGGATCTGCTGTCTGCTTAGGATAATGTCTCGGAGGGGTTCGAACTCGCCCGGCGGTAATGGAGGGACGTCGTCGATTCCAGTCGGAATCGATTTGGGCACCACGTACTCCTGCGTGGCCGTGTGGCGGAACGACCAAGTCGTCATCATCCCCAACGATCAGGGTAACCGCATCACCCCCTCCTACGTGGCCTTCACCGACGTGCAGCGCTTCATCGGCGATGCGGCCTGGAACCAAGTCGCCACTAACCCCTCCAATACTATCTTCGGTAAGATCTCTAACCACTAACATCGTATACCAAGATTCCAAAATTTGAAATTTGTGAAGTTGGGTCTCTCGATCTGTTGTTGATATGACTAAATCAGATGCGAAGAGGTTGATCGGGAGGACGTTCAACGATCACGCTGTCCAGAATGACATAAAGCTGTGGCCTTTCAAGGTTGTCGAAGGCGCGGAGGGGAAGCCAATGATCGTAGTTAAATACAAAGGAGAGGAGAAGAGATTCGCGGCGGAGGAGATATCTTCCATGGTCCTGGTAAAGATGAAGGACTACGCTGAGGCCTTCTTGGGCACTTCGGTCAAGGACGCCGTCGTCACAGTTCCCGCGTACTTCAACGACTCACAGCGGCAGGCCACCAAGGATGCCGGCGTCATCGCGGGTCTCAACGTTCTTCGCATCATAAACGAGCCCACGGCCGCCGCGATCGCCTACGGGTTCGACCAGAAGGAGGGCGGCCGCCGCGGCAGGCAGAACGTGCTCATCTTCGACCTCGGAGGCGGCACGATGGACGTCTCCGTTCTGGAGATCGAGGAGGGTATAATAGAGGTGAAGGCGACAGACGGTGATACCCATCTCGGCGGGGAGGACTTCGATCAACGAATGGTGGAGTTCTTCGTGAAGGAGTTCAGGAGGCTCCACGGGACGGACATGAGCGGCAACCCGAAGGCTCTGAGGAGGCTGAGGACGGCGTGCGAGAGGGCCAAGAGGGCTCTGTGCACTTCTGCGCAGACCATGATAGAGGTCGACTCCTTGCATGAAGGGATCGATTTCTACCGCGACATCTCGCGGGCGAAGTTCCAGGATCTCAACATGGACCAATTCAAGAAGTGCGTCGATGCCGTGGATAGGTGCCTCCAGGCAGCGCGGGTGAGCAGGACCAGCATCGACGAGGTGGTCCTCGTGGGTGGATCCAGCAGGTAATCTTTAATTTGCAGAGGTTTTTATTCAGTAATCTTTCTTAATTGCTCTCTAAAATGTCCTGTTTTTCTGATAAAACCTTCTCATTTGGAGGAGGGACGAAGACTAAGGAAGATTAGTTTTTAGGATTCGAATCGCCCCCAAAGATTGTTGGTCTTATTGTTAACCTTAATTGTAAATATTACAGTAATTGTAGTTTATAAAAAAAAACTACGCCGAGAATTTTTTATTTCAATTTCCCCTCTCCACGCAGTGAAACTGATGGTCGGCTCCTGAAGATGTAACAGTAGTAATACAGTTAAGGTAAACCTCGTAATTCGGTATGCATCTGTGTTGCTTGTTTGGTTTGTTCTTGTTTACTTTCACTACTCACAGCACCTTCCTTACCTCTCAAGTCATCGTCTTTCTTCCTGTGACTCGTCTTCACCTTAACCTCCTCCTCATGCTAGTTCCTATACCCCCATATTATCCACTTTGAACACTTCCACAACCCCTCGTAGTTCCTCCTAGACCTCTTTACCCCTCAGTCCATCTTGACTCCATTTGTGCAGCCGTAGGGTTCTTTTGAACAAAGAAGAAGAAGAAGAAATGGATGAAAGGTTGCGGCGGTGCAACTATGAGGTGTAATCGTGGGAGCCATCCAATGGGGAACCATAAATTTTATAAAGGGGGGCAAGTTTTGGAATCGATCCACCGCAGGCCCTTATAGGGGATCAGGAATAGTCGGCCCTCTACGAGAGGAGAAGATGTATACGAACGAAATATCCAGCAACAAGAAGAAAGAAAAGGATTGAATAGAGGAACTCCCAAGCATTTGTTGATCTACTTGGAAAGGGTGGACAATTAGCTAGAGCAGCGGGTGCTGTAGTGAAACTGATTGCAAAAGAAAGTCAAAGTAAAAAGAAATCCATATATATATATATATTGGTTGGCCCTCACTGGAAACTTGAGTAAGGAGTAGCTTTTTGTGGGGTTTTTCGAATCGAACAAAATTGAAAAAAAAAGATTCATCAAGAAATCAAAACATCCAAATCGAATCAAAAAAGAAACCTTTTTGATTGGTTCGTCTGATCCCCATTGGATGGCTCCCACGATTACAGTACCGTTGTGCTATAGCAGAGGATCCGGATTGGTCAAGTATACATTTATTATGTATAAGTGAAAAAATAAAATATTTAAAATGATATTTTTAAAGTAGAATTAATAATTTCTAATGAGACTTATAAAATTTAGTGAACTTAGAATTTTAATATTATTTGAATTTATCAATAACTTATCGATTATTATTTTCTTTGGTGATTTTTTTAAACATTTTTAGTTAAAAAAATCACATTTAAAAGAAAATAACAAAATTCATTTTATTTACAAGGAGAATTAGAAATATTGAAAGAGATAAATGAGCTTCAATATCATTTTATATAAAATTATAATTATTGTTTTAATATTTTAAAAGTTAATATAATTTATTTTTTAACAAGAGAAATGACGGAGATAGGTGAAGTGAATAAAATTAATTTTTTAACAAAAAAAAGATGGATAGAGGTTTATGTTCTTAAAATTAAAAACTTGATGCTTTACTAATAAGCCATTGAGTATTTGTTGCATATTTATTTAATATTTTATTAAACAGTTAAGAATGGCACTATCAAAAAAATAAGAATATTATACATGTGAAATGTGATACTCAAGAAGAGGTCATAGTTCCCCTTAGATATATACTAGTTACGCCCCTTCAATGGGTTTTCTGGGGATGGAGCAGACGTTTGAGAAGAAGGTGTGTGGTAGTTGTGGCCCTCGTGGGGTCCTTGTACAAAATGTTGCATCCCGAGGATCGTAATACTCATCAACCATCTCGTAAATACCACATTTACATTCAGAAGATGCACATTTTAACAATGTATCTATTGCAGGAAAATAAGCAGGTAAAAAAGGAAATGTATGCAAATAATTCATTCCATTCACAAAATGATATACCGACAAGATATCAATAGCATCATATGCCGAACATGTACAAAACATAAATGTCCGTCAAGTGTAAGTATAAAAACTGTCTCTCAGAGGTACAAAAGCATTTCAACAAAGTCCAAATGTAAAATTTTAGAATTTTTATAAATATTGTTAAAGATGGTGGAAAACCAAAATCTGTACCTTCGAGGGTCGTTCCTCGTATATCTCCTTCACCTCGAAATCTGCGATTTGGAGGTGCGAGATGCTTAGCGTAAAACGCACCCTAGTAAGACGTGGGCCTTGTTATCCTCTTCGAAATGACGTCTTTGGATCATTGATCGGAGGTCGGAAAAGTCGCCTGCGGTGGTGAAGGATATAGGAAGATCCTTAAGCGCATCACGGAAGTGTGAAGATCGCATCGAATGCGATCGGGAGCGACTAGTCGCACTAGTTGCTCCGACGGCGGAATTTAAAATTTTTAATCTGACGAAATCACATGATCCAAGAACACTTCTCTGGTCATTTCATATAAACCACAAACAAGAATTAGTGTTACCTCTTGAAGTGTGGTTGCGATCGAGTCTCTAAACGAAGAGACATCTTGTCTCAAGTCCGATTCGACGGAGGAGACGCTTGCGAGCACGTTGATGAGATGCGTGCTCCTCGCAATCCATGTTGATGATCCAAGCGATGAATCTCCTGATCTTATCACACGAGATCCGATATCTTCTTCACGAGTGAAACACACCTAAGGAGATGTAGATCCACGAGAAAACAAACCGGCAATATAACGACGGTGCTACGACGATGGCAGCTTTCTCAAGGGCTCCATGGTGGATGACCAAAATGAGAAAGAGAAAGAACCTTTGGCATGTAGAGAGAGAGCTTGTTGAAGATTGTACGCCCGAAGAGCAAGGGATGCCTCTTCTTTTTATAGGGTTTTGGGAGTTCATGGATCTGAGTCCATGGTTAACACCAACTCAATGGGTGAGGTTGATGTGTGTTTAATCCAACGACCATGATTTGTGTTGTTAAAAAGTAACAACAATAATTGATTTAATTTAAATTAATATATTGATAAATTAATATAATTAATTTCAAAATTAAATCATTTAATCTTGGAGATAATGAGGATATAGACCTCATCCCCTAAAAAGGGGGGGGGGGGGGGGGCAGCCACTCTTCTCCTTTGGAGATTGGTGCCCATCCACCCTCTTGAGGTGGACTTAGTCTATCTCTTCAATATTTCATGAGATCTCATTATCTCAAAATATCTCCAAGATTTACAACAACATTTATTGTAAATTATCTCACAAAAATAATTCATAATTATCTTGTGAACAATGCAATCATGCCATTGGAAAAATGTGAATTACATTCACATCCTAAAATAAAATGTATTTTATATATTCAATTAATCATCCAATGTGAATCTAATTCACATCAATAATCAATTAACAAATATAAATCACAATAGGCTCTCTATGATATATTATAAATCACATTTATAATATATATGAATAATCGGATAGTGTTATCCATATTACTCATATCCATGATAATTAAATCACATTTAATCATCTTGGATCTCTATTCTCATGTGCTCAAATAATATGACTCACATTCGCATTATTCACATCTTTGATAATTAAATGATATTATTTATCTCAGATAAGTCTTATTATAATATGAATTAAATCCATATTATTCATGATACTTAAATCACATTTAATTATCAATTTTCTCAATTCTCGGATATATAATATCAACAATGAAATTATCCATGAACACTTTCAAGGATAATGTGCTTTCTCCGCAGATACTTGGAGATAAGGACAGGGCGATTGTATTGTTCCACGTATAGTGACTTGAATATTGAGATCACATCTCAAATCCAGATCTTGCGGACCTCTCATAGATGCTTGATTAAATCAAGACCGCAAATCTAATCTTCTCATTGCATCTGATTCAGATTCCGATCAATGTCCAATATTTGGATCAAGATCAGATCACTTCTCTACAGAGAGGAGTCACTAAAATCCAGACTTGTTTCATCACTCCCTAGGAATGGAAGCGTCATGGTTATACAATCGTTTATGATCACGTCACCATCAGGTATTCCTAATACATGTACATCCTACACATTGGAAGATCCAGAATAAACCCGAAGTTTTAGATCTATTTAGACGGACTCCTTCAGGGTTTTATCATTAAGTTTCTCATTCGATCATTGGGAGTCGGTATCGATCATATACTTTTCAAAAGCATATATCATACCCAGGTGTTGATCATATATTTTCCAAAAACATATATCAAACCTTACAAATTCAATCAAGCTTCTAAAACGAGACGATCGTGCATGGAATCTGATCTTCTCAATATCTATGAGTGAGCTCATGTCTTTCGGTTCAGTAAATGAACATGTATGATCCCTTTGAGAGATCATATTACTCATATGCCCTTGCATGCATACCAGCGCGTCGGTGTATAGACCTTGGTTAGGTCATCAATCTATCGGTCTTCCAAATGTACATACTCAGACATATAGTAACACATCTGTCTCCGGTCAGAGGATGCATGCCTATATCGTGACAGCATACGACATAGCACTTTGGTTATCTCGATCTCATTAAGTCAACTCTTTGACCCAATGTATCTAACACCTCTGAATCTCTATTCCTATGCAGAGGACCTGCATCAAGAGGTCAGTTAGATATCAACCTTTAGAGAAAGGATTGACATATCCTTTTCAGGATGGAGATCTTCTCCTGATAATCATTTGATGGTACTCGATGAGTTCTCAATCTAACTCTTTAAATATTCATCCAAGCATCGACCTCTATGATTCAACAATTGAATCAACAGTTGTATGATCATTACGATGGCCATGGTACATAACCCTAATTGTACTAAGGGACATATTATGCAAATTAGTTGATCTTCATTTCAGATAAGGGAATGATATTTGCAATAACATTTATTGCATAATGGCTCACCGTGGGCCCGCATGTCCAATAGGTGGAGCTCCGATGAGTTCTGGGGCAGAGCTACGGCGATGGGCTTGGATATAATGGCAAAGTGGATGAATCACTTAGCATTATTTAGGTTCGGATTCTGGCTCAAAAGCCGCAAATAATGGTATTTTACATGTAACTTTCGCATACAGTGTCCTTTTTTATGTTCTTGAGCTCGTTGGAGGTCTCGAAGAACACTACATGATAGTCTTTATTTGTCGAATTTGGATACTGGATCATGTCGATAATTGAGTTCTAATATTTTTACTTTTTCGAGATTTCACACAAAATAACTTAGAAAATTAAAAAACACATGTCGAGTATTGCCATTCTTGTGACGGAGGTAAGTAGAATGCGATGCAATTGTGGTAGGACCCATCAGGTGAGCATTGAAAATCAATTGGGAAGCAAATGAAGTGGGTTCCATGGGATTCGAAACTTCTTTAGAAGTAAATGGATTGGTAGAGGAGCAATGGGATTTGATTTGTTGAGTGGATATTAATGAGAGAAGAGTTAATTGGAAAATAGGAAAGAATAGTGGCGGTACTCAAGTGGAGGGAGGTGAGTGAAAGGGTTGATGGAAAAAGAAGGCAGAGCAATTCAAGTTAAGAGCCAATAATAGGTTCAATAATACACATATTAATATGTTAGGTATGTTAGGTGACATATCTAGATACCTAAGATGTACAGATATACAATGGTAGAGTTTCAAGAATATATAGATGCAAGCATGGGTGTTCATGGGGCGGCTACCCGGCCCATTCAATCATGACCCACCCCGACCCATTACTACCAGGTCAACGGGTTGACCCGACCCATTTCAGCGGGTACCCGATTTTAACGGATACCCGAATTATATGAATGGGTAACGAGTACCCGCGAGTCACTACAACAAACATCCACAATGTAATTAAAAGTAGAACTTATTAAAACAGATAACCTTTGACATTCTTTATCACATGTACCTTTTTGCACTTCCGTATCAAGTGTACTAGTCACATATTATTGATTTTGTTGAGTCTTCTATTTTGTGTACAAGTCATATTATTGGCAAATTATAATAGTTCTCAGTGTAAACAAAAAGTTTCAAGAAATCGTATATATTACAATTATCAAAATATAAAGGACGCGTAGACAAAAGTCCAGAAATATTTTCCAGCAACCCCATTTTCGGTTAAATAAATCTTCCCTTCTATCAAAGTAGGCCCAATTTCTACCCCGGAATCTTTTTAACCCATTGGATCAATCAAGATCGAATGGTTATCCACCTCTCCTAAACTCCAAAAGGTTGATGCCCTCGCTATCCCAATTGCAATTGGGACCGTTGGATCAAGATAATCCAACGGGTTTCCCTTCTCCCCCATTTCCACGGTTCTCCCATTCCCCCAATCAATTACCACCGTCGCAGGTCCCCTCTCCTCTATCTCGCGACGGCAGCCCCCGAGCCCCCCCGACAGCTACCTCTCCTTTCCTCTCCCTTCACTCGCTGGCGACGACCCTAGCAACAACTGCAGAGCAATTTTCTCTCCGTGATGGGTCAGCCACACCCATCTCCGCACACACGTATGACAGCAGTAGCTGCTGCTGTTGGGCATCTCTCCTCCCTTTTATCTTCACTCGCGTGGCCTAATGGGAGGAACCGACTAAGATCTAGTCGTGACCTGTGAGGATTTAGAAAGGTGGGACGCAGTGGCCCGATGTGATTTGGCTGCAGCCATGCGGGGAAACCCAAAGTTTCCACCGGGTACCCGGGTTTTCCAATGGATTTTTCCGTGGGTACCCAACCTTGAGCGGGTAGATGCAAGTGCAAATTTAAAGAGACGGGACGACAACAACACAAATGTGATGTTAGTTTTGTAATGATTTAAAAAGGAAGAGCTTGATAATTTTAGCGTGAGTTTTGCAAAAGGCGAAAGGGATTCACGTGAAGTATTTTATATGCAAAAATTAGACAATATATAAAGTTGACTCTGAATTTTGCTTATAATTAGATTTAAATAGTATGATGAATTAGTGATTCATCGGTTATCATATCTCTATTGGAATAAACTTTCGACGATTTTTTTTAAGTTAACAAGGTTTATAAGGGCAAATTCTCAAAAAAGGTTTATTGGCATTGCCTTTCTGATGTCAAGACAATCATCTGTCTCTTTCTTCATATTTATTTGGCTCAATATCATTACCTTCCAACATCGATATAGTAAAAAGGATTTCTATAATTAAAGGTCGTTCTTCTTGAATATTACCATGAATAGAAAAGAATCTTGATTTTGGGGGAGAATCCTTTTAATTGGGGTTATTTAAATTTACGATGCATAGAGAATAAGCAGTTATTTAATTTGGGTTGAAAAAGTTGATTGAATCCTTTAGAAGGGTCAAGATTAGGGTTGGGCATCGGGTTGAGTCGGGATTGAGTTGGCCCGACCCAAACCTATTTAGGTATATGGTTAATGGGCCGGATTTAGGTCCATTTTATTTTCAAATTTCAGTCTCAAGTTCAAACTTGGCCCAAACAAAATAGGTCGGGTTCGGATCGGTCCAATTTAACACCTATGTACACCAATATCATGTGTTTCATTCTTCTTACATTTGTCTGGTTATTTCTTATGCATGTGTGCATATTTAAGATTTTAAGTACGCCAACTAATTCGTGATTCCGACATTAGTTGTATGTCGTAAATAGAAATATGGTAAAAAAATATGGCGACTTAAACCACCATTCAATTCACAATTACGCGTTCTATTGTAGATGTAGCCATTATGACCCAATACAGATTGATTACTTACAGTTGTACATGCTCTAACACTTGAAGACACATATTTCATTCTTGTATATTAATGTAATAATCTTGCATATTAATGTAATAATGTTCTCAATCAACGCTAATGGATATGATTATAAATGGGTCTTAGCATTTATTCTACACTCGAAATAAGGATATGAAAGTTAGAACATAGTATTTGAAACGAACATGAATACACTGGATATAATTATATCGTATAGGCCGGGTTATCGGGCTTGTGGGTTGGGACCTTCCCAGGCCCGAACCCAACCTGATAATCAATATGGGCTCATTTTGTGGCCCACGGCCCACCTACTAAATTCCAGTTTTGGATTGGGGTCATGTTATGCATGTCAGATTTCAGGCCGGATCGGAACGATCCAACCCAATGCTCAACTTTAGCCAAGATCACAACATTCGTCATTTTAGTTGGGGTAAAAGCACAACTTGTACCCTTTCAGTTCAAATACCAATACTAGCCTTCATTTGATGCCCAAGTTGGCTTTGCTTGTGGTTCTTATTTACATTTGTATATGGCTGCATGTGTATATTTAAGATTTGTCATAGTTAGACCTTAATTCACATGGGGATCTTTATTATTTAACATATTTCTAGTTACTTTTGTTTTAGGGATTTTTACCTGGCAGAACACGACCTTTGAAACAACCTAATTCCTCCACTGACCATGTAAACTTGCTCTGTCTTACCCCACGAACCCTACCGTTAAATTAACACATACAGAGTTAACTTCCTTGAGTAATCTTACCAATCCACGATCGAACGGCTAGAATTAACCAAGAACAGAAAAAAACAATCCTCTTCCATCTCTCCTCCCTCAACGAGGGCACTGGCATGGGCTTTGAGCGAGGGGGGGGGGGGGAGGCTCGAGGGGCAGCGCTCGACCTGAGGGGGGAGGGGGGGACTGGGCTGGGGGGAGGGGACTCACCTGGAGGAGGAGGTGGGGCTTCGATTAGGGGGAGATGGGGGCCTGGGTCTGGAGAAGGGGTTAGCGGGGGCCGAGGGAGGTGGAGAAGGGGGTTAGAGGGGGTCAAGGGAGGCGGAGAAGGGATTGGCAGGGGTCGAGGGAGGCAGCCATCCGGGTCGGGTTCTGGGTCTGATTCCACCGGAGGTGGAGGGGAGAAGGTTGGCGAGGCGCGGGACTCCTCAGCGGCATCCTCGGGGTGGGGGGTCTTCGAGCGGGGGAGTGGGTGGGGGGAGCTTCGAGTGGCGTGGGAGGGGAGGGGAGGCGGCAGGCGGGGCCTGCGTGGGAGGGGCATCGAGCGGCAATCGGAGGACTCGAAGGAGGCGGCGGGGTGGCATCGAGCGGCAGTCGGGGGACTCGAAGCAAGGGAGGCAGCGTGCGGGGCCTGCGGGGGAGGGGCATCGAGCGACCAGTCAGGGGACTCGAAGTGGCAGTCCGAGAACTTGAAGCAGGGGAGGCAGCGGGGGGCATTGAGCGGTAGTAGGGGGACTCGAAGCAGTGGAGGCAGCGGGCGGGGCCTGCGGGGGAGGGGGGATCAAGTCTCCAGCAGGGGAGGGGAGGGGGCTCGCCGGGGGGACGGAATCCGTTCAGCTTTAACGGTTAAATGGATAGGGGTTAACCACGAGGTCTGTGGGGTAAAGGTTAGCAAGTTTATGGGGTTGAGGGAAGAATTAGGTTGTTTCAAAGATTGTAGAGGTAATTGACAAAGATTATAGGGTGATTTTAAATCCCTTTGTTTTAAGAACCACTTTGATGACCAACTTATACAACTCGCACTATGGACGAAGGAAAGAATTGGAAAGTTGTGAAGTAAAGGAGACGCTTTCTCATAGACCTGATGACTTTTCCAAAAGAAACATATGCCGTCATGGTGATTAAGGTATAGAGTAAAGTAAAGGACTGAAAAAACAAGACTCATAATTTGAGAATCCAAGAATAATTAATGAAAACGAAGTCTTATGAACCAAATAAGGGTGGATGAGTTAAAAAATATGTGAATATAAATAGAAAAAAGAATAATATCAAAACAAGTGGAATGGACTATGTGCCCGAGGTACTGAGGTGCCTCCCAGTGAGTGCTATGTTTAACATCTTTAATAGGATGCAAAAGCTAGAGATATATTATACCTCTAGTGCATGTGGCATTAGGGGTGTACACGGCCAGGATTGGATCCGATTTCACTTTAATGCATGCCCATTCCAACCTTAATGGATTATAACTTGTCTCAATACAATCCAATTCAATAAATATTCAAATCCAAACTGATTCGATCCACGGATGGATATGATTGTTTAGACTTATATATCTTCCTCTTTATGATCTATCCTTGTGTTACTAGAACTTAATATTTGGATTATGTTTTTGATGTTCAATCAGTGTAAAAATGAATGTTTAGTGCAAAGGTATTTGATGAATACTCATTAATGCATCTTTATTTCTTTATTTTATCTTTAAATCCTTAGTTAAATACATGTAAATTCATCTAACTGGTACAAATTAATATATTAACTAATTGATTGTAAATAATACATAAACACTTGTATTTAAATCCAAAATAAAGAATAAAGAAAAGAAAGGAAAAAGAAAGTATTGTAAATATTGTCTGATCCTAACCCAGAGACTAAGTCAATAATGATCGAGTCGACATATTTTTAAATAATTATAAATATTATTTAAAACATATTAAAAATATAAATAAAAAATAAAATCATTAAAATATATTAAAATAAATAATATAATAAGATACATATGTATACTATACCTACACTATATATACATATACTTATTTAAGGATGTCGATAAAATCGGAAAAATAAAATAAAAATATGTAAATATGTATATAAATATGTTATAAATATATAAAATATGTGAATATGATAATAAATATTAAAATACAAATAAAATAAAATAGACACAACGTAGGTATATATACCTATGATTATACTTGTAAAAATTAACACCTAATAAATAAATCGATATAAATAAATAAAAATCACCTGAAATAGTACATAAAATAAGAAACAACTTTCATGTTTTAAGAAGATCATTTATTGTTTTATTTTCTATTTATTTGTATGTTTGTTCTGTTTCATCCTCTAGCGGTTGACATGGATCAATGAGGAGGCGGTCAGTCAACTGCTCGCCCCCTCTATGGACCTATCCGAGCCCTGTTGTTTCTCTATTTTCACCAAATTTCTAGCTAGCCCCATATCTCTTCTACCCCCAAGTTCTTCAGCAACGCGAGTCAAAGATCAACCAAAGTCAACCATCGATTCACTCAAAAATCCCAGGAGAAGATCCCTTCTGAGGCAACTCGTGTATATATATTCTCCTTCTCCCTTTTTTTTGAATTTTAATATATTTTTACCCATTGTAACCCCCTAGATTCATGTCTGGAGTGAAACCCTAGTGATACAGGAGTTTCCTAGTGAAATAAGGTGATGAGAAGGAGGAGAGATCGAGATTCAACCATCGTCGGAGCATCTCCATTGGTTCCTCTGCTCCCAGGCCATCCCAATTCAAGTGAGCTACTATTTTGTGTTCTTTCGATTCCTAGGTTAATCAGTAGAGTAGTGTAGTGTAGAGTTGCATTTGATTTCATCTTATATAGTTAAAATCCAGAAAAAAACTTTGTTAGAGCTCTAGGATCCAGCCACTGTCACCGCCATATACGACCAGTGAACCAACCCTCTGACCACCCTCACATACTCCCCATCTCACCGTCCATCATCCCAACCATCTGCCACCCCTGATATGGCACAGATCGGGGCTAATAGTGTTTCATCTCCGCCGTTCCCCGGAGCACATCCGCTCGCACCATTCCCCTACTTTTTGGCCTAACCTTTAACTCGAGGAGCTTTCTCTTCGAGCCCCGACCATTTTGCACAAATCCAGAATACCCACAGCTCCATCTGGAGCACAACAGAAGCTCGTGTAGGTCACCCAGGTCCCCTGACCCTCCAAGTCTTCATCACTTAGACCTGGACCCTTTTGAGGACTTCCACCGATGCGGAACCGGCCCATGAGCATTTTGAGCCTATCAACAGTTCCCGGGGTAATCGGAGTAGGAAGGCACGTGCAATAGAAGCTCAACTCAGTCGTGTTCTTCCCAAGTTCTTCCTGATGGCTTTATAGTCGTCAGATCACGAGACAACTCTAGATGGTACATCTACTGTCAGATCAAGCACAACCACAACCATTGATCAAGCACCCAGACTTAATCTGAGCCCTCCATCGATGAAATGGTATCCGTCATTCAAAGCTCGCCACATGGATAAGTGAAGTGATCTAGGTCGTTTGCTCACATACAGAGTTGGGTATTTTTGCAATGTCTATCCTCTGCATTTTTATATTTTATTTTAGTAATCAAACATTTCTATGTAGCGTATTTATTTTTGTAATATTTGCATGTGAACCCTCAGACTTTGACTTTATTGCATATAGGTCCAATGTCAACTCATCTCACGTGCCCATACACATGAGGTGTCTGGACATTTTACAACCAACATTTGAAAATTATAAGAAAATTATATTAAGTGTGTGGAACCATGTTTTATCATATATTATTTATAAGGCCATTAAAATTATTTTCCAATTTATAAAACTTTTGCATTTTCTATTGTTTAGCATTTAAAAATCTATAAAAAATTATAAATTATATTGAAAAATTCCAAAAAAAATCATGCAGGAATATTTTTATATTTCATCTTGTGTATAAATATCTTTGAAAAATATTAAGTAAAACTCTTAAAAATTGAATTACGAAACTTCTATAAAATCATAGAAAAATCATAAAAATACATTTTTAGTTCTTGGTTTTTTTTCTTGTATTTTCTAGCATATAGAAAAATTGATTTGGAGCATAATCTGGCTTGATAGATGTTTATTAGGCTTATTTCAATCTCTTAGATTTTCTATTTGCTTTATTTTATGTATTGCTTTATTTAAAAAATCCTCAAAATTACACAAAAATGACCCAAAATAAAGAAAATATTTAAAACCCAAAACATTTTATTTCTATAATTTTTAGTTTATTTATAATATTTTAAAAATCTAAAAACATCTTTCTATATATATTACCTATATATTATATTTATTATCTCTATTATATATATTATTTTTAAAATTAAAAAGTAAAAAAATTGCAAAATTAAAAACATTGAAAAATATAAAAAAAATATATAGAAATTGTATATAAACTAAACCCACAAAAAATTTTCAAAAATCAAAAAGGAAAAAATATCTAAGTAGCCTATTCAATATTTCTATAATTTGTGTGCTCTTAGTGGTTCGACACTCTACGTACTTGCTTCTATACACATCCGTGTAGAGTTGTAATAAATTTTAACTCATATCTATTATCATTTGATCTATCTATCATATGTGGGTTAACTGTTGTTTATCACTCTTAGGATTGGGTGTCGTGCACCGTGAGAGTGGTGCATACATCAATTGTCGGATTCGACTTGTCGGACACTACTTGCCCTCCAAAGATCGGAATACCTAGTCTGAGTGTTTTAACAAACAGAATCGTTTCATCCCAATCAATAATTCAATGACAAGCATTATAAATACTTTATAAAATAAATATAGAAAACTATTCTGTTATTTATTTTCAGTCAAACCAGAATGTAGCACATAACAAGGGAACAATTTAACTTAGAAGGCATCGATATCGATATTTAGTATTTACTTTGTGTTTTATAGCTAGAAAATGAGATGGGAAAGAAAATTGTATTATGTAGATCCGAACAACAAATGAAGTGAGTGAAGGTAGCCTTAGGGAGTTGAGATTGGAGTTGACCTAAGATGAAGTAAGCTCCACTTGAGAAGGAGATGCAAGTAACATATGCTTGCATTATCAATTTATGATGCTAGCTTGTGAGAAATTGAATAGGATAGTTGGGGGGTTTTTATGTAGGACTTTTATGTGAAGCATAAAGATAATCATCATAAATAAATGTGAAACAACTCAAGGTTACTTCCATCCATTGTAATTGTAAAGTAAATCACAAATATAATAGTGATTTCCAAAAGATGGTGATGATCTTCCTTTATCTTTTCTCCTTCCTTTATCCCAGATTGAAAGACCCTCTCATATGGTGGCTCTCTAATTCTTCAATTTGATGATATTCCATAATAAGTCACCATCTCTCTTTTATAGAGGTAGGGTTGGAGGATTTAATATGATAACAAATACACCATAACTGGCCTGATGACCCACTAACCATCAACATAGATAATTATAATTTAATTATTTTTTATTTATTGATTCCGTCGAACTCATATTTCTCATCTCATCAGTATTTCATATGAACCACACACATGATTTCTTCTAACATTTTCCCGCTTGGTTTATATGATCCTTAATGATAAGATAATAATCTTAAACACGTATTTTTATGAATTTTTTATAATGTGATTGAATCACATACTTTAATTGAACTAAAGTAAAAAGATCATGGTGATCACATACCATACAACTTGACATGATTCCTTCATACATCAATATTAACTCAATTCAATCACCTGTACTTTTGGAAGAATAATTTCTCCCACTTTAATTCCACTTTGATAATCATGTTATATGTTTGTAAACATACATGTGATATATAATAATGAAATTATTCAAATGCATAAAATAACTAATTTTTCATAAATATAATGAGCACCAAACAAAATGGACTAATTACCCTTTCATAACAAATACTTCCTTAAAACACCCATCTTATCACATAAAAAACATAGTGAAGCCTTCTCCCACATAAGTAGAGTTGGCTACATGGATTCTTCCTCAAATCTATATTAAATATCTAATTATTTTTTTATGTTGGTCGTTAGCTACCTAATGCAATACCCACAAGGAGGGATGGACATCTATTCCACCACGACTTCTGCTCACATCTGCAACACGGATTTCTGAGTGCACACATCAAGGGAGGGGCATGAAACCTTTAGTTAATGGATCTTAGGTGCTCAAGAAAAATCCTAGGAGCTTAGTTAATGGATCTATTATCATTAAATTAGTCTTGATGTGCTCCATTGACACTTTTTTTTCTTAAGTTTATTCCTTACTAATAAACACTTCAATTTCATGTGTTGCACACTCTTGAGTACTTATCTTTCTTTAAGAAGGAAAATTGTGGCATTATCACAATAAAATCTCGACGACTTGGCAATACTGTTGGCAATTCCAAGTACTAATACAAAAATCTATAATCACAATTCTTTAACATTAACCTCAAAAGTATGCTACAAATCCAACCTCCATAATCGAAGCAGAAATGACAAATTGCTTCACAAACTTCCAAGACACCGACCCTCAAGGGAACAATGGATGACTTTCTTGTATCAATATGCATCCCGCAAAAACAAAGTCTAAATATCCAATGATCTCAAGATTATCGCATCACCTACACATGGGCATATGATCTTTGGTGTATTATAAAATACTTCAGAATTTTCTTAGTAGCTTTCCAGTGGAACGAGATTACTTTAGTTCCAATCCAACATGCTAGTGAAAAAACTAATGTCAGGTCGAGTACATTTTTATATGCTTACATGATACCCCCCCCCCCCCAACTCAAATCGATGTTGAAAAGATCCAAGTGTTCTTAAAAGACCGCCATTGAGGAAATTATCTTTATTGTGCTAGTTGTCGACTACCTAACGCACAATCCTCCTCATTTACTCGGGCTTGGGACCGGCCATGGTTGAAGTGGAGAAGAGCCTCTACTATTCTATGTGACAAGAAAATCCCTATGAAAATCAAAGGAAAGTTTTACAAAGTAGCAGTGAGACATGCTATGTTCTATAGATCTGAATGTTGGCATGCGAACCATAGACATGTCCAGAGAATGTCTGTTGCAGAAATGAAAATGATAAAGTGGATTTGTGGATATACACGTAAAGATCGGACTTGGAATGGTACAATCAAAAGGAAAGTGAATGTAGCTCTGATCGATGATGAGATGAGAGAAAATTGCTTAAGTGGGTTTGACCATTCGCAAAGGAGGCTGGGTGATGCACCAGTTAGGAGATACAAGTATTGGGATGTTGCACCGACTAAGAGATGGCGAGGAAGGCCCAAGAAGGATTGGAATGAGACTATCCGAATGGATCTTAGTTTTTTGGATCTAAGCCCGAGAATGACCTAAGAGAGATCTGAAAGAAGGCAAAGAATCCATGTAGCGAACCTACTTAATGTGGGAAAAAGCTTTGTTGTTGTTGTTGTACATGATACTTCCAACTACTGATGAATTCGTAGTCTCTTTCATCTTGTTACATTCCAATTCATTCTTTGGGCATTGATCTAAACTGAACATATTCCATTTCTGAATAGGAATAATCCATGCAAAGCATTTGTCCATCCTTAATCGTTCCAAGCTCTTTATCAATATATGGCTTCTGAGACAATTCTGATAGTCTTTGTGATATATCACTGGTATTTCTATTCAGATCATATAGGATGGCTTTACCCATATTTTTCATTTCAAAGTTATTGGAAAAATAAATTTTTATATAATGTAACAAATCAGAATCATTTTTAGTCAATAATATATCACCAACAATATACAAAACTAATATAATAAACATGTCGTACATCTATCTACATTATTTTTACAATACCATAACTGTAATGTATTGTTAAAATTAAAATACCAAGATAGAAGCTTGTTTTAGCCCGTATATTGATTTCCTTAATTTACATACTAATTTTCCTTTCTCGTGATCTAAAAATTATTAAGTTGGTCCATATAAACATCTTTCTTTAACTCTCCATTCGGAAAAGATGTCTTCACTTATATTTGATGAAGCTCCATATCATAATAAGCCATCAAAGCCAAAATGATTGTCAAGGAGTCCTTTTAAGCTTAGAGCAAAGGTCTCTTTGTAATTTTGATGACATCCTTTTGAGTAAATCACTTTGCAATAAGCTTATCTTTATATCTTTCAATGTTAACTTTAGAGTTACACTTGGTCTAAGAAACCCATTTACCCATAATTCTTTTAGATCCCTCAAGTAGTTCCACAAGATCTCAAACATTGTTATAGGTCATCAACTCAAATTCTTCTTTTATGACATTCAACCACTTTTTAAAATCATTACATTCCATAATTTCAAAAGATGAGTTTGGATCTTTATCAATGCTATGCAATACAATCTCAATAAATTATATTGTTGTTGTACCTCGTTGCATGATCTTACTACCAATCACTGCTAAATGTGAAGTCTAAATCACTTTTAAGACTAATTTTCTTGTCGTATTTGTCTTCAAGATGATATTGACTTATAGTCATGGTTTCATTAGGACGAATGAATACTTTATCCCAAGGGTAGGTTTCAAGTTTCCATTGCAGAACTAATTTAAGAAGTCTTGTAGTTAGGTTTCAAGTTTCCATTGTAGAACTAAGTCAAGAAGTCTTGGTAGTCTTAAGAAATGTTCAGGGGATGTGAAAAAAATGGTGATAATTGATCAGGCAGTCCACGTATCCTAGTTTAGTTCTTAGAATAACCTACCCTAATATTTTGAAGAATATCATGTAATGGGAAGATACGAGGATGGGCTTCTCGATTACGAATAAAGTATGATAGAGGTCCAATAAGGAGGGTCTCACATTTCTCCAAAAGCATAATTTCTTGCTCTTCTTTTTTAATGTGTCATGTCTTTAAAAGGAAAAGGGTTCCTCTATTTTTTTTCATCAACTCTTATTTGTTAATTGCTCGCCCACTCCCTACTAGGTTCCCTTAATCTTAACTTTTGGTCACTGGAAAAAGACTATGATTGACGTTCTCCCCACTCTTCATGGCTTTGGAGGGATGCGTGTCAAGCTGCAATGTCATATATATCATCTCATAGATATCAAACCCCAGATGCAATGTCATATATATCATCTCATAGATATCAAACCTTACTCAGATACTAGTTATTGGGAATGAATCGATGCACAATCAACTACCATAAATGTACATGAAGAAGAAGATACATGATATGACGATGTTAACTCATCTCTCACAACCATTCACTGGAATAAGTCTACAGTATTTTTTTAAAAAAAATCCATCACTATATCATCCATTGATATGTGCGTATATTAAAGATGATATTATTAATTGTGAAGCTATTTTATATTTGAAATTAGTGGCAAAGATCATGTTTTGTTATATCACTAGAGATGGTCCATGTAGCAACACTTATTCATTGCTATTTCTCAAAATTGTAACTGATTGTCACTAAATTTTGAACTAAAAATTAGCGACGGTTAGCTAAAAGTTTGAAAAATAGAAACGGATAGGCATTCTCATATGCATCGTTGCTAGTGATACAACAACGGTTAGTTGTTTGGATGGTTATGAGGGTTGGAGAGGGTTGAAATAAGGAATGTGATGTCACATTGATTTGTGATACAATTCCAACCCAAGAATGGAGAGGAATAAACCGGATTACCCCGGAGTAAATCGGTAACCGAAGGGACCCCTAGAGGGGAGCCAAGTTATCTTCCACTGCCCCTTTTTAACTTTTTATGGTATTATTTAAAAAACATATGACAGTTTTAGATTACCCAGTATCAATATGCTCCCATCCATCAAACCTGTCAAAATTTTGATAGTTTTAGAATTGTTGAAATTGATCCCTTTCAGATGGATTGGTTATAAATGTTTATTTTTTACGAATTTGAATCGCATATTTCTCTTGTTAATATAAGTTAATCCCCCATGTATTTTAGAAAATAACATGAAAATTTTTAAAAAGAGAGGAGAGGGAAGATAACTTAGCTCCCTCTGGGATAGTTTATTTTTACCAAATATGTATGTATGTATGTGTATATTACCCCACCCTTATTTTTTAAGGATATTTTTTAGTAACACCTCGACGGATTTGAATCATTATATGACAATATGCTCTCATTCGAATTTCGTTTAAAATAGACATTCCTATTTCATCCATTTAGAACTAGTAGGGATGAGCATTGTACCAGACCGACCTGACCTAACCCGGGGCCCAAGCCGTGTAGCCCGGTCCGGCATAAGACCAATGGAAACATGAATCAGACTCAGACCCTGATTTTAGTTCCAAAATTTTTTTGGGTCAAGCTCGAGCCTTGGCTCAACCCCACCTCTCATAGCCCATGAACCCGGTCTAACTCTAAGATGTAATGGATTTTAAATATGCTTAAATTACTATTATGTTATAGAGCAACTAGTCCAAATAATATATATTTATGTATGCTATGTATGGTATTTGATGGTGCATACGAAAAAATACTTTATGTATAGTGTGAAATATATACAATGTCTAAGTATTTTATTTATATTTCAGTTATATTTAAGTAGATATTTTATATTCATTTTATATCATTTTGGTTTGATTAGCCGGTTCAACCATTTTTTCCTCATCGGTCTAATTTAATCCGGTTTTAAATAATGATGATGTCATCATCCGATTGAGTCGGTTTGATTACATGGTTCAACTCGATCCGACCATTTTGGTAAGGTTTCCGGTTCATGTCCTATTCGGTTTTAAAACATTGCTATATAATGCAAGGGCTTCCTTATTTCATGCGGATTCTTCTCTTGAATGTTATTTTCCTTGATGTTGAAAATAAAACGCCAAATACATAATTTGTACTAGGGCAACACTTATATTGTTAATCGATTCAAATCATGATTATCTCTCGAGTAATAATATATGTGTTATTATCATGCAACATTTATATCTTTGCTTATTTGATTGTGCTTTAGTTTCTAAACCTTGAGGCTGAGTTAATTTGCTGGGTTACCCTTCCAAAAAAAAGATTACCCACCCTCAAATCCATTACTCTACCCGTCCACCAATTATTTCTCTCTTCTTTTGATCAAATCCCTATTAATACATCATGTCTCTCTCATTTAATTCAGTAGGCCCACTCTCTCTCTCTCTCTCTCTCTACCTTCTCTACCTCTATCTTTTTCTCCTTCTATTTAAAAAATAATAATATATTATCACAACTTATCATCTATAATTAAAAAATGATCAAAATAAAATGAATATCCGAACTCAAGTGAAAGTAACATCAAAACTACCCCTTCCAACAACTACTTCGATCACCATCCGATAAAACAAACAGCTTATCCATTATCTTATTCCTCCAAAAAAGGGGTTACCCTTCCACCAGTTTGCCCATTCATCCAAACGTGCCATGACCTTTCCCAATCCATGTATAATGCAAGTGCATATGTTGTTTCATCCTATCCGAAATTAGTTATATGAGTCGGCTCAGCCCATAAGAGGGCTTGTCCCAACTAAAAAAATAAGCGGACGTTGGATTCAAAACTATCTGATCCATGCTCATCCCTAACTAGAAGGGGTTAATTTCAACAATTCCGATATCATTAAAATTTGACAAGCTTGATGGATGATATATAATCATAGGAAACTTGAATTGGATCAAAATTTAAACGAGAATTTGCTGCCAAATAGTGATCTAGGTGTTATTACCACAAAAAATAAAAAGATATTTAATGGTGGGTAGCCCCGTTTTACTCATGCACGCGTGTGTAACGTATGTATGTATGGAAAGCTCCACGTGGGAAACTGCCACGTTAGATCCGGAGAAATATGGGACCGGCATTTTAAAAAAATCATAATCTTTATAAAAAAAATACACATATAACCTTAGCAGAACACCCTTAATAATTTGTTCGAGCTGACAAAATATGTTTAATAACGTGGGAAGGGAAACCCATACTTTTCTAAGGTAATCTTGATGTCATGTGATCATTTGAAATTAAGCATTTAAATAGATATACTCATGCAAAGTTAATTTTTCTTACATAAATGTCACTTGCAAAGCTAAGGAATTTACAATTTGTAAAAAAAAACAATGCTTTTGTCCTAATAAATTCATGTTCTTAGACGATTCATGCATAAAATTGCAGAGTACCACAATTCCCTTCATGCTATCCATAGATTTTGGAATTAATTCGGCATTCAGTCGTGGAAGAATTATGATGTTGTTCATTCTTTAGATATCTCTTTTAAACTATTGAGTAGGGTTTAACTCTTTAATGGACTTGGATTTAATTATCCAAGAACACTGTCAAGTTTCAACAACAAAAGTCTGCATGTGTTAGCAACATATGCTTAGAAATGTTTAGAAAGGTTCTAAAAATGGAACGGTTATAGAATCAATGTTACATGAATTCATATAATGATTATTCTTTTGAGACACAACAGGATCCCCAAAATCCAAGACCTGTTGCGGGAGTTCTTCCACGGTAAGGAGCCGAACAACACCATCAACCCCGACGAGGCTGTTGCTTGCGGCGCGGCCCTCCAGGCGGCCATGCTTAGGAGCGCGGAGGTGGACATTGTCCTCCGGGATGTTACACCACTCTCGTTGGGTATAGAGACCCATGGAGAGCTCATGTCCGTCGTCATCCCTCGGAACACCCCCGTCCCCACTACAATGAAGAAAGAAGGCTACACTACTGTGTTCGACTACCAGACGACAGCCACTATCAACATCTTCGAAGGTGAGAGGTTATCCACCAAGGACAACAATCCCCTCGGCAAGTTCCACATCACCGGCATACTCCCCGCACCCGCTGGAGTTCCGCAATTCACGGTGACTTTCAGCCTCGACGAGAACGGAATCCTGCATGCCTCCGCGACGGATGAGTTCACCGGGAAGACTGCGGAGACTACCATCACCAGCGACAGGGGAACGTTGAGCGCGGAGGAGATACAGAGGATGGTGAGGGACGGGGTGAGGTACCGATTGGAGGACGAGGAGATGAAGAGGAAGGTGGAGGCGAGGAACGAGCTCGAGAAGTTGGCGTACGCCGTGAAGAGCGCTGCCGGCAGACCGGAGGTCGCGACGAAGCTGGAAGCGTACGACAAGAAGCAGGTGGACGATGTGTTAGAGCAGTGCTTCGCGTGGCTGGAGAGAAACGACATGGCGGACGTGGAAGACTGCGGGGGGTGGAAGAACGCACTGAAGGAGACATGGGATCCCATCGTCAGGCGGCTCCATGGCCATCGAATCGTTGGTCGCTCTGCTCCACCACGAGAGCTGTAGAACAGATTGCAGGTTTCTGCATGCCATCTTGTCTTCTGTGTGCGCACGTCGACGCTATGAACTGTAGAACATATTCCTCAATCTGCATCACTGCATTGTCCTGCATCTTCCGGTTTTGTTTTGCTGCTTGTTTCTCCAAGGCTGTGCTTATATGCCACCACATAAAAATATGGACATGTATTCATCTTTCTTCATGCAGTCTGTAATGGGACAGAGTTTGGAAAAACGTTATTCCTAAATAAATGTCATGCTTGTTTGCTGAAGGATGAAGAAAACCTCTCCGCTCACACTCCATTAATTCTTGCTTTTGTTACTGTTCCGTGTAATGCTACAAAGGGAGATATCAATATGATGTAAATTAGATGTTTGCTTGGGTTGTGTTTGGGGGATGGGATACTTGTTGTTACAGTGGAGGCTGTATCAGGGGAGCTGCTTGATGAGAATCGAGACGTGTTGATTACAACCGAGCACTTATGAGCGTCAATTGATCCTTGTTGAGTGACTCCCTTGCGTTACATCACCTGATGTAACAGCAAATGATTCCCCCTGTTTTTGGATGCTATAAGGCGATTTATGTTTTTTCTTGTTATAAAAAATAGTACACAGCCCATGCTTTGCAATAGTAAAACTTGAAATTCGTACATATACAACGATCCTAATTAAGAATATTCCCCCTATCCATTAGCATGCGACTTTAACCATGTAATTATAAACTGGAGTTATGACAGGAGATCGGATCCTCCACTGTGACTTGGGTTACATGAGAGGTGTTGTGATTCTTTTTTATTTTATTTTTTTTGCAAAATCGATTAAAAACATCCAACTGCATAGGTCAAATAAGTATTTGATTAATGCTCTGCATATCCTTCAAATTTCATTCAAATTCAATACCATTTGCTATTTTATCTCAATAGTCAAATGTCCGATCAACATTTAAGCAACTCGAATCCCAATTAAGAAATGATTTGATTTTAGACCGTTAGATAAAATAGCAAATGACATCATATTTGAGCAAAATTTAGAAGATATATAGAATATTAATCAAATATTCAATTTATGCAGTTAATTTTTTGGATCGATTTCGCAAAAATAAAAGATCCCAAGAAATCACAAAGCATTTGTTGTAACCCAAGTTGCAGTTGGGTTACAACATAGGGTCCTCTCCCTTATGACTGGCCCATACTTGGATGTTTTATTGCACGATAGAAAAAGGGATTTTTACTCGGTAGATCCTATAAACTTTACCAATTACCTTCACGACCTTTGAAACAACCTAATTTCTCGCTCGACCCCGTAAACTTACCAACTCTTACCCCATGAACCATGCGGTTAATCTGTTTGAAGCTCGTGAGGGTTCTTGGGGTAATTTACAATGTCGATGAGGTAATTACGTTGTGCAAAACGTTGTAGAAGTAATTTTTAAAATTTATAGGGCTTGTCGAGTAAAAATTCCTAAAAAAGATTGTACTATTATTTATTAGATGGTATCAGAACTATATGTTTATGATGATAACTTTTATTGATTGATTCTTAAACATCTCATGCCTGATTATTTTTCGTTCAACGTTGAATTCTTGGTTGGTAAGGAATATCATTACTGTTTGCAATTAAGCATATTCGTTTAGTGACGTTCATCAAAATGTCAGATTCGTACAAAGCACCAATTGATACAAACTCTAACAATATATTATTGTTGTTGATAAAATATACCTTACACCTCATTGGATGTCCTAGAATGGGTATTTTCAAGTTTTTTTTCGGGAAAAGATGGGATGTTTTGTGAAACTGTTTGTAATAAAAGGATTAAAATATCTTTTATAATTCCTCTTGTCGGATTGAACTAAAACTGATCTGCCATATTACTTTACTCTCTATGGGTCTTGTTCCATTATTCCAACATGAAATCAGTATTACTTCACTCTGTGGGTTATGTTCCATTATTCCAACATGAATAATTGATTGTATATTGCGCATGTTTCCATTTATGTCGAAGGTATCGAGTATGGACACAAAAAAAGAGAGAATGTTAAAAAATATATATTATTAGAAACACAATTACATGTGGATTTTGAGTCCAAAGGGAGCAAGTCCGCAGTTTTTACTAACATCATCGACTTGGTAAGCGGAGAGCGGGGAATCTTACTACATATCATGAGTCGTTGAGAAGGCACTGTAGCAACTGTCACAGGGTTAAAATCTCAGCACTGATTTTTTGAGACTAACATGTTGATGATCTGTGATTCATCACATTACGTAACTGAAAATAAAGCTCCGTCCCGAGTAATTACGTGCATTAATATGCTTATATCTCATAATTAGCATTCATGCACTTGTAAATAATTTGCATAAATTATTAATTTATTTTGCATTCATGTTCATCTGTAAATTCTCATCTAACTTTAGATATTTTTAATTAATTCATGCTAACTCCAATTAGTATGAAACTAATTACATTGTGTACATATCACTAAACATTAATTAATGAAAAATCCTAAAAAAATACTAACTTGTATATATGTGAAACAAACCCAATCCCTAAATCCATGACAAAAACGTGTAAATGATGATATCTCTCACATAAAATGTCCAATTTCACTCTACTCACTTTTGAATTAATGTACATTTAATCATCTACAAATGGAGATCAAATTCAAAAAATCTAAGTTTGTTTGTGAAATTTGGATTTTGGGACCTAACTATATATTGTACATAAATACTGATATTTGGCATATTATTTCATGTACATATTTGACTCTTTTTTGTTTATTTCTTCTTCATTTCTTTATTTTACTTCATGATCTAACTAAATACATAAAATCCAAAATCCAAAAAAAAATAGAAAAATAAAGAAAACGATAAATTCTGACTTGAGCATACTAACCTAATTCATATGTATATAATTCACTCCACTAATTTAATTTGGCGTGTATGAAAACATAAAAAATCAAGAAAAATTGGGCTCGTTATATTATTTTACATCATAATTAATTTTTACATACATTATTTATTTACAGAAAATCAAATAAAAATTACAAAACAAAAAATGGTATTATATGTATAATATCACAAAAAATGCATATCTTACACAGTTGAGTCCATCTACATTTGATTCCTTTATGAACATTGTATAGTGCATTTAGGGCTAGATCTTTTATTTTGGGTATTTTTGAATTTAGTCATTTGCTATTTTTAATTAGTTTGCCTTTTATTTTATACACTAGTTGAAGTCAAAATATCACGCATTGCACGCATTCATTGGTCCACCTCACCCGCCTTAGTCAACGTGCCTAACCCCGATCAGCCCCTTTTGTCCTCTTGCGCCCTTCATCCTGGCTGTTGGATCAAGTTCGATCCAACGACCCCTTTTCTCTTCTCCCTCAAGTGCGAGGCACGTGATCCCTCCGCCATTGTCGGATCTAACATGATCCAACAACAATTGCTTCTTCTTCCTCCGTCGATCGAACTGCTCCCTTCCTAGAACCATCTCTCCTACTCCCCGATCTCCGGCCATCCTCCATCATTCCCTCCAAGAACTCAAGTCCCCTAACGACCAAAAGAGTTGTGGTCGATTACCTATCCCCTCGCCACTTGATCCTAATCACCACTGACAAACCACCTGCAGCTGGAGAACAAACGACCCCCTTATCTCCATCACCCTTCTTCCTCATAATCTTCGACGACGTGGAAACCATCTGAAACCCCTACAACATTAAACGACCCAATTCCCCTTATCTCCTTGTGTGCTCTACCTCCCCTCGATCCCCCGACACCACCTTATCCCCCTCCATCTCTGGTTGAGTCACCAACCAATTGGACTCCCTTGTCCTTCCAGATCAATCAAACCCCATTATCCCCTTCAACAAACATAGAACCACTACAACTCCCTCTCTCTCTCCCTCTCTTTCTCTCTCCTAATCTCATCCCGATCGAATCATCTCCGACTCTAACCAGCTAATCACTACCCACCCAGTGACCTATGACTCTTCCCCTTTCTCGTACATCTTCCTATTTAAACCCCAATCTACCCACGTCCAATGATCATATGCCATCTTCGATTGGATCGAGAGGAACAGAACGCGAGCCAATTCATGAGGTTGGTGATTGCAACTTTCTTCTTCGACGTAGTCTTTTCTTCTAGGCGTGATCTACGGTGTCCTCACTGAGCTGCGGAGCTCCAACCACTGCCAAGATTGTCGTGCTTTGCCCACGATTCGAGGTTATCACTGGAGTCAAGAGATTCTTCCCCTCCATCCCAAGTGATCACCTACAGGAACCACAAGTGCACGGTGTGATGATCCCAACTACTCCCGGCCATGTGTCAACCATCGGAGGAGGGAGAGCACCTGCAATCCTCATTGTCGAGGAAGAAGAACGCTGAAGAAGAGGTGGGAAGATCTATAGATACCATCCGACTAAGAGCTATAGAACAGACATTAAAATATTTTGTAAAAATTCATACATCATATTTATTTGTTTATTTATTTACACATCTTAATTAAAAATCCATAAAAATCTGAAAAACCAAAACCCATAAACTTCTGAGAAAATCTAGTAGTATCATCTATTTGGAAATTGATTCTAGGCATCACATTACTACCCTGAGTTCAACCTTAGAACTTGCTCAAGTAAAATAAAATAATTGACTGCATTGAAAGTTTATTTTTATATTAATTGTTGGTGTGATCATTTTTTATCGCATGCTCTCTATCACCTACTGTAACCGACTATTACCTAGTAATTAAGAGTGGTAGGGAGTGTGTCTTCACCTTTCTTCTCCACGTCGACACCTCCACGAGGTCTCTGCAGTCAAATGAAATCTCAAGTGATACAAGAATTGGGGTTACGAAGGGTAAAGCAGACACATCAACCTTGGGAGGTGGTTTGTGTGCGATGGAGAAGAGGTTGGTGGAATCTAAGCATATGGAGTGAGATACGAATATGGGTTCTACAGAGAGGGGCAAGTCTCGAGGGAGATGGAGGTATGGAGAAAGGGGAAGAATTTAGAGAAGAGAGGACAATCATGTGATTTTTATAAAGTCAGAGGGAGGGAAGGACAATTTACCCGAGGTCAACTATCGTTGGCCCTTAATTGGTCCATGTGGACCAATCAAAAAAAGGAAGGGATTAATTTACGTATTTATTCGATTAAAAATAATAAGTGATTTTGCTAATTAAAAGTCAAAGCATGAAAAGTGATTATTATTTTATGTATTATTTTATCGATATTTTTATTTATTTTTACAACCTTAGGTGTTATCGATATTTTATGTATTATTTTATCGATATTTTTACAACCTTCAGGGTGTATCGATAAAATGAAGAACAAAATCAAATAAAAATGACTAATTTCAAGAATGAAAATCAGGGTTTTCTGTATAGCATGTTGACCCTTATCTCTCCCTACTTTATTCCTTGTCAACCAAGTTTGATATTGACTTAGTCTCGAGGTTTAGGGTCATTCAGTATCTTTGATTGCTCATTTGTTTTTCTTTTATTTTCTTTGTTCTTTTATTTTGGATTTAAATACAAGTATTTCTACACTATTTTTAGACAAATAATGATTGTTGATTTGTACAATTTATCTGTATTTACATATGTTTTGATAAGGATTTAAATACAAACTGGAAGAATATAGGTAGATGAATGGCTATTCATCTCCCCTATACTTACCTTTGCTAGTCCCTAGCAAACACTTATTAGAATAATAAGTGATGCAAAAGAGGAAAATAAAGAAAAGAAAAATAAAGAATGGTAGAATGATTATGATTTTTAAACTTGTCTTTATAAATTCAAAGTTTAGAGCCCAGTTCAGACCTTTGTATTGTTGGTTTATTCGAAACCTCATTCATGTTAGGAATTATGACTCAACAGCCCTTAGTTTTCATGTTCCTCTATCCAGTTCAACTTAATAGCTTGGTCAGAACCGTCCCTTCAAATGTATAATCTTGTAACCTTGAAATGACAAGTATCATGTGTATGAACTATGTTAGCTCTTCCCAGATAAGTAGCTGAACTATCACGTGGTTTCCTTCTCTAGTAACTCGTCCTCTAGGAGATGAGTATTTCCTTCTCAGTTCAGGCACGTGCTAGTGCTCAAGAAATAAGGGGGAAGCTAGAAGAAAGAGAAAAGAAGTGGAAACGGACTAGTGTAGTCGCATTTCCTTGTGAAGCTCTGTCAATGTGACCAAGTTTTCACCAAGAAGCATGCCTTTTCTAGAAGCTCAATTTTTTTTGGTAGAGGCTTCTCTTTGGATATTTCTTTACTTGACATTGCTCTGCATTCTAGTTTTTCCCCGATGGATATAGATTCTTTTATTTTGTCAATGTTTTAGGGTCTTAGAAAAATTATGCTCGTAGACCTTTCCTCATTCGAAGATTTATTTCAATCTATTCTCTGATCATTAGATATCCATTCTACCAGAGGGGAAGTTGGGTTGAAGTACCGGTTCGGCAGTCCCCGAGAATGGCTCCTGAGCCACCCTTGAAGAAGCGACCTAGTATCATCCTGACGTAAACCCCAAGATATACTCAACAACCTATCTTGGTTGAGCTACGCGTTGAGTGCGAGGTCTCAAAGTCAATCCATTGTCTCAAGAGTCGTACGGATGTCATGAAAGGTTCTAGTTAGAAACATTTGATTGACTCATTAACATATTCTCGTAGAACCTAAAGAATTAAGTCAAAGTGACCTGAAGCGTCCCACTTCCAGTCCTTAATATGTTTTTCTGAAATTAAGTGGATTAAGGCCTAGACCAAGCTCCATCCTTTAAATTTTATTTGAACTTGTTTTGTTGTCAAACTAGGTGTATATATCTTAAGATGAGTGAGAGTAAGAATGATTTTCCAGTCTTATACGTCGATTATATTTTGCTTTCTTGTAATGATCTTGGGATGTTGAACAAAACAAAGATATTTCTTTCTAATAATTTGAAATGACTGGACAATACCAAATATGTCATTGGCATCGAAATCCATTGAGATAAATCTCACAAAATACTTGGATTGTCTCAAAAGGCATATATTGAAAAAATATAGAAAGATTTGGAATGAAACATTATTCTCCTAGCCTAATAGCTATGGTAAAATAAGATAACTTTTTTATTTAGATGTCCAAAAAATAGTTTGGAAAGGAGCGTATGAAAGATATTCCATATACATATATCATTGGGAGTCTAATGTATACCCAAACATGCATTCTATCAGATATATATTTTACGATTTGAATGTTTGGTAGATATCAAAGCAACCCAGACATAGATCATTAGATAGAGGATAAGAAGGTCCATTATATTTGCAAGAAACTAAGGATTTAATTCTAATCCATCGGCACTAAGACACCTTTTGAATTCATTATCTATTCGGATTATGACTATGCATGTAGTAAGGAAGATAGAAAATCTACCTCTGGATACATTTTGTTAATTGCTGGAGGTGTTGTTTCATGAAGAAGTGTGAAGTACTCACTTTTTACATCAAGTATCATGGAAGCCAAGTTCATGGCATGTCATGAGGCTACAACACCAGCACTTTGTTTAAAGAATTATAATCAAAACCACCCATCTTTTTAAATCCAATGGATCTCGTTAATGACATGAGAATTTTTTCAAAATTCACAATAAGTTAACAAGGTTCTTGAGATTTGTTCAAGAAAGAGTCTAGGTTGTACGAGAGTTTTTACAACACATGTTGAAAGTAGTAAGTAAAAAAAGAAGGCAATGCTCGTCATGATTTTCACTTGGTCGAGTTTCCACGTAAAAAATCACCATGTTATTGTAAAGTAGATTTTTTAATCTTCATTTTTAATTGCACAATTCAACCACCCCTTTCATGTGCCTATTAATCCATTCGACAAAGTAGACGAATTAATGATGTATTTATGATAGCATTGAACAATCTATAATGCCAACTACTAAGATGTAAGATCATATCAATTGATCATGTCATATTAGAATTAGTAGGAGAAAAAAGATAGAAGAGTCGCATATACAAAACGAATATGCAAGTCCAAAGCAATTTGATCATGCCATTGTATAACAGAGCATTCACGAGCAAGTCACAAACTAATAGTCATTTCATAAAAATAAAATTAAGATGTAAGTCCAAAGAAATATACTCTTGTCATTTTATCACATAACCTTACACAAGCATGTCATGTAATAATATGCTATTCTATATGCAAACAACCAACTAATAAGTCGTGCATACATAAATTCTTTTATGCTAGAAATAGAACATATCGTAAGGAATGAAATAACATCTTGTCGGACACAAACATAGCTATGCATATGTCAAAGGAAACAAGTAATGCAACAAAAGGACAATGTAGATCACCAATCACTATGTATGACACACATAGCATGAAGATCAGATGAGGAAACATATGAGCAAACACTGTAGTAGGAAAAAATGTCAAAAGTTGAACGCACCACATCAGAGCCGGAGGAGGCTCTCCTCAAGTACCCTTGTGGAAGAGAGAACACTCTCAAAGGAGATTTCTCTTCCAAGTATGCCTCTTATTAACGTGCCACCTTCACATGCATTACATGCATTCAATCAAAGCCCCCATGGAGCTCGAACAAGCCGTTGCAACAACTCTATACACAACTTCCTCTGTTTTCGTACTCTTGTTTGTGGAAGATGAAATGGTTTCATGCCATAAGAAATTGAATTAAACGATCAAACATTTACATTTATTCCAAGGATCCCATGCAGAAACTTCATAGTGGAATAAAAATTAATGTAAGCTCCATGACCGGTATCTTATTGTGGTCGTTGAGTGGTAGAGGAACACGACAACAAACGGTTGACATGGAGTTTCTTAACTACCAAGCTACAACCTTGCAATGACAGAGGACAAGTCGAGAAAGAACACCACGCGTGATTGCAGTGGCAAACAACTTAAGGAGGGGAGGAGGGAAAATTGAGAAAAGACAAAGTTAAAAATAGATCTTTAGGTAGGATGCATGAGAGAAAGACCTTAGTGGGAGAAGAGCCTTCATGCTGCATAAGAGATACACCAGGTGGAGGAGCTTGGTAGGAAATGAGGATGGGCATTTATATTTGATGGCCTCGTCCCGAGATTGCATGGATAATGGTCCTTATTTTAACCCTTATCTGATGTTCGAACATAATATAAAGAGAAGGTAATAATAAAAAAAATTTGTGAATGTTAACAAAAAAAGATGTCATGCAAACAACCACTCTTGCTCCTTACTTTAACCTTTTTATCTTGAATTAATTTTAACCCGTTTTATCTTAGATTGCATGGTCTTGTAAAAATTTGTCAATGTTAATAAAGGCCCATATTTGCAAAAAAAAGATGTATTGCAAAAATTTGTAAATGTTAATAAAGGCCCTTATTTTAACCCTTTTTATCTTGGATTGCATGGTCCTTCACAATTTTTGAATATCTTATTTCTATCTCTCAATTGGCATAAACAAGAGGAAAATCAATCCCCCACACCACGGAACCCTGCAATAAAAAAACCCCTCCCCCCCACCCCCCCGCCGGCCGTTCCAAGAACAACCTCCGGCGCTTCCGACCCCAACGCTCGCGTATTCGCATCAGATAACCGCGTACGTATTGGCCGATTCGCTGTGCTTACTCTATTGTAACAATTGGCATTGTTCGGTTGCGGCGAGGTGGAGGAATAGGAGATGGGATTCTCCGCGAAGTCCGAGGTGCTGTCGTTGGCTCAAAGATGCAAGGTATATGCTGTTGCTTCTTCTGTAGTTGCAAGTCGTAAATCTTCCATCACCTCTGGTTCTTGTGTTGCAGAATATATTGGGTGCCAACTACCGAGCTCATCTGTACACCATCAAAGCCGATGCCAAGGGAAGGTATGACTCCGTTTCTCAAGTCTTCCTCGAAATTCTTTGATCTGGTTTTGCTCATGATGCTGTTATAATCGCTAGCAAGAACGACGTTCATGGCTCGAAGATCAATCATCTGCTTAGGAAGGGGAGGCCATACCTATGGATACAACAGGGCGATCCTCACAATGTGGTAAGCTTTACGGTGCAAAGAATATTGCGCAAAGATGGAACATTTAAGCAGACGCCTTCTGCATTTACAACATTTAATATGGGTTGCGTTACATCTGATGGTATCCTCGGTCCTATAATCGTGAAAATCGGTGGTAACATCCTCAAGTCTTATTCACAAACCATGGAATGGATTGTTTTGGTTTATGTTCAGCGCCACCCTAGTTTAGTTCGCTGCAAAAATAAAAATCTCAATGCTCTGTGAACATTTAAATGAACATAATAGTGTAACTTGATTCTTATTATCGTATGCAATGGTTGTATTTCTAATCTTTCTGAAATCAGCTGTAGAATTGCAAAACAGCAATATCCTTAATAACATGATATAAAATACATCATAATATCTGTGCGTACACAATGGTCAAATATAATATTCTCATAAATAAGAGGCAAGAACAACTTAAAACTTAATGCTAGTTCCATGGAAAATTCCTTATGGTCTATTTCACTTATAGTCACCTCTCCCCTGGCATTTCCAATGGATGGCATGTTTGTAAGCCCAGGCATTGCCTTTAATTAAAATTTGAGGTCATTCACTGCACCCAAGTCAAACAACTCCATAAATAACAAGCTGCAAACATTCTCATAATTTGACCTACGATGTACAAGAATGGAAACTAGATACAACTTCACCTATAATCCTTGCCAACATATGCAAGTGTAAGAATCTCAAAGTAGATGCGCTGATAGATGCGAGTGTAAGAAGCTAAAATTAGCTGGTGAAAACTCTTATAAGAAAATGATCCTTGTGAATGAGATGGAGATGAAGATTAATGTTTTTGCACAAGAATAATATAGAACTTGTCATTCTGCAAAAAATAAAAAATCTACAATGGGCTGCGTCAACTGTGGTATATAGTCGGTGGATTTCAACCAAAATACAAATTATTATTTAAATTTTAAGATTTTTCATCATGTACCCTTTCGTGTTCTCTACATGGCGCTATTTATTGGAGAAGCCATTTACTATAGAAAACCAAGGCTTTATTGAAGGTAGAGCTTTTCTTGTGGTTGTTAAGAAGATGTTGGTACAGAACCTAATCCTACTGAAGAAAAATGGCAATCAAATGTGATTTACACTCCTTTGTAGAGTAATTTAAGAAGGCATCCATCTTCTGTTATTTCTCCCCCCCTTCTCTTAAAGGGGTCACCATAGGCTCTGTATTTTCCTGACTAGACGGATCCACTTATCTTCCTTTTTGGATTGATTTTTAATAATGGTAGATCTACCTCGTGCTGTCACCTATTGGAGAAATTTTGATAATTGTACCATATGACTGTTCTTGTTTTGTGATGTGAGAGGAAGTGCTGTGTTTGGGATGGCTTGGTGATGCATGGAGAATGTTGGTTGTAGCTCCTTGCCCAAATGAAAGTTGTGGTTGCAGTTCCGGGTTAGGTTTAGGTGATTGAGTTCAGCCTTCATTTTTTTTATTTTCTCATGAAACTCTGGATCATTGCTGTCATCGTCTGATATTGCTAGTCTGAAGGGGTATATTATTGTTGTGATTTTTGATACATGCGACACCATTGGGATAATATAGATCTAGAAATTACTGGAAGACCTGAATGCTGTATTTTGTATTCTACTGTTCTGTATTTACATATGACATACTGCAATAATATATGTTAATTTATTGTGAAGATATGTACCAGCATCATATGGTTTCTTCATCTAAATATATCCAAACTTCTTCAATTTAGAATTATTTGGTATTTTTCTAGGATATCTCCGGGTACCCATTTTCTTTGTGTTAAATAGTTGTCAACATTGATAACTTTGATGTGTAGTCAGAAAAAAAGGTTAGTGAAGGACTGCATTATTCAGAGAAAAGGATAGAATATTATATGAAGACCCCATCCCCACTATCAATAATCGTGATAATTCTTTCCTCGATGTCAGTTTATCCGTCTCTAATTTCGTCCTGGAAATAACATGACTAGAAACAACATCTTTCATTATCTTTGTAAGAGAGACCAATAAAACGACTAAAAAAAGGTCCTACTGAATATAGAAAGCCCCCTTTTCTGAGAGATAGAAAGTCGTCCTTGCCAAGGCATTGTCAAGCCGCTAGAACTTACCCCCAAATTTTAGAGTTGCATTTTCCAGTTCTATTTCCTGTAACTGAACCGTAGACACCTCCAGTCAATATGATCTTTTTTTTTTGGAGGAATATCCAGTCAACAAGATCTATTCCCAGATCATTGTCATCTTACCAAAAAACACTTAAAGATTTGTTATACAATTTATTTGAAAGGGTTGTTTCTTGCACTTTCTTATGCAGTGAAATGAGTAAAGTTTAATGTATTTTTCAGAACACAGTTATTGACGAGCGAGGTTCTCTCTCTGTGTGCTGTCCTATTCCTGAACCGTTAAAGGGATTATTAAAATCTACAGAGAAGGTTGGTATAACTTATGTCTCTTTCCGTTTTATTCTCTCTGGACTTTTTATTTCTTGGTACTATAATAATACCTACAGTTGCTTTTTAAATCTACACGACAACTAAATATGACATAAAAATCTCTCTATAAAAACATAATTTCGGTGATACAACGGAGCCATGGATGGTTATACAGAAAAAAATAGGTGCATAAAAAACCAGTCTTTGGATTAATATAGCATTATGTTACTGATTTCTCTCTGTACTTGGAACATGCAGATTCACGTTGCTTTGAACTTCTGATCTTGTTCGTAGGATATTTCCTTATTTAATGCCAGTTACTGTATTTTTTGTTTCTTTTATGCTTCCTAGGTACCTGCTAGGGTTGCTCTGGCTGGAGATCTGATACGTCTTAACAATGAGAAGGTAATATTTGATTTTCTTAGGTGATAGCAGCGATATGCTTTAAACTCATTAAATTGAAGTCTTTCGATACATCTTTCACAATGCATTGAATTTGCATAATTTAATGCTGATACATGACACACTGTTTGAAAGAATTGAGTGATTTTGTCTTATTAATTGCAAATTTCATCGAAATTTGCTGGAGTTTTTCTTAAAATTTTGTTTTCCCCAGCTTATCAATATTGATATCCCCATATGTTTTTCCTTTTCTATTTCCAGGATTCCCCCAACTATATCATCGATATCGACAAAATAGGTGAAATGTGAATATTCCTTGGGAATTTTTAGCAAATTGTGCCCAATATTGCCGGAGTTTATGCTAGTTTAGGAGTTGTTATGATACAGTAATAAACTTAAGATCTAAGTTTTTTTAATGTAAACTAATATATCACTAGTTTGTAGATGAATGTTTACGACAATACTATAGCTTATATACACGCTCTTAATATAAATATGGCATGTTATTTATAGAATAACAACAATAAAACCTTCTTCCACATTAAGTAGGGTCGGCTACATGGATTCACATACATTCAGATCTATTTCAGGTTATTTTCAAACTTAGATCCAAGTAATTAAGATCCCTTCGGATAGTCTCATTCCAATGCTTCGTGGGACTTCCTCAACCTCTCTTAGCCAACACAACATCCCAAATCTCGCTTCTGATAAGTGGTTTGGAAATCGTCAAACCATCTTAAGCGGTCCTCTCTCATCTTATCCTTAATCAGAGCTACGTCAAATTTCTTTTTGATCAGATCGTTCTGAATTTGATCTTTTCGTGTATGACCACACATAGCGTAGCATTTTCATTTTTGCTATTGTCATTCTCTACACAAGTCACATAGGAGGTCTCATGACTGCTTTGTAATACTTACCTTTAATTTTCAAAAGAATTTTCTTATCACATAAACTAGTAGAGGCTCCTCTCCACTTTAGCCAACCTGCATTTATTGTAGAGTAACATATTCATTGATTTCCTCATCATGTTGCAAAATAGATCTCAAGTATCTAAAAAAATCTTTCTTGTGAATGTTATCTTATCCAATCTTTACCTCGATCCCTTCACCAATGCTTCCATCCAGTGTTGTTAAAGCGCACGCCTAGGCGCGCCTAGGCGGCCACCTAGGCGCCCAGGCGCCCCAGCCCGTGCGCCTTGAACATGCGCCTTGCTTTTATAAAAAAAGGCGACGCCTTGGGCCGCCTAGGCGCCTAGGCGGCCTCCTAGGTGCGCCTAGGCACGCCTTGACGCCTAGGCGACTATTTTTCATGCACACTACACAGATATCTCATTTTCAAAATGCGATATACATTGCGCATTTACAAAAAGCGATATATATAGCGCATTTTGAAAATGTGATATACATGTCGTATTTTTGAAATGCGATATAATTTCTTAATAATCTAGCATCCAAATGCAATATTTTTGAAATTTCTTGGTGCCACTTTGAAAACGCCTAGGCGCGCCTAGGCGCGCCTAAGCGTCTAGGCGCCCGGGTGTAACGCCTTGTCGCCTTGCCGCCTTAATAACCATGCTTCCATCACATGTGCACTCCATATATTCATGCTTAGCCCTACTTATACAAATTCCTTTAATATCTATTGCATGTCTTTAAACCCCATTCTCATTTATTCCATCTCTAGTCTCACCAACCGGCACAATATATCGACAAACAACATAACCAAGGTGTCTCATCCTAGATGTGACTCGTCAACCCATCCATAACTAAAAAGTAAAAAGGAAAGGACTTAAAGCTAAACCTTGACGCCAACCGATGCTGATGTCAAAACAGTCGGTTTTCCTAGATTGGATTCTTACACAAGATAAAATCCGATCATACATATTCTTTATAAGATTATTGTACATGTTAAGCACTTGTCTCTTCTCTAAAACTCTCCTCAAGATCTCATGTGGAATTGAATCATAAGCCTTCTCCGAATCAATACAATTATACGAAGTTTTAACTCTAGGAATCTTTATTGTTCTCCTCAATAGGTGAACAGCTTCAATACTTGAGCGACCTGTTATGATCTTGATTGTTTTTTGTTACTTTGGAAACTTGATCACACATTACCAAATTTTAGTAGTATGACCCATGAGTTTGAAATCTTTGACTGTAATTCGAACAATTTGACATGTCTCCTTTATTCTTGTAAAGAGGCACCATGGTGTTTTCCCTCCATTCTTCAGGCCTTTTCTTGCTTCGTTAAATAACTTTGAATAAATTTGTCAGCCAAGTCAAGCCACGTTTACCCAGAACTCTCCATATTTCTATAGGAATGTCATAAGGTACTACAACATTCTTAGGTTTCATAACCTTCAAAGCCATCTTTACTTCCTTAATTTGTATTTATCTATAGCTTGCACAATTCAAGTGACTTTTGCTACTAGCTAGATCTCCCAGACTGATTTATTTATTTTATTACCTAATGAAAAGCTTACGGAATGTACTGCTTCTATCCAGTCTCTATATCCTTTTGAGTAAAAATCACATGTTCTTTCTCATCTTTAATACATCTCACTTTAGTAAGATCTTTGGTATTTCTTTACTGTTTCTATCTAGTCTCTATATGCTTTTGAGTAAAAATCACATGTCTCTTTCTTATCTTTAATGCATCTCACTTTAGTGAGATCTTTGGTATTTCTTTCTCTTGTTTTGACCAATCTAAATCATTCTGACTCTCCTTAGATTCAAACCTTTTGTATGAAACTTCATAGACTTCTATCTTAGCTTCACTTACAACCTTTTTTCCTCCTTTGTTATTTTGTAGTTCGTGATCATTTCCTATGTTCTGTCTTTATACATAGCTTTAGAGCGACCTCTTTTAATTTTAAGCTTTTCTTGCATCCTGCACTCCATCGAGCCTCCTTTTGGGCGGGAATTCTTCTTTTAGACTCGCCTAACATCTCTTTGGTTATTCTTTGGATACAAAATGATACTACCTCCAACATTTTGCTTCCACTCCCATTACATTCCCAAGATAATTCTTCTAAGCCTCCTCATTAAAGCTTGCTTGCGTCCATTGAAGATTCCACCATGTAGTTCTATTGGTCTTGAGAATCTTCCTTTTCTTATATAACCCTTTCATTTACATATCCATGACTAGCAAGCGATGTTGAAATGCTAAGCTTTCTCCTAGGATTACTTTGCAGTCTTTGCAACACATTCGATCACTTATCCTCATTGCAAAATAATCTATCCGTGTTTAGTTGAGCTGCTCTTATAAGTGATTAAATGCTCCCCTATCTTTGTGAAGAGAGTGTTTGCTGTGAAAGTGTCATAAGCTATTATAAAAATGAGAATAACTTTTTACTATTCATTTCTAACTCCGAAGCCATGACCCCCATGAACACTAGCATACCTTGAAGCATCCCTTCCGACATGTCCATTGAAATCTTCACATATGCAAATCGTCTATCTTTATGGGATCCCTCGCATAATCTTATCTAAATCCTCTCAAAAATCTTGTTTAATCTTTTCCCATAAACCAATTTTTGATGCATAAATTGATATGATATTCAAGATTTCTTCTTCAAGCACCAATTTTAGCAAATCAATCTGATCCCCAAATCTTTGCACTTCAACCACACTATTATTTAAACCTTATGAACTATTACTCCAACACCATTTCTACCCTTATTTCTGTCTGGATACCATAATTTGAAGCATGACTTCTCGATCTCCCTTCCTTTCTTTCCTATCCATTTTGTCTATTGGAGACACTTTATCTGAATCTTCCTTCCTTCCATCATATCTACCATCTCTACCAATTTGTTGGTCAAAGTGCCAATATTCCAAATACTTATCTACAACTTCTCTCACAACCTTTTCTTGATTAACTTCTTTACTCGTTTCATCCAATATGCGATAACTCTTGCAAATTCGGATTGCATCCGGACAACGACGCATCAAAGCTTGTTTATTTAATCACATGCATTCATCATGCGAGAACCCTTACAAATTTTGCACATGCATGCGCCAACTTCTCAATGCATTTAAGCGATGTAATGTGGTAGCAGCGAACACCCAAACAAAATCCAACTAATTGCTTAAATGCATGTTGAAAGATCCAATTGTTTTACGTTAGTTGTCGGTTTTGTAACATAAAACTACCCATTAACCCTCTTTGGGATTGACAATGGTAAGTTTAAAAACCAACCATAGGCTGAGTTAAATAATCCATCAAAAGTTGTCCCAGCCAAGGCCTTTTGAAGGGATATCCTAATTAACACCCGTTTACATAGAATGTGCAATGTATTGAATCATATCTTGCCTACACAAAGATTCCATAAATTTATAAATTCGTAAGTCAAACCATCCAAACCTCAACCATATAATCTATATAAGTAAAAAAACAATCTAAAATATCATAGACCTCAGAATAAAGAAAAAATGCGTTATGGGCAAGGAGAAGGATTATTGCCGTCACAAAGGAGCGACGTGGCAATGACATGAGAAGAAGGGTTGTGCAAAGGAGGCTCGTATGGGTAGGAAAGGACAGATTAGGTAGGCAGCGAGGGGCCTCTTGTTGAGGGCAACAATATGGAGACCCTCACATAGGAGGACAATGGGAAAGAAGATATGCAAAGAGACTTCTAGAATGGCAACACGAAGATGCGCGAAGAGACTTCTTGTAGAGGAAGCTGTTTGGGTTGATCTCGGACTTGAAGAGTAATTATGCTAAGTCAGCTTTTGTGTTGTTTGGGATGAGCGAGAAGGTAGTGCATTGTAAGAATGCCTTGCATACATAACGACGGGCTCTCCCTATTACATATATTGGTTTGCCTTTGGTGGACTGTAGGTTGCGACAGTTCGAGTAGTTGTCTGCAAGGTTTAAAAAAAGCGAGGCGGTCTGAGGCGTTTTTCCTGAAATTGAGGTGAGGCGTAAGCCTCGAGGCGATCGAGACACAAGCCTCATTTTTTTGGAAAAAAATAAAGCAAAATACATTGAAAAAAAATATGATAAAATTAAGTTTTCCCAAAAAATACATTTAAGTATAGTTTAACACTAGTAAAAGATACAATACAAAAGCGTTGAAGGCATTGTAGTTCAAAAAAAAGCCACTAATATATGAAATATCAAGTTCCAACTCCAACTTCAATATAATTCTATATGAGTATTGAATTAAAGTCTATACTTAATACTAAAGTATAATAGAAAGCATAATTTTTAGTGTTTGAAGTAAAAAATACTAACACACCTTGAATCCCAATCATTTGTCTTGCTGGACGTTGTTGGAGAACCGCCATATGCATCACCTCCTACCATATCATACCTCAACAAGACGACGGTCTCGCTGCCCGGTCAGCGATCCTGTGGGGGGGGGGGGGGTTTAGGGGGGAGCAGGTGCGCTCCCCCCTGCGGGGGTGTAGGGGCAGCGCCCTCGGCGATTTTTTTACTAAAGATATTATTTTTATTTTGCTATTCACAATAATTATTTTAATTCATGTATTTATTTACAACCTTGCTTCTTCATATATACGATAACTATTCTAAGATTCACAACTTATACAACCAAATAACAACATCAAGATGCCACTTGCAACTAATATAAAACATTTATTACAATTTAAACTCAAATCTGTGTGCAATAGAACTAGTATGTGTAGATGTATGATAAATTGAACATGATGTATACAAGATCATGGAGCTTCGCTTGTTTCAAGCGATCTCTTCTCTTTGCATGGAGCTATATATAAAAATATGCAAGGTTTAACATGGAAACAAAAATACACACATAAAAAAATATATAATGCTTACGGAAAATAAGGTCATGTGCAAAGCACATAACCAAAAAGGTAAAAAATGCCTCGTGTTCGAGGCTTACGCCTCCGCCTCGCCTCGAACGCCTCACGCCTTGAATGCCTCACGTCAAGGCGAGGCATACACCCCACCTAAAGGACCCGAGGCGTGCGCCTCGGGGCGATTTTGGCGCGCCTCGCCTCGAGGCGTACGCCTTTGCGCCTCGAGGCAGTGCTTTTTAAGACCATGGTTGTTTGTTATTGAGAAGTCGGAGAAGAAGTTGGCGAGATGGATTCTGCATGTCTCTTGAGAGGTGGCTTCTTTGTAATATTAAAGGAAATTGTAAATTCTATCAATTATCCCAGTGTTTTCCTCTTTATGCGCCTATTGCCCACTAGGTAGGGTTGAGCATTGGGCCGGGCTAGCCCGACCCGCAACCCGATCCATTAAGCCCGACCAGAACCCGAACCCGTTTAAATTTGGGCTGGGCCTGGGCCCCAAAAAAAGAGCCCGTTTCTAAAACAGGCCTTGTTCGGGCTGAGTAGAGCCCGACCTGAAGCCCGTCCCGAAAATCCGGCCTGAAACCCGGTCCGAAGCCCGATCCCAAACCTATATAATATAATATATATAATATATTACTTTAATCCTAATCCCTCAAGGCCCACCCCTACCCAATCCCCTTCATACCCTATCTCCACTCTCCAACGATACTATAATGTACCCGCATTTCAAATTTTTGAAAAAAATGCATATGAAAAAATCAAAAAATTTTGAAGAGAGAAAATAAAACATTTCAAAGTTTTTTTAATCAAAATGCCATAGGGATGTCAAAATTCTTAGATTTATCATAAGTTTTTTAAAAATAAAAAGTTTTAAAAAAGACATTTCCATATCACCCGTTGAATTAAGCATTTAAAAAAAATCAAAAAGTTTTTAAAGGGAAAAAAGTTACTGGGCCAGCCCGGCCCGAATCAAAACCCGAAAAAATAAACGGGCTCGGGTTCGGGCTGATGCCCAACCTGGCCTGCCCGACCCGATAATCAACCCTACCACTAGGGTGAAAGTGAGATTAGAGGTGATTATGAGATGGCTCTTCTGAGCTTCTTCTGAGGTTAGTAGGGGATGCCTTTGGTGGGATGAAAAGGCCTTATATGTCAGTTTAGGCTATCATTTCGGTATCGAACAAAACAGAATTTCGATGGAATTTCGGTGGAATTTTGATCGAAATTTCGGTCATTTCTATCATTTTTTGTACTAGGACCCCCATATTTCGGTCATTTCGATCGAATTTTGATTTCGACTGGATATCGATATTCGACAGAAATTCGACCGAACTTCGCTGAAATTTGAGGCCATTTGATGCTGATAAAGGTTTCGGTGGACCGGGGATTTGCAACATGGAGACATTGATATTGGCAAAGTAGGTGACCTGAATTTGGGTGGAGGTTGGACTTGCTTTGCAGGAGTTTGCATTCATGTAGGGGATTTCCATTGTTCCCTCGTTGCTGGATGTTGGTGTAACTTTGCTTTCCAATTTCTCAAAGGAGATTTGCTTAGTGCTTTACATGTGGCACTGCTCATGAAGTCTATATTAGTTGATGGATGCGGCTTCAGATTTTGATGAGATGACTGCAATGGGCATGGACTTTTAGGCCTACAGTTGAAGACATCAGAATAAAACCTTAAACAAGGAGGTACAAGGTGGAGGCAGGACGAGGAAGGGTCAGAAGAGGCAGCGCGAGGGTGTAACGACGTGGGGTCACGGAAGCACGAAGTCACAAGGGAAGCTGGTGGAGTACGAGGGTGAGGCAGAGAGCTGAATTTCCAAAGGTGGATTGGGAGTTCCAGGAACATGTGATGCATTTTCAACCCAAGCGCATTCATGGAATGCGATATGCATATTCCCTATTTTGTATGTGTTATGGAAAACGCCTACTAAGCATGCACTATTCTTGTAGTATTCAAAGAAAAAAATTAGTACCATAATGAGTGAATTATATTTTACTATTGCATTATTCAGGAATTTGCCTCAATCTTTTTGGGGGTTTGTTTGCTGTGCCTTTATACGCTGGCAGTGGGCACTGAGGTTTCTGTTAGAGATTATCGGGAGGATGGTACATTCTTTTTCTTACTATTGCTTGAGGCTCTGCTAGCTGGTGGGAGAATGGATGGTTCTGTTGATCATTGGTCCGGTCTGATGGATGTTTCACTATGTGGAAGACCTATAAAGCTTTCTACCATTTGGAGGTTTTGGACCAGATGCTAGTCTCGAATCGATTCACCGACTTGTGGAGTTGGAAGGTACCATTATATGTAGGGGTGCACATGGATCGGATAAAATCCGTAATCCGATCCAATCCGTTGTCATTGGATTGGATCGGTTTGGATTTATAAGTTTATTGGATCGGATCGGATTGGAATTTTACAAATCCGTTCATTTATGGATTGGATCGGATTATTGTCAAAATCCAATCCGATCCAATCCGTTAGTCTGTTAATAAATAATAATATATACTACTTTATTTATTCTCAATAAAGCATATTATATATTACATTTTATTTGAAAGCTATGTGTAAATATCCAAGCTAGTCTCTTTATAACTTAAACCTATTCCAATTCAAGTTTTACTACACGCAACTTGCTGAAAAACCCCTTATCTCACCCTACTAGTTGGTTTAGAAAAAAGTAATACCTACCCGCAATGTCCTTTAGGCCCTTCCAATTATTCGAACGAAACAAACTTCTAAAAATAATAATACATAAACCTAAACCTACTCGGGACCCATTACAAACAAAACACTCACCTGCGCTACACACATCTCCACCTTCAGATGCACACATATCTCCGCCGGATGTTGTCCTTATCCTAGCTGTGCACATGCGCCGCCAGGTCTTCCTTACGCATGCGCAGTTATCTAGTTGTAGTTCCTATTTGATATATACGAACTTGCAATTTTATTCAAAGTCAATATGATTCTTTTATGATTTCTACGGATCACAAGTATGTTATTTTTATTTAGTTATACAATGATCGGTTGTAATAAATTCATAACAAGCATATATATTTTTGCTTTTCAAAAAAATAAAGTCAAAATGCTTTCTAAAAATTAACTATTCTTTTCTTTACATTTATCCATAATCTCAAATTTAGAACCATGATTCAAACGTCAAGTTCGACTATGCTACAAACTTAATCATAGATTAGGTGAGCATTAAAAATCCGAACCAATCCTATCCAATCCGTAATCCGGTGGATTGGATTGGATTGGATTTGCATGTTTAATGGATTGGATTGGACTGAAAAAATCAAAAATCCGTTATGTGTGGATTGGACACGGATTAAGCCGAAATCCGATCCAATCCGATCCATGTGCACTCCTAATTATATGTCCGATTGCTATTTGTTTTTGAGGAATCGTTTTGTGAGTGTGATGGCACTTGTGAGCACTGTTTGGTAGTAGATGAGAGTACTGGGCATTGATTACTTTGATGCTCTGTTGTTAGGGAGGTGGGGTTTGCAACACTAGTGGAAAGGGCTTCCGCAGTGGCCTGGAATGAGCTATGGGAGTCCTTGGGTGCTCTTGTATGTGGTAGTGTTCCAACCAAAGTGTGGGTGGCTGCTATCTTATGGTTTGTGTGGCTTTTACAGAATGGCTCTATCTTCCGAGGGGAATGAATGTATATGGAGAATGTGATTTAACATCTAATAGTTTAATGATTTTTTGGTCTTTTTAATTTTTTATATACTGTGAATATTTAGAAGTTACATGGCAGTCGTCTTCTCGATGTCATACCCCCTTTTTCCTAAAAAAGAATGACATGTTGATTTCAAATGTGGAGCTACATGATTGTTGTATATGAGAAGTAGTACAACTAAGTGTGATTGATCACTCTTGCATATTAATCGATTAACTTATTTCTTTTAGGGACCGTTCGATAGAGGAATAATGGAATAAATAAGGAGGGTTAAGACACTGTTTCTGTTCGGTTGGAGGGAGAGGATAAGGAGGAATAAGGAGGGATAATTGATAGTTATCTATTATTCTCTGTTTGGCAGGAGGGAGAGAATAAGGAGGGATAAGGGGGTTTTGTTAGATAAGATTGTTAGATAAGTGGTAGTTTTTTGTATTTTTCTTACGGAAGAGGGCTATGATGGAGGAATAGTGTGGGAAACCTTATTCCTCATTTTGACTTCAAGATCAAAACGTTAACTGTCTATGAAGGGAGAAGAATAAGGATGGATATCCCTCCTTATTCCTCAAACAAACAACCCTTTAATTGATCAACCTTATTTTTTGTTTTAAATTCAAGTTAATCAATAATTTGTTTTCAATTAATTTTTTTACATGATAAGACTCGGGAAGAGTTTCGGCATGAAAAATTACAGTTTCCACATAGAAACACTCCGATGCAAAAATTATTCCATTTCTGACTATCCAAATCGCCCAAACAACAACTACATGTTAGATCAGTTCCACATTAAGGCTATGTTTGTTCATAAATAGAGATCCCCATAAATTTTGAAGGCTCTTAAGGTTTGGCCAGGTAAGATCCGATTCTTGCCATACTCCCAACATCTTTTCACAAGTGAAAAAAAGGTGATCAATCATCTCCACCTCTTCATTTTAGAGCATGCAAATATGAGATGTGTTTGGGAAGAGTCTGAAGCAATGTTCTTTGCTTAGGATATGTCCTCTACACATGAGACAAAGAAAGACACCAATGCAGCTAGGGACCTTGAGGCTCCACAAAAAATGACAGTCACGAGTCAGAATGTGAAGAAAATTCTGTCATACAAATGGTCTGGAGATTGTAGTATATAGGAGGTTGCACAATGCCTTGTCAGTAGGGCTTATTTCAACGGCTAGCGTTAAGTTAATTTCACCATAGTCACCATACCATACTAATGATTGTGAGAGTTATATGTGTGACCAATTAGTTTCCGAGTAGGAGCCCAACAATTAAATTTTGGTCACTCAAGTGGCCTGGAGATTGGAGTATAGGGTAGCATAAGGCCTTGTCAGTAGGGCTTTTTCAACATGCTAGCCTTAAAGCATTCATAGAATGCCATATTACTCCGAAGTTGAAGTTAATTTGATCATAATTAAAGAATTCACTTTATTTACACTGTTACTTAGGATTTTTCCTCCTCTTTTTAATCCATGAATCAAACCATGGTTATCAATCATACTGTTGGCAACAAATTTAATCGATGAATCATAGAAAGTGTAATTGTGGAATACGATAATTAAGGATGGTAGGTTCTCGGTTTGAAAAGCGTACGGGGTAATCTTTGGGATGGTATTATATGATCTCGAGGCTTGCTCAACTGGTGTAAGAGGTTATGGAGGTTAAAGAGCCTGATAAGGGTGAAGGTGTTTCTCTGGTTGCTGCATTATGGAAGAGTGAAGACTGGCTCCAGGCGGGATCATGTCGTCAAGGACCAATGACACATGTGTGCAGTCCTCAAGACATATTGAGGATGTTGACCACCTTTTTTTTAGTTTGACGGGGAGAAAGTGGCACGCTCTCCAGATTTTGGGACTCTCTTGGCTTTGTTCTTAGGAGGACGGAACTGGGGTAGTCTCCGTGGTGTGGTGATGACACGCCTGACAATCGGGTTAAGTATGTAAATAAAAATGGTCGTCGTGACCCAAATCACCAAGCGCGATCAACAAGAAAAATAATTTGAAACCACTTAAAAAAATGATATAAATCGATGAAAACAAATGTAAGCGGTCTTCGCTATTCTTTTTACCTGGTATAGCGACCAGGGTCGAACACAAGGAGCACGATTTAAAAACTCTATAGTCAGATTTCAGAAAATAAAATTTTTAGTGGTTTTTTAATTATATATTTTTTTGTATTTTTCGAATAAGCACAAAATGCACAAGTGATAAACACACACAACACTCTTTTTCGTATTTTACAATTTTTTTGAAATTTTTATAAATGGAAAAAGCACAAAAACTGGATAGAAATTAAAAACAAGTCAAAACACAGCTACATGAATTTTTGTGGGATTTTCAGGCAATTTTTATATTTTTTATGAATTTTCAAAATGTAGATAGAGAAAAAGACACAAAAATACACTGTTTTTTTTATTTTTTAAATATATCAAATGACAATAAAAATCGATGAAAAATTTGTACAATGACAAGCACTATAGCAGGAGCATATGCTATTTTTTTGAGAATTTTTCAAAACATAAAAGTATTTATTCCATTCAAAAAGATATTGCAGTTCAAGGTGCATACTGACAGGGACTTAAATGTAAATTTTTTAAAGTTTATGCACAAAACATAACAGAAATAAACTTCAGATTAAAAAGTTGCAAATTACCCAGTGGCACATGCAAGGCATGTGCTTTGGAGTTGAGAGGTTGTGGGCTCTTTGTAATTCCAGTAAGCTTCAGGGAGTGACTTGTAATTTTCTCAACAATATTTTTTCATTCAAACCCACCCACCACCTAGGGCTTTCTTGTTCGATGCTTTCTCAAGATGGAGATGAAACACCCGCTGCCGCTAAGGGATCGAGGAAGAGGGACGCACGGTGAGCGGCGCGCGGCCAGGCGGAGATGCCAGCGGTGGCGCGCGGGCGTGGCGCTGGTTGAAAGGCTGCGCACACAGAGGTGCGCTGGCGGATGGAGGGGCGCGCACCGCGCAGGGGCGCGAAGGAGGTCTGATGGTGGCGGAGGTCGGCGCGCCACCCGCGCGTGGGGGAGAGGCGGCGCACTGGAGGGCGTGGATCTGGGCGCTAGCTGTAGTCGGCGGAGGTCGGCTTCAGGCGGGTGCAGGCAGATCGCGCGGGGAAGGACTTGGCTGGAGAACGGGGCCTGGAGGTTGCAGGAGGGGGGCGGCGCCGGCGCTGGCCCACGCGCGGAGGCGCAAGGCTGGAGGGGAACTGATCGGGCGACGCCGGATCTGGAGGATGAAGACGGCGGCGCGGGTGTCGCGAACGGGGGCGGCGCTGCTGGACCTGGAGGTCGGCGGCACCGACCACCGCAAAGGGCGGTTGGCGAACGTGGTTCTGGCTGGATCCGCGGCGGCGCGGCGACCTTGTTCTGGCAGATGGACACGGCGTGGCCGCCTGGGCTGCGCGGCCAGGTGGCTGGAGGAGCCGGCGCGGGGGCTGGTGCCGAGGTCGGTGGGGGTGATGACCCACCGTCCACCTGCTTATTTTTTTTATTTTTTTTTAAATTGATCTGTGACCTGCATCAATGTTAGAAGCAAAAAAAATGTATATTTTTTTTGTTTGTTTTCTTTTCTTTTTATACAGGAAATGTAAATAAAAATAGAAAGAGGGAAAGGAATTTTTTTTATTTTTTATTTTATATATGTTTTTTTTATTTTGATTTTCCTGCAAAACAGATGCTAGAGACAAACAACCGAAAAGATAAATTTTTTATTCTTTTTATTTATGCACAAATATAGGAACCGTGAATGGGGATGGATCTCGGCGATGCGAAAGAGAGATCCGACACTCCGACCACCGTGCGTGATCGGAGGTGAGAGATTGTGCGAGATAGAGAGTGAAAATGGTGAGATCAGATGATGAGATGATAAATTGATTTCGAGGGCGGATCAAAGTGTGGTGGAAAATTTGGTGATTTGTAAAGATCTAACAACTAATAAACTAGGAGCAAAATTTAGAACTACGATTACCTACGAAAAAGAACAGGAAATAAAGTTGGGATCTCACCTTGAGATTGGAAATGCTATTGTGGCCTCGACGACGACCGAACGCTGTCACCGGACGGCTCGGAGGCTAAGCACCCTTCTTCGACGAGTAGCTTCTCGGAGGTCGGGCTCCTCTCTCCAAAGATTGATCAAAGAAGAAATGAGGGAGGAGGAACCCATTAAAAAGAAGACGAAGGTCAGAAATGGAGATATTTACAAAAATGGAAGGTGTTGATTGTGTGAATTAAAATAATTAATTAAATTAATAAATTAATTAATTAAATAATTACGAAATTCGAAATTAATAAATTAAATAAATTAATAAATTAATTGAAAATTAATTGGCCACCTTAATGGTGGCCATTAAAGGTACGAAATCAAATCATGTATATAAGGCATGTTATAAAATCAAATCAATCAATTAAAATCAAATAATTAAATAAATAATTCGGAATTAATTTAAAATAATTAATTAATGTTAGGTAATTAAAATTTTTGGTGGATTTTATAAATGGAAGTTAGTGGCATACATATATTATATACATAAGATATAATGTACATAGGTGCAAATAAGGAAATAATTTTTATACAAGATTTTTTTATTTTAATTTTTATTTTTATTGAAAACAATATTTATAATATATACATTAAGTAAAAATAAATATTAATAATTATATACACAAATATATGGGTAAACTGCACAATACACCCCAGAAAACCGACTTTTTAACCGTAACTCCAAAAAATACGAAACCACAGCCATTTGAAAGATAATTTAATTTATAGTATTATGGAAGTGAGTTTGGTTCGATTTGAGCTCGTATGGAGCCGGAATTGATGTTTCAATTATCGCATTACGGCTTTCTCTGGGTGTAATTATTTACAATATATACATTTTTTTTATTTTATAAATATTTTTATTATTTACAACACAATTTTATTCACAACTTTTATTTACAAAAATAAGTGATTTGAGGTCAAATTATATACAAATAAATTAATGTAAGTTTTATACAAATATACATGAAAACTATGTACAAGTTATTTTTGGATTTTCTGACAGACAACCTTATCTCCCCCTACTTTATTCCTGGTCGATCAGGTCAAGTCTTGACCTTCTCTCGGGGTTTGGGTCAGTCTGTATTTATTGCATAAATACTTCCTTTTCTTTTTCTTTTCTTCTTTATTCTTTTATTTATTTACAAAAAGTGTTAAAAATGAATAATTAACAAATGCATGCGAAATGGTAATTTTATGAAATTAGTGGTTATTTACAGGTATTTGACTAAGGAAACGATGCTAAAATAAAAGAATAAAGGCGATGAATCGTGGATTCATCATGTGGGTTCATTGGTTGGTAGTAAATGAAGTGGTATCTCAATAGGATAGAGTTTATTCTGAGAATGTAGTAGAGCACATGAAAAATGTCTCGCAGATGCTCGAACCTTGTAAGTTAGTGGCTATGTAGCCTTGCTTTTAATCCAGTGATTATTAGTGAAGAAGTTTTTGGGCAACCATTCTAGCAGTGGTTTGTCCTTTTTCTTTTTTTTTTAAAAGTACAAGATATCATTTTTCTACTTCATGCGGGGCCATCTATGTGGATTCCAGCTTCTAGACAACTAGGTTATACACGAGTCTGGATCCAAAAATGCCATATCCTTGTTGATAATTTCCTTCTAATATTTTGTATTTGTTGTCTTCCTCGTGCACACGTCTAAATCACCTTTGATGAGTTTTTCTCATATGTTCATGCCAGTCTTTTGTTTGATACTCTCATTGGGAAGCCAACCTTTCCTTGTGTGGAGACAAGTCCACCTCATCAACTTTATCTCAGCCACATACATTATCTGCATTGATCAACTAACTTCTCGGCATTCGATGCCAAGAGCATTTGTGGTTTCACTACAACTTTATGGAATTTATCTTTTATTTTTAAAGGTATATCTTTATTAAGAGAAAAAGTGAAGCTCCTCTCTACTTCAACGCCTATACACTAGTTCTATTAATATAATCTCCATAAATTCCTCCATACCATTGAATGACTGAATCACATCTTTCTTTGGAATGAAATGTATCCCAAGTTTCACATCTGTCATGTTGAGAACAGTTAAGGATCAAGTATATTGGTAATTAAATATATCCAAGATCCAATTACACACATCTCATGTGAATATATCCACCCTCTTCATTCCTTGAAAAGTCATGAAAATTTGACTTTTTGGGTTCCTTCTCCATAGTGTAAGGCAATCCTTCACAATTGTCTTGAACTACGTAAATTTAATATTTGATGCTTGTATTGCTGCACTTATTATATTTGACTCCATTTTTTACATGGCAACAGAGCAAAAAATTGAAGATGCATTCTCTTGTATTCTAGTTAAGCTTAGATTGTATTCTAGTTATTTTATTTATTATTTGATGTTCCTTGGAGTAATTCGAAGATCATACATGCCCATGTAACGATGGAAGAGCACTTTTCATGAAAGGTTGCACAAGTTGTTCACTACAACAAAGATTGAAGGCAGATGTGTTTTCTACCTCTTTAGGCAAATCTCGTCATGTTAGGGCTATTCTCGAAGACTGCACATCTTGTGATGGCCAATAATTTCCATAAGAGATGGCACCAATTGGTGATGGTGACACATTACACATTCACGAAGAAGATGCCAAAGCAGAGGATGTTTGGAATCGGACCAAAGCATATCATGTAGTAGCAGAAGAACCCATTACATGGAGGCATCGTTCATAATGTTAATAGTGAGTAGGTTGCACGAATAGCACACGTATTCATGGTGAGGTGGTACGATTTAAGATGAGACGACACAAGATGACATGTCAATGAAGATAGTGCATAGGTACTGTTGTTATCAACGAGGGGCCTTGATACTTCAAACATTGTGTTGATGAGTGAAGGAGAAGTTAGGTCGGTTTTTTTTCTCAAATCAGTGAGATGGATTCCCCTATGGAATCCTAAAATGGTAGATGACACATGAGAGATGCGACAGAAACATCAAGTCCCATCTTTTTTTGGTGTCGATTTGTTGTGGGCTATATAAGAAGTTCCCTATTGAGATTTTGAGACCATGCTTTATTTAAGTTCTTTTATGTTTTTCTTTTTGTTTTAGGCCCAAAAGGTAGAAGATACAAGATTTGGGATGCTGAGCCGGTTAAGAGAGGGTGAGGAAGACCCAAGAAGTGTTGGAATGAGACTGTCCAAAGGGATTTTAGTTATTTGGATTTGAGCTTGAAAGTGACCCAAAACAGATCTGAATCGGGGTAGAAAATCCACATAGCCGACCCTCTTGTTGTGTTTTAGGCCCAAAAGGTCACTGGAAGGGGAAGAAGCAAAAATGGAAAAATGAAAAAAAATAAAAATATTTTTTCCAAAAAAAATAATATTAAAAAAGGAATGAATAGAAAAGAAAAGAATGCTTGATTGAATGAAACTTGGTTGAATATCATCACTCATCGAGAAGTATGGGAGATAGGAGGGGTGTTTGAGTAGAGTTATGAGACTGTCGTGTTCTCCATCTATGTAGACGAGACTTGGCGGTTTTCATTGTTTGAGATCCTTCTGAGGTTTATATGAGAGAAAAACCACATTTCAGAATCCCTATGAGTGGCGTTATTTCAAGATATGCATATGAGCATTCCCATGACTTTTTTTGACCTTTGAGAGAGAAGGATTATCTTCTGCCTAAGAGACATTGTTGACCCTATACGAGGGAGACTTATTGTTGTGCCAATGACTTTGATCGGTATGATGCGAGGGCATGAGTACATTATTTCCATGTAGATTTCTTAATAGATTATCCTTTCAGATGCCATCCCTCTAGTTTCTTCTTACCAATATGACCCAAAATGTATTGTCGTCATGCCAACCAGATGTGTGTGTGTGAGTTTGTAGTTTGTCCAAGCTGGATATTGTGTGCTCTAACTTAGGAGTGTATTGATAATAGTGAAGGGTTGAGTCAATTAGGTAATTAGATCTGTCTGAGATCTAATTGCACACCTCTTATGTGTTTTCTCCCACTTTTTGGGTTGGGGGGGGATGCTTGTGTTGGTGGGGCATTTTAGAGAGTCCAACACATTTTTTATTCCTACGGGGAGTCTGATGTGAAAATCTGACACCATTGGGAGTGGGATGGTCCTTTAGGACCGTCTTGAACCATGTATTTTCAATGTTTTCTTACTTGTGTCGCTACATTTATTATTTTTATTTCAATTTTCAAAGTATTGCAATTCAAACTTCCTTGCTATTGAACTTACATTCTATATACTATGTCTTGGTTGTAATTTTTCGGGAGCTTTTACACTCTTGAGCTTCCCTCAAAAGTTAAGCTTATTGTTGACTCCCAATCTTGTCTTTTCCATTGAAATAGTGTTATATGCAAACATGTGGCAGTACACCTTCCTTTGCATGTGCCTTTTTACTTCATCCATATTCAACGTAAAAAGATAAGGAGAACTAATTATTGGTGCGATAATATAATGATGTCAAAATGATATCTACTCACTTGGAGTCCTCATACAAGATGTTGCTTGCTCATACATCTTTATCATCTTTATCTATAAAATAGGCATCTTATTTATTCAAGAGCCACCCAGATGATTTCTCTTGGTAAAATATTATAAGTTATTTTGCAAAATCAATAAAACCTAGTGAACGGATTCTATTCCTTCTGAAAACATCCAGCAAACTCCTAAAAAATGTATGGCTCTAGTTGTAACTGTCAATAATGAAATCAAAATGGTTTTCTGCTACTTTTGAATCCTATCTCAACTACCTTCCAATTTTCTTCTCCGATAACTATGTATTTAAATATGACATTATATCATTGATATACAATAATATATTGGTATCCGATATCGATATTACCCTATATATCCTATTCCGGCATATCGGATGATATCTTGCAAGATATTGCCAATTTATTATGATATCGGTTGTATTGATCAGAAGTTGAAGTTTTGATTGCGAATTTCCCATTTTGACTGATATTGCTCATTTTTTTCTCTATCTAGCCATATGGTGCTGCTGTTGCTCACAACTTCTTCTTTGCTCTGGAGCAGGCTACTTTAAGATGGTTTTCATGAATTTAAATGCTTTTTGAATGTAGATTTCTCAGGGATTTTGTATATTTCTTATTCTATTAATTGTTCTTTTGTTTTTCAAGTGTTAGCCGTGTTTTTTGTATTATTCATTGAGATTTTGGGGAGTTTTTTTATGTTTTTTGACGAGTTTGTTACTCTAAATTACCGCGATCTCTTTCAAACCGTGTAACATACGATCATGGATATTAAATTTCCTCTAGAACGAGCACCCTTACCATAGATACACTCTCCTACTCTATCATCATCATCCTCATGAGGTTCCCATCATCCTTAATGTTTACATCGTTCCACCTGTGATACCGCTTCCAGCTCCAGTACCGTTGCTTATCCTTGCTTGTAATAGATTATAAAGTTATGTGCTTCTATGTAACCTGAGAGAATCGTTGAGTACATAAAGTCAATAGTGCAATTTGACAAGGAATGGGAAATTATATGGATTCCGCCATACAATTCTTGATTTTGATCATCTTTAGGTCAGCTTTTACTTTGTTATAAATTTAAATGCATATCTCCTTATTTTTAGATCGTGTGGTCATTTATTATTATGAAAGATGTACTTTATATATTGTAAATGGATGAATTTCATGATTTGCTTTCGATAACTCTCAATAGTCAGCATTCTATAGGGTATTTTGTATATGATATTACGCATGCGATATCTCTCAATAGTCAACATTTGGCTGATTGGAGTGTGGTAACAACATCAAAGAAACTCGGGGGCTTAGGTGTGGTCAGATTGGGGGAGATGAACAAGGCTCTGGTGGCGAAGTGGGTGGTGCGGATATGGGGGAGCTCGGAGGACCTTGTGTGTCGGCTTATGCGGAAGATTTATGGTAGTACCTTATCTTTGGAGGCCGCTCGGGTTAGAGCACCCTCGGTGCTGTGGCAGGCTATTGCGAAAGTTCTTCCACTTATGGTTGACAAAATGAAGCCTGTTTTGGGGGATGGAGAAGAGTTTGGATTTTGGCTCGATGATTGGACAGGGGATGGAGTTTTGAGAGAGAGATTCCCTAGTTTGTTTGGTGTGGTTAGTGGCAGAGATGAGGTGGTCAACCGGAGGTGGGAACATGAGGGTTGGAGCGTTCGTTTCGACACGCTGCACTCTGTTCGTAGATTGGACGAGCTCCTGAGGATGCAAAGGGAATTAGCGGGGGTGGAGGGTCCATCGGATGGTCGTGACCACTGGACCTGGGGCGATGGGAAATTCTCAGTGAAGAAGGCCTACCGTTTCTTCACCAACGAGGAGGGTCAAGGGAACAGAGACATCAGACTGGATGCCAATCTCATTTGGAGGAGTAGGGTGCCGAGTAGAGTGAAGGTATTCATATGGTTGTTCAGACTTGGAAAAGTTCTCACTAAGTGTCGCCGTAGCAGGTTATTGGGAGTGGATGATCGCCAATGTGGTAGATGTGACCAGGGGATGGAGGATTTGGATCATCTTTTCTTCTCATGTCCGTACTCGGTGCGGGTCTGGAGTGATGCCGGGCTTCCTTGGATGAGGGTGGAGAATGCGTCCACGTTCTGGAACTGTATCAGGGCGGAGTGTGGGGAGGGATGTGCGGAGACCTCTTTTCCTTTTGCCATCCTTTGGGCGATATGGCGTGGTAGGAATGATGCGTTGTTTAGGGGGAGCGTATTCTACTCTGAGAATGTAAGGGAACATTGTAAGGCATTATGTGTGTTTTGGAATCAGTTGGTGTAGAGTAATCCATGTAACCTAATTACATTTATATATATACATAGTTTTCTTGCGGTGGGTCCCAAATTGAGACCCCACCCCTTCTTCATTCAAAAAAAAAACATTCGGTAGGGTATTTTGTATGCGATATTATGCACGCGATGTAATGTATATTAATGTGCTAAACACACCTCTTTCTTGCCTATAAAAGTGTGTATGGATGTTACTTATTATTTTAAGAATTAAGATGATCTTAATTTGTGAGAAATCTTTTTTTGAGCCATTTTCAAGATTTCCCTGGTATCGTCGATATATCCTTTTCCGGACTTACTAATATAATATTGATGTTTCAAACTGGCTCATAATTTCGAATGTCTGAATTTCTTGCTGGAGCAATAACACTAAAGAATATAATGGCCATAGTTTATAATAGTGATGCAGATGTTTGTTTCTGAATTAAAATGCTAAGATGTGGTTTCAGTGGATCTAATGTAATTTAACGCATCGGGGTTGTCTTACACATTCTCATATTTTAGGTTGATATTGCTGCAAAGTATTTGGAGGAGCTTACTATACAGGAGTCCAAGATTGTCTGTGAAGCCAGCTATACTGTGTCCAGTATACTGCACTCTGCTGGTTCTTATTGCAAACTTAGGAGTGAAGCTAAGGATTTAGTAGAAAGAAATGCAAAGTATGCAATTTATACGTTCAAAATAAGGTACGATTAATCTTTTCTGATGAAACTACCTGTGTGTGGATGTTTTTCGTGTTGCCTTTTGCAACATAAATTTGGATGCTTAAATTGGTTTGGTGTAGAAATGACGAGCTTATCTCCCTTCTTCGATGATGCAATTTCATCTGCCTTTTTGTATCGCGTTTACTCTTGTGAATTGAATGTTAATCAAGGTAAAAGATCTCTCTATTTACTAAATGAAATAATGGATTTATTTTTTTCAACATGGATTACATGAAAATAATAACCCCATCTGAAGATAAGGTGGCTAGTCGGTGGTGCACATATGTATTGGGGGACTGGTGTATGCCGACATGTGATGGGTGAGATCGGAATATGATGTGGATGCATGGAGAGGTACTCAGTGGAGTGTCAGAGGGTTCTTGCTGGTTTGCATCTTTCTTTGGTTCTTGCTGGAAGTGATCTTATCAATGGAAGTGCGGTTGGTGCATGACTGTAGTCGTGGAAGGGGTAGTCTACCCCATGTCATCTTGTGTGACTGTAGTTGGGATATCTGCATTGATCGTGCTATGTAAATATATTTTTGCCATATTTTTAAGAGTCATCAAAACATGTTTCTAAAGTTGAATGTATTGTATACGATACAAAAGTGCAGTAAAATCTGAAATTTTTCGAGTACTTTCCATTTGGCCTACAAATAGTCAGAAATATGAAGATATAAGGCAAAACTAATTTGGCAAGAAAAATATGTGCTTGGAAAAGATTTTATCAAATTTTTTCTATGTTAAGTTCAATATCAATTAGTAAATGTGTTTTAAATTGTCAAAGATTTTTGACGTTGCTACAAAAGGAGGTGTGGGGGTGTCATTGAAGGCTTTTAATCAATTCTGTGATCAAGAAACATTAATATTAAAAAGGATGACTGGAGTGGAGGTCAGAATGTGATCGATCATTTAACGAGGTTGATTCATCACACGAGCTCTTTATCTAACTAAAGTGAATGGATACAATGACCAGAACCAACCAATTTTTTTATTTGGATGATGGATCATATAGCTATCTGTTTAAGAGAAAAGGTGCCAGTGGGCTGAGATGATCGATCTCAATGTTTACCCAATCTATCAGATGAGGTTTGACTGATTATCTGATCAAGGATGGTGGATCACTGAAGCTTTCTGGTGTGTTCCGAGATGACTGATGCTCTGTGCCCAATTTAATTTGTGAGTACTACAAATGCAATTTGAGGTTCTCTTACATCCAATATAGACGAACCCTTACCTTTTCTCTTCTGATTTAAAATTAAGACCTTGTTTATTGTTATATATGGATTTTTGAAAGTTAGCTATTGAAGGGCGAAGCTAACAATAATTTTTTTTATCATCCTAACAAAACGTAAAAATGCATGTTCCTAACACAAATAACATTCCATGAAGCTTGCATTGCGTCTCGGCCGGGTTCTTGGCACCATTATCTCCCCGCTCCTATCAGCTTTTATTCAGGGTAGACAGATCTCGGACTGCCTTACTCTGGCTTCGGAAATCGTTGCGGACTGGAGGAGGGGGGAGCGACGCGGTGTTCTCTGGAAGGTAGATTTTGCAATGGTCTATGATTGCCTTGATTGGAAATTCCTTTGGTCTGTTCTGCGAAGGAGAGGTTTCCTGGAGATTTGGATTTCTTGGATGCGACGCTGCATAATGATGGCCTCGTTCTCGGTCATGGTAAATGGCCACCCGGAGGGGGGGGGATCCTTCCAGCCGCGTAGGGGCGTGCGTCAGGGCTGCCCCTTGCTCCCCTTCTGTTTGTCATCGCTGCAGATGTCCTGGACCACATTGCTTGCTGGGTTGTTGACTGTGGTTTATCGACAGGTTTGTCCAGAGGTGGTTTGGTGATCCCGTTGTTGCATTATGCTGATGATACTATCTTTTTCATTGAGGGGGGACTTGCGGAAGCCTCGGGCATGTCTTTGACCCTAGATCTTTTCAGTGAGATGTCCGATCTTTTCAAGAATACGGATAAATCGAAGGTCATCCCTTTTGGCCTATCGGCGGAGGAGGCGGACGCGTGTGGGCGGATTTTGGGGTCTGATTGCGGCTCTCTTCTGATTGACTATCTGGGGATGCCCTTGGCGGTGGGAAGAACGAGATTGAGGGTTGGCTCCGGGTCGTGGAGAAGGTGGAGGCGAGGTTGGCAGGGTGGAAATCGGCTATTCTCTCTAAGGGGGACGACTGGTCTTATTAAAGGCAGTTCTCTCATCCATTCCTGTCTACTTCTTATCCAATCGTCGGCTGCCGAAGGGGATCCACAATTGCCTTGAGAAGCTTATGCGAAGATTTTTGTGGGGCAAGCATGGGGGGGAGTCGGGGGGAATACACCTGGTTGAGTGGGGAGAAATTACGCTGCACAAAAATGAGGGGGGGTTGGGGGTGCGGAGATTGGATCATGTGAATGACGCTTTGCTTCTTAAGTGGGCCAGCCAAATTTGGGGCCCAGAGGAGGGCTTTTGTAGCAAAGTTTTGCGTGAGATCTACGGCGTCAATGGGGCGACTCGGATCGATGCTGCTCAGGTGGGGTCCCCCCACACCGTTTTGGAAGGGGGTGGCAGAGGTCTTCGCCAGATTCATGTCCTTGTTTAGACCGATGCTTGGTAACGGTGAAACTTTCAGCTTATGGGATGATGATTGGACGGGAGGGGGGCCTTTATGCTCGCGGTTCCCTCGCCTGTTCGCTCTAGCGGCTGATAGGAGTGCACGAGTCACATCTTGCTGGTCGGACGGTAATTGGTTCCCGGCCTTCTCTTCTAATTTTTCGGACCAAAGACTTGAGGAGTTTCTATCCTTGCTGGATGCTATCAAGGATGCGGGGCATCCTACTGTGGGAAGGGATCACTGGCTTGGCGTTTGGGCCCTTTCTCGGCGAGGAAGGCGTATGAGGCGATTTTTAGGCCTCCACCATCGCCGTCGGAGAATATGATTCACAATTGAGGTTTCTTTTTGGGTCTCCGGCTCCCTGAGTGGATTGGCTTCTTCTTTTGACTTTTCCGCAGACAAAGATTGATGACGAGAGATCGATGTGCTAGGCTGCTGAGATCCGTCTTTGATAGATGCATTTTGTGCGACTCGATGGTGGAGTCCCTTGAGCACCTTTTCTTCAGGTGCCCTAAGGTGACAGTGATATGGGAGGAGGCAAGATTGGCTTGGTTATGCACTTCCGATTTGGCATCCTTCTGCGGTTCGATGGTGGCAAACAGAAGCAGAGCTCGGAGGGAGCTTCTTAGACCCGTGGCTTTTGTGTGGGCAATATGGCTGGCCAGAAATGCTGCTCTTCTCTCGGGGCAACGTTTCTACAAGGAAAACGTGGAGATACATTGCACATGTTTGGTTGAGGAGTGGGCTTTGTAGATGCTTTGCTTGCTTCGTTTTCTCGTTTCCATTGTTAATTCCCTGTGTACTGTTTCTTTTCTTTAAATAAATGGGGCGAACACCACTGGGTGTCTCCCCCTGTTTCAGGCTTTCAAAAAAACATTCCACGAAGCTAAATACTTTATCCCGAGCTTATGAGAGATTCATCTATAGTTTAGCTTTTGTTTGTACACTGTACTGATTGTGGAATTTTGTGTTGAAAAGTTCTATGCTATGCGTGAATTATATCGATGCCCTCTCCTCTCCCCCACGATCCTTCATTTGTAATGTATATCATTGTTTACATTATTGATTTACAGATCATGCTCCTATGTTGATAGCAGTGGAGACATTCATGAAGTGGATGCAAATGATGTGCGCAGATCTAGAATCGATCCGTTAGGTATGGACCTTGTCAGCCATGGGAGGAATTTAGAGGATCACAAACTTAACTTAAAAGAAAGAGTAATTATTTATTTATCTGTTCTGTTCTTTGAACATTGTCTTCTATGAATTTGATGTTCTGTTTCCACCTCTACGATGTAATTTTTTAATCAATTTATCTAGTTTAATTTTCTCTTCTTACCTTCTTTTTTGGGAATTTGGTGTTCATTTCAGCACCTCTCTCTGAAAATCTGATTGATGGGATAAACCAGAACCAGTCAAGGCGCAGGGCTCTGATGCTTTTTTGTCTTGTTCATTTCAATGCAAATGCTCGGGTAAGTTATACTGTCTTGTAATAATTTGTGTTTCTGCTGAAATCTTGATCATTCTGCCTGAACGTAGGCTAAATGGACATGATAAATGACGTACCCTGCTTTTTTGATAGACTCCTGATTCTTTGGTCGTTACTCACCTAGCACTGGGCGAGTTTTTAATTTTGCACCACTGTATTTGTTTTGATCATTAACTCATATAATTGTTGCATGCCCTTCTCAAAAAACATTTTTGCATGTAAAGAATAAATGGAATGTGAATCTTACATCTGAAATGTACTTGATGATAGTTAGCCATTTCTTGTTGTTCTTTGAAGGATGCGCTGATGCTTGCCATTGATAGAAAAGGATTCGATGTCCTTGCAAAGGTTCATATGGAGCCGGCAAGCAGCAGTCTCCATCAGTACCAATGGAAAGAGTTCAGATTCACTTTTAAGGACGAGGTCCCAGATGTAGAAGCCTTTTGCTGCCTTCTGGTGCAAATGGAAGAGGAGGCTCTCAAATATGTGAAAAGCTTCAGTGGGATAGGCTGAAGGTATGAGACAAACATTGCCACACACATCTTGTTCTTCAACTCAAGGTCACTTTGCTTGATTTTATCACAACTGTTGTGCCATTTTCAATGAGCCTCCTTTGAGCAGATAACTGCACAAGTGCCCATATGTATTCTAAATTTGTGATCGATAGCTCGGTTGTGTTTATCTCAACCTGTCCTCTATATATTGGGAAGAAAACAGGCAGCTCCATGCCCGACTCCCTACTTCGCATCCACTTTGGGATGTCGATAACGGTGCCTTGCTGAATGAGAATATAAATGTAGACGGTACCACCATATCGTAGATGGTAATATATCCGTATCCATTTTTTTTACCAGTTAAGAAATGGCTGCACATACAGAAAAATGTATTACAGCTGCCATGTAATCGAGTCTTAGGTTAATAAGAAATTCAACACAGAGAAATGGACGCAATTATTGTAGAGAAGGGAAGAGTAAGGACAAGATATAGCAACCGTGCACAAGATAGACAGGTCGCTCTCGAGACAAGGAAAGGGTACCTCCAAAAGATTTCCGGAGCACTAGCAGACACCGAAGACGTCCGAGGTAGGCAATTCTCCTTTGTCTTCTCTCATCCATTCATATCACGTGCTATTGTCATCTACCAATATATATGTGATCTTATTTTCTGCCCTCTTTATGTCCTCCACTCTGTTTGATAAATCAGCAAATTTATAATTAAATAAACTAGGGATTTGAATTTTGGACTATTATTATCAATTAATTGGACCCGTTAACAATCTGGAGGTACAATGCAAAGATTTCCGCTAGACAAAGTCCCGTTGAACAATACTCAACAGCAAAATAGGTCTTTTGCTATGGATAGTTTGATATTTGGTGTTCCTCTCATCCTATGTAACCTTGAATTTATAAAAATAAATATTATTTTTTACAAAATTATTTATCAATTCTGATATTTGCAATGACTGCCATCCTTGCGTTGGTTTCTTTAATTGAAATGTATTAATTGTTAAATCAATTATGATTTGAAGAAAAGTTGTTGAAAAAAGTCAAGGAATTGCTGTTACGTGATTCATTAGTAACAATGTAACAGTACATATTAAACTGCCATGGGGTTTGCTATCTTTGTAGCCAGCAACCTGAAACTCGGGAGCATATTTTCTTTAACTGCCATTTCTCCATTGCAGTATGGAATGAAATCAGCTCCAACATGGAGCTGCATACTTCTGCTCCCTCCGAGCTATGTCATATGGTCGAATGCTGTAACAATATCAACTGCGAGCCCAAGAAGTTGAAGTTCATGGTGGCCCTTGCTGCGGCCACCTGGGCTATTTGGACTGAACGGAACGCCCGATGGGCCTATTCTCGCTTCACTGCTGCTGCCGTCACAGCCACAAGGGTCATTGCCATTGTGAATGCTTCCCTTAACTGAATTCTACTGTGCCCAGAAACTGCACAAATCTGCTCTCTCATTGATGCTCGACCTGTAGCAAGCATGCTACTCTTTTTTGTCCCTGTTATGGTCTTCTTTTGAGGCTTCTCTTGAAGCTGAGTTGTAACTATTTTACTTACTTTTTTAATATACGTTCAAATTATCAAAAAAATGTAACAGTACATACGATATGTGGTGTGAATTTCAAAAATCAAAATTAATTTTGCAACAAAGTAATACAACATCAATGCCTTTTGCCACAATTAAGTAGTGCTGGTTACATAGATTTTCTGCCTCTAATCGTATCTATTTTGGATCATTCTCGGGCTTTAGGGAATGCCCCAATAAAATCTAAATATTTGCTCAAATACATGCCGAAAAGATCTGATTGTCTTGAGGTAAATTCTTAAATAGCATTTTTTTATTAAAGAGATTATTACACCCACAACTCTGAGTAATTTCGCAATAACATTCATAACCCTGCATAATCGTGAATTACACGAGAAACCTCGAGTAATGCTTAACTGTTACATGACATAACCCCATGTTATGTTCCGTTTGAGATACCCGTTACATTTGACGGTTTTCGTTGAAAATGATATAAATATCCTTTATACTCATTCTTATTTGCAAAAGACGCCATCAACAGTTCTCCCTCCTCCACTCGTAACCCCTTACCTCTGGAAAACACTCCCATGGCCTTCCCTCCGTCGATAGACCTGCAAGGCCCACCCTCTGGCCGTCGATGACGAACCTGCAAGCAACCCCCCTTCCCTGACCTGAACCTGCTGGCCCCGATACTGCAACACACCCATCCCCGGACGACTGAACCTGCAAAGCCCCACCCCCTCCCCCTTCCCCCCAAACTGCCCCACCACCCTGACCAAAGCCCCCGCAAACAGCCGGCCCGACCTCCCTCAACGCCCCCTCCCCCCTCCTCCCCGTAAGGGCTGCCCCACCACCCTGACCAAAGCCTCCGCAAACGGCTGCCCCGAGCTCCCTCAACCCCCCTCCCCGCAAACCACCACCGACCGACCTGAAAGCCCACGTCGGCCGCCCCTACCTCCCTCAAAGTCCCCCAGCAAGGCCCCCTGCCCCTCCCGACCTCAAAGCCCAGCGCCCCCAACCCACAAACCACCCTCGATCGACCTCCTCTTTGCGGTCGCCCCGACCTCCCTTAAAGCCCCCCTCCCCCCCTCCAGGCAAGGCCCCTGCCCCTCCCTCCCGACCTCAAAGCAACCCCCACCCACCCGCAGACAACCGCTGCAACCTGCACCTCATCCCCAGTCCTGTTGCCGCCGTCCACCGCTCCTCTATACCCGTCGCTGTCCTCCACCATCGTCGAGACCTCAGCAACACCTCGCCCACCCGCTATGCTGCCCCAAGAGAAACATGTGGAATTTTTTATTTAGGTTAATTCCAGCTGTTAGATCGTTGCTCGGTTAGATTAACTCAATCATATGGTTGAGTTAATGAAGTAAAGTAACGGAAGGTTATAGGTGTAAGACGTCACACTTATTTAGGGTTCTGAGCGTAATTTGCGATTATGCAGGGTTATGAATGTTATTGCAAAATTACTTAGGGTTATGGGTGTAATAATCCCTTTATTAAAATAGTACTTAGGAATTTATCTCCGGCTGTTTTATGCTGGCTGTTGGCTACCTAATGCAACCCTTTTCATTTATTCGTGCTTGGAACCGGTCGCGGCTGAGTTCAACCAAGTAATATTGAGATAAATTTCATATAGGAAGAGATAGCTGTGAATTCCCAATTATTCCTTGCTGTAGTTTCATTTGATTCAGTGATAAAAGGTTTTAAAATCTGACAACACAAGGAAATGGTATTTGTAAATTTCTTTTTAAGGTAGATTACAGAAGGTGACTCCAACTATGCATGAAATTTTAGTTACTGATCTTATTTTCCATATATAACAAGGAGGGTCTGATCTTATTTCTTGTGTGGAATGCACGTGCTTCGGTAAGATTCCACGATCCTGAAGTTGAAAGTCTAGTAACCTCTATGTTACATTTGGTTAAGTGAGGCCCATAATTGAAAATCAAGATATAGTTCAAATCTTTTTTGTAATTTGTCCTTGGTTCTACAATGGTCGGTTGTTGGTCTCGTAGCTAATGCAGCCGAAAGGAGGAGGCAAGAGGGAGCCTCCCTATCTTTTAAGAATGGGATCCACAGGACGAAGCTATGATTTTGACGGTGCGAGAAAGCAGATGGGATTTTGTGGAGTATGTATACGTATGCACATTTGATACGGAGGAGGAAAAGCTTTCTGCTTACTGTATCAAAGCTTCAAAAAGAAAGGTGGGGTGAATATGGCAAGGAAGTTGATGGGCACATTCTCAGTCGCGTCAAAATCATTTACCGCACAAAACATGATGATTCCCTTGTTGAGTAGCGTTTCCGACGATCACATCTTCCAAGAATTCCTTGGAGTAGGTTTGGAGGGCTTGGGATTTATCTAACCTCATCCGCCTCTACGTCCCTTTCAAGCAGATATAGATGTTCTTCAATTCCTTTTACCAACAGTCGATTTATCTATTCATCTACGCTGGTGGATCCTTTCAATCAAGTTGCCCGTGTGCCCTTCCTAGTCATACTTTTATCCTTAACATTTTGTAATTACGCTTCTACTGCATTCTTACAAAATTTACAGTACTGCTCCGCTCTTCTGCTTGTGATATGCTTAGGCATAAGTGAAACAATCACTGTGTACTACTGTGAATTTTGTAAGAATATATAGGCACATGTGTTATTCCAATGAAGGTAGGAGTGTAATTGGAATAACTCGGAAAAGCAACAAAACATGATTCTCTTATTTAACATTTTGTATGTATCTATACACACATGTATACATATATAGGTTAAAGCAATATGTTCCTTGTGAGCATATAAGATCATTCTCTCGATCTTTATTTTTTCTTTCATTTTTTTTGTTTTTTTGAAATAAAATCTCTAGGGGATTTACTTTGACTTAAAATGAAATGTTTTTCAAACTTATTGTAAACAAACATTCCAAAAATGTCAATTTAGAGTGGGTCAACTTTAACAAAATATGATAGTCTTAATGGATGTGATAGGAGATTTAAATCAAGTTAAATTTGAAATGAGAAATATTGATATATGGTGATCTAAAACTCTATAGATTTCATACCAAAAAAATGAAAAAAAAAAACGATGAAAAGGAGGATTGAAGAGCAATTTCAAGGTCATTCAATATCTTTCAAATATGGGATTTTTACATACATAACCATCTGAATAATTCTTAACCATTACATGACATGACTTGTGTCAACTTCTGTCAAATTTTCTCTGTTAAAGGTAACGGGTTTCATTAAGACTTACACTTCTAACCTTATTTTCACCAATTTGTTGAACAATGCCCCTCATCCCACTTGACATCTCCATCTCCTTGATGCAAATCTCTCCTCTCCTTCCCGTGTGTAAGGTGGCGATAATGTCAGTAGTGTAACCTTGTGGAGCTGCACATCGAACTGAGGTTCCATGGCATGCCACCAATACTCAGTTAGACACTTCTCGTCAAGCTTTGTGAATTTGTTCACTAATTCCACGTTAATAGCCTAAAACAGGATGATCTTCTCGAGCTCATCCAATGTACTTGATCTGGTCCAAGTTGAGTAGGATTGTCTTACTTACCTAGCTTCATGTGATGTGGCTTTTCCATGGCAATCTCCAACACAACATTTGCGAGCATCGTGAAACTCGCCTGCCTAAGCTCCTCCCTCCCTGACTTATCTGCCATCCATGTCTTGAGGTCAACCATCGCACTTGGTGGTTGTAAGGAGTAGTTAGCTTCCACAAATCCTTCTTGATTTCAGCATTGAAGGTGTCACGTGCACCATAGTGGAAGTAGTGGAGGGCATCATGATGCAACCCTCAACCTTGAGGTTTTGGTAGATGAAGCAATAATGGCTGACACATAGCTTGAGAGGGCGATGGGGTGGATTAAGGTATTGAAAACTCAAGTTTTGCGAGGGTCTTGTCAATCCACAAGGCAAATCAACAGTCATCGAAGCGACCTCTCACAAAATATGAAGAATTTCAACAATTAACCCACAATAGATATAGCAATGAAAAGAAAAACAAATGCGGAGTTAAAATTTATTATAACTCTACAAATATGTGTATAGGTGTAAGTATGTGTAGAGTGTCGAACACATGGAGCAAACATGACAGGTTGTGCATTGAATGCAAAATTTATCCTCTTTTGTCTATTTAATGTCTTTTTGTATGGGTTTTTTATTTTTCATTTGATTTTTAAATATGCAAATGTTTTGTGATTGTATCTTTATAAATAAAATTATAGTAATACTAATATAAAGAATAGTGACATATATATAGATATTTAGATAATAAGAGAGAGATACATAAATAAAAAATAGAGAAAATATTTTTGGAATTTTAAAATAGGTCAAATAAAGTTAAAATAAAGAGAATAAAATCTTTTTGGTATTTTAATTAATTTGGTAAAAGTTTTTAGAATTTTTAGAAATAAGAAAATGCAAGTAATAAGATAAAATTGGCAATCCTATACTTGGAAAAAGAAGGCAAACAAGACACTAAAAAAATACTATCAATAGCTCAAAATGAAGTCCTAAAATTATGCCTATATTTTTACTAGATAGACAAGACTATATAAAAGAAAAGACGACCTTGTTTTTGGACTTTTGATATATTTCAATTTTTAGTGATTTTTGCAAGTTTTTGAATTTTTAAATACTTAGATCTAATATCAGTAAATGCCCTTTGGATATGATATAGATATAGATGAGAGCAAGCTACACTATTTTTTTGGTATTTTTTTGAGATGAAATGAATATATTAAAAATAGAAGATGTCATGAAGTTTGAAATGATGTTTTTGATTTTTTGATTATTCATATAACAAGATAAAAATACAACAAAAATATCTAATTATAGATCAATATCAGGGGAACATGACCATATTTTTATATTTCCAAATAGATGAAAGATGCTCCAGAAATAAATCAATCACTCAAAATATTATAGAAATTCTATAGGACAAAAATCAGAAGATCTTTATATGAAATTTGATACAAGTTTTGTCTAATAAATTTCTACAACATATCCAAGAATGAGCAACTGATATGAGGTATTCTAAGAGTTATTAACAAAATACGTCAAACAAGTACCCTGAATTCAAAAATTCACCATTAATAATTAATACATCAAAATATTATAACATAATGTAGATCTTTTAAGCAGCTTTCTAATAAAAATTCTCATAAAAAACAAAGTTCATATGAATGATTAACGTGCGTTTAAGTCTAGGGGTACATATGAAAAATTATAAGAATAAAATTGCAGTTTAAAAAGGTGCGAAAACTTCCTGAAATAACCCAAAAATGCACGGGTTTTCTTACAAATCCGCAACTTATCCACGTGGCGTGCGTGGATGCGCGTGGATGCAGCATATTCGACGTCTCTCCATGTTGTTCTCTGGACGGTTGAGATTAAAAGAAGGGAAGGAATTCTTGATCCGATGAAGACTATTGTCCGCCCTTCCCCCTTCTTCTTCCTATGGTGACGGCTGAGGACGGTCGTGACCAGGTGAAAAGTGAGAAAACGAGAGCCGCTAAATAGTGGTATGACAAATCAGACTCACTGTCGCTGATGCGACTACTCAAGCCTCCTCGATCTCCAACAATTAACCCACACAATCAATCAGAGAATGAACAACAAGGATTAAAATTTATTATACCGTACTAAAGATGTACAATGGCAAGCAAGTAGGGGTCGAACTCAAGAAGCAAAGGTGTAGAGCATAGATAAAAATCCAAACCTAGGTCTAATAAGCAACTTAGCCAATCTAGAATTTTTGTGGGTTTTTAATTTTTAATATTTTTTTATTTAATTTTTAATTTTTAATTTTGTATTTTGATTTTTAATTTTCTGATTTTTATAATTGTATATTTTATATCTTTTTTTATTTCTTTTTTCAATATTGGAAAATAAAAACAAAGGAGTAAAAGACAAGGTCAACTAAAAAATGCACAAGAATAACCAAAAATTCAAAAATTAAATATTTTTAATATTTTTAGGATTTTTTACTGTTTTTGTGATTTTTGGGGATTTTTCTAGGTGTTTTTGGTATTTTTAAAGGCTGAAATAAGAGAAATCAGCGGGAAAAAGGGCTGGCTGTAAACAAAATGAAGTTTAAAAATAGCAAACAGTAATCAAAATTTTTCACACTATTTTTCAAATAAAGAGAGAAAAATAAAGGGCAAACAGGAACTGAGTTTGTATTTTTTAGAGTTTTCTTTAATTTTATATTTTTTTTTGAAGTTTTAGAGTCTTTTTAAATTTTTAAGGTTTTTCTTTTGAGATTTTTAGTGAATTTTGGTTTGGAACTAAAATATAGTAAGATAGACACTATGGAATGTTTTTGGAATTTTTCGAGACTTTTTAATATTTTTTTGGTGTTTTCTAAGCTAGACAGTGCTGAAACAACATGTTTTTGATTTTTAATAAATATAAAAATATAATAAAATTAAAAACTAAAAATATAGCGTGAAAATAGAAGCACACAGGAGCTTAAACCTAATTTTTTTAGAATTTTTTCGCAATTAAAAGAGGTGTGAAATAAATAAGTGAAGCACACAAAATTCCTAAGCCTGGCAGGGGTATAAATGTGATTATGAAAACATCCAAGGGCTCAGCTGCAAATTTCACCAAAAAGCCACGCACAGGCGCATAATTGCAATTAATGAAAACCGGCTGGGCATACTTGCAATATTTCCAAAAACATATTATATTTCCTACGCACAGGGACGAAATTGCAAATAACCAAAAGTTCTGGCCTAACATGCAAAATACCCAAAGGTCACGCGCCCCAGTCACGTGAGGTGACGTGGCACGGACTAAAGTGCAAATAGTGAAGCAGTGAGGGTCTACGTGCAATTGTTACAAAACTTTTTAAACTACAAATGAAGGTTACTAGACTAAACGTTAAAAACAAAAAGTCGCGGGTTAAGAATGCAAAATACCCACGAGGTTCGATCGTTCGGCCGATGGCAACCCACTTGGACACGTGGCGGGCATCCGATGACGGATACCCCTTCGTCGCGGACGGTTGCGATTAGACCTTTGAGGCTCGATCCAACGGCGGAGAGGCAAGGGCGATCGGACGGCTGGCGTCGCGTCTGGAGCAGGCGGTCGATCCAACGGCAGGGAGGGGTTCAA